>CM066048.1:2822302-4247227 GCA_033557465.1 Ichthyophis bannanicus | reverse complement strand
TCTTCTCCTTTGTGTGAATGAGTTGTAACTGTCCTGTCATTTTATGACGTTCCTTTTTTCTGCCTTTGTTTTATCTTAGTTTTTTAAGTTTGTACACCGCCCTGATGCTTACATGAAAGGTGGTTAAGAAAATCCTAATAAACTTAAACACTGCCAGGTAAAAAGGGGAAGGGAAAGCGATGGCAGTGGGGATGTATTATCGACCGCCTGGCCAGAATGAACAAATTAATGATGAAATGCTCAAAGAAATCAGGGAAGCTAAAAAAAAAATTAATACACCATGTCAGACGGCTGCCTGGGTGAGAATGTTAACAGTCTTGGCAAGTGCATATATCATTATGATTTGCAAGGGATTGTGGGAAATGCAGTCCATTCACACCAGACACAGCTGCTCACAATAATTAGTTGTGCTTGAGTGTAAAGCCAATAAGATATTTATTTATGGGGTTATTTCTCCCAACACAGATATGCTTGGTAGCACATAAAACAGGATACTTGCTTTCAGTGTTAAACTTAGAAAAACAAAATCAGGAAAACAACAGTTGAACTTAGTCAGGCAATCACGCAAAAGAAGAACTACCTGGTTTGTAACAAACTGGTCTTTTCTTTCTGTAGGCTTTAGCTAATTAGTTTTCTTAGCCGTTGTTTCAAACACCACTCACAACCCACAAAGAAGGGAAAAACTGTTCTTTTCAAGGTTAACTTCTTATATCTTCACACATAGAATTCCGAAGTAGATTACCGCTCAGAGCTAACAAGCACTTAGGTATGGCTCAATTGCTAGCAGTTACCCAGCTGAAACTCCCTTAGCTTCTTGCTTTCTACGGCGTGCTTCAAATCCTACTTTCGGAGCTTTTCGGAGTAGATTAAAGAACAAGTTTGTATTTCCTTTGTGATGGTTGTTGTACTTTGTAACAGAAAATTACCAAATGAGTTTAAGAACGAGAGAGCGAATCCTCTATGTCCACAGCCTTTATCTAAGACCGCTCCCCCTTCTTCAACCAAAATCCCCCCATGGGTTCAATATCATTGGATTGGCACAGAGGAATTTCTCAATGTAGCACACTCAGTACTACTTGTTTCCCTGCTGTCTTTCAAGGTTATAGCTGGGCCATAGATCCGTGTTCATACCTGAGCTTCCATTGCTGTTAGAGTTTCCTCTCTACATAGCCTGCCAAATATGTATTCCAGTTCCGATGTTCAGCCTTTCAATCCAGATCCCTGGACACTGGATCTCTCTTCATCATACCTTTTGACGCACGGGTCTTAGGGTCCCCTCCATGTGCAAGCCGTCTCCCATCACAGGTACCGTCTGGAGATTTCCTAGCCCTGCAGCACCATTCCTCTGGCTTTCCCCAGTCCAATGGTGGTAATGCTGGCCCTTTTGACGGTCCCCCAGTAAACTTACTGCTCTGGACTCCTCTAGACCTCCCAAAATGCTTTTCTCTTCTTTCTTCCAAAGGGTTTTCTTGCCCTCTCTGTCCCCGTGCCTGTCTGGCTTCTGCTTCTTGATGATCCTTCAGATGATGAAGACCTCCAAGCCTGAGGATATCCAATCTGATTCTGAAGATGAGTGATAATTCTCTGTAGAATAAACTCTTCCTTTATTCTGCTTTGATGAGTGTTCCACCCCTAGCAACAGCGCTCTGTGCTGCAGCATGCCCTGCCCTTTGAGTTGAGTGCTTGGGGATTTACCTCATAGCCCTCCCTGATTGACCACACGTTCCTCCCCCCACTTCAGCTCCGCTAATGGCTGTTGGAAACCTGGTGCATTCTGTGACTGGTCAGTCTTTTGTAGGGAACATTCTGTTTTCTTATTCCTACCAGAACTGACAGGTTGCTTGTTCAGAGTCACTGTCACCATTTTTTCTATAAGCTCCTTCCTGAAGCTATGATGACGCTATCCCTTATCACAACCAGTAATAATGGGTGAATTTCTGTTATCCTGATTCTTGACTGGGTTAGTGTCAAGGACGGACAGCTAGGGAGATAAAGTTTCTAGAATTACCTAACTGACTGCTTCTTGGATTAGCTGGTTTCGTGAACCGACCAGAGGGGAAGCCATTTTGGACCTAGTGGAACCACCCATATCTAGTGCAAGAGATAAGTTGTTGGGGCCACTTGGCAATAGTGATCATGAGCAGTGAGCACGTTTTAATTTAATAAATGAAGGAAAGTATTGTGGTAAGGACTATCTTTTAACTTTCAAAAGGGAGACTATGAAAAAATGAGGAATTTAGTTAAGAAAAAACTAAAAGGAGCATCTGCAAAGGTTTTAAAGACCTACATCCAGCTTGGTTTTTTAAAAATACTATTTTGGAAGCCCAGATCAGCTGTATTCCTATGTTAGTAGAAAAGTGTAGGAATTCCAAAAAACTGCCCTGCATGGTTTGAAAGATTCCAGCGAGGCTTGTTGCTAAAACTGAGCATCGTTTTCAGGAAATGGAAGAAGGAGCCAAATGACAAACTGGAAACACTAGCCCTAATGGTCAAGTTAGATGCCAGGCTAATATAATTGGAGAAAAAGCTACACGATCCAGCCTTTTACTACATCCTCTGGCACTTAACAAAGTTCCCAGAGCTTGATTACACTTTTAGTGAAAAAAAAATTATTTTCTCTTTGTCTTTCAATATTTTACACGCCTTTAGCTTCATTGCATGTCCCTAGTCCCTTGTCTATATCTATCTTCTGATAATGTGAACAACTCGATCTACGTTTACCCCCTTCCTCCTCCATTCATTAAATGTTATAAACCTCTATCATATCTCATATCTCCCCCTCATCTGTCTATTTTCCAGTTAAAGAGCCGCTCACCTTATAAAGGATATAAGTGTTGTTAGAACAGGTACTGAGAAGACACGCCACCAACATGGTAGAAGGATGGAAGGATACTCTTATGAAGAGAGGCTAAAAAGGTTAGGTGCTCTTCAACCTGAAAAAGAGTACTGCCGAGGAGAGATATGATAGAGGTCCTACTCACAAATTAATGACATTGAGAGGAACGGTTAAACATAGATCGTTTGAATTATGCCATCAAAATATAGAAAGGCTAGTGGGCTAATTCCTGAAGTCTACAAGGTCACCTATTTAAGATTAATCAATGAAAGGAAATATTGTTTCACTCAACGTGTAATCACAACGTGTAATCAACCTGTGTGGAATCTTTTGGGAAACTGCTAGGTACTTGTGACCTAGACTGGCCACTTTTGAAAACATGAATACTGGTTTTTATGGACCTTGGGTCTGACCCAGTATGGTTGTATCAGTATATTTTCTCTAATGATTCTCTCTCTTCACATTATATGTCCAAAGTATGAAAATCAGTCTTGGTCATCTGAAGCTTCTAATGGAACTTTAGGTTTGATCACTTCTAGTACTGACTCTTTTGTTCTTTCAGGCCGTACATAGGAATTGTCACCCAGCCACTATATTCAAAGGCATCAATTTTCCTTCACAGTCTATCTTTTTCACTGTCACCAACTTTCGCATACATATGACATTATTTAAAAAATCCCATGGCTTTAAAACAAGTCGAATCTTTTGTATGGAGTAGCTACATCTCCAGCTCTTGAGATTCTTATCTAGACCCGTTCATAGCCACTCTGCTCTGCCAAGAGCAATGCTCCATCTGATTTCTTGCACTGCTTGTTGCTTTTTTTAAAATCATTTGCGGTTTGTCATGTACCATATCTCCAGGAAAACAAGCAGGAATGAGTCTTCACATATGGGTACGTCGGTACCGACTGTAAAAAAAAGGGAAGGGGGGTAAGAAAAAAAAAGGGGGGGGAAAAAGGGGGGGAGCCTGCAGGCGGGCCCGCTGCTGCCAGCTTCCAATCAGAAAGCTTTTGGCAGGCATCCCCTCGCCAGCCTGCGCGCTGACTTCCGCTACTTCCCCTTCGCCTCCTTCCTTCCATAGCCCTCTCTTCAGCAAGTTTTTTCGTTTTTTTTTTCCGTGGAGCCGGCAGGACGTCCTCCTGTCACCGCGCAGAAACTTTTCTTTTGTACTTACTTTTAATTACTTTAGTTTTTGTTTTCTTGTGGTCGCGGCTTGTTATTTCCTTGCCGCCACCGGTAACCCGCCGGTGGAATTTTTGACTAAATTCTGAGAAACATTTTCTTCAAGTTGTTTTTGGGCCCTTGAAACTTGTTGGTCCTACCAGGCCCTCTTCCCTCCTGGAGCCTTTCTTTTCCCCTAAAGAAGTGCATTCGCATGTGGAAACACGCTGTGTTCCTTTTAGACTCCCATAGTTGGTGTCCTGAATTGTGTGGGTCCTGACCCTTTTTCCCCTGACTTGTCAGGGGATACTTTGTGAGTAAACCTTCCAGTTTTTTAGAGTTTCCCATTCGCTATAAAACCGGTTTTTTATTCGGCAGGGGGGACCCGGTTTTTCCTCCTCTTCACAGGATCAGGTAACCCACAAACAGTTCTGTTAAGACTAGTCAATGGCTTGAGTGGTATGTCCCCATGCCCAGCATGGTGACTGGCTTCTCCGGACTTACCCTCAATAATCGTCATTGGCATTAACGCCCTGCGGGAGTCTTGCGGGCTCCAAAGGCATTAAAGGGTTTTCAGGTTGTTTCCTGGGGCTCACCCCTCACAGAACATACCTGAGCCATGTCCGGTGGTGGTATCCGCTTCGAGCGGTACCGATCCCCCGGCATCGCACGCACACGGATGTCGAGTTGTTTCCACCTCTTCACCAGGGATCCTCACTCGGGTCATCCTCGTTACCTTTCCGGGACCGATCGATACGCTCGCGAATTGACTTCCCTCGATCCCAACCGTGCACGGTGCGGCGGTATCCTGCTTCCAGCGGTACCGGATTCCCCGGCATCCGGCGTTCGGTGTCGAGTGTTTTCACTCTTTCACCAGGAATCGTCCTCTATACATCCTCTCGGGCACTTTTGGGGCCGGGCGATTACGATACCCGATGGACATTTCCATATCTCGGCCATGCTCCGGGACGTTACCCCGGCTTTGATCGGTTCCGATACCCCGGCATCGGCAACCGGTTTTGAATAACGTTCCTCACCTAGCGAGAGGTTTGTCATCTGGGCCATCCTCGGTACCCTTCGGGACCGATCCGATGTCACCCAGGCTGCTTTATAAACCGGTATTGGCAGCGCCGATACTACCACCTGACGTCGGTACCCTCGAGACATGCAATCGATCAGACTCGCTTCCCTTCGATGCCGAGTCTTGAATCCTATTCTAGTCTCGAGGACTGGGGATACCGGACGCGTTCCCCTGAACCGACTCCCAGTTCGTTTTTCCAGATATCATTTTCCGAGGATCCTAGCCATAACTCTCGCCTGATCTCGGTACCGATTGCAGCAGTTCCCGATGACAACTTTAACTACTGGCCCTGTGTCAGTATCGATTTCTATGGCCTGTTCTTGCACCGATGCCTAGTTTGGAAGAAAACCGATATCCCTGGGGTTGCTGATGCAAGTCCTACTCCACTGCCCTCTAATTTACCATACCAGTATCCTTGTCCATCTACTAGGTTTTTCGCTCCTCACACAACACCACGGTTACTTTCCTCCTGTTTGATGCTCAGCCTCTTCTTTAGCCTTAACCAGGGAAGGTTCCCATAGGAGATCATTCTTTTCAGGCTTTCTCCTCCTGGCATATGGCAACCTTTCTTAAATATCTCTATCCCTGGTTGTTGATGCTATTGCCCTGGCTCACCGTCCCAAATGGAAAATATGATGCTTCCTTTACATCCTGCTCTGCAGGATCTCCTTCTGAGGGGTCCTGGAAATCACCCTTACGGCTTCCTCTACCTTCTACATCCACTGAGGTTCGGTACCGGGTGCCTCCCTCCCCAGGATTTCAGAAGCCTCAAACTTCCATCAATCGTTCCCTTGTAGTGGAATCAGCACCTGCTGAAGGTTAAGAGCAAGATGAAAGCCTTCGTTCTTTATCCGCCAGCGTCGTTCTTCAACGAACACTCGATGCGTTTTGGTCGTCAACGCCTTCCAACATCTATGATGCTGTGCCTCCAGAATTTTCTTTCATATATTTTCCCACATGAGTCTCACACGTCCAGGAGGTCAGCGGAGATATTGTCTCTTTTGACCCCTTTATGCCAGAGCCAAAGGCTACGATTATTCCTTGCTACTCAATCATAGCCGGCATTATCTTAATCTTGGTTCCTTCTGCTCGTGCTTCTATAAAGACTCTTTTTGAGTCTGTTAGCAGATCCTTTGCTATTGCCATTGTCTAGCACGTCGCAGAGCCTGGCTGCGACGAGCTTCAGACTTGAAGCAATGGGCGACAAACTATATTGGCTCATGTTCCTTCTCCTTGTACTAGGAGAAGGGTCCTCCTTCAATAAGGAGGCTTTTACGTCAGGTTGGCTCAATGCCTCTCCGCTTACTCTCGCTTCCACTAAGGACCATTGTCTATCCACCCTCCTTCTTCGAAGGGTAGGAGATGTCCTACCAAACCTTCTTTCCCTAAGAAAAGAAAGTTTCATTCATCTCCTGCCCCTCATTCGGCGTTGTACCTTAAACAAGGGACACCCTCAAGCCTGAGTCTGAAGTCCTCTCCAGCTCTGGCCAGTCTCAGCATTCCCAGCAACCATAGGGTCTGGGAATTAATACTCTACCTTTCACTTCTACCCATTATAAGTTTATTTCACTGTGCTTTTTTTCAGTGTCACTAAGCTGTCGGAAAATTTTTGTTCAGGGACTACCAGACTTCCTCCCTCTTCTTACTCCTCTAGAAGAGCAGATTGCAACTATCCCCTGATAGTTCTGTCCCAACTGAACATTTTTTCCGTTCAGTTGACTTACCCTATGGGTTACGTCACCCTCCAATTACTTGCTCTACCCTCTCAACCGGGCTTTTTCCCTAACTGAGGGGTACCATACTGAAAGGCTTCTCTAGCAAGCTCGTTCCTCAGACAGGGAGAAGGGATATCTCCTCTCCTTTCTTGTCTGTTTTTCTTTATTGGGCACAGGACAATCTCTCTGCTGTTTTCTGTCAGCAGCTGTGCCTGCAGGAGTTACAGTGATTGTATTACTGGTACTTTTTACAAGTTCCAGTCCCGTTTTCAAAATTTGTCCTAGCCTCAAAAAAAAAAAAAAAAAAAAGAAAGTGATTCCAAGCTACTCGTTCAGCTATCTTGGATCCTTCCTACTCTTTTTAGAGCTTTCTCACATTATTCTATCCCATCTCCTCTCCGAGGGATATGCAACACACCTGACTTTCAGTCCAGTTTTAATCTCATATCTCTCTCCCTGTCACAATGCTCTCGGCAGTCTTCAGAGAAGCTTTTCTAACTATGAGGGCCTGTGCTATAGGAGCATTGACCTTGTCTCTAAAATGCTTCTCTATTAGTAGGGAAAAGCTTATAATTACCCCTTTCCCATCCTGTGAGGGTTCTCCACACCCTCAGGCCTGGGGATTAACCTGAAATCTAATTCGTTCTTCTGCGTGAAAATCCAACGCTGATGTTTTACCGCATGCTACCTCTGTGTCCCCCCCCTTCCCAGTAGGATGTTGCCCCCCCCGCTCTGGTATCTTCTTCTGCGTTCTGCACATCTGCCATGTCAGTGTTCTGTGGAACTCCTGCCTTGTTCCTTACAGATTCATATGATCATCTGTTCTCACGCAAACATCACGGTTATCTTGTTGGATTGCCTTCTTGCAATCCCTCAATCCACGGAAATAGATTCTCTATTCATATCCCAAGTGGGTTCACCCTCTTGTAGAGCGAAGAATCTTTTTCTTTTATATTCCCCATGTACAGTTATGGGGCTGGGTGGTAGACATGTATCTTCAACTTGTTATCTTGTATGTAGCATCTCCATATATGTCTACATACCTATATCATTACTCTGGTGGTGCAAAACCATGCCCCACAAATGTCTATATATTTCGGTATATCATATCTATATATATTATATCTATTTTGATACATTTCTCCACCCATATCCTAATATACACATATGTATATATATGTGTGTATATATATATATATATATAGTGTATATATATATATGTAGGTATTATGTATATAGTATGTATATGTATATCTATATATATGTCGGGGGGCTTCTTACGGTTTGATATATCTTACACACTATCACCCTTACTGTCTATACTAAATGTTTTACCTTCTAGAGGTTTTAGACAGTCTATCGCCCTACTTCGCATATCATATTACGATGCAGAAACTGTCATGCACCTATAAACTACTGTGGTGCTAACATCTTCCATTTTTTCTTTAAGTCCTTGAAGCCTCAAGCTTCAATATTTTTCCTACTTCTCGCCAGCTAGGAAAAATAGTGTACATCTTTATCTTTGAGTACACAGCTGTTCTCCTTGGTAATAGGGGTTTTTTCCAGTCCCCCTCTTCCCGCCAGGACTGGGCTAGTTCTCCAACTCCGTCAGTCTTCTTCCTTTAGTCCTCAATGTTAATGACTTTTATGCCTAAAGGAGTTTTCAGCTTTTTCCCATAAAGCTTCCATTGAAGACCTGACGTCTAATCCTACCCAGTTGACACCTGGATCGTCTGCTACCTCCAGGTCTGGACCTTCATCCTCACTGCTGGGAGGTCACCTTGAAGATTCCGCCACTGCTTATCCAGTAGACTCCCTCATTCTCTCTACTTTCCTACAATACAGTAGGTAAGCTGCATATTTTAAGTGTACATTAAAGGTGTTTTAATGCTACTCATCATATATACCAAGGACTCCTGTAGTCTGTAGGGCCCTAGTAGTCCTTGGCTATGCTGTTTCTTTCCTCACAGCTCCTTTATTGTCCAACTCCTACCCTCCATCCCACTTTGGATGCCGGGGATTCCTGAGACAAAATGCACCCCTGGTCCAGGCTACTGCATTTTTATGGGATCTCCCCCTGGCATCTCCAGCTGGGGAGTCCCCATATGTTATGACTATTTCCTGCTTGTTCCTGTAGATATCAATTTTACTTACCTGTAACAGGTGTTCTCTTGGAACTGCTGGATTTAGTCTTCACAACCCTCCCACCTCCCCTAGGAGTTGCATCTCTTATCTTCTTCTTCCTTTCCTCTCCTCGCCTTTGTCTCAGCTTTGAAACTCAACTGAAGAGAGGCTCTGGAGAAGGCGGGAAGTCAGCGCGCAGGCGCGAGGGATGCTGCCAAAAGCTTTCTGATTGGAAGCTGGGCAGCGTTCCCATGCAGGCTAAGTCGGTACCGACGTACCCATATGTGAAGACTAATTCCTGCTGTTCCCAGAGATCACCTGTTACAGGTAAGTAACTGTGCTTTTTGTACAAAGCAGGGGGAGCCTGCTTCGTACTTACATTGAACGGGTTATGTAACTTGGATTTAGAACTGGGGTAGCTATATACAGTCTGAGCAGGATGTGGCTGAGCTGTTGTAGCGACATGGCGCGACCTAATAACTATGTACAGGGTTATAAGTTATTTTCAGGATTGTCAGTTGTTTACAATTAGATGGTTGGACTGATGGGTGGGGGTATGGCAGGTGGAGTTGTATTGTTGGCCTGTGAGTAGTTGATCAAAGTAGGTTAAAGTTGTCCACAATTTCAATTTCTTCTCCATCAACAATGAACTTATTTATTTATTTATGCCAGTGTCAGGATCTTTGTCTCCTTTACATGAAGGTGCAGGCCCATTTTAGGACTGTTCATTGATCTTGAAAAGCAAATGTTTCAGGTAATTTTCACTTTCAGCCCGTAATGTGGTATCATCAGCTTAGCGAAGGTTGTTGTCTTCCACCAATCTTCACACCTCTTGTCTTCATACAGTCCTGCTTCTTTGATTTGTTCTGTATATAAATTAATCAGGTAGGGGCAAAGTATGCATCTTTGTTGTACACCTTTGCTGATTTTAAACCATTCTGTTTCTCCTTGTTCCATTGGAATGTAGTCTTCACATATGGGTGACATCGATACCGACTGAGCCCGCGTGGGAATGCGCCCAGCATCCAATAGGAAAGCTTTTGGGAGCATCCCACTGTGCCTGTGTAACTGCCTTCTCGCCTTTCCCACTCTCCCTCCTGGAAAAGAAATGGTGACAGTACACATTTGGAGCATAAACATTGCACAAAAACATTTTCATCCCTCCAATTTCTAGCACCATGATGAGTTTTTATGCTATTGGACTCCTAGCCTTGTCTTAATGAGGATAACCACTCCTCTTCTCCGGATATTGCAAGCTTAACTTTATGCCTTTAGCAAATAGCCTGGAGCAACAGGGAGTAATCTCTTGACTCTTAGCAGCCACTTGTGCTGAAAAATTTTGAAGTGTGAGGATTTTAGTCTCTTCTCTTTCCAAATTCTTTTGCTTTCTAAAGGCTGTGAGGAGCGCCATCAGTCAGCATAATTAAGCACTTGAATATCATCGGACATGCATATTATTCTCCGCTGTCATATCCAATCTGGGTGCTCTCTCCACTTTCAGCAGCATATCTAAGGCTGATAATCCAAGTTTACTTGGCAACACCCGCTCACAAAAGTCCAACAACTTTGTTGCCTACCCTCTTGGGTGTTCCAGTTAAGCTCAAGTTGTTTCGCCTGCTGCAGTTTTTCTGATTTTCCAACCTATCTTGCAGTGCTTTGTTTTTCCTTTCCAAGATTAGATACTTTACAGCCATATCCATGGCTTGAATCTGCTGTGTCTTTTCAGAAATTTGCCTGGAATGGCTGGTCAGAGCCTCCTTGACTTCATCTAGTGTGGATTGAAATATGGCCAACTTATCCTCCAGTATTGCAGTTACAAGCTAAAGTAAGATATTTGGCTATATCTAGTGGTTAGGACAAGGTACTTCAGGTCGGAGGGCCGGGGGTTTCAAGTCCCACCTGGGGACAGCAATCTCAGGCCAGAGGGACTGGGATTTCTAGTCCTATAGGCACTCCTTGTGTTCTTGGGCAAGCCACTTAACCCTCCATTGCCCATGTTCCCTGAAAGTATTAGCATATGTGTCTCATATCCCCTCGTGTTAAATGTATCCCCAATTGACCGCTTTGACCCAGTGAAAAGCGGGATATAAATACAGCTAAATAAATAAATATATCCGCCATCAGGAGCAACATCTGGAAGTGTCCTGGGTTGCCGTTGGTCCTGCAGCTGTCTCCCGAGAAAGTTCGCACTTACCCCTGGCCCTGGGTTTTTCAATCGCTGGGCTTCTGGACCCCTATGATTTTTGCATTGTCCCTTGCGATATTTTCCTATGGGCTTCATTGGCATTCCCCCAAGAGCTCCGCTTCTCTTCCCTGTGCTGTGAAATAGTCCCTTATCCAATCATGCAGGCTGGCCCTCTCCACCTCCACCAGCCTGTTTTAAAATGAGCTCCGCCGTATTCCAAGGTTCAAATCCACAAACAGTTCATACACTGGCCTCCCAGTCCCCCAGGATGCCTCAGCCAGTCAGTCCATGAGTAAGGGTACAGCTGCAAGAGTGTTGCTCTATGGGGAAATTATAGTGCTCCTCCGTCTAGGGGATAAATGTCCATAGGCTGCCTCCAATTCATTCCTTCAGCCTCAAGCACGGTCTCTCAACATTTACAATCAGCTCTCCACCTTCCACTCCTATGGTGTACCTCTTGTTTGGTGTATTCACTATAGTTGTATTGTCATCCGCTGCTCTTGCTGAATTTGCTACTGCGCTGCTATTCCTATACAGGTTTGCACAAATCCACTTGAGCCTCAGTCTCCATGAGAGCCTTTTACTTCCATTCCTCTCTTGTGCTGCACGGGACTTTGCTTTTGCACTGGCAACTTGATCGGGCCTAATCCTGAGGTGGAACATGTCCTTCCACACTGAAGACAACCACTTCTGAGTACTTCACTGGCCTCCCCAAACGGGCCTATTTAACATCATTCCCATTCTGGCTCCCCCACATTTGCAGCTGAACTGTTTCACAGCATAACCTCCTAGAGGGAGGGAGGAAGTTGGATCAACTGGCTGCCCCTGCTTTTCTAGCTTCTTTGCTTAAGCTCTGCCTGATACCTGTCCCTGTCTCATTACTCAGTGGTCTTCCTCATGTTGTGGTGATGTTTCAGCCTTCCCAGCCATTCTGACTGCCTTAATAGTGGTTATATAGGAAAGGTACTGCAGAGCACTAAAGAGTGATGTCCATCTTGGTTGGAGGTTCCACTTCTCCCATTTCGTTGTTTTGCTTTTCATTTTTTTAAAAATCTGCCTGCTGTGGAGAATGATGCGGGAAGGGGAGAGCTCAACCACGCTTGGCTGCAGATAATGAAAGACTGATAGGATTTCTCAAAGCTTGGGGGAGGAGGGCTCTGGCCATCCTGGCTTTGTCAGTGATGTCACCCAGGAAGTATGCCTGCATTGCCTTACACGTCTGCAAATGCAATGTGTGCCTTCAAGTCAATGCTGACTCATAGCAACCCAGCAGCTGGTGGGTTTTCTTGTAGTGTGACCAGAAGTAGATTGCTAGGCCTTTCTTCTGAGGCAATGGAGGATTAAGTGACTTGCCCAAAGCCACAAGGAGAGCTAGTGGGATTTTTAAACCCTGGTTTCTTGGTTACCAAGCCAGTGCTTTAACCACCAGGCTACTCCTACAGGTCTGTGTAGGATTATATTTGTCAGAGAGAGCCCATGGTTGTCTTTGATGGTACTTTATCAAATTGGATAAATTTTGAAGCTGGCAAATACTTAACCAAATATCTTCCGAAGAAGTGTGTTTTATTCAGGTTGATTTCTTCCTTTTCTTTTGTGATTTTAAAAATCAGATTTATCTCTAGTCTTGCAAAATGCTATCCAGTGGTATGCATTTCAGCGAAAAGGATGTGACCTATTCTTGAGACAGTACTACAGATCTATCTTGCTCAGGCTTTATCCTTATACTTTCATTTCTATCCTTTTTGTTTTAAGTGCCTTCAAGTCAATGCTGACGCATGGTGACCCAGCAACCCCTGGGTTTTCTTGGCAAGGTGTGACGAAGTAGATCGTCAGACCTTTTCTTTGAAGGCCAGTGGGAATCAAACCCTGATTTCTTGGGTACTAGGCTGTTGCTATAACCATCAGGCTACTCTTCCACTCCACTATCTAAGGATCCTTTATTAAATGTTTCCTGATATCTTACTGTTTTGTCCTCCACCACCTCACAGAGACACCTTTCTTTTTCAGTCCCCCTTTCTTGTCTTCAGTGTCAATAGCCAATAATATTCTATGTATGCTCTGGACACCTACACAACATACATTATATGTTCCTTAAAAAAGTGCTCCATATGAAGGGAAAGGCCTAGCAGTTTCTTCCTGCTCCTTTGCATTATGGTTTAATTGGAATTGGTCTCTTCTAGACTAAGGCATCATGAGTGTTCATTTTCAATTATCTGAGGATTTTCGCTGGATTTAAACATTATTTCTTACTCGGCACAACCGCAGTGTTCTCATCTAGAGGCCTCAGACCATAGCACCTTCCAGTATACAGATGATATAGATGCTATATGTGGCTTTTAGTTGTCAATAAAGAGAATAGGTAGGACTTCTTGGACCCAGAGGAGGGAGAGAGAGACATTTTAAAACAATTTATTGATTGATTTACTTATGATCTGTAGTGAAAAATAAATGTTAACTAGTGTTACACAAAACATGGATATTTGAGTAAGAATAAAACTTTAATCATTAACGTTTGTCAGTTTCATGGTGTTTATTAATTTTAATTACAGACACAGCAGTATTCAGTCCTGACCTTTCATTATGGATTTTGAAGGAAGAACCGCATTTCAGTGATGAGAAGGACTCTGACTCAGAACAAGTTCTCATCCATTCCACAGGTAAGTGGTCTTGGGAAGGGTAGGAAAGCAAATGCCAACTAGCCATTTTGGTTTGTTGCAGGCTATTACACATTTCAATGCACGTACATAAAAATGATACAAGCATGATGTAGATGAACTGTTGAGGTGGCATAAATCGGAAGTGAGGCAACGTTTTCTTTTGTGTGGGTGAAAAATAGCAAGCACAAGCAAAAGCGGACCACCAGAGACCAGGCCTACACACAGGTATATGGATATATAAAAAACCTTTTTTATTGGAGGTTCCTCCAATAAAAAAGGTTTTTTATATATCCATATACCTGTGTGTAGGCCTGGTCTCTGGTGGTCCGCTTTTGCTTGTGCTTGCTGTGTGGATACCCTCTTCTCCTGTGGTTTGGGTGAAAAATAGCACACATTCCTTACTTTGAACTACAGACACAACGGGGTCCATATTCAATAAAACATCTGAGAAATAATTTGGAACGTCTGATCTAAACATTTCAATTATTCCTTTATTCGGTGCTGCTGAATATATAAACATAAATAATATGTTTAAGTATCTAAATATATATTACACATAGAAGAATATCAGGATATAGGGGAATATCCAGGAACAAGCAGGAATGTAGTCTTCACATATGGGTGACATTATCGACTGAGCCTGTGCGGGAATGCTCCCCAGCGTCCATTAGGAAAACTTTTGGGAGCATCCCACTGTACCTGCATAACTGCCTTCCTGCCTTTCCCACTCTCCCTCCTCAGTTCTTCATTTTCCACGGAGCTGGCAGGAAACGAATCCTGTCACCACAGAAAGTTCCTATTTTTCATGGCGTCTGCCTTCCCGTTGACGGTGATACCAACTCCCTGTCTGTTCTTTCTTTAAAAAATGTAAAAAAGGGATGAAAGGTTTTGTTTTATTTCAGATGCATTGATGCCATTTTAGGCCCAGGCCTGCCATTTTGTCACCGAGACAATGGAAAAGCCAACTAATTGTTTTAAGAAATGTTCCAAGTATGGCGGTACCATCTTGACAACTGACACCCATGACTGGTGTCTAAAATGCCTAGGTCCTGACCACCAACCATCTGCCTACGATGACGGAGAGGCCTACAGAATCGAGCTGCATGTTAACGAGGGGATCGTCTTCCTCCCATGGATCTCAGGTATCGAAACGTAAGTCTTCATTGAAGACTGGACGCCCCCCCCCCCTCCCCCCGGGTAGATTTCCTTCTAAGCACTGAGATGCCTTGAACGTTGCCCTGGAGGGGGATACACCAGTCAAAAAACCCCGGTGGGATGGATCTTTCCTCCAAAGCCATCGAGGGGTTCCAGGACACTCCTGGAGCCTCCACCTCCAGAGAGCTCCTGGTGCCGTGCTCAGGAATTGTGGCCTGCAGTTCCGGTACCAATACACAGACATTGGCAGGCTCCGTGGATCAACGCATCCTGGCCATTAAGCGGAGCTTAGCAGCCTTACTGACAGTCTCTGTTCCAGTAAAACCTTTACAGTCGGTTCCGCAAACCCCAGCACCGTCTTCGGTACCGATGAAAACCACATCAGGCTGCTAACTACATTACCGCCCATGCCTGCCCTCAAATCCATTTGTTCTTTCCTTCCGGATCGACACCGGTTCCCCTTCCCGCCTTCGGCTCGGGAAATGCTGCAACGTCTGGGTCATAAGGCATAAATGGTGCATGTAGTCCCATATACTTGTCTACACGTGCGCACAGCCCAATGGACTCTGGCTTCCCAGTGGACTCAAGCCTCAGGCCGTCTTGGGGACGAGATACTAGTATTCCTCCCCTCCCTGGCAGCATCTCTCCAGTGGTGGTTTTCCCCAGAAAATCTCCTTGTAGGGTCACCTTTTCAGATGCCTCCACATCAATGTACCCTGACGATGGATGCATTCATACTGAGCTGAGGAGCCCATCTAGGGCATCTTTCCATTCAGGGCCTCTGGTCACCACAGGAGGCCCTGAATTTCCTGGAACTTTGAGCCATCTTCAATGCTCTTAAGGTTTTTTAGGAACATCTTTATCACAGAGTCCTGGTCCAAACAGACAATCAAGTGGGCATGTTCTATGCGAACAAGCAGGGAGAGAAGGCTTTGGGTCCCTCTGTAGGGGAGCTCTACATCTCTAGTCTTCTGCCATTGCTCATCACATTCACCTACAAGCAGTGTATCTTCCAGGCATATAAAATGTCTTAGCAGACAAATTGAGTCGGATCCTCCTTCCCCACGAGTGTTCTCTCCATGTAGACACAGACACAGACACAGTATCCTACATCTTTCAGATCTGGGGAACTCGAGAGATAGACCTCTTTGCCACCCTGCAGATTGCCAAGCTTCCATGCTTCTGTACAAGGACTCTCATGTTGGACATACAGCAGGTGAACATAAGATATGCCATACTGGGTCAGACCAAGGTCCATCTAGCCCAGTATCCTGTTTCCAACAGTGGCCAATATAGGTCATACGTACCTAGCAGTTTCCCCAAAAGACACAGGTTCTACCATGCTTGTATTGGGTCAAGCATTGATATCCTGGGTCCCTTCTTAATAATGGTTTATGGACTTTTCTTCCAGAAACTTGTCCAAACCTTTTTTAAGCCCAGCTACACTAACAGCCTTTACTACATCCTCCAGTAACAAATTCCAGAGTTTGATTACACATTGAGTGAAAAAATATTTTCTTTTATTAGTCTTATATAGTTTACCCTGTAGCTTCATTGCATGTCCCCTAGTCCTTCTATATTCTGATAACGTAAACAATCGATCTACGTTTACCTGTTCCACTCCGTTCATTAATTTATAGACTTCTATCATATCTCCCCTCAGCCGTCTCTTTTCCAGGTTAAAGAGCCCTAACCTTTTTAGCCTTTCTTCATAGGGGTATCCTTCCATCCCCTTTACCATTTTGGTGGCTCTTCTCTGAACCTTTTCTAATAACACTATATCCTTTTTAAGATACGGCAACCAGAATTGCACACAATATTCAAGGTGCGGTCTCACCATGGAATGATATAGAGGCATTATAATATCATTTGTTTTATTTTCCATTCCTTTCCTTATAATACCTAGCATTCTATTTGCTCTCTTGGCTGCTGCTGCACCCTGGGCTGAGGGTTTAAACATGTTATCCACAATGACGCCTAAATCTTTTTCCTGGGTGGTGGTTCCTAATGTGGAACCTTGTGTTGTGTATCCATACTTTGGGTTGTTCTTTCCTAGGTGCATAACTTGCACTTGAAACCAAAACTGGAGCACCTACTTGCAAAGTACCTTCAGGAAACACAGAGGGCAAGCAGAATTGGAGGTCACAAGCGCTTTATTGATACAAAGACGCCCCAATGTGTTTCGGCAACTCCTTCATCAGGGGGCTGAGAACTGCAAATAAATAATATATGGCAAACAACAATAAACATATAAATATGAAGCATCACAATTATATAAAATATACTATTAAACAAACAGACATAATAAATTAAAAATATAAAAGTTATTAAAAATTTTAAAAACATCAATACTTGATGTAAAAAGAGTAATAGTAAATAATTACATGAATATTGAATAAAGAAGGACAAACATAGGCTTAAGAAGATATAAGGAGCCATACAGCCATATTAATACTTACAATTATATGTACCATGTATCGATTGGAGCGCACAGTAGTTCACAAAATCAATCAATTTTATAGTTGATTATGCTAAAAGATAGAACATGAACAACTTTTTAAAAATAAATAGTTGTATAATTTAATAATTAATGGGAAACCCAGAACCCAAAGAAAGCTAGACTAAGAGATGTAACATGAAGTTCATTTACAGCCTTCTCATAAACCTACATAGTACTCAAACTAAGCAATGTAATAAGCCCTTCAGTGTACCAGTATTGTATTGTCGGAAGAAGATTATTCCCAAGGGCCTTCGCATGCCTAAGGCCCCAGGAATGTTCAAGGACGATGATGAATTTATGATGAACTGGATCAAAATATTAAACACGTGTTCATTATATTTAATGTTTTATTTATTTATTTAACTGTATTTATATCCCGCTTTTCACCGAGTCAAAGCGGTGGGACATATAACAAAAGGGGGGGGGAATCAATGGTGGGGGGGGCCATCACCAGGGGTTCAACAATGATGATTTTGGGATGGACATAGAGACTGACAGGGTAGCATAATGATACTTTTAATTAATACTTCAAAACTCAAATCTGCTGTTTTGAAAATTGATGTTGACAAGAAGATGGAACAATTAAAGGATATAAGGGGCTCTCCCAGAAAATAAGGAGGAACCTGGGTTAAGTGAAGAAGACAGCCCTGATGGACTATCTGTAGGACCCAGGCATCGGTGGTAATGGCTGTTCATCTGTGGGCATACAGGGCTAGCTGAAGTAGAAGCGGAAACCAGGGTTGCCTCGGCCACCTGGGGCTATCAGGATGACCGAGGCCCTGTCCTGGAGAATCTTGAATAGAGTCTTGGCCACCAGAGGTTTCGGGGGAAATGCTTACAGGAGGCCCACAGACCATGATATGAGAGATGCGTCAGCAGCCACCCTGTGGTGGGTGTGGCTGTCTGGAGCAGAACCGGGACACCTGGTGATTTTGTGGACTCGCAAAACAAGTCCATTACTGGCCGTCCCCAGGTTTGAAAGAGCCAATGGACTACTTCCTTGTCCAGCTGCCACTCGCGGGGCTGCAGGATTCTGCTTAGTCTGTCAGCTAAGTAATTGTCTTGCCTTGACAGGTAAACTGCCCTCAGATGCATGTCATGTCGGACTGCAAAGGAGCACAGATCAAGGGTTTCCTGACACAGTAGGTGGAACCCCAGGCCACCCTGTTTGTTCACATAGAACATGTCCGTCTGTACCACGACAGGCTGACAGAAAACTCGTAGAGCCAAATGGATGGCACGAAATTCCAAGAAATTGATTTGTTGTGTGCTCTCGTCCAGAGACCACACACCCTGAGTACAAAGCCCTTGGTAATGGGCTCCCCAACCCAGCAAGGATGCATCCGTGGTCAGGATCCTCATGTGTCGAGGAGCCTGGAAGGGTATCCCAGCCTCCTTTTAAAAGGTCAAGAAAGCAAATATGCATATATGTATATGTAACACCTAATGACGTCACAATGTGAACAGAAAAACGTATATACAAAAGCAATCAAACATACTATTTAAGAAGAATAAAACATGTAAGTTAAAAAGAAATGAGACCAAAAGCACGTAAAATATGTTGAATATCTGTACAGCTGCGATCTTTGAGACATAACACAAAATCCTTAAAACCGCCGAGAGTAAGACACACTTTTAAAAAGGGTAAATGTGCATAAAAGCGTTTGTACCACTTAAGAACGAACAGAGCATAATGTAAACAATGAAATTATAAAAAAAGGAGCTCTAAAAGTTGGGCATGAAGAACACATTAAAACCCACGGCGCTCATTGTAATAATTGTCTTTACATAAAATAAGCTAATGTAAGATGTCTAAAACTGTTTGAAATTAAAATACTGATACTGTGTAATCGAAAAGTTAAATATCAGTACTCTCAGTCAAACCAAGTTATTTTTAAAAGTAAGAACGGTCAAAAAAGTGAATGGTATTACCAAGCAGGGCACAAACAGAAAGAGAGTGAGACCTTAAATGGAAGACAAAAAATAAAAATCGTAACTAAAATCATAATACAATTGTAGCTGAATCAGAAGAGAGCAAATACCGATATAGCTGTGATCTATCAGCACCACATAGAATCCTTGGAGAACGCCAGAATCTGGCGCGCTATTAAAAAATCAAGAAACAAATATGTATATGTGGCACCTAATGACGTCAAAATATGAACAAAAAATGTGATGAGAAAAATGTGTGTGCAAGAGACAATCAAACCAATTATGTGAGTTAAAACCAGAAAACTATGTAAAATGTTTTGATTGCCTTACAGATACAATCTATGAAACATACCACACCATCCTTAAAGAACGCCGAAGTTAAATGCACTTTTAAAGGGGCAAATAGTAAATGTCCGTGTGGGCATGTATAACACCTAAAAAGGTACCAAGTATAAAATGAACAGTAAAATTATACAAAAGAATTGATCCAAAGAAGATAGACACACATAAAAGAGAGAGGGTTTTTTAATTTTTTTATATAAGTAAATAGTATTTCTTATAAAAAAGTAAATAAATAAATAAATAACGGTCAGACTGAGTTCCTGATTAAGACCTAAGGGCTCAACAGACTATAATTCATAAATGAATCACTGTTCTAATTTAAGAAGTGTCTTATGTATATCCCCTCCTCGCCATTGGGGTAGAACAGCTTTAATAACAAAAAAACTTAAGATCCGAGATACAATGGTCCTTGTCGACCCAATGAGCCACCATAGGCTTGTCGGGGACCCATCTACTAAAGCAACTTTTATGTTCTATGATACGTGTCCTGATGGGGCGTGTGGTTATCTCCAGGAACAAGCAGGAATGAGTCTTCACATATGGGTACGTCGGTACCGACGGAGTCTGTGCGGGAACGCTCCCCAGCGTCCAATTAGAACGCTTTTGGGAGCATCCCACTACGCCTGCGTGCTGCCTTCCCGCCTTTCCCAACTGCCTCTCCTCAGTTTTTTGTTTTTCCGCGGAGCCGGCAGGACGTACTCCTGTCACCGCAGAAAATTCTTCCTTTATTTTTGTTTTTTCTTGTGGTCACGTCTGCCTTCCCTCGACCCACCGGTGCCGCCGGTGTTTCTTTCTTTCTTTCTCCTACAAATTTTTCCTTTGTAGGGAACATTTTCCCTGGTTAGTGCCTGACTGTTTTTTCGGTCTGCTAGGCCTCTCCACTTTCCTTCATGGAAACACCAGCCACTATCCCTAAAACATGTTTCAACTGTGGCGGTACCAAATTAGTTTTAGACACCCATAACTGGTGCCTGCCATGTTTGGGTCCTGACCACTATCTGCTGGAGTGTCCCTCCTGCAGTAGTATTTCCAGAAGAAGTCTTCAACATCGAGCTCAACTCGATACGCGGTTCCCATCAGTTCTGACAGTACCAGCTACAACTTCTTTTTCACAGGATCAGGTAACCAAACAAGTCTGTAAAGACTAGCCAGTCCTCGGGTGGTAGATCTCATGTTCAGCATTGAGATGCCTCTGGCCTTGCCCCCGAGGACATACTGGCTTTAAAACCCCAGCGGGAGTCTTCGGCCTCCAAAGCATTAACGGGGTTTCAGGTTGTTCCCGGGGTTTTTACCTCTACGAACAAACCTGAGCCATGCTCGGTGGTGGTATCTGCTTTGAGCGGTGCCGGTACCCCGGCATCGGCAATGGTGTTGGATCAAACATTCCACACCGATGATCGCAGTCTAGCGCTCTCGGTATCTTCGGTGCCGTTAGTCGCTACAGACGGATCTTCCAGCATCGGTATCGATCCCGGTACCGGTTCTGGTATCCACGTCGGTATCCTCCAGGTGTGCTTCGATAGACTCGCTGCTTTCGATGCCGAGTCTGGAATCGATCTCTAGCCTGGATGATTGGGTACCGACTCGTCTCGGTACCGACCTTGGACGGTGCCGAAGACATTGTTCTGGAGATCAAAGTCTACCTCTCTCAGTACCTTCGGTACCGCTAGAGTCACCTCAAACTGATCTTCCGGTGTTGGTACCGGCTGCGATACCACGGCCAGTACTGTTTTCTACCTTTGCATCGGTACCGGTGCCTTCCATGCTTACTTCCACAAGCTCGCTTCCTTGGGTACCGAGTTTGGAGTCCATCCCTGGCATGGATAGTTTTCTACCAATTCGTTGCGGTACTGACCTCGAGCGGTACCGCCGACTATCCTTTCAGGACAACCCGATGCTCCACCTTTTTGGGTCTGGTACTCCAATGGATCAATCCATTTGTGCTAAGACTAGATCTTCAACAGATCTGACCTTCACTCCTCATAATAGAGGATCCCCTTCTGGGGAAATTTCTTTTCAAGCATTCCTGCTTGATATGGCAAGGTTACTTGCCATTTCTATACCTGATCAAGATCCTGCACCAGGGGATTCACAGTTTCTGTGTCTCCCTGAGACTCCAAAGGAGGTTATCATGCTTCCTTTGCATCAAACCTTACAGGATCTTTTACTTAGAATGTGAGAAACTCCTTTAAAGGTATCCCCACCTTCAAGGGCCACTGACTCTCTGTACAAGGTGCCCCCTTCTCCAGGTTTTCAAAAGACTCAACTTCCACATCATTCTCTTGTTGTGGAATCAGCAATGAGGCGTGTGAAAAGTGCTAAAAGGCACTTTTCTTATCCGCCAGGTCATGAGTCTAGAACTTTAGATGCCTTTGGACGTAAAGGTTTCCAGGCCTCCATGTTTTCAACAAGAATTCTCTCATATATTTTCTATATGGGACTATCTCTTGAAGAGCTCACAACCAGTTGGCTGTTTTTGACTCCTTTTCTTCAGGATCACAAAAGAGCAGACTACTCTTTACTGGTTAGTCCTGCTCAAAATATCTCTAGGTTTCTTACTCGTGCTACCCTGGACTGTTTTGAGTCTGCTAGCAGAACTTCTGCTATAGCCATAGGGGCACGACACATGGCCTGGCTCCAAGCTTCTCACTTGGATAAATCGGTACAAGAAAGGCTGGGAAATATTCCTTGTACTGGGGAGAATCTCTTTAACAGAGAGACTTTACGCCAAGTTGCTCAGTTAACCACTGGTACTGTTGCTTTCAAAGGATTGTCTACACCTTCCTCTATCCCAGCTGGTAGGAAATCTTCTACCAAACTTTATTCCCCCAGGGGGAAAAGTTTTATCCTTTCTCTACCCATCATACAGCTGTTTCCAAACAGGGGAAACATCAAACCAGGCTAAAGAAACCACAACCTCAACCGCTTCAGCAAACCCAGCAGCTGCAGGGTTGCTGATAGACTCTTCCTGCTTCCTGCTTTGAGGTTTAGAACCTGTAGTTTGCTTCTTCTCTTTACAAGCATCTACATCGGTTCCATCCAAAACTTTACATTAAAGAGACATCCTGACTTTTAGCTCATAGAGCTCCTTAGCATGATTATGCTTTACAGGTTACTCCTCTTCTAAGTAGATAGAGGAGTAACAACTATCAGTAAGGTCGTCTATACCTTTACCTTTGACAGTTTCTCCTGTATCAGCATGTCTCATACTATTCTTTTCAGAGATTTACTCCATTGTAAGTCTTTTTCAACTCTGCCCCTCTTACTGAGACATTTTGGTCTGTGAGAGTGATAATACTTAACTGAGGGCTTATCCCTAAGCCCCTGAGTTTCTTTTCAGAGTTGTCTCCACCTTGCATTCTTGTTTTTTCGTGGCAGCTTCTCAGACAATGACGGAGTTTTACCACTCCTACTTATGTCTGTAGATCTTTTTCCAATCTTGGGACCTAAGATTTGTTCTGCCGCTCTAACAATAGTTAGAATGCAGGGACTCTTAGTGGTTAGACCACTGATTTGCTGACCAAGCACCCAGGGCTTGATCTCCAATATCAATCTTTCTGGCCTAAGTACTAGGTCCCAGACAGACTAAGAACCTTCTCTGGCTTTCTTGTTGCAGCATACCTTCTATCTTTAGCCTTCCCCAATCCTTGAGCATTGGCGGAGTAGTTCAGGTTACATACTGGCTCTTAAACAGCCAGTTTTTCTTCTAACCAACCTGCAACATGCTCTCTGCATCTCTATAGAGCAGCTCTGCACTATGGGCCCTTGCTACAGAACAAATAATTCCAGATGGTTAGGAAGGGCTTTACTGGGTTCTTCCCTACCCTTATTTCCATTAAAGTCTCCTTCTTCAATAAAGGGCACAGGCCTTTAATTAAGTGAAGACCTAAAGAATTATCCAATCCCTGGGTTGGTTCACATCCCCAGTGGACCCCTTCACCAGGGATGGTTTTCTTTCAGTAACAGCCAGTCCTTGTTTTGTATTTCCTTCCATCCTCAATTCTTCATGGGGTAATCCATATTGAGCGCACGAATGCATCATACTCATTTTGCCTTCTTAGAAGGGTAAATATGGTATTTCATTTCATTGCATCTTCTTCTCCAGCTGCCATGCTGGAGTTATGGAAGGATCCAGACTTACTGTCAGCGGATTAAAACATCCTCCATTCCTGGTTTTTCAAGGGCTAGAGTTCTTAGAACACTCTAGACTTCTCCTTGTCAGTGAGAGCAGTCCCTTAGCTCTCCCACCCACAACCAAGGAGAATGGATTCTCTAAACATCTCCTCAAGTAGGTATTCCCTTCTTGTTATTAGATGAATCTTTCTCTCTCCACATATCCCTGTGTGAGGACATGGGTATATATTTATGCATACATGTATATAGACATATGCATATCTTTACATTTATATATATATATATATATATATATATATATTCATATACATATATATATCTATATATATAGATATAGGTAAATACAGATATATCTATATCTGTATTTACCTATCTATCTATATATTTTGCAATATATCATAGTAGGTGGATATGTATCTTTCTCCAGGACCAAGCAGGAAGTCAGTCCTCACTTACGGGTGATGTCGGCGCCGACGGAGCCCTCGCGGAGCAATTTTCCCCAGCTTTCAAAGAAAGCCTTTGGGAATTGCAGCGCGCATGCGCGGTCCCCTTCCCGCCCAAGGGTGCCATCTTAGCCAGTCTTCTTTTTTCCGCGGAGCCCTACAGACGTACCCGTCGTGTCCCCGAGAAAAAGTTGATTTTCTTTAGAATTACTCTGTTTTTTCATTCGGTTCGACGCCGGTCTTTTTCCCGCCGGACTCGCGACGCCGGTCACGAGTCCTCTTCTTATTTTTCGGTTTTTCTGACTTAGTCAGTTTTCGTTTCGGTTTTTCCCTGGCAGCCCGGTCCTTTGACCTCGCCGGGGCCCTTTTTCCCCCGATGGCTGCCAGTGGTTTCAAGCGGTGTGGTCAGTGTGACCGAAATATGTCACTAACTGACACACACGACAATTGCCTCCGCTGCCTGGGCCCGGATCATGAAGAAATGATCTGTGGGCCTTGTGGCAAACTATCCTCCAAAGCGTTGAGAAGTCGGCGGCATCAGCGGGATAGAATCTTCGCTGACCCCAGCCGTACCCGGACCTCGTCGGAGGCCTCCGCGTCCAGGGGTTCCAGCTCGGACCGTCGCCGGAGTTCCTCCGACAGGGGTTCTCCCTCCGGGGACCATCGACGGAAGGTGAAACCCGCGAGGGCGGCGTCGGTGGACGCTCCTGGCTCCGCGAGGGCCAGGTCGCATAGCCCCGATAGCCGCCCCGGGTCCTTGGAGAAGGAGCACCTCACGAAGCGACCTCGCCTGGAGTCGGAGCTGCCTGCTCGGGTAAGTCCTGTGGTCCTTCTGGACTCGCCTCCGCGACAGCCGACGTCGGGCCCGACGCTGTCGGGGCCCGAGTCGGGGGCTGCTGGGTCACCTGAGCTCGGACTCAGGTTGACGGCCTTGGAGAGCAGACTGTCTGCCTTCATGGACCAGCAGCGGGCACTGCTCGCTGGCTTCGCTGGCGCCGCTGCCCCGACCGCCGGGACGTCGACGTCGAAGTCGACCCCGGAGACCGAGCCGATCCTCGAGTCGATGCGAACTCGAGTCGATCCTCGGTCGAGGTCACCCTCGGCCTCCCGTTCGGGACCGAGGTCGCCGACGCCGACTCCCTCGGCGTCGGGGCGGCAGGCGCCGCGCCCTCCCCGGGCCGACCCCACCGAGTCCTCGTCGGAGTCGGTCTGGGAGTCTGAAGAGGAAGAGTCACCTGATTCTTTTCGGACTCGGTGTGTCCCCTCGGACTCACCTGAGTCCGAACCTCGGAAGCAGTCCCCCCCGGAGGATGCCCGGTTCTCGGACTTCGTCAGGGATATGGCCAAGGCTTTGGCCTTCCCTGCGGATCCCGAGGAGGAGCCTCGAGCCGAAGAGCTCGACGCCCTCCAGTATGACTCTCCCGCCAGGGAACACTTTACTGTACCGGTTCCTCCCATGCTGGAACGACTACTCTTCCGCATGTGGGAGAGTCCGGCCACCTCGCCGGTCCTGAGCAAGCGGGTCGATTCTATCTATCGAGTCCGCAAGAGCCCTGGCTTCCAGAAAGCACAGCTACCACACCATTCCATGGTAGTGGAATCGGCCATGCATCGTCTTAAGAGCCAGAAGATGCACTCCTCGGTGCCTCCTGGCAGGGAGGCCCGTAACCTGGATGGCCTTGGTAAGAAGTGTTTCCAGGGCTCTATGCTCGCCTGTCGTGTCCAGACCTACCAGCTATACATGGGCATGTATCTCCGAGACCTGGCTAGAGAGCTAGCCGGTTTCTCCGCTGGTTTGTCCGAGGAACCCTTGCGGAGGTTCCTGGCCTTGTCCACTGGCATTCGGGAATGCTCAAAATTCATGTCCCGAGCAGCCTATGATGGCTTTGAAGCATCGGCTCGAGTGGCCGCAGCCGGCATCGGTGCCCGCCGACAGGCTTGGCTTCAGTCGTCTGACCTTGAGCCCTGGGTGCAGGACAAGTTGGTCGATGTCCCTTGCCGAGGCGACATCCTCTTTGGCAAGCCCATGGCTGATAAGGCTGCACAAATTGAGACAGAGACTCTCACCAGGACTAGGCTTTCTAGGAAGACCTCCGCCCCTTCCCAGAAAAAGAAGGGCTCGGGAAAGAAGTCCTTTTTACCCGAGGAAGGCGACTGCCTACAAACAATACCCCCACTATCAGGCCCCTGCAGCTCCCCAACAGGGCCAGCAGGCCAAGGGACGGGGTAACGGGTCCCGTAGGCAGCAAGCCCCCAAGCCTGCACCACCAGCCCCTGCTCCGCAGGGTGGGGGTTTTTGACTCCTTAAGCATAGCCTCTCCCCCCCCGCTGGCTCCTCCCAGTACCGGAGGCCGGCTGGTTCACTTCGCCCACAGGTGGTCCAGCATCACCTCAGATACCTGGGTGCTTCAAGTCGTGCGAGAAGGCTATCTTCTCCACTTCCACCAGGTCCCTCCCTCCTATTTTCCGGGAGAACCTCCACGACCCCCTCTGCACAGGGAATTACTCCTTCAGGAGTTAGCAGGTCTTCTACGGGATCAGGCGGTGGAACCGGTGCCCCACCACCTGAAGGGTCAAGGCTTTTATTCCCGGTATTTTCTAATACCAAAAAGAACAGAAGGCCTCAGACCCATCCTGGACTTGCGCAACCTCAACAAGTTCCTCGTGCGGAAGAAGTTCAAAATGCTTACCCTTGGAATCCTTCTGCCCTACCTCCAGCAGGGAGATTGGCTATGCTCCTTGGATCTAAAGGATGCCTACACGCACATCCTCATCCACCCAAGCCACCGCCAATACCTAAGGTTTGTGGTGGCAGGAAATCATTACCAGTACAGAGTACTGCCCTTTGGCCTATCCTCCGCACCGCGAGTCTTCACAAAATGTCTCGCGGTGGTGGCGGCCCATCTCCGGCTTCACGGCCTCTATGTCTTTCCGTACCTCGACGACTGGCTCATCAGAGCAGCGTCCGCTCTGGAGGTCACCAACGCCATGCGCCGCACGGTGACTCTTCTGCAGTACTTGGGCTTTGTTATAAACTTCGCAAAGTTCACTTTGCTCCCCTCACAGGATCCCGAGTTCATCGGCGCAAGGCTGCACACTCCTCAGGCACGAGCGTACCTACCGCTCGACAGGGCTCAACGGCTCATGGACCTAGCCGACCGTTTTCGCAGCCAGCCCCTGGTCTCCGCCAGGCGCTTCCTGAGACTACTCGGCCATATGGCTTCCACCGTCCATGTGACCCCCAATGCCCGCCTGAATATTCGGCCTGCTCAATGGTGTCTCCGCCGGCAGTGGCAACAAGCCACAGGCGGCCTAGCAGACCTAGTGCGCGTCTCCGAGCCGCTGATCTTGTCTCTCCGGTGGTGGCTCCAGCGGCCGAACCTGATATTCGGCATGCCTTTCCAGTCACCTCAGCCGGCCCGGGTGCTGACAACAGATGCATCCCTCCTGGGCTGGGGAGCGCATTGCCAAGGGGCACGTACTCAGGGCCTCTGGACCACGTGGGAGTCTGCTCAGCAGATCAACTTCCTGGAGCTCAGGGCGATCCGCCTGGCTCTCAAGGCCTTCTCCCACCTGACTTCTCACCAGTCCGTCCTTGTCCAGACGGACAATCAAGTTGCCATGTTCTACGTGAACAAGCAGGGGGGCACGGGCTCCTTCCTCCTCTGTCGGGAGGCACAGAGGCTCTGCTCTTGGGCCGTCAGTCACGGCGTTCTCCTCAAGGCAGTTTATCTCCCAGGCCAAGAGAATCGCCTGGTGGACAAACTCAGCAGGATCCTCCAGCCGCACGAGTGGCGTCTGGATCCCTTGGTAGTTCAGAAGCTCTTTCTAAAGTGGGGCCTCCCCACGGTGGATCTCTTTGCCAGTCCTCACAACCGGCAACTTCCTCGCTTCTGCTCTCGTCAGCCACACCCCCTTCGGGTTGCGGCGGACGCTTTTCTACTCTCATGGTCGGGGAGCCTTCTGTATGCTTTCCCTCCCATCCCGCTAGTCTCTCGGACTCTCTTCAAGGTTCTCCGAGACAAAGCCTTCATGATCCTGGTGGCTCCTCGCTGGCCCAGACAGCCGTGGTTTCCACTCCTGCTGCAATTAGCGGTGGAGGATCCGTTCCCTCTGGGGTTTCAACCGGATCTCCTCACTCAGGATCAGGGGTCTCTGCTACACCCCAACCTCAGGTCTCTCAATCTGATGGCCTGGCTGCTGAGAGGGTAGTCCTTGCTCCCCTCCTCCTGCCGGCAGAGGTGGAAGAGGTCGTCCTAGCTTCTCGGCGACCTTCTACTCGAAAATGCTACGCCCTTAAATGGCGTCGCTTTTCCGTTTGGTGTATCCGACAGTCTCAGGATCCCTTCTCCTGCCCGGTGTCGGTGGTCTTGCAGTACTTGCTTTACCTCTCTAATCTGGGACTTAAGTCCAACTCCGTCAAAGTTCACCTCAGTGCTCTTTCAGCACATCATGTGCCGGTGGACGGCAGACCTCTCTCCAACGACCCTCTCGTAGCGAGGTTTCTCCGAGGTCTCCTTCTACTTAAACCACCTCTGCGCCCACCAGCGCCTGACTGGGACCTGAATGTGGTTTTACAGCGGATCACCTGTCCGCCTTTTGAACCTATGGCTACCTGTTCTCTCCGTTTTCTTTCTTGGAAAACACTGTTCTTGATAGCCCTCACTTCCGCTAGACGCGTAAGTGAATTGCAGGCCCTCGTGTCTGATCCCCCTTACACTCGGTTCTACAAAAATAGGGTAGTCCTACGGACTCACCCAAAATTTCTTCCAAAAGTGGTCTCCCCTTTTCACATCAATCAGGAGGTGGTACTTCCAACCTTCTTTCCCAGACCACACTCCAGCCGAGCTGAAACGGTCCTCCATACCCTGGACTGTAGAAGGGCTTTGAACTTCTACCTTGACCGTACGCGGGAGCACCGTAAAGCTGCTTAGCTTTTTGTGTCTTTTGACCCCAATAAATTGGGGCTCCCGGTCTCCAAGCGTACTCTGTCCATCTGGGTTGCGGACTGTATCTCTTGGGCTTATGGGGCAGCCGGACTCTCCTTGGAAGGTCGAGTCACGGCTCATTGCGTTCGGGCGAAGGCTACGTCAGTGGCTTACCTCCGCTCTGTTCCGCTGGCAGACATCTGCCGGGCCGCTACTTGGTCTTCGAGCCAGACTTTTGCGGTCCATTACTGTCTCGAGAGGGAGTCCCGCAGGGACAGTGCTTTCGGACAGGCAGTCCTCCGTAATCTCTTCGAGGTCTGAGCAACTCCTACCCTCCATCCCGGATGTGGGCTACCGGTGGGTAATAATTCAGCGAAGATTCTTTCCTTCTGTGCTGCTGAGCTAGAGGGAGCTCATTTTTGTGCTTAGGGTCTCCGGTAGCCTTAAGCTTGGGAGTCCCATAAGTGAGGACTGACTTCCTGCTTGGTCCTGGAGAAAGCGTAGTTACTCACCTGTAACAGGTGTTCTCCAGGAGCAGCAGGAATCAGTCCTCACAACCCTCCCTCCTCCCCGTGGAGTTGCAATCATCTGCTTTAGTTTTTTTGCAAATTTTTATGCTGTCTTTTTTAGCTATGTCATCTGACTGGCTAAGATGGCACCCTTGGGCGGGAAGGGGACCGCGCATGCGCGCTGCAATTCCCAAAGGCTTTCTTTGAAAGCTGGGGAAAATTGCTCCGCGAGGGCTCCGTCGGCGCCGACGTCACCCGTAAGTGAGGACTGATTCCTGCTGCTCCTGGAGAACACCTGTTACAGGTGAGTAACTACGCTATATTTCTCCAGGACCAAGCAGGAAGTCAGTCCTCACATATGGGTGATATCGACGTTGATGGAGCCCTTGCGGAGCATTTCCCCAGCTTTCCATGAAAGCTTTTGGGAATGCAGGCACGCATGCGCGGTTCCCTTCCCGCCTAAAGGTGCCATCTTGCTCAGTCTCTCTTTTTCCGTGAAGCCCACTGGACGTGTGTCTTAGTCCTCCTGGAAAATTTAGATTTTTTTGTGATTTTTTTCGCTATTTCTTCTCCGGTTTGACGCCAGTTCCCCTCCCACCGGGTTCGGTACACCGGTATCGAACCCGATCTTTTTTCGGATTTTGCCCTTCGTGGCTGGCGTTCGCACCCTTTTTTTCTTTTTCCCTGGAAGGCTGGTCCTTTGACCTCGCGGGGACTCTTTTTTTTCCCCGATGGCTTCCAATGGGTTTGAAAAGTGTGATCGGTGTAAGAAGCTAATGTCTCTCACCGACACACACGACTGCTACCTTCGGTGCCTCGGTCCTGACCACGATCCCAAAACGTGTGGACGATGTGGAAAAATGTCTTCCAAAGCGCTTTGAAGTCATCAGCACCAAAAGGAAAGGCTTTTCTCTGACTCGGCCTCCGGCCGGGCCCGAACCTCGTCTGAGGCCGCGACATCTCGGGAATCGGATCCTGAGCACCGTCGGGGCTCCTTGGACAGGGGGTCCCCCAACCGGGAATGAAAGAGGAAGAAGCGGCTCACGAGGGCGTCGTCGGAAGAGGTCCCTGGCTCCTCGAGAGCTAGGTCTCAGACCCCTAACCGTCGCCCCGGGCCCGTGGAACAGGAGAAGCCTCCCAAAGTACCTCGAGTAGAGCCCGGAGTCTGCTGGACACGTAAGTCCTGTAGTCCTTGTGGACTCTTCTCCCAGAGCGCCGACGTCGGGCCCAGCGCCACTGGGGCCCGAGTCGGGGGCTGCTGAGTCTCCTGAGCTGGGTCTCAGGCTGACAGCCTTAGAGAGCAGATTGTCTGCCTTCATGGAACAGCAGCGGGCACTGATGGCCATCCTGTCTGGTGCATCTGCCCCGACCACCAGGACATCGAAGTCGACCCCAGAGACTGAGCCGATACTCGAGACCATGAAGACTCGACGTCGACCTCGGTCGCGGTCTCCCTCAACCTCCCATTCAGGATCGAGGGCGTCTGCATCGGGGCAGGTGCTCACAGGCCCCGCCCGGTCGGACCTCGATTCCTCATCAGACGAGTCCGCCTTTGAGACGGAGGACGAGCAGTCCCCCGACACCTTCCGGACTCGGCGCATCCCGTCGGACTCCCCTAGTCTGAGCCCCGGAGTAGATCCCCTCCGGAGGATACCCGGTTCTCGGAGTTCGTCCGGGATATGGCCACTGCGTTGGCTATCCCTGCGGATCCCGAGGAGGAGCCTCGAGCCAAGGAGCCTGAGGCCCCTACAGAATGACTCTCCTCTGAAGGAGGCTTTTACTGTTCCGGTTCCTCCGATGCTGGAATGGCTCTTCTTCCGGATGTGGGAGGCACCGGCCTCAGCGCCGGTTCTTAGCAAGCAGGTCGATTCGATCTATCGACTCCGGAAGAGCCCTGGCTTTCAGAAGGCGCAGCTACCACACCATTCTATGGTGGTGGAATCGACCATGCATCGCCTGAAAAGTCAGAAGATGCACTTTGCGGTGCCCCCTGGCAGGGAGGCCCGAAACCTCGATTTTGGTAGAAAGTGCTTCCAGGGCTCGATGCTTGCTTGCCGTGTTCAGTCTTACCAGCTGTACATGGGCATGTACTTGCGAGACCTGGTCAAAGAGTTGGCGGGGTTCTCTGCTGGTCTCTCCGGGGAACCCTTGCAGAGGTTCAAATCCTTGTCCTCGGGGATCCTGGAATGCTCCAAGTTTATGTCCCGCGCTGCCTACGATGGCTTCGATGCTTCGCCCCGTGTTGTGGCAACCGGCATCGCGGCTCGACGCCAGGCATGGCTGCAGTCATCGGACCTCGAGCCATGGGTTCAGGACAAGTTGGTCGATGTCCCTTGCCGAGGTGAGAACCTTTTTGGCAAGCCCATGACCGAGAAGGCCGCACAGCTCGAAACTGAGCACCTCACGAGGACAAGGCTGTCTAGGAAGACTTCTGCCCCTTCTCACAAAAAGAAGGGCTCGGGTATAAAGCCCTTTTACCCGAGGAAGGGCACTGCCTACAAACAGTGCCCACAGTACCAGGCCCTCCAAGCTGTCCCTCAGGGTCAGCAAGCCAAGGGGCAGGGTAATGGGCCCCGTAGACAGAGGACTCCCAAGCAGGGTGGGGGTTTTTGACTCCTTAGGCATAGCCTCTCCGTCCCTGCTCTCCCAACCCTGCACAGGAGGTCGCCTCACCCTGTTTGCCCACAAGTGGCCACTCATCACTGGAGACAGTTGGGTGTTAAGCATAGTCCATCAGGGCTATCTGCTAAACCTTCAACAACTGCCTCCTCCATACTTTCCAGGTGAGCCTCCAAGGCCTCCCCTGCACACAGATCTTCTCCTTCAAGAGCTCCAAGGTCTGTTGGTGGACAGGGCGGTGGAGCCTGTGCCTCCCTACTTGCAAGGTCAAGGGTTCTACTCCAGGTATTTCCTGGTACCCAAAAGAACCGGTGGCCTTCAGCCTATTCTAGACCTCAGAAATCTCAACAAATTCCTAGAGAAGGAAAAGTTCAAGATGCTTACTCGTGGAACACTTCTGCCCTACCTCCAGCAGGGAGATTGGCTATGCTCATTAGATCTAAAGGATGCGTACACTCACATCCTCATTCATCCAGACCACAGAAAGTACCTCAGGTTCATTGTGGGAGGAAACCATTATCGGTGCAGAGTACTGCCTTTTGGCCTCACCTCCGCTCCCAGGGTTTTTACCAAATGCCTGGCAGTGGTGGCGGCCTACCTAAGAAATCAGAGAATCTCTGTCTTCCCCTATCTGGACAACTGGCTCATACGGGGCCAGACGTGCCAGGAGGCCCGACAGGCCACCCTGAGAACTATTGCTCTTCTTCAAAGCTTGGGGCTTGTAATCAACTTCGCAAAGTCCACTTTGCTCCCCTCCCAGAACTTGGAGTTCATAGGGGCAAGGTTGGAGACTCTGCTGGCAAAGGCATTCTTGCCAGAAGACAGAGCCCAAAGGTTGATAGACTTAGCAAACCAGTTTCTCAGCAGGTCACTGGTCTCCGCCAGACTCTGCCTGAGGCTTCTTGGCCACATGGCTTCGACAGTACATGTGACCCCCAATGCCAGGCTTCATATGAGGCCTGCACAATGGTGCCTTCGGACTCAATGGTCACAGGCCACAGGCAGCCTCAGAGACAGGATAAGGGTGTCCAGACAATTTCTGAACTCCCTCAGCTGGTGGTTGCACCCCCCCAATCTGCTGCAAGGAGTATCTTTTCAGATTCCTCGGTTCACAGTGGTCTTGACCACGGACGCCTCCCTGCAAGGCTGGGGAGCGCATTGTCTGGGCAAGTGCACCCAGGGCCTATGGTCCCCTGGGAAGCTGCACAGCAGATCAATCTACTGGAACTCAGGGCTATTCGGTTAGCCCTCAAGACTTTCTCTCCTACCCTGGCTCATCGGTCTGTCCTAGTTCAAACAGACAACCAGGTAGCCATGTTTTATGTGAACAAGCAGGGCGGAACTGGGTCCAGGCTCCTTTGTCAGGAAGCGCCGGACCTTTGCTTGTTTGCTCTCAGACACAACATACTCCTCAAGGCTGTGTATCTACCTGGCCAGGAAAACTACCTGGCCGACAGGTTGAGCAGGATTCTGCAGCCCCACGAGTGGCAACTCTATCCTTTGGTGGTTCAGAAGATTGGCCACTGTTGGAAACAGAATACGGGCTTGATGGACCTTGGTCTGACCCAGTATGGCATATCTTATGTTTTTATGTTCTTATGTTACTGAAATGGGGACTTCCATCCATAGATCTGTTTGCCAGTCCACTGAACAAACAGCTGCCAAAGTTCTGCTCCAGGCAACCGCATCCTCTGCGGATAGCAGCAGATGCTTTTCTGATTCCCTGGTCTCAGGGCCTCCTGTATGCGTTTCCTCCCACGCCCTTGGTGGCCCGAACTCTGTTCAAGATTCTTCAGGACAAGGCCTCAGTCCTGCTGGTGGCTCCCAGGTGGCCGAGACAGCCTTGGTTTCCACTTCTGCTTCAGCTGGCAGTGGATCCCCCACTGCCTCTGGGGTTGCAACCCGACCTTCTCTCTCAGGATCAGGGTTCCCTTCTGCACCCCAATCTCAAAGCTCTCAATTTGATGGCCTGGAGGCTGCAAGGGTAGTTTTGGCTCCCTGGGGCCTACCTCAGGAAGTTGAAGAGGTTGTCCTAGCCTCTAGGAAACGGTCCACTAGGAAAACCTATGCTCTCAAATGGAAAAGGTTTTCTGTGTGGTGTCAGCTACGTACAGAGGATCCTTTCTCCTGTACTGTACCAGTAGTGCTTCAGTACTTACTGCACTTATCAAATCAAGGACTTAAGTCCAATTCTGTTCGGGTCCACCTCTCAGCTCTAGCAGCTCACCTCTCAGCTCTAGCAGCTCACCTCTCACTGGTGGAAGGACATTCTCTGTCGGTTCACCACTTGGTGTCCCACTTTCTCAGAGGCTTGCTTTTGCTCAAGCCTCCAATCCGTCATCCTGCTCCTGAGTGGGAGTTGAATGTGATCTTACAGCAACTGACTCGCCCACCTTTTGAGCCGATGGTTACTTGCCCTTTACTCTTCCTGTCCTGGAAGACACTCGAGTGAGTGAGCTTCAGGCTCTGGTCTCTGACAGGCCTTACACCCGCTTCTATAGGAACAGGGTAGTCCTTAGGACTCATCCAAAGTTCCTCCTCAAAATTGTCTCCTCCTTCCACCTTAACCAAGAGGTGGTTCTTCCAACATTCTTCCCTAGGCCTCATGCAAGCCAGGCTGAAGCAGTTCTGCATACCCTGGACTGTAGGAGGGCCTTATCCTTCTACCTTGACCGTACGCAGGGACATAGAAGGGCTACTCAGCTCTTCATATCTTTTGACCCTAATAATTTAGGGTTAGCTGTGTCCAAGCGCACCTTGTCCATCTGGGTGGCTGACTGTATCACCTGGGCTTACAGGGCGGCTGATCTTCCTTTGTAGGGTCGGGTCACGGCCCATCGTGTCGGGGCAATGGCTGCCTCAGTGGCTCACCTCCGCTCTGTCCCATTGGTTGACATCTGCAGGGCTGCAACTTGGTCCTCAAACCAGACTTTTGTGGCCCATTACTGTCTGGAGAGGGAGTCCCGTAGGGACAGTGCTTTTGGCCAGGCAGTACTCCGGAATCTCTTTGAGGTTTAGGCAACTCCTGCCCTCCGTTGGGCTACCGTTGGAGGTTCTGTCAGTGAAAAGCCTTTCTTTGCTGCTGGGACTAGAGGGAGTTCTCTTATTCAGCCTGGGTTCCTGGTAGCCCAGAGCTAGGGAGTCACCCATATGTGAGGACTGACTTCCTGCTTGGTCCTGGAGAAAGAGTAGTTACTCACCTGTAACAGGTGTTCTCCAGGAGCAGCAGGAATCAGTCCTCACAACCCTTCCTCCTCCTCTTGGAGTTGCAGTTGTACATAGTTTATTTTTACATTTTGTGTGCTGTTTTAGCTGTCATTAGACTGAGCAAGATGGCACTTTTAGGCGGAAAGGGAACCGCGCATGCGTGCCTGCATTCCCAAAAGCTTTCATGGAAAGCTGGGGAAATGCTCCGCAAGGGCTCCATTGACGTCGATGTCACCCATATGTGAGGACTGATTCCTACTGCTCCTGGAGAACAACTGTTACAGTGAGTAACTACACTTTCTCCAGGACCAAGCCGGAAGTTAGTCCTTACATATGGGTGTCATCGACGCCGATGAAGCCCCAACGGAGCATTTCCCCAGCTTTCTATGAAAGCCTTTGGGAATGCAGGCACGCATGCGCGGTTCCCTTCCCGCCTAAAGGTGCCTTCTTACCTCAGTCTCTCTTTTTCTGAGAAGCCCACCGGACGTGTGTTCTGTCATCCTGGATAAAAGTTTGATTTTTTCGGCGATTCTCGCTAATTTTTTCTTCCCGGTTCAACGCCGGTTCCCCTCCCACCGGGTTCGGTACACCGGTATTGAGCTCGATTCTTCTTTTTTGGTTTTTGCCCTTCGTGGCTGGCGTTCGCGCCCTTTTTTAAATTTTTCCCTGGAAGGCCGGTCCTTTGACCTCGCGGGGACTCTTTTTTTCCCCGATGGCTTCCAGCGGTTTCAAGAAGTGTGATCGGTGTAAGAAGTTGATGTCTCTCACCGACACACACGACTGCTGCCTTCGGTGCCTTGGTCCTGATCACGACCCTAAGTCATGTGGACCATGTGGGAAGATGTCTTCCAAGGCACTCCGCAGTCGCCAGCAGCAGAAAGAAAGGCTTTTCTCAGACTCAGCCCCCGGCTGGGCCCGGACCTCATCTGAGGCCTCGACATTTCAGGATTCCAATCCCGAGCACCGTTGAAGCTCCTCGGACAGGGGGTCCCCCGACCGGGAACGCAAGAGGAAGAAGCGGCTCATGAGGGCGTCATCAGAGGAGGTCCCTAGCTCCTCGAGGGCCAGGTCTAAGACCCCCGACCGTCGCCCCAGGCCCATAGACCAGGAGAAGCCTGCTAAAGTTCCTCGCGTGGAGCCGGAGTCTGCTGGACACGTAAGCCCCGTAGTCCTCGAGGACTCTCCTCCCAGAGAGCCGAAGTCGGGCCCGGCGCCGCCGGGGCCCGAGTCGGTGGCTGCTGCGTCTCCCGAGCTGAGTCTCAGGATGACAGCCTTGGAGAGCAGATTGTCTGCCTTCATGGAGCAGCAGCGGGCACTGATGGTCAGCCTGTCTGGGGCATCTGTCCCAACCACCGGGACATCGACATCGAAGTTGACCCCGGAGACCGAGCTGATACTCGAGTCCATCATGGCTCAAAGTTGACCTCGGTCACGGTCTCCCTCAACCTCTCATTTGGGACCGAGGGCGTCGACGCCGGTGCCTCCGGCGTCGGGGCGGGTGCTCCAGGGCCCCGCGGGGTCGGACCCTGACTCCTCGTCGGATGAGTCCGCCTGGGAGATGGAGGATGAGGAGTCCCCCGACACGTTCAAGACTCGGTGCGTCCCGTCGGACTCATCGCAGTCTGAGCCCCGGAGTAGGTCCCCTCCGGAGGACACGCGGTTCTCTGAGTTTGTCCGGGATATGGCTGCCGCGTTGGCTATTCCGGCGGACCCCGAGGAAGAGCCTCGAGCTGAAGAGCTCGAGGCCCTACAGTTCGACTCTCCTCCGAAGGAGGCCTTTACTGTCCCGGTTCCTCCGATGCTGGAACGCCTCCTCTTCCGGATGTGGGAGGCACTAGCCTCGGCGCCAGTTCTAAGCAAGCGAGTCGATTCGATTTATCGACTCCGGAAGAGCCCTGGCTTTCAGAAGGCGCAGCTACCACACCATTCCATGGTGGTGGAATCGGCCATGCATCGCCTGAAAAGTCAGAAGATGCACTCCGCGATGCCCCCAGCAGGGAGGCCTGGAACCTCGATGGTGTGGGTACAAAATGCTTCCAGGGCTCGATGCTTGCTTGCCGTGTCCAGTCTTACCAGCTGTACATGGGCATATACTTGCAAGACCTGGCCATGGAGTTGGCCAGGTTCTCTGCTGGTCTTTCCGGGGAACCCTTGCAGAGATTCAAGTCCTTGTCCTTGGGGATTTGGGACTGCTCGAAGTTTGTCCCGCGCCGCCTACGATGGCTTCGAGGCTTCGGCCCGAATTGCGGCAGCCGGCATCGCGGCTCGACGCCAGGCATTGCTGCAGTCATCGGACCTTGAGCCATGGGTTCAGGACAAGTTGGTCGATGTCCCTTGCCGAGGTGAAAACCTTTTTGGCAAGCCCATGGCCGAGAAGGCCGCACAGCTCGAGACTGAGCACCTTACAAGGACAAGGCTGTCTCGGAAGATCTCTGCCCCTTCTCACAAGAAGAAGGCCTCGGGTAAGAAGCCCTTTTACCCGAGGAAGGGCACTGCCTACAAACAGTACCCTCAGTATCAGGCTGCCCAAGCTGCACCCCAGGGTCAGCAAGCCAAGGGGCAGGGTAATGGGCCCCTTAGGCAGAGGACCCCCAAGCCTCCGGCCCCTGCTCCCACTCAGCAGGGTGGGGGTTTTTGACTCCTTGAGCGTAGCCTCTCAGTCCCTGCTCTCCCAACCCTGCACAGGAGGTCGTCTCGCTCTCTTTGCCCACCAGTGGCCCCTCATAACTGGGGATAGTTGGGTATTGCACATAGTCCAAAGCGGCTATGCACTACATTTTCACCATCTGCCTCCGCCATACTTTCCAGGGGAGCCTCCAAGGCCTCCCCTGCACACAGATCTTCTCCTCCAAGAGCTCCAAGGTCTGTTGGTGGACAGGGCGGTGGAGCCTGTGCCTCCCCACTTGCAATATCAAGGGTTCTACTCCAGGTATTTCCTGGTACCCAAAAGAACCGGTGGCCTTCAACCTATTCTGGATCTCAGGAACCTAAACAAGTTCCTAGAGAAAGAAAAGTTCAAGATGCTTACTCTTGGTACACTTCTGCCCTACCTCCAGCAGGGAGATTGGCTATGCTCCTTAGATCTGAAGGATGCGTACACTCACATCCTCATTCATCCAGACCACAGAAAGTACCTCAGGTTCATTGTGGGAGGAAACCATTATCAGTACAGAGTACTGCCTTTTGGCCTAACCTCCGCTCCCAGAGTCTTTACAAAATGCCTGGCAGTGGTGGCTGCCTACCTGAGAAATCAAGGCATCTTTGTCTTTCCCTATTTGGACGACTGGCTCATCAGGGGTCAGATGTGCCAGGAGGCCCGACAAGCCACCCTAAGAACTATTGCTCTTCTTCAAAGCTTGGGATTTGTAATAAACTTCGCAAAGTCCACTTTGCTCCCCTCCCAGAACTTGGAGTTCATAGGGGCAAGGCTGGACTCTGTCCTGGCAAAGGCATTCTTGCCAGCAAACAGGGCCCAAAGACTGATGGACTTAGCAAGTCAGTTTCTCAGCGGATCAGTGGTCTCTGCCAGACTCTGCCTGAGGCTGCTTGGCCACATGGCTTCGACGGTACATGTGACCCCCAATGCCAGGCTCCATATGAGGCCTGCACAGTGGTGCCTTCGGACTCAGTGGTCCCAGGCCCCAGGCAGCCTCAGAGACAGGATAAAGGTGTCCAGACAATTTCTGAACTCCCTCAGCTGGTGGCTGCACCCACCCAATCTACTACAAGGGGTGCCCTTTCAAATTCCTGGGTACACAGTGGTACTGACCACAGACGCCTCCCTGCAGGGATAGGGGGCTCATTGTCTGAACAAGTGCACCCAGGGCCTGTGGTCTCCTTGGGAGGCTGCACAGCAGATCAATCTTCTATAACTCAGAGCTATTCGATTAGCACTCAAAGCTTTCTGTCCTACCCTGGCTCATCAATCTGTCCTGGTTCAAACAGACAACCAAGTAGCCATGTTTTATGTGAACAGGGCGGGACTGGGTCCAGACTCCTTTGTCGTGAGGCTCAGGACCTTTGTTCATTTGCCGTCAAGCACAACATGCTCCTCAATGCTGTGTACCTTCCAGGCCAGGACAACTACCTGGCCGACAAGTTGAGCAGAATTTTGCAGCTCCACGAGTGGCAGCTGCATCCCTTGGTAGTTCAGAAGATCTTCCTGAAATGGGGTCTCCCTTGGATAGATCTGTTTGCCAGTCCATTGAACAAGCAACTGCCAAAGTTCTGCTCCAGGCAACCCCATCCTCTGCGGATAGCAGCAGATGCTTTTCTGATTCCATGGTCTCGGGGCCTCCTGTATGCGTTTCCTCCCACGCCCTTGGTGGCCCAAACTCTGTTCAAGATACTTCAGGACAAGGCCTCGGTCCTTCTGGTGGCTCCCAGGTGGCCGAGACAGCCTTGGATTCCACTTCTACTTCAGCTGGCGGTGGATCCCCCACTGCCTCTGGGGTTGCAACCCGACCTTCTCTCTCAGGATCAGGGTTCCCTTCTGTACCCCAATCTCAAAGCTCTCAATTTGATGGCCTGGAGGCTGCAAGGGTAGTTTTGGCTCCCTGGGGCCTACCTCAGGAAGTTGATGAGGTTGTCCTAGCCTATAGGAAACAATCCACTAGGAAAACCTATGCCCTCAAATGGAAAAGGTTTTCTGTGTGGTGTCAGCTACGTACAGAGGATCCTTTCTCCTGTACTGTACCAGTGGTGCTTCAGTACTTACTGCACTTGTCCAATCAGGGACTTAAGTCCAATTCTCTTCAGGTCCACCTCTCAGCTCTAGCAGCTCACCACTCACTGGTGGAAGGACATTCTTTGTCGGTTCACCCCTTGGTGTCCCGCTTTCTCAGAGGCTTGCTTTTGCTCAAGCCTCCAATTCGTCCTCCTGCTCCTGAGTGGGAGCTGAATGTGGTCTTGCAGCAGCTGACTCGCCCACCCTTTGAGCCGATGGCTACTTGCCCTCTACGCTTCCTCTCATGGAAGACACTTTTCTTGATAGCCCTTACCTCGGCTAGGTGAGTGAGTGAGCTTCAGGCCCTGGTCTGTGATAGACCTTACACTCGTTTTTATGGGAACAGGGTAGTCCTTAGGACTCATCCAAAATTCCTCCCCAAAGTTGTCTCCTCCTTCCACCTTAACCAAGAGGTGGTTCTTCCAACATTCTTCCCTAGGCCTCATACAAGCCAGGTTGAAGCAGTTCTGCATACCCTGGACTGTAGGAGGGCCTTATCCTTCTACCTTGACCGTACGCAGGGGCATAGAAGGGCTACTCAGCTCTTCGTCTCTTTTGACCCCAATATGTTGGGGTTGCCTGTGTCCAAGCGTACCTTGTCCATCTGGGTGGCTGACTGTATCACCTGGGTTTACAAGGCGGCTGACCTTCCTTTGCAGGGTCGGGTGAAGGCCCACCATGTAAGGGCAATGGCTGCCTCAGTGGCTCATCTCCGCTCTGTGCCCTTGGTAGACATCTGCAGGGCTGCAACTTGGTCTTCAAGCCAGACTTTTGCGGCCCATTACTGTCTGGAGAGGGAGTGCCGTAGGGACAGTGCTTTTGGCCATGCAGTACTCCGGAATCTCTTTGAGGTTTAGGCAACTCCTGCCCTCTGTTGGGCTACCGGTGGAGGTTGTATCATTGAAAAGCCTTTCTTTAATGCTGGGACTAGAGGGAGTTCTCTTGTTCAGCCTGGGTTCCTCGGTAACCCAGAGCTAGGGAGTCACCCATATGTGATGACTGACTTCCTGCTTGGTTCTGGAGAAAGAGTAGTTACTCACCTGTAACAGATGTTCTCCAGGAGCTGCAGGAATCAGTCCTCACAACCCTCCCTCCTCACCTGGGAGTTGCAGTTGTACATAGTTTAATTTTTTCATTTTTGTGTGCTGTTCTTAGCTATGTCATTTGACTGAGGTAAGGTGGCACCTTTAGGCGGGAAGGGAAACGCGCATGCGTGCCTGCATTCCCAAAGGCTTTCATAGAAAGCTGGGGAAATGCTCCTCTGGGGCTTCATCGGCGTCGATGACACCCGTATGTGAGGACTGATTCCTGCTGCTCCTGGAGAACACCTGTTACAGGTGAGTAGCTACTCTATATTTTTTTCTATCTGTCTGCCTAAGTTCATATATATATATATATTTTATTTATTTTTTTATTTATTACAATTTCTTATATACCGCACTATTCGACATCAGTGCGGTTTACATTAAAACAAAAGGACCAGAACAACAGGCTGTTCAGTTTTACAGAGAACAGGTGTACAAACTTGGATAACATGGGTGAACTATTTACATGAAATATCTACAAGTAGGCAAAGATGGCAAAGCTCTAGAATTATCATGTGGTTACTTTATACGGGCCCAACAGATAGTCACTATCCTTTTCAATGCTGCTCCAGCATGTTTAGGATTCTACATAAACAACCACTTCCCTGTGGTAGTTAAAGGGTTTCCACCATGACCTTCAGTTTAGGTACATCTGAAGCCCTCCTTGTACCATCTTTTTTCCTAAGTAACTTCAATTAGGAAGGACATTCTGAATCTTCAGAAAATAGGAGGCTAAAATGCCTCATACTTCTGTCCTTCTTTGTTATCGGATATAGGGGTCTTCAAAGCCCCTCTTCTATAAGAACTATGTCTCTTTAGGGTCAAAAAAACTTCAGGTTTATCTAATAGGGACTTCCGCGTTTTTCCCGCAAAAGTCCTGCCTCATTGAACTACCCCAGTTCCCCCTGGGACGTTTCTCGCCCTAAGGGTTCATACCTCAACATGTCTTTGGCACAGTTCATTTACCTCTGCTCTACATTGAGGTACTCCTTGAGAATATTCTGCTGGTTCATATTAGCAGATCCATATGAACCTCCATAAACCTTTCTCAATACCACCAGCTGAGGCCCATATGGGTATATTGCAGTTCATTATGTACTACTGGATATTATCCACACAGGGTCTCCTATCTAGGCGTCCTGTTTGGTCCAGCTGTCCATAGCACATCTTTTCTTCCAACTTCTACCCTCCATCCCCATGATGCCTGAGTTTCTGTCGAATAGCATGGCTTTTTCAGATTCGCAGCATGCTGGGACTCCTCCAGGCATCTTAGCTTGGGAGTCCCCATATGTGAAGACTCATTCCTGCATGTTCCTGGAGATAGCACAGTTACTTACTTGTAACAGGTGATCTCTGGGAACAGCAGGAATAAGTCTTCACAACCCACCCACCTCCCCTAGGAGTTGTATTTCTCTATCTCTATCTTTCCCCTCTCTTTCTCTCTTTGTCTCATCTTTAAAACTTAACTGAGGAGAGGCAGTTGGGTAAGGCGGGAAGGCAGCACGCAGGCGTGGTGGGATGCTCCCAAAAGCGTTCTAATTGGACGCTGGGGAGCATTCCCGCTCAGACTCCGTCGGTACCGATGTACCCATATGTGAAGACTTATTCCTGCTGTTCCCAGAGATCACCTGATCTCCAGGAACAAGCAGGAATGAGTCTTCACATATGGGTACGTCGGTACCGACGGAGCCTGCACGGGAATGCTGCCCAGCTTCCAATCAGAAAGCTTTTGGCAGCATCCCTCGCGCCTGCGCAGTGACTTCCCACCTTCTCCACAGCCTCTCTTCAGTTTTCGTTTTTCCGCGGAGCCGGCAGGACGTCCTCCTGTCACCGCAGAAACTTTTCTTTTTAATTACTTTATTACTTTAGTTTTTTGTTTTCTTGTGGTCGCGGCTGTATTTCCCGCTGTCACCGGTATCGCCGGTGGATTTTTGACTAAATTCTGAGAAACTTTTTCTTCAGTTTTTTTTTTGCCTTAACTACTTAGGCCTACTAGGCCTTTTCATCATGGAGCCTTCTTTTCCTAAGAAGTGCATTCGATGTGGAAACACCTGTTTCTTTTTAGACACCAATAGTTGGTGTCTCAACTGTGTGGGTCCTGACCCTTTTTCCCCTGACTTTTCAGGAGATAATTTGGTGAAGAAACCTTCAGTATTTAGAGTTTCCCTCGATACAGTTTTTTCCTCGGCACTGAGGGTACCCGGTTTCTCTACTTCATAGGATCAGGTAACCCAAAAACAGTCTGTTAAGACTAGTCAATGCTTGAGTGGTATGTCCCATGTCCAGCATGGTGACGGCTCTGGCCTTACCCTCAAGAATCCATTGGCTTTACCCCTGCGGGAGTCTTCGGGCTCCAAAGCGTTAAAGGGGTTTCAGGATGTTCCTGGGGCTCACCCTTCACAGAACATGCCTGAGCCATGCGCGGAGGTTGTATCCGCTTCGAGCGGTACCGAGCCTCCGGCATCGGCACCGGTGTCGAGTAATCTACTCTTCACCAGGGATCGTCATCGGGCATCCTCGGTACCTTCGGGACTGATCGATATGCACCGCATTGACTTCCCTCAATCTCAGCCATGCTCCGGGACGGTACCGGCATCGATCGGTTCCGATACCCTGCCATCGGCATCGAGATGGACCGCCTTTGCAAGAGGTGCTCCTTGGGTATCCTCGGTACCGTCGGTATCAATCGATGTAACCCAGGCTGCCTTGGTGGTATCGGCATCGCCGATGCTGCCACCGGCGTCGGAACCCTCGCGACATGCATCGATAGCCTCGCTTCCTCCGATGCCGAGTCTTGAGCCGATATCTAGTCTCGAGGGCTGCGTATCGACGCGTCCGGGAACCGACTCCTGTCGTTTCCAGATAGGCAGTTCCGAAGATCCCAGATTCATGATCTTGGTACCACTGCAGCAGTTCCCGATGGCGACTTCACCTGCTAATCCTGTATCAGTATCAATGTCGATGCCTGTTCTTGCACCGATGCCTAGTTTGGAACCGATACCTGGCATTGGTGCAGTACACTGTAAGTCCTCTGGTGCTCAGGCTTTTCCTTTAGCCTTACCAGGGATGGTTCCCATAGGAGATCTGTCTTTTCAGGCTTTTCTCCTGGATATGGCAACCTTTCTTAATATTTCTATCCCTGGTTGTGATCCTACCCATGGCTCACCGGCACAAATGCAAAATATACAGTTTCCTTTACATCCTGCTCTGCAGGATCTCCTTCTCAGGGTTTGGAAATAGTCCTTACGACTTCCTCAAGTTTCTACAGACATTGAGGTTCGGTACCGAGTGCCACCCTCTCCAGGGTTCCAAAAGCCTCAACTTTCTCATCGTTCCCTTGTAGTGGAATCGGCACTGAGGAAAGTTAAGAGCAAGAAGAAGCATTCTTCTTATCCGCCAGGTCGTTCTTCAAGAACACTCGATGCTTTTGGCCGTCAGGCCTTCCAAAACTCTATGCTGGCCTCCAGAGTTCTCTCATATATTTTTCACATGAGTCTAACACTTCAGGAAGTCACAGAGAAATTGTCTCTGACCCCTTTTTTACCAGAGCCCAAGGCTACTGATTATTCCTTGCTCATCAATCACAGCCGGAATATATCCTGGTTCCTGTCTCGTGCTTCTATAGACTCTTTTGAGTCCGTTAGCAGATCCTCTGCTATTGCCATTGCAGCACGTCGCAGAGCCTGGCTTGAGGCTTCAGACTTGAGCAAACGGGCACAAACTATACTAGCTCATTCTCCTTGTACAGGGGAAGGTCTTTTCAATAAGGAGGCTTTACGTCAGGTTGCTCAATGCTCCACTAACTCTTCTTCCACTAGAAACCATTCTAAGCCACCTCCTTCTTCAAAGAGTAGGAAATGTCCTACCAAACCTTATTTCCCTAAGAAAAGAAAGTTTCATTCATCTCCTGCCCATCATTCGGCTGTACCTAAACAAGGGACACCTCAGCCTAGTCTGAAGTCCTCCACTTCTGGCCAGTCTCAGCATTCCCAGCGACCATAGAGGCCGGAAATGGTAACTTACCTCACTTCTACATATTAGAAGTTTATTCACTGTGCTTTTCTTTTCAGTGTATTAACCTGTCGGAGGGAAAAATTCTTTGTTCAGGATCTGCACCCTTCTCCTCTTCTTATTCCCTAGAAGAGCAGTTGCAACTATCCCCTGATTTTATCCCAACTGAACATTTTTTCCTTCAGTTGACTTACCCTATGGATACGTCACCCTCTAATCACTTGAGGGGTACCATACTGAACAGCTTCTTTAGCAAGCTCGTTCCCCAGACAGAGAGAAAAGATATCTCCTCTCTTTTCTTCTCTGTTTTTCTTTATTCAGCACTGGACAACATCTCTGCTGTTTCCGTCAGCAGCTCTGCCTGCAGGAGTTCCAGTGATAGTATTACTGGGACTTTTCCCATGTTCCAGTCCCTTATTCAACATTTTGTCTAGCCTCAGTAGTGATTCCAAACTATCTGGATCCTCTTACTCGTTTAGGCTTTCTCACATTATTCTACCATCTCCTCTCCTAGGATATGGCAACACACCTGACTTCAGTCAGTTTATCTCATAGCTCTCCTGCACAATGCTCTCTGTAGTCTTCAGAGAAGCTTTCTACTATGAGGGCCTTGCTATAGAGCATTTACCTTGTCTCTGAAGTTTTCTCTATTAGTGAGGAAAAACTTCTCATCCCTTCTTATACTTATGAAGGTTCTCCACACCCCCTCTGACTTGGGGTGTTAACACGAGATATCAGTTCTTCTGCGTGGGACTCCAAGGCTTCTGTTTACGCATGCTACCTCTGGGTCCTTCCATAGGTCCCTCTGGTATTTCCCCTGCGTTTCTCCACATCTACCATATCAGTGTTCTGTGGAGCTCCCGCCTTGTTCTTCACAGATTCATATATTCATCTGTTCTCAAGTGAACATCACGGTTATCTGGTTAGATTGCTTTTCTGCATCCCTCAATCCTTGAAAATAGATTCTCTCTACATATCTCAAGTGGGTTCACCCTCTTGTAGAGCACAGAATCTTTTTCTTTTATATTCCCCATGTACAATTATGGGGATGGGTGGTAGACATGTATCTTCAACCTATTGTCTGCTATGTAGCATCTCCATATATGTCTACATACCTATATCATTACCATTGTGGTGCTAGACCATGCCCCTCAAATTTACATATATTCAGGTATATCATATATATATATATTTGATATATTTTACCACCCATATCCTAATATACATCTGTACATATGTATATATATCAATATATACATATATATATATATATCAATATATACATATATCTTCCAGCCACATGTATATATCCCTATGTATATATGTGTTTCATGGAGGGCCTCTTAAGGGTTGGTCTGTCTTACACACTATCACCCTTACTGTCTATACTACATGTTTTACCTCCTAGAGGTTTTAGACAGTCTGTCGCCCTACGTCCCATGCCATATTTCGATGCAGAAACTGTTAGGCACCACTAACCACTTTGGTGCTAACATTTGCTATTTTTTCTTTAAGTCCATGAAGCATCAAGCTTCAATATTTTTTCCTATCTCTCGCCAGCTAGGAAAAACAATGTACCTCTTTATCTTGAGTACACAACTGTTTTCAGTGGGAATAGGGGGGTTTTTCCAGTCCCCCTCTTCCCGCCAGGACTGGGCTAGTTGTCCAACTCCGTCAGTCTTCTTCCTTTAGTCCTCAATGTTAATGACCTTATGCCTAAAGGAGTTTTCAGCTTTTCCCATAAAGCTTTCCATTAAAGACCTGACGTCACATCCTACCCAGTTGACACCTGGATCATCTACTACCTCCAGGGCTGGACCTTCATCCTCACTACTGAGAGGTCACCTTGAAGATTCCGCCACTGCTTAACCAGTAGACTCCATCATGCTTTCTACTTCCTACAATACAGTAGGTAAGCTGCATATTTTAAGTGTACATTAAATGTCTTTTAATGCTACTCATCATATCTACCAAGGACTCCTGTAGTTTGTAAATCCCTCTAGTCCTTGACTATGCTGTTTCTTTCCTCACAGCTCCTTTCTTGTCAACTCCTGCCCTCCATCCCACATTGGATGCCGGGGATTCCTGGATACAAAATGCACCCCTGGTCCAGGCTCCTGCATTTTTATGGGATCTCCCCCTGGCATCTCCAGCTAGGGAGTCCCCATATGTGAAGATTCATTCCTGCTTGTTCCTGGAGATAGCACAGTTACTTACCTGTAACAGGTGATCTCTGGGAACAGCAGGAATTAGTCTTCACAACCCTCCCACTTCCCCTAGGAGTTGCATCTCTTTTATCTTCTTCCTTTTCTCTCCTCGCCTTTGTCTCAGCTCTGAAACTCAACTGAAGAGAGGCTGTGGAGAAGGCGGGAAGTCACTGCACAGGCGCGAGGGATGCTGCCAAAAGCTTTCTGATTGGAAGCTGGGCAGCATTCCCGTGCAGGCTCCGTTGGTACCGAAGTACCCATATGTGAAGACTAATTCCTGCTGTTCCCAGAGATCACCTGTTACAGGTAAGTAACTGTGCTTTACAGGTAAGTAACTGTGCTTTGCCAACATATAATAACTTATAGGGACATTTAATGACATATATAACATTGCTGGTATTGCAATTTGAGTAATGATTAAGAAAAAAATCTTTTGTAAGTGGATTTATGTATAAAAACATCTTTTATTGAAAGAGCATTCAGACATACCGAACACCGTCCACACTGAAAATGACCTTTAGCTTTAACAATCGGTATTGGTTTCGAAAGAGCTGAAGGAACTAAGATATTTCTTAAATTGCGGTTCCTTTTGTGTGCAATAGTCAAAGATTTATGTGCCATAGAAGGAAGGGATGAAATTAAGTGCCATTCTCGTCGAAGAATATTAGAAATATCTTTGGACAGAGCTGAAAAAGTCAAGGCACAAACATCCTTACTATCTTGGGACTGTATCCTCTTTTCGAGAAGAGTCCTTCCTATCTATAGCCTTGGCTTTATTATATGCCTTACGTATAATTTGCTTAGGGTAACCCCGCTTTTCAAACATATTGCTCATGTCTGCTGCATGTTTCTCAAAATCAACCTGTGAGGTACATAAACACTTAACCCTCAAAAATTGGCCATAAGGTAAATTCTCTTTTAGGGATTTATTGTGAAAACTGTCATAACACAAAAATGTGTTGCAGTCAGTTGGTTTACGATACAAATCAGTAATGAAACCATCAGCACCCTTTGTAATGTTAATATCAAGATATGAAATCTGATTCAAGTTGAAAGAGCCTTCAAATTGTAGATGTGCATCTTGGGAATTGAGCCAAAGAAAAAAGGCTTGTAATTCTTCGGTCCCATCCCATAGTAGAAAAACGTCATCTATATAACGGAACCACATTTTGATGAACCTCTGAAATGGGTGACACCGAAGGAGCTCATGCTCAAAATTAGCAACATAAAGATTGGCAATGTCAGGCGCCATGGAGGAACCCATGGCTACCCCTTTTACTTGCTTATAAAAAATCCCCCGAAAACAGAAGAAAGTTTCTCGCATGACAAAGAGGAAGCCATATGAGTTAGAAAACTAGTCGGAATACGTATTGGTGGAGTCCTTTTAATGAGAGTATTGGCAATAATTTCTAAAGCAGCATCTTGTGGAATATTAGTATAAAGTGAATTTATATCAAGTGGAACCAAAATGAGCTGTTGATGATACCCTGTAAAGTCATTGAGAATATTGATAACATGTGGAATTATGAACATAGGAAGGAATCTGTGGAACAAAGGGATGGAAAAAATAATCCAAAAATTTAGAAAGGGGTTCCAATAGGGACCCTATAGCTGAGATAATGGGCCTTACCGGTGGGTTTGTTAGAGATTTATGAATCTTAGGTAAAATATAAATCGTTGGTATAACAGGATGCGAGACAGTAAGGAAATTAATCTCATTTATGGTAAGATAACCAACAAAAATTAGGGTGTCTATACTTTGTTTTAAAGAAACAGAAGGATCTTCAAAAGTTTTTTGATAAAAAGAGGTATCATTAATTTGTCGTAATACTTCACATAATCTGTCCTTTCCTTAACGTCCTTCCAGTCTAGTCCCGAACTATAGAGTTGTCTACCTCTCACAGCAGCTTGGAGACTGAGAAACTTTGTCTTTTCTGATGTCACCGGTATAACCTGTCCAGATCTGCCTCCTCTGATCAGTTCTCTCAGTCTCCAAGCAGCTGGAGGTTCGGTGGGCCGGGTGCCCTGGCTCACGTGGAGGAACAATTAAGTTTTGTGTTTAGAGTAGTTAAGAATTTCTTTTCTGCCGGTTTTTTCGTTTGATTGGGATATTTCTTAAAGTCAGGAGTGCCGGTGCTGAGGTGTTTCCTCCTTCTCCCTCTCTCCCCCCCTCCCCCCTGCGATACATATCTGCTTTCTCTGCTACCCACCCTGGTGGGCTCTGTAACCTTTACTTGGGCAAGACTTCGGTCTGGGGAGCCCGGGTGGGGAGGGTGCTCCCGGAGGATTCGGGTCGCTAGCGCATGCAGAAGTGATGCCTGCCAGTGCTTAGAGCCCGAAGTCGGAGACTCGATCACTTGAATCACTGCAGAGTGCCGGAACGGCTTCTCCGTGCTGGGGTTTGTTTGCAGCATCGGAGCCTGCAGCTGCATCGACGGCAAGGCTAAAGCAGAGGCTTCAGGTAAGAGGGAGCCTTTCGCGATCCCCTTTGAAACTCAGGGGATTTAGCGGAGAGCTTATTGGGAGGCAGCACCGATTTGGGCCGGCAGGCCGTGGCGCGCTGTGCGGGAGAACGCAGTGCTGCCTGATTCATTCGTGTTCAGTCAGTCTGCACCCGTTGGGAGCTTCGTTTTCAGGAATTATTTACAGGAGAGGTCTGCTGAGCTGAGCCTACCAGTGTGAGCTTAAAAAAAACAAAACAAAAAAACAAAAAAAAAAACTACTTTCTTTTGGGTAGCATTGGCAAGGGGTTTGAGAGGTGGTGGTTTGCTTCCGGATGCCATCTCGACCTCATTGTCTGCTCTGCGGGTCTAAGAGAGGGTCTCTCTCTGAAGCAGGCATTTGTAAGCGGTGTGTGCACGAAGCCAGGGCTATGGAGTACACGTTACAGGACGGGGCGACAGTCCAAGGGTCCCTGGGGGACTTGCAGGAGCAGTCTAGCAGGAAGACGCTGCTAGAACCAGTAGCGGGGCCCTCATCAGCCCTGGATCTTCCAGCAGAGCAGGAGCAGTTACCGGGGGGCTTAGCAGCAATCTTTTCTCCACAATTTGTTGCCCTCATACAGCAGGCCCTCGGGGGGCCACGAGGAGGTCTGGGGGCGCACCCCGTTGATGGCGGACGGGGGAGCAAGCGGCCTGGTTTGCCCCTGAGTACAGGGGGGGCTCCAGCCGTGGCGAAGCAGCCCCGGACGGTGGAATTCATGGAGGGCCTGGGAGCAGCTTCAGAGGATCTTCGCTCAGAGGACGGAGACCGTGATGTCATCTTGGAGGACAAGCTAGAGGAAGGTGAGATCGCAGAGAGCGAGGACCAGGCTAGGGTCGTCCAAGTGTTTAGAAGAGAAGAGCTCCCGGCTCTCATAGCGGAGACTTTGAAGGCGCTAAACATGCTGGCGCCGGCTCCTCCTGAGGATGCTACCCTGGAAGATCCGTTGCTGCAGGTCTTCCAGAAAACACAGACGGCATTCCCTGTGCACAGAGTGATTAGGGAAATGATACAAGAAGAGTGGGACGCACCGGAGGCGCTCCTTAAAGGATCCCGAGTGATGGGCCGTCTATACCCTATAGTGGAACAGGATCGGGAGGTGTTTGTCTCCCAAGGTTGATGCAGTGGTGTCAGCGGTGACGAAGAAGACCATGATCCCAGTGGAAGGCGGTGCGGCTCTCAAGGATGTTCAGGACAGAAAGCTGGATGCCTTATTGAGGCAGAGTTTTGATATCGATGCTCGATGCTCTGTGGGGCCTGGGTGGCAAGGGCCTGTCTCCGCTGGTCGCAGAGAGTGCCAGTCCGCGATGATGTGGACAGCTCCGGGGCAGCAGCCAGACTGGAGTCTGGTACTGCTTACCTCGCAGATATCCATTATGATCTCATCCGGGCGCTTTCGAAGAGCATGGCTTCCGCAGTGGCGGCTCGAAGATACCTCTGGCTCCGCAATTGGGTGGCAGATGCTTCTTCTAAGGCTAGGCTTAGTAAGCTGCCTTTTAGGGGGAAGCTACTCTTTGGAGAGGATCTAGATAAGTTGGTGAAGGACCTCGGTGACTCTAAAGGAGGTAGGCTTCCGGAAGATAAGCAGAAGCCCGGTCGGTCAGTGCTGCCGTCAAAAGGCCAGCAGCGGGACTTTCATCGGTTCAGGGGTCCTAGGTTTGGTCAGACGCAGAGAGGCCGGTTTCCCTACAGGAGTCAGGGATTTCGGGGGGCAGGGAGGGGGTTTGGGGCTTCTTCCTCCTCCTCCTCCAATCTTAGAAAGTCACAATGATGGTTGGCGGGCTCAGGTAGCGGTTCCCGTGGGAGGTCGGCTGCAGGATTTCTACGAGGCCTGGGCCAAAGTTACGTCCAATCGGTGGGTGTTGGAGGTTATTCGGGAAGGTTATGCCCTGGAGTTGCGGCGCCCAGTCAGAGATCTGTTTGTGCGCTCTCCGTGCAAGGCGCCAGCCAAGGCCACCGCTGTCAGAGATGGTGGAGAGGCTTTTGGCCCTAAGAGCGGTGGTGCGAGTGCCCCCACGCCAATGCGGTTTAGTTCGATACTCCATTTACTTCGTGGTCCCAAAGAAAGAGGGGACTTTTCGTCCGATTCTCGATCTCAAAGGCGTAAATCGCTACCTGCGGGTGTCGCACTTTCGCATGGAGACTCTACGGTCGGTCATTGTGGCAGTCAGGAAAGGGGAGTGTTTGACATCCCTAGATCTGTCCGAGGCCTATCTCCATATCCCGATCAGGGAGGAGCATCAGAGATTTCTCAGGTTTGCGGTACCCCTAGGACATTTTCAATTCCGGGCTTTACCTACCGCGCCGCAAACGTTCATGAAAGTCATGGTAGTGGTGGCAGCGGCGTTGCGAAAGGAGGGGGTTCTAGTGCACCCGTATTTGGACGATTGGTTGATCCGCGCAAAGTCAGAACCCGAAAGCAAGGCGGAGACGGACAAGGTGGTGTCTTTCTTGCAGAGTCTCGGTTGGGTAGTCCAATGTGGCGAAAAGCAAGTTGACTTCGACGTAGGACCTGGAGTACTTGGGGGCTCGGTTCGATACGAAGGAAGGAAGAGTATTTTTGCCGTGACTGAGGGCCTTCGGGTTACGCTGCCTGGTGCAGGAATTTCTACGCAGGCAGGCCCCCACGGCATGGCAGTACTTGCAGTTGCTCGGAACCATGGCAGCTACGTTGGAGCTGGTGCCGTGGGCGAGGCCTCACATGAGGCCGCTGCAGAGAGCTTTACTTCGTCGGTGGTCTCATCAAGAAGATCCTCTTAAAAGAAGACTGCCGTGTTTGCCGGAGACGAGGAGAGCCCTGCAGTGGTGGCTTTGCCCCGGTTGTCTGTAACAGGGGATGCCTTTGGAGGCTCCGGGGTGGCAGCCCTTGACGACGGATGCCAGCCTCTCCGGCTGAGGAGCCCACTTTCAGGGTCCGAGGAGGAGCAGTCTTGGTCGATCAATCGGCTGGAGTTGAGGGCGGTAAGATTAGCACTAGCGCAGTTTCAGCCGTATCTGCAGAGGTCAGCGGTGCAGGTGTTCTCTGACAATGCAACCGCAGTGGCTTACATCAATCGGCAAGGAGGGACAAGCAGTGTTCCGTTGGAGGCAGAGGCCGAGCAGTTGTTCGAATGGGCCGAGTTGAATCTGATGGCATTGTCGGCCGTGCATGTGGCGGGGGTAGACAATGTGCAGGCAGATTTTTTGAGTCGGGTGAAGATGGACCCGGGAGAATGGGTTCTTCATCAGGAGGTGTTCGACATGGTGGTGTGCCGGTGGGGAGCGCCAGTAATGGATCTCATGGCAACGTTTCACTCGGCCAAGGCGAATCGGTTTTTCAGCAGGCGGAGAGAGAGAGGATGTCGGAAGGCCTGGATGCTCTCATTCAGGAGTGGCCGATAGAGTGTTTCCGCCGTGGGTGTTAATCGGTCGGGTGGTTCAGCGCATCGAGCGGCACAGAGGGCCCGTGGTTCTCATAGCGCCGGATTGGCCTCGGCGGCCGTGATATGCGGATCTTCAGCGCCTGCTGGTGGACAGGCCTTGGAAGCTGCCGTGTCGTCCGGATCTATTGACTCAGGGGCCTCTGTTCATGCCTCAGGTGGATCGGTTCTCGCTTACGGCTTGGCTCTTGAGAGGGAGAGGCTGAGGAGGAGAGGTTATTCTCCTGCGGTAATCTCCACTTTGTTGAAGGCGAGGAAGTGGTCCACATCTCTGGTGTATGTCCGCGTTTGGCGGGTATTTGAGGCCTGGTGTTTGGATAAGCAGGGCAACGCGCTAAAGGCGTCCATTTCACAAATGTTAGCCTTCCTGCAGGATGGGCTGGAGAAAGGTCTAGCGGCGGCGACCTTGCGAGTGCAGGTGGCGGCGTTGACGTGTTACAGAGGAAAGATAGGGGGTCAGCATATTGGCAGTCATCCGGATATCAGACGGTTTTTGCGGGCGGTCTCGTTGCTGAGGCCAGTGCGCAGGCCGGTCGTGCCCAGTTGGCATCTCCCCTTGGTGTTGCAGGCGTTGGAAAAGGAGCCATTTGAGCCCTTATCGAGGGCCTCTTTGAAGGACCTTACCCTTAAGGTAGTTTTTCTCGTTGCTATTTGTTCGGTTCGGAGGATTTCAGAATTACAGGCCTTCTGTTGTAGGAAGCCCTTTCTGAGTTTTTCGACCTCCAAGGTCGTGTTGCGACCGGTGCCTAAGGTAGTCTCGGCGTTCCATGTTAATCATGTGATTTCGTTGCCGGCGTTCGGGGAAGACATAAAGGCTGTATTAAAGTTATCTATCGTTTATATGAATGTTTGATATGAGCGGTTAAATGAGATAACTGCAATTTGTTAATTGGTGGAGTGTACCTCATATAATTAGCTATTTCACACTCTAAAGGCCATACATATAGTGTTTCACGATGACAATGGAAGGTCAAGCAATTTGGAAAGAGACCTTGAGTTTCTCACAGAGCTATATTTCAGAATTAAGTTAAGTAAAGAAAAGACTCCGTTCATGAGAACATCCCAAGGGGAATCTCCATTAAACGATGTGTCCTGGGAAGAAGTGTTAAAATTACAAAAACGCATAGTCCGCACTGAATTACATCGTTCCTCCTTGATAGAATATGTTACCCGTCAGCAGATACCCAGAGGATTGCGGGTATACAAAGAACCACGAATGTATAACATGACTAAAGATTTTTTAGAGAAGTGGAATTGTATACTTAACAAGTGTTCACTCGACTTGATGATATTGATCATTGATACAACCAAGGCGAACCTGGGGGAATTGAAGGCTGATATTGATACTAAATTGACCTCGTTAAAATCAATGGAATTGCCAGAGAGCTTTCAGAAACAAATGGAAACCACAACGAAACAATTAGATTCTTTAAAACAAGAAGTGTATAATCAGAAGATCAAAAAACTCACTAGAGACAATGCTGATTACACAACCGGGTATGTTTACCCATGGATGGATACCAATCGCAAGAAGAAGGGAAGAAAAGTGAATTTCGATGATGAAACAAGTTCCAGTAGGATGTCTGGTGAAAGTGATTTTTTAGAGGAAGAAAGCGAACAGGAAACTACCAAAAAGGAAAAACAGCGCACACAGGTCTCCAAGTCCGACCGCCCTCCGCGCCGTCGCAAGTAATAGATAAAGCCTCTAAGAGTAGTGGTCCACCATCCCTAGTCATTAATATATCAGGCTCCCATTTTTCTCAAGAACAACTTACTTTGTTGGATCGAGGGTTGTCATTTGTTCCAGGCACCCATTATGATCCGTTCAGTTTTCGTATAGATTTTGAACATTTGATACGTAAATTACAATTAAAGGTATTCTTTGCGGGACAAGAGGGAGGGGAAACACCAGTTCAAGCAACATTTACTGCTAGACGAGTGAATCTCCCTTTTAAATCCACTTGGTATCCCCCGGGACCTCTTCATCCCGCTATTTCTATCTTCAGAGATCTAGTCCTTCGGGATATCGCATTAGTAGAAGATCAGAGGAGACACACTTCCACCTCTTTAACGAGAGAAGAATGGGATATATTAAGACAACTTCAACAGAGGGAAGACATCGTTATTCAAAGAGCGGACAAGGGTGGAGCCATAGTTATTTTGAATCGAACATATTACATTTCAGAAGCCTTACGGCAATTGAATGACGTCTCCACCTATGAGGTATTGGTGAGTGATCCTTCACATATTTTACAAGCCAAGATAAGGGATAGCACTACTTTGGCATTAGATGCTAAATTGATATCTAAAAGAGAATGGAAATATTTAAATGTGTCCACTTTTCGAACAGCTGTTTTTTATACGATTCCCAAGATTCATAAAGATCTGGTTAGACCTCCGGGAAGGCCTATTGTCTCTACGAGTGGTTCTCTTCTTGATCCTGTTTCCACCTATGTAGATTCATATTTATGACCATTGTTATCTGATATGCCGTCGTACATCAAAGACACTACGGATTTCCTCAGAACGTTAATGCGACACCAATTTTTGGCAGCAGATAAGGATGTTTTATTAGTTACCCTAGATGTCACCTCTTTATATACCAGCATCCCTCAACCAGCAGCGTATGAGACAGTCCGATACTTTTTGACTTCTAGGGGAGATCTCAGTGAACAACAGATAGCTTTTATTCTGCAATTGGCGCATTTGGCTATTTTTCATAATTATTTTGAATTTGAGGGGGTTCTTTACCACCAGCTCTCAGGAGTGGCCATGGGCGCTACATGCGCTCCGTCAATAGCTAATTTATACATGGCACAGTTCGAGAACCACTGGTTGACGTCATGTGCTTTTAAAGATCACATAAAAATGTGGAGTAGATTCATAGATGACATATTCATGCTATGGAGGGGTTCTTTTGTACAACTTAGAGCTTTTCCAATGGTTGAATGGCTGCGATCCAAACATAACTTTCACTTATGAATATAGTGACCAGGAAATCACTTATTTGGATGTTAAAATCATTAAAAGTCCAGGGAAATGGGTTACAACTATTTTTCGCAAACAAACAGACCGGAACACGTTTTTACACTTCAGCAGTGCTCACCCACCCCGATTGAAGACAGGATTGCCGTTTTCTCAGTTTCTCTGCTATCGGAGAAATTGTTCCGATAAATGAGATTATAAAACGGCAGCTTATAAATTAGCTAACAACTTTATAGACCGTAGGTATCCCCAGAAGGTTGTTAAATCAGCATATACAAGAGCTCTCCATAATAACAGAGATTTATTATTAAATCAGGTAGTGAGTAAGAATGATCAGTTTGAAGACACAAACATCAATCTCATTACTCATTACTCCCCCTTGAGTGGAGCCATACAAGCGATTCTCCGTACTCATACAAATGTATTGAAAGCGATTCCAGTGTTTCAGAACAGGCGAATCAGATGTGTCTGGCAGCGCGGCAAAAATTTAAGAGTATTTATGCCCAGCGGTTTTGCGGTCTTTTCCACCAGAGTTCCTTTCAACAGAGCAAGTGGGCCATAAGAAATGTGGCAACTGCAGTATCTGTCCGGTTACGTTAGACACTGCACAGTTTCAATATCATGGAAAGACCTATCATTTGAAAAAGTCCACCACCTATGATTCAGTTCAAGTAGTGTATGTAATCTGGTGCCCTTGTGGCTTGATCTATGTGGGGAAGACGAACAGAGCCTTTAAAACCTGGATGGGAGAACACCGCAGTCGGCTTAAACACAAACTGATTGATTGAAGCCCCAATAGTACAACATTGCCTTTCGTTTGACCATGGATTCGAAGAACTTCAATGTTTTTGTATTGACAAAGCGGAGAAGGGGTCAATGGGTAAATCAACAGATCAATGGCTTTTGGCCCGTGAACAATGATGGATATATACTCTTGAATCAGTGACCCCAGGGGGCCTTAATGGATACATTGATTGGAAGGCTTGTTTGAAATGAAGAAGGAGTTATTTTATTGACCAATGGTGATATGAACAGTTTCTGTAATAAGCTTTAGAACATATTGATGAGTCCTAATATAGTTTCCGTGGATGATCAAATACGGAGAAGCTCATTGTGACGTGGTAATGTCTGATAGGAGGGCCCTATTTTGTTTTTAAAGGCTGTACCTCAGTGTAAGTCCGCATGCGCGGCGTTTTCAGCTGTTAGATTCTGAAATAGAGGAATTGCCTTCTTGTCCAGGAACGTGCGTTTTCAGCTGTTAGATTCTGAAATAGAGGAATTGCCTTCTTGTCCAGGAACGTGGGCAGCATTTTATGATCATTTTTTGATTGTTTATCAAAACTATAAGGTTAGTAAACCGGGATATAGCGATAACAAACAAGATTAGGCAGTATTGGTGGGGAGCCATATCTCACATTACTGAAATGGGTCCTTTTATATTTATTCTAGATAACTTTTTTATTCTGTGAACAACACGAAGCTTACCAGCTTGTATCACGTTTTGTCCCAGTTATCAAGCGCAAACCCCTGATGAAACAATTTTGTGAAACGCGAGAGCAAAGCTTCATGACGGCATTGGGCTTCTTTCAAAATCAATGAAGTTTTTTTGAAAGATTAATATACAGGGGACAAGAATATATCAACAATCACGAGATACAGATAAGCAATTCTTATTCATTTATAACAAGTAGAAGCCAAAGTAGTCCCTTTATTGGTGAATGAAAGAAGGTCATTGATGCTACTATAACACAAGAGCTTAACCATTACGCTCAATGTTGTTAAGTCTGAGACCTTCGGGGAAGACATAAAGGCTGTATTAAAGTTATCTATCGTTTATATGAATGTTTGATATGAGCGGTTAAATGAGATGACTGCAATTTGTTAATTGGTGGAGTGTACCTTGTATAATTAGCTATTTCACACTCTAAATAAAGACCATACATATGGCGTTTACAGTCTGGCAAGGTGGAGACCATGCAGAGAGATTGCATTTGTTAGATGTTCGGCGAGCTTTGAAGAAGTATCTCCATCGGACAGAGTTTTCGCAAGTCTGATAGATTATTTGTCTTGTTTGGTGGTCCTCGGAAAGGGGAGGTGGCCTCGAAAGCTTCCATTGCCAGATGGATCAAAAGGGCCATAGCGTCCGCATATATCCTCAACGGTAAGGCGGTTCCGTGCGGACTGAGAGCTCATTCACTAGGGCTCAGGCGGCCTCCTGGGCGGAATTTCAGTATGTCCCAGCCTTGGACATTTGTAAGGCTGCCACCTGGTCTTCCCTAAACTCTTTTGTCTGTCATTATAGACTGGATGTTCAGGTGCAGGGAGATGCCTGTGTTGGTGCAGCGGTTCTTCAGGCGGGGGTCTCTGCTCCCTCCCGTTGATTTCCTGTACTGCTCTGGTACATACTCTATAGTTCGGGACTAGACTGGAGGGACGTTGAGGAAGGGTAAATTAGACTTACCTGCTAATTGTTGTTCCTTAAGGAACTCCAGTCTAGTCCCGCATCCCGCCCGGGATGTGGGTTTGTCTTCGGTGGCCTGAAGAAGAATGGCGCTGATGACAGGTAAGCCACCCGGGATGTCCTCCTTTACTTTTTTCTCGCTCTTCTGTTATAGCTACAGGATTTGGGAAGCTGCCTCAGTACCAGCGTTCCGGGGCGTTCTTTAGTGCTGGGAGGGGTCTGGCAAGGGCGATAGACTTTCCCTTCTGGTAGTTCAGAGTTGGTAGATACACTTTAGGTATGGTTTTTGTACATATTTGATGCTTACTTGTTGCTCCGGTGAGTCTGCTTTGTCAATAGGTTACTGATCAGAGGAGGCGGATCCGGACAGGTTATACTGGTGACATCAGAAAAGACATGAAGTTTCTCAGTCTCCAAGCTGCTGTGAGAGGTAGACAACTCTATAGTTCGGGACTAGACTGGAGTTCCTTAAGGAACAACAATTAGCAGGTAAGTCTAATTTACCCTTTCTGGATAACCAAAGCACCACCTTTATCAGCCGGTTTGATAATGATTGATTGGTTATTCTGTAACTCCGATAATGCTGATTTCGGCAAAACCATTAAATTGTGGAAAGACCGTGACTTCTTAGTGTAGAATGCTTCTACCTGAGATAAAACAACTTTTTCAAACACTTCTATCAATACATCGGTGGTATGAAGTGGAACCCATGTGGAAGGTCTACGAAGCACTGAATTATCTATTGTGGGAACACCTTGTTGATCAAAAAAATCCAAAATTTTTAACTTTCGAAAGAATTTATACAGCTCTACTCATGTAGCAAATGGATCATGTCTCGTAAACGGAACAAATGAGAGGCCCTTTTCAAGTGAGTGTCATTAAGGACAAAATCTGAAAGATTAAAAATACCACCTATAGGTGTTCTTCTGAAATTCCCCGGTAACTCTGGCCCCTCCCTCGACCCCTCCATTGTGGCGGAAAGCTGGGACGAAATTCCCGAGCCTGAAATTGTGGATTTGGAGACCTCACTTGATTGTGTGGATAAAGTGTGTTCCTTCTGACTCCCCCTTTCCATAGGGAGTCCATTGAAAAAAACGGAGAATGTTGAGAATTAGTATCAGAGGAAAAAAGTGGGTCTGAAGTGTCATGCTCTTGTGTTTCATCAACTTGACTGCGACTTCTCTTATTAGTGCGTTCAAAATGCGGATCTGGCGAGAGCAATCTTGTCTTAGCTTTAGTGTTGCTTTTGGTTGTTATAATTACCTGGTGTACTGGTTTGGGTGTCTCAACATCCCACCTGTGGGATGTATTGCATGGTCTGGGTTTCCCATTACTATTTATCCAATAATATACTGTGCCATTCTTATAATCATCTTCATCACATTTAAATTTTTTATGCTTCCTTTCTTTCACTAATTTACTATAGTCCAATGTATTCTTATCAAAGTCCTTCTTTAGCTTACCAAACGTATGATCAATATCCTTTAATCGTTCCATCTTCTTGTCAACATCAATTTTCAAAACAGCAGATTTGTGTTTTGAAGTATTAATTAAAAGTATCATTAAATCCAATGAACACTTGTTTAATATTTTGATCCACTTCATCATAAATTCATCATTGTCCTTGAACATTCCTGGGGCCTTAGGCATGCGAAGGCCCCTGGGGAATAATCTTCTTCCGACAATACTCAAGAAGTGAAGCAGCATGCATGTCCTCACGAATGAGTTTTTGGGTGAGCTGGACCACCTCTCCCCATTCGTCTTCAATATTTGGAGACCCTTCCTCCTCTGTGAAGAATCTTTATCTTTATCTTTATTTAAATTTTGATAGACCGCTTAGGCCGAAACATAAAAGCGGTGTACAAAGAAAAACAAAAAGGTCAACACTGCAAACTATGGAAAAAGAACACCAAAATATAACAGGAAAGAAGAGAAAGGACAGTGCAAAGCAAAAAACAGAAACAATAATCACAACCAAACACAAACTTCCGGCTCATAGCCTGCAAATCATCTTCTTGGAAGCTAAGAATGTCTTTCCAAGGGGAGAACATACTCGGGGTAGGACAAGAAACCTAATGGCATGGCTGCTGAAAGGGTAGTGCTCGCACCACTCCTCCTTCCAAAAAATGTGGCCTCAAGGAGGCTATCAACTAGACAAACCTATGCCTTCAAATGGCGTAGGTTTGGGGTTTGTTGTGAGAAGCAGAAAGTCAACCCTTCCTTCTGCCAGGTTGCAGTGGTACTACAGTATCTTCTATACCTTTCAGATTTGGGCCTTAGAAACATAGAAGCATAGAAATATGACGACAGAAAAAGACCACATGGCCTATCTAGTCTGTCTTTCCATATCAACAACTACAACAGTCCCTTTTTTTCCTTTAGAGATCCTCTGTTTGTCCCATGCTTTCTTGAATTCAGTTACTGTCCTCATCTCCACCACCTCCATTGGGAGACTATTCCACGGATCCACCACTCTTTCCAAAAAGAAATATTTCCACATATCACTCCTGAATCTATCCCCCTTCACCCTCATCCCATGTCCCCTCATAGTAGAACTTGCTTTGAATTGAAATAGGTTCTGCCCCTCTACATTTATGCCACAGAGGTATTTAAACATCTCAATCATATCACCTCATATCCCGCCTTTCCTCTAAGATGTACATATTAAGATCCTTAAATCTGTCCTCCTATGCTTTATAATGAAGACCACTAACCATTTTAATAGCCACCCTCTGTACTGACTCCATCCTGTTTATATCCTTTTGAAGGTGCGGTCTCCAGAATTGCACACTATACTCCAAATGAGGTCGCACCGAAGACTTATACAGAGGCACTATCACCTCCTTTTTTTATGCTAGCCATTCCTCTCCGTATGCACCCAAGCATCCTTCTAGCTTTTGCGGTTGCCTTTTCTACCTGTTTAGCTACTTTAAGATCATCAGACACAACCACGCCTAGGTACCGCTCTTCTTTAGTGGACAAAAATACTTCACCCCCTATACTATATCGCTCCCTTGGATTGCTGCAGCCCAAATGCATGACCTTACATTTTTTTAACATTAAATACCAGCTGCCAAATTCTAGACCATTCTTCAAGCTTAGCCAAATCCCTCCTCATGTTATCTACACCTTCCTGGGTGTCTACTCTATTGCAGATTTTGGTATCATCCACAAAGAGACAAACCTTACCCGACAGCCCTTCCGCTATATCACTAACAAAGATGTTAAAAGAATCAGACCAAGGACAGATCCCTGAGCACACCACTGGTAACATCCTTCTCCTGAGAGTGAGCTCCATTTACCTGTACTCTTTGTTGCCTCCCACCCAACCAATTTCTAACCCAAGCAGTAACTTTAGGGTCCATCCCTGGGATGCTCAGTTTGTTGATAAGTTGCCTGTGAGGAACAGTGTCAAAGGCTTTACTGAAATTGAAATACACCACATCTAGGGCTCTCCCTTGGTCCAACTCCCTGGTCACCCAGTCAAAGAAATCAATCGGATTTGTCTGACAAGACCTGCCTCTGGTGAATCCATGCTGCCTCGGCTCCTGTAATCCGCTGGACTCCAGAAACCTCACTATTTTCTTTTTCAGCAGCGTTTCCAATAATTTACTCACCACCGAAGTTAAACTAACCAGTCTGTAGTTTTCAACCACATCCTTACTTCCGCTTTTGTGTAAAAGCACCACATGAGCCTCTCTCCAGTCCTTTGGCACCACTCCCGACTCCGAGGCATTGAAAAGGTCAGTCAGTGGAGCTGCTAGAACAGCTGGCAGACATCTGCTGGGCCGCCACCTGCTCTTCGGTTCAGACGTTTGCAACCCATTACTGCCTGGATAGGGAGTCCTTTAACGGGACAGTGCTTTCGGCCAGGCTGTACTCCGTAACCCTTTTGAGGTCTAGGCAGCTCCTGCCCTCCGACCCTTCTGTGTCAGGCTACCGGAGTGCTACTCTGTTAGATTCCTATTGTGGCTGCTTGCGGCTTTCGTAGAGGGAGCCTGTTTTTCAGCTGTGGGTTCTTGGTAGCCTATAGCTGGGGAGTCCCATATGTGAGGACTGACTTCCTGCTTGTTCCTGGAGAAAGCATAGTTACTCACCTGTAACAGGTGTTCTCCGGGGACAGCAGGAAACGGCCCTCACGACCCTTCCTCCCTCCCCTTGGAGTTGCAGTCCTATTCTTAGCTAAAAAGACAGCAAAAAAGAAGAAAATATCTCATTTGAGCAAGCTGGCACCCTTGGGTGGGAAGGGGACCGCGCATGCATGATGCAATTTCCAAAAGCTTTCTCTGAAAGGTGGGGATTTGCTCTGCATGAGGGCTCCATCGGCGCCGACGTCACCCATATGTGAGGGCTGATACCTGCTGTCCCCAGAGAACACCTGTTATAGGGGAGTAACTATGCTTTTACCCCAACTGGGTACAAGGCCTACTTTATGCCTCCCCCCCACAATTCCCCTGATTCCCAAAACTCTGTGCAAACTCCAGGCGAACATAGGCTCCATGATACTCATAGCCCCATGCTGGCCACATCAAGTGTGGTTTTCTCTCCTCCTTTGTCTGTCTCAGACTAAGCCGATAGATCTCGTATTTGCTCCAGATGTTCTCTCCGAGGGAGGGGACGTTATTCCATCTCAATCCGCAGTCTTCCCACCCCACAACATGGCGGCTGAACGCATAGCTTTTCGGCATCTTCACTTTTCTCAGGAGGTTAAAGACATCCTTTTAGCTTCCAGAAAGCCATCTACCAGATGTTCCTATGCCTTTAAGTGGCGTAGATTCTCTCTCTGGTGTTCACAAAGATCTTGATCCCTATCAACTCCAGTGGGGGCACTTAATATCTCCTCCACCTTTCTTCTACTACTACTACTACTACTACTACTACTATTGAGCATTTATATAGCGCTGCCAGTCATATGCAGCGCTGTACAGACATATAAGAGAGACAGTCCCTGCTCATCAGAGCTTACAATCTAGTTAAGACAAAATACAAAATCAGAGTTTACAATCTAGTAAGACACAAATACAGAGAAAAAATCTAGACAAGGCAGAAACACAAAAAAAGCATTTATAATCTAGTCAAGTCACTTGGTTTGCAGCTTGTCGTGCTGTGAGGGCTTGCGTGCATCAGTGATGCTGAGAGCTAAACTATCGGTAGTTTAACTACTGGCAGGGTCTCCCAAGATGGACAGGTCTCAGCTGAGGTGCCAGACGAAGACAAACCACCCATCTGGGCAGCAGCAGAATGGGATAGTGTTGACGGCGGAGGATCACATTTCTGTGACAACGGCAACAACACCAAACTTAAACTGCGCGGAAGGAAGGCCCGGCAATCTACTTCTGTATCTTGCCATGAAAACCCAATGGATAGTTACAACAAAACAAATTGTGCTATGGTGCTGGAAGATGAGACTCCCAGGTCAGAAGGCACTCAACTAGCTACTGGGGAAGAGCTGAAGACTTTTCAGAGTAAAGCCAGCATTTATGATGTGGTTGGATCAAAGCCCTCGGGAAGTCTGACTGCTGATGTAGCTGCGCATGAAATGAGTCAGAAGCTGTAAAGATGTCTTACACATTGGAACATGGAACGTACGAAGCATGAACCAAGGGAAGTTGGAGGTGGTCAAGAATGAAATGGAACGTGTACAACTTGATCTGTTGGGTGTCAGCGAACTGAAATGGACTGGCATCGGGCACTTTGCATCAGATGATCACATGGTCTACTATGCTGGAAATGAAAGACAAAGAAGAAATGGTGTTGCATTTATAATAAAGAAGAAACTTGCAAGAACTGTAATGAAATACAATGCAGTCAGCGAACGCTTAATCTCTATTCGTCTACGAGGATTGCCTATCAACACAACTATAATTCAAGTATATGCCCCAACAACAGCTGCAGAAGAGAATGAAATTGAAGAGTTCTATGAACAAGTACAAGCTGAAATTGACAGAACATGCAAACAGGATATCCTGATAGTCATGGGTGACTGGAACGCAAAAGTTGGCAACAAAGAAGAAGGCAAAGTAGTTGGAAAATATGGACTTGGCAACAGAAATGAAGCTGGAGAAAGATTGATAGAATTCTGCCAGACCAATGATCTATTCATCTCAAACACCTTCTTCCAGCAACACAAGCGGCGACTGTACACATGGACTTCACCCAATGGATTGTATAAAAATCAAATTGACTACATCTGTGGAAGTCAACGATGGAAAAGCTCTGTAACATCAGAAAGACAAAACCTGGAGCTGACTGTGGTACAGATCATCAACTACTAGTATGCAAACTCAAGCTAAAGTTGAAAAAGAGCAAACCACTCATGAATGCAGCAAAATATGACCTTGAGAATATACCACTGGAATTTAAAGACTGCCTGCAAAATCAATTTGCTGCTTTAGATATAAATGACAGAGCTCCGGAAGAGTTATGGAATGACGTCAAGAAGGTTGTGCTGGAAGAAAGCGAGAAGTCTCTACAAAAGGTGAAAAAGCAAAAACGGCCAAAATGGATGACGGAAGAAACTCTGAAAATTGCCCAGAAACGCAGAGAAGCTAAAGCCAAAGGAGAAAGAAAGACAATCGCAGAACTCAACAGATTTCCAACGTGCAGCAAGACAGGACAAGGAAAAGTACTACAATGACACTTGCAAGGAAATAGAAGCAGAAACTATTAGAGGAAGAACAAGATCGGCTTTCCTAAAGCTGCGAGAGTTAAAGAAAAAGTTCCAGCCTCGAATTGGAATGTTACAAGATGCTCAAGGTTCTATGTTGAATGATGCTGAGAAGATCAAGAAAAGGTGGAAGGAATATACAGAGTTTTTATATGATAAAGATCAAGTGGACCAACAGCCGTTTCAACCTATACCTTATGATCAGGAACCATTGGTGATGAAAGAAGAAGTTGAAGCAGCATTGAAAGCCTTATCAAAGAACAAAGCACCAGGCATTGATAGCATTCCCATAGAAGTATTGCAGCAATCTGATGCAGCTGTTACCGTACTTACAAGGCTCTGCCAAGAAATATGGAAGACATCATCATGGCCAACTGACTGGAAAAGATCTGTGTTTATACCAATACTAAAGAAAGGTGATCCAACTGACTGTGGAAATTATCGCACAATCGCTCTGATCCCACATGCCAGCAAGATTCTACTGAAGATTATTCAAAAGAGACTACAGCCATACCTAGAACAAGAACTACCTGAAGTGCAAGCAGGGTTCAGGAAAGGACGAGGAACGAGAGACATCATTGCGGATGTGAGATGGATCCTTGAAAAGACTAAAGAATACCAAAAGGATATCTATTTGTGCTTTATCGACTATAGCAAGGCTTTTGACTGTGTAAACCATGAGAAACTCTGGGCCACATTAAGAAGCATGGGTATACCAGAACACCTGATCGTTCTCTTGCGCAATCTGTACATTGATCAAGAAGCAACAGTTCGAACAGAACAAGGAGAAACAGAATGGTTTAAAATAAGCAAAGGTGTAAGACAAGGCTGCATACTTTCCCCCTACCTGTTTAATTTATATGCAGAGCAAATCATCAGAGAAGCAGGACTGTATGAAGACAACAGAGGTGTGAAGATTGGTGGAAGACTCATCAACAACCTTCGCTATGCTGATGATACCACATTACTGGCTGAAAGTGAAGATGATCTGAAACATTTGCTTCTCACAATCAAAGAACATAGTCTCAAAATGGGCCTGCACCTTAATGTAAAGAAGACAAAGATCATGACAACTGGCATAATCAACAGGTTCATCGTTGAAGGAGAAGAAATTGAAATTGTGAACAACTTTAACCTACTTGGATCAACTATCAATAAAGAAGCAACAAGCAGTCAAGAAATCAGACGACGCATTGCTCTTGGCAGAATGGCTATGAAAGACCTAGATAAGATTCTCAAGAGCAGAGATGTCTCTCTCCATACAAAGATTCGACTTGTTCAAGCCATGGTATTTTCAATAACATCATATGGATGTGAAAGCTGGACAGTGAAAAAGACAGACAGGAAGAAAATTGATGCCTTTGAATTATGGTGCTGGCGGCGAATACTGTGTATACCATGGACTGCCCGAAGAACAAACCAGTCGGTACTAGAGGAGATCAAACCTAAGCTTTCTTTAGAAGCTCAGATGACAAGACTTCGACTTTCATACTTCGGACACATCATGCGAAGAGAGAGATCATTAGAGAAAGACATCATGCTTGGCAAGATAGAAGGTCAACAATGAGCCGCCTGACTGAAGACCGAACACAATTTAGGATAGCTATCCAGAGGGTCGCCATGATTCGACTCCGACTCGACGGCACTTAACAACAACAACAAGTCACAACACAGAAGTCAAGATCTGAAAGCAACAGTGAAGAGGTGGGTTTTCAATCTGGACTTGAAGACCTGGGAGGGCGCCTGGCGTACAGACACAGGTAGATTGTTCCAGGCATAGGGTGCAGCAAGGTGAAAGGAGCGAAGTCTGAAGTTGGCAGTATGAGTGGGGAGGGCATAGATAGAAGTAGACTGTTAGAAGAGAGAAGCTCCCGAGAGGGGATGTAGAGATAGATAAGAGATGAAAGGTACTGGGGGGCTGAAGAGTGAATGCTTTTATAGGGCAGGAGGAGAAGCTTGAACTGGATACAGAAACGGATGGGGAGCCAGTGAAGTGACTTGAGAAGAGGAGTGATGTGGGTATGGCGAAGCTGGCTGAAAATTAGTCGAGCAGCAGAATGTTGACTAGAATGAAGGGGAAAGAGGTGGCTCGCAGAGAGGCCATCAAGGAGTAGGTTGCAGTAATCAAGGCAGGAGGTGATTAAGGAGTGGATAAGCGTTTTAGTAGTGTTTTTAGAAAGGTAGGGCGAATTTTGCTGATGTTGTAGAGAAAGAAATGGCATGTCTTAGCTACAAGTTGGATATGTGTGGAGAAGGAGAGAGAGGAGTCAGTTAACCCCCAGGTTGTGGGCTGAGGAAACAGGAAGGATTACAGAGTTATCCACAAAGACTGAGAAAGGAGGAAGATGAGGGGAGGTATTGGGGGGTGGGGGAAGATAAGGAGTTCAGTCTTGGCCATGTTCAATTTCAAGCGGTGGTGAGACATCCAGGTAGCAATGTCAGATAGGCAGAGATCTTGGTCTCGATTGCTGGAGAGATTTCAGGCGGAGAGAGGTAGATTTGGAGTCATCGGCATAGAGATGATACTGAAAGCCATGGGAAGAGATAAGGGTACCAAGGGATTGGGTATAGGCGTATCCCTGTGGTACACCGACTGGGAGCAGGGTAGGAGAGGAGGAAGAGCCACCAGAGCATACACTGAAAGAGCGATGGGAGAGGTAGGAGGAGAACCAGGATAGTACTGAGCCCATAAAACCAAACAAGGACAGGCTGTCGAGGGGAAGGTTGTGGTCAACAGTGTCAAAAGCAGCAGAGAGGTCAAGAAGGATGAGGACAGAGTAGAGGCCCTGAGATTTTGCCAGGAATAAGTCACTGGAGACTTTGGTAAGAGCCGTTTCAGTAGAGTGTAAGGGAAGGAAGCTGGATTCTAAAGTATACAGGAGTGCATGAGAGGAGATGAAGTCAAGGCAGCGGCGGTAGACTGCACTTTCAAGTAGTTCAGATATGAAGGGAGGAGAGAGATGGGTCGATAGGACAAGTGTGATAAAGTGAGGTTTTTGAGGAGGGGTGTGACAACAGCATGTTTGAAGTCTGCATGGAAGGTTGCAGTGGATAGTGATAGGTTGAGAATATAAGAGATGGAAGGGACAACGGTGGAGGAGATGGAGGTTAGAAGATGGGTGGGGATAGGATCAGAGGGGCAGGTGGTGGGTTTGGAGGAGGAAAGGAGTGTGGTTTCCTCTTCAGAGAGTACAGGGAAGGAAGAGAGGGTGGCAGAGGTAAACAGGGATGGGGAAGTAGTTGAAGAAGAAGTGGGGAATTGGAGGGTGATCTTGTGGATTTTGTCATGGAAGTAGTCGGCCAGGGTTTGGGCAGGGAGGGGAGGGAGGGACCGGGGCAGAGGCACCTTGAAGAGAGAGCTGAGGGTATTAAAGAGACGGCGAGGATCCGAGGCAAGAGAGTCAGGTGGATGTAGTTGTCTTGTTTTGCAAGAGCTATGGCTGATTGATAAGAACATAAGATATGCCATACTGGGTCAGACCAAGGTCCATCAAGCCCAGTATCCTGTTTCCAACAGTGGCCAATCTAGGTCATATGTACCTAGCAGTTTCCCCAAAAGACAGAGGTTCCACAATGCTTGTATTGGGCCAAGCATTGATATCCTGGGTCCCTTCTTAATAATGGTTTATGGACCTTTCCTCCAGGAACTTGTCCAAACCTTTTTTTAAACCCAGCAACACTAACAGCCTTTACCACATCCTCCGGTAACAAATTCCAGAGTTTGATTACACGTTGAGTGAAAAAATATTTTATTTTATTAGTCTTAAATAGTTTACACTGTAGCTTCATTGCATGTCCCCTAGTCTTTCTATATTCTGATAAGGTAAACAATCGATCTATGTTTACCCGTTCCACTCCGTTCATTAATTTATAGACTTCTATCATATCTCCCCTCAGCCGTCTCTTTTCCAGGATAAAGAGCCCTAACCTTTTTAGCCTTTCTTCATAGGAGTATCCTTCCATCTCCTTTACCATTGTGGTGGTTCTTCTCTGAACCTTTTCTAATAACGCTATATCCTTTTTAAGATACGGCGACCAGAATTGCACACAATATTCAAGGTGTGCGGTCTCACCATGGAACGAGATAGAGGCATTATAATATCTTTGGTTTTATTTTCCATTCCTTTCCTTATCATACCTAGCATTCTATTTGCTCTCTTGGCCGCCGCTGCACACTGGGTCGAGGGTTTTAACATGATATCCACAATGACACCTAAATCTTTTTTCCTGGGTGGTGGTTCCTAATGTGGAACCTTGCATCGTGTAACCATAGTTTGGGTTGTTCTTCCCTAGGTGCATAACCTTGCACTTGTCCACATTAAATTTCATCTGCCATTTTGATGCCCAGTCTTCCAATTTATCGAGATCCTCTTGCAATTGTCCACAATACTCTTGGGTTTTAACAACTTTAACTAGTTTTGTGTCATCTGCAAATTTGATAACCTCACTCGTTATTTCACTTTCCAGGTCATTTATATGTCAAAAAGCAGCGGACCCAGCACAGATCCCTGGGATACACCACTATTCACCTTTCTCCATTGGGAAAATTGGCCATTTAGCCCTACCCTCTGCTTTCTATCTTTTAACCAGTTCCTGATCCACAATAGTACACTGCCTCCTATCCCATGACTCTTTAGTTTTGCCAAAAGTCTCTGATGAGGGACCTTGCCAAAGGCTTTCTGAAATGCCAGATACACAATATCAACCGACTCACCTTTGTCCACCTGTTTATTTACTCCTTCAAAAAAACATAACAGATTAGTAAGACAAGATCTTCCTTGTCTAAAGCCATGTTGGCTGTCTCCCATTAGGTCATGACTATCTACATGCTGAGTAATTTTATTCTTTATGATGGTTTCTACCATTTTTCCTGGTACTGATGTCAGGCTCACCAGTCTGTAGTTTCCCGGATCACCCCTGGAACCCTTTTTAAAAATTGGTGTTCCAGTTCATACTGCTAGACCAGTCCAGACAAACGGGTTAAGCACCCCTGCCAGCAGATCTTGGAGACAGAGAATTCTACCAGAGCTCTGATAGGCTGGAGCCTGGTGATATAATCCTACCCCTAGGGGTCTCCCTCAGTTTTTCTCTGTGTCCAGCAGATCTGGATGCTTTGTTTTTTTGCTCCTTCAAAAACATTTCAAATGATTTATTTCTTTGTGATTTCTTTTGGAGAGATTATACCCTGTAGTTGCCAGTGTACTTATCTGAGCACCAGGATGATTGCAGCTGAGCTCCTGTGTCCTGTCACAGTAGAGATCGCTGATGTGAAGACTTCCCAGCACTAGTCAAGAGGACTATTTAGCTGGATGGTAAGCCTCCTAAAATCCAGTCCCTGGGGCTGATTTTAGTGGTGAGGCAGCTGGCAGTGGGCTGAGCAGCGGTCCGTGGCTTCTCTGCACTTTCGGTACTGTGAGTAAAAAGCCTGTCTTTCTCCCACTGATGTCTGCAACTCTGTGGTGACTCGATTTATTTTTCTTGATTTTTCAGCGATTTTAGGCATTTCTCTCATGCCTGCAACCCTCCCACCTTGTCCTTTGACTTTTTAAGTTAATTCCTTAACTTTTGGGGGTTTAATTCACTCTTTTTGAGGTTTATTTTTGCCGGCGGCCATTTTGAATAGCTAATGAGCCCCGGTTTTTGGCGGGAAGCCAGATTCCTTCTCTACTTGCTGGCTTTTAGCACCTCTGTTGCTGTTTAAGTTTTTTCCACAACACTTGCTAGCTGTGCGTTGCGGAGGGGTTCTTTTTTTCTCTGCCTATGTATTAACATAATGAATGAAGAGTACGGAAGGCATGAATAGAGAACAGGATGCAATTCAGAGCCACAGTACAATGCTAAGACACTGACCAATGGTGCAGGGCTCATGGGTTCCATCCCCCACTGTGCCCAACAAAGAAGGCTGGCTGAGGCATTACCTATTATGGGGAATATTGTTAAATGCCTGTTCCTGCGGGGCAGAGGTTTTTTTTTTTTTTTAGTTCCCACTATGCCTTATTCAGGTCTACGCTGCATAGGCTGTCAGAAGAAACACAGGGACCTCAAAAATCAGCTGTGCTCTTCCCCCAGCGTCTTGATTCCCCAGATAAACTTGGGAACTCCTGAGCCTGGCTTCAGTGGAGCTCTCCATTGGCTTTACGCTGCGCTGAGTCTTTGCCACGAGGGTTTGGACATCCCCAGGAAGTTCAGGTATCATTTTCTGAAAGAAAACTGTGAGTAGCCTGTTTTTTTCTTACTTGCCTCAGCTGCCCTGGGTTGATTTCAACTGCACCGGACCGGCTGCCTCTGAATTTTGAAGTTCCTACTTTAAATTCTTAATCCACAACCTGCAGCCAGGTTACTTTGTACGTCTTACTGGAATATTGTACCTGTCTTATTCAATATACCATTTGATTGGAATTTTACGTCAGTGTTTTGGATCCTGACTGTTTTGGGCTCGGCTTATTTAAGCATACTCACTGTAATCTTCAATACAGCTGGGTTTGAGCTTCTACATCCCTCCCCAGAAACACCTTTCAGCCCCTACCATGGAGATCTGAGTGGCTGCGGAGGGATCAAACTCTAATTTCCCTGCTTTCAGTCACTGTAATTGCCTTACCCTGACTTTGAAAGTTTCTCTGTACCAGCACAGTGACTGACTGACAGTTCCCTTCTCAGCTCAGTGAATACCTGACAGTTTTTCTGTGCCAGCGGCCATTTTGTTTTTCTCTTCAGTGTTTCTTTTTGGAGGGAACAGCTCTAGACAGCAGTTTCCACACATTTTAAACATGCTGTGGAGGCACGGGGAGTTTCAAAATCCTTTTCTTTGAGTCTTCGGTTCCCTGAGCCTACCTTGATTTTTGTTTTAAATGCTAAAAAAAAAAAAAAAAAAAAAAGAGGAAAGGTGGTTTAAGTCTCTACAATGCTTGTTTCTCTGGCTGTATTATATGGGATATGTAATCAGCCGAAGGGGGAATTAATAGATTGCTTGTGTTCCACCTGCACGCTGCCTCTCGGAGACTCTTTCCCCATTCCCACTGCGCTGCTAGATGGGTTCATCAGCACCTTATCTCCTCCCTCCTCAGAGCCCCTGCTGCAGGATCTTCCTGCAGGAAAGGATTCAGTCAGCTCCCATGTCGCTTCGACAGCCGCTGGAGGCCACAGCAGCCTTGACTGACAGTGCCTTCCTCACACTCTTCCATCTGGCATGACGCCTGTGACTTTTGGAGTCTTTTGGACTATCTCCTACACCTGCCCAGTAGCAGGCAAGCATATGGCGTGGTCTCGCAAGTGGTCCCATAAGTCCTCAGACCTTAGAGCAGTACGTCCTCCTTGGAGCGTTGCATGTGCCTTGCGGGGTACTATGGATATTCAAGAAGACTTTAAGTCTTCAGAGGTCAGCCCTGACTCGTTGGAGTACGGAGATGGGGACTATTCTCCGTCTGTTTTCTTCGCTGATGGTTCTCAGCCTTTTCGGAAAGAGGAGTTGCCGGCTCTAATCACACAGGTGATGGAGTCGCTCCCCATAGCCGACACGCCTGATCCTCCGGATTCTCAAATCCGGTTGCAGCCGGATCCCATTTTCCAGGGCATTCGTTCGGCACGCGGTATTGATCAGTTATACCCGTGGTCTCCCTTTCACTTGGACCGTTGGCTGACATACCCGACAGTTGATGCATTCTGACCAGCTCCGCGACCAGCAAGACCTAAAGAGTTGGGAGGCTGCTAAAGACGGGTTTTCCTTCGCCTGCTATTTCCTTCTTGCAGGGGGTGCGGAGGTCTAGCAGCTCGGGCCTCCCTTCGATGGATTCAGCAGCTTTCAGGTGTTCCCGAGTTGGTTCATTTCGAATCCATCGCTGCATTCCGGGCAGAGGCATTCTGTGATCTCTTGCGGCTATCAGCTCGCTTCCTAGCACCGGTGTCGGTAGCTCGGAGATGGCTCAGCCTGCGTCAATGGGCAGCGGATGTTGCTTCATTTAAAGGCTCCAGCGTTTGGATGCCATTCGTCCCGGTCCACCGTTAGGAGGAGGACTGGGCCGTTACTCTGTCTATTTTGGGATGCTTCAGGTCCTGGATTTTCTAGGGGCTGTGTGCGACACGCATCGGGGGCGGGTGTTTCTACCTCAGGAACGTTTTCAGAAGATCTTTATTCAGCTCCGCCTCTGCTTGGATCAAGCGGCGCCTCGGCCTTGGGGCTACCTTCAACTCTTGGGGTCCATGGCAGCAACGATAGCCCTCGTTCCGTGGGCAAGAGCGCACATGCGCTGCTTGCCGACGGCGCTTCTATCTCGTTGGTTGCCGGTATTGGGGAGTTATCGAATCCGGTTGCCTTTGCTTCTGCCGGTGCGCCGCAGCCTCCGCTGGTGGCTTCAGGCACACAATCTTCTACGGGGGATCCCTCTGGAGTCTCTGCGCTGGATCTTGGTGACGCCAGTCGCCGACCTCTCCGGTTGGGGAGCGCCTTGCGGCTTGGCCTCGGCGCAGGGGTGTTGATCACCTCGCGAAGCCCAAGGGTCTATCACTCGTCTCGAGACGCGGAAAGTGCGCTTCGCCCTTCTTCAGTTTCAGCCTCTTCTGCGGCGGTGTGCGGTTCGGATCCTGTCCGATGCCACGACGGTTGCTTACCTAAGCCGCCTAGGCGGCACGCAATGTCCGGATGTCTCACAGGAGAGGCGTTTGCTCCTCCCGTGGGCGGAGGAACATCCTCAGGCTATCGGCACAGCACATCGCAGGCGTGAACAATGTGTAAGCTGATTTTCTCAGCCGGCACTCTCTGGAGCCCGGGGGCTGGGCTCTGCAGCCGGATGCGTTCCGGTCCATTGTTCACCTGTGGGGAATACCGACCATGGATCTAATGGCTACGGCGCAGACTGCCAAGGCTTCGCTGTACTTCGGCCATTGGAGGGACGAGGGAGCGCACGGCATAGATGTTCTCTCTCAACCGTGGCCGACTCATCTTCTCCTGTGTGTTTTCCCTCCCTGATCCGTGATATGCATGGTTCTCCAGTGGCTCCGAGACCGTCGCGGCCCTGTGCTCCTGCTGGCTGCAAATTGGGCTCGCGGACCATGGTATGCGGATCTCTTCCGTCTGTCTGGGGCGTCGCTGCTCCGCCTTGAGGCGTTTCTCGGCCTTCTGATTCAGGGACCGGTGGAGATGGAAGACCCGGCTCCTTACTCGCTTACGGCCTGGCTATTAAATGCCGCCGGTTTGCTCGCTACGGCTATTCGCCTTGCGTGGTCGTGACGCTTCTCACGGCGCGGCAGTCTACCACGACGCTGACTTGCGCTCTGGTTTGGCTTCTCTTGATGGTTGGTGTTCGCAAAATAACCTCTCTCCCTAGGGTTGCGGTGTTCCGGACATCCTGTACTTTTTACAGGCCGGAGTGGATAAGGGATTAGCGCTCGATTCCTTGCGAGTGGTCAAGTGGTCGCTTTAACTTGTTTTCGGGGTCCTATAGCGGGGCGATCGATAGCTTCGCATTCAGATGTGTCTCGGTTTCTCCGCGGAGTTAGGGCCTTCCGGCCCCCTCTGCGTTCGCCTGTACCGGCGTGGGCTCTCGTGCTTATCCTCTGTGCCCTCGTTGCTCCTCCCTTTGAGCTTCTGAGGGCCTGTTCTCTTCTACATTTGACTCTGAAGGCAGTCTTCTTGGTGGCCATAACTTCGGCACGCCGTATTTCTGAGCTCCAGGCTCTCTCGTGTCGAGATCCCTATCTCTCGTTTTTCTGCGAACTGTCCCTTCCTTTTTTGCCCAAAGTGCTGACGCCGTTTGCTGTTAACCAGCCTCTTTTCTTTCCGTCTTTTCCAAAGGCGCAGTGTGACAGTGCTCGGTGTCCGTTGCGGGCGGTGGACCTTAAGAGGGTTCTTTTTCGGTATCTGGGGGTTGCGAGACCCTTCCATATGACTGTTCCTCTTTTGTCTTGTTCGCGGATTCTCGTCGGGGATCCGCAGCCTCCGAATCTACCTTTTCTAGATGGGTTACGGAGGCCATTGAGGCGGCGTAACCTTCTTCTGGGAGAGCCAGCTCCACCGGGACTCCGTGCTCACTCCTCTCGGGCACAAGCAACTTTGTAGGCCGGGAGGTCTCATGTAGTTCCTCTCGATATTCGCCAGGCGGCGACTTGGTCGTCACTGTCCACCTTTGTCGGTCATTATCGGTTGGACGTTCATGCCCGTCCGGAGGTCCGTTTTGGAGTTGCTGAGCTGTCGGCGGCCTTGCCCCCCCCTTGAAAGCAGGTAGCTTGGGTACTGCCCGTTTGTCTGTACTAGTCTAGCAGTATGAACTGGATGGAGAAATTTCACTTACCGTTAATTTCCTTTCCTGGAATACTGCTAGACCAGTCCAGGACCCGCCCTGCTGTTTGTTGGTGTGCCGCTGGTGCGGTGCAGCCGCCGACCGCGGTTCTTCTCTTTGCCGGTATGCCTCGCCATGGGCGGTCCATGCGTTCGTAGGTGGATACTGTTCAGCTCTAGGGAGTTCTTCGGCTCCCTTGTATATAGTTCACTTGAGACCCTCTGGGGTGATGTTACAGTTCATGTTGCGTTAGCTTGTGGACGTAACTGAGGGAGACCCCTAGGGGTAGGATTATATCACCAGGCTCCAGCCTATCAGAGCTCTGGTAGAATTCTCTGTCTCCAAGATCTGCTGGCAGGGGTGCATAACCCGTTTTTCTGGACTGGTCTAGCAGTATTCCAGGAAAGGTAACACAGGTACACTAAAAAAAAATTTTTTTAAACTGCCTCTAATGTTTCGATTGATTTTTAAGTTTTTTGGTGCACTGAATCCAAATCTGGTAACCAATTTGCTCCATCACGTACAGATTTTTTGCTACATTGCGTTAGCAGTTTGAGGTGAACGTTTCAGATTGAGTGCGATCGAGATAAAAGTTTCTTGGATGAATTCTTTATACTAATTGTTTAGTAGTTATTCAAATAAGAATAAAGAAAATTGTAACAAGGCAGCACATAAGAATAGAGTAATGTCAACAAAACACACTGTGATGGTAGCAAAATTGTCTGCACTTAAAACAGCCACATACATGTGCACAAACATTGAGCATATAAGAGCGAGGTTAGACACAAAGCAAAGCAAAGAAATGTGCAAAAAATGTTGTACAGGTATGTATGTAAGAATAGAAAACGCAAACCGCACCACTGCAATACATGAAGACAAACACCCGATGGTGTGAAAATAAAATTCTAATAAATGAGATCCGACACTGTGGTAATAACTAGCAAATTTTTATTTCAAAGTTTAGTAAAAACACGATATTTGTCAACACAGTTTAGATTTTAAAGTCATTCTTGGGTCAATCAATCTCCTGGTGGGCCCGTTTCTTCTTCCCCCGAATGCTTCTCTTGGTGCGCTGCTTGGCGTATTTTTCATCTGGGGTTTCCCGCAGCAGCAACCAGCAGAAATCAGCCATCATAGTGGTGTTCCATCTTCCTTGGTACCTTCTCTCTGCGTCCTTGATGTCCTGGTGAAACATTTCACCTTGTTCTTCACTGTACGCCCCCAAGTTTTCGGGAAAGTAGTTCACATGGGAGTGCAAGAAATGGACTTTCAGGCTCATGTTACAGCCTTGTTCTTTGAAGGCATTGAGCATCCTGGCAACAATATCCTTATAGTTCTCATCCCGCCTGTTCCCCAAGAATTTGAGAACAACATCCTTGAAGGAATCCCAGGCTTCTTTTTCCTTCTCAGACATCGTTTCAGCGAATGCTCCATCTGAAATGAGTTTCCTTATATCAGGGCCAACAAACACTCCTTCCTTTAGCTTTGCTTCAGAAAGTCGGGGGAACTTTGAGCAAAGGTACCGAAAGCACTCACCATCTTTTGGAAGGGACTTGATGAATTGCTTAATGAGACCCAACTTAATGTGGAGAGGTGGTAATAGAATTTTATCACGAGGTACCAAGCTCTCATGAAGAACATTTTCCTCACCGGGTCTCAAATACTCCTGAATTGGCCAGTATTTTTTCCCCCAGTGTAGGTCGCGGGCCCGGCTATCCCACAAGCAAAGGAAGCAGAGATATTTGGTGAAACCGGATTGCTGCCCTAATAGCATGGATAGAATTTTAAAGTCTCCACAAATCATCCACTTATGCTCATCATAACGAATCTTCTGAAGAATCAGGGCCAAATTCTCGTATTTTTCTTGGAGAATAACAGAGTGAGCAATAGGAACTGAAGCGAATGTATTGCCATTATGAAGAAGAACACCTTTTATGCTGTCTTTTGACGAATCAATGAACAGCCGCCATTCAGCAGGATCATACTTGAGTTTAAACTTTTCCATCACTCCGTATATATCGTTGCAAAATACCAAATCTTCCTCTTTGCTGAAATACTTCAAAAATTGTGTCTCGCGGTTGCGGTACCAATAAAAATTGTTCCTGGTGACAATAGATTTTTCTGTTTAAGCCGAGAACCTAGCAGTTGGGCAGCATCTTTTGGGAGTCCTAAATCCCGGACTAAATCATTCAATTCAGCTTGAGAGCAAAGTTCAGGTTTCGGATCTGGTTCAGTTTCAAACTCGGAAGTACTGGACTCATCGGGAAAAGCCATCTGATGAGTCTCATCATGATCAGAACCGTCCACACAAATATGATCCAAAGATTTTGGTGGTTCAGGCACAGGTACTTCGTTGCTATGAGGCATAGGCCTAATTGCTGAGGGAAGGTTGGGGTAACTTATTACGTTCTTATTTTTTAAGTTGTATCCCTTCACAATGCAAGAGCAAAAATAGCAGTCACTGCTGTGGTCTCTTTGTTCACGCCACATCATAGGTATTCCGAAATGAAATGCTTGTTTTTTACCTTTCATCCATAAGCGTAGATCTTCCTCACATGTCTTGCACACTTTATGAGGAGCCCACGGTTTGTCTTGATCACCTAACTTCAAACCGAAATAGGCGAAATATACTTTTTTAATAAATGCAGAAATGTTCCTCTGCCGCTTTTTCACGGTATATTCCCCACAAATAAAACAAAAACTGTCCGGAGAGTTGACGCAACCTCTGGCTCTGTGAGCCATCATAAATACACAGCACTGCAAACTACAACTGTAGTGAACCACTTCGGAATAAAGCTGGATTACGACTGAGCAAACAAAAGGTAATAATGAACTTGCAAGAAACTGAAATTTGACAGGAACGTTCATGTCGCAACCACCGTGTTTGAGCAAGCGAACGAGGCGAGGCGAACAGGAAAGAACATGCGCCAGCGCGAGTACTGGATTTAGCCCCCCGCCTCCCAATTGTCCTGTTAATGTATAAAATGAATACAAAACACTCTAAAATATCATGAGGGAGTGTTTCTAGTTAGTTAACCATTACAACCTCTATTTTGGGCCAAGAAAATAAACTGCAGTCGGCTAAAAAGAAATTATGTGAACATTCCTTATATGGGTAAGAAATCTAATTTTGCAAGAAAACGTGACGTGATGGAACATTTTGGCTATTTTTCCTGGATTCAGCACCCCAAAATCTATAGGAATCAGTTGCAAAACTGGAGGCAGTTTTTTGGTAGTGTACCTGTGTAATTAACGGTAAGTGAAATTTCTCCTTACATTGGCGATTCTCCAATCTTCAAGTATTAGAGATGATTTTAATGATAGTTCAGATTACTAATAGCAGGTTGGCAATCTCATATTTCAGTTCCTTGAACACCCTTGGATGTATACCATCCGGCCCAGGTGATTTGCTACTCTTCAGTTTATCTAATAGTTGTAATACATCTTCCCGATGTATCGATATTTCCTTCAATTCTTCCGCACCTTTAAATACCACTTCAGTCATGGGTAACATCCCTACATCTTCCTCAGTAAAGACTGAAGCAAAGAATTCATTCAGTCTCTCCGCTATCACCTTGTCGCCTCTTAGTGCTCCTTTAACCCCTTTATCATCTAATGGAACAACTGACTCTCTCACGGGTTTTTTGCTACGAATGTACTTGTAAAGGTCTTTATTTCGCGTTTTTGCTTCCGCAGCAAGCTTCTTATCAAATTCTCCCTTTGCCTGCCTTATCAATGCCTTGCATTTGACTTGCCAGTGCTTGTGCTGTTTCCAGGTTTCATTGTTTGGCTCTTTTTTCCATTTCCTGAAAGATGCTTTTTTGGCAACAGCCTCTCGGACCTCACCTTTAAACCATGCTGGCAGGTTACATCTGGGGCTGGCAGGGGCACAGGTGAGGTCTAGCACAGGAAGAAGTTAAAATACTTTGAAAACAATCATGGGACCCATCCTCCTCCACCAGATCTGCCAAAGGAGCCAGGAGCGTAGATGGATTGCATATGGATGTAGTATATATTTTTACATGAGACTGAGAAACTATCAATTCAAGAGTCAATAAACTTGTGGAAGATAAAGGTTGTGTTTTAGTTAAATGGAGCAACCTAGAAATGGAATGTGCCACATATACCTCAAGAGGGTGCTGTAGCACTAAAAAATCTGTAATTTCAATTGCAAATGCCACCGATATTAAACTGCGCAGGCAGGGCGGAAGTCACTGAATCAAACCGCTTTGAAAAATATCCTATCAGCTTGCGACCAGTTGGAAATGTTTGCAAAAGCACACAGGTGGCAGATATGGCTGAACTAGCCACATACAATTTGAATGTTAAAGAATAGTCTGGAAAAGACAAGCATGGAGCAGTGCTTAGTGCAGGCTTTAAATTTACAAAAGCTTCCCACTGTGATAACGTAGGTACAATGAGACCCTGTGGACCCTCTTTCCCAATCAACGCATAAAGCGGAGGTGTAAGGTCTGAAAAATTAGCTATCCACTGTTTACAGAAAATCAACAATCCCAGAAATCTACGTAACAATGCTGGTGTTGCTGGAAAAGACAATAATAAAATAGGTTCCATTCTGGCAGAAGTAATTGCACGGCCAGCTGGAGTTATAACAACACCCAGAAAAGTAACATTTTGAGATACAAATTGCAATTTAGACAAATTGACTTTCAGTCCTAATTTGGCAATATGAGCTAACAAAGATAATGAGTCTGCTAAACAGATCTCATAACTTGGTGAACATAAAAGCAAGTCATCCACATATTGAATTAAAGAGGATTGGTCAAGCTTCACATCTAATAACGCAGTTCTAAGAGCCTGCGAAAAGTACGCAGGACTGTCCGTGTAGTCCTGGCATAGTCTAGTCCATGTGTACTGCTGATTGTCAAAATGAAAAGCAAATAAAAATTGGTTTTCTTTGCTAATTTGCACTGAAAAATAAGCAGAACTCAAATCTACAACAGAAAACCACATAGACTTTGGAGGTACCTGTGTCCAGATATCATGTGGATTATGTACCAAGGGAAAGATTGGCAGAATTACCTTGTTAACAGCTCGCAGATCTTGCAAAAATCGATAAGTCTTGCCGTCAGCTTTCAGTACAGGAAGAATCCGAGTATTACATGGCGATGCAGTAGGATAGATGACACCTTGCATCTGTAAATCTTCAATTACCAGTCGAATTCCATTTATAGCAGCTGCTGATAGTGGATACTGTTTGAGTCTAGGAAGTTGTACACCAGTTTTTACGGTAATCTTCACAGGAGGAATTGAAAGACAGCCGACATTTGATCCTGGGACTGCCCACAGAGTTAGATGAAAGTCTTCCCAGATCAGGGTGAATAGCTTTGACATCCACAGGGGCCTGCACTTCAGAGAGAGAATACAACTGAAAATGTAACTTTCCACTCATCCAGGATAAAGTTGCATGATGTGAAGCCAGGAAATCACGACCCAAAAGATTCACTGGTAATGTGTCTCCTACCAGAAAGTTAGTAGGGTATACAGTCTCTCCAATCTGCAAAGGCAAAGCTTCAAGTTTACAGTGAGGAATTATCTTACCTTCAATGCCTTCACAATGCACTGTTGGAGCATGTGCTAGAAGAGTTTGATAAACTGCAGGCAGATTCTGTAGACGCAACGCAGATGTAGTAGCTCCCGAATCAATGATGAATTTCACAGTAGAGCCTCCCAGTTTAGCTTCTAACTCACCCTGAGAAGTTACATTCAGATTCAATAATAGTCATGCATCCCAAGAATCACAGTCTTCTGGGTTAGAAAAACATTGATATACAGGAGTGAACTCAGCAGGTGGGGGAGGAAGGCACACAGCTCTCTGGCCATCCAAATTCCGATTCTGTGGACAGTCTCGCTGTAAATGGCCACACTCATCACATGTATAACAAGCACGCATTCCTCTATCTTGTCCACGCCCTCGCTGAGAATTCCCATAGTTTCCTCTGAACCTGCCTCTCCCCCGCCCCCTTCCCAAGGCTGGATGCAAAGAAGCAATTTGTAAATTAAACAGTTTAGTCTTCTTTACATCTAATCTGACTTGTTGCTCCTGCAATTCCTTGAGATATTTCAATTCACTGTACCGTGCACCCTCCAAAATTGCATCAACTGATCTAGCAGGCCAATCTATTATTGAAGTTTCCAAAATCTCTTTTATTCTTGGAATCAAACCATTTACAAAAATATTAGTAAATCCTGAAGGTGTATCTTCTGTCTCGCCAGAATAATCCTTGAACGCTAGCATACACCTAGTGTGGAAAGCTGTAACTTTCTCACCCCTTTCCTGTGTTAAAGAAGTAAGCTTTGACCAATCCCTCACAGACTTACATGCTACTTTAAGAGATTCTAACAATTTCTCTCTACACAGAACAAAACTATCTTTTTGTGTCTGTTCTTGAAAATCTGTTACAGGGTCTGTCTGTGGCCATACCCAATTATCATCTATAATTGGATGAGTTACCTTATGAAAGTCAGCTGGATTAATAAAAACAGCTCTAAGCAGATTATCTAGATCTTCCCAAGTAGGATTATAACTATTAATTATCTGTAGGTCCTGTTGGATATACACGAAAAGGATATGCAGGTACTATATCCTCTTCTACAGGTTTTGCATTTACAGAACATGAATCATTATGTTGGCGTAAAACAGTCTGAAGAAAACTTATATCACCATATAATTGATCACATTTCTCCTTATTGGTGAAAAAATGCTTATCCAGATCTTTTTCAATAGCATCAATAAGTTTACTAGAAATTCCCAATTCCTTTGTAGCAGAAATGTTATTCCTTACTATTTCCTTTAAGGTTTCTATCATATGTACAATACTTTCTATTTCACGGCTAAGAAGGGCATTCACTTCATTAAGCTGAGAAATATTACAATTACTGAAATCTTCAATCTTCACATCTCCCAATATCTTCTGTTTATTTCTTATCTCTTCTCTTAGTTCAGCTGCACGAGTGATCCTCCCCCTTCCAGAAGCTACATGACTCTCAGAAGAAACAGGGGGAGACGATGGGGATGCACTTGGGACTACTCCAGCTCCAATTACCAATGCAGACACATCTGCATCATATTCTGGAGAAAGAACGGCTGGGAATTTCCCTGCCCATTCATTATCATTCTCCTGTGGTTCACTCGCTTTACCAGCATTGTTTAACACAAACAAATCATTTTCCGTATCATGTGCCATTCGTCGCCACCAATTAAACACTAGCCCTTCACGGGCATCACATAATTTATGTTTAGCCTGCAAAGCACATTTCAGATAACGAAGTTTATCTATAGAAAACGTTCCCTCCAAAGGAAACTGTAAAAGCACATTATCGTTAGTCACTGCATGCCAGTGTACAATATAATTAGTAGCCATATTCCCATACTTCTCACGCATACAATAAGAAGGGCTACCTTTCTGAACAGCTAAAACCTTAGCTTTGTCATGCCATTCACGCAACTGAGATAAATCCCGTCTACCCAACAGATTACCCATCGCTGTCACCATACAATACTCACAAACAGCTTCTGCCCTTGCCAGGAATGGAGAAATCTGTAGACCGGCACGGCACCAACTGAAGGGCTTCTCTTTGCCCCCCCCCCCCCTCACCAGCAACCTGCAGGGCTCTTGGAGTCACAGAAAACCACACTCAAAGCAATGAGAAGGAAATCTAAGAGAATACCACACACTTCTATATAGAAGCACCAAAGCAATAAAATACCACACACTTCTATATAGATACACCAAAGCTTTGCGGAGAGAAAGAAATAGAAACAAGTTCTCTTTGTTTACTCTAACTATTAGCTATGGTTTACTTTGTTTATAAGGCTCTTTTGGAGGATACAGCATAATTTCACTTTATTGTTCTACGTCAGGTATTACGTATTCATCACATCATAGGTCAATTTCTAATCAGCATGGGTCAGTATGAGGAGACATACATGTATTCCAAGACATAACTGTTTACTGCTGACTGCTTGATATCTAGTAACCCTGAGACTGAAAGGCTGGAGGACAACCTGCCCCTTTTCTTATTTACAGGACTTGTACCTCTTCACCTACTTAGTAAGCAAATATATGAAGTTTATTTCTAAGCAAAGTTCTGAACAAAATTAACTCTTTCTCAGGTTTTCTTAGACAGTCTGGTTGTGTACACCGCCCTGTACAGACCAGCTTACATTCAACATGCAATGAAGCTGCTCACAAGTTGTCCATATTGGAATGCGTAGCTCGCTTTGATGAGTTCCACATTCAAGGGAGCAGATTAACTTCTTGGAATTAAGAGCAATAGCAAAATGCTCTAAGGGTTTTCAGAGATTGGTTGTCCAACGCAATTAGTCTAATCCAGATCAACAACCAGGTTGCCATGGTGTATATCAACAAGCTGGGAGGAATGAGATTCTGTGTTGGAAAGCAGTCAGATTGTGAAACTGCCATCTCTCAGGATGCAGCTGAACACCCTGGCTGACAGATTGAGCCGAATTCTTCAACCACATGAATGGAGGTGGCACACCCTCTCTGGATCTCTTTGCCGCTCCTCAGAATGATCATATGCCTCAGGTTCTGCTCCAGGGTGGGTCTGCACAGCATATGAACCTCTGCTGCATTCCTCCTCAGTTGGTGGGGGGGGGGGAGCGTTGCTGTAAGTGTATCCTCCAGTCTTATTGCCAAGACTCTCCTGAAACTCAAACTAGACAGGGGTACAATGACACGTATTGCTCCTTATTGGCCCTGACAACTGTGGTTCTCTCTACTTCTGGAACTCTCCATCTGGCACCCAGTACATCTAGAGTAAGCACCAAATTAATTTTGCAGAAGAATGGTGTGATGTTGCATGCCAGCATCAGGTCTTAGCCCTCACAGCTTGGATGTTGAGAGGCTAACTTTATCAAGCTCATCTGCCTGTTGATGTCACCAGTGTCCTTAGTGTCCAGGAGAACCTCAACGAGACAATTGTACGCTTCCAAGTGAAAGAGGTTTTGCTGTCTGGTGTGAGGCACGGTCCATAGATCCTTGTGCCTGTCCCTCACTGCTTGAATACTTTCTAAACCTGTCATAGTCTGGATTCAGTTTCAGCTCTAAGTGTTCACCTCAGTGCACTTGTAACTTACCATTGTAGTGCAGAAGATAAACCCATATCTTACTGCCCCTTAGTTTTCGCTTCATGCAGGGCTCGCTTCTTCTCAAACCTCCCTATATGCCACCCACAGTGTCTTGGGACCTCAACGTTGTTCTTATGCAGCTGATGAAAGCGCTTTTTGAGCCTCTCAATTCCTGTTATCTGAAATTTTTGACCTGGAAAGTCTTATTTATGGTGGTGGTTCGTTCAGTGTACAGAGCAAGTGAGTGGGCTCCATGCCGTAGTAATTCATCCACCTTACATCAAAATTTTCCAGAACAGAGGGGTACTTTGCACTCATCCAAAGTTTCTTCCAAAAAGTGGTATCGGACTTTCATCTTAACCAGTCATCTTTCTAACATTTTTCCTAAAGCCCCATTCTCACAAAGGGCAAGTTGACTGCACATATTGGTTTGTAAGAGCATTAGCTTTCTACTTGGAACAGATTAAAGGCCATAGACAGTCCATCCAGCTTTTTGTTTAGTTTGACCCCAGCAAACTAGACTGTCATCTCCACACACACACCATGTCAGTTTGGCTCACAGATTGCATCTCATTTATGCCCAGGCAGGCCTAAGCCTTAAGGGTTATGTCACGGCTCCTAATGTCAGAGCCATGGCTACAATGGTGGCCCACTTTTGCTTGGTCTCCATAGAAGAGATATGTAAAGCTTCAACGTGGACTTCTGTCCACATTTTCACTTCTCACTACTGTTTGGATGGGGATTCCTGATACAATAGCAGATTCGGCCAATGAGATGCTCTACAGACCATAGCCATCAGAAACACAAGCACAAGACCAAGACGAAACAATAACGAGAACATGCTTTCCACATCAGCAGGTTACCAAAGAACCAACCAAACCACATCCAGAAGAGCACCTGCACTCAATGCTCCAACATTATGGAACTTCCCTCCCTGAAGCAATGAAAAGCCATGCAAGATATCAAGGACTTCAGCAAGGCACTCAAAACACTTATTCACAGAATACTTTGGACACATAACATAACCCACTGCACGCAGTAGATACAACTGCCTACTAGAGAACTATAGCACATGGACCATACGCGCAGCATTATAAGAATGAGATGCAAATAGTTTGTACACTTGTATATAATCTTACCCTCCACCCTCCCTCACATTGACACACATTATGTATGATCAGACGTTATACTGTGAGCCGCTTTGATTGAAGGATAAGGTGGTATACAAAACTGATTAAATAAATAAATCAGTATAGCAGATCCATTTCTTTCTGTTCAAGCTGCCTTATAAACAAAAAACAATTCAGAAAAGGCCTGTTGCCAACAAAAATATATTTATTGGCAAGGCAGCCTATAAATAGGGATTCCAATATGTGACGACTCCTTTCCTGTTTGTCTATGGAGAAAGCATAGTTACTCACCTATAGCAGGTGTTCGCTGTGGACAGTAGGAAGAATCCTCACAACCTCCTATATCTCCTTGGAGTTGAATTATCTTCAGCTCTGCTTTGGACTGAGGGTAATGTGCTACAGTGGCAGTCGTGAAGGTGCGTGCATGTACAGTTGAGCTTCCAAAAACTTCTAGAAGCTGGGAATGCTTCCACACTGGTCTTCATCACATAACATCACCCATATATGAGGACTTTTCCTGCTGTCCCTAGAGAATATTTGCTACAGGTGAGTAACTACATTATCTCCAGAAACAAGCAGGAATGAGTCTTCACATATGGGTACGTCGGTACCGACGGAGTCCGCACGGGAACGCTTCCCAGCGTCCAATCAGAAAGCTTTTGGAAGCATCCCAACACGCCTGCACGCTGCCTTCCCGCCTTCCCAACTGCCTCTCCTCAGTTTTCGTTTTTCCGTGGAGCCGGTAGGACGTCGTCCTGTCACCGCAGAAAATTCTTCTTTTATTTTTTAGTTTTCTTGTGGTCGCAGCTGCCTTCCCCGACGCCACCGGTACCGCCGGTGTTTCTTTTTCTTTTCTTGTAAAATATTTCCCTTTAAGGAATATATTTTTCTTTGTTAGTGTCTCACGGTTCTCAGGCCTTTTAGGCCTCTCCATTTTTCCTCATGGAACCACCAGCCACTTTCCCCAAGAAATGTACAAACTGTGGCGGTACAACTTTATTTTTAGACACTCACAATTGGTGTCTAACCTGCTTGGGTCCTGACCATTTTCCTCCGGAGCACTCGGGCACCAGTATGGTGAGAAGAAGTTTTCAACATCAAGTTCCCCTCGACATGCGGTCCCCCTCCAACTTCAGGGCACCGACCATATCTTCTTCTGCACAGGATCAGGTAACCCAAAAACAGTCTGTTAAGACTAGCCAGTCCTCGAGCGGCACTTCTCATGCACAGCATAGAGATGCCTATGGCCTTGTCCTCGAGAATCCACTGGCTTCAAAACCCCGGTGGGAGTCTTCGGCCTCCAAAGCCTGTGTGGGGTTTCAGGTTGTTCCTGAGGTTCGCCCTTCACAGAACATACCTGAGCCATGCCCGGTGGTGGCATCCGCTTTGAGCGGTACCGATACCCCGGCATCGGCACTGGTGTTGGATGAAACATTCCTTACCAAGGATCGTCGTCTGGCATCCTCGGTACCTACTGGCCCGGTGGATACGCTTCAGACCGACTTTCCAGTATTGGTATCGACACCGATACTAGTACCGACGTCGGTACCCTCCAGACGTGCATCGATAGACTCGCTTCCTTCAATGCCGAGTCTGGAATCTATCTCCAGTCTGGAGGACTGGGTACCGACTCACCTTTGTACCGACTCCGGTCGGTACCGAAGGATCGGTTCCGATACTTCGGATCCGTAACTCTCGGTTCCTCCGACACCATTACAGTTGCCACCGGCTGGTATTCTTTTGCCGGTATCAGATACGGTACCGAGATCAGTACCGATATCCACAGTACCATTACTGTCGGTACCTTTCATGCTTCTCTCTTCAGGCTCGCTTCTCTCGATGCCGAGTCTGGAATCGATCCCTAGCATGGACGATCTGTTACCGACTGTCACTGGTTCTGACCTGCAGTACCAGCGACTACATCTAAGGATCCCATACTGCACCATTCAGTATCTTCTATTCCTATATACTGGAATAGATCCCTCAGTGCCAACGCTAGTTCTTCATCAGATCTAGCCTATCCAAGGGAAGTTCCCTCTGGGGATCCTTCTTTCCAGACTTTCCTCCTGGATATGGCAAAATCACTTGCCATTCCTATTCCTGGGCAAGATCCTACACAAGGGAATACAGACTACCTCTCTGTTCCTAATGAAGCAAAGGAGAACATAATTCTTCCTTTGCATCATTCTTTGCAGGATCTCCTCCTACGAATCTGGGAAGCTCCTTTAAGGGTACCACCACTTTCCAGAGCAACTGATCTCCTATATCAGGTGCCACCCTCTCCAGGGTTTCAAAGGACTCAACTTCCTCATCATTCCATTGTAGTGGAATCAGCATTGAGGCAAGTAAAGAGTAATAAAAAGCACTCTTCTTGTCCGCCAGGTCGTGAGTCTAAGGCACTAGATGCCTTTGGACGTCAAACCTTCCAGACATCCATGCTTTCAGCAAGAATTCTGTCATATATTTTTTATATGGGTCTATCTCTTGAGGAGGTCACAAGGAAATTACATCTTTTGATTCCTTGTCTTCAAGAGCCCAAACAAGCAGACTATTCCTTACTGGTTAGTCATGCTCATAATATCTCTAGGTTTCTTACTCATGCTTCCCTAGACTCCTTTGAGTCTGTTAGCAGGACTTCTGCTATAGCTATAGGGGCACGACTTGGACAAATGCTTCAGACTTGGACAAATGGGCACAAGAAAGACTGGGAAATACTCCTTGCACTGGAGAAAATCTCTTCAACAAGGAGTCTTTACTCCAGGTTACTCAGTTATCCACTGACTTTCCTGTTTCCAGGAGCTATTCTATGCCGCCTTCTTTCCCAGTAGGTAGGAAATGTCCTACCAAACTTTCTTCCCCTAGGGGGAGAAGGTTTTGTCCATCGGCCCATCATACAGATGTTCCCAAACAGGGGAAACATCGCCCTGGTCTGAAGAATCTACAAACTCAACAGGGTCAACAAACCCAGCAGTCGCAGGGTTTCAAATAGATCTTTGTCCCTCTTGGTTGCTGGTTAGGGTAGCAGTCTGCTTCTTTTCACTTGCAGTATCTGCACTAAATTTATCCTAACCTACCTAGATATCTCTTCATGAGATATCTTTTCTCTAAGAGTCTTTATGATGATCATGCCCATACTTAACAGATTTCCTCTTCCTCTAGGAGGAAAGAGAGGTAACAACTATCAATAGACAGTTGTTTTCCCTGTATTGGCATGTATCATCTCACCTGTCGGAGACTTCCTCCATAGTTGGTCTCTTGCAACTCTGTCTTACCTCCCTCTTACTACAACATTTAGTTTGTAAGAGTGACTTTTTTACATGGGTAAGCCCTTATGGTCTTCTACCTGTTCTACCGGGGGATTCTCCCTTCTGGAGTTGTCTTCCCCCTTGTTACCTTAGGGCAGCTCCTCAGACAATGGGATGTCCTACCATGTCTGTTTCTTTTTTTCAATCTAAAAAGAGGAGGGAAAAGAAATTTTCCATGCTGCCCTGATAGTTCCTGCAAATGCAGTAATTCCTAGTGGTTAAACCACTGGTTTTTGTTCACTACACAACCAGGGTTTTCCCCTCCACTAGCAATCCTCCTAGCCTCAGTGCTAAGTCCCAAACAGGGTATCAACCTCGTTTGGGAAACCCTATTATCACAGTTTGGTTGGTTAACTTCTATTCTTCGCCCTTTGCCCTTGGCAGAATAGCTCGTTACCTGCTGGCTTTTCAAAGCCAGTTTTTTCTTCTGACCAACCTGCAGCATGCTCTTTGCAACTCTACAGAGTAGCTTTGCACTATGGGCCCTTGCTAGAGAGCATTAGTATCTTGCCTAGCAGATAACCCCAGATCGTTAAAAGGGGTTCCCCCAGTCATGTTCATGCCTGGCAGGTATTTCTACCCTTTCCATCTTATCTTAAAAATCTTTTGAGGCATAAGCCTCAGGCCTTTCATTACGTGAAAGCCTAAAGAAGGGCCAATTCCCTGGCTTGGCCCATATCTCCTGGGGTCTCCCGTCAGATAAATTCTTCACTGGCAGCTAGAGGATACCTAATACCCATCTTGCCCTCATAGGCGGATCACTAGGGTATCTTCCTCCTGAGGCCTCCTCTATCCATTCTCCATACTACAATTCTGGAGATATCTGGACTTCCTGTCTGCAGACTGCTGTTATCCTCTGCCATTTTCACATAGCCCATCCTGGTTACTCAAGAGCTTAACTTCTGCAAAGAATTAAGCCACCTTCTTGTCAGGGACACCTTTCCTCTGATTATGCCGGTCATAACCAGGAGAAGAGGATTTTTTCTATTTTATGTATTCAAGCAGGTATCAACCTTCTTGCTATTAGATAAATTTCTCTCTCTCCCTATAAGGGGGGATGGGGTTCTCTGGACATTTCTCCATCCATATACCTGGAGACATGTCTCTATATGCCTGCCTATTCATCTAGGTATGTATATATAGATATATTGATTATATCTATCTGTGTGTCTTCTGCCCATATATATATATATCTCTTTATAGATATATGCATATATACCCAATATGTGTATATATTTAAATCTACAGATTGTCACCAGCAGGGGGCTGGACTGTGGCCTAAGCTAACAGCCAGGCTGCTGGGCCTGACCTTTCTTATAGAAAGTTGTAGTTGTGAGTCAAGTGGTCAGGTTTTTCAAAAGGATTTTTATTCCCCTCCCGGGGTTAGATTTTCAAAAAGGTTATAATACAAAAACTCAGGATACAACCATACTTCTGGTAAACTGAAGAAAACTTAAACATAGCATCTTGCTTCAACAGAACTCATAAATCACAGTATAAAGTTCATCCGATATCCTAGCTGTCTCTTCTTGGCTTTCTCAGCACTCACAAGGCACTCTTATCCTGGCTTCAGCATAAAGAAGAGGTCATATAGGATAACAATAGCGTACAATCCATGGCTTCATCACATTGGGCCTTCAAAACCAGCCTCAGTAATCATAGGCTCACACTTTGCTTTATCATTCACAATATTTTCATTAGAACAGAAAGTTTGCACCTTTCTTAGTCCCGTATATCTATCAGTGCTCTCTGAACAGCCGCCTTCACAGCAGGGCAAATAGCTGTCATAAAACTGATAATAGCAGGAAGGAGAAACACCTTTCTCTGGGTAAGCTTTATCCTTAAAACTTTTAAACTTCCTGCCTTTCACATTTGGCTGCAAACCATAATACTGTTCTCTTCTATTATGTGAGGATTTCTCTCTAAGAAATCTGTTGCAGGGTTTCACTGGCACACGCTCTTCAGGTTCAGACATACACACATCTTCAATAGCATTTCTTTCCCTCTCTAGGGTTTGTAACTGCTTTAAGCTGCCATGCTTTTCAGATACATACGGTTTGCCTTCCACTGCCTCCCATTCATTCAGCACAGCCCGGTGCTTAGGAAATTCAGGCTGCGTCACAGGTAAGTGCTTCTTACAGCTGACCTTTCTGTGTGAAACTCTCCGTGTTTCTTTCTGTGAATTTCTTTGTGGTTTCCCGCCAGATGTTCCAGGCAGTTCTGACTCTGTGTCTGTATTTCCTGAATATTCTGAGCTTTCTTCTGAGTCCTGCAAGTCTCTCGTGTCTTGCCAGTCTAACTCTGACTGCACTGAGCATTTTTTATACAGCTTCTTGGGCGTTCCCTTGCACAGGTGAGCCGTTTTCATCAACAGCTGGGGAATGCTTACTAGCTAGGCGTGACTGCAGACCTCGTGTCTGAGTTTGTTTACGTTGCCTATGGTAACTGGGAATCTTGTGACTTGCCTGCCTGTCAGAATCTAAACTGCAAACAGCAGATTTCTGTGCTTCTGAGGCAGAGGGCAGATCTTCCGTGTTAAAAAAAAAATATATATGTATATGTATATATGTATATGTATATGTATATATATGTATATGTATATGTATCCATCTACTTATCTATCTGGCTGTTAGGATCAGATATCCTGACATTCCTTTATTGTGGCAGGCCCTATATAGATTCCTGGTATCATTGGTTTGTCTGCGCTCTGCTGCTACATTATGATCCTGACAGATGGGCACTAACCCTGTCAATGCTGTACCAGCATACCTAGGGGACTACACCTAGAACCACTCCTGTGGTAATTAACCTTTTCAGGTTTAGGTACTCCTGAAGCTCTCCATTTACCTTTCTTTCCTAATTGACCCCTTTAGGAAAGACATTGCGGAGCTCTGTTGCTCTAAAGCTTAGCGCTCCTGAGTCTGTCCTTACCTTTTTATCAGATACAAGGGTTTCCATACCCTTTCTCCTCTACATGGACTGATTCTAACCCCAGTCCAGTTGGGTCAGACTAAATTTTTCTCTTGGTCCTAAATTTATACTATTTTTGGACCAAAGCAGCTTAAGCTTTCCTTAATAGTACCTTCTGCGTCTCCGCTGAAGCTCTACCTCTTATACTACCCCAGTTTTCCTCTGGGGCTATTTTTTCTCACCCTAAAGGGTTTTGACCTCCACGTATTTTTTGTTCTACTTTATTACCTCTACTTCTCAGTGAGGTACCCCTTGAGCACATTCACTGGCTCTTCTATCAGATCCATATGTAGCTCAGTGCACTTGTGCAATGCCAACAAGGGAGGCCCAGATTACAATATCTTATTACTAAATGCCCTCGATACAGGGTCTTCCCCTTTGAAGCCCTGTTCTAGCCAGCTGTTCCACAGCTCTTTTCTGTATTCAACTCCTACCCTCCATCCCCAGGATGCCTGAGGTCCTGAGGAATAGCATGGCTCGTTCTAGACTTGCAACATGCTAGGATTCCCTCCGGACATCTCAGCTTGGGAGTCCCCATATGTGAAGACTCATTCCTGCTTGTTCCTGGAGATAGCACAGTTACTTATCTGTAACAGGTGATCTCTGGGAACAGCAGGAATAAGTCTTCACAAACCACCCACCTCCCCTAGGAGTTGCATTTCTCTTTCTTTATCTTTCCCTTCCTTGCTCTCTCTCTCTTTGTCTCAGCTTTAAAACTTAACTGAGGAGAGGCAGTTGGGAAGGCGGGAAGGCAGCGCGCAGGCATGTTGGGATGCTTCCAAAAGCTTTCTGATTGGACGCTGGGAAGCGTTCCCGCGCGGACTCCGTCGGTACCGACGTACCCATATGTGAAGACTTATTCCTGCTGTTCCCAGAGATCACCTGTTACAGGTAAGTAACTGCTTTCCAAACATCCAAAAAAAAAAAGCCCTTTTATGTGAAAAAAATGAAAGGGGCCTCTGGCTGAAATTGGAGGTGCTCAGGAACCCCATTTCCTGGGGGGATCAGAACACCCTGGTAAACCAGGGGACCCTTTTTTTTTTTTTTTTTTAAATTCCCCTTCCCTGAAGCCCTGCTTCTTCCCAGTCCTGCCTTACCCCTTCCCAAAGTAAAGAGCCAGCTTGCTCGCTTGCATCCCAGCACCTTAATTCATCCTAAGTCATTCAGAGAGGCAGTGGGGGTAGGAGCAGTCCCCACTTGCTCCTGCCTTGGCTACTGCCTATCTCAAAATGGTGCTGGTTGACACCTAGCTGTAATCTCACAATACTATCACTAGGAGCCAGCTGATGCCATTTGCAGATGTGCAGAACAAGTGTGACTTACTCCTGCCCCCATCACATTCCAGACTCCTTTGGTTGAGTAATTGCAGGGAGCATGTAGAGGACAGGCTGTCCCTTTACTTCAGGAAGATGCAGTGCTTCGAATGGGGGCTTTAAAATGCTTTAGCCTCACATCGCTGCTGGGCAGCTTCGATCCCACTAAACTGCCAGGGAGTTTAGATCCTCTGAGAGAGGATCTGGTAGGGGGGGGGACCTCTGATTCAGACTACAGAGCCCTTTAATTTGTTTCACGTCATTGTACAAAGGACATTTTTTTTCTGTTTTTTTTTTTTTTTATTTAATTTCTTTCACATTGATACAGCCTAGAGTGTGGTGTTTCTGGCAGTAATAATGAATGAGAAATTTCTTAGCTAAATAACATGGAAAAGGGTACTAACTTGCTAATAGTTTTGCTGGTTAGTAGATAAAGAACCATTATGTGACTGAATAGTGCTTTCTCTGTTTTGAGGTTTATCCTCACTTTGATTAAATTTGATGGGCCTAGTCTTCACTTATTTCAGGAGAAAGATTAGATTTCTTAAAATGGTCTTTAATATAAGCCTGTTAAATTAAGACAGATTTCATTTTAATCCAATAGGAGATGGAGCTGTTACGCTAAACCAAGACAATCAAAGAGGACCCAGAAAGATATCTGAAATGCATCAAACACCAGCAGAAAAAAAGACAAAGGATTTGGAGCAGCAGTATAGGCTCAAAGGAAAGATTATTACGCCAGTGGAAGGAACAGCAGGGAAATGCATTAGCTTGTCAACAGGATGTGGGAAACTTGCAAGTTCCACAGTGCAAGAGGGAGGGAATAATGGGCAAACACCTTCCATACTTACAGAATTGGTAAATGAGCAGGAAAACAGCAAAGGATGGGAACTCTATATATGTAGTGAATGTGGGAAAAGCTTCAATACACAGTCAAATTTAATTGCCCATGTAAGTGTGCACACTGGAGTGAAACCATTTAAATGTTCTCAGTGTGAGAAATGTTTCACCAGAAATGCGAACCTCCAAAAACATGAGAGATCTCATACTGGAGAGCGACCATATAAATGTACTGTTTGTGGGAAGGGCTTCAATCAGTCATCCCATCTTATCATACACCATAGAACACATACTGGGAAGAAACCATACAAATGTGCGGAGTGTGGAAAGAGCTTCAGCCAGTCATCACATCTTGTTACACACCAGAGAACGCACACTGGCACAAGACCATACAAGTGTACTGAATGTGAGAGAAGCTTTTGTAGTGGAGCAAACCTTGTGCAACACCTGAGAATTCATACAGGTGAAAGGCCATACCACTGTGCTGGCTGTGAGAAAAGCTTCAGTAAACGCTCAACTCTTACTGAACATCAGCGAATCCATACTGGTGAAAAACCATTTAAGTGTCCCTATTGTGAGAAGAGCTTTAGACAAATATCAAGTCTCACCACACACCAAAGACTTCATACAGCAGAGAAACCATACAAATGCAGTGACTGTGAGAAATGTTTCAGGCAGAAGAGAGATCTTGTCAGACACATGCCAGTTCACATTACAAACAAGGATGAAATGTACATAAAAGATGAGCAGAAAAAATGAAAATACTTTGTGATGCTGCAGATGGAGCTGCACAACGATGTGGCTGTATCTCCCATTCTGATTTGTATCCTAGGAAATCTAATATTTCCGTGCGTAAAGAACACTTGGATCTTGATAGAATGACAGAAGTACAATGAATAAAACAATTAACAGAAGCACTTGGTGTAGGTGTGGCATATTTTAGGCTTTTAAAGGTACCCAGCTGGAAAAGGTGCATTGGATTCCAGTGCCACTTCTTTCCATATTGGCATCTACTCCTATGAACATTGTAGCCAGGTGGACTGCAGTGGGTCTATAGACTTGTTTGATGCTGTCTCATGGCAGACCTTGCTAGACTTCTCTTATTCCTTTTCTGTTGCCTGGTGCAGTTACTTATCCCCATCCCAGCCTATTCTTCCATCTTATCTCCAGGAACAAGCAGGAATGTAGTCCTCACATATGGGTATCGTCGGTACCGACGGAGCCTGCGCGGGAATGCTCTCCAGCGTCCAATAGGAACGCTTTTGGGAGCATCCCTCAGCACATGCGCGCTGCCTTCCCACCTTTCTAACTGTCCCTCTTCAGTTCTTCATTTTCCGCGGAGCCGACAGGATCTATTCCCTGTCACCGCAGAAAATTCCGTCTTTAAATTCTTTTCTTGTGGTCGCGTTTGCCTACCGCACGATGCCTACCGGTGCCGCCGGTTCTTTTCTTTTCTTTCTTTTCGAAAAACAAAACAAAACGTATGCTTTAGACTGTTTCTTTTCAGAAACGTTTCTCTTTAGTGCTAGGTGCCATTTTGGGCACTAGGCCCCATATTTCTAAAACATGGAAAAGCCAACTAGTGGTTTTAAAAAATATACTAAGTGTGCTGGTACCATTTCCGTCACTGACACCCATGTTTGGCGTCTGAAATGTTTAGGACCTGAACATTCTCCAACTGAATGTCTCTCCTGTATGGGGATGACTAAAAGAGGAAGACAGAACCGGGCTGCAAAGCTTGGTACCCTCTTTTCTTCAGATGCCAGACCCATTGCATCGACATCGTCAAGGGCCTCCTCTTCCTCCCATGGATCTCAGGTAACTAAACATAAAAGCCGGTCCTCAAAGGGTAGCTCTCCTGCTAAGCATCGAGAGGCCATTGGCATTGCCCATGAGGGAACCATACCAGCAAAACAGCCCTGGCGGGAGGCTTCGGCTTACAAAGCATTGACGGGGCTTCAGGATGTTCTCAAGGCCTCAGCCTTGCAAGAACTACCTGTGCCATGCTCAGGGGTTCTGGCCGTTCTTACCGGTACTGACTCCCAAGCATCGGCAGCGTCGATAGTCCAGAGGTTCCTCGCTATCGAGCGCAGCATCGCAGCTCTTCTTTCAGCTGCAGTACTGGTGGTCCCACGGGCACTGGTACCAACATCAACACCGATGCCGGTACAGACACTGGTACCGACACCAACGATACCAGCCCCAGTGGGAACTCTTCCCATGCCATCTCTGGCTGGAATTGTCAAAGTGGTACCGGATCAACTCGGTACCGACTTCGATCGGTTCCGGGATAGTGCTTTGCAGGAATATCGGAGTCAGGAGTACTTCTATTCCTCCGATTCCGAAGACTGACAATTCTGCTGGCACTAGAGAGTTTCTCTTAGAAGATCCCTCTTCTCCCCAACGCAGAATGTCACCTCCAGAGGACATGTCATTTCAGGATTTCATCCGTGATTTCGCCAAAGGTCTTTCAATCACAGTAGCTCCTGAGGAGGAACCAGAGCAAAGGAATTGGAAATTCTCCAATATCCTAAAGCTCCTAAGGAGGCAGCCACTCTGCCTATCCATGAAATTCTGCATAGTTTGATGCTCAGAATGTGGGAGACACCTCTGACCACTTCTCCTCACTCTAGGAGACTGGGTATTATGTATCGAGTTCCGCCATGTCTGGATTTCAGAAAACTCAGCTGCCACACCATTCAGTGGTAGTGGAATCGGCCATGCGTAGGATGAAAAGTGCAAAGAGGTATGCATCCAATCCTCCAGGTTGTGAATGCAGGACGCTGGATGCTTTTGGGTGCAGAACCTTTCAAGCTTCCATGCTTTCAGGTAGGATCAGTTCATATATCCTATATATGTTCCTCAAGGAAGTCACAGGAGATTTGGAACTTATGAGCCCATTTCTCCCAGATGACAAGAGACAAGATTTTCTTGCTCTAGTTAAGCATGCTCAGGATGTCTCCAAGTTTGTTAATCGTGCAGCCTATAACTGCTTCAAATGCATCAGCAGAACCTCTGCTATTGCCATTGGCGCACGACAGATTGCCTGGCTACAGGCATCAGACTTGGAGACTTGGGTACAGGACAAGGCTAACGAGTTAGATGCTGACATTTCTACCTTAGATAGATTGTCAAAGTCTACAGCCACTCCAGCCAAAAGAAAGCCTTATAAAAAACCCTCTTTTAGCAAAAAGAGGAAGCTTTATCCTTCCTATACCCAGCAGAGTCAAACTCCAGGTCAGGGTGCCCAAAAGGGACAAACTAGACAGCAAAAGAAGCCAAAAGGCTCGAGAGCCCAACCAGCTCTCCAGGTTCAGCCCCCTCAAGGGCTTTGACTCCTTCCTAGAGAGCTTTGCCTCCCTGCCTCTGAGGGGTCCCCAACCCCCCAATATTCTGGGCAGGTTATGCCACTTTGTCAACAGATGGCATCAGATAACAGCAGAAGATTGGACTTTGTCCATTGTAGGAGAGGGGTACAAGCTTCATTTTCACAGCATGCCCCTTCCTACAATTCTGAAGCAATTCAATTCACAAACCTCTGCAGATAATCTGCTAGATCACGAGGTCTCCACACTTCTTGCCCAAGGGGCAATAGAGGAAGTACCCATTCTTCAGCGGGGTGCAGGGTTCTACTCCCTCTGTTTTCTTATTCCAAAGAAAACAGGAGGACACAGACCCATTCTAGACCTCAGAGAATTGAACAAATATCTGTTTTGAGAGAAGTTCAAAATGATTTCTCTAGGAACTCTTCTGCCATACCTTCAAAGCCAGGATTGGCTTTGCTCTCTAGACTTAAAGGATGCATACACTCACATTCTCATCTATCCAGATCACAGGAAATTCTTACGTTTCCTTTTCAGGAGAAAACATTTCCAGTACAGGGTTCTTCCCTTTTGTCTGGCTTCAGCACCAAGAGTATTCATGAAATGCATGGCAGTAGTAGCTGCATTTCTACGAACCCTGGGGATATTCGTCTTCCCTTACTTAGACGACTGGCTCATTCGAGCCCCTACAGTTGCAGAGGCCAGCACTGCACTGTCCCATACAATGCGAATCCTCCAATATTTGGGATTGGTAATAAACTTCCCAAAATCTCAACTAGTTCCTTCACAATGCCTAGAATTCATAGGAGCCTGTCTAGATACCAGACAGGCAAGGTCTTTCCTTCCACAACCCGGTGTCTTCGCATAATGCAACTAGCTTCTCAAGCAGCAGGCAAATCCTCCCTCACTCCTCGAGAGCTACTGCAGTTACTGGGACATATGGCATCCACAGTTCATGTAGTCCCATATGCTCGCCTCCACATGCGAGCAGCTCAGTGGACCCTCTCCACACAGTGGACACAGGCCACGGGTCATTTGTTGGACAAAATAATAATCTCTCAACAACTAATTTTATCCCTCCAATGGTGGCAATCACTAGAAAATCTGACAATGGGGTCTCCTTTCCATCAACCCCTCTTTCAGGCCACCCTAACAACAGATGCATCACAGGTGGGTTGGGTAGCACACCTGAATCATCTCTCTACCCAGGGCACCTGGACTCCACAGGAGGTTAGTTTGCACATAAACCTCCTGGAATTAAGAGCAATCTATCTAGCTCTTCGAGTATTCCACGCCCAGCTCAGCTACAAGACAGTCCTAGTCCAGATGGACAATCAAGTAGCCATGTTCTATGTGAACAAGCAGGGCGGAACAGGCTCTCTGTCTTTATGCAACGAAGCTTTACGACTGTGGGCCTTCGCCAGAGAGCATCAAATTCACCTTCTAGTGGTATATCTTCCAGGCATTCAAAACCTTTGGGCAGACAAACTCAATCGAGTACTGCTGCCTCACGAGTGGTCCCTCCACCTAGACCAGGTGGCAAGGATATTTCATCTCTGGGGCACTCCAGACATAGACCTCTTTGCAAGTCCACTGAATGCCAAACTTCCCCGGTTCTGTTCCAGGATTCCGGCTCACAACTGTCAGGCAAGGGATACCTTCCTCCTTCACTGGGGTCAGGACTTCCTTTATGCCTTCCCACCCATTCCCCTCATCCCCAAAACACTCTTCAAGTTTCAGAGAGACACGGGTCGCATGATTCTCATAGCACCACGATGGCCACGCCAAACGTGGTATTCCCTGCTTCTACATCTCTCTCAAGCGGCACCTCTGGAGTTAGGGCATGCTCCATATCTCCTTTCCCAGGAGAACGAGATGCTATGGCACCCGAATCTCCAGTCCCTGCACCTCACGGCCTGGTTGCTGAAGACTTAGACCTCCAAGATTTTACCTGTCCCAAGAGGTAAAAGATATCCTTCAGGCTTCTAGGAAACCTTCCACAAGAAGATCTTATGCCTTCAAGTGGAAACGTTTTACTGTCTGGTGCTCCTAAAAGGGATTTAAACCCCCTGGTCATACCCTTAGAATCGATACTAGAGTATCTCCTTCACTTATCGAATTCTGGTCTAAAGACCAATTCGGTAAGAGTCCATCTTAGTGCAATTGCAGCTTCTTATAAACCTCTGAATGGACAACCAATTTCCTCTCATCCACTCCTATCAAGATTCATGAGAGGCCTTTTATTAACTAAACCTCCCATCAAGCCACCGCCGGTGGCATGGGATCTAAATCTAGTTCTCGGGCAGCTCATGAAGCCGCCTTTTGAACCTTTGGCCACTACAGCCCTTAGGCTTTTGACCTGGAAGGTCATCTTCCTAATTGCAATCACCTCTGCCCGTTGCATTAGTGAATTGCAAGCTTTAGTGGCTGATCCTCCTTATACTAGGTTTCATCATGATAATGTTGATCTCCAGGAACAGGTGTCTAAAATGTTTAGGTCCTGACCATTGCCCACTGGAGTGTCTCCTGCTGGAGTTCAAACAGAAGATGTCTTCAATATTGAGCACAAATTAATACCCGGTTCACATCAGACTTGATGTCACCAACCAGAATATCTTCTTTTTCACAGGATCAGGTAACCAAACAAACAGTCTGTTAAGACTAGCCAGTCCTCGAGTGGTAGATCTCCTAAGCATCAAGATGCCTCTGGCGTTGCCCTTGAGGACATTTTGGCAATAAAGCACCAGCGGGAGTCTTCGGGCTCCAAAGCATTAACGGGGCTTCAAGTTGTTCCCGAGGTTCTTACCTCCATGGACATACCTGGGCCATGCTCGGTGGTTGTGGCCACTGCGAGCGGTACCGACACCCTGGCATCGGCTGTGGTGATGGATGAAACACTCCTCACCGATGAACGTAGTCTAGCACTCTCAGCTACTTTGGTACCACTAGAGTTGCTGCAGACCGTTCCTCAAGTATCTGCTTCGGTAACGGTACCGGTATCGACATCGTTACCGGTGTCGGTACCGTCGATGTTTTCTTCGACAGACTCGCTCCCTTCTATGCCGAGCCTGGAATCGCTCTCTAGCATAGAGGATTCGGTACCGACCTCGGGTGGTACCAAAAACATCTCTTTAAAGAAAATCTGATGCTTCATCCTTTCAAGTCTTCCGATTCCGATGACTGGGATGAATCCATCGGTGCCAAGGCTGAATTTTCAATAATTTCAGCTTTTACCCCTCATTTCAAAGGGTCCTCCTCAGGAGAGATTTCTTTTCAAGCTTTTTTGCTTGATATGGCAAAGTTACTTGTCATTTCTATACCTGGTAAAGAATCTATACCAGGGGATTCAGAAACTCTGCAAGTCCCCTGGATTCCAAAGGAGGTCATCATGCTTCCTTTGCATCAGATCTTACAGGATCTACTATTAAGAATGTGGGAAGCTCCTTTAATGGTATCCCCACATTCTAAGACACTTGACACTATGTACATGGGGCCACCTTCTCCAGGTTTTCAAAAGACTCAATTTCCTCATCATTCTATTGTTGTAGAATCAGCAATGAGGCATATTAAGAGTGCAAAGAAGCACTCCTCTTATCCACCAGGTCGTGAGTCTAGGACTTTAGATGCCTTTGGACGTCGATACTTCCAGGCATCCATGCTTTTCAGCAAGAACTATCTCGTATATTTTCTATATGGGATTATCTCTTGAAGAGGTCACAAAGAACTTAAAGCTTTTGAACCCTTTTCTTCAAGAACATAAAAGAGCCGACTATTTCTTATTAGTCAGTCATGCTCAAAATGTCTCTAAGTTCCTTAATCGTGCTTCCCTGGACTGTTTTGAGTCTATTAGCAGAACTTCTGCTATAGCCATATGGGCACAATGCATGGCCTGGCTCCAAGCTTCAGACTTGGACAAATGGTTACAAGAAAGGCTGGGAAATACTCCTTGTACTGGTGAGAATCTCTTTAACAAGGATGCTTTATTCCAAGCTAATCAGTTAAACACTGATGATGTTGCTTTCAGAGGATTGTCAAAACTTTCCTCTATCCCAACTAGTAAAAAATCTCCTAAAAAACTTTATCCCTTTTTTATCCGTCTTCTACCCATCATGCAGATGTTTCCAAAGAAGGGCAACATCAATCCAGGCTAAGAAAATCAAAACCTCAACAGGCTCAGCAAACCCAGCAGTCGCAGGGTTTCTGATATTTTATTCATTAAATCTCTTTTTCCTGTTTGAGGTTTAGAACCAGTAACCTACTTCTTAGCAACAGAAGCATCTACAGTTCATCTCATCCTCACTGAGATATCAGTGATACACTGACTCAATCCTCGACTCTAGGCATGAATCTCTTACCATAAGAGAAATCCATTCTTTTAGCTCCAAGAGCTATTGAGGACAGTCATGCCCTACAGGTAACAGGGTTCTCCTCTCCTTTTTGAAAGAAAAAGAGGAGTAACGACTAACAAGGTAGGCTATGCCCTTCACCTTAACAGTTTTCCTGTACGAGGATATCTCACAGTTTTTGACTGCAAGGGGGCTTCACCTTTTCAGGGACTTGCCAAATTGTAAGTCTTCTCAACTCTGTATTACTTTCTATCCCTCTTAGTCGAGACATTTAGTCTCTAAGAGTGATACTATTTCAACTGGAGGGCTTATTTTTTTAAGCCCATAGGGTTTTCTTCAATACCTACTCCAGTAAGTGGTTTCCATACAGAGTTTTCTTCTCCTTTGCAATCTTCTCAAATGTTTCTTTTAAGACAGCTTATCAGAAGGTAATTGAGTTTTACCATGCCTAATAAGAACATAAGATATGCCGTACTGGGTCAGACCAAGGTCCATCAAGCCCAGTATCCTGTTTCCAACAGTGGCCAATCAAGGTCATACGTACCTAGCAGTTTCCCCAAAAGACACAGGTTCCGCAATGCTTGTACTGGGTCAAGCATTGATATCCTGGGTCCCTTCTTAATAGTGGTTTATGGACCTTTCCTCCAGGAACTTGTCCACACCTTTTTTTAAACCCAGCTACACTAACAGCTTTTACTACATCCTCCGGTAACAAATTCCAGAGTTTGATTACACGTTGAGTGAAAAAATATTTTCTTTTATTAGTCTTAAATAGTTTACCCTGTAGCTTCATTGCATGTCCCCTAGTCTTTCTATATTCTGATAATGTAAACAATCGATCTACGTTGACCCGTTCCACTCCGTTCATTAATTTATAGACTTCTATCATAGCTCCCCTCAGCCGTCTCTTTTCCAGGTTAAAGAGCCCTAACCTTTTTAGCCTTTCTTCATGAGTATCCTTCATAAGAGTATCTTTCCATCCCCTTTACCATTTTGGCGGCTCTTCTCTGAACCTTTTCTAATAACTCTGTATCCTTTTTAAGATACGGCGAGCAGAATTGCACACAATATTCAAGGTGCGGTCTCACCATGGAATGATATAGAGGCATTATAATATCTTTTGTTTTATTTTCCATTCCATTCCTTTCCTTATGATACCTAGCATTCTCCAGGACCAAGTCAGTCCTCACATATGGGTGACGTCGGCGCCGACGGAGCCCTCGTGCGGAGCATTTCCCCAGCTTTCAAAGAAAGCCTTTGGGAATTGCAGCGCGCATGCGCGGTCCCCTTCCTGCCCAAGGGTGCCATCTTGCTCAGTCTTCTTTTTTCCACGGAGCCCGACGGACGTAGTTCTTTTTTCCCTGAGGAAAAAGTTGATTTTCCCTATTTTTCTCTTTTTTTCTCCGGTTCGACGCAGGATCCTTTTCCCGCTCAGACCGATACGCCGGTATCGAGTCCTTTTCTCTCTTTTTTGGTTTTTGTCCTTTGTGACTGGCGTTCGTGCCTTTTTTCTTTTTTCCCTGGCAGCCTGGTCTTTTGACCTAGCAGGGGCCCTTTTTCCCCCAATGGCTACCAGCGAGTTTAAGAAGTGTGATCGGTGTAAGAAACTTATGTCTCTTACCGACACACACAACTGCTGCCTCCGTTGCCTCGGACCCGATCATGACCCGATGATCTGTGGTCCGTGTGGCAAAATGTCCTCGAAGGCGTTGAGGAGTCGGCAGCACCAGAAGGATCAAATTTTTTCTGACTCTGCGTCCGGCCGGGCCCGGACCTCATCAGAGGCCTCGACGTCTCGGGACTCCGGCCCCGAGCAGCGTCTGGGTTCCTCTGAGCGGGGGTCTCCTTCATGGGAACATCGCAGGAAGAAGAAACCCGCGAGGGCGGCGTCGCTGGACACTCCTGGTTCCTCGAGGGCCAGGCCGCATAGCCCCGATAGCCGTCCCGGGTCTTCGGAGTCGGAGAGGCCTGCCAAGCATCCTCGTGTCGAGATGGAGTCTCCTGGACACGTAAGTGCTGTTGTCCTCGTGGACTCTCCTCCGAGGGAGCCGCCGTCGGGGCCCGAGTTGGGGGCTGCTGGGTCTCCTGAGCTCGGACTCAGGTTGACGGCCTTGGAGAGCAGCCTCGCTGCCTTCATGGAACAGCAGTGGGCATTGATCGCCGGTCTCACCGGTGCATCTGCCCCGACCACCGGGACCTCGACGTCCAAGTCGACCCCGGAGGCCGAGCCGATCCTTGAGTCCATGCAGACTCGAGTCGATCCTCGGCCGCGGGCTCGAGTCGATCCTTGGCCACGGTCTCCCTCGACCTCCCATTCGGGGCCAAGGTCGTCGACGCTGATACCCTCGGCGTCGGAGCGGAGGGCATCGGTGCCCGCCCGACCGGAGCCGCCCGATTCCTCCTCCGAGGAGTCGGGCTGGGAGACGGAGGACGAAGAGTCACCCGACACTCATCGGACTCGGTGTGTCCCATTGGACTCGCCCAAGTCCGAACCTCGGAGACGATCCCCACAGGAGGATACCCGGTTCTCGGACTTCGTGCGAGATATGGCCAAGGCCTTGGCCTTCCCCGCGGATCCCGAGGAGGAGCCTCGAGCCGAGGAACTCGAGGCCCTCCAGTATGACTCTCCCCCGAAGGAGGCCTTTACTGTTCCGGTTCCTCCGATGCTGGAGCGGCTACTCTTCCGCATGTGGGAGACCCCGGCCTCGACGCCAGTGTTAAGCAAGCGGGTCGATTCCAAGAGCCCCGGGTTCCAAAAGGCACAATTACCGCACCACTCCATGGTTGTGGAATCGGCCATGCATCAACTGAAAAGTCAGAAGATGCACTCCTTGGTGCTTCCCGGCCGGGATGCCCTCAGTAAGAAGTGCTTCCAGGGCTCTATGCTTGCTTGCCGTGTCCAGACTTACCAGCTCTACATGGGCATGTACCTCCAAGACCTGGCAAAGGAGATTGCCGGGTTCTCTGCTGGTCTCTCCAAGGAACCTTAGCAGAGGTTCCAGGCCTTGTCCACCGGTATTCGAGAGTGCTCGAAGTTTATCTCTCGAGCAGCCTACGATGGCTTCGAGGCTTCGGCCCGAGTAGCCGGGGCCGGCATTGGTGCCCACCGACAGGCTTGGCTACAGTCATCCGACCTCGAGCCATGGGTCCAGGACAAGTTGGTCGATGTCCCCTGCCGAGGTGAAAACCTCTTTGGCAAGCCCATGGCTGAAAAGGCTGCAGAATTCAAGACTGAGACTCTGACCAGGACTAGGCTTTCCTTGAAAACCTCTGCCCCTTCTCAGAAGAAGAGCTCGGGGAAAAAGTCCTTTTACCCGAGGAAGTCGTCTGCCTATAAACAATACCCTCATTATCAGGCCTCTGCAGCTCCCCAACAGGGTCAGCAGGCCAAGGGGCAGGATCAAGGGCCCCGTAGGCAGAAGGCCTCCAAGCCACCAACACCGGCCCCTGCTCAGCAGGGTGGGGTTTTTTGACTCAAACAGCCTCTCCTCCTGGCTTCTCTCAGCACAGGAGGCCGGCTGGCCCACTTTGCCCACAGGTGGTCAGCCGTCACATCAGATACTGTGGTACTGCAGACCCTCTGCAGGCAGAAGAAAATGTTTTAAACTCAGAAAAAAGAGGCAGACACCGGCTGCAGCATCACGAGGAGCCATATAGGGGGAGCAAGAGGGACCTCTGGAGGACTGAGGAACCACGCCCTAGAGCCAATGATGCAATACCGGCCTGCACCCAATCCAGAAAGGGGAAGATTCCTTTTAAAAGTCCAGATGACTGGAGAAAGTCAGACTGGCAGGGAGTTGTGCAAGGAGTTCCAGTTCCAGATTCGCATGGAGATCCAGATCCAGGAAGGAAGCTAACTTTGGAAGGAGAAAGGAGAGCTTTCCTGGAAGGAGAGGAGGACCCAGGAATAGGAGTCCTGACAGATGGAACCGGCCTAGCAGACTCAGCAGAACCAGGTGAAGAAACTTGCTTTAGATATCTCAAAAGGGGAGAGGACACACTTTCCAGGAGGGAAAGATACCGTGTGGAAGCTAACCCTGGAAGGAGAAGGAATGTACCAGAGAGTCCAAGGCCTGAGTTTGGCAAGGGCCAGCAACTGTTGAAAGGCGCAACCAGGAGTAACCAGGAAAGGGGTGAAAGAGGAATTTTGAAAGGCAACTTTCAAGGCCCTGGGAGAAAGAAGCTGTGGTGTACGTGCGGCTTAACCCCAGCTGAAGGCCGACCTCAGAACCGGAGGCCTACCTGGGTGCCAGAGAAGCCAAGCCCCAGCAGGAACAGGCCTCAGCCCTCACCTCACTGTGATAACCTTAGAAGAAAAGGTAATTACTATTTTACTGACTATGATTTTACGAATGCTGTGACACAGAAGGAGCAAGGCACTGGAGAATGCTGTCCTTCTAGATGCATTCATGCTACAAAATACAAACCTGTACTAAACAGGAGACTTTCTAGAAAAGGACCAGTGTGCAGGAGAGACTGTCCACATTCTAAAAGTGTACAAAGCAAAGGATTACCTTTAGATGCTGAACATTGGGGCATCATACAAGCATTATACAAAAAGCCTGAAGGCAAGCCCCTAGACATTCCAGACTGCGAGCCAATGCAGGTGGAATTCCCAGATGATCCCTCGGACCTCCCGATGGATTGTAGCTATTGCCTGGCCGAAAGAATTGAGCCCTTAGCGGAGGAATAGCTGTGGTCTGGGGTAAAGTTTGATTCTGTACTTCGTTTGGTATTGCTGTGAAGTTAACAGGTTTTCTTCAGTTCAGGTTTCTTTTCCTTTTAACCTGGAGCAAGGACATTCTTTTGTGTTGATGTAATCTGTGCTATTTGAACCTATTTGCAACACGGGAAATAAAAGCCTTAATTTTTCCCTACCCTCGGACTGTGATATTCTTGGGAGCTTTTAGTTACACAGAAGGCTACCAGGACTATAAAAACCTGGGCCCTGTAATTGAGCTAAACTCCTCCACAAACAAACTTTGCATGTCCACCCCCTTTCTGCTGTGACCCGCCATTGCCACCAGGGGGGCGGTGTGACAATACCTGGGTTCTTCATATAGTCCAAAAGGGCTATCTTCTCCATTTTCACCAGGTAAGAACATAAGATATGCCATACTGGGTCAGACCGAGGTCCATCAAGCCCAGTATCCTGTTTCCAACAGTGGCCAATCTAGGTCATACGTACCTAGCAATATCCCCAAAAGACACAGGTTACACAATGCTTGTACTGGGTCAAGCATTGATTATCCTGGGTCCCTTTTTAATAGTGGTTTATGGACCTTTCCTCCAGGAACTTGTCCAACCCTTTTTTAAACCCAGCTACACTAACAGCCCTTACTACATCCTCCGGTAACAAATTCCAGAGTTTGATTACACGTTGAGTGAAAAAATATTTTCTCTTATTTGTCTTAAATAGTTTACCGTGTAGCTTCATTGCATGTCCCCTAGTCTTTCTATATTCTGATAGCGTAAACAATTGATCCACGCTTACCCGCTCCACTCCATTCATTAATTTATAGACCTCTGTCATATCTCCCCTCAGCCGTCTCTTTTCCAGGTTGAAGAGCCCCAACCTTTGTAGCCTCTCTTCATAGGAGTAGCCTTCCATCCCCTTCACCATTTTGGTGGCTCTTCTCTGTACTTTTTCTAATAATGCTATGTCCTTTTTAAGATACGGTGACCAGAACTGCATACAATATTCAAGGTGCGGTCGTACCATGGAACGATACAGAGGCATTATAATATCCTTTGTTTTATTTTCCATCCCTTTCTTTATGATACCTAGCATTCTATTTGCTTTCTTGGCTGCCGCTGCACACTGGGCAGAGGGTTTTAACATGTTATCCACAATGACTCCTAAATCTTTTTCCTGGGTGGTGGTTCCCAATATGGAACCTTGCATTGTGTAACTATAGTGTGGGTTGTTCTTTCCTAAGTGCATAACTTTGCACTTGTCCACATTGAATTTCATCTGCCATTTAGATGCCCAGTCTTCCAATTTATCCAGATCCTCCTGCAGTTTTCCACAATCCTCTTGGGTTTTAACAACTTTAAACAGTTTTGTATCATCTGCAAATTTGATAACCTCACTCGTTATTCCCTTTTCCAGGTCATTTATGAATATGTCAAAAAGGAGTGGACCCAGTACAGATCCCTGGGGTACTCCACTATTCACCTTTTTCCATTGGGAATATTGGCCATTTAGCCCTACCCTCTGCTTTCTATCTTTTAACCAGTTCCCGATCCACAATAGTACACTGCCTCCTATCCCATAACTTTTTAGTTTCGCCAAAAGTCTCTGATGAGGAACCTTATCAAAAGCTTTCTGAAAGTCCAGATACACTATATCAACCGACTCACCTTTGTCTACCTGTTTATGCACACCTTCAAAAAAACATATCAGATTAGTAAGACAAGATCTTCCTTGTCTAAAGCCATGTTGGCTGTCTCCCATTAGGCCATGACTATCTACGTGCTGTGTAATTTTGTTCTTTATGATGGTTTCTACCATTTTCCCCGGTACTGACGTCAGACTCACGGGTCTGTAATTTCCCGGGTCACCCCTGAAACCCTTTTTAAAGATTGGTGTTATGTTGGCGACCCTCCAATCTTCAGGTATTACAGATGATTTTAATGAAAGTTCACAGATTACTAATAGCAGGTCCGCAATCTCATATTTCAGTTCTTTCAACACTCTTGGATGTATACCATCCGGTCCAGGTGATTTGCTACTATTCAGTTTATCAGATAGTTGTAATATATCTTCCCGGTGTAGCGATATTTCTCTCAATTCCTCTGCAGTGTCACCTTTAAATACCACTTCAGTTTTGGGTAACATCCCTACATCTTCCTCAGTAAAGACCGAAGGAAAGAATTCATTCAGTCTCTCTGCTATAGCCTCGTCTCCTCTTACTGCCCCTTTTACCCCTCTATCATCTAATGGCCCAATGGACTCTCTCACAGGCCTTTTGCTACGAATGTACTTGAAAAAGTCTTTATTTCGTGTTTTTGCTTCCGTAGCAAGTTCCTTCTCAAATTCTCGCTTTGCGTGCCTTATCAATGCTTTGCATTTAACTTGCCAGTGCTTGTGCTGTTTCCAGTTTTCTTCGTTTGACTCTTTTTTCCATTTCCTGAAGGATTCTTTTTTGGCAGCAACAGCCTCTCTGACTTCACCTTTAAACCATGCTGGCAGTTTTTTGGACTTTCTTCCACTTTTCTTAATGCGTGGAATACAGCTGGTCTGGGCTTCGAGGATAGTATTTTTAAATAACACCCAAGCTTGCTGTAAGTCTTTAACCTTTGCAACCGCTCCTTTTAGTTTTTTCTTAACTATATTCCTCATTTTATTATAGTCTCCCTTTTGAAAGTTAAAAGGTAGTACTGTGGATTTCTTTACTATCCCTCCTCCACTAATTAAATCAAACACGATCATGCTATGATCAATATTGCCAAGTGGTCCCAACACCCTTATTTCTTGCACCAGATCTGGCGTTCCACTAAGGACTAGGTCCGGTATGGCTTCCCCTCTGGTCGGTTCATGAACCAGCTGCTCCAAGAAGCAGTCATTTATTTCATCTAGAAACTTTATCTCCCTAGCTTGTCCTGCCGTAACACTGACCCAGTCGATACCAGGGTAATTGAAATCACCCATTATTACTACTCTGCTATGACTTTTGTTAGCTTCCTTGATTTCTTTGAGCATTTCATCATCCATTTGTTCATTCTGGCTAGGCGGTCGATAGTACACTCCCACTGCCATCGCCTTCCCTTTTTTACATGGAATTTTAATCCATAGAGATTCTACAGCAAATTTTGTTTCCTGCAAAACTTTAATCCTTTCTGACTCAATGCCCTCTCTAACATAGAGCGCAACTCCTCCACCAATTTGATCAGTTTTATCATTATGATATAGTTTGTATCCAGGTATCATAGTGTCTCACTGGTTATCCTCCTTCCACCATGTCTCTGAGATTGCAATCATATCTAACCTCTCATTTAGTGCTATATATTCTAACTCTCCCATCTTATTGTTTAGGCTTCTAGTATTTGCATACAAGCATTTTAGAGACTGTATTTTATTCATATTAATCTGGCTATTGGTAGGCATGGGTAATTTGGAATCTTTATGCTCTGTCTGACCTTACTCAAGGGCATTTGGGCTACTATACTCTTTTTTCCGAACCATGCGCTCCTGGGCGACTGTTGGCTTTCCCCTATTTTCTAGTTTAAAAGCTTCTCTCCCTCCTATTTTCCAGGGGAGCCTCCAAAACCCCCTTTGCACAGGGACCTACTCCTTCAGTAGTTAGCAAGTCTGCTAAAGGATCAGGCTGTGGAACTGGTGCCCCACCACCTGAGAGGTCACGGCTTTTATTCCAGGTACTTTCTGGTACCAAAAAGAACAGGAAGCCTCAGACCCATCCTAGACTTGCGAAACCTCAAGTTCCTGGAGAGGGAAAAGTTCAAGATACTTACCCTTGGAATCCTGCTGCCCTACCTCCAGCAGGAGACTGGCTATGCTCCTTAGATCTAAAGGATGTGTATACTCACATCCTTATCCATCCAGACCACAGACAATATCTCAGGTTTGTTGTGGGAGGAAACCACTATCAGTACAGAGTACTACCCTTTGGCCTGTCCTCCGCTCCCAGGGTGTTCACCAAGTGCCTGGCAGTGGTGGCGGCCTACCTGAGGCTTCAGGGTCTCTTTGTGTTTCCGTTCCTGGACGACGACTGGCTCATAAGGGGCCAATCTTCCCAAGAAGCCAACCAGGCCACCCTTCGCACTGTGGCTCTGCTTCAGCACTTGGGGTTTGTCATAAACTTCGCAAAGTCCACTTTGCTCCCGTCCCAGCACTTAGAGTTCATAGGGGCCAGACTAGACACACTTCAAGCAAAGGCTTTTCTGCCTCTGGACAGGGCCCACAGGCTAATGGATATGGCCACCCAGTTTCGCAGCAATTCCCTGGTCTCTGCCAGGCAATTCCTGAGACTACTCGGCCATATGGCTTCCACGGTTCATGTCATCCCCAATGCCCGCCTGCACATGCGACCTGCTCAGTGGAGCCTTCGCACTCAGTGACATCAAGCCACAGGGGGCCTAGCGGACTCAGTGAAGATCTCCGACCTTCTGGTCTCCTCTCTGCAATGGTGGCTTCATCTTCCAAATCTCGTGCTCGGAGTGGTTTTTCAATCCCCTCCGCATACTCAGGTGCTGACAACCAATGCCTCTCTTCTCGGTTGGGGAGCACATTGCCAAGGGACATGTACTCAGGATCTCTGGACCCCTTGGGAGGCTACTCAACAGATAAACTTCCTGGAGCTACGGGCTATACGCCTAGCTCTGAGAGCCTTCTCCCACCTCACCTCTCACCAGTCTGTACTGGTCCAGATGGACAATCAAGTTGCCATGTTCTATGTGAACAAACAAGGAGGCACAGGCTCCTTCCTTCTTTGTCAGGAGGCACAACGACTGTGCTCTTGGGCTGTCAATCATGGAATCCTTCTCAAGGCTGTCTACCTCCCATGTCAGGAAAATTACCTGGCAGACAGACTGAGCCGGATCCTGCAACCACACGAATGGAGATTGAACCCATTGGTGGTTCAGCAGGTCTTTCTCAAGTGGGGGCTCCCCACCATGGATCTTTTCGCAAGTCCTCTCAACCGGCAACTCCCGAGATTTTGCTCCAGGCAACCGCATCCTCTCAGAGTAGCAGCGGATGCGTTTCTGATCTCGTGGTCCACAGGCCTACTGTATGCGTTTCCTCCCACACCACTATTGTCCAGAACGCTGTTCAAAGTCCTCCGGGACGGGGCTTCATTGATTCTCATAGCCCCCAGGTGGCTGAGGCAACCGTGGTTCCCGCTTCTGCTACAGCTGGCGGTGGACACGCCTCTTCCTCTGGGGTTTCAACACGATCTCCTGTCTCAGGATCAGGGGACTCTCTTGCACCCCAACCTCCAGTCCCTTCATCTGATGGCCTGGCTGCTGAAAGGGTAGTCCTAGCTCCCCTACTACTGCCTCGAGAGGTGGAAGATGTAGCCTTGGCCTTTCGGCGTCAATCCACCAGGAAATCCTACGCTCTTAAGTGGCGTAGATTCTCCGCATGGTGTGCTCAGCACAGTGAGAATCCCTTCTCGTGCTTGGTAGCGGTAGTGTTGCAATATTTGCTCTACCTCTCCAATCTGGGCCTTAAGTCCTACTCTGTCCGAGTTCACCTTAGTGCTCTCTCAGCACACCACTCGCCGGTGGACAGCAGGCCTCTTTCCAACCACCCTTTGGTGGCTCCATTTCCTCAGAGGCCTTCTTCTGCTTAAGCCTCCTTTGCGTTCACCGGCCCCTGAGTGGGATTTGAATGTGGTCTTACAGCGGCTAACTTGTCCGCCTTTTGAACCTATGGCTTCCTGCCCTCTCGGTTTTCTCTTCTGGAAAACTTTATTTCTGGTAGCTCTCATCTCTGCTAGGCGGGTGAGTGAACTGCAGGCGCTGGTGTCTGATCCTCCTTACACTAGGTTCTACAGGAATAGGGTAGTCCTACGGATTCACCCTAAGTTTCTTCCTAAAGTTGTCTCGCCTTTTCACCTCAATCAGGAGGTGGTTCTTCCGACCTTCTTTCCCAGGCCGCGTGCCAACCGGGCTGAGATGGTTTTGCATACCCTGGACTGTAGGAGGGCGTTATCCTTCTACCTTGACCGTACGCGGGAGCATCGGAAGGCTGTTCAGCTTTTCGTTTCTTTTGACCCCAATAAGTTGGGGCTCCCTGTCTCCAAGCGTACGTTGTCCATATGGGTTGCTGACTGTATCGCCTGGACTTATGGGGCAGCCGGCCTCTCCGTTGGAGGGTCGAGTCACGGCTCATCGTGTCAGGGCGAAGGCTGCGTCAGTGGCTCATCTCCGCTCTGTTCCGTTGGCAGACATCTGCCAGGCCGCTACTTGGTCTTCAAGCCACACTTTTGCGGCCCATTACTGCCTTGAGAGGGAGTCCCGCAGGGACAGTGCTTTCGGAGAGGCAGTACTCCATAATCTCTTTAGGGTTTAGGCAACTCCTACCCTCCGGCCCTGGTGTTGGGCTACCGATCGGGGGCGTTCTCAGAGAAGATTCCTCCCTTCTGTGCTGACAAGCTCGAGGGAGCTCATTTTTCCGCTTGGGGTCTCCGGTAGCCTTAAGCTGGGGAGTCCCATATGTGAGGACTGACTACCTGCTTGGTCCTGGAGAAAGAGTAGTTACTCACCTGTAACAGGTGTTCTCCAGGAGCAGCAGGAATCAGTCCTCACAACCCTCCCTCCTCCCCTTGGAGTTGCAGTCATATGATTTATTTTTGCTAATTTTTGCTGTCTTTTAGCTATGTCATCAGACTGAGCAAGATGGCACCCTTGGGCGGGAAGGGGACCGCGCATGCGCGCTGCAATTCTCAAAGGCTTTCTTTGAAAGCTGGGGAAATGCTCCACACAAGGGCTCCGTCTGTGCGGACATCACTCATATGTGAGGACTGATTCCTGCTGCTCCTGGAGAACACCTGTTACAGGTGAGTAACTACTCTTTCTATTTGCTCTCTTGGCTGCCGCTGCACACTGGGCTGAGGGTTTTAACATGTTATCCACAATGACGCCTAAATCTTTTTCATGGGTAGTGGTTCCTAATGTGGAACCTTGCATTGTGTAACCATAGTTTGGGTTGTTCTTCCCTAGGTGCATAATTTGCACTTGTCCACATTAAATTTCATCTGCCATTTTGATGCCCAGTCTTCTAATTTATCAGGATCCTCTTGCAATTTTCCACAATCCTCTTGGGTTTTAACAACTTCAAATAGTTTTGTGTCATCTGCAAATTTGATAACCTCATTCATTATTCCACTTTCCAGGTCATTTATGAATATGTCAAAAAGCAGCGGACCCAGCACAGATCCCTGGTGTACACCACTATTCACCTTTCTCCATTGGGAAAATTGGCCATTTAACCCAACCCTCTGCTTTCTATCTTTTAACCAGTTCTTGATCCATAGTAGTACACTACCTCCTATCCCATGACTCTTTAGTTTTGCCAAAAGTCTCTGATGAGGGCCCTTGTCAAAGGCTTTCTGAAAGTCCCAGATACACTGTATCTACCGACTCACCTTTTTCCACCTGTTTATTCACACTTACAAAAAAACACAACAGATTAGTAAGACAAAATCTTCCTTGTCTAAAGCCGTGTTGGCTGTCTCCCATTAGGCCATGACTATCTACATGCTGAGTAATTTTATTCTTTATGATGGTTGCTACCATTTTTCCCGGTACTGACGTGAGACTCACCGGTTTGTAGTTTCTCAGATCACCCCTGGAACCCTTTTTAAAAATTGGTGTTACATTGGCGATTCTCCAATCTTCAGGTATTAGAGATGATTTTAATGATAGTTCACAGATTACTAATAGCAGGTTTGCAATCTCATATTTCAGTTCTTTCAACACCCTTGGATGTATACCATCCGGCCCAGGTGATTTGCTACTCTTCAGTTTATCTAATAGTTGTAATACATCTTCTCGATGTATCGATATTTCCTTCAATTCTTCCGCACCTTTAAATACCACTTCAGTCATGGGTAACATCCCTACATCTTCCTCAGTAAAGACCGAAGCAAAGAATTCATTCAGTCTCACCGCTATCGCCTTATCGCCTCTTAGTGCCCCTTTAACTCCTCTATCATCTAATGGACCAACTGACTCACGGGTTTTTTGCTACGAATGTACTTGAAAAAAGCTTTATTTCGCGTTTTTGCTTCCACAGCAAGCTTCTTCTCAAATTCTCCCTTTGCCTGCTTTATCAATGCCTTGCATTTGACTTGCCAGTGTTTGTGCTGTTTCCAGGTTTCGTCGTTTGGCTCTTTTTTCCATTTCCTGAAAGATGCTTTTTTGGCAACAAGAGCCTCTCTGACCTCACCTTTAAACCATGCTGGCAGTTTTTTGGACTTCCTTCCATTTTTGTTAAAGCATGAAATACAGCTGGTCTGCGCTGCCAAGATAGTATTTTTCAACAACACCCAAGCTTGATGTAAGTCTTTAACCTTTGCAACTGCTCCTTTTAGTTTTTTCTTAACTATTTTCCTCATTTTATCATAGTCTCCCTTTCGAAAGTAAAAAGGTAGGACTGTGGATTTCCGTACTATCCCTCCTCCACTAATTAAATCAAAGTCGATCATGCTATGATCACTATTGCCAAGTGGCCCCAACACCTTTATCTCTTGCACTAGATCTGGTGTTCCACTAAGGACTAGGTCTAATATGGCTTCCCCTCTGGTCGGTTCATGAACCAGCTGTTTCAAGAAGCAGTCATTTATGTCATCTAGGAACTTTATCTCCCTAGCATGTCCTGCCGTGACACTGACCCAGTCGATACTGGGGTAATTGAAATCACCCATTATTATTACTGCGCTGTAACTTTTGTTAGCTTCCTTGATTTCTTTGAGCATTTCATCATCCATTTGTTCATTCTGGCCCTGTGGTCGATAGTACACCCCCACTGCCATCGCCTTCCACTTTTTACATGGAATTTCAATCCATAGAGATTCTACAGCAAATTTTGTTTCCTGCAAAATTTTAATGCTTTGACTCAATGCCCTCTCTAACATAGAGCGCAACCCCTCCACCAATTTGATCAGCTCTATCATTATGATATAGTTTGTACCCAGGTATCACAGTGTCCCACTGGTTGTCCTCCTTCCACCATGTCTCTGATATTCCAATCATATCTAACCTCTAATTTAGTGCTATATATTCTAACTCTCCCATCTTATTTTTTTAGACTTCTAGCATTTGCATACAAGCATTTTAGAGACTGTATTTTATTCATATTAATTTGGCTATTGGTAGACATGGGTAATTTGGGATCTTTAAGCTCTGTCTGCTCCATACTCGAGGGCATTTGGGCTACTTTACTCTTTTTTGGAACCTCTCTGCTTTTGGTAGTATCTTTCAAGAATACATTCTTCCGAACCATCCGCTCTTGGGCAATTGTCGGCTTTCCCCTATTATCTAGTTTAAAAGCTGCTCTATCTCCTTTTTAAAGGTTAATGCCAGCAGCCTGGTTCCATCCCGGTTAAGGTGAAGCCCATCCCTTCGGAAGAGCCTCTCCTTTCCCCAGAATGTTCCCCAGTTCCTAACAAATCCAAAACCCTCATCTCTGCACCTTTGTCTCATCCACGCATTGAGACTCTGGAGCTCTGCCTGCCTTTTGGGTCCTGCGCGTGGAACGGGAAGCATTTCGGAGAACGCTATCCTGGAAGTTTTGGATTTCAACTTCCTACCTAAAAGCCTAAATTTAGCCTCCAGAACCTCCCTACCACATTTTCCTATGTCATTGGTACCGACATGTACCAAGACAGCAGACTCCTCCCCAGCACTATCTAAGACCTTATCTAGGTGGCACGTGAGGCCCGCTACCTTCGCACCAGGCAGGCATGTTACCAGGCGATCCTCACATCCACCAGCCACCCAGCTATCTACATGCCTAATGATCGAATCACCAACTATAACGGCTGTCCTAACCCTTCCCTCATGAGCACATGGCCCTGGAGAAACTTCCTCGGTGCGAGAGGGTTTTACATCACCTGGAGGACAGGTCCTAGTTACAGGATCACTTTCTGCCACACCAGGGTGATGCTCTCCTGTCAAGTGATCTCTCTCCTCCATGGCAACAGGGATGCTGCCAGACTGGAGGTGGGACTTCGGGACTATATCCCTGTAGGTCTCGTCTATGTACCTCTCTGTCTGTCTTATGCTTTCCAAGTCTGCTACTTTAGCCTCTAGAGAACAGACTCGTTCCCTGAGAGCAAAGAGCTCCTTGCATCTAGTGCACACGTAAGACCTCTCACCAACTGGGAGAAAATCATACATGTGACACTCAATCAAAAGACTGGAAAGCCCCCATCCCGCTGCTGGACTGCTGTCTGCATCTTAGTTTTAAGTTTGTGTTTAGATCTAAGTTCTTTACTTACTAAGGGTTGCTATGGATATTTATACTAATAAAACTGTACATAATACGTGTAATATAGCTTGTTCACCTGAAGCTTAACTAATCTCAGGTCCTTAGTGTATGACTGATTTGGGTAATGAGCTTCACCTGAGAGCACCTCCTGTCTTTTAAGATGTGTAAGTACCTATAAAGCTACGATTATCCCAGGGGTGGGTGGGTGTGGGGAGGGAGGGACGGAAATAACACTTATTAAAAGAGGGCTGCTACACAGTACCCTGTCTTGTGCTGCTGAGGTAAGCTATACTCTGATTTGATTTAAATTATAGCTGTTAGCTGCTGCTAGGCTCTAACTTCTTATGAAATTTAAACTACAAGCTCTCTGCTGGGTTCTAAATTTAACCAGAAAGTTCTCCTCTGTGTTTTAAAACTAAAAGCAATTTTCTGATGCTAGGCCCTGAGTGACTATTAAATGTAAACTACATGCGCTCTGCTGGGTTCCAAATGTAACCAGAAAGCTCTCTTCTGTGTTTTAAATTTAAACTTAAAGTACTTTGCTGTTACTAGGCCCTGAGTGACTATTCAATTTAAACTACAAGCTCTCTGCTGGGTATGAAATGTAACCAGAAAGTTCTCCTCTGTGTTTTAAATTTAAACTTAAACTGCTGCAACGAAGGCCCTGACTGATTTAACAAAAATAGTGGATTCACAGATTAATTAGCTTTAATACAAAGAATTCCTTTAAAAAAATTACCAGAAGTATATACTCACAGTTGCAGATCTCTCTCCAGAAGTAACAGGCCCTTTTTCTAGTCCTTCAAGACAGAGGATCACAGAGCTCTGGTTGAGCTATTTATGCCTGTGCTGCTGAAGTAAGCTGTGACCAACTTCCTGGGTAATTAACAGTCCTTGCTTGGATTGGAGGAGTCTTTCAAAATGGCCTTTTGATCTGCCACCTGGTGTTAACACGTATTGAAAACGTTTCACAGGTCTCTTGCCCCCTAGGTTGAAGGCCTCTTTGTAAAGGTCTCTAGAAGACTTTATTTTTTGCTCAAAGAGTACAGACCCTGTTTTGCCTTTTGTGCTAAGCTAAATTCTGATTTGATATAAATTATAGCTCTTAGCTGCTGCTAGGCTCTAACTTCTTATGAAATTTAAACTGCAAGCTCTCTGCTGGGTTCTAAATTTAACCAGAAAGCTCTTTTCTGTGTTTTAAATTTAAGCTAAAAGTACTTTGCTGATGCTAGGCCCTGAGTGACTATTAAATTTAGACTACAAGCTCTCTGCTGGGTTCCAAATGTAACCAGAAAGTTCTCCTCTGTGTTTTAAATTTAAACTAAAAGTACTTTGCTGTTACTAGGCCCTGAGTGACTATTAAATTTAAACTACAAGCTCTCTGTTTTTTTGCTGCCTTAATAACAGATAATTCCAAGAGAGGTTACACAGCCCACTTGGACAATTTATCATTGCGGGCAACCGGCCTGTTTACTATTCTTAGCCATCTTCAATTCTTTTTCGCTCCAACAGAATAGAGTATTTATTTATTTATTTAATTGGATTTTTATACCGCCTTATCATACAATCAAAGCGGTTTAACAAAAGAGAAAATTAGTAATAGTGAAAAAATCTGTGATAATATATACATAGTTTGTAAATATATGATTAAATGTCTTGGGAAAAGGTGCACTATATAGTGTGAGCTATACTATAAAGTGAGCTATTGTACAATGTATATATAAATAATTGCTTTCTTAAAAATTAATTAGTTGATTGCATGACCGTAGTGCTCCGTAAACAAAACTGTTTTCAGTTGTTTTCTAAAGTCTTTGATGTCCTGAGCTGCTCTCAGATCATTAGGTAGGGAGTTCCAGATGGAAGTCGCAGCAAACGAGAAAGCTCTCTCAGAGGTCTCCTTGCGTGTTTTTCTGATGTCATTTGAGGAGCTGATTCTATTAAACAGCCAGATCTCACCTAAGCAACCTACAACATGCTCTCTGCAATTATACAAAAAAGCTCTGCACTATGGGCCTTTGCCAGAGAGCGTCAGAGCCATTCCTAATAGGTAACTTCCAGATGGTTAAAAAGGCTTTGCCCAGTCATGCTCCTACATGACTGGTTTTTTTCCTACTCTTACCATCTTCCTTAAAATTTCCTTTTAAGGAAAAGGAACCAGGGCTTAGACCACATGAAAACATAAAGAATTGCTCAATTCCCTAGGTTGTTCCACATCTCCAGTGGAACTCTTACAACAGGGATGTATTCTTTTTCACTGCAGTCGGTCCTTGTCTACTGCTTTCCTTCTAATTCCCAATACTTCATTGAAGCTTATGCTGAACAAAGAACGCATGATACTCATATTGCCCTCATAGAGGGGCAAACATGGTATCCCCTTATATTGCGTCTTCTCCAGCTACTACACTGAAGTTATAGAAAGATCCAGACTTGCTGTCTCAAGACTAAGGATCTCCTCTGCATCCCTTCACGTAGGTCTCCATTCCTGGTTATTCAAAGGCTAGAATTTTTAAAGAAATCTAGACCTCTCCTTATAAGTAAGAGCATTCCACTGGTTTCCATGAAACCTTCTCCATGGCTCTTCTACTTATAACCAGAAAGAGATTCTCTATCCATATCTAGTGGTTGGGGCAAGGTACTTCAGGCCGGAAGGTCGGGGTTCAAATCCCACTAGAGGACAGCAACCTTGGGCCGGAAGGACTGGGGTTTCTAGTCCCACAGGTGCTCCTTGTGGTCTTGGGCAAGCCACTTAACCCTCCATAGCCCATGTTCCCTGTAAAATAGTTATCTCCAAGTTATAATGCCGTGTTCAATGTAATTTCAGTTTGTTCAATGTAAACCGCACTGATGCAGAATAGCGCAGTATATAAGAGAATGTAAATAAAATAAATAAATATTCTCAAGCAGGTCTTACCCCTTCTTGTTATTAAGTGAATCTCTCTCTATATATATTCATGTATATTGTCACAACCCCATCCCTTTAGCCACGGGCTTAAAGGTCAGGGTGGACATTATTGTTGTACTGAAGGTAGAAACGTTTGTTAGCCCAGAAGCCTTCTGGTACTAGTAGTCCCATTCTTCATAATAGTTGTGTAAGCCATGTGAATGGTAAAGTATAGTATTTTATTCCCTTAATGCACAAAAGGTTCAAACGAAGACAACAGGATTTTCACCTTGTTCAGGATTTTCACATAAGGTATTTACTTAGGTCAAAAACTTGGATATGCTTCACAGTCTTTGTTAGTTATGCAGGGTTCAAACAAAACAGTTTATACAAACAAAAGCAATGATTTTTCTTCCAGCTTGTCAAACAAAACTGTGTTTCAAAAGTATATCCTGCATGCTATATTTCTCTCAAGGATTCTAAACTCCCAGTACAACAAAACGTACAGTCCATAGGGCATTCAGTTAGCAAAGGGTCAGATTCAGCAGGGTCTACCTGCATAGCCTCTTGTTCTGCTGAGATATCTGTGGCCCCTGAACGTTCCCCCATATATTCCTGGTTTTACTTCAGCACTTCTTCCTAAGGCTCTCCAGCCTGGCTGTACCCGGTCTGACAAATATGCAACAGGACTTTCGGCAAGCACTCTTTCTATAGGTTCCCAAACCTTTCTCCAGCTGCCTTGGCTGCTCTTACGGCTCCCTGGCTTCCAGGCCTTTCTGTGACCCGGCCTCAGTTCCTGGTTCAGATCTGTCTCTCTTAGACTCCTGGGCTGAGTCTGGTTCACCCACCTCTGAACTCCTTGTGGCTCACATACAGGGGAAGAAGCATGAAGGTACCTCTGAACTCTTGGGTCTGTGTCTCTGGTATTCTCCCTACCAGGCACTCTCCCGGTTCTCCTTCTGTCCTTCCTGAAGACTTTCTTCTGGAGCTTCCCAGCCTGAAACTGGCTCTCATGGAACTTGTTCCTTTCCTGTAAGGGCTGCAAGTTCAACTGCCTTTCCTCCTCTCTTTGGAGCCATCTCCTTTCTCTTTCTTCTCTATCAGCAGCTGCTGCGGCTCGTGCCGCTCCTCTCTCTTCTGGCTTATCTATGCTTTGCTTATAAAGCTGTTTCTTAGGTAAGGATTCTGACCCTCTGACCAGGTGTATCTGATAATGCTTTGAATTAGTTCTTGCATCATCCCAACCTGAGCGTGTCAGCCTACCTTCTGAATCTCCGTATATGCTCCCTCTAGCTGTACTTCTTACTAACTGCACTTCCTGATCGTGTCCCCAGTCTAGTCCCGAAACCTCTGCAGCTTGGAGACTGAGAAACTCCTCTTTTTGTGACATCACTTGTATATCCATCCTGGATCCCCCTCCTGTCACCAGTTACCTCAGGCTCCAAGCAGCTGGATAGATGGTGGGCCCGGGGCTTTGGGCTCACTGGAGAAACAATTAGGAATAGCAGTGTTAGCTAGGAGGTCTACTAATTTGGATTGCAAAAAAAAAAAAAAAGAAGCATAAGGGAAGATTTCTTTCCGGGGGGGTCTGTGTCTTTAAGATTTTTTTCAGACCTTGACTCTTGTCCGAGTTTTTTTTTTTAAAACTTTATTTAAGTCCACCATACAATCCAAACAACACATCAACAAACGGCACCACGGGGAGGGTTTATTCTTCTCCCCCCCGGTAGCCAACAGAAAGATAACACAGTAGGTGGTCATTTTACATTATATCCCCACCCCCCTTCTCCCACCCCTCTCCCCTCACCCACCAACCCACCCTCACTCCATTACCAGCTTTGTACACCAATTATCGTCTGGGACTATAAAGCAGCTCCCTCCAACCCATTCCTCAAATCCATATATAATCAACTCCCCCCTTGGAGAGTTGCGTTACGGCTGTGGGGCCCCAACTGCTGAATATATGGCTCCCAGATTGACAGAAAAACTGTCCAACACTTGGCACTGCCCCGCGCCAACCAACGCTCTGTCAACATTAATTGATGAAAGCTATTCCGCCATTCACTAAAAGTGGGCAGTTGGTCTTCCCTCCATAATCTAAGAATCGGCCCTTTACCCACCAGACAGGCCTTCCGCACAAGCAAACTCTCACCAGCTTTCACTGGTCCAGGGGTCGGCAACTGGTCAAGTGTGACAAAGAGGCCTGTCCAACGAATCCTACGCTGAAGCAGTGTGCAGAGGAAGCTGCATATCCGTGCCCAATACGTCCGTATTCCCCGACAGCCCCACCACATATGTAGGAGAGTTGCCGAGGGTTCCGAACAGCGCGGGCAGGAGCCATCCGTGTCCAGACAACTACGCAGTGCTCGCCTCGGCGAGAAATGGGCCCTAGTCACGCATTTAAATTGGATCTCACGCCAGCGCATTCCTTGTACCAATCGTCTGATCCGTTTCAATGCCATCAGTACCGATCCCGGCTGTACGGCTTCTCCCAATTCAGTCGCCCAAGCTCTTTCAACTCCACTATAATCAGGGAGGGGGCGGTAAGGCTCCAAACTACGTTTCAAACCAGAGATTGACGGCGTGCGCTCCTCTCCCAGCTGGAAAAACTCTAAAATACAGGCTGAGCGCTCTGCCTGCAGCGCAGTGCGCGGCAGGGCGGCCACATAGTGGGAGAGTTGTATATAGGCAAAACAATGCGTGTCGGGTAGCTCATACTCCCGACTGAGCGTTCGAAATGATTTACAGCTTCCCGCTTGGTCTACTACGTGCCCTACCATCCGGATGCCACGTGTCCACCAGTCCCGAAATACCGCAGTCTCGGACCCTGGAGTAAAGTGGGCATTGCCCTGCAGTGGTAACCAACAAGACACCTTCCACGGTTCCTGCCAATATATGTTAAGTTGTTGCCATGTGCGTCTGACAGAGTCCACCAATGGACTCTGCCGACTAGAATCTGTGAGGACTTTATGAGTGCCGTGCAAAGTCCCCAGGAGAGTCACAGGAGCCACCAGACACTCCTCTAAGGACCTAGGCGTGTATATTTCTGTCCCCCCCAGCCAATCTCCCAGGTGTCTAGCTTGACAGGCCAATGCGTAGGACTTCAAGTCTGGTAGGCCCATACCTCCCTCTCGCCATTTCCCAAGCAGCCGATGCCACGGGACTCGTGCTCGCTGCCCCCGCCAAAGAAAGCGCTTAATCAAAGCCTCTATTCTATTCAGGTCACGTCGAAGCAACCAGACTGGCAGGGTCTGCAGCCAATACAAGATTCTAGGTAAAACGATCATCTGTACTGCTGCTATCCTCCCTGCCAGAGACAGCGGGAGGGGTCCCCATGCACTTAGCTGCACTGCCAAATGCCGCAGTATCCGGTCTAGGTTACGCCGGTATAACTCCTGGGGGTTTCCAGTCAATGTTATGCCCAAATAGATGAATTCTTTATCTGCCCACCGTAAAGGGAAGGGTCCCCTCCAGGAACCGCGGACCCGCCCCAAAACATCCACTACTTCAGACTTCTCTTTATTAATACGCAAGCCGGCAAATGCTCCGAACCGCCGGAATTCGTCTAATAGCGGTTGTAGGGATGTGGCCGGTGTCGTCAAATGGACTAACAAGTCGTCAGCAAAAGCCGATATAAGGAAAGTTTGCGACCGCAGCCGCACTCCCTGTATTCTCCCCGAATTTACGATGGTACGAATCAGCGGGTCCAAGGAGAGCACAAAGAGCAAGGGCGAAAGAGGACAGCCCTGTCTTGTACCCCTCCCCAACGTGAGGTCATCGGAGAGGAAGCCATTGCACAATATGCCTGCTGTCAGCGAAACGTACAAACTTTGCACCATTTTACAAAAACCCTCCCCCATGCCGTAGCGCGGCAGCAGCCTCCAAAGATAGTGCCAGTCTACCCTATCAAAGGCCTTCTCCGCATCGAAGCTTATCAATAGCGACGGAGTATTGTGGGCATGCACCCACTCCAAAGAGGCCAGAATCTTCCGAAGGTTTCGTACAGCGTGGCGGCCTTTCACAAAGCCCACTTGTGCCTCATGAATTAAGTAATCCAATACCCCTGCTAGGCGGTCAGCTAGAACTTTCGCCAAAAGTTTAAGATCAAAGTTCAATAGGGAGATAGGTCGATATGAAGCTGCCTGCAGCGGGTCTTTACCCGGCTTCGGGATCAGGGTGATATATGCGTGGTTGCGCCCCCAGCGGAATGCCCCTTGCTCCGTTCTGGCGACAAAGACCTCTCGTAGCAGAGGACTCACCCCGTCCCCTAGGATCTTATAAATCTCGGCCCCGAATCCATCGGGCCCCGGCGTTTTATAACACTGGGCCGCAGATATTGCGGATTGTATTTCTTGTATAGTAATAGGGAGATCTAGAGCATCCCGCTGGGCTGACGTAAGTTGAGGCAACTCCAAGACCTCAAGATAGTCCTGCAGCCCCTCAGGGGAACCAGCCGTGGTTCTGTATAAGTTTTGAAAAAAAGTACGAAAAATCTCTGCGATTTCCTTGTTTCCCTTATGCACCCGTCCCGGGCCTGCATTCAGTGCCGCTATGTGAGCAGGACCCCGTCGGGCCCGCAGACAGCGCGCCAGCAACTTGCCAGGTTTGTCACCATAGCAGTGCAAACGAAACCGATAATACAGAACCGATTTCTTTGCTCGCTGATGTAGTAGCTCATTAAGCTCAGTCTGGGTTTCCCAGAACAACTTTTTATTGGGCATTGTTGGCGTGTGAGCACATCTCCGCCGTAGTGTGGTGACTCGACGTTCAAGTAGTACAATACGTTCTGCCATCAGCCGGCGTCTTCTCGCGGCGTACCCTATGATGTTCCCTCGAAGAACCACCTTTGCCGTTTCCCAGACTAATTCGGGGTCGTCTGTATGGACCCGGTGGTGGCCAAGGAATTCCTCCCATCTCTGGCGTATAAACTGGCGAAATTGCTCATCCGAATAAAGCTCTAGAGGAAATCTCCACAAGCGTGACTGATTCATGTCTCGCCCCCAATGTAAATCCAGCCACACCATTGCGTGGTCTGAGATTTCGGAGGGACCAATCTGTGCATCCTCAGTGTGTGTAAACAAAGTCCCCGAGATCATTACATAATCGATTCGGGCGCTAGTACCATGTGCTCGAGATTGATGGGTATAGTCTCTTTCGGAGGGGTGCAGTACCCGCCAAGGATCAATTATACCTAGTCTTCGGCAGAACCGCAACAGTAGCTGGGAAGGCCCTACCCTCTCCCGGCCACCTCCTCTCCTAGAAGTATCCAGGTCCACATCCAGGACTCCATTAAAGTCCCCACCCAAGATCACCGGGCACTCTGGAAGCTGTTCCACTCTTGATGCCAGACCATTATAAAACCCCGGGTCAGCCACGTTTGGCCCATAAAGATTTCCCAGGATCACCGGTTTTCCATCTAATTGACCATAGAGCAACAGGGATCGACCAATATTATCAGCCAGGACCGTCTCCTCCACGAAACGTATGCGTTTATGGATTAGAATCGCTACACCTCCCTTATGCCCCTGGGCGGGGGATCCCCACACTTGGCCCACCCAACTCCGGCAGAGTTTGCTATGCTCGACAGCCGTCTGGTGGGTTTCTTGGAGAAACGCAATGTCACATTTATGTCGAGCCAGTGCTTGCAATACCTTATGCCTCTTAATAGGGTTTCCCAGCCCACAGACATTCCAAGTGATTATTTTCAAAGCGCCAGGGCAGTGCCAAGATGCCACCCCAAGATCATTACTGAATACTCCAGAGGGACACCCCCAGCCTGGTACCCCCCCTGTCTTCTAGGAGGCAATTATCCCAGCCATTTAAATTCAATGGAGTGTACCCCCTCCCCTCCCCCTGCCCCTCCCTCCTCCTTTTCCCTCCTATCCCTCCCCTCCCCTCCCCCCCATCACCCCTCTTCTCCAAACTCTCCCGTCCAGCCATAGCCGGATCTACTTCCTACGGCAGACGGGCTCACCCCTCCAATATTCCCCCCTCCCTAGCAATTAATTTAAAGAGAAGGAAAGAAAAAAGGAAGGCACAAAATCTCCGTTACAAACCTCTACAGTGTGTCTCCCCCAGTGGGCGCTAGCGCCCGCCACTCAGCTATTCTTGAATTCTCTCCCCACAACCACCCAAATTACCTCCCATCTCCTCTGTCGTCCTCCCTTGTCAAAGACAATAACCCCTGCATTCCCCCAAATTAATCGCCGCCTACCCCCCCTGCTCTGCGTCTGAGCCCCACCTGTAATAGGATAAAGAAGGGGAGGGAAGGGAGAGATTCAAGCAGGAATACAGGGGCAGAAACAGGGCAAGGAGGGAAATAGTCAGGGAACCAGCAGAGCAGCAACAATTAAAACAAAATAACAAATGTAACATAGTAACAAGGATACAATGTCCCCCTTGGCATTATAGATGTTACCAATTCCATGAGACGTTGTATCTCAGCCTCATACTCCACAGGAAGGCAAAACCAAGAGTTCTCCTATGACAGTAGATACTGCTGAAAGTCTGTCAGGAAGTGCTCGGCCCCGGGGGGCTCCAGGTCACCATACTGCCCACGGGGAGATGCACCCCACTTCCAATAGGTCAGTTAGCGATTAAGAGGCCAATTGAGCAGGCAGGGAGTCCAGAAAAGTAGTCGCCTCTTCCAGGGTCGCTAGTGTGCGAGTGTGGCCTTGATGGTCGATCCGCAGTCGAGCCGGGTACAGAAGTGAGAAACGAATGCCGCGGTTATACAACTGGGTACAAACTCCCGAAAAAGCCCTGCGTTGCTGGCTTACGATCACCGAATAGTCCTGGAATACTAGGATCGGCTCGGTGCCTTGTTGATGTCTCCGTCGGCTCCTTGCCGCTCTCAGCACCTCCTCTTTCTGTCTGTAATCGAGAAAGCGGGCGATTACTGCACGTGGATTCCGGGCCTGCTCTCTTCTTTGGCCCAGCCGATGTACCCGCTCTATTTTGACAGATTCGTCTCTCAGGTTTGGCAGGAGGTTCCCAATCCAAGTTTGTAGATATTCAAGTAGGACACTGTCAGCGACACTTTCAGGAATGCCGACAAAACGCAAGTTTTTCCGCCGACCTCTGTTCTCCAGTTCATCGAGTTTGTCCCCTTGTTGTTTCACCAAAGTCTCTAGGGCGGCCACTTTGGCCACTACTGATTGTTGCGTGTCTTCCACATCAGACACCCTTGTCTCCACTTGCTCCATCCTCTCCTCCACTGCCGTGAAACGTTGTCCAAGCATTTGAATCTGCTCCACCAGGTCTTGGAAACGTGTGCTGAGCGCCTGCACCACTGCGGCGCTGACCTCGGCCACTAAATCTGGCGGGCTACCTGGTTTCGGGCTGGGTGGTGAGCCGTCCGCCATTTTCCCCTCCGTAGTTCGGGGTCTCTCTTTTCTAGGTGCCTTAGATGCCATCAGGTTAGCAGCGTTATGTATACCACGTCCCACTCCCGGCACTATTCTAGTGGGATAGTAGAAGTAAAATTGTGCAGTTGAAAATCCCCACTGCGGGGGTTGGAAGCCACTGTGTAGGGGTTTTATCTGCACAGGCCAGGCAGGAACAACCGCGGGGCTACACCCCGAAAGCCACTTGATAGAGGGGGCAATCAGAGAGATATCCAACCACAGCTTGGCGCTCCTTTTCTTTTTTCCCTCTTTTCTTTTTATTTTTGTTATTTTTTTTTTTTGTCTTCTTCTCTTCCCCTCTTTTTGTACCTCAGTGTCCGCTGTTGTCAGGCAGGAAAGGCCGCAGCTCCCCCCATCTTCCAAGGCCCTTCAACAATTGTGGAAAGCGCTGTTGCCTCGATGGGAAGGGTGTCTGGTCCCTCCCACTGTCACCAGTGGCTGTTCTCCCCCCCAGCGAACAAAGGGAGTCACAGGCCCCGGCTCCACCGGAGAAGCAGCACCGCTCTATAGAGCCAGCCGCAGCCGCGGGTGAGAAGTTGTACCGATGCCCCTCCTCCGCAGTCCCAGCCGGGTCAAACAGACGCCGATCTCCTTGTTTCTGAGGGTTCAGCCCTCCGTGACTGCAACACTGCTAGCAATAGCAGGAAGGTATTCGGGTGCACCGCTTCCCGCTCTTCGTTAAAGGAAGCTGCCCGCTGAATTCAGGCGAAGAGGCCGCTCTTCCCCTCCCGCCGGGGTCACACCACCACGTGCAGGCAGCACGGATCCCGACAGTGGCCGCACCTCCCGATCGTGCCCCCGACTTACTTGAGGGCCAGCCAACGATCCCCTCCGTCGGGTAGAAGCCGCCGCAGAGTTCCTTAGGTCCTCGGGCACCGTGTCCCAGCGAAGGGGAAGTCAACAGTGGCGGTGGGGGAAGTGTGCGATGGGCCTCTGCACCCTCTCAGCTTCGTTGAGGAACTCCCCCCAGCCGTGCAAGGACAGCCGCGAGCCGGTTCAGCGCCGGAGGATCAAGGCCCCAACAGGGGCGAGTTAATGCAGGTGGGATCTAGGAGGTTTTAAAGCTGATTTGTAGCAGTAATGTGGGGCGATTACCCGGAGCTGATCGTGAGTCGTCCGATCAGCTCATTGCCCAAACCGGAAGTCCCTCTTGTCCGAGTTTTATTCCCGCTCCTCTCCTCCTCTTCTGTCGGGGCTTGAGCAGCTGCATTTAGACAGAGTTGGAGGGATAAGGCATCTTCTTTTGAGAAAGGAGGCACTGTTTCCCCGAGTCGGACCGGCGCCGTGCAGAAAACTTGCCTGCCAGCGCATCCGGTCGGCTCACAACGATTGCACTGGGATGAAGACTTGCTTCCCTGTTGCAGTGCGAACAGTCTTCTCCAGGCCTGCGGCGTTGCGGGGGTCGGCGTCGGGCATTTTAGCCTGCAGGGAACCGCTTAAATTGGTCAAGGATATCAAGTTCCCGCCGATAGAGGTGAGTTCGCATGCTGCAGCTCTTATAAATTGGCAGCGCAGCTCCAGGCCTGCACGCAGATGCCGAGCTCAGTCAGGCCTCGGCCCCGAGGAGGTGGTCAACTAGCTCTTCGGGGAATACAGACTTCCTCCGGAGCGGTTCTGAGTGCAGGGAACTGCAGGATATTTTCTTTTTCTTTTGGGATTGTAGACTTGTGCGTTTAAAAAAAAAAAAAAAGTATTTGTGTGGGCAGAGATTTTTGCGGTGCTGGGCCGCACCTCGTTCACGTTCCTGCGGGGGTGGTATTTGAATCCTCGTAGGGGTGCTACAATGCCCTCCAAGCCCCAGTGTGTTGTGTGTGGGGCCAACAAGGTCACAGACTCGGGAGTCTGTAAGGCCTGCATGAGGGACGCTGCTGGCTCAAAGCAGGTGAGGGAGGGAGCTTCTGTGCCAGATTCAGAGCCCTCGGTTTTGCCTGCATCCGTTGGAGTGCAGGAGGAGCCAGTGGCAGGGCCCTCCTCCGCTGCGGACATCCCCCCTTCTCAGGTGGCGTGGCCAAATCAGATAGCTTCCATCTTCTCACAGGATTTTCTCCTGTTGCTGCAGCAATCGGTGCTGGGTAGTACTCAGCAGCTGAGAGGTACAACAGGTGGAGGCCCTCTCAAGAGACCCGCTTCCCAAAGCCAGATGGAGGTCCCCTCTCACGGAGCCAAGAGGGCTCGTGGTAAAGGGGACTTAGGAGAGCAATCTTTGACCTCAGAGGGCTCATTTTCGGATGAAGAAGGCCTCAGTTTGGAGGAAGAGGAACTTGAGGAAGGCGAGCTCCCTGAGGAAGGGGACCAAGCCAGAGTGGTGAGAGTGTTCAGAAGGGAAGAGTTGCCGGCCCTCATCGCGGAGACGCTCAAGGTCCTCAATATGCCGGCCACAGGAGCGACAGAGGAGGAAACTCTGGAGGATCCTTTGTTGCAGGTATTCAGAAAAAGTAAGAGAGTTTTTCCGGTCCATAGGGTGTTCCACGAAATGATACAAGAGGAGTGGAACACCCCTGAGGCTCCGCTAAGAGGTGCACGTATTATGGGTCGCTTGTATCCGTTGTCGGAAAAAGACAAGGAGGTGTTTAAGCCCCCCAAAGTGGACGCCGCCGTCTCGGCAGTCACTAAGAAGACTACAATCCCGGTAGGAAGGTAGTGCGGCCCTTAAGGACTCTCAGGACAAAAAGTTGGATGTGCTTTTACGGCAAGTGTTTGATGTTAATGCCCTATCTCTGCAAGCGGCTATCTGCGGAGCCTGGGTGGCTAGAGCCTGCCTACGCTGGTCCCAGCGGGTGCACGCGGGGCAAGATAGTGAAGTGGCAGATGAGGCATCCCGGTTGGAATCGGGGGCGGCCTATTTGGCAGATATTCAGTATGATCCGATGCGGGGGTTGTCCAAAAGTATGGCTTCCGCAGTTGCGGCACGACGTTACTTGTGGCTTCGCAATTGGGCGGCAGATGCCTCCTCCAAAGCGCGGTTGAGTAAACTCCCATTTAAAGGACGTCTGCTCTTTGGAGAAGATTTAGAAAAGCTGGTCAAGGATCTCGGAGAATCCAAGGGAGGCAGGTTGCCAGAGGATAAGCCTAAGTCAGGGCGTACAATCCCGGCGGGCAGGGGGCAACAGCGGGTTTTTCGCCGGTTACGGTCCCAAAGAGTCGACCCCTTTCAACGCGGTCGCTTTCCCGGTAGGGGGTCAAGGTTTCCGCAGGTTTCGAGGAGCAGGAAGGGGCTTCGGGGCTTCCTCCGCGTCCTCTTTCTCCTCCAAGAAGGCACAATGAGATGAGGGGGGCCCAGGCGCCCTTCGTTCCCGTAGGGGGGCGCTTGCAGGAGTTTTATTCTGCCTGGGCCCAAATCACTTCAGATCAATGGATTCTGGAAGTTATTCGGGAGGGCTACGCGCTGGAGTTCCAAAGGCCAGTGAGAGACTCCTTTGTGCAGTCGCCCGGAAAGTTGGTCACCAAACGCAAGGCTCTGCGGGAGACGGTACAAAGGCTGTTAGCTCTCGGGGCGATTGTGCCGGTTCCCTCGGACCAGTGCAGCAGCGGTCGATACTCCATCTACTTCATCATGCCCAAGAAGGACGGCGGGGTCCGCCCGATCCTCAATCTCAAGGGAGTGAATCGCTGTTTTCGGGTGACTCATTTTCGCATGGAAACCCTGCGCTCGGTGTCCGTAGCAGTGCAGAAGGGGGAGTTTCTTACTTCCTTATACTTATCGGAAGCATACCTCCACATCCCCATACGTCCAGATCATCACAAATTCCTCCGCTTCGCGGTTCCCTTCGGTCATTTTCAGTTCCGAGTGTTGCCTTTCGGGTTAGCGACGGCCCCAAGAGTCTTCACAAAGGTCATGGTAGTAGTGGCGGTGGCCTTGAGAAAGGAGGGGATCCTAGTGCACCCCTATCTAGACGATTGGTTGATCAGGGCAAAATCTCATGCGGAGAGCGTGGTGGCTAAAGCCCGGGTAGTGTCTTTCCTAGAGGGTCTCGGGTGGATAGTCAATGTTTCCAAGAGTCACTTGGTGCCTTCGCAAGATCTGGAATACCTAGGAGCACGTTTCGAGACGCGTGTGGGAAAGGTTTTCCTGATGGATCAGCGGGTGCAGAACCTGCGGCGGCTCATCCGAAGGTTTCTAGCGTGCAAGGCGCCTTCGGCATGGCACTACCTGCAGTTACTAGGGACCATGGCGGCGACTATAGAGACAGTGCCGTGGGCCAGGGTGCACATGAGACTCTTGCAGGGAGCGCTGCTTCGCCGATGGTCGCACCAGCAGGACTCACTGTCCAGGAGGCTACCCTACTCAGTGGAGGTCCGGCAAGCCCTGCGGTGGTGGCTAGTTCCCGAATCACTGCAACGGGGGAAGTCGCTGGAGTCTCCAGCCTGGGTGTCCCTGATGACGGACACCTGTCTGAAGGGTTGGGGAGCTCACTGTCAGGGCAAGTTCACTCAAGGCCGGTGGAATGCTCAGGAAAAGTTGTGGTCGATCAACAGGTTGGAGTTAAGAGCGGTGACTCTCGCGTTGCAGGAGTTCCGCTCGATCCTCAGTGGAAAGGCAGTCCGCGTATTTTCAGACAACGCGACCGCGGTAGCATAGGTCAACAAGCAGGGGGGAACCACCAGTGTAGCTGTAGAGGAGTAGGCAGGAGTTTTATGCAGCTGGGCGGAAGCGAATCTCCTGGATCTGTCGGCGGCACACGTGGCCGGGGTAGACAATGTACAGGCCGATTTCCTCAGTCGGGTGAGGGTGGATCCGGGGGAATGGGTCCTGCATCCCGAAGTGTTCCAGATGCTTGTCCGCAGTTGGGGCACGCTGGTCATGGACCTCATGGCGACCTTCAACTCGGTGAAGGCAAGTCGATTTTTCAGCAGAAGAAGAGAAAGAATGTCAGAGGGCCTAGATGCCCTCATTCAGGACTGGCCCGTGGGACAGCTGCTGTATGTGTTTGCACCTTGGGTCCTGATCGGCAGAGTACTTCAACGGATAGAAAAGTTCAGTGGGCAGGTAATTCTGATAGCCCCAGATTGGCCGCGTCGACCCTGGTACGGGGACCTGGTAAGACTGTTAGTGGCAAAACCATGGAGGCTACCGGTCCGGGCGGATCTGTTGTCTCAGGGACCTCTCTTCATGCCTCATGTGGATCGGTTCTCGCTTACGGCCTGGCTCTTGAGAGGGCGCGGCTGCTGTCCCGGGGATACTCGGGGGCAGTTATTTCTACCCTGTTGAAGGCCAGAAGAAAGTCTACGTCATTGGGTTATGTTCGTATATGGAGGGTTTTCGAGGCGTGGTGCGTGGACAGAAGATGCACGGCGTTGAAGGCCTCCATCCCTCAGATACTGGATTTTTTACAGGATGGTTTCGACAAGGGGTTGGCAGCCGCATCTCTGCGAGTTCAGGTAGCAGCGGTGGCTTGTTACAGGGGCAGAGTAGGTGGTCAAGCGATTGGGACTCAGCAGGACTTCAAGCGTTTCTTGAAGGCAGTGTCTCTCCTGCGGCCTCCATGCAGGCAGATCTATCCCAGGTGGCATCTCCTGCTCATGTTAGACGCACTACAGTGAGAGCCTTTTGAACCCCTGTCGTGAGCAACCCTCAAGGATCTCACGTTAAAGGTGATTTTTCTAGTGGCGATCTGTTCAGCCCGTAGAGTCTCCGAACTGCAAGCATTGTCCTGTAGGGAGCCCTACCTTTCCTCCTTTGCGTCCAAGGTAGTGTTGAGAACGGTGCCTGCTTTTCTACCAAAGGTGGTCTCTCTGTTTCATGTAAGTCAGGACGTATCCTTGCCGGTGTTTCCTCGGAGTGTTCAAGGGGAGCGTACGAAGAAGCTGCATCGTTTGGACGTTGGTAGAGCGTTAAGGCAGTATCTCAAGCGGACGGAACCTTTTCGGAGGTCGGACAGGCTATTTGTTCTGTTCGCCGGGCAGAGAAAGGGGAAAGCAGCGTCGAAGGCATACATTGCTAGGTGGATCAGGGAAGCCATTGCTGCAGCGTATATCTTGAAAGGTAAGTTGGTACCGGAAAGGCTGCGAGCGCATTCCACCAGGGCACAGGCCACCTCTTGGGCAGAGCAACGGTTGGTGGCTCTGGAAGAAATCTGCAAGGCGGCGACCTGGTCGTCCTTGAATACCTTTGTAAAGCACTATTGGTTGGATGTGCTGCAGGTGGAGGACACCTGTTTTGGAACAGCTGTGTTTCAGGCTGCGCTTCAGGGTCCCTCCTGTGTTTAATGTTTTCACTGCTCTGGTACTAACCCAGAGGTTTCGGGACTAGACTGGGGACACAATCAGGAAGGTGAAATTAGACTTACCTGCTAATTGTAGTTCCTGAATGCACCTGTAACTTAAACCTGGTAGCCAACAATATGGCAACTCCTCCTTTCTTCTTTTCTACAATATTGGATGCATGAATACAAATCCCATATCCCCTGGGCTTGACCAAGCGCTCTGTTACTTTTGCGAGGTGCGTTTCCTGAATCAACCCTATCGCCGCCTTTTGGCGAACCAGCTCAGCAGACAGTTTCTGCCGTTTAAATGGCGAGTTCAGTCCCTTAACATATTTAATGTTACTATTTTTAATTTACCCATTCTGACATTTCTCCCCCCCTCGTCTAGCCATTCCATTGCCCCTTTCCCCTCCTCTCCCCCCACCCTCCTCCTCTCCTCCCCACCGCCCACCCTCCCCTTCACACCCCCTACCTCCCCTCTCTTCCTCCCCTCCCCCTCCCCTCTCTTCCTCCCCTCCCTCTCCCCTCTCTACCTCCCCTCCCCCTCCCCTCTCTCACCCAGAGAGGTTTGCCTTCCATTGTGGTGACTAGTTTTCGGGGCCTGCCTGTCAAACACCCTCCATTCCACATCCCCCCTCTCTCTCAACCCTCTCCCCCAAAGTCCCTACCCATGCTAACCATTCTACCCGTTCCCTGTCCCAACCCCATACTTCACTCCCCATATACCTACCCTCCCATTCTCCCCATCCCCCCCTTGCCTCCTCGTCTCCCTCTTGCCCCTTAGCCATTAGCCCTCTCCCCCCCCCCTTGGTACACACACACTAGAGCAACATCAAAATATAACATTGCTGAAAGCATAGAGCACAATATCATCTGTTTCAGCCCGCTCCTTTCACTTCCGCTTGTGCTCCTGGGCACTCTCCATTTAGCCGCGCCAGTCGTCTACCCTCCACTGAAACTCTGTGCCACCTCTAGGCTCTCTTTGGCGAGTTGGAGGACATTGTCGTCGTTGCCTGCTGCCAAGCTGATGTTGCATTCCCCTCTGGTAGATTGGGCATCTCCAAATCCTTCAGTGTCTTCCATGCTTCCTCACTGGTCTGCACCCGCTTCGACCTACCCTTAGCCTTTATCAGTAGGCCGAATGGAAACAGCCACTTATATCTTATGTCCTCTTTTCTCAGGTATGCCATTACTTCTTTAAAGTCGTGTCTGCACTGTAATGTTCCCCCGGAGAGGTCTTGAAAGAACTCCAGTGGGTGTTCATCCCACCTGAACTGCCGCACTTTCCTTGCTGCCCCCAACAGCTTTTCTTTAATCTTGAAGGAGCCCAGGCACACTACTATGTCTTTTGGTTTATTGTCTCTTATCGGACCGAGGCTCATGTGTGCTCTCTCTATGTGCGATGGCTCTATCACTTTATCTTCCTCCAGTTCCGCTGTCGCCATCAGGGATTGGAATATTTTTACAATCACTTCTCCACAATTTCGGTATTTAGATTCCTCTGGAAGACCCCGGACGCGTAAATTACATCTCCGAGATCTGTCCTCCAAATCCTCTACCTTCATCTGCTGCTCCTCTTGAGCGCGTTTGAGGTCTTCCCAGCCTTTTTGTAAGACATTCATTTCCTCTCCCTGCTGCTGCATCTGCGTCTCCATTTCTTCCACTCAGTTGCCAATCTCCACAGTATCTTGTCTCAGAGATTGTATGGATTCTTTGAGCTCTCACGACACCCCGCCAATGTCCGTCTTAATCTCATCTTTCAGGTCTATAAGCCATTCTTTCAGTTTAGCTATCCCTCCCGGGCTGCAGCTCCTCTCCAACTCTTCTGCCAATTCAAGGGGTTCTTCAGGTTGTCTTCTGTCTTCTTTCACCCCCTCTCTTCCTCCTTTTGCCACTACATAGGGGGAGCGAAAATCTGCCAGCTTCCTCAATGCTGACAACCCTCCTTTATTTTTTTCCATCTTGACACTCAACTGCAGACAATTTGTTGGGGGACTTTTGATTTATTTGGGGGTGTTCTGGGACTCGTGCTCCTTTTGACTCTCTGTCCTTATCAGTAGCAGACCACTAGGGCAGCTCCACTCCCTGTCTCCCCTTTCAGAGTCCAATCTTTTGTGCTGCAAGGGTTTCAGCCCCTCTCATCCAACACACCTTATCTCTGGCCGGGCTGTAGCCTCCTCCTTACTGCTCACCTTTTCTTATAAATCGCTCCTCCAAGCTCACAACTAATGTTCACCGCAGTTCCGCTATCTGTTCCTGCAGCTGCTGGCTCCCTCAAGGCTCCCCAGCGCCGCCACCTCCGCTTCGTCTCCTCTCCCTGCTGTTCTCTTCCGGTTCACTTCACTCCCCCGGGCTCTGCAGGGCCCTCCAAGCAAACCTCTGTTCTTGTGGCACTCCTTTCAGCACTGGCCTCAATCACTTTTCGAAGGAAGAGACTCCTGGGCGCCATTCTGTTCTTCTGGTCTGGTAACTACCTGCTGGGTCTTTTTTCTCCTCCGCATGGAGGCCGCACGATGCTCCGCTCAGGCTCCGATGCAGTATTAGGCTATGGGGACACGCCTGCAGCCCGCTTCTCGCTCTCGCTCCCAGCTGCCCACAGCTGCTATTTGCAATGCCTTGCGCTCCATGCACCGCTCTACCGTGGTTGCACCTCACGGCCTCTTCTCCCCGGTTCTGGCCTGCCACGCGGTCTTCAAATCGGGCGGCCCGCCATGCGCCCCCTCCTTCTGCGGCGCTCCTACAGGGCCGATCTGCCCCTTTCTTCAGCACTCCGGTTCCCAGACCGGTCACCTCTGCTTCTCCTCCGTTGCCCCTCACATTCACCACTATTAGGGGTATTAAGTCCCCCTTTTTACAGGCTACGATGGCGGAGCTCCCTGGCTACACCACCATCGGTCCCGATGACGTCACCGGAAGTCACCAAGTCAGCTTTACTCTCATGGTTTACCAAACAGTATCTTCGGCAGTGACCAAGATGTGGTGGACTAGACCATCTCACATTCACATAGGGCTCTGAACTGCACATGCCCGTAAAGGAACAAGTGAGGGGAAATATTAACCCAAAACTTCAAAAACAACTAGGCATTTGACGATCATGTGAGCAAGATTCTTGTCTTTCTTGTAGAAGGGGCAATTGGAGGTAATGTCCCAGGAAGCCCTATTTAAAACCATTCTAGAAGCTGCTACTCTTTCTACAAGCCTTCTGTATAGATTCCTGCTGAATCTAGATATCTTTTTTTCACACTGGCAGCCCATATTCTGTAATGTTGTGAAGGCATGGTATATTAAGCCACAAATAAAAATCAGTTCTAGGTAAAGTGACTCCCAGCAAGGGACCCTCCTTTCCTCCCAGGTATTCCCTACAGACAGTATTTGGGCAAGAAGCAAAGGCGATGTGGTGCACTTCACAAATCACCAGCAGGTAGAGGTCTCTCATTACGCAGTGTGTAGGAATGTTGGGGAAGTTAACCATTCTCCAGGAACAAGTAGGAAGTGAGCCCTCACTTATGGGTGACATCGGCCCCAACTGAGCTGCGTAGAGCAATTCCCCAGCTTTCAAAGAAAGCCTTTGGGATTGCTACCATTGTAGCGCCCCTACGGGTTAGGCGGTTGCCTATATGTAGTGAGCGTACCTCTTTATGTCCCTTATCACCTGAATTCCCAATGCTGAGGCTTCTCAATAATGTAGTTGTGTGATAAGAACCAAAACAGCCGAGGGTTTCAAAGGTAACAGGTATTTTATTTTCTACTTAACCATTGAACTTCTTTTCAGCAGTTCAGATATAACCAGAACAAAAATGGGATACTTCTCCATTCAAAAAGGAAAAACAAACTTTACAGCACAGTCCAGGCATTAGCCGTTTCAAACAGCTTGTTCTAAACAAAGCAATAAACCTTGTCTTCAGTCCAGATTACATTCTTAGGTCCCAGGCTTTGTATAGCACAAATCTGTATCATTCAGGGCTCTGCACAGCACCTTGGCGGCTTGGTTACAAGCTGCTAAACCCGTGTATCATTCCTTTTTAAAGGAGCAAGAGACTAAAAGAGGTTTGGATGTTCAAAACCTTTAATGTTGGAGACCCCAATGCGTAATTAATTTTTAATTTTTACGTTTTTATTTCCATCCTATGACATTTATTTATAATAACTATTATCTTTATATGTTATTTAACAATGTTTATTACTATTTGTTTTTAAGTTGTGTTCCCCCCTGATGAAGGCGGTTCACGCCGAAACGCGTTGGGGTCTCCAACATTAAAGGTTTTGAACATCCAAACCTCTTTTCGTCTCTTGCTCCTTTGTGTATCCTGTTGGCTGTGCAAGAAACGCTGCTCCTTGCTGTGTATTTCATTCCTTTTTAAAGACATTGGCATTCTTCACTTTCAAGTTGCAAATATTGGCTTTTAACTTCCAGCATTCATAGCCTTCTTTGAGCCTGTCTGACTAGCTCAACATTAGTGCTTTAATTAACCAAATTTCCAGCAGGTCATAAACTTTCCAAAGCTTCTGGCTTTTTCACTACTTTTAAAAACCATACAGCTTTTACTTCTTCTGACTCACACAGTAAGAGCAATCCATTTCAAAATCAGAACATGCACTTTCTGAAAGGCATTCTTCTACTTCCATACTTTCCTCATTTGGTTCATTTAGCACCTGGCTGGCCTCAGCGTCTCTAACGGCAGGTTTTAACTGCTCCAACAATTTCAAAACCTGTTCCCATTGGGAATCCTCACTACGCTGAGTTGCAGGGGAAGGATATAGGAGATCCTTTTTTTTTTTTAATAAACCTTTTAAAACTTGCAAGGGGGGCTCACCTTGTTCCCAGCAACCTGTCTTCTCTCAAGCTGTGCCACAGGTAAAACCTTCTCCACAGACTCTCTCACAGAGATTCCTGTTCCTTGCCTTCCACCAGTATTTCCTCCAGACTCAACTCTCCTGCGTTCCAAGCCAACTGTACTCTTCCTACCAGCTAGGCTTCCTTCAGGGCTTGAGTTGTCTGAATGCTGCATGCAATAAGGATCTTCTTTGAGGCTTCTGATACTTCTGATAGAGCACTTCTCTCTTACACGTGTCCTCCTAATCTCCTTACTTCCTGTAGTTTCAAGAGATTCTCTGCTAGTGTCCAGCCTGCTAGGGAACGTCGTCTCCTCAGAGGATTTCCCTCCTGGACTCCACCCACGGACACAATCTCCTCCTGCTTTCCTTCTTCCTGGTCTCTCTCCTTTCACTCCTCCTCCTCCTTTCGTTCCCCCCTTCGTTCCCCCTTCTCTGGAAGACTCTATCTGCTTATATGATTGGGGCTGCCCTATAGCCTCAGACTCCACCCCCAAGCTTCCCTCGTCACCTCCCCTGGTCACCATGGAGCTAGGGCGTGGCTCACTCTCTACATCTCTGTGCACAGAGTTTTTTTCTTTGGTTAGAGTTTTAACCCTTAAACTCCCTGAACCTTTCTTCTGCCCAGAGGTAAAAGGCTGTTTTTCCCCGCTTTCTTTGGGCTCTATACCTGTCTCGCTACCACATCATGCATGCATGGTCTTCTTCCCACCCAAGGGTGCCATCTTGCTCAGTATCCCTTTTTCTGCAGAGCCCTTCGGACGCAGGTCCTCGTCCCTCGGAAAAAGTTTTGTTTTCCTCAACTTAACAGGCTCTCTTTTTTTCCGGTTGCACCGATCCTCTATCTGTCCTTTCCCCTGCTCTATTTCAGAGCTTCCAGGGGTACACATTTTTCCTAAATTTTTTGTTTTGGGCTTCGTGCCTTGTTTTCTTTCTCAACCGCTGGCCGTGTGGGTCTTCGAACTCGCAGGGGCCATTTTTGCCCCCATGACCACCAGATTTTAAAAATGCGATAGATGCTCTAGGAACATGTCGCTTACGGACACTCATGACTTTTGTCTGCGGTGCCTGTGAGCTGACCATGACCCAGAGCTCTGTTCACTCTGCAAAAAAATATCCTCTAAGGCCATGCTCAGTATTTTATTTATTTATTTTATTTCTTTAGTGTACCTTTGTATGCCGCTACTTCCAGCGCTCAGCAGCGGTTTACTTTACATAACAGGGTTGGCTGTACAGGACAGAAATCAACAAAATATGCATTTTGATTAAGAGGATAAACACACAACACAGCAGCTGGGTTACTAAATTTACACTTGATTGAAAGGGGGTGTCTTTACATATATACATATTAACAGGTCAGCGGTTGTAATTTCTCTTGTCCTGTTGTCGGTGCACAGTGAATCCATTTTGGCTATGTGAGCGAGTAGGAATAGGGCTCGCTGACTAGGGTAGGTTGTAATGAGTCTGGAATAGGTGAGTCTTGAGCTTTTTTCTGAAGTCTTTCAAGTCGCTGCTTAAACGTAGCTCGAAAGGCAGCTGGTTCCAGAGAAGTGGAGCTGTGTATGAGTATGCTCTGTTGCTCGTATATGCAGTAGTAAGCAGAAGTCTGAAGACATTTTCCAAAAGGCCACCTTGGAATCCCCGGTGGCGCCCTCGGTTGTCTCTCCTCTGGTGGGTTCACCTCTTGCAGCCTCGCGTTCTCGGCAGCAGTCCGACCAGGGGTCCCCTGAGGTGGAACGAAGCAAAAAGGAGTTCTTGAAGTGGCTGTCCGGGACTCATGACAAGCGCGAGTGCTCCCATGCCTAGTCACTTAGTCCCCTTCAGTGTTCCCGAGAGTCGGACAAGGAGTGGCCCGCAAGGTACCTTGCAGGGAAACTGAGGCCTCCGGTGAAGGAGCCCAATCTCCTGAGGGTCATCCCGGCGAGGACCCCCCCCCCCCTCTCCTCCTCAACACCTGATCCGGTGACCCCCATTTCGACGTCCCAGGACCCCACGCCCACGTGAGAGTCCCACATGCTGGCGCTCAAACGCAGCATTTCTGTGTTCATTGCTTCCCAGCAGGTGCTCATGGCCAGCTTCGCTGACTTACGCCCAGAGACCGTGGGTCCCTCGTGTGGGACACCCAAATCTGTCCAGGAGACCCGCAAGCCTCGTGAGGGTCCTCGATGTCAGTCTCACTCGCTCTCCAGTTCCTCAGAGGCGAGATCATCCAGGGTCTTTAGCTCCAGGCCGCCGGCCATCGGACAGGGCGACCTGCCCGGATCAGATCCCTTGACCGATTTTTTTGGACTGGGAGTCTGATGGGGACACCTCCACGGAAACCCGTACCCACCGGGATCTTCCATCAGACCCATGCCGCCTGCATTCCAGCAGCGCTCACCACCCAAAGACACCTTTTTCTTGACATGGCTGATTCAGCCTGGTCACCCAGGCTGAGGAGGACCTCGTGCTGAAGAACTCGATATTCTTCAGTACGAGTCCCTACTCAGAGAATCCCTGTACCGCCGATTCTATCTCGGCTGTTGCTTCGCATGTGAGAGGCCCCAGCCTTGGTCCCCAATCATGAGCAAGCACCTTGACACAATGTACAAGGTGCAGCATGGGCCCGGCTTCCGAAAGACCCAACTCCCACACAGCTCGATGGTGATGGAATCGGCCATGAGGAAGCAGAAGAGCCTGAAGTCTCACTCATCAGTACCACCGGGCCAAGAGTCGAGAGCCCTTGATTCCCTAGGCTGCAAGGCCTATCAAGGTTCCATGTGCTCTTGTTGCATTCAGGCATATCAGTTGTACATCGGTATGTTCCTACACGACTTGGCAAGGAACTGGGCGGTTTCCCTGCGGGCCCATGGCTGACTGCTCCAAGTGCATCTCTCGAGCCTCTTATGATGACTTAGAGACATCGGTTCGGCTGCGTCCATGGGTATCGGAGCCCACCACCAGGCATGGCTCCAATCCTCTGATTTAGAACAATGGGTGCAAGAGAAGCTCCTGGACATACCCTGCCTCTGAACAACTTTTTGGTAAGCCAATGGAGGAGAAAGCTTTGGAGATCGAGACGGAGTTCATCACCAGGACCCATTTCTCCTGCAAGACCTCCACTCTGCCTCGGAAGAAGCAGCAAAACAAGAATCCCTTCTTCACCAGAAAAGGTCTCCAGTATCGCGGCTACCCGCCATACCCTGCTACCCCCACGCCGACTGTTCCGGAGCAAGGAAAGCCCATTCTGGTGCACAGTAAACCAAAGGGCCTGAAGGCCCAAACGCTGGCCTCCCTGCAACCCACTCTGGCAATACAGCAGCCGGTGGGGGGATGCCTGTCCTGCTTCACCCCATCGTGGGCGCTCATCACCTCGGATACTTAGCCCTCTCGGACGACCTGGAGAACCCATCACCTCCATTTCAACAGGCTTCCACCCCTTTTCTCCCTGGTGGAACTTCCTCAACTCCCCGCCCACCAGCTTCTGCTGCAGCGGGAATTGCTGTCCCTCCTTGCCCAACAGACAGTCGAGAAGGTCCCTCCCCACTTTTGAGGTCGGGGCTTTTATTCACGGTACTTCCTTGTCCCTGATAAAGTCGGGGGGTCTGCAGCCCATCCTCAACCTCCATAGGCTAAACAGGTTCCTGGTGTGGGAGAAATTCAAGATGTTATCTCTTGACGTGCTGCTGTCCTTCCTCTGGCAGGGCGATTGGCTATTCTCCTTGTATCTAAAGGACGCTTATGCCCATATCTTGATCCACCCCCAACACAGGCAGTACCTGTGTTTCAGGGTGCTCCCCTTCGGCCTTGGGTCTGCCCCACGGGTCTTCACAAAGTGCCTCTACTACTACTATTGAGCATTTATATAGTGCTGCCAGTCGTGCGCAGCGCTGTACAGACATGTAAGAGACTAGTCCCTGCTCGTCAGAGCTTACAATCTAGTCAAGACAAAGCACAGAGCAACAGTCTACTTGGGGCAAAACACAAAACACGGCACTAGTCAAGACAAAGCACAGAAGTTAAGATCTGAAAGCAACAGTGAAGAGGTGGGTTTTCAACCTGGATTTGACGAGGGCCAGGGAGGGTGCCCGGCGTATAGACACAGGTAGCTTGTTCCAGGCCTAAGGTGCAGCAAGGTGAAAGGAGCGAAGTCTGGAGTTAGCAGTACAAGTGGAGGTCATAGATAGAAGTAGTTTGTTAGAAGAGCGAAGTTCCTGAGAGGGGTTGTAAGGAGAGATAAGAGATGAAAGGTAGTGGGGAGCCGAAGAGTGAATGCATTTATAGGTCAGGAGGAGAAGTTTGAACTGGATGCGGAAACGGATAGGGAGCCAGTGAAGTGACTTGAGAAGAGGAGTAATGTGGGCATGGCGAGGCTGGCGGAAAATTAGTAGAGCAGCAGAATGTTGATTGGATTGAAGGTTAAAGAGATGGTTCGCAGGGAGGTGGTTTGCAAGGAGCAGGTTGCAGTAGTCAAAGCGGGAGGTGATTAAGGAGTGGATAAGCATTTTAGTGGTGTGTTCAGAAAGGAAGCGGCGGATTTTGCTAATGTTGTAGAGAAAGAAATGGCATGTCTTAGCTACGAGTTGGATATGTGTGGAGAAAGAGAGAGAGGAGTCAAAGATAGCCCCCAGATTGTGGGCCGGGAAAATAGGAAGGATTACAGTTATCCACAGAGACTGAGAAGAGAGGAAGAAGAGGGGAGGTTTTGGGGGGAAAGATAAGGAGTTCAGTCTTGGCCATGTTCAGTTTCAAGCGGCAGTAAGACATCCAGGTAGCAATGTCAGAAAGGCAAGCAGAGATCTTGGTCTGGATTGCTGGAGAGATTTCAGGCGTAGAGAGGGTAGATTTGGGAGTCATCGGCATAGAGATGGTACTGAAAGCCATGGAACGAGATAAGCGCACCAAGAGATTGGGTATATAGAGAAAAAAGGAGCGGACCCAGGACAGATCCCTGGGGCACACCAACTGGGAACAGGGTAGGAGAGGAGGAGGAGCAGCCACCAGAGCATACACTGAAAGAGTGATGGGAGAGGTAGGAGGAGAACGAGGATTGCACAGAGCCCCTAAAACCAAGCGAGAACAGGTTATCGAGGAGAAAGTTGTGGTCAACAGTGTCAAAAGCAGCAGAGGTCAAGAAGGGTAAGGACAGAGTAGAGGCCCTGAGATTTTGCTAGGATCAAGTCACTGGAGACTTTGGTAAGAACCATTTCAGTAGAGTATAAGGGACGGAAGCCGGACTGTAAAGGATCGAGGAGGGCGTGAGAGGAGAGGAAGTCGAGGCAGTAGTGGTGGACTGCACGTTCAAGTAGTTTAGATATGAAGGGGAAGGAGAGAGATGGATCGATAGGACAGGTGGGATCAAGTGAGGGTTTTTTGAGGGGGGGTGTGACCACAGCATGCTTGAAGACTGCGGGGAAGGTTTCAGTGGAGAGCGATAGGTTGAGAATATAAGAGATGGCAGAGACAACGGTGGAGGAGATGGGGTTTAGGAGATGGGTGGGGATAGGATCAGAGGAACAGGTGGTGTGTTTGGAGGAAGAAAGGAGGAGTGTGGTTTCCTCTTCAGAGATCACAGGGAAGGAAGAGAGGGTAGCAGAGGTTGCAGGGATGGGGGGGTGGAGAAATGGGAGTGAAGAGGGGGGGAGAAGTGGAAGTAGTTGAAGGAGAAGTGGGGAATTGGAGGGTGATCTTGTGGATTTTGTCATAGAAGTAGTCGGCTAGGGTTTGGATAGGAAGGGAGGGAGGGACAGGGGGCATAGGCAATTTGAGGAGAGCTGAGAGTAGTAAAGAGACGACGAGGATCAGAGACAAGAGAGTTAGTCGGATGGATGTAGTAGTCATGTTTGGCAAGAGCAATGGCTGACTGGAAAGAGCCAAGCATGAATTTGAAGTGTAGAAAGCCTTCCAGGGATCGGGATTTGAGCCAAGCACGTTCAGCAGAATGGGCACAGGAGCATAGATAGAGGGTAGTGGATGAAAGCCAGGGCTGGGGTGCAGAGCGTCTCACAGGACTGGGGTGGGTGGGGCGAGAGCATCCAGGGCTAACGAGAGTGCAGCATTATAGGAAGTTACTGTCTCGTCAACAGATTTGGATGACAAGGTGGAAGAAAGGGATGGAGAAATGGTGGAAGAGAGAGCCAAGGAATCAATGGCATGAAGGTTTCTAAATAGGTTGGAGGAGACAGGACGAGACTGAATATGCATGGAAGACATTTGCATGTAATGGAGGCAGTGTATGCAAATCTCTCTCATACATATTTATTTATTTATTTATTTATTTAACAGTTATTTATATACCGCTCTTTCCCTAGTATCAAGTGCGGTTTACATGGAACAGTAGGTTAATTGGTATGTAATATACCAAGTCAGTTTACATAGAACAGATAATTATATTATATTGATTGTGGTTATCCTGAAAACCCAACTGGCTAGGTGGGTCCCAAGGACAGGGTTGAGAACCCCTGCCTTAGAGAGAGAGGAGATGGTTGTATGAGGGAGAAAGTGATGAAGCTCAAGAGCTGTTGAATGGTTGGAAGACAGAATGGAGGGGGAGGTGAGGGTGGTACAGGGAGGTTGAGGAGTTGGAGGGGTGAGGGTGCAGGTAGGAGGGGAAATGGAGTATGAGGAAAAGGAAGATAATGTGATGTGGAGCCATGGAAGAGGAGCAGAGAGGGGCTATGGGTATATGTTATAATTACAAGTAATGAGGTAGTAAACAAACGAGGTAGCAATAGAGCCTACATGCTATGTAGCATATGTTTTTTTTCTACAAACAATGAGTTGGCAATGGAGTCTACCGCTATGTAGCATGAGTTATTTCAAGCAGTAGGGTAACAATGGAGTCACAGGCTATGCAGCATGAGGTATTTCAAGCAGTGACGTAGTAATGGAGTCACAGGCTATGCGGTGCAGGTTGTCTAGTATTAACTTGAGCTGCTTACCATTTAGTAGGACGGAAGGACAAGCTTACCATGGATTGCGTGTACTGCTATGGTCTCACGCCTAAGGGCCACGCCAAAGGACCCTCTGGCAAGGCCCTCAGGCATGGGCCCGCCAAGCACGGGCGCGTCCAATGGCGCTGCAGCCTTTATCCCTCGCATTGGAGGCGCTGATTGGCCTCAGGCAGCTGAGCAGGAGGGGATCTCCGTCCCGATCTCACCTCACTCACTCTGTCGGGTGCTGGCCGCTCACCTTTGGCGTTGGGGCGTGCTGGTTTTTCCCTACCTCGACGACTGGCTCATTACAGGTTCCTCCATCAAGGAGGCCAGGCAAGCGACTTCGCGCACTGTCCTCCTCTTGGAGAGCTTGGGGTTCTTGATCAACTACCCAAAGTCTCACCTTGAGCTAGTGCAGGCTCTCGAGTTCATCGGGGCGCGCCTTGATACTCGGCAGGCCATTGCCTTCTTGCCGGTGGATCACTCCACCCACTTCTGAGCTCTGGCGGCTTGCGTCCAAAGTGCCCAACAGGTCACCACTTGGTCCATGCTGCGTTGCCTGGGCCACATGTCCTCAACGGTGCATGTGGTTCCTCACTCCCGCCTGCACATGCGGACGGCTCAGTGGTACCTCACTACCCAATGAAGCCAGTCCCTCGGACACCTCAAGGACCCCGTCAGATTTCTTCCCGGCCTCCTCTTGTCCCTTAACTGGTGGCAAAACCCCCACAACCACCTGTGGGGATCGCCCTTTCAGGCCACACAGCACGATGTGGTGCTGACTACAGATGCTTCCCTGTTAGGGTGGGGATCCCATTGCAGGTCTCTCCTCAAGCAGGAGCAATGGTCACCCATGGAGGCTCAGCAGCAGATAAACCTGCTCGAGCTCTGGGCCATCTGGTGGGCCCTTGACGATCTCCTCAGCGGGAAGTCGGTTCTGGTACAGACTGACAACTGTTTAGTGATGTTTTACATCAAGGAGGGGGGCACGGGGTCGCTCTCCCTCTGCAGGGAAGCGGTCCTCATCTGCTCTTTCAACGCCTGACAGAGGATGTCCCTCAGAGCAGCATACCTCCCGGCTCAGGAGAATGATCTGGCGGACAGACTCAGCAGAATCCTTTGCCCGCACGAGTGGTGGCTGAATCCCAGAGTGGCAAGCTGGCTGTTTCTACGCTGGGGCACTCCAGTGATAGACCTCTTTGCCAGGCCCCAAAACATGAAGCTCCCTTGCTTTTGCGGCCCGGCCCGGTACCGTACCCGGGCATGGAGGGCCCTGATGCATTTCTCCTGGACTGGTCCTCCCGTCTTCTATAAGCATTCCCTCCTTTTCCCCTCATTGCGAGCACTCTGTTCAAGGCTCAACGGGATGAGGCATCGTTGATTCTCGTAACCCACTCGTGGCCTCGGCAGCCTTGGTTCCCGCTCCAGCTCCGGCTGTCGACGCAGCATCCAGTTCCCCTGGGCTCGGCTAGGGACTTGCTAACACAGGAGGAGGGTCGTGTACTACACCCAAACCTAACCTCCCTATCCCTCACGGCCTGGCGGCTGAATGGGTCTCTCTAGCCTCTTTAGCCCTTCCGGAGGAGGTCGAAGAAATCCTCCTTGCCTTGAGGAAGGATCCCACTAGCCAGGCTTACGCCTTTAAGTGGAAACGCTTCTCCGTCTGGTGCTTGGAACACCAGATCGACCCCCTTCTCCTACCCGGTTCGGTGGGTTCTCCGGTACCTTCTCTCTCGAGGGAAGGGCTGAAGTCAAACTCTGCTAGAGTTCATTTGAGCACCATATTGGCTAATCATCTCTCTATTGAGGGAAAGCCTCACTTGGGGCAGCCACTGGTCTCTTGCTTCATATGGGATCTTCTGCTATCCAAGCCGACCATCCTTCTCCCTCTGGCGGAATGGGACTTGAATGTGGTACTCATGCAGCTCACCTGTCCACCCTTTGAGCCGATGGCGATGTGTTTGCTCTGGCATTTGTCCTGGAAGGTGGCTTTCCTGGTGGTGCTGACCTCAGCTTGCCGAGTCGGTGAGCTTCAGGCGCTCATGGCTGGTGCCCCTTACCCCAGGTTTTATCGGAACAGAATTGTCTTCCGGACCCATCCTAAATTCTTACCCAAGATCGTGTCGACCTTTCATCTCAATCAAGAGGTAGTGCTCCTGACCTCCTTCTTGAGGACCCATGCTGACCAGGCGTCAGTGGCTCTCTGCACCCTTGCCTGCAAGCGGGCCCTCGCCTTCTGCTTGCAGCATACCCAGACTCACCGCAAGTCTGACAGACGTTTCGTGACCTACGATCCCAATTGGCAGGGGCAAGCAATTACCAAGTGCACCCTTTCATTTTGGGTGGTGAACTGCATTGCTTTCACCCATGCAAAGGCGGGCATCCCTTTGGATTGTCAAGTCACCGCACATGGAATCTGAGCCAAAGCGGCCTCAGTGGCCTCACTGTGCTCCTTGCCCATGATGGACATCTGCCAGGCAGCGACCTGGTCTTCCATGAACATCTTTCCTGCCCACTACTGCCTGGAGAGGGAGTCCTGCCGGGACAGTGCCTTCGGCCAGGCTGTAATCTGTTCGGGGTATAAGCAACTCCTGCCTTCTGACCCTTCTTCATGACTACTGAGGGCTTTGCCCCAAGGACCCAGGCTCCTTCGGGCTTCTGCTTAGGGCCTCGCAGAGGTGTTTTTTGGTTACAGATTCAGTAGCCTGAAGCTAGGAAGTCCCATAAGTGAGGACTGACTGACTTGCTTGTTTCTGGAGAAAGTGGTTACTCACCTGTAATAGGTGTTCTCCAGGGACAGCACGAATGAGTCCTCACTGCCCTCCCACCTCACCTGATGAGTTGCTGTATTTTTGTCATTCCCTTGCCATCTGCTTTGTAGGGCTGTAGCTATGGGATCTGACTGAGCAAGACGACAGCCCTGGGCAGGAAGAGGACCACGTGTGCGTGGTAGCAATCCCAGAGGCTTTCATTGAAAGCTGGGGAATTGTTCTGCAGTGTTTCTGTCGGTGCCGACATGACCTATAAGTGAGGACTGCTTCCTGCTGTCCCAGGAGAACACCTGTTATAGGTGAGTAACTATGCTTACCCTGCTGAGGATAAAAAGAATACTTCAGATGGTGTCCTAGACCCTGCAATCATGATAAGAGGTAGGGGTCAGATTCAAGCAAGAACCCCCAACTCTAAGCGCCATCTACTTCAAGGGGCAAGACTGGAAGCCAGAGAGCACTTGACCTGCTCGAGAAGCCAGCCAGCAGTGCATGGTTGACCCTACCCTCATGCTGAGCCAACTCTAAGAATCTGATCACTGTTAGTAATGATGCTGACCTTTGCGACTCCAGCCAGCAAGAGCTCATGATAAAGGAAGGTCTTACCCTTGCAGGTTTCTCTGCAACAGGTGCTACAGAACATAAGAAATGTCATACTGGGTCAGACCAAGATCCATTAAACCCAGTATCCTGTTTAACAGTGGCCAATCCAGGTCACAAGTACCTGGCAGGTTCTCAGTAAGGTACATAGGTTCTACGTTTCTTGTCCCGGAGTAAGCAGTGGCTTTTCCAGGTCATAAGAACATAAGATATGCCATACTGGGTCAGACCAAGGTCCATCAAGCCCAGTATTCTGTTTCCAACAGTGGCCAATCTAGGTCATATGTACCTAGCAGTTTCCCCAAGGGACACAGGTTCCACAATGCTTGTATTGGTTCAAGCATTGAACCAATACAAGCATTGTGGAACCTGTGTCCCTTGGGGAAACTGCTAGGTACATATGACCTAGATTGGCCACTGTTGGAAACAGAATACTGGGCTTGATGGACCTTCTTAATAATGGTTTATGGACCTTTCCTCCAGGAACTTGTCAAAACCTTTTTTAAACCCAGCTACACTAACAGCCTTTACTACATCCTCCGGTAACAAATTCCAGAGTTTGATTATACGTTGAGTGAAAAAATATTTTCTTTTATTAGTCTTAAATAGTTTACCCTGTAGCTTCATTGCATGTCCCCTAGTCTTTCTATATTCTGATAAGGTAAACAATCGATCTACGTTTACCCGTTCCACTCCGTTCATTAATTTATAGACTTCTATCATATCACCCCTCAGCCGTCTCTTTTCCAGGTTAAAGAGCCCTAACCTTTTTAGCCTTTCTTCATAGGAGTATCCTTCCATCCCCTTTACCATTTTGGTGGCTCTTCTCTGTACCTTTTCTAAAATCGCTATATCCTTTTTAAGATACGGCGACCAGAATTGCACACAATATTCAAGGTGTGGTCTCACCATGGAATGATATAGAGGCATTATAATATCTTTTGTTTTATTTTCCATTCCTTTCCTTATCATACCTAGCATTCTATTTGCTCTCCTGGCTGCCGCCACACACTGGGCCGAGGGCTCCAACATGGTATCCACAATGACGCCTAAATCTTTTTCCTGGGTGGTAGTTCCCAATGTGGAACCCTGCATCGTGCAACCACAGTTTGGGTGGTTCTTCCCTAGGTGCATAACCTTGCACTTGTCCACATTAAATTTCATCTGCCATTTTGATGCCCAGTCTTCCAATTTATCAAGATCCTCTTGCAATTTTCCACAATCCTCTTGGGTTTTAACAACTTTAAATAGTTTTGTGTCATCTGCAAATTTGATAACCTCACTCGTTATTCCACTTTCCAGGTCATTTATGAATATGTCAAAAAGCAGCGGACCCAGCACAGATCCCTGGGGTACACCACTATTCACCTTTCTCCATTGGGAAAATTGGCCATTTAGCCCTACCCTCTGCTTTCTATCTTTTAACCAGTTCCTGATCCACAATAGTACACTGCCTCCTATCCCATGACTCTTTAGTTTTGCCAAAGGTCTCTGATGAGGGACCTTGTCAAAGGCTTTCTGAAAGTCCAGATACACAATATCAACCGACTCACCTTTGTCCACCTGATTATTCACTCCTTCAAAAAAACATAACAGATTAGTAAGACAAGATCTTCCTTGTCTAAAGCCATGTTGGCTGTCTCCCATTAGGTCATGACTATCTACATGCTGAGTAATTTTATTCTTTATGATGGTTTCTACCATTTTTCCCGGTACTGACGGTCCCCTTTAATAATGGTTTATGGACCTTTCCTCCAGGAACTTGTCCAAACCTTTTTTAAATCCAGCTAAATTAACAACTTTACTACATCCTCCGATACTAAATTCTAAGTCTGATTATGTGTTGAGTGAAAAAATATTTTCTGTTATTAGTCTTCAATGGGTTACATTGTAGCTTCATTAGACTTTTTACTTTTTGAAGGAGTAAATGACCAATCGGTGTTTACTCCTTCTGTTCTAGTCATTAATTTATAAATCTTTCATATCTTCCCTCAGCTGTCTCTTTTCAGAGTTGAAGAGCCCTACCTTTTAAAGCCTTTCCTCATAAAGTTATCCTTCCATCCCCTTTACTGTTTTGGTGGCTCTTCTCTGTACCTTTTCTAATTCTCCTATTTTATTTATTGAACAGGTTTGATATGCCGCTTTATAATTTCAATCAAAGCAGTTTACATTGAAACTTAAACTTGGTAATGTACACTAAACAGGGACATTGATAACTTGGATTTTTTCCTGAGGAAATGCAGGGTTAAGTGACTTGCCTAAGGCCACAAGGAGTGCTAGTGGGAATCAAACCCTGGTCTCTGGGTTCCAACCAGTGCTCTAACCACTAGACTACTCCTCCACTCCACTCCTATATCCTTTTTAAGATATGGCACACAGTATTCAAGGTGCAGTTGTACCATGGAACAATACAGAGGTGTTATAACTTCCTTTGTTTTATTCTCCATTTCTTTTCCTTATGATTTCTAGCATTCTATTTGCTTTCTTGGCTGCTGCTGCACAGTGGGCGGAGGGTTTCAACATATCCATGATGACACCTAAATCTTTTTCCTGGGTGGTGATTCCTAATGTGGAACCTTGCATTGTGCAACTATAGTTTGGATTGTTCTTTCCTATGTGCATAACCTTGCATTATCCACATTAAATTTCATCTGCTATTTGGATATTTGGACATCCAGTCTTCCAATTTATCAAGTTCCTCTTGAGGTTGCTCTCTCTCTGTGGTCAGCATGGTAGAAGAAAGACAGATGTAGCAAGCTAAAAACCATACACTGCTGCATCAATGGCAAAAAGCTGCCAATAGTACCTTAACTCGCATCAGGCATGGCAGAAAAGCTGCCAGGGTGTACCATTAAGGGGGGGGGGGGGAGAGAGGTTGCATCGGTGTACAGAAATTGCTACAGGGCCTGAAAATTAGAAGGCATATAAACTCGGCTGCATCAGCTGCCTTCCCTCAAGGAGAGACTCAGAATGCCTACAGAGATCCAATAGCTCCAATTCATCCAGCAGAAGTCCAGTAATGCTCTCTAGGTGAGGAACTCTGAGGTGTGGGACAGAGTTAGCTGATTTACCACCCTGTCCTGGAAGGACACTAGTTGTAGCTGACCTGATCATGACTTCAGGCAGGTCTCTACCATCTCCACTAGCTCTCTTGTTGACAGAGATCAGGACTCCTACAATACACAGGTTGATTTCTAAATATTTAAGAGTCTTTCAGCCCCATGGGAAATTCTTAAGCTGGCTAGTGAGTATGCTCACTTGTTGCAGCCCCAGTAATTTGACCCAGTTGATCTTGGTATAGGAGGCGGTTGAATAGATCTACAGAGTGGAGGAGTGGCCTAGTGGTTGGGGCAAGGTACTTCAGGCCGGAAGGTCGGGGGTTCAAGTGGCCTAGTGGTCTTGGGCAAGCCACTTAACCCTTCATAGCCCATGTTCCCTGTAAAATAGTTATCTCCAAGTTATAATGCCCTGTTGCAGAATAGTGCGATATATAAAAGAATGTAAATAAATAAATAGTAGGCGTGCATCCTCTAGATCTGGGTTTTGAATCACAAGAAGTCTGCCATCAACATGGCCAGCAGGAGGACCCACATTTCGGGTTTGCAGCACCAGTACAAGAGCTGCTGTTGTATAAAAGGTATAGGAGCAACTCAGTGGCCAATGTGTACAGTTGCCCAGACAGCAGGCACTGTTAATGGACTCTCCTCCCTAATGCTAGTGCTACATATCAGGACTAATCCTTGATTAGACATTCTGCATTTAAGTAAAGGAGTTAAAAAAGACTTGCAAAAAGGTGGAGGACCAAACTCAAACCCATATGACTCCAGGGTACCATCTCTTGTGAAGATCTGTTCCTGCTTTCACCTACCTGCCCTACCCACCACCTATTTATATAGTAAATTAAGTTCTGGACCAAAAACATGAAAAATGATTGATACCAGGATCAGTTAGGACTAATTTATTTATTTATATTCTGTTATATACCGTGCTATTCTGCATCAGTACGGTTTACATTGAACAAACTGAAATTACATTGAACAGGGCATTACAACTTGGAGATAACTATTTTACAGGGAACATGGGCTATGGAGGGTTAAGTGGCTTGCCCAAGACCACAAGGAGCACCTGTGGGACTAGAAACCCCAGTCCTTCCGGCCCACAGTTGCTGTCCTCTAGTGGGATTTGAACCCCCGACCTTCTGGCCTGAAGTACCTTGCCCCAACCACTAGGCCACTCCTGTTGGGGTGAATAACCTCTGCCAGTATGATGATTAGCCACTGTGATAGGGATTTGGCTAGAATCTTAGTCTGCATAGAGCAGCAAGATAGATTACCAGTTCTTTATATTCCACATGCTAAGAAGGTCAGTGCTGCAAAATGGCAAGAAAAATCAACAAAAACAAACTCAATAGGTCTAACAAAATATCTAACATCCCATAAAGGCCTATTCAGTTTTCAGAAAAATGGCAAAAAAATGACAACCTTGTCTCCATGATTTCAACTAGAGCTGTCAGCGCAGACCTAAGCAAGTAAAAAAAAAAAAATTCAGCCAGTCGATGCTCATAGACCTCCCATGCAACATCTGGCATTGAATAGTGTGTCTTCCAAGGGAAGTGCTTTACTTTGAGGTCTATTTCTCTGACCTCCAGTTCCCATAAAGCTCAGCTGGACGACTATTCCACATGGAGATGGTAGAGACAAGGACTGTATCCGATTTCAAAAAAGCATAGGACAAACACAGAGGATCTCTAAAGCTGAAAAAGGGACTATTGTAGTTGATATGGAAGGTCAGACTAGATAGGCCATATGGTCTTTTTCTGCATCTTGTTTCTATATTTCTGTCTTTCATGCTTCTGGTTGAAGGTGGGAGAGACTAATGGGCTGATCCAGTTGAACTTTGTGAGCACTGGATTCATGACCTCATATAGGTTCCCCTGGGCTTATCATCCTTTAGAGACATGGAGAGCCTGCTGTTTCTCCTTATGTTCTAAGTGCAATCTTGTCTTGGGTGTCGGAGAAATGGACCTCAAAGTCAAGCACTTCCCTTGAAAGACACATGACTATGCAGTGCATCTTTCCATTGACAGTCTTAGCATATCTCCTGACAAATTATCCAGAGGCAGACTTTCCCCACCTCCCATCATTGATAAACTGAGAACATAAGAACATAAGAAATGCCATACTGGGTCAGACCGAGGTCCATCAAGCCCAGTATCCTGTTTCCAACAGTGGCCAATCTAGGTCATACGTACCTAGCAGTTTCCCCAAAAGACACAGGTTCTGCAGTGCTTGTACTAGGCCAAGCATTGATATCCTGGGTCCCTTTTTAATAGTGGTTTATGGACCTTTCCTCCAGGAACTTGTCCAAACCTTTTTTAAACCCAGCTATACTAACAGCCCTTACTACATCCTCCGGTAACAGATTCCAGAGTTTGATTACACGTTGAGAGAAGAAATATTTTCTCCTATTTGTCTTAAATAGTTTACCCTGTAGCTTCATTACATGCCCCCTAGTCCTTCTATATTCTGATAGCGTAAACAATTTATCCACGTTTATCCGTTCCCCTCCATTCATTAATTTATACACCTCTATCATATCTCCCCTCAGCCGCCTCTTTTCTAGGTTAAAGAGCCCTAACCTTTTTAGCCTCTCTTCATAGGAGTAGCCTTCCATCCCCTTCACCAATTTGGTGGCTCTTCTCTGTACTTTTTCTAATAACTCTATGTCCTTTTTAAGATACGGTGACCAGAATTGCACACAATATTCAAGGTGCGGTCGTACCATGGAGCGATACAGAGGCATTATAATATCCTTTGTTTTATTCTCCATCCCTTTCCTTATGATACCTAGCATTCTATTTGCTTTCTTGGCCGCCGCTGCACACTGGGCGGAGGGTTTTAACATGTTATCCACGATGACTCCTAAATCTTTTTCCTGGGTGGTGGTTTCTAATGTGGAGCCTTGCATCTTGTAACTATAGTGTGGGTTGTTCTTTCCTAGGTGCATAACTTTGCACTTGTCCACATTAAATTTCATCTGCCATTTGGATGCCCAGTCTTCCAATTTATCCAGATCCTCCTGCAGTTTTCCACAATCCTCTTGGGTTTTAACAACTTTAAACAGTTTTGTGTCATCTGCAAATTTGATTACCTCACTAGTTATTCCCTTTTCCAGGTCATTTATGAATATGTCAAAAAGTAGCGGACCCAGTACAGATCCCTGGGGTACTCCACTATTCACCTTTTTCCATTGGGAATATTGGCCATTTAGCCCTACCCTCTGCTTTCTATCTTTTAACCAGTTCCCGATCCACAATAGTACACTGCCTCCTATCCCATGACTTTTTAGCTTCGCCAAAAGTCTCTGATGGGGGACCTTGTCAAAAGCTTTCTGAAAGTCCAGATACACTATATCAACCGACTCACCTTTGTCTACCTGTTTATGCACACCTTCAAAAAAACAGATCAGATTAGTAAGACAAGATCTTCCTTGTCTAAAGCCATGTTGGCTGTCTCCCATTAGGCCAAACTGTCAGCTTTCCGATTGCACCAATCCACCCAAAATTTCAGAACTGCCACAACAGAATCACCTTGCTTGAGGAGGGAGGAGTTAAAATGTAGATGAGTGGCCCAAGGCTCAGTGGAGTCTTACCTTGTCTACATAGTGACCACATTCTGATATGAGAAGATTGTCAAATCCAGAGATCAGGTACCTCCTGTCTTCTTCCAGCCCTTGAGGGAGAGAGACATTAAAGTGTGGTTCCTTATCGGTCCTACAGTTCAGTCCTCCACCACTGGGTAGTGCACCTCCTCCTGCAACATGGAGACTGGACAAGTCAAACTTGTGACATCACCGGGTATATCCTGCTGGTCTTCTCCCATGATCCCCAGTGTGTCCAGTCTCCATGCAGCATGAGGACGTAGTGAGCCTAGGTGCTGGGCTCACTTGAGAAGCAGTTTAGGAGCAGTTAGTCAGGATTTGATTTACCTTGCATTTCTTTTGCCCTTCTTTAGGTGTAATCCTGTAAATTGAATTCATTTTCATTTTCATTTAATTTCATTTACTTTTACTTTATTTATTTTCACCTAGTCTGCCTTAGTGTAAAGGGGGGTTCTGTCCCTTTTCAAAGTTCACGCTGCCAGCTAGCCTCTCTGCTTGGGATTCTTCGGTCTCTGTGCCCGGTGATGATCTCTCCCCCAGGACTGTACGGGGGAGAGCTCTGTGGAACACCTGCATTTTGGCAGTGTCCATGCGGCAGATTCCCATCGCGGCGGGAGCCTCAGGCCGTTCGAGGTTCTTTAGCCGGTGGGCCGGGGCTCGCAGCGTCTGCTACTTCTGGTGGCACGAGGCAGCAGCGTGTCTGGACAGCTCTTCACCCCGCAGCTACAGCGGGGTAACTGCTGCATCCCGACGCCACAAGGGAGTCTCTCGAGTCCGCATGGAGGGGCTCTGAGCTCTTGCCGCCTCTGTGGTGTTTGGCGCCAAATGGGCCTGCTTCGGATTGGCGCCATTTTCTCGGCAGGGCTGAGGCCTCGTGGCGGAGAGCGGAGCAGCCCCGCGTTTGAGCAGACGACGCTGTTCCACGCGGCTACACCCAGATAAGGACTTCCTTTTGCTGTTACTTTTAATTTTAATTTCATGATAGTTTATAGTTCTTTGAATGCAATGTGATTGGTTTGGGTTTTTACTTCTTGGGGGGTGCCTTTACCTTTGTCTGCATTCTGGCAGTTAGCGACGTCTGTCAGCAGCAGGTTTCCGTGCTAGGATTTGGCCATTCAGGGTCATCGGCGGCACAACCACCTACAAATTGAGCCCTTTCTGAAATTGTCATTTACATAAGGATGCTATTTCCATGTTTATTCGCTTGGAAATTGTGCAGACAGCCTCTAAATGTCGTTATGCCATCTGCAAATTTGATCGCCATGCTTGCTGATCTCTTTTCCAGATCATTTCAGTGCAGTAGCTGTTACCAGATGCCAGTTCCAGTGCAGATCCCGAGACATTCCACTATTTACGGGTCTCCTGTGAGAAAACTGGCCATTTAGTCCTATTGTGTTCCTGTTTTTGATCCATTTCCTATTCTATAATAGCACATCATCTCCTTCCTCAGGAGAAGTTCATAAGGGGCTTTGTCAAGTACCTTCTAAAACATCCAGATACATATCATTTGGCTTACTCACATGTTTGTTAACCCTTTGAAAAGACAGCTTGGTGCTGCCTTTCAGAACAAGTTCTATCATTTAACTGGCACTGAACTCAGATTCATTGGTCTGTAGTTTCCAAGATCGCCTTTGAAGCTCTTTAAAAAAAAAACAAACAAAAAAAAAAAAACAATTTATTTATTTATTTAATTTAACATTTTTTCTATACCGCGCTATTAAAATCAGCGGTGTACATCGAACAAGAATACTGCAATGTATACAAACAACATTGAGTTTACAAAGAACAGGGAATTGAACATTAGTAACTCTTCAATCTTTAGAGATCATTAATACTAATGTTATGATTGAGCCTGGCTGATATTATGAATGATCACTATTAGACAAAAATTAGCTAGGTTAAGACACTTAGTGCAGAAAACCAAATCAATGTTATCAGAGCGCAGCTTGCCCATTTGGCGGGAACACTGCCCATCTGGGCCATCTGGGGAAAGGCCCCTGCTGGGGATCGTGAGAAGTGTTGCTGGATGGCACAGTCCGGGGCTTAGTGTTCCAGGGTCCTGGAAGGGTTGATAGCGGCAGTCAGGCCTCCCTGTCTTTGCTATGACGGTCACCTAGGTTCAAGCGTCCTGTGTTTTGGGTGACAGGAGTGGGACACCTGGACATGTGGTGCTGGATGTTGGATAGGCTCATACTTCTTAGTTGCATTCTCCTTGAGTGCGTCTGCATGTCCGTGTTCCGTCTGTGATCTCATGCTCAGGTGATTGTTGCAGCAATGACAGAGATCGCTTGGGATATCGTAAGTGGGGTTGTCATGGTGTTGCATGGGGTTGCCAATGCAAGACGGGGCCATCCTGAGGAGTTTGGGCCTCAGTCATCAGCTTTCCCTTCGGTGGCCCGGCTGTCCAGGAGGCACCCCTCCAGATCCGCCGGTCCAGTCCTTCCCTGCCTCTTCTCAATGTGGGCAGGGGGGCTGGCAGATCTGGAAATTCACGTCCACTGCACGTTCTACTGTTTTACCTCTGTCTTGGGGTTCTGAGGTCATATATTCCCAATCATTTGTTTGGTGGGGTGCTGCTGTCTGTTGTGCAAGACAAGGTGGTCAACAGTCGGAGGCTGTCGTCTATTCCCCTTACCCCTGAAGGTGCTCACAATTTAAGTTTTTTGTACCTACGGAGGTGTATGTTGTTAAAGGCTAGCAGGCGCACCTGTGGGACCAGAATCCTCGGTTCTTCCGACCTTCCGTTGAGGTGCGCGTGTGGGGTTTACTCCCTTGGTCGGCTAGCAACTTGCTTCACCCATTGGGCCTTCCCTTTCCTCAAGGCATCGTTGCGTCCCACTTCTTCGTGGGGGCTCGCCGCAGGGCCTGGAGTTATGCTCAGCCGGTTCCAGCCAGGGCTGAGTCCTTGGGGGGAGGCTCCGATCCTAACGATACAGGGAGTGCTGGGATCCGTTCAACCAGGTTCCTTCGGGCCCAGCGTACGTCGTCTTTTGCTGGCCGGTTTAGGTCTTCGGGTCGTGGCGGTGCTCCGAGAAGACCAGTAGGCTGCACAGTGCTTGTCTTGGAGCAAGCGCGGGATATCTGTAGGTTCATATTCAAAGCCGTCTGGTTACATGTCCCTCCATTGTGGAATGCTGTACTAGTAGGCATACTTCATATGCTGGGCTTACAAGTTGGCTTCCGCGCTGCTCGGCATCAGCCAAGGTGACTGCCGGTTTAAGCTGTGGAGTCAGCCTGGAGGAGGGGCCTTGCGTTCTCTGGACAATGCCCTGTTCGGTTGTGCCCCTTGTGGCCCTTATGGAGTTGTAAGAAGGCAAAAAAAAAAAAAAAAAAAGAATAATCAAACAGGAAAGCCTTCCTAATTGTCCCCACTTCTTTTTTATAAGGTTCTGTCCCTTTCTTCCGGGAGCTTGGCTGGAGCGTGGTTAGACTCAGCTACATTTTGGGGATCCTTTATGTACAAGGTGTTTTAGTGTACGCAGCATGCCCAGTGTTCCATCGTCTGACTGGAACGGTGCGCGGTACGTCAGCCGTGGCAGGCGTTCACAGACACGGTAGCGGATCGAGCTCTGTAGGTGCTGTCTGAGATCTCCGGAATGGTGGCCTATTTCGATCGGCAGGGTGGAGTCGGTCGGGTGGTCAGGTTGGCCCGAGCGAAGGGACAGCGTGCGCGGTTGAAGCCTTGGCGGCCTGCGTTTCGGTGGGGACACTGTGGTGGCGAATGTCCTTAGCGGGGTCCGAGTGTTTGCCGGAGGAGTGAGATTGCATCAGGTGGTGTGCGCTCAGATGCGGTCAGCCCATATTGGACCTCATGGCGACCTGTCAGTCTGCGGCGACGGGTCGATGTTTAGCAGAGGACATATGAGGCTACTGGATAGCGTCGACGCATTGGTACGGGGCCGTGGCCCGGTCCATTCTATGCCTTTCAGAGGTCATAGTGAAAATGGCCGACTGGGTCTGGTTGCTAAGATATGTGCTCTTCATTAGTCAGTGGGGACCATTACCAGTGTATTCTGCAACATTTGCGTGAGCTTGCATAATCTTTACTTGCAACCAATCGAAATAACTGTCCAAAACCAGTTGATGCAGTCACTACTTAAATTTGCCTTGCTTGACAGTAAAAAAAAAAAAAAAAAAAAAGACATATTTATTTTATACCGATAGGTCACTCACAGCATATTTGGCGATTCCTCGTCCTGGTGTTAATCATGCAGATAATTTCTGCTCTAGTTGTGGTGATGTGACTTTTACATCACAAAAAATGGCATATGACTGTGGCGGTTCAGAAAGCCTACAATTTATATTTTGGCTGCAGAATAAAAGATCAGGATAAAAGCTAGGCGCCACACATATGCTGCAATACATGTGTAGCAGATCTCAGGCTGTGGATGGATGTGAAAAGACCATCAAAGTCTTTTGCGGTTCCAATGATCTGGAGAGGGCCCATGGATCACGTCGGCGATTGCTACTTCTGCATGGTTCCTCCACTTCCGGAGGGCATATCCAGGTGATGTAAGCGGTTGGCCTACTGGCATTGCGTCGTGGGCGTGGCTACCAGAGTCTCCTTTCTTTTTTGTCACACCATGTAAGACTCCACATCTTCTGAAACAACGCTGAACTCGGTGCGTCCCCTCTGACTCGCCCGAGTCGGAGCCTCGGCGGCGGTCCCCCCCCGGAGGATACCCGGTTCTCCGATTTCATGAGGGATATGGCCAAGGCTTTGGCCTTCTCCGCGGATCCGGAGGAGGAGCCTCGAGCCGAAGAGCTCGAGGCCCTCCAATACGACTCTCCCCCTAAGGAGGCCTTTACTGTACTGGTTCCTCCGATGCTGGAGCGGCTACTCTTCCGCATGTGGGAGAGCCCGGCCTCGATGCCGGTGTTGAGCAAGCGGGTCGATTCGATGTATCGAGTCCGCAAGAGCCCCGGGTTCCAGAAGGCTCAACTACCGCACCATTCCATGGTGGTGGAATCGGCCATGCATCGACTTAAGAGTCAAAAGATGCACTCCTCGGCGCCTCCGGGTAAGGAGGCCTGGAACCTGGATGCCCTCGTTAGAAAGTGCTTCCAGGGCTCTATGCTTGCTTGTCGAGTCCAGACATACCAGCTATATATGGGCATGTATCTTCGAGACCTGGCAAAAGAAATTGCCGGGTTCTCTGCTGGTCTCTCCGAGGAACCCTTGCAGCGGTTCCAGGCCTTGTCCACGGGGATTCGTGAGTGCTCGAAGTTCATTTCTCGGGCAGCCTACGATGGCTTCGAAGCATCGGCTCGAGTAGCTGGAGCCAGCATCGGGGCTCGCCGTCAGGCTTGGCTTCAGTCATCCGACCTCGAGCCATGGGTGCAGGACAAGTTGGTCGATGTCCCTTGCAGAGGTGAAAACCTCTTTGGCAAGCCCATGGCTGAAAAGGCGGCGGAACTCGAGTCCGAGACTCTCACCAGGACTCGCCTATCCAGAAAGACCTCTGCCCCTTCACAGAAGAGGAAGGGCTCAGGGAAAAAGCCTTTTTACCCGAGGAAGGTGTTTGCTTATAAACACCACCACCCACAATATCAGGCCGCTGCAGCCCCCCATCAGGGACAGCAGCCTAAGGGACAGGGTAACGGATCCCGTAGGCAGAAGGCCCCCAAGCCCGTTACGCAGGCCCCTGCTCAGCAGGGTGGGGGGTTTTGACTATGCCAGCATAGCCTCTCCCCCTCAGCGACTTTCGCTCAGCATGGGGGGCCGGCTGACCCACTTTGCCCACAGGTGGTCTGCCATAACATCCGATTCCTGGGTGCTGCAGGTGGTTCAAAAGGGCTACCTCCTACATTTTCACCAGGTGCCTCCTCCCTACTTTCCAGGGGAGTCTCCAAGACCCCCTCTGCACAGGGACTTACTCCTTCAGGAGCTGCAAAGTCTGCTTCGAGAGCAGGCTGTGGAGCCAGTGCCCCAACACCTGTGGGGTCACGGGTTTTACTCGAGGTACTTCCTGGTTCCAAAGAGAACAGGAGGCCTCAGACCCATTCTGGACTTACGCAACCTCAACAAGTTCCTGCAGCGGGAGAAGTTCAAGATGCTTACCCTTGGAATCCTACTGCCCTACCTCCAGCAGGGAGATTGGCTATGCTCCTTGGATCTAAAGGATGCTTATACTCACATCCTTATTCACCCAGACCACCGGCAATATCTAAGATTTGTGGTGGCAGGGAACCATTATCAGTACCGAGTACTGCCCTTTGGCCTGTCCTCCGCTCCCAGGGTGTTCATGAAATGCCTGGCAGTGGTGGCCGCCTTCCTGAGGCTTCAAGGCCTCTTCGTCTTCCCCTACCTGGACGACTGGTTCATCCGGGCACAGTCTGCCCTAGAGGTCGCTCAGGCCACTCAACGCACAGTGGCTCTGCTTCAGCACTTGGGCTTCGTCATAAACTTCGAAAAGTCCACTTTGCTCCCCTCTCAGGATCTCGAATTCATAGGAGCACGGCTGGACACTCTGCAGGCTCGTGCCTTCTTACCTCTGGAACGGGCCAACAATCTCATAGCTCTGGCCAGCAGGTTCCACAGCACGTCACCGGTCTCTGCCAGACAATTCCTACACCTGCTCGGACATATGGCCTCCACGGTCCATGTCACTTCGAATGCCTGTCTACATATGAGGCCTGCGCAGTGGAGCCTTCGCACTCAATGGCATCAGGCCACAGGGAGATTGATGGACTTAATACAGATCTCCGACCACCTGGTCTCCTCTCTGCAATGGTAGCTTCACCTGCCCAATCTGGTACTCGGCATGACCTTTCAGTCTCCTCCACCTTCTCAAGTGCTCACGACAGATGCCTCTCTCCTGGGATGGGGAGCGCATTGCCAAGGAACATGCACTCAAGGCCTTTGGACACCTTGGGAAGCTGCTCAGCAGATAAACTTCTTGGAGCTGCGGGCGATCCGCCTAGCTCTGCGGACCTTCTCTCACCTCACGTCTCGTCAGTCTGTACTGGTGCAGAGGGACAATCAGGTTGCCATGTTCTACGTGAACAAACAGGGGGGCACGGGCTCCCTCCTTCTATGTTGAGAGGCTCGGAGACTGTGCTCTTGGGCAGTCGGTCACGACATCCTTCTCAAGGCTGTTTACCTGCCCGGGCAGGACAATTGCCTGGTGGACAAACTGAGCCGGATTCTGCAGCCGCACGAATGGAGGCTGAACCCCGCAGTGGTCCAGCAGATCTTCCGCAGTTGGGGCTCCCCCACCTTGGATCTCTTTGCCAGTCCCCTGAACCGGCAGCTTCCCAGTTTCTGCTCCCGGCACCCGCATCCTCTCAGAGTAGCGCCGGATGCTTTCCTCATATCGTGGTCCACGGGCCTGCTGTATGCCTTCCCTCCCACGCCACTTGTGTCCCGGACATTGTTCAAAGTTCTCCAGGACAGGGCCTCCGTGATCCTGGTAGCGCCCCGGTGGCCGAGGCAACCGTGGTTCCCTCTACTTTTACAGCTAGTGGTGGACATCCCTCTTCCTCTGGGGTTTCAGCCCGATCTCCTGACCCAGGATCAGGGTACTCTTCTGCATCCCAACCTCCGGGCCCTGCACCTGATGGCCTGGCTGCTGAAAGGGTAGTCCTAGCTCCGCTTCTGCTACCTCCGGAAGTGGAAGCCGTCACCCTAGCGTCTCGGTGACCTTCCACCCGGAAATCTTACGCCCTTAAATAGCGTCGCTTTTCGGTCTGGTGTTCTCAGCGCTCTGAGGACCCCTTCGCCTGTTTAGTATCAGTGGTACTGCAATACTTGCTTCACCTCTCCGATCTAGGCCTCAAATCCAACTCTGTCAGAGTCCACCTCAGTGCCCTTTCCGCACATCATTCGCCGGTGGAAGGCCAGCCTCTTTCCTCGCACCCCTTGGTGGCGCGTTTTCTCAGAGGCCTCCTTCTGCTTAAGCCTCCGTTGCTCCCTCCAGCTCCTGACTGGGACCTCAATGTGGTTCTGCAAAGGCTTACCTGTCCGCCTTTTGAACCCATGGCTACCTGCCCTCTTTGTTTCCTCTCCTCAAAAACTCTCTTCTTGGTAGCCCTTACCTCCGCTAGGCGCGTAATGAGCCCCCGTACACTAGGTTCTACAAGAATAGGGTAGTCCTACGGACTCACCCTAAGTTTCTTCCAAAGGTGGTCTCCCATTTTCACATCAACCAAGAGGTGGTTCTTCCGACCTTCTTTCCCAGACTGCATACCAGCCGAGCTGAAACTGTTCTGCATACCCTGGACTGTAGAAGAGCCTTATCCTTCTACCTTGACTGTACGCGAGAGCATAGAAAAGCCGTCCAGCTTTTCGTATCTTTTGACCCCAACCTGTTGGGGGTACCTGTCTCTAAGCGTACTCTGTCCATCTGGGTAGCCGACTGTATCGCCTGGGCTTATGGGGCAGCCGGCCTCTCATTAGAGAGTCGAGTCACGGCTCACCGTGTCAGGGCGAAGGATGCGTCTGTGGCTCATTTCCGCTCTGTTTCGTTGGCAGACATCTGCCGGGCCGCTACTTGGTCTTCAAGCCAGACTTTTGCGGCTCATTACTGCCTGGAGAGGGAGTCCCGCAGGGACAGTGCTTTCGGTCAGGCAGTCCTCCACAATCTCTTTAAGGTCTAAGCAACTCCTCCCTCCGGCCCTGGTGTTGGGCTACCGGCCGGTTTCGTATTCAGAGAAGATTCCTTCCTTCTGTACTGTTGAGCTTGGGGGAGCTCTTTTTAGGCTTGAGGTCTCCGGTAGCCTTAAGCTTGGGAGTCCCATAAGTGAGGACTGACTTCCTGCTTGGTCCTGGAGAAAGAGTAGTTACTCACCTGTAACAGGTGTTCTCCAGGAGCAGCAGGAATCAGTCCTCACTACCCTCCCTCCTCCCCTTGGAGTTGCAGTCATTCTTCTTATATGGTTCTGCTAACATTTTTGCTGTCTCTCCGCTATGTCATCAGACTGAGCAAGATGGCACCCCTGGGCGGGAAGGGGACCGCGCATGCGCGCTGCAATTCCCAAAGGCTTTCTTCGAAAGCTGGGGAAAATTGCTCTGCGAGGGCTCCGTCGACGCCGACGTCACCCATAAGTGAGGACTGATTTCTGCTGCTCCTGGAGAACACCTGTTACAGGTGAGTAACTACTCTTTCCAGCATCTTTGCTCCGGATGTGAGGCAGGACAAAGAACAAAATTACTCAACATGTAGATAGTCATGGCTTAATGGGAGACCGCAAATATGGCTTTAGACAAGGAAGATCTTGTCTTACTAATCTGTTATGTTTTTTTGAAGGTGTGAATACACTATATCAACCAACTCACCTTTGTATATCTGTTTATCTGGACTTTCAGAAAGCCTTGACAAGGTCCCTCATCAGAGACATTTGGCAAAACTAAAAGGTCATAGGATAGGAGGCAGTGTACTATTGTGGATCAGGAACTGGTTAAAAGATAGAAAGCAGAGTGTTGGGCTAAATGGCCAATTTTCCCAATGCTGAAAGATGAATAGTGGAGTATTCCAGGGATCTGTGCTGGGTCCGCTGCTTTTTAACATATTCATAAATGACCTGGGAATGGGAATAATGAGTGAGGTTATCAAATTTGCAGATGAGACAAAACTATTTAAAGTTGTTAAAACCTATGAGGATTGTGGAAAATTGCAAGAGGATCTTGATAAATTGGGAGACTGGGCATCCAAATGGCAGATGAAATTTAATGTGGGCAAGTGCAAAGTTATGCACCAAGGAAAGAACAATCCAAACTATGGTTACACGATGCAAGCTTCTACATTAGGAATCACCGCCCAGGAAAAAGATTTAGGTGTCATGGATAATATGTTAAAACCCTCCACCCAGTTTGTGGCGGCGGCCAAGAGAACAAATTGAATGCTAGATATCATAAGGAAAGGAATGGAGAATAAAACAAAAGATATTATAATGCCTCTGTATCGTTCCATGGTAACATTGTAAATGATGGCAGATAAAGGCCAGAATGGTCCATCCAGTCTGCCCAGAAAGATGGCAAGAGTAGGTGCACCTCTTGCTCTGTGCAGGCCACCCCTCCCCATGTCTTTGTTTAGGGGTGAACCCACCACTCCATGTAGGACACCCCTATTTGTTGAGATGTTAGATGGTTCAGCTTATTTTGTTTTTATCCTGTTGCTGTAAAGGGATCCACTGTGTTTGTCCCATGCCATTTTGAATTCCGTCACCGTGTTTGCCCCCACCACTTCCATCGGGAGGGCATTCCAAGCATCCACCACCCTTTTCAGTGAAGAAATATTTCCTGACATTGCCTTTCAATTTACCACCTTGCAGCTTCATGTTATGCCCTCTAGTTTTACAGCTTCCCCGTCTTTGCAAGAGGTTTGTTTGTTCATCATTTCTCTTTAAGTATTTAAAGGTCTGAATCATATCTCCCCTGTCCCTCCTTTCCTCCAAAGTGTACATATTTAGGTCTTCAAGTCTCTTCTCATAAGGCTTCTGACGTAGGCTCCAAATCATTTTGGTCGCCTTCCTCTGAACAGCTTCCAGTCTTTTTACATCTTTTGCAAGATATGGTCTCCAAAACTGAATGCAGTATTCCAAGTGAGGCCTCACCAGTGACTTGTGCAGTGGCATAAGTACCTCTTCCTTTCTGCTGGTAATCCCTCTTTGTATGCAGCCCAACATCCTCCTGGCTATTTGCCACTGCCTTGTCGCACTGTTTTGCCACCTTGAGATCTTCAGAGATAATCACACCAACCTCTCGCCCCTATCACCTACATTTCCCTTGGATTTCTGCTACCCAAGTGCATGACACTGCACTTTTTCACATTAAATCGTAGTTGCCAAGCATTAGACCATTCTTCCAGCTTTTGTAGATCTTTCCTCATGTTAACCACTCCCTTGGGGGAGTCCACTCTGTTGCAAATTTTTGTGTCATCTGCAAAAAGACAGACTTTTCCATTCAGTCCTTCAGCAATATCACTCACAAATACTTTGAACAGTGCAGGGCCAAGGACCTGAACCCTGGGGCACCCCGCTAATCACCTTTCTTTCATCCGAGTGAGCTCCATGTACCATCACCTTATGTTGTCTGTCAGTCAACTAATTTCTAATCCAGTTTACCATCTTGGGACCCATCCCCAAACTACTGAGTTTATTGATAAGCCTCCTTTGAGGATCAGTATCAAAGGCTTTGCTGAAATCCAGGTAGATGACATCCATTTCATGCCCCTGATCTAGTTCCTTAGTCACCCAGTCAAAGAACTCAATCAGATTTGTTTGGCAAGACCGTCCTTCGGTAAAACCATGTTGCCTCGGGTCTTGCAACCTGTTGGTTTTGAGAAAGTTCACTATTCGCTCTTTCAGGAGCGCCTCCATTACTTTTCCCACCACCGAAGTAAGGCTCATGGGCCTGTAGTTTGACACTTCTTCCCTGTCCCCACTTTTGTGTAGAGGTACGACATCAGCCATTCTCCAGTCCTGAAGAACCTCTCCTGTTTCCAAGGATCTGTTGAAGACATCCTTTAACGGTCCTGCAAGAACCTCTCTGAGTTCTTTCAGTATCCTGGGATGTATCCCATCTGGTCCCATGGCTTTGTCCACTTTCAGTTTAGCAAGCTGTTCTAACACCTCATCTTCTATGAATGATGTGGTATCTACTTCATTCCCATTTTTATATTTGGGAGTCACAGCTGGTCCATCTCCAGGATTTTCTTTAGTAAAAACAGAGCAGAAGTATTTGTTTAGCAATTTTGCTTTTTCAATGTCACTTCCCACGAGTTCTCTCCCAGCACTTCTGAGTCCTGCAGTTCCAACTCTGATCTTCTTCCTTTCCCGAATATACCTGAAGAAAGTTTTGTCGCCACCCTTAACATCTTTAGGCATCTTTTCCTCTGCCTTTGATTTTGCTTTCCTTATTTCTCTTTTTGAGTCTTTGAGTTTGATCTTGTATTCATTTCTGTGTTCTTCTGTTTGCAAGCTTTTGAATTTTGCGAAAGCTGTGTTTTTTGCCTTTATTTGAGCAGCCACTTCTTTGGAAAACCAAATAGGTTTCCTTCTCCTCTTGTGTTGTGTGAATGCACCTTGAATAATGTGTGCAATTCTGGTCGCCGTATCTTAAAAAGGATATAGCTTTATTAGAAAAGGTACAGAGAAGAGCCACCAAAATGGTAAAGGGGATGGAAGGATACCTATATGAAGAGAGGCTAAAAAGGTTAGAGCTCTTTAACCTGGAAAAGAGACGGCTGAGTGGAGATATGATACAGGTCTATATATCGATTGGAACGGGTAAACGTAGATCGATTGTTTACGTCATCAGAATATAGAAAGACTAGGGGACATGCAATGAAGCTACAGGGTAACCTATTTAAGAGTAATAAGAAAAAATATTTTTTCACTCAACGTGTAATCAAACTCTGGAATTTGTTACCAGAGGATGTAGTAAAAGCTATTAGTGTAGCTGGGTTTAAAAAAGGTTTGGACAAATTCCTAGAGGAAAGGTCCATAAACCATTATTATAAGGGACCTAGGATATCACCTGTGTCTTTTGGGGAAACTGCTAGGTACTTGTGACCTTGATTGGCCACTGTTGGAAACAGGATATTGGGCTTGATGGACCTTGGTCTGACCCAATATGACATATCTTATGTTCTTATGACACCCAGTTACACGATGCAGGTTCAAAAGAGACGCAAAATTACATAGGGCTCCACCCATCTTCCATGGTGATGACGGCGGTGGCACCGTCGCCCATCAACCTTGAGAATATGCGCCCATGGCTGTGGGCTTATCCTAACCAGGAGAAGGCCTGCAGCATTCTATAAGGGTTCCCGCAGGGTTTGTACATCCCATCTGTGATGTCCTGGGGAGCTCTTCGGCCTCTGATGCATGACTCCCCATCAATTCTCGGACAAATCATGGTGGTGAGGGACAAACCCGCCAAAGAAATTGGATTGGGATGGATAGTTGGTCCCTTCACCAAACCACCTTTTGTAGACATAATTGTCTCCCCATTGGGCATAGTGCCAAAAAAGGGCATGGGTAAATTTCGATTGATTCATAACTTGTCCTACCCTGATAGCGACTCGGTTAACGATCAGTATTGATCTGCACTTGTGCTTGGTGCAATATGCGTCGGTGGATCAGGCCATAACACTGGCAAGAGAAATGGGCACACAGGCATTTCTGGCGAAGACCAACATAGAATCGGCATTTCACTTGCTGCTGGTGCACCCAGAGTCCTTTAAATTGCTTTGAAGGCAATTTCTATTATGACCGGTGAATGCCCATGGGATGTTCCATCTCATGCACCTATTTTGAGATGTTTAGCTCCTTTGTCCACTGGGTGACCGAAGAGATCATGGGGCCAGGGAAGGTGATTCACTATCTGGATGACTTTCTGTTCATAGGCTCTACATATGAGCAATGTCTGCAGATATTGATATCATTCCGGCATTTCGCGCACTAGTTTTGGATTCCCCCGGCAGAAAACAAGACCATGGGCTTGCAATCATGATAACCTTTTTGGGTATCAAGCTGGACCCTCGGGAACAAGTCTCGTGCCTGCCCCACGAAAAGATCCTTAAATTAAGAGCAGCTATCAAACGAATAAGGAACACATGCAAGGCGACCTTGGACCAGTTCCAATCCTTGATGGGACTGCTCAGCTTTGTGATTAGAGTCATTCCCATGGGAAGGATTTTCTCCTGGTGTATGGTCCTGGCAACTAAAGGGTTAAAGTGACACCACCATATTGAAGTTACAAGGGGCATAAAAGATGACCCTGTGCATTTGGAAAATATTTCTACAATCCTTTAATGGCATGGCCTTCTGGCAGGACCTTGAACTTTACACAGATGCTTCTGGTGGAATGGGATTTGGTATATACTTACATGGTGCTTGGAAACATGGTCCAGCGAGTGGCATGCACGTGGCGACATGAAAGATTTCATCTTCCTAGAATTGTTCCTAGTGATAGTGGCCTTATTCATAAAGGCCCCGCGATTAGCGAATAAAGCAATTGCCTTTCGCTCGGACAACATGGCGATAATACAGGCAGTGAATGGCATGTATGTTGGGACCCAGGATATCACTGCTTGACCCAATACAAGCACTGAGGAACCTGTGTCTTTTGGGGAAACTGCTAGGTACTTATGACCTAGATTGGCCACTGTTGGAGGCAAGATACTGGGCTTGATGGACCTTGGTCTGACCTAGTATGGCATATCTTATGTTTTTATGTTCTTATGGGACAGTAGGGGTGGTGGCCTTATTGAGACAAATAGTGTTGATATGCCTGACACACATCACCTGCAGGGTTGTGCATGTACTGGGGTATCGTAATGTTTTGGCTGATTCTCTATCTTGTTCAAAGATGATGGCCTTCTGGAGCAGCACTCCCAGTGCCGATGCAAACAAGACTCTCATACCAATACAGGTCTGGGTCTTTAGTCTGGCGAAGTATGGAACCTAATGATAGACTCATCGGCAATGCAGATCAGACACAAGTACCTGAAAGGGTAGAATCAATTCCATGAATTCTGTCAAAGGAAAGCGATCAAGAATGGTGATCGGTTCTGAACCGACACTATTTGGTTATTAGCATGCCGGGAAGACGGTTTGAGCAAATCAGCGGTTCAAACGCACCTGGCTGCCATCACCTTCTTCACTAGAGTAATGGGGGAGCTGAGCCCGTCGACTGACTTTGTCATCGCTAGGGTGATAAAGGGATGGTCAGCCGGGCATAGCCGCACACCGGATCAACGACGCCCAATTACTCATGAATTTCTGTGGGTGATGTTGAGGGTCTCGGATGCGGTCTGCCATGACCCGTTTGAAGCATGCCTCTTCCGATGTGCCTTTGCAATGGCATTCTTTGGTGAGATGAGGGTAGGAGAATTAGTGGCGCCATCAAAGAGCACACAAGTAAAGAAGGGGCTGCAGTGGCATGATGTGACATTACGTGACGTAAATCCTCATGCGTGTAACCGACCCAACAGGAAGGGGTGTCAGGGTGTCTTTGGCACTCCTTGAAAGGGGATGATACCTGCCCAGTCAGAAATGTGCACAAGTACATCAGGATCCGGCCACAAGGGGGAGAGTGGTTCCTGGTCACAAAGAAAGGACTGCTCTCGCGGTTCCAGTTCGCCAGAGTGCAAAAACTTTGTATTAGGTGATTAGGGCTGCAGGAAGAGGAATATGGCACACATTCCTTCCAAAGCATTGCCATCTGTGCCTTCTCATATGCTAGAAAAGTCGATCACGTCACACCGTTGCTCATTCAACATCACTGGCTCCCCTTCCCTTAAAAGATTCATTTCAAAATTCTCACACTCACTCAGAAGGCCCTTCACAAATGTGCCCCACCTTATCTTTCCTTTCCTTTTTGACCAGCTCCTGTGTGCCCCCACGTTGCCTGCACTCTGGGACAATTGCCTGGTTCTCCCATCCCCTGCACATTGTCAGACGGCTGCCTGGGTGAGAATGTTCACAGTCTTGGCAAGTGCATATATCAATATGATTTGCAAGGGATTGTGGAAAATGCAGTCCATTCACACCAGACACAGCTGCTCACAATAATTAGTTGTGCTTGAGTGTAAAGCCAATAAGATATTTATTTATGGGGTTATTTCTCCCAACACAGATATGCTTGGTAGCACATAAAACAGGATACTTGCTTTCAGTGTTAAACTTAGAAAAACAAAATCAGGAAAACAACAGATGAACTTGTCAGGCAATCAAAGCAAAAGAATAAAGACCTGGTTGGTAACAAACTGGTCTTTTCTGTAGGCTTTAGCTAATATTTTCTTAGCAGTGTTTCAAACAACAAGCAAAACCGACAAAGAAGGGAAAAACTGTTCTTTTCAGGTTAACTTCTTATATCTTCACACATAGATTCAGAAGTGATTCCCTCAGAGCTCACAAGCAATTAGGTAAGGCTCAATTGCTAGCAGTTACCCAGCTGAAACCCCTTAGCTGGCTTGCTTTCTACTGCGTGGCTCAAATCCTACTTCAGGAGCTTTTCTGAGTAGATTAAAGAACAAGTTTGTATTTCTTTGTGATGGTTGTTGTACTTTGTAACAGAAAATTACCAAAGGAGTTTAGACAGAGAGCAATCCATATATTCACAGCCTGTATCTAAGACCGCTCCACCTTCTTCAACAATCATGGGTTCAATATCATGGATTGGCACAGAGGAATTTCTCAATGTAGCACTCTCAGGAGAATACTTGTTTCCCTGCTGTCTTTCAAGGTTATAGCTAGGGCATAGATCAATGTTCATACCTGAGCTTCCATTGCTGTTAGAGTTCCTCTCTAAATAGCCTGGCCAGTATGTAGTCCAGTTTTTATGTCCAGCCTTCCAATCCAGATCCCTGGACACTGGATCTCTCTTCACATACCTTCTGGCACGGGTCCTAGGGTCCCTTCCAAGTGCAGCCGTCTCCCTCACAGGTACCCTCTGGAGATTCCTAGCTCTGCAGCACCATTCCTCTGGCTTTCCCCAGTCCAATGGTGTATGCTGGCCTTTTGAATGTCTCCCAGTATACGTACTGCTCTGGACTCCTTTAGACCTCCCAAATGCTTTTCTCTTCTTTCTTCCAAAGGGTTTCTTGCCCTTTCTGTCCGTTCGCTCTGGCTTCTGCTTCTGATGATCCTCCAGATGATGAAGATGTCCAAGATGAGGATATCCAAGCTGATCCTGAGGATAAGGATTCTGAGGATAATTCTCTGTAGTATAAACTCTACCTTTATTCTGCTTTGATGAGTGCTCCACCCTAGCACAGCGCAGCGGTGCTGAATCAGGCCCTGCCCTTTGAGATGAGTGCTTAGGGATTACCTCATAGCCGTCCTGATTGAACACACGTTTCCCCACTTTAGCTCCTCTAATGGCTGTTGGAAACCTGGTGCATTCTGGGACTGGTAGTCTTTTATGGGAAAATTCTGTTTTCTTATTCCTACCAGAACTGACAGGTTGCTTGTTCAGTCACTTCACCTTTACTATAGCTCCTTCCTGAGCTATGATAAGCTTCCTTATCACAACGTGCCAAACATGAAACCGTTTGCCACTCTGCTTTTTTTTCTATGATGCCCCCCCCCCCCCCCCGCCCTTTGGAATTGCCTTCCCTCTCAGCTCAGATTGGAATCTTCACTCTCCACTTTCAAGAAGCTCCTTAAAACATATCTGTTCACTCAAGCGGTTGGAGTAGATCCCACTTGAGACTTGCATTGGTATTAGCTGTCCTCCTAGTATGCCTGGATTGTTTCCTGTCTGCTTCCTCCTATTACTTACTTTTCTATCCTCACTTTCCTTTATGATATGGAATTTCTTTTATTTTCAACCATTATTTGTAAGTAATTTTTTAAAAAACTGTAAACTACTCTGTTTGCCTGGTTAAGGGTGTTCAATTAAATCCTAATAAACCATAATATGGACCAGGACCTTTCAGTTTTCCTCTGAGTTTAACTTTGTTTTACATCTGTTTTTACTTTTTATACTGTCTTTTATTCTTATTTATTTAATCATAAGCTTTTATTTTTAGCATTTTAACATTAGTTATTTTGTATGGTTTTATTCTGATTTTACTCGTTTGGGTTGTATTTTACTGCTGCTTTTGACACTGTTGACCACAACCTTCTCCCCGATACCCTGTCCTCGCTTGGTTTTAAAGGCTCTGTACTATCCTGGTTCTCCTCCTATCTCTCCCATTGCTCTTTCAGTGTGTGTTCTGGTGGCTGCTCCTCCTCTGCTACCCCGCTCCCAGTTGGTGTACACCAAGGATCTGTCTTTGGTCCTCTCCTTTCTCTATACCCAGTCCCTTGATGCGCTTATCTCTTCCCCTGGCTTTCAGTACTATCTGTTTGCTGATGACGCCCAGATCTACCTCTCTACGTCTGAAATCTTTCTGGCAATCCAGACCCAGATCTCTGCCTGCCTTTCTGACATTGCTGGCTGGATGTCTCACCGCCGCTTGAAATTGAACATGGCCAAGACTGAACTTCTTTCCTCCTAAAACCTCCCCTCCTCTTCCTCCTTTCTCAGTCTTTGTGGATAACTCTGAACTCCTTCCTGTTTCCTCGGCTCACAATCTTGGGTTTGTCTTTGACTCCTCTTTTTCTCTCTCTCTCTCTCTCTCTCTCTCCACACACATCCATCTGATAGCTAAGAACTACCGTTCTTTCTAACATCAGCAAAATCCGCCCTTTCCTTTCTGAACACACTACTAAAACACTTATCCACTCCTTAATCTCACCTCCTGTCTTTTACTGTAACCTACTCCTTGCTGGTCTCCCTTTGAATCATCTCTCTCCCCTTCAATCTGTTCAACACTCTGCTGCGTGACTAATCTTCCGTCAGCTTCGTCATGCCCATATTACTCTGTATTGCCTAGGATCTGATTAAATTCAAGATCAATCAACCCCACATGTATGGTATTTAATAAGCTATTTAGTATGACATTGTGACATTACAATAGAACAATAAGTTAGTGATATTACAATGACAATAAAAAAATTGATATTGCATCTCCAAACTCCCTGTCCCTTACAAGAACAGAACAATGTGTCACCAAACTGCCATCATCGTAGCCCATTTTCAACATCATAAGAACATAAGATATGCCATACTGGGTCAGACCAAGGTCCATCAAGCCCAGTATTCTGTTTCCAACAGTGGCCAATCTAGGTCATATGTACCTAGCAGTTTCCCCAAGGGACACAGGTTCCACAATGCTTGTATTGGTTCAAGCATTGATATCCTGGGTCCCCCTTAATAATGGCTTATGGACCTTTCCTCCAGGAACTTGTCCAAACCTTTTTTAAACCCAGCTACACTAACAGCCTTTACTACATCCTCCGGTAACAAATTCCAGAGTTTGATTACACGTTGAGTGAAAAAATATTTTCTCTTATTAGTCTTAAACATCAGCTGGGAGAGCCTCAGCGAAGGCTGGAGAAAAGTCTGGGATTCTTCACTCATCGGCATGCGCCTGGCCAAATGGATATCTACTCTCTCTCTCTCTCTCTTTCTCTCTCTCTCTGTTATGGATTTTCTCTCTATATATAGGCTGTCAGTGTGTTGCAACTGGGCCACATGATTCCTCACATGAGCTTTTCTCTACAGATATTCTCCACCCCATACCCCTTTGTTCAACAGTAATTTGATTAGTCCTTCTCCAGCCTTTGTTCTCAGAGTTAATAAACCATTCTGGTCAGTCATTCCTTACAGCTTTGCTCTCTGGTAAGCTAGTAAACAGCTGGCTCAGCATGATTCCTCACAGGATGGCTCAAAAGTTCAATATTCCTTGCTGATCCAAATACAGTTTTAATTAGTAATCTGCCTCATGGATTTCAATCTACTAGCTACATGTAGAGGGTAGTGGAGCCAAGTGGTGAGGGACTAACAACCTCAATCATATTGCAACTACTTCTCCCTCCATCAGCTACGAATCTGATCTTGGATATTTTACCCAAACGTTTGCACTATTGACCACCCGTGGATTCAAAAAGCAGTATGAGCAGGAGAAAGAGAAGCCACAGCAATAACTAAGATCTGGGGAACAGGCAAAATGAGCAATTGGGCACATGATGTTCAGCAGAAAAATTCTAAGATACTAGAATTACAGTTACTTTCCAAGGAAACAATAATAAAAGGATAACAATACATAAGACAAAAAAATCATTCACAAAAGCCCCCAATCAGTCTCAAAGTCCTCTTCCTATTTCCAGATAATTTGGTCCTGCTTCTCAGCAGTTCTTCAGGATTTCGTAGTGTGCTTCACCTTTCTGTGAACAAAACTTGAACCTCTCATTCTCATAGGCAGATATCTTGGCCCTTTTTCAATGTGACGCAATGATCCAGGTAGGGACTCCTTTGCACATTTCTGCAGTGTGTAGTTAGGAGTTCTTGGGATGGTCTGTTTCATCTGGATTCTGGCCAATTTCCTCTGCTGGAATCTCTGGATTGCAGTTGATGACATGGCTCCAGGCCTCATTCAGAAGAGCAGCAATAAATATTGCTTTATAAACTTTCAGTGGTCTACCAGTAACTTTCTTGTATGGTGTCAACCTTGTGTCTCAGTTTAATAAACTCCTTGTCTCTCTTTCACTGGAGATTCATTTGCTGGTAGAAAATATTCCATTGTGCCCTTGACTGATCTTTACATGTTTACAGATCAGACAAGTTGTACACACGTGTTCTGCAATTTTGGCAAGTTTAGAATTATACCAATATTGTGAGAATTTGTGCATCAAATCATCCCCCTTTGCCTTTGCATGCCTGGCCAGGACATACAGAAGAAAAGTGAGGCAAAAAATCATCTGGAAGTACCACATCGCCAGTGTGGGTTATCCAAAGCTCATCAGGGTGCAAGATGCACCTAGCCTGTCTCCACGTGTCTATTTCCAATTGTTGAGTATATGTTGGGGCTTAGATGACTTCCTGAATGGAAGATTCTGGAGATGGCATAGTTGAATAAAATGCTCATCATTTTTTCGTTTAAATATTCATTAGGCAGATACATCACTTCACATCATTAAATTACCTTCATCAGTTTACTGTCCATCAGAGTCCTTCATCCCTCACAATACTTTTTCACCATGTGCATCATTCCACCAGCTACATGTTTTTTATACCATACTAATGTATCTTTCTTTGGCAAGGCTGCTAAGAACATCAAACAATTGTTAAAAACTTAGTATTTTTGTAAACAAATGGTAGGTAGAAAATATAAATTTAGATTCTTCTCAATAAGCATAACAGTATGAGTAAACTGTCCCTTTCCCACTAACTTAAACCGATTGTAGTACAAATGAATTAAAATTGACTACTGATTATGCATCAGCAGTGAGTTAGGGGTTAATTCAACCTCAGTTTTGCAGTCTGGTGAGAAACTGCTTACATAGCTACAGAGAGATACTGGTAAACAAGATAAGAAGAATAATTCACCTAGCAAATGTAGACCAGATAAGAAGAGCAATTCACCAGTTGTAATTGTAGAGTTTTGAGCTTCTAAAACCATGGGGGGGGGGGGGTATCCCTTGAGCATTATCAGACGTCTGGCCAGCGTCTTGATTGTGTTTAATTTAGATTCTTCTCAATAAGCATAACAGTATGAGTAAACAGTGTCCCTTTCCCACTAACTTGAATATTTATTTATTTTATTTATTTATTTAGCAAGCATTTGTATACCGCTCCTTCCAGCGATCAGAAGCGGGTAAGATTACATAGAAAGAGCTGTCAAATCAAAACAGTAAAATTTAAGGTATATACATAATTGATTCGGGGGGAAAGGACAGTACACAGCAAATTATCTACTTCTAGTCTATGGGGAAAAAAGATTACATATGTACGTTTTTACATAGAAGGTCCTCTGGTTCTTTGGGTGGAATAGTTTCTCTTCCTGTGGAATTAGAGCAGGTTGAAATGACTTTGAAAAAGGTGCGTCTTGAGTTTTTTTCTAAACTCTATTAGATTTTCGCTGGCTCTTAGTGTGGGCGGTAGTTGGTTCCATAGTGTAGGTGCTGTGTAAGCGAATGCCCTATTACTGGTGTTGACTTTGACAGATCTTATATCCGTAGGGGTGTGAAGGGTATTGGAGTTGATGGTTCTTCTGTTTCTGTTGGGGGGTTGTATGGCTATTAGGGTGGAGAGGAAGGATGGAGCAATGGTGTGGATGAGTTTGAAAGTGGTTGTCAGTATTTTGTACTTTGAGCGGGCTGTAATGGGGTAATAGCGCAGTACAGAAGAGACGTTAAATAAATAAATAAACAACTTAATTAGTCCAGTACTAAGTTGACATGTGCTCTTTCTAAATACAATATAAAACTATTATTTTGCAACATTTTATAACATCAATCCCAATAGGAAAAAGTATGGCTTCTAACATGACGACCACATATCTCTCAAGTATGACTAGAGTATCGTATGCACTGTTCCAAGTGAGAGTGCTGTAGGAAACTCAAAATATTTGCAGACTGATCTTGTATCTGCAGTGTCCACAACGATTTGTGTAAGCTACTCATTAATTATGGTGTCAAAAGAGATCCTTTTGAGGTGAGAGGCCTAAGAAGGTACAAGGCATTTGTGGTTGGGCCCCATGGCGATACTTCCTCGGGTTCTTCTTGGCCTACTCTCCCCTGCCTATTCATGTCTCTGCCGAGGCATAAATATACAAGGTTCATGTTCTTCAGGTCTTGTGGGTCCTCGAGGAGTCTTAGAGCAGCCCAGATCGAAGCAGCATGTGGCCTCACCTTCTGCCCCTATCTCTCTCTCTCTCTCTCTCTCTCTCTCCCCCAAACCTCTCCTGGATCATTGCTGACAAGCAAGATTTTGTTTTGTCCAATCAACTCAAGTTAATGTTATTGTTTTATTTGTAAATAACTTTACAAATATTCTCATATTTTCTGGCAACTCAGTTCCATCTTTCCATTAAATGTGCTCTATATGCTTGGGAACAAAGCAGTTTCAGATCAGCCTCTGTCCAAAATTCCAGCAAACTTAAGGGCAATGCAAGTTCAAAAGAAGCAGTGATGTTTACTCATCTTATAATTGCTGAGTGTTGTCACAGTCCCTCCTAGTGGCAGCGTGCAGAAAGGAGAGGGCGGACACTTATTGTTGGTTGAAGGAAAATCTTTTCTAGACCAGTGCGTCATGGTCTTTGTAGTCCCACTTCATAAAGAAATAGTGTGAGTCTTGTGCAGGGTTAAACTTAAATGGTTTTTATTCCCTTTGTTGCGCAAAGGTTCTCCAGGAAGACAAAAACAGAATGTACCTTACTTCAGGGTTTATGCCAAAATATTTACAAAGTCAGTAACTGTTACAGGCGCTTCACAGTTCTTTGCATTCAAACAGGTTTTCAACACCAAGAGGAAAAACAAATACAAAACTACTTCTTTCAGCTTAGCAAAAGCAAAAAGATATGTTAAAGCATGTCCTGCCGGTTACAATTCTGTGAGAGTCTCTAGACTCTTGGAAACAGAGCGAGCAGTCCATCGGGTGCTCTAACTGCAACAGCTCTGGCTCTATCACCTCTATTTTCATAGGTTCCTGTTCAGCCGTGTTGTCAGCTAGTCCTGAGCTTTCCCTGGATAAGGCAGGTTGTAGTTCAATAGATCTCTCCAATATTCCCCAGCCTTGCTGGTCTTGGTTTGGCAAATAACTGTTATGGCTTTTTACTATGCCTCTCTGTACAGGTTTCATAAGCCCTTCCTAGCTTTGTTTCCTATCAGTACGGTTTTCTGGGTTATAAGCTTACCTAGGAGCTGGCTCACATCTTGGAAAGGAAATATAACTGTACCTTGGGTCTTTGAGACGTGCTCTGCTGGTATTTGCTCTACCCGGCAGTCTCTTTCTATCACTGTCTTCCCTGAAGACTGGCTCCTGGAGCTTTCTGGAACGGGCTTTACCTCCCTGGAACTTAGCTCTCCCTTGTAAGTACTCCAAGCTTCTCTGCCTTTCTGTATGTGAGGTTCCTCTCTCAGGTCCCCTCTCAGTTCCTCTCTGAACTTGTGTTCCTCTCTGAACTTGTGGTCCTCTTTGAGCTTGAGGTCCTCTCTCAGCTCATAGTCCTCTCACAGTTCTTTCCTGAACTCGAGATCCTCTCCCAGTTCCTCTCTGAACTCGAGATCCTCTCCCAGTTCCTCTCTGAACTCGAGATCCTCTCTCAGTTCCTCTCTGAACTCGAGATCCTCTCTCAGTTCCTCTCTGAACTCGAGATCCTCTCTGCTTTCTTCCTTCTGAGCACTGTTTATAAAGCCGTTTCTCCACTGAGCTTCCTGGCTCTCTATTCAGGTGTACCTGATTAGCTCCTGCATTCTCAAAACCTGGGTGTGTCAGCTTAGCTTCTGTAGCCTCATGCCTGCTCCCTCTAGCTGCACTTTTAGGTAACTGCACCCTCTGTGAGTCAGTTGCTTTAATAATAAACAATGTTTTTTCCTAAGTCAATAGCTTCAATGGCTTCAGCTTTATCACATATCCCCCCTCTTAAGATATTACGGGCTGGCCTTGCATCGCCTGCACAGCATGTAATCTGTGACCTGGCCTCTGCATTGTGATACATCTTCCTTGCTCTGGGCTCGACCCTATACAATCTGTTTCCTCGGCACTACTCCAGCTAAGGTAACTAGGGCTGTCTGCTCATTCCATGGTCTGAGGACATTAATGTGGTAGACTTGCTGACGACCATTCTTATTCTCTACCATTTATGACACTGGACCAATCTGTTTAGCCACTGTATATGGTCCCCTCCATCGGGCTTCGAATTTTGGGGTAGCCCCTGTTACCATTACTATCACCTTCTCACCTACTGATAGGCTGGCGGGATTTTGTATCCCTATCATAATCTTTTCTGTCTCCCTTGACTAATCTTTTATGTCTCCTCTGCGAAATGGGAGGTTCTCTGTAGACGACTCCTCAAGTCTTGCAAAAACTGGGGTGCTCCTATCTCCTTTTCAACAGGTTCTAGCCATTGTTCGCAGAGTATATCCAAAATCCCCCGTGGGGTACGTACATACATTAGCTCGTAGGGCGAAGTCCCCAAAGAAACTTGCGTCCGTTCTCGGCAAGCATATAGTATAAACGGGAGCATGGTATCCCATTCGGCCATCTCGCCATCTGAAACACGCCTTAACATTTGCTTTATAGTTTGGTTTAGTCTCTCTACTAAGTCATTGCATTGAGGATGATAGGCGGCTGTCTTAACGTGTCGTATGCCAAAGGCATCCCACACCTGGGCCAAATACTTAGACATAAAGTTACTGCCCCTGTCGGTTAGTACCTCCTGTGGAAACCCTATTTCACAGTATAGTTTTACTATTTCCGAGGCTATAGTCTTGGCCGATATATTTCTTAAGGGAATAGCCCACGGAAATCTTGTGGTTTGGTCCACCATGACCAGCATATATTGAAAACCTCTAGGCGTCTTCAATAAGGGTCCCACTATATCCATAGCTATTCTTCTAATGGGTTCCGATATAACCGGCATCGGAAACAAAGGCACTTTGGGTGGTTGGACAGAGGTTACTCTCTGGCAGGAGGAACATGACTCGCAAAATCGCGAGGTCTCTTTGAAGACTCCTGGTCAGTAAAACCATGCTAGTATTTGGTCTAGGGTCCCCTGTACCCCTTTGTGACCTCCTACGGGGTGATCATGAGCTAACCTCAAAACCAGGGACTTAAAAGCAGCGGGCACTACTAGTTGCTTACAGACAGATCCAGTCTGAGGGTCTACACTTTCCCTGTATAGCATCTCTTTATCCAAAATGAACCTGGGGAAGGTATCCTTTCCCACCTGGGCATACTCGAATGCCCTAGCGAGTGCGGGGTCGGCTCTCTGCTCTTTGGCGAAAGATGGAAACCTCTCTACCAACTCCGACGGAACCCAGGGCAATCCCTGCCCGGCCTCTAACTCAGCTCTCCCTTGAGAGCGGCATCTCCTCTCCCTGCGTTTTTCTACCTTAGGCTTCCTATTCCCTTCAGCTGGGGCAGATATTAGGTCTTTGTGTGAGGGCAACTCAGCTAGAGTTTCATCCTGGGGTTCGGAGATCATGCCTGGAGCTTTAGATTGTGGGTGCGTGTGGATATGAGGGCTTCTTGGGGAGATGGTCCTTTTTCCAACCCCTTTCTAAATTGGGGCCAGTCCCTACCTAGCACCAAATCGTGAGGCAATTTTGAAACTACAGCTAGTAGCAATCCTTTTCTTTCCCTAAACCTTTTACTACCAAGTTGTATACAGGATAGAAAGAAGCACCGTGAATGCATTTAATTTTTACTTCTGCTCGATTCGGTGCGGACTCAGCTTGATCTTCAATTGTGCGCCAGAGCTTTTTAGAGATCATGCTCTGGTCTGCACCAGAATCGAGAAGAGCATTCGCAGATATACGTTGCAATTTGACCTCTAACAAAAATCCTTCTCGCAACATTTTTGTATTTTCACTTAGAAGTGCAGTACGCGATTTACATTCACTCTTTAGATGCCCTATATTCCCACAAAGAAAACATCTCTTTCTCAGAGTGATTTCCTGGCATAGGCCTACCAGTTTCCAAACCTTCTGGTTTATACCTTGACATCCTTTCTGATGACTGCATCATAGCCTCTACTGCCGTCTTTGAAGCTTCACCACTTTTGCGAGTAGCCAATTGTGCTTCAAAATACCTTTCTGTTAATAGGATTGCTTCTTCAGCGGTACGGCAGTTCTGCAGTATCAGGAAGGTCTGCACCTCCTGGGGCACAGCAGTCATGAATTGCTCTAATACAATAACATCAACTATAGTGTCAATGCTGTTACTATCGGGCCTCAACCACTTTATCGCCAGGCTCTTAAGCCTTTGACCTAAAGTTTTTGGTGTTTCTCCCGCTTTAAGTCGGGTAGCTCTTAGCATCCGGTTGTACACCAAAGGAGTTAAGCCAAGGCGGTCCCTTACAGCCTTCGTTACTTCTGCGTAATCATTCGCTAGGGCTGCGGGCATAGCTTTATTTATTTATTTAGCTGCATTTATATTCCGCTTTTCACCGGGTCAAAGCGGTTGGGGGATACATTTAACACGAGGGGATATGAGACACATACACTAATACTTACAGGGAACATGGGCAATGGAGGGTTAAGTGGCTTGCCCAAGACCACAAGGAGCACCTGTGGGACTAGAAACCCCAGTCCTTCCGGCCCAAGGTTGCTGTCCTCTAGTGGGATTTGAACCACTGACCTTCCGGCCTGTAGTACCTTGCCCCAACCACTAGGCCACTCTTCCCTCCTTTATACACCGACAACGCCTCTCCTGTGAGTGAGGTTGCCAGGCGTATAGCTCATTGCTCTTTTGGCCATCCTATGGTATGCGCTATCCTATCAAAGGATTCCAAAAAGTCGTCAATGTCATCGCTAGGTGACAACTTTCCCATAGTCAGTGTCTCATAAGACCACGGTCCTACCCCACTGTTGCTGGCTATAGCATTTAGTCCTTGAAGAGAAGGAGCTGCTGCTTGTGCTGTCTTCTGCTGAGCTAACCAAGCCTCCATCATCTCCAACACGGGCTTTTGTTGCGACTGCATGGCCGACACCGCTTGTTGCTGCGCTTGGCAAGCCATCTCTCGTTGCTTGTCAAATTTTACCGCCATCCACTGTAGGATCTCCTTTGGATCCATGGCGACCACTTCCTAGAGAGAAATGTAGAGAGAGAAAACCCAAGTGTGGCACTGGCACTCTTTTGTCAGTCCCCCCCTTTTTTTTTTCTTCTTTTTTTTTTCTCTGAATACCCACACCTGAATCCACCACAGGTTATGCCCAATTACATGTTACCTGCTTCAGGTGTTGACTCATGCCTTGAGCAAATGATGTGTCCAACGTCCTCCAGCAGTACTGGTGACCACACTTCCGTCTTCCACTCAGTGCTTCTTTTCCTTTGAATTTGGCAATTTCTTCTTTTGCTTCCCAGCAAATATCCTAAAAACTACGCCATTATGTCACAGCCCCTCCTAGTGGCAACGTGCAGAAAGGAGAGGGCGGACACTTATTGTTGGTTGAAGAAGGAAAAACTTTTCTATACCAGGTGCATCATGGTCTTTGTAGTCCCACTTCATAAAGAAATAGTTGTGAGCCTTGTGCAGGGTTAAACTTAAATGGTTTTTATTCCCTTTGTTGCGCAAAGGTTCTCCAGGAAGACAAAACAGAATGTACCTTACTTCAGGGTTTATGCCAAAATATTTACAAAGTCAGTAGCTGTTACAGGCGCTTCACAATTCTTTGCATTCAAACAGGTTTTCAACACCAAGAGGAAAAACAAATACAAAACTTCTTCTTTCAGCTTAGCAAAAGCAAAAAGATATGTTAAAGCATGTCCTGCCGGTTACAATTCTGTGAGAGACTCTAGACCAGTGATGGCTAACCTTTTTGAGCCCGAGTGCCCAAACTGCCGCACAAAACCAAAGAATTTCCTCAAAGTGCCAGCACGTCAATTAAAGCTCCATTTGCATAAGGTGCTTCATTTGCATAAATATTTGCATAATGTTACCATACACTAACTTTTAGTAAACATGCCTCTTAATGAGTATATGGATAAAGAAAGACTAAAAGGTTTCTACATTACTATAATCCAGTACCAACCGCCAGGCACATTAGGAACTACTACAAACGCTGCCCATTTAGAACCCATAGCAAACCCGCCGTATCCTAACAGCACTACCAGGACTCACAAAGCACCATACTCTACCTATCAAAAGGCAACACTGCAAATATTAAACCAATACATCTCAGAGAACAACAATACATGACCTACTGGGGAAAGAACAAGTGGCAATGTCAAATAGGAATTATATAAACAGAATACCTCAGCTCAGTTACACATGCAGAACAGACCATTACCAAACAAGGAATCACAATTTAGAAACAGGAAGACAATAATTAAACTGGGAACCCCAAAAGCCAAACTTGGAATATACAACAACACTGTAGAAATAAAACTATATATTAATTTCCTCTTGTACTAAACAAAGCGCAAAAATTAATGATGCACATTTCCCAGAGCTGACATATTCCAATTAATAAATTCAAAATAAAGAGATATTTTTCTACCTTTTGTGCATTTTTTTTCAGTTGCAATTGTTCCAGCCACTTTCTTCTGGTTTCTTCGTGTCTTCTGCTAACTCTCCATCTGCTGTCCATTTGTCCTTTCTTCTGTCTTCTTGGGTTTTTTTTCCATTCTCTCTCTACATCTGCTTTAACATACTAATCTTTCTCCTTTTGCTCTTTCCTCATTCCTATTTCATCTACTCAAAATTTACCCCTCCATCCTCAATCCCCACTTACTCTCCCAATACCCGGCCAATTGTAGATTTTTTATCCCTCCCACACAAAATATTTTTCCCCTCTCCATTTTACTCTCCCAGCCCCATCCCATTCTAATCCTCCCCCAACACCAGCTCCCTTCTAGTTCCAGCCTCACCCAGCATCCATTCCCTTCTAGTCCCTGCATCAGCCCATTTCCAGTCCTAGCAGCCCCCCAACCCATTTCCAGTCCTAGCAATCCCCCAACCCAATACCAGTCCTATCCCCCCCTCATCAACCCACTTCCAGTCCTAACCCCCCATCACCCCATTTTCAGTTTAAGCCCCCCCTATAACCCATTACCAGTCCTAACCCCCCATCAGCCCACTTCCAGTCCTAACCCCCATCAGCCCACTTCCAGTCAGCCCCCCATAGCCCATTGCCAGTCCTAACCCCCCCATCAGCCCACAGTCCATTACCAGTCCTAACCCCATCAGCCCACCTCAAGTCCTAACCCCTCCCCATCAGCCCATTTCTTGTCCCAGCCCCCCATAGCCCATTATCAGTCCTAAACCCCCCCATAGCCCATTACCAGTCCTAACCCCATCAGACCACCTCCAGTGTTACCCCCCCATCAGCCCCTTTCCAGTCCTAACCCCACCCAACAGCCCACCTCAAGTCCTAACCCCTCCCCATCAGCAGTCCTAACCCCCCCTAGCCCATTAGCAGTCCTAACCCCCCCCTCTAGCCCATTAGCAGTCCTAACCCCCCCCATAGCCCATTACCAGTCCTAACCCCCCATCACCCCATTTCCAGACAGCCCCCATCAGCCCACAGCCCATTAGCAGTCCTACCCCCCCAGCCCATTAGCAGTCCTAACCCCCCCCCCCTCGCACATTCGCCGTCCAAACCCCCCCCCCCCCGAGCCCATTAGCAGTCCTAACCCACCCCCATGGCAAATTTAAAAAAAAAAAAAAAAAGCAGCTGGCTCTGGCTTCTGCCGCGGCAGCGGCAGAATGCAATGTCCCGTGGGGCCCCCTCCGCCCGCTAAGCCCCTCTGCAAGGGCTTTCAGATTCGCGAGGGAGAGCGTCTCCCTCGCGTCTCTGTTAAGCCCGCAGGGGCTAATGGGAAATTTCCCATCAGTCCCTCGCGTCTAAAGGGGCTGATGGGAAATTTCCCATTAGCCCCTGCGGGCTTAACAGAGACGCGAGGGAGACGCTGTCTCCCTCGCGAATCTGAAAGCCCTTGCAGAGGGGCTTAGCGGGCGGAGGGGGCCCCGCGGCAGCAGCCAGAGCCCGCTTTTTCTTTTTCTGCGGACCTTCACGCGTGCCAGCTGCAAGGCCTTCGCGTGCCACAGCTGGCACGCGTGCCATAGGTTCGCCATCGCTGCTCTAGACTCTTGGAAACACAGAGCGAGCAGTCCATCGGGTGCTCTAACTGCAACAGCTCTGGCTCTATCACCTCTATTTGCATAGGTTCCTGTTCAGCCGTGTTGTCAGCTAGTCCTGAGCTTTCCCTGGATAAGGCAGGTTGTAGTTCAATAGATCTCTCCAATATTCCCCAGCCTTGCTGGTCTTGGTTTGGCAAATAACTGTTATGGCTTTTTACTATGCCTCTCTGTGCAGGTTTCATAAGCCCTTCCTAGCTTTGTTTCCTATCAGTACGGTTCTCTGGGTTCTAAGCTTTCCTAGGAGCTGGCTCACATCTTGGAAAGGAAATTTAACTGTTAAGTGCTGTCGAGTCGGAGTCGACTCATGGCGACCCTCTGGATAGCTATCCTAAATTGTGTTTGGTCTTCGGTGTCTTCGGTGTATGAGACGTGCTCTGCTGGTATTTGCTCTACCCGGCAGTCTCCTTCTATCACCGTCTTCCCTGAAGACTGGCTCCTGGAGTTTTCTGGAACGGGCTTGTCTTCCCTGGAACTTAGCTGTCCCTTGTAAGTACTCCAAGCTTCTCTGCCTTTCAGTATGTGAGGTTCCTCTATCAGGTCCCCTCTCAGTTCCTCTCTGAACTTTTGTTCCTCTCCAAACTTGTGGTCCTCTCTGAGCTTGAGGTCCTCTCTCAGCTCGTAGTCCTCTCTCAGTTCCTCTCTGAACTCGTAGTCCTCTCTGTTCCTCTCTGAACTCGAGATTCTCTCCCAGTTCTTCTCTGAACTCGAGATCCTCTCTGCTTTCTCCAGGACCAAGCAGGAAGTCAGTCCTCACATATGGGTGTTATCGATGCCGATGAAGCCCCAGCGGAGCATTTCCCCAGCTTTCTATGAAAGCCTTTGGGAATGCAGGCACACATGCGCGGTTCCCTTCCCGTCTAAAGGTGCCATCTTACCTCAGTCTCTTTTTCCGAGAAGCCCACCGGACATGTGTCCTGTCATCCCGGATAAAAGTTTGATTTTTTCGGCAATTCTCGCTATTTTTTCTTCCCGGTTCAACACCGGTTCCCCTCCCACCGGGTTCGGTACACTGGTATCGAGCCCGATTCTTCTTTTTCGGTTTCTGCCCTTCGTGGCTGGTGTTCGCGCCCTTTTTTGCTTTTTTCCTGGAAGGCCGGTCCTTTGACCTCGCGGGGACTCTTTTTCCCCCGATGGCTTTCAGCGGTTTCAAAAAGTGTGATCGGTGTAAGAAGTTGATATGTCTCACTGACACCGACGACTGCTGCCTTCGGTGCCTCGGTCCTGATCACGACCCTAAGACGTGTGGACCATGTGGGAAGATGTCTTCCAAGGCACTGCGAAGTCGCCAGCAGCAGAAAGAAAGGCTTTTCTCGGACTCAGCCTCCGGCCGGGCCCGGACCTCGTCTGAGGCCTCGACATCTCGGGATTCGGATCCCGAGCACCGTCGGGGCTCCTCGGACAGGGAGTCCCCCGACCGGGAACACAAGAGGAAGAAGCGGCTCGTGAGGGCATCGGAGGAGGAGGTACCTGGCTCCTTGAGGGCCAGGTCTAAGACCCCCGACCATCGCCCCGGGCCCGTGGAACAAGAGAAGCCTGCCAAAGTTCCCGCGGGGAGCCGGAGTCTGCTGGACATGTAAGCCCTGTTGTCCTCGAAGACTCTCCTCCCAGAGAGCCGACTTCGGGCCCTGCGCCGCCGGGGCCTGAGTCGGTGGCTGCTGCATCTCCCGAGCTGAGTCTCAGGATGACAGCCTTGGAGAGCAGACTGTCTGCTTTCATGGAGCAGCTGCGGGCACTGATGGCCAGCCTGTATGGCGCATCTGCCCCGACCACCGGGACATCGACATCGAAGTCGACCCCGGAGACCGAGCCGATACTCGAGTCCTTGATGGCTCGAGGTCGACCTCAGTCATGGTCTCCCTCGACCTCCTGTTCGGGACCGAGGGCGTCTATGTCGGGGCGGGTGCTCCAGGGCCCCATGGGGTCGGATCCTGACTCTTCGTCGGACGAGTCCGCCTGGGAGACGGAGGATGAGGAGTCCCCTGACACATTCAAGACTCGGTGCGTCCCGTCAGACTCACCGCAGTCTGAGCCCTGGAGTAGATCCCCTCCGGAGGATACCCGGTTCTCAGAGTTTTTCGGGATATGGCCACCGCGTTGGCTATCCCGGCGGACCCCGAGGAAGAGCCTCGAGCCGAAGAGCTCAAGGCCCTGCAGTACAACTCTCCTCCGAAGGAGGCCTTTACTGTCCCAGTTCCTACGATGCTGGAACGGCCCCTCTTCCGGATTTGGGAGACGCTGGTTCTAAGCAAGCGGGTCGATTCGATTTATCGACTCCGGAAGAGCCCTGGCTTTCAAAAGGCGCAGCTGCCACACCATTCCATGGTGGTGGAATTGGCCATGCATCGCCTGAAAAGTCAGAAGATGCAGTCCGCGGTGCCCCCCGGCAGGGAGGCCCGGAACCTCGATGGTGTTGGTAGAAAGTGCTTCCAGGGCTCGATGCTTGCTTGCCGTGTCCAGTCTTACCAGCTGTACATGGGCATGTACTTGCGAGACCTGGCCAAGGAGCTGGCCGGGTTCTCCGCTGGTCTCTTCGGGGAGCCCTTGCAGAGATTCAAGTCCTTGTCCTCGGGGATTTGGGACTGCTCGAAGTTCATGTCCCGTGCCGCCTACGATGGCTTCGAGGCTTCGGCCTGAGTTGCGGTAGCCGACATCGCGGCTCGATGCCAGGCATGGCTGCAGTCATCGTACCTCGAGCCATGGGTTCAGGACAAGTTGGTCGATGTCCCTTGCCAAGGTGAGAACCTTTTTGGCAAGCCCATGGCCGAGAAGGCCGCACAGCTCGAGACTGAGCACCTTACGAGGACAAGGCTGTCTAGAAAGACCTCTGCCCCTTCTCACAAGAAGAAGGCCTCGGTTAAGAAGCCCTTTCAAATTCCTGGGTACACAGTGGTACTTACCACAGATGCCTCCCTGCAGGGCTGGGGGGCTCATTGTCTGAACAAGTGCACCCAAGGCCTGTGGTCTCCTTGGGAGGCTGCACAGCAGATCAATCTCCTAGAACTCAGGGCTATTCGATTAGCACGCAAAGCTTTCTCTCCTACCCTGGCTCATCAATCTGTCCTGGTTCAGACAGACAACCAAGTAGCCATGTTTTATGTGAACAAACAGGGCGGGACTGGGTCCAGACTCCTTTGCCGGGAGGCTCAGGACCTTTGTTCATTTGCCCTCAAGCACAACATGCTCCTCAAGGCTGTGTACCTTCCGGGCCAGGAAAACTACCTGGCCGACAGGTTGAGCAGAATTTTACAGCCCCACGAGTGGCAGCTGCATCCCTTGGTAGTTCAAAAGATCTTCCTAAAATGGGGTCTCCCTGTGATAGATCTCTTTGCCAGTCCACTGAACAAGCAACTGCCAAAGTTCTGCTCCAGGCAACCGCATCCTCTGCGGATAGCAGCAGATGCTTTTCTGATTCCCTGGTGTCAGGGCCTCCTGTATGCGTTTCCTCCCACGCCCTTGGTGGCCCGAACTCTGTTCAAGATTCTTCAGGACAAGGCCTCGGTCCTGCTGGTGGCTCCCAGGTGGCCGAGACAGCTTTGGTTTCCACTTCTGCTTCAGCTGGCGGTGGATCCCCCACTGCCTCTGGGGTTGCAACCCGACCTTCTCTCTCAGGAGCAGAGTTCCCTTCTGCACCCCAATCTCAAAGCTCTCAATTTGATGGCCTGGAGGCTGCAAGGGGGTAGTTTTGGCTCCCTGGGGCCTACCTCAGGAAGTTGAGGAGGTTGTCCTAGCCTCTAGGAAACAGTCCACTAGGAAAACTTATGCTCTCAAATGGAAAAGGTTTTCTGTCTGGTGTCAGCTATGTACAGAGGATCCTTTCTCCTGTACTGTACCAGTGGTGCTTCAGTACTTACTGTACTTGTCCAATCAGGATCTTAAGTCCAATTCTGTTCGGGTCCACCTCTCAGCTCTAGCAGCTCACCACTCACTGGTGGAAGGACATTCTCTGTTGGTTCACCCCTTGGTGTCCCGCTTTCTCAGGTGCTTGCTTTTGCTCAAGCCTCCAAAACGTCCTCCTTCTCCTGAGTGGGAGTTGAATGTGGTCTTGCAGCAGCTGACTCGCCCACCCTTTGAGCCGATGGCTACTTGTCCTCTACGCTTCCTGTCCTGGAAGACACTCTTCTTGATAGCCCTTACCTCGGCTAGGCGAGTGAGTGAGCTTCAGGCCCTGGTCTGTGATAGGCCTTACACTCGCTTCTATGGGAGCAGGGTAGTCCTTAGGACTCATCCAAAGTTCCTCCCAAAAGTTGTTGTCTCCTTCCACCTTAACCAAGAGGTGGTTCTTCCTACATTCTTCCCTAGGCCTCATGCTAGCTAGGCTGAAGCACTTCTGCATACCCTGGACTGTAGGAGGGCCTTATCCTTCTACCTTGACCGTACGCAGGGGCATAGAAGGGCTGCTCAGCTCTTTGTATCCTTTGACCCTAATAAGTTGGGGTTGGCTGTGTCCAAGCGTACCTTGTCCATCTGGGTGGCTGACTGTATAACCTGGGCTTACAAGGCTGCTGACCTTCCTTTGCAGGGTCGGGTCACGGCCCACCGTGTCATGGCAATGGCTGCCTCAGTGGCTCATCTCCGCTCTGTACCCTTGGCAGACATCTGCAGGGCTGCAACTTGGTCTTCAAGCCAGACCTTTGTGGCCCATTACTGTCTGGAGAGGGAGTCCCGTAGGGACAGTGCTTTTGGCCAAGCAGTACTCCGGAATCTCTTTGAGGTTTAGGCAACTACATCGGAAAGATGTCTTACAACTATTAGATAAACTGAAGAGTAGCAAATCACCTGGGCCGGACGGTATACATCCAAGGGTGTTGAAAGAACTGAAATATGAGATTGCAGAAATGCTATCAGTAATCTGTGAACTATCATTAAAATCATCTCTAATACCTGAAGATTGGAGGATCACCAATGTAACACCAATTTTTAAAAAGGGTTCCAGGGGTGATCCAGGAAACTACAGACCGGTGAGCCTGACGTCAGTACCGGGAAAAATGGTAGAAACCATCATAAAGAATAAAATTACTCAGCATGTAGATAGTGTGGTGATGCGGGTGCAGCACAGCCCTGAGAAAGAGAAAAAAAAGAAGGTTTTTTCCTTAAATGGGGGATGGGCTCACCTAAGCATAGGTCCCAAAGTGAAACTAACACTGAAACACACACTTGCAAAGCTAGTCTGAAGCCATGCCCACTCTCCAGGGCAACTGCAGGGAGAGAGAGGGTGGGGCCAGAGAAGGAAGCAGGCTACCAGGCATTTAAACTGCGTCACTCAGCAAGTGAGGGCAGGCAGAGAATTCAAGAAAGGCAGAGAATTCAAGGAGTTCCGGGAGTCCAGAGAAGCCAGGAGAGGAAACAGCACTGCAGGGCTGAAAGACCTGGGGATTCCAAAAGGACCAGCCAGAACTGCCAAGGCGAGTGGCAGGGCCAGAGGAAAGAAAGGAGCTGGGGAGAGTTCCAGAACTACTGTTCTGACTCTGAGGCCAGCAGCACAAACTCTGAGCAAGTGTCCAAACATTTCAGAAAGCCTAGTAAAGGGAGGACGTCTGCAAGCAAGGTAAACCAAACATTACCTCTGTATGATTCAGTAAGGGGAAGAAGGGCAAGTGTTTCTGACATAGTTCCAAAGGGAAGAAGGAATCTCCAGTGGGAGAAACTTTTTAAGCTTTTAAAGAAAGTGAAGTTAGAAATCCCTGAACGTGTCCCAGACCCTGAGCCTTGCAGCACAGAGGAGGAAATGGAAGTTGAATTTTACCAAGGGAATTCAGAGTCCTCTGAGTCCATGGAATGTGCTTTTTGTATGAGCAATGTTTAGAAGTTTTATTGATTGCTGAGAAGGAAAATATAAGAGATATTTCTGCCAAGTACATGCCATTGAGAAGGGCAGATAAAAAGGGAAGAGACCTCATGTTTTAAAGCAGCCATTCTACTAATACTGGAAGTGTGTTAAACTGCTGTTTAGTTTCCAGGCTAAGAAGCAGCATGTAATCACAGGCTGGTTTGTAGCAGCTGAGAGAAACTGAGAAGAGTAGCTGGACTGTGCATGTAACAGTGAGTTTAAACTGTTTTGCTTTAGTGGCAAAGAATTTAACTACAAAGGCAAAGAGTGAAGAAACTGCTTTGCCAAAGCAGTTACGTGTCTCTTTTGGAAAGCTTTTTGTTTTGGAGAAAATATCCTTTTTCTGTTGATGTTTTGGGAACCTTGACCAAGGCCTGTTGCTAACTTGAGGATGCAAAGAAAATAAAAATTTATAACAAATTTTCCTGTGTCGGCCTAATCCACTTGGACTGCTTTCATAAGCCCCACAACTACACTATAAGGGCCTCAGCTACTACGCTGAAGCATGGACACAAGTATGATGGCCCGTCGCCCCCACTAGGCAGCCGCCTAGTAGGGCAAGGCGGCGTCACAATAGTCACAACCTAATGGAAGACAGCCAACATGGCTTTAGACAGGGAAGATCTTGTCTTACTAATCTGTTATGTTTTTTTGAAGGAGTGAATAAACAGGTAGACAAAGGTGAGTCGGTTGATATTGTGTATCTGGACTTTCAGAAAGCCTTTGACAAGGTCCCTCATCAGAGACTTTTGGCAAAACTAAAGAGTCATGGGATAGGAGGCAGTGTACTATTGTGGATCGGGAACTGGTTAAAAGATAGAAAGCAGAGGGTAGGGCTAAATGGCCAGTTTTTCCAATGGAGAAAGGTGAATAGTGGTGTACCCCAGGGATCTGTGCTGGGTCCGCTGCTTTTTGACATATTCATAAATGACCTGGAAAGTGGAATAACGAGTGAGGTTATCAAATTTGCAGATGACACAAAACTATTTAAAGTTGTTAAAACCCAAGAGGATTGTGAAAAATTGCAAGAGGATCTTGATAAATTGGAAGACTGGGCATCAAAATGGCAGATGAAATTTAATGTGGACAAGTGCAAGGTTATGCACCTAGGGAAGAACAACCCAAACTATGGTTACACGATGCAAGGTTCCACATTAGGAACCACCACCCAAGAAAAAGATTTAGGCGTCATTGTGGATACCATGTTAAAACCCTCGGCCCAGTGTGCAGCGGCGGCCAAGAGAGCAAATAGAATGCTAGGTATGATAAGGAAAGGAATGGAAAATAAAACAAAAAATATTATAATGCCTCTATATCGTTCCATGGTGAGACCGCACCTTGAATATTGTGTGCAATTCTGGTCGCCGTATCTTAAAAAGGATATAGCGATTTTAGAAAAGGTACAGAGAAAAGCCACCAAAATGGTAAAGGGGATGGAAGGATACTCCTATGAAGAAAGGCTAAAAAGGTTAGGACTCTTTAACCTGGAAAAGAGACGGCTGAGGGGAGATATGATAGAAGTCTATAAATTAATGAACAGAGTGGAACGGGTAAACGTAGATCGATTGTTTACCTTATCAGAATATAGACACATAGAAATATGACGACAGAAAAAGACCACATGGCCTATCTAGTCTGTCCTTCCATAACAACTACAACAGTCCACTTTTTGCCTTTAGAGATCCTCTGTGTTGGTCCCATGCTTTCTTGAATTCAGTTACTGTCCTCATCTCTACCACCTCCACTGGGAGACTATTCCACGGATCCACTACTCTTTCCGTAAAGAAATATTTCCGCATATCACTCCTGAATCTATCTCCCTTCACCCTCATCCCATGTCCCCTCGTAGCAGAACTTGCTTTCAATTGAAAGAGGCTCTCTCCCTGAACATTTATGCCACGGAGGTATTTAAACATCTCAATCATATCACCTCTATCCCGCCTTTCCTCTAAATTGTACATATTAAGATCCTTAAGTCTGTCCTCATATGCTTTATAATGAAGCCCATTAATCATTTTGGTAGCAACCCTCTGCACCGACTCCATCCTGTTCACATCCTTTTGAAGGTGCGGTCTCCAGAATTGCACACCATACTCCAAATGAGGTCGCACCAAAGACTTATACAGAGGCATTATCACCTCCTTTTTTTCTGCTAGCCATTCCTCTCCGTATGCACCCAAGCATCCTTCTAGCTTTTGCTGTCGCCTTTTCCACCTGTTTAGCTACTTTAAGATCATCAGACACAACCACGCCTAGGTCCCGCTCTTCTTTAGTGGACAAAAGTACTTCACCTCCTATACTGTATTGCTCCCTTGGATTGCTGCAGCCCAAATGCATGACCTTACATTTTTTAACATTAAATCCCAGCTGCCAAATTCTAGACCATTCTTCAAGCTTAGCTAGATCCCTCCTCATGTTATCTACCCCTTCCTGGGTGTCTACTCTATTGCAGATTTTGGTATCATCCGCAAAGAGGCAAACCTTACCCGACAGCCCTTCCGCTATATCACTAACAAAGATGTTAAAAAGAATCGGGGACATGTAATGAAGCTACAGGGTAAACTATTTAAGACTAATAAAAGAAAATATTTTTTCACTCAACGTGTAATCAAACTCTGGAATTTGCTACCGGAGAATGTAGTAAAGGCTGTTAGTGTAGCTGGGTTTAAAAATGGTTTGGACAAGTTCCTGGAGGAAAGGTCCATAAACCATTATTAAGAAGTGACCGAAGATATCAATGCTTGACCCAGTACAAGCATTGTGGAACTTGTGTCTCTTGGGGAAACTGCTAGGTACATATGACCTAGATTGGCCACTGTTGGAAACAGAATACTGGGCTTGATGGACACCACCAAACAGCACGCTGCTACGCAGACAACAGCAAACAGGCAAAAGAATCAGAAGAGAATAAGAATAATGAAGACAGCAAAATAGTTTGTCCGCTATTATATTCATTACAATCCCAACAGATTGTTAATATTCTTAAAAAAGAATGGCACCTGATTCAAGCGGTACCAGGGTTTCAGCACACTCAGATCATGGTAGCACATAAACGTAACCCTAACTTACGCAATTTGTTGGTTCCCTCCGCCTTTACTGAAAAAAACCCCTTTCAGTCCACAAGGGACAATACCAATGCGGTCATTGTTCCGTGTGTTTAAATGTTTTACCTGTAAGGAAGGTTTTTGTACATCCAGCAACACAGCAGTCTATTCATATTGCTGATTTTTCTAATTGTGACACCACACATGTCATTTACATTATAAGAACATAAGATATGCCATACTGGGTCAGACCAAGGTCCATCAAGCCCAGTATTCTGTTTCCAACAGTGGCCAATCTAGGTCATACGTACCTAGCAGTTTCCCCAAGGGACAGAGGTTCCACAATGCTTGTATTGGTTCAAGCATTGATATCCTGGGTCCCTTCTTAATAATGGTTTATGGACCTTTCCTCCAGGAACTTGTCCAAACCTTTTTTAAACCCAGCTACACTAACAGCCTTTACTACATCCTCCGGTAACAAATTCCAGAGTTTGATTACACGTTGAGTGAAAAAATATTTTCTTTTATTAGTCTTAAATAGTTTACCCTGTAGCTTCATTGCATGTCCCCTAGTCTTTCTATATTCTGATAAGGTAAACAATCGATCTACGTTTACCCGTTCCACTCCGTTCATTAATTTATAGACTTCTATCATATCTCCCCTCAGCCGTCTCTTTTCCAGGTTAAAGAGCCCCAACCTTTTTAGCCTTTCTTCATCCCCTTTACCATTTTGGTGGCTCTTCTCTGAACCTTTTCTAAAATCGCTATATCCTTTTTAAGATACGGCGACCAGAATTGCACACAATATTCAAGGTGCGGTCTCACCATGGAACGATATAGAGGCATTATAATATCTTTTGTTTTATTTTCCATTCCTTTCCTTATCATACCTAGCATTCTATTTGCTCTCTTGGACGCCGCTGCACACTGGGCCGAGGGTTTTAACATGGTATCCACAATGACGCCTAAATCTTTTTCCTGGGTGGTGGTTCCTAATGTGGAACCTTGCATCGTGTAACCATAGTTTGGGTTGTTCTTCCCTAGGTGCATAACCTTGCACTTCTCCACATTAAATTTCATCTGCCATTTTGATGCCCAGTCTTCCAATTTATCAAGATCCTCTTGCAATTTTCCACAATCCTCCTGGGTTTTAACAACTTTAAATAGTTTTGTGTCATCTGCAAATTTGATAACCTCACTCGTTATTCCACTTTCCAGGTCATTTATGAATATGTCAAAAAGCAGCGGACCCAGCACAGATCCCTATTCACCTTTCTCCATTGGAAAATTGGCCATTTAGCCCTACCCTCTGCTTTCTATCTTTTAACCAGTTCCTGATCCACAATAGTACACTGCCTCCTATTCCATGACTCTTTAGTTTTGCCAAAAGTCTCTCATGAGGGACCTTGTCAAAGGCTTTCTGAAAGTCCAGATACACAATATCAACCGACTCACCTTTGTCCACCTGTTTATTCACTCCTTCAAAAAAACATAACAGATTAGTAAGACAAGATCTTCCTTGTCTAAAGCCATGTTGGCTGTCTCCCATTAGGTCGTGACTATCTACATGCTGAGTAATTTTATTCTTTATGATGGTTTCTACCATTTTTCCCGGTACTGATGTCAGGCTCACCGGTCTGTAGTTTCCCGGATCACCCCTCGAACCCTTTTTAAAAACTGGTGTTACATTGGCGATCCTCCAATCCACAGGTATTAGAGATGATTTTAATGATAGCTCACAGATTACTGATAGCAGGTCTGCAATCTCAAATTTCAGTTCTTTCAACACCCTTGGATGTATACCATCCGGCCCAGGTGATTTGCTACTCTTCAGTTTATCTAATAGTTGTAAGACATCTTCCCGATGTATCGATATTTCCTTCAATTCTTCCACACCTTTAAATACCACTTCAGTCATGGGTAACATCCCTACATCTTCCTCAGTAAAGACCGAAGCAAAGAATTCATTCAGTCTCTCCGCTATCGCCTTGTCGCCTCTTAGTGCTCCTTTAACCCCTTTATCATCTAATGGACCAACTGACTCTCTCACAGGTTTTTGCTATGAATGTACTTGAAAAGGTCTTTATTTCGCGTTTTTGCTTCCACAGCAAGCTTCTTCTCAAATTCTCTCTTTGCCTGCCTTATCAATGCCTTGCATTTGACTTGCCAGTGCTTGTGCTGTTTCCAGGTTTCAACGTTTGGCTCTTTTTTCCATTTCCTGAAAGATGCTTTTTTGGCAACAACAGGCTTTCTGACCTCACCTTTAAACCATGCTGGCATTTTTTTGGACTTCCTTCCACTTTTCTTAAAGCGTGGAATACAGCTGGTCTGGGCTTCCAAGATAGTATTTTTCAACAAACACCCAAGCTTGATGTATGTCTTTAACCTTTGCAACTGCTCCTTTTAGTTTTTTCTTAACTGTTTTCCTCATTTTATCATAGTCTCACTTTCGAAAGTTAAAGGGTAGTACTGTGGATTTCCTTACTATCCCTCCTCCACTAATTAAATCAAAGGTGATCATGCTATGATCACTATTGCCAAGTGGCCCCAACACCCTTATCTCTTGCACTACATCTGGTGTTCCACTAAGGACTAGGTCTAATATTGCTTCCCCTCTGGTCGGTTCATGAACCAGCTGCTCCAAGAAGCAGTCATTTATTTCATCTAGGAACTTTATCTCCCTAGCATGTCCTGTTGTGACACTGACCCAGTCGATGCCGGGGTAATTGAAATCACCCATTATTATTACTGCACTGTAACTTTTGCTAGCTTCCTTGATTTCTTTGAGCATTTCATCATCCATTTGTTCATTCTGGCCAGGCGGACGATAGTACAACCCCCACTGCCATCGCCTTCCCCTTTTTACATGGAATTTCAATCCATAGAGATTCTACAGCAAATTTTGTTTCTTGCAAAACTTTAATCCTTTCTGACTCAATGCCCTCTCTAACATAGAGCGCAACCCCTCCACCAATTTGATCAGCTCTATCATTACGATATAGTTTGTACCCAGGTATCACAGTGTCCCACTGGTTGTCCTCCTTCCACCATGTCTCTGATATTCCAATCATATCTAACCTCTCGTTTAGTGCTATATATTCTAACTCTCCCATCATATTTTGTAGACTTCTAGCATTTGCATACAAGCATTTTAGAGACTGTATTTTATTCATATTGATTTGGCTATTGGTAGACATGGGTAATTTGCGATCTTTAAGCTCTGTCTGCTCCATACTCAAGGGCATTTGGGCTACTTTACTCTTTTTTGGAACCTCTCTGCTTTTTGTAGTATCCTTCAAGGATACATTCTTCCGAACCATGCGCTCTTGGGCGACTGTCGGCTTTTCCCTATTATCTAGTTTAAAAGCTGCTCTATCTCCTTTTTAAAGGTTAATGCCAGCAGCCTGGTTCCATCCCGGTTAAGGTGAAGCCCATCCCTTCGGAAGAGCCCCTCCTTTCCCCAGAATGTTCCCCAGTTCCAAACAAATCCGAACCCCTCATCTCTGCACCATTGTCTCATCCACGCATTGAGACTCCGGAGCTCTGCCTGCCTTTTGGGTCCTGCGCGTGGAACGGGAAGCATTTCGGAGAACGCTACCCTGGAAGTTCTGGATTTCAACTTCCTACCTAAAAGCCTAAATTTAGCTTCCAGAACCTCCCTACCACATTTTCCTATGTCATTGGTACCGACATGTACCAAGACAGCAGATTCCTCCCCAGCACTATCTAAGACCTTATCTAGGTGGCGTGTGAGGTCAGCTACCTTCGCACCAGCAGGCATGTTACCAGGCGATCCTCACGTCCACCAGCCACCCAGCTATCTACATGCCTAATGATCGAATCACCAACTATAACTGCTGTCCTAACCCTTCCCTCATGGGCACTTGGCCCTGGAGAAACCTCCTCGGTGCGAGAGGGGTTTACATCACCTGGAGGACAGGTCCTAGTTACAGGATCACTTCCTGCCACACCAGGGTGATGCTCTCCTGTCACGTGACCTCTCTCCTCCATGGCAACAGGGATGCTGCCAGACTGGAGGTGGGACTTCAGGACTATATCCCTGTAGGTCTCGTCTATGTACCTCTCTCTGTCTTTCTTATGTTTTCCAAGTCTGCTACTCTAGCCTCTAGAGAACGGACTCGTTCCCTGAGAGCAGAGAGCTCCTTGCACCTAGTGCACACGTAAGACCTCTCACCAGCTGGGAGAAAATCATACATGTGACACTCAATGCAAAAGACTGGAAAGCCCACATCCCGCTGCTGGACTGCTGTCTGCATCTTAGTTTTAAGTTTGTGTTTAGATCTTTAAGTTCTTTATGTACTAAAGGGTGCTATGGATATTTATACCACTAAAACTGTACCTAAGAAGTTTAATATACCTTGTTCACCTGAAGCTTAATTAATCTCAGGTCCTTAGTGTATGACTGATTTGGGTAATGAGCTTCACCCGAGAGCAACTCTTGTCTTTTAAGTTGTGCAAGTACCTATAAAGCTGTGATTATCCCAGGGGAGGGTGGGTGTGGGGAGGGAGGGAGGGATATAACACTTATTAAAAAAAGGGCTGCTACACAGTACCCTGTCCTGTGCTGCTGAGGTAAGCTATATTCTGATTTGATTTAAATTATAGCTCTTTGCTGCTGCTAGGCTCTAACCTATTATGAAATTTAAACTACAAGCTCTCTGCTGGATTCTAAATTTAACCAGAAAGCTCTCTTCTGTGTTTTAATTTGAAACTAAAAGTACTTTGCTGATGCTAGGCCCTGAGTGACTATGACATTTAAACTACAGCTCCCTACTGGGTATGAAAGGTAACCAGAAAGTTCTCTTCTGTGTTTTAAATTGAATCTTAAACTGTTGCTACTAGTCCCTGACTGATTTAACAAAAAATAGTGGGTTCACAGATTAATTAGCTTTAAAAGAAAAAAAATTCCTTTCAGAAAAATTCCCATTAGTATATACTCACAATTTCAGATTTCTCTCCAGAAGTAACAGCCCCCCTTTCTAGTCCTTCAAGACAATGCCCATGTAGTCTCCTATATGTAGGTAAAACTAAAAGAAGCATCCGCGTACGAATAGTCGAACACAAGAGCTGTATTAAAAGACAGTTAATGGATAAACCGTTGGTACAGCATTGAGTAGATAATGCACATAAAGTGTCAGATCTTAAGTTTTTTGTTATCAAAAAAGTGAGATTAAACTGGAGAGGGGGAAACATAGAGAGAACTATGCTTCAGATAGAACAAAAGTACATTTTTCTCCTTAATACCCTGAATGCAGAACGTGATTTCTCTGTTTTTTTATAGAGATCCCCTTTGGTGAATAGTTTTTTACATTTGGGTCGCCTTTCAGTCCATTTTCATTTATAGTATGTTATTTATTGAACCTTTTATAATTAAATATATATTTTTTATCTTAATTTATGTTTTATTGATACATTTTTATTGGGTCCACGTTTGCATTCATTTTTATGTATTTATTCGGTTATCCATTTATTTATTCATTTTAATTAGCTATTTATTCATCGATAGACTACATAATTTTTGTTTATTGTAGGTGCATGGTTAGGTGCATAATGTACATTTTTTGTGGTCTCATTGCTGTAATTTCTAATAGATTGCATAGGATTGTTTGTCCACAGTTTTTTCGGGTCTGTTCCCCTTTATTCCTGCATACAGCCCCTCTTATGGCCCCTTGGGGGTGTTTTATTCATTCTCCAGGACCAAGCAGGAAGTCAGTCCTCACTTATGGGTGACGTCGGCGCCGACGGAGCCCTCGCGGAGCAATTTTCCCCAGCTTTCAAAGAAAGCCTTTGGGAATTGCAGCGCGCATGCGCGGTCGTCTTCCCGCCCGAGGGTGCCATCTTAGCCAGTCTTCTTTTTTCCGCGGAGCCCTGCAGACGTCCCCGTCTTGTCCCCGCGAAAAAGTTGATTTTCCTCTTTATTTTATACTTTTTTCTTTCGGTTCGACGCCGATCGTTTTCCCGCCCGGACTCGCGACGCCGGTCTCGAGTCCTCTAGCGTTTTTTTTCGGTTTTTCTGACTTAGTCAGCTTTCATTTTCGTTTTCCCTGGCAGCCCGGTCCTTTGACCTCGCAGGGGCCCTTTTTCCCCCGATGGCTGCCAGTGGCTTTAAGCGGTGTGGTCGGTGTGACCGAAATATGTCACTAACCGACACACACGACTTTTGCCTCCGCTGCTTGGGCCCGGATCATGAGGAACTGATCTGTGGGCCCTGCAGCAAACTGTCCTCGAAGGCGTTGAGAAGTCGGCGGCATCAGCGCGAGAGAATCTTCGCTGACCCCAGCCGTACCCGGACCTCGTCGGAGGCCTCCGTGTCAAAGGGCTCCAGCTCGGACCGTCGCCGGAGCTCCTCCGACCGGGGTTCTCCCTCCGGGGACCATCGTCGGAAGGAAAAAACCCGCGAGGGCGGCGTCGGTGGACGCTCCTGGCTCCGCGAGGGCCAGGTCGCATAGCCCCGACAGCCGCCCCGGGTCCTTGGAGAAGGAACATCTCCCGAAGCGACCTCGCCTGGAGTCGGAGATGCCTGCCCGGGTAAGTCCTGTAGTCCTTCTGGACTCGCCTCCGCGACAGCCGACGTCGGGCCCGACGCCGTCGGGGCCCGAGTCGGGGGCTGCTGGGTCACCTGAGCTCGGACTCAGGTTGACGGCCTTGGAGAGCAGACTATCTGCCTTCATGGACCAGCAGCGGGCACTGCTCGCTGGCCTCGCTGGCGCCGCTGCCCCGACCGCCGGGACGTCGACGTCCAAGTCGACCCCGGAGACCGAGCCGATCCTCGAGTCAATGAGAACTCGAGTCGATCCTCGGTCGAGGTCACCCTCGGCCTCCCGTTCGGGACCGAGGTCGCCGACGCCGACTCCCTCGACGTCGGGGCGGCTGGCGCCGCACCCTGCCCGGGCCGACCCCACCGAGTCCTCGTCGGAGTCGGTCTGGGAGTCTGAGGAGGAAGAGTCACCTGATTCTTTCCGGACTCGGTGTGTCCCATCGGACTCACCGGGGTCCGAGCCTCGGAAGCAGTCCCCCCCGGAGGATGCCCGGTTCTCGGACTTCGTTAGGGATATGGCCAAGGCTTTGGCCTTCCCTGCGGATCCCGAGGAGGAGCCTCGAGCCGAAGAGCTCGACGCCCTCCAGTATGACTCTCCCGCGAGGGAGCACTTTACTGTGCCGGTTCCTCCTATGCTGGAACGACTACTCTTCCGCATGTGGGAGAGTCCGGCCTCCGCGCCGGTCCTGAGCAAGCGGGTCGATTCTATCTATCGGGTCCGCAAGAGCCCTGGCTTTCAGAAGGCACAGCTGCCACACCATTCCATGGTAGTGGAATCGGCCATGCATCGTCTTAAGAGCCAGAAGATGCACTCCTCGGTGCCTCCTGGAAGGGAGGCCCGTAACCTGGATGGCCTTGGCAAGAAGTGCTTCCAGGGCTCTATGCTCGCATGTCGTGTCCAGACTTACCAGCTCTACATGGGCATGTATCTCCGGGATCTGGCTAAAGAGCTAGCCGGATTCTCCGCTGGTCTCTCCGAGGAGCCCTTGCGGAGGTTCCTAGCCTTGTCCACGGGCATTCGGGAATGCTCAAAGTTCATGTCCCGAGCAGCCTATGATGGCTTTGAGGCCTCGGCTAGAGTGGCCGCAGCCGGCATCGGTGCCCGCCGACAGGCTTGGCTTCAGTCGTCGGACCTTGAGCCCTGGGTACAGGACAAGTTGGTCGATGTCCCCTGCCGAGGCGAAAACCTCTTTGGCAAGCCCATGGCGGAAAAGGCTGCACAAATTGAGACTGAGACTCTCACCAGGACCAGGCTTTCTAGGAAGACCTCCGCCCCTTCCCAGAAAAAGAAGGGCTCGGGAAAAAAGTCCTTTTACCCGAGGAAGGCGGCTGCCTACAAACAGTACCCCCATTATCAGGCCCCTGCAGCTCCCCAACAGGGCCAGCAGGCCAAGGGACGGGGTAACGGGTCCCGTAGGCAGCAAGCCCCCAAGCCTGCACCACGAGCCCCTGCTCAGCAGGGAGGGGGTTTTTGACTCGCTCAGCATAGCCTGTCCCCCCCCGCTGGTCCCTCCCAGCACCGGAGGCCGGCTGGTTCACTTCGCCCACAGGTGGTCCAGCATCACCGCAGATGCCTGGGTGCTTCAGGTCGTGCGAGAGGGCTACCTTCTCCACTTCCATCAGGTCCCTCCCTCCTATTTTCCGGGAGAACCTTCACGCCCCCCTCTGCACAGGGAGTTGCTCCTTCAGGAGTTAGCAGGTCTTCTGCAGGAACAGGCGGTGGAACCGGTGCCCCACCACCTGAGAGGTCAAGGCTTTTATTCAAGGTATTTTCTGATACCAAAGAGAACAGGGGCCTCAGACCCATCCTGGACTTGCGCAACCTCAACAAGTTCCTTGTGCGGGAGAAGTTCAAAATGCTTACCCTTGGAATCCTTCTGCCCTACCTCCAGCAGGGAGATTGGCTATGCTCCTTGGATCTAAAGGATGCCTACACGCACATCCTCATCCACCCAAGCCACCGCCAATACCTAAGGTTTGTGGTGGCAGGAAATCATTACCAGTACAGAGTACTGCCCTTTGGCCTATCCTCCGCACCGCGAGTCTTCACAAAATGTCTCGCGGTCGTGGCGGCCCATCTCCGGCTTCACGGCCTCTATGTCTTTCCGTACCTCGACGACTGGCTCATCAGAGCAGCGTCCGCTCTGGAGGTCACCAACGCCACGTGCCGCACGGTGACTCTGCTGCAGCACTTGGGCTTTGTCATAAACTTCGCAAAGTCCACTTTGCTCCCCTCACAGGATCTCGAGTTCATCGGCGCAAGGCTGCACACTCCTCGGGCACGAGCGTACCTACCGCTCGACAGGGCTCAACGGCTCATGGACCTAGCCGACCGCTTTCGCAGCCAGCCCCTGGTCTCCGCCAGGCGCTTCCTGAGACTGCTCGGCCATATGGCTTCCACCTTCCATGTGACCCCCAATGCCCGCCTGAACATGCGGTCTGCTCAATGGTGTCTCCGCCAGCAGTGGCGACAAGCCACAGGCGGCCTGGCAGACCTAGTGCGCGTCTCCGAGCCGCTGCTCTCGTCTCTCCGGTGGTGGCTCCGGCAGCCGAACCTGATATTCGGAATGCCTTTCCAGTCACCTCAGCCGACCCGGGTGCTGACCACCGATGCATCCCTCCTGGGCTGGGGAGCACATTGCCAAGAGGCACGTACTCAGGGCCTCTGGACCACGTGGGAGTCTGCTCAGCAGATCAACTTCCTGGAGCTCAGGGCGATCCGCCTAGCTCTCAAGGCCTTCTCCCACCTGACTTCCCAACAGTCCGTCCTTGTCCAGACGGACAATCAAGTTGCCATGTTCTACGTGAACAAGCAGGGGGGCACGGGCTCCTTCCTCCTCTGCCGGGAGGCACAGAAGCTCTGCTCTTGGGCCATCAGTCACGGCATTCTCCTCAAGGCAGTTTATCTCCCGGGCCAAGAAAATTGCCTTGCAGACAAACTCAGCAGGGTCCTCCAGCCGCACGAGTGGCGTCTGGATCCCTTGGTAGTTCAGAAGCTCTTCCTCAAGTGGGGTCTCCCCACGGTAGATCTCTTTGCCAGTCCTCACAACCGGCAGCTTCCTCGCTTCTGCTCTCGTCAGCCACACCCCCTTCGGGTTGCGGCGGACGCCTTTCTGATCTCGTGGTCGGGGAGCCTTCTGTACGCTTTCCCTCCCATCCCGCTGGTCTCTCGGACTCTTTTCAAGGTTCTCCGAGACAAAGCCTTCATGATCCTGGTGGCCCCTCGCTGGCCCAGGCAGCCGTGGTTTCCGCTCCTGCTGCAACTGGCGGTGGAGGATCCAATCCCTCTGGGGGTACAACCGGATCTCCTCACTCAGGATCAGGGGTCCCTTCTGCACCCCAACCTCAGGTCTCTCAACCTTATGGCCTGGCTGCTGAGAGGGTAGTCCTTGCTCCCCTTCTCCTGCCGGCGGAGGTGGAGGAGGTCGTCTTAGCTTCGCGACGGCCTTCTACCCGCAAATGCTACGCCCTTAAATGGCGTCGCTTTGCAGTCTGGTGTACCCAACAGTCTCAGGATCCCTTCTCCTGCCCGGTGTCGGTGATCTTGCAGTACTTGCTGCACCTCTCTAATCTGGGACTTAAGTCCAACTCCGTCAAAGTTCACCTCAGTGCTCTTTCAGCACATCATGTGCCAGTGGACGGCAGACCTCTCTCCAATGACCCTCTCGTAGCGAGGTTTCTCCGAGGTCTCCTTCTACTTAAACCACCTCTGCGCCCGCCAGCGCCTGACTGGGACCTGAATGTGGTTTTGCAGCGGATCACCTGTCCGCCTTTTGAACCCATGGCTACCTGTTCTCTCCGTTTTCTGTCTTGGAAAACACTGTTCTTGATAGCCCTCACTTCCGCTAGGCGCGTAAGTGAATTGCAGGCCCTCGTGTCTGATCCCCCTTACACTAGGTTCTACAAGAATAGGGTAGTCCTACGGACTCACCCAAAATTTCTGCCTAAAGTGGTCTCCCCTTTTCACATCAATCAGGAGGTGGTACTTCCAACCTTCTTTCCCAGACCACACTCCAGCCGAGCTGAAACGGTCCTCCATACCCTGGACTGTAGAAGGGCATTGAACTTCTACCTTGACCGTACGCGGGAGCACCGTAAAGCTGCTCAGCTTTTTGTGTCTTTTGACCCCAATAAATTGGGGCTCCCGGTCTCCAAGCGTACTCTGTCCATCTGGGTTGCGGACTGTATCTCTTGGGCTTATGGGGCAGCCGGACTCTCCTTAGAAAGTCGAGTCACGGCTCATTGCGTTCGGGCAAAGGCCACGTCAGTGGCTTACCTCCGCTCTGTTCCGCTGGCAGACATCTGCCGGGCCGCTACTTGGTCTTCGAGCCAGACTTTTGCGGTCCATTACTGTCTCGAGAGGGAGTCCCGTAGGGACAGTGCTTTCGGACAGGCAGTCCTCCGTAATCTCTTTGAGGTCTGAGCAACTCCTACCCTCCATCCCGGATGTGGGCTACCGGTGGGTGATAATTCAGCGAAGATTCTATCCTTCTGTGCTGCTGAGCTAGAGGGAGCTCATTTTTGTGCTTAGGGTCTCCGGTAGCCTTGAGCTTGGGAGTCCCATAAGTGAGGACTGACTTCCTGCTTGGTCCTGGAGAAAGCGTAGTTACTCACCTGTAACAGGTGTTCTCCAGGAGCAGCAGGAATCAGTCCTCACTACCCTCCCTCCTCCCCTTGGAGTTGCAATCGTCTGCTTATGTTCTTTTTGCAAATTTTTATGCTGTCTTTTTTAGCTATGTCATCTGACTGGCTAAGATGGCACCCTCGGGCGGGAAGACGACCGCGCATGCGCGCTGCAATTCCCAAAGGCTTTCTTTGAAAGCTGGGGAAAATTGCTCCGCGAGGGCTCCGTCGGCGCCGACGTCACCCATAAGTGAGGACTGATTCCTGCTGCTCCTGGAGAACACCTGTTACAGGTGAGTAACTACGCTTTTTTTGCCCCGTTTATTATTTTTTGTTAGCTGGTGGTTTGACGTGTGCACACTAATTTTTAGATAATATGTCAATATCTAGTGTCTTCACTATGCTTTCACCTTTCGTGGTTGGTTAACAATGTATTCACTTAAGTATTTTCTCTTTACTCACACGGGAAAATTTTTTAATTACTACGGAGCCGCAGCGCCAGTTTTATATTAGTGTTTCAAAGATGTGAGATGTCCCCCCTTCTTAGTTGGAGTTTTTTTATGTTTGTTTCATTTACATATTTAATTAGAGAGCTTAGTTCGTGTTTTTAGTCTACACGCATGGTGCCGCCGAGCGATTGATGCCGGTTTTAAAGCTCTCGAATCAAGCAGCATTTTTTAGGATGTAAGTGGACGTCACTATTTGCGAGGTTTGCATTTTTAAGGCACATTAAAAGGTTTTTCTTTATACCACATTCATATATCATTTTAGCCTATGTGGTTTCCGTCGTGTTTTGTAGTAACAGGTTTTGTGTCCGCGAAGGGCTTAGATCATGATCTTTAGTAAAGATCCTGTATACGTGGGTTTCACATTATAGAAACATTTGCTAGAGTACGAGTTTGGTCATTCTTAGAACAGTATGCACGCTGACAACTTTGGCTATTATATGGTTGTGGGTTTTCTGTACAAGATACACGTATGTTTTAAATGCTCCTTCACGAGGTTTCCAACGGTTCCACATGAGCGAAGTTTGTTTTGATTATGGACATTTCTTTGAAATTTCTTCAGTTTTTATAAATCATGACGGTTCCAATTATGTTTATGGTGCCTTAGTGGTTATATATCTCTTTACAAGAGTACCTAGTTTATAAATCACGATAACACTAGGAAATGATGGCAATTTTAGAGCACAATTCAATTTTAATAGTTTGAAGATGAATAATCTTTTTGGACAGCTTTCTCTTTTTTTAATATTTTTCAATTTGTTTTTTTTTTGTCCCTTTACAGTTTTACAAGTGTGGTTTCTATCCTAATGCACACATATATGCATTGGTATACCCCTCATATAGGGGATCAGGTAAAATCAATTCACTCCTGCTCCTTTTACCATCCTCCCCCTCCATGAGTTTCTCCTGATCGTTCTCAATTTTCCATCTGTTATTTATTGTTTTATTATTATTGTTATTATATAACCTTTATTGGTTTATAGTGATGATTTTAAATGTCTTTATAGATTTTATTTATTTGTCTTGTTTCACATTATGATTAATATACATTGTTTTTCTTGGTTGTCACCAAGATTTCACACGCATCATGTACAATTCACTTTTTACAGGGAGCTTTTTAACTATATATATATATATTTTTTTTATTTCACATTTTTTTCATGTTTGAGTTTCCATTCATGATTTTTAACGTATTTGAGTGTGTATTAGTTTTCAGAATCATTTGCTTGTTTTATCATTTAATAATTTAATTATTTATTACTTTTTTATCGCGTTATGATGTCTTATGTGTTTAATTAGTTTTATTTGGTTTTAAGTGTTCATTTGATTTTTTAATTTTATTTATAATGTGTTTTTAGCATAAGGTGAGCCGACCCCTGAGGAAAATTTTATCGAAACACAGCCTGTGTCGGGTCAGGTCTCTCCCCTTTTCATATATGGAACAATAAAGCTTTGGTGAGAACTTATACCTGGCTACGTCCTTTGTACTGTTTACTGGGCTTGATGGACCTTGGACTGACCCAGTATGGCATATCTTATGTTCTTATGTTCAACTCCTGCCCTCTGTTGGGCTACCGGTGGAGGTTGTGTCCGTGAAAAGCCTTTCTTTGCTGCTGGGACTAGAGGGAGTTCTCTTGTTCAGCCTGGGTTCCTCGGTAGCCCAGAGCTAGGGACTCACCCATATGTGAGGACTGACTTCCTGCTTGGTCCTGGAGAAAGAGTAGTTACTCACCTGTAACAGGTGTTCTCCAGGAGCAGCAGGAATCAGTCCTCACAACCCTCCCTCTTCCCCTGGGAGTTGCAGTTGTACATAGTTTGTCTTTACATTTTTTATGTGCTGTTCTTAGCTATGTCATTTGACTGAGGTAAGATGGCACCTTTAGGCGGGAAGGGAACCCTGCATGTGTGCCTGCATTCCCAAAGGCTTTCATAGAAAGCTGGGGCAATGCTCTGCTGGGGCTTCATCGGCGTCGACACCCATATGTGAGGACTGGTTTCTGCTGCTCCTGGAGAATACCTGTTAGAGGTGAGTAACTACTCTTTCTTCCTTCTGAGCACTGTTTATAAAGCCGTTTCTCCACTGAGCTTCCTGGCTCTCTACTCAGGTGTACCTGATTAGCTCCTGCATTCTCAAAACTTGGGTGTGTCAGCTTAACTTCTGCAGCCTCGTGCCTGCTCCCTCTAGCTGCACTTTTAGGTAACTGCACCCACTGTGTGTCAGTTACTTTATAATAAACAGTGTTTTTTTCCTAAGTCAATAGCTTCAATGGCTTCAGCTTCATCACAGTGTGTTCTGGACCTCTACATAATGTACTGCTACAAGTATATTTTGTAACATAAGTGCAAGTATATAAACCAAAGAAAATTAGTTTCTCACAGTGCTATAACATATATCTGTTTTCTCAGGAGCTGTACTCCTGAAAATGAGATGAAAAAAGCTTTCAAAACAAAATACACTTTTTCTCTGGACAACAACATGTAAAATTCAAATACAGAACACAGGTGAATTTATCCTAAAACCCAATATTGCAACAAATAAAACTGGAAAGATCAGTGTAATTAGCGCCTATGATGTTACTGTCCTGTTCATCAGTCATCAGCACTGAGCTTAACAATGAATTAACTTAAATCTTACAGTTCAGGAAACAGGCATTCAAATGAGGAGGTGAATTCAAAATCATCATAAAGAAATACTTTTTCATGAAAAGGTTGGTGGATATCTGGAATGCAAATACTCCCCTTTTTATATTTTTAACCAAAATAAAACTTTGTCACATTTAAATTAAAACCTTATACATAATACCTGAAACTGGTTTCAACCTGATCTGAAAACAATGAGTCATTTTAAAGTAAATTACTCAGGGTGATAGCCAACCTTGATGTTATCTTAAACACAGACAGCAAATTAAAACAGTAGGTATCTCTTCTGTCCTTCAAGGTAACTGCAGATTACTATTAAATTCCTAAATAAACCTATATTTACAGCTCTTTGTGTTTCTGTAATATATGAACAATAATTATGCCCTCTATGAGGTGCTTGCCACAATATATAAAATCTCCTTTTAACTTTTAAGTTTGCTTGATAGTATACACAGTCAAAGACAAAGAACAGACACATAACATATACCAGAGATAAAACTCAAGCAGGATTACCTTCTTATTCACTCAGGATTTAATTATTTTCAAGTTGCAATCTTGTAAGTACTGGCTCAGGATGCCCCATTGTCCTGACAGGGCTCTCAACCCTACTTTGAAGGTCAAAGGAAAACAGAAGCAGTTTCCTTAATTTTCTATCTTTTTGTTTCGTTCAGCTTCAGTAAAGAGCTCTAGTCAGTTCAGCTCCAGGGGCCATGAAACCTACTTGAGTAACCAGTAATGAAAGAAAAAACAGTTTATACTATAGACTAAAACATACACTGCAGAAGTTTGGATTTAAACACAAGACGGATCAAAGCTTACAAGTGCTTTGTACCTAGGCATCTATTAGTCTTTAAGTATAACAGCCTATCTGATCAGAATAAGGAGTTTTTCTAGAGAAATTTCACCCTGCATACTGAACTAGACCCTTCCCCCTGGGTAGCTCTGAAAATCAACATGCCTTAACAGCTTGGAAAACCAGGGACCTTAAAAAAAAAAAAGTAATAGTCTTTGGGGAATGTTTATTAACCGTCTTAACGTGCGCCCGGCGATAGTGTGCAGGATGCCATAAAAGGAGTGGGTGTTTCGGTCTTAACATAGCAAAATGGGATTATCATGCGATAACGCGCACTGCGCACATTATCGGGTGAAACGCCGCTAAGCACGTTAACGCGCGATAATCTTAAGTAGGCACGCAGACATGCAAACATAGAAGCAGAGGTGTAGCATAATGGTTAATACACTGACTGATGGTACAGGGGTCATGAGTTCGATCCCCTAGTGTGCCTAATGCATAAGGCTGGCTGAGGCATCACCCTGTATGTTTAGTTCAAATCATTTTTATTGATTTTTCAAATAGCTGGAACAAGCAACTGCATGAACCTGAGCAGACAGTTACAGAGCTAACCATGCATCAAGAAAGGAACAAAAGTGCTGCCGTCTGGCACTAAATCATACATCTACAGTAAGAGAAGCAGCCAAAACATCTCGGCAAAACAATCTCAGGTCTTAAACATTAACAACCCCACCCCAACCCACCCCCCCCCCACCCACCCAGCAAGCATACAGGGGCTAAAGGGAGTACAACAATTATGCACATTGGGAACAATAAGTACAAGATATCACAGTCCTAGAGAGGGGAAACCGCCGACCCAAGTCAACGATTCCCATTCATTCGCACAGCCCGCCACTGCAAGGTCCGCCGACCAGAGGCGCACTAGACATTCAGGACCACACTGCGCTCTCTAGGGGCAAGACTCTGGATGACAGGGGACCACAAATCCAGGAACCTATCCCAGTGGTGTCCCCCTTGCTGTTTCGCCGTTAACTTTTCCATATACATCAATTCTAACAAGGCCCGCTCCCACAGCAACATCCCCGGGGGAGCAGATTCCATCCAGTGACTCAATAAGGCCTTTTTAACCAACATAAAGCCCCTTTCCAAGAGTGTCTGCTGTAACGGGGTTGGGAGGGAAATGGAAAGGTCCCAGTCATGAAATAAGCATATCGTCTGCTTCCAGACTCCCTTGATACCTAACCAACCCTCCATCTTTGCACAAGCTTGGGCCCAAAGACTTCGCACTGAGGGGCACACCCAAAAGCGATGTAGGAGCGTACCAACCTCCTTCTGACACCACATACACAAGGGAGAGGGCTGTATACCCAATTGATAAGCCCGTTGATCAGTGATGTACGCCCGCCAGAGAAATTTATATTGCAATTCCTGTAAATAAACCCAGTGGGAGCCCTGTTTAATCCGCTCAAACGCAGCCTTCAAAAGGTCCACTGTCAGCTCCTCCATCCCATCACTACGCTAGCGACCCACTAGTGCCACAAGGGGTGAGTCATCAACCCTAGGGTAAAGGAGCTGCCAGTACTCCTGCCTCCCCCTGTCTCTCTCCAGCAGGATCTGTAGGGTTTCCCTAGGTGTCCCCACAACTGTTCCTGGCCCAACCTGCTCATGCCCCCAGAGACTACTAAAATAATGTCGCGCCTGCAGATATCCATAGAACTGGTGTTGGGGAAGTTGATAGCGTATGGACAAGGCCTGAAAGCTATCAAGAGACGACTTCCCTGGGATGCACAGGTCCCCCAAACACAGCAACCCCCGGTCCGCCCAGAGTCGAAATACATTAGGCTCAGTCCACCCTGGGGGGAAAACGGGGTTCCCCAACAGGGGGAGTAAGAGCGACCGCTTGGGATTCCAACCCAGGTGAGAACATAACGCTCGCCAAACCGCGCGAAGGGCGCCCATATACACCCCCCCTCCACGCAGGCGCAGCTCAGACAGGCGGTCCATATGTAACACATAGAGACTGTGATAAGGAGCAAAGAGCCACGCCAACTGCCGTACCGGGGCACACCCCCCACTTTCCCCTAAAAGACCCCAGAGATGCCGAAGCAGATACCGGAGATTAAATTGTCGAAGGGATGGTAAGCCTAACCCCCCTTCACCCACCCTCCGCGAAAGTACTCTAAGCGGGATCCGCGCACGTCTACCGCCCCATAAGAAACCCCTAAGGTGGCACTCCAATCGCTTCCATTCCCGAGCGAGCACCCAGAGAGGCAGCGTCCGTAGCACATACAGCCATCTGGGGAACTCAACCATAGTGAATAGAGCTACCCTCCCCTTCAGAGATAAGGGCAACCCCCGCCAGTTTCCAAGCACTTCCTTGGATCTATCTAACAACCTAGGGATATTGGCCTGGTAGAGGCTGTCGGGTCGGTCCGGCAATCAGATTCCCAAGTACTTTAAGGAACCGTCAGCCCACACCAGCGGGAAGGCGTACCCGTCCTCCCATATCCAACACCAGCGACTTGGAAGTATTAATCTTGAGGCCCAAAAAGCGACCAAAAGCTTCTATAAGGTTTAAGGTTTATTTATTTGATAAAAACCGCCTTTCAAAACAATCAAGGCGGTGTACAATAATAAAATACATAAAAAGGTCATAAAAGCAAATAAATAACATGGTACGTAAAAACAATACATAAAACCTGTGGCCAAGGCCAGAAAAGGAAAGGAAAGGTACATATTTTTATAAAGGACAGAAGAGTGAGAGCAGGGGAACACAAGACAAGATACAAAAGGCAAAAAGATACAGTAGAAAAGGACTCATACAAATGGGGAGGGGACATTGAAGGCTATGGAGAATAGGTGGGTTTTGAGATTTTGTTTAAAAACAGTAAACTGTGATTCCAGACGAAGGGAAGGAGGGAGGGAATTCCAGTGCGCGGGGCCAGCGAAGTAAAATGCGGAGAGGCGTGTGAATTGAAGGTGAGCGCGGGAAGGGGAGGGAAGAGCAAGACGATTGAGGTGGAACGAGCGGGGAGTGTACCGAGGGGAGTGAAAAGATAAAAGGTCAGACAAATAGGATGGAGTACCAGTGTGATAAACCTTGTGAAGAAGGGTCAGTAACTTAAACTGTGAACGAAAAGAAACAGGCAACCAGTGAAGATTGAAAAGCAAGGGAGTAACGTGATCTCGAAGAGCGGAGTGTGTGACAAGACGTGCAGCAGTGTTCTGTATCCGTTGAAGCCTCACCACCTGGTTCTTAGGAAGACCAAGAAACAGTGCATTGGAGAAATCCACCCGTGACATGACTAAGGATAACACCAGTGTGGATAAAGCAGAAGCAGAAAGAAAGGGACGAATTGAGCGAATTTGTCGGAGAAAGAAAAAAGAAGTTTTGGTGATATGGGAAATATGAGAGCGAAAGGAAAGATCCGAGTCAAAGTGAACACCTAGATACCGAAATGTAGAGACCAACGGGACAGGGGAATTGGAAAAAGAAGGGGCCAAAGTGGGGGGGGGGGTCACCATAGGTAAACCATATAGCAAGAGTTTTAGTAAGATTAAGATGGAGACAGTTAGTGGTAAGCCAACTTGCAACAGAGGAGAGACAGGAATTCAGGGGAGTGAGGTCAGGACAGGAAGGGGAGGTGTGATGGAGTAAGAGGATATCATCTGCGTAGAAGAAAGCTGAAAGACCTGATTGTTGGATAAGAAGAGCTAGTGGAGCAAGAAAGAGATTGAAGAGAAGAGGGGCAAGAACGGAACCCTGTGGAACCCCACAAGGAAGGTGCTGTGGAGCGGAGGGGGAGAACGCAGGCGAGGAAGGAAGGACTGTGCAGGAACGAGAAGAGAGAAAGGAGTGAAACCAATGATGAACAGTGCTACAAAGACCAGCTTCCCGGAGCCGGTGAAGAAGAAGAGAGTGATCCACTAGATCAAATGCCGCTGAAAGATCTAAAGCAACCGCCACCGAAATGTCACCTCGATCGTGAGCTACATGAAGTGCATTAGTGAAAGCCAAAAGAACGGTGTCAACACTGTGCCCAGAGCGAAAACCTGATTGACGGGGATGAAGAAAATTAATAGAATCAAGATGGTGGGAAAGTTGTGCAAAAACAAACTTCTCGAGGAGCTTAGATAGAAAAGGGAGATTAGAGACGGGACGATAGTTAGATGAAAGAGAGGGGTCGAGGGAAGGATTTTTCAAAAGGGGACGAACTAATGCGTGCTTCCATGATTTAGGGAAAGTCCCAGTGGAAAGACTAGAATTAAACATGGTGAGGATGAAAGGAAGGGCACCCAGGGAGGGAGTGAGGAGCCAAGAAGAAGGAATAGGATCAAGGGAACAAGAGGTCTTCCGAGAAGAGGAGATCAGATGATAAAGTTCAGGTGTAGTAATGGGTGAAAAAGTGGCCCAAAAGTGAGAGAGCTGAGAGACCGGCGGGGGTGAAGGAAGGGGAGGGGGGGAAGTGATAGGAGAAGGACAGGAGGGCAGAGAGTCTCTCAGGGCAGCAACCTTTGAGGTGAAAAAAGAGGCCAATTGGGAGGGTGAGGGAGAGGACTGGGTAGAGGGAATTGATGCGGGAGTGTGTAGAGAGATAAGGGAGCGGAAAGTGGAATATAGGTGACGGGTTTGGTTGGGGGCCTGCAGGATGGCATTTGAAAAGAACTCCCGTTTGGCAGTGTGAAGTTTAGTGCGATAGAAGGAGTGATGGGTTTTAAATATGGACAGATTGGCGGGGGAAGGATCCTTGCGCCAAAGTCGCTCAGCCCTTCGAAGGTGTCTACGCAATAACCATAGACCACTATGGAACCAGGGGTGTGAGGGACGTCGACGGGAGTGACAAGGACGTAAGGGGGCTAAAAGGTCAAGTGTAGCAGTAAGAGAAGAGGACCAGAGAGCAGCTTGAGAATTAGGTGAGAGGAGTGAAAAATCGTTGGGCAGAAGCTCAGAGGCAGGAGGAAACCGTTGTAATGTGAGAGGGGTGAGGGCTCGGGAAAGACGCTTTGGGGAAGATGAAGAGGAAGAGACTGGAACTAGAGAAGAGGAAACCCCTAGAAAGGAGCAGGACAGGGTGAGATAGAAATGGTCCGTCCATGGAAGAGGTGTGGCGGTTAGAGCTGACAGAGTCAGGGTGGAAGAAGCAGGAGTCAAGAACAAATCAAGGGTGTGACCAGCTTGATGGGTGGGAATAGTGACATGCTGAGTGAGGGAAAGATCCTGGAGAAATGAGAGAAAAGAAAGCTCTCTTGATGAAGAGGGGGAATCCATGTGAAGATTAAAGTCACCTGCTATGATTAAGTGGGGATAAGCTAGAGAAACATCCGTGATTGTCAGCAGGAGAGCGTCCCATAGTGAAAGACGCAGAGCAGGAGGAGCATAGATAAGAAGAAGATGAGTAGGAGGAGAAGTATGGAGACAGAGAAGAAGTGCTTCAGCATAATGCAAAGAAGGGGGGGAGATAGAAGTATAGGATAGGGAGGAATGAAGGATGGCAGCTACACCACCACCAGATCGCCCCAGGCGGGGGACGAAAGCTGCAGAGTAGCCAGGGGGAAGACAACGTGCAAGGAGAGCGTCCTCTCCATCACGGAGCCAAGTCTCCGTGAGGAGAGTGATTCCGGGAGAGGAGCGAGAGACAAGATCTTGGAGAAGAAGGGATTTGTTCCGCAGAGACCTACAGTTAAGGAGACCAATAGAAAAGGAAGTCTGGGCAGGACCGGAGGGCAAAGAGGGAGGAGAGGAAAAAGATGAAGAAAGGGGACAAGGACGTAAATTAACAGTGCAGCGAGAGCGATGAGTGAAACGTTTGACAGGCCGTCTGCCCCAGAATACAGGGATAGGGGCCATAGGACAAGCAGAAAGACAAGACGGAGGACTATAGAAGAAAGGTACTGCTGGAATGGTCAGTCCAGACGCAAGCACGTGCGTTGGGAAAGAGCGGAAAGGTAGCGAATATAACTCACCAAGTAAGGGGATGTTGAGAAGGACAAAGAATAAACCAATCCAACTGAAGAATACGGAGGGAGCCGTTGCCACCGGAGCGACCCCAAGGAGCGCACCTAAGGAGCACGTCAGGGAAGACTGCGGCTGAGTCAGACATAAAAGCATATCATCTGCAAAAGCGCTGACTTTGAGAACCTCCCCCCCCCCCCATATCCACCCCTCCAATCTGCGGGTCATTCTGAATGGCCCGTAAAAGAGGTTCCAGGGCCAACACAAACAAAAGGGGGGATAGGGGCACCCCTGACGCGTACCTCTCTCCAACACAAAAGACTCCGAGAAAACACCATTCACCCCCACTCTGGCCATGGGTTGATTATACAAAACTTGAAGCCATTGCAGGTATTCCCCTCGGAATCCGAAGCCGCGCAGGCTACTGTGTCGAATGCCTTCTCGGCGTCTAGGCTCACCAACAGTAGATCCTCTCCCTTACCCATACAGTACTCCATCCCCAGAAGCAACTTAGCAATATTAGTGGCCGCCTCCCTACCGGGTACAAAGCCCACCTGCCGAGGCTCGATAAGCAGCGGAAGGATGGGATTAAGCCTCACCGCCAAGACCGATGCCAAAATCTTCATATCACAATTGATAAGAGAAATCAGCCGGTAGGAGGCCGGAGCCGTCAAATCTTTCCCTGGCTTCGGGAGCACCGTAATATTGGCACACTGCATATCTCTAGGAAATTTACCCAACTTCTGGACCTCATCAAACATGACTACCATAGTGGGGGCAAGCCGGGTACTCAAAATCTTGTAATACTCATAACTGAATCCATCAGGGCCCGGGGCCTTATGATTCTTCCCCCGCTTGATCACCTGCTGAATTTCTTTCACCGTCAACGGTGCAATCAACCGCCGCAAGTCCTCCTCCTCCAGAGCGGGAAGAGACAGCGAGTCCAAGAAAGCGCGCCCGCTCGCATAGTCCCGCGGCTCCTCAGTATAGAGATCAGCATAAAACTTACGAAAAAGCTGTGCTATCTGCACAGGCTGATGCTGCACAACGCCCTGAGCATCTCGAAGGACAGGAATAAAACGTGTACCACCGGGGTCTTTAACCAATTTAGCCAGCAATCTCCCCGAGCGATTACCATATCGGAAGAACTGATGCCAGTAGCATTGTTGGGAGTACACCGCTCGCCTCTGAAGTAACTCATTGAGCGCCACCTGGGCTCCAACATACTCTAATTGTAACTTCTTATCCGCCGTCCCGTGCGACCTGCGTTGTAAATCCCGCACTCTACGCTCCAACAACAACAAACTACGATCTATATGTTTGCGTTGCTTCACACAATAAGAAATAATGGCCCCCCTCATAACCGCCTTGCTGGTTTCCCACAAAAGAACTGGCGGGCACTGAGGCGTGTCATTAAAAGAAAGGAAGTCATCCCATTGATCTGCTAGGTATTTCTGAAAGTCTAAGTCTTCCCACAGATATGCCGGAAATCTCCACTGCCGACTTGGGGCCCCCTGCCCCTCCCAAGTAATCCACACCAGCCCATGGTCTGATATCACCACAGGTTCAATCCCTGCCTGCTGCACCTTAGACACCGCCCCTTCACTCACCAAGATATAATCAATGCGTGACCAGGATAGGTGGGCTCTAGATTGGTGGGTATATTCGCATGTCCCGGGGTTGAGTAGACGCCAGATGTCAACCATATCTCCCATCTTACAAAGATAGCCCACCCCTCGCTTCCGCCAGGCCTCTGACCCACTACACCGAGATTTGTCCAAGAGCGGCTCATGAGGACAATTAAAGTCCCCAGCCAAAATCAATTTCCGTCGATCCGCCCCTCGGACAAACCCCAGCAATTTACGAAAGAAGGCATGATCATATATATTGGGGGCGTAAATGTTGGCAAGCCAAATGTCCTCATTATAAAGTTTAGCATGTAGTAAGACATATCTCCCTCCCGTATCAGCCTCTAGCTTCTGAACCTCAAAGGGGATCCCCCGCTTCACCAGGACCACAACCCCTGCCCGCCTAGTGCCAGAGGAGGCTCCATAAACGGCCGCCACCCAATCCCTAGTCAACTTCTGATGCTCCAGGGCACTTAAATGGGTTTCCTGTAATAGCGCTATGTGCACCCCTTTTCATTTGAGGGATTGTAGAATTTTAGTGCTTTTAATGGGAGAGCCTATACCCCCTACGTTCCAGGAAGCTATTTTGACATTAGCCATACACTAATGTTGGGGTACTCCAAGGACACAGCAAAGCAAATAAATAAATATTCCGGGAGTCGCCCAGCCTCGGCTCCCGGACACTGTGGATCCCCATCTCCCAGGACACTGCGTTTCCCAATGTGACAACAGCCCGATCTCATCCTCCCCATAGAAACTACCCTCAGCCCCCCTGTAGAAGAATATAGCTTATCCCCCCTCCCGCAACCCTCTGGTGCCCACCATCCCACCCCAGCCCATACCCCCACCTGCCCTTCCCCCTCCCCTTCCCCCCCTCCCCTCCAACCCATGGCCTGTACAACACGCCCAACTCATTCATACATGCCGAGGTAGACCCATACACACCCTCACACTCATCCAGGTCGCCACTGCGGCCCCTCTCATTCATCCCCCCACACATCCAAAACCACCCCCAACAGCAACAGCCCTTGCCAAAGCAAGGCATCCCCGACCAGGGATGAGATCACTGTCCATGCACCTCCAGGCCCCCTTAAACAACGAGTGTCCTGAGGCAACACATGTCCCAAGCAATGTCCCAGGAGGTTAAGCGCCAGTGCTACAGGCGAAGCAGCTTAAACGCCGGCCCCAAGTGATCCCACTATGGGAAGATCCAGTACCAAGCAGTCCAGCTCCAAAGGGAAGGCCTCACGATGGAACAAGCGTTGGTCCAGCTAGGATGGTAGTAATGAACTTCTGCGCCGCTGCTACTTGCTCAAAGGAGTGCGTCTCGCCTTTATGGAATACTCGCAGAGTCGCAGGATAGCTGAGTGCAAATCTTATGCCGCCGTTAATAAGCTTACTGCAAAGCGGTGAGAACTCCTTATGCTTCGCGGCCAGTGCCGCTGAGTAGTCCTGAAAAAGAAATATTGGGGCATTATCCAACTTTAATTCACGCTGCTTTCTATATGCCTGTAAAAGCAAAGTCTTTTGGTGAAAATCCAGCAAGCGTGCTAAGATAGGTCTGGGCCTAGCCCGGTCCTCGCGCAACTGTCCAAGCCGATGCGCCCTCTCCACCTTAATCTTGCCTTGCAGCTCCACGAGGCCCAGTTCTTTCGGCAGCCACGTTTCAAATAACGAGAAGAGTTGAGGGGCCGTCCAAGATTCCGGCACCCCAATGAGGCGCAGGTTGTTTCTGCGAGAGCGATTCTCTAAATCGTCTACTTTAAGTAACAGAGCATCAATTTGCTTCTGCTGCTGCTGGGTACAACGCTCCAACGCTAGTTTGCCATCCTCCAGTACCGTGACCCGCTGCTCAACCTCGTCGACTCTCTTGGTGAGTTCGCCAAATGTGTCGCTCATCTCCGCCAACTTTTGCAATACGGCGTCAAATTTGGGCTCTAGAAGCTTGGCTACCTCGAGCGCCAACTCCTCTGGGCCGGAATCCACGCTATCTTTCCCCGGGAAATCAGGCGTCGGTGTGGCCTTTGCTGTGGGCGCCATCTTAGGGTCTCGGGCGGCTGCTGTCTTTTCCCGCCTCATCGCCGCTTTCATGGCCCCTCCGCGACTCGCAGCTCAGGGTAAAACAAGCCGGTACTCACTTCCAGACCAGATAGTGAAATTCCAAGGCACTCCACCCTGTTTATTGCCGAATAAAGCACAAGATTCTTAGGTGGGCCTGGGAGCACGATGAGGAACGTCCTCACCCGCTCATGTGCTCACGTGATCTCCCCACCCTGTATGTTTAAGTAGTGCTTTTTGAGGCATTTTACTTTTATTTTAATTAGTGCTACCAGCAAACACACCCTCACGGTGGCGTAACCTAAGGTGCCGTATAAGGCACCCCATAACGCACATTATAAAGTGCACTGTCCACCAAGGCACCCTATAATGTCCCCTATAGGACACCTTATAAGGCACCTTGATAGGTTACAGTACTCTGAGGGTGTTTTTGCTGGCAGCACTAATGTACATTAAAAATAGACAATGCCTCAGACAGCCCTATCAAATAACCCCACCATGGGTTTGAACCCATGACCTCTTGCTTCACAGGCAGTGAAGTAACCAGTGGGCTACAGCTCTATAGCTGCTAACAAACCCCTGGCTGGCTACAGAAGGACTGCACGTCACCACTCTGCTGTGGTTACCAGGATAGGGTTAACCCACCCGTACCCATGATTCACTGCACATGCAAATCAGCAGTCGACAGATGGGCACAAGATGGGGTATGCACCCCCACAGCACCTCGGCCTGGTAGGGGGAACTGACAGTGTGTGGTACTGGCACAGAGGAGCCACAGACCATCACATTGTGCGGGTACTGTGCCACCCTGAGGGTGAGGTGGGGCGTCCAGCACCAGGTCCACAGCACCTTTCATGGCTGAAATACGCCATGCTGCATGTCCCCATCAGTGCTACTGTGTGTGATAGGTAGTTCCTGCAGACACACCTAGGTTACATCTGTGTCCTTCTGTATTTCTCAGTCATGTCTAGCCCTTATAGGCTATGATGCACCCAGAATAGTGCATATCCTGTGGTGGTGCCATGGTTACATGATGTAGGTGAAGGGGGGGGGTGTTTGGACCCATAGGTGGATTATGTACCACCACACAACCCACCCTCTGGGGCTTAGGGTGGGAAACAGGATCGCCCACCAATAGATCCACATTCTACCTCCCTGCAATGGTGGCAGTAGAGGGGACCATCAACCCCAGTCCTGCTGGGGAACAGACACCCTACAGGGCAGGCAATGCAGAGCTGTACACATCCATAAAGCAATAGCAGACAGACAGTAGGCCTGGAAACGCTCAGCTGCCTCCCACCACTATCTGACATTCTCCAGCAGCAAGCCTCCAGCCGCTGCACTCTGCAAGGTGTTCCAGCAAGACACATACTAGCTGCAGACAGTCTTCTAGCTAGTCCATAGTGCATGGTCCTGGAGGAGATGTATGTACCCAGAACTGGGATGTCAGCATACACACCAAGCAGATAAATCAGTGATTGGGCCCCAAAAGAGAACCCATAAATATCACATGAGAGAAATACTATATAGCACTATAGGGGAACCTAGCCATGCTGTGGTCACTGCTCAGTCAGGTTGAGAGTGACCTCCCAGCAGGACATGCTGTGGCCACCCTGTCCGTGCAGGTGGTGGCCGGGCACTATAATGTCTGAGCCATTGCCCTATGCTCTGTACAGATGAATCCAGGCCAGGCCACCCTATCCAGGCTATTCCCACGGTACCTTGCTCCTCATTATGCACATTGGCAGGCCAATACTGGCAACAGTGCTAGCAGTGTGGGCTGAGGAAGGTGTTAGCAGCCACCACACACTGCATAGACAGACACACACTCCCCGCACCTATGCCAGCATTGTACAACTATAGAGGTGTTTGGCAGCCCTAGCCACCACACCAGTCCTGGGCACAGTGCAGGCATGGCTATGGTACACAATACTGTTGGGGTCCCTCTGTCAGACACCAGACCTGAGGCACACTCCACAGACATCAGAAAGGTTGCTATGATGCAGCTCAATCAGCCAATTGTGCTTAACGTAGGAATTGCTATCTGCCAGTTATCATAGCAACCTTTTGATAGCTGTGTACCGTATTCCCAGGTTTAGGGTGGCATTGCTAAGGTATGCAAGTGCTAGTATTGGGAGATGCACGGAGGGCCCAACATCCTTCCTCTCCAGGAGGCTTTTGATAATGGAGCCTGTGGGTGAGAGTGTGTCTGCCCCTGTTGGCCGCTGCTCTAGGGCAGAGGTTCCCAATTCCAGTCCTGGAGGGCCACATACTGTTCAGGTTTTCATGCTGTCCCTAATGAATATGCATGAGATACATCTGCATACCATGGGGGTGGTGCATAGAAATGCAGCACAGCCATATTTATTAGAGGCAGCATGGAACCTGAATGGTGTTTGGCCCTCCAGGACTGCATTTGGGAGACTCTGCTCTAGTTAATGCGCATGTTTATGGTGTCTGTGCTCTGTAGGGTAAAATGTGTAGGTGTTTTGGGCATGTTTACGTCATCTGAAATAAAGGTTCTGTCTGTATTAGCACGTTTCAGTAGTGGGTAAAATATGGGGACTGGGTTGGCAGGAACCACAGCTGGGACTTGAACCTGTGACCTTCTGCTTCTGAGCACACTGGCTGTGTGCACTGCACCACCTTGTTGCCACAGAGATGGTGCATTCCCTGGTGATACCATGACTGTTTGTCAGACAGGGCCTGTCTGTTGCAGTGCATGGCACCCACCTACACAGGGCTAGGCCATGGTCTGCTCTGGGCAGCTGCCACTGCCCCCTCCCCCACCAATACCCCTCTGCCACCCTGCTCACATGCCCTTCTGCTGGTGGAGCGCAGTCTCAGGCCATCCAGTGTGTGGGTAGGCGGCTGCCTATGGTGCGGGTTCTGGGGTAGGGGTGCCTGCATAGCTGTCCACGCTTCTTCCCAGCATCGCTTGCCAATGTTCTGTGCCCTTGGGGGTACCTGCTGGGTACTATCCCCTGTGACACTGTGGGAAGCACACTTGTGCCCATGTTGGGCCCTCATCAGTTGCTGTCTGTCTGCACTACTGTTTCAGCATTCCTATGGGCCACCTAGGCATCACCCTAGTCCGCACTGTGGCCCAGCTACACCACAGCATGTGCCGCCTGCAGCCCTCTGTGTCCCCTTTTCAAGCATCTGTCCAGTTGCCCGTTCCAACATGCCCACCCTGCTGTTGTGGAACATGTGCACGCCATAGGAAACCTGCCCAATGGAGAGGGAAAACCCTGCTCAGTGCAGTTTCACTGTGGGCTCATTCACCTTGTACTCGTATGGGGACGGAGCATAGACCCTTCCAAAATTCATGTCTTTTTTTTGGAGCTTTCTTGGGGGGGGGGTTGATGTTTCCCATTAATATCGCTATTGCCCAGCTTGGTTATGGTTTTTTTCAATTTTGTTCAGGTCATTTTCACTGTTTATTTGCCCTTTTGATCCGTGCACATGTATCACACTTATCACTTTTTGTAGGTTTCCCTGGTTGTGCTGTACATTGCTGATGGAAATGGTGTCTTTTCTCTTTAAATCAGCTCTAACGCCAGGGTTTCACTGGCGTTAGTTTTCAGCCTCGAATTTCACAGCGTTAGTGTGCAGGGAGCTTCTCCCCTTCCACACTCTGCCCATTGACCCTCTCTCTCCTCCCCTGGGGAGCCTTACTCCGCCCTCCGGGAGCCTTTCCCCGCCTTCAGCGCTCGTTTGTGCCGCTGCACGCGTTATTGCGCGCTAAGGTACCTCTGCGCCCGATAAAGTGCCATTAATGCGCGATAAGCTGTCAGAGCGCAATAATGGCCCTTTATCGGGCGCAGAGGTCATACCCCTTTGTTTCTTCATCATTTTATAAGGATTTTCCCCAACAATTAATACTAGCTCTACAGGATAGAGTCATTTTGTTTAAAGCACTGAACTAAACATCTTTGCATCCTAAGATTACATATTTTCCTAAACAGTTTTTTTGTTGTTTTTAGAGCTATTTTTCTCGGCTGCAGAATCCAGCTGCAGTCCTTTACCTTATCAATTTGATCTTGAATTTAATCCCATCCTCGTCACCATTTTGTTTTGCCTAGGAGTCTATTAAATTCAAAATCAATCAACCACACATGCATAGTATTTAATAAGAGATTGGATCCGTTGGTGGTTCAGCGGATCTTTCTCAAGTGGGGCCTCCCCACCATGGATCTATTTGCCAGGCCTCTGAACAGGCAGCTTCCCAGATTCTGCTCTCGACAACCGCAACCTCTCAGAGTAGCGGCGGATGCTTTTCTGATTCCATGGTCCACAGGCCTCTTGTATGCCTTTCCTCCCATGCCACTGGTGTCTCGGACACTCTTCAAGGTTCTCAGAGACAGAGCCTCGCTGATCCTAGTGGCTCCCCAGTGGCCGAGACAGCCCTGGTTCCCGCTTCTGATGCAGCTGGCGGTTGACACTCCTCTTCCTCTGGGGTTTCAACCCGATCTCCTGTCAGAGGATCGGGGGATTCTCCTACACCCCAACCTCCGGTCCCTTCATCTGATGGCCTGGCTGCTGAAAGGGTAGTCCTTGCTCCCCTTCTGCTGCCTCGGGAGGTGGAAGAGGTCATCTTGGCCTCCAGGCGGCCCTCCACCCGGAAGTCCTACGCTCTTAAGTGGCGTCGGTTCTCCGTGTGGTGTGCTCAGCAGTCTGAGAATCCCTTCTCCTGCTTGGTGGCAGTGGTCTTGCAATATTTGCTTTACCTCTCCAATCTGGGCCTTAAGTCCAACTCTGTCAGAGTCCACCTCAGTGCTCTCTCTGCGCATCACGCACCGGTGGATGGCAGGCCTCTTTCCAAACACCCTTTGGTGGCTTGTTTTCTCTGAGGCCTCCTTCTCCTTAAGCCTCCTTTGTGCCCTCCAGCCCCTGAATGGGATCTGAATGTGGTCTTGCAGCGGATTACCTGTCCGCCCTTTGAACCTATGGCTACCTGCCCTCTTAGTTTTCTTTCCTGGAAAACCTTGTTTTTGGTAGCCCTTACCTCTGCTAGGCGCGTTAGTGAATTGCAGGCCCTAGTGTCTGATCCTCCTTACACTAGGTTCTACAGGAATAGGGTAGTCTTATGGACTCACCCTAAGTTTCTTCCAAAAGTGGTTTCTCCTTTTCATCTCAACCAGGAGGTGGTTCTTCCGACCTTCTTTCCCAGGCCGCACACCAGCCGGGCTGAAATGGTCCTGTATACCCTGGACTGTAGAAGGGCCTTGTCCTTCTACCTTGACCGTACGCGGGAGCATAGGAGGGCTGTTCAGCTCTTCATTTCTTTTGACCCCAATAAATTGGGGCTACCTGTCTCCAAGCGTACTTTGTCCTTATGGGTCGCTGACTGTATCGCCTGGGCTTATGGGGCAGCCGGCCTCTTGTTGGAGGGTCGAGTCACGGCTCATCGTGTCAGGGCGAAGGCTGCGTCCGTGGCTCATCTCCGCTCTGTACCATTGGCAGACATCTGCCGGGCCGCTACTTGGTCTTCAAGCCAGACTTTTGCGGCCCATTACTGCCTGGAGAGGGAGTCCCGCAGGGACAGTGCTTTCGGTCAGGCAGTCCTCCATAATCTCTTTGAGGATTAGGCAACTCCTACCCTCCGGCACTGGTGTTGGACTACCGGTCGGGGGCGTTTTCAGAGAAGATTCCTTCCTTCTGTGCTGCTGAGCTAGAGGGAGCTCATTTTTCCGCTTGAGGTCTCCGGTAGCCTTAAGCTAGGGAGTCCCATATGTGAGGACTGACTTCCTGCTTGGTCCTAGAGAAAGAGTAGTTACTCACCTGTAACAGGTGTTCTCCAGGAGCAGCAGGAATCAGTCCTCACAACCCTCCCTCCTCCCCTTGGAGTTGCAGTCCTATCATTTCGTTTTTGCTAATTTTTTTGCTGTCTTTTAGCTATGTCATCAGACTGAGCAAGATGGCACCCTTGGACGCGAAGGGGACCATGCATGCGCGCTGCAATTCCCAAAGGCTTTCTTTGAAAGCTGGGGAAATTGCTCCGCAAGGGCTCCGTCGGCGCCGACGTCACCCATATGTGAGGACTTATTCCTGCTGCTCCTGGAGAACACCTGTTACAGGTGAGTAACTACTCTATAACGTAGCTACTGCTACGTTATTGCCATTTAGTAAACATACCCCTAAGTTTGTTATGAAACAGATAGTGCAGGGAGAAACTGTCTCTTCAGTTTCGAATTAGAGATATCAAAACTGCTAGTGTTTGAATTATTGTTTAAGAAGTTATGTCTGCGAATACATGTATGTCTCCTCTTGATGACCTATGCTAATAAGAACTGACCTATGACATAGAGACATAGAGATGCATGTTATGAATATATGTGATGCTTGATGTAGAAAAATAAGGTGGAAATTATGCTGTATAATGGAATTTTGACCTATAAATAAAATAGCTGAAGGCTGTGATGGTAGAGTAAACAAGGTGCTGACTAGTTTTCTCTCCCAAAGCTTTGGTGGTTTTTATAATACAATTGTGTGTTGTGTTTTGTATTAACTGTGCTTGCTTCCTTCTCATTGCTTTGGGTGTGGAAATCCGTTACCCAAGAACCCAGGTGCTGTTACCGGTAAGGAGAGGTGCAGAGTACACAAACAGTTGGTGCCGTGCCGGATATGGGTCTCTGCATTCAAGGCAAGGGTAGAAGGTGCCAGAGGATTTGTGAGTATTACCAGTGATGGGTAATCTGTTAAGTAGACAGGCTCCGTCTCAGATGCGTGAATGGCATGACAGAGCTAGGGCTTTAGCGTTTAAGAAAGGTAGCCCTTCTTATTGTATGCGTGAGAAGTATGGGAATGTGGCCATCAATTTCATTGTACATTGGCTTTCAGTGACTAGAGATAATGAGACTATGCAGTTTTCTTTGGAGGGAACTTTCTCTGTAGATAAGATACATTACCTGAGATATGAACTGGCGGTGAAGAGTAAACCGTGCCATAGTCCTGAATGGATTGTGCTTACATGGTGGGAACGGATGGCACATGAAGAAAAACATAGGAATGACGTTCAAAATTTGAAACACAATTTTTTGTGTTAGGGAAAACAACAAATGAGTTGTGTGGGAAGGAAGGATATGGGGAGAGTGAGGAGGGGTTCCCGGCTGTTGTTCCTCCAGCATATGAAGCAGATGTGGCTGCACTGGCAATATCAGCTGCATCGGTCCCAATTCTGTCTCCTCCTCCTCCCTTTTCTCCTCCTCCTCCCTTTTCTCCTCCTGGTTTAGTGTCTCAGGAATCACCAGCTGAGTGAGTGCGGGTCACTCGTGCAGCGGAACTAAGGGAAGAAATACTTAAAAAGAAACAGAAGATCTCCAGGAACAAGCAGGAATGAGTCTTCACATATGGGTACGTCGGCGCCGACGGAGCCCGCACGGAAATGCTCCCCAGCATCCAATCAGAAAGCCTTTAGGAGCATCCCTCGCGCCTGCGCGGTGACTTCCCGCCTTTCCCACTGCCTCTCCCCAGTTTTCGTTTTTCCGCGGAGCCAACAGGACATACCTCCTGTCACCGCAGAAACCTTTTTCCTTAAAATCCCTTTTTTTCTTGTTTTCTTGTGGTCGCGGCTGTCTTCTCGTCGATACCGGTACCGCCGGTGCTTTATTCTTTTCTTTTCTAGCTTAGAGAAATAATTTCTCCTCAGTTTTTTTTCTTTTCTCCTTTTGAGGCCTACCAGGCCTTTCCAACATGGAGCCTTCTTCCCCTAAGAAGTGCCTTCACTGTGGAAATTTAGTTTTCTTTTTAGACTCCAGTGCCTGGTGTCTAACCTGTTTGGGTCCTGACCCTTTTTCCCCTGGTCCATCAGGCTATAGTATTGGGAAAAGACCTTCCCTTTTTCGGGTATCCCTCGATGCCGTTTTTCCTCCTTGGGTGAGGGCATCGGTTTATTTTTCTCTCTGGGATCAGGTAACCCACAAACAGTCTGTTAAGGCTAGCCGATGCTTGAAGGGTAGGTCTCATGCCCAGCATGACAACGGCTCCGGCCTTGCCCTCAAGACCCCATTGGCAATAAGACCCTGGCGGGAGTCTTCGGGCTCCAAAGCATTTACGGGGTTTCAGGTTGTTCCTGGGGTTCACTCCTCACAGAGAACATACCTGAGCCATGCTCGGGGGTGGTATCCGCTTCGAGCGGTACCGAACCCCCGGCATCGGCACTAGTGTCGAGTGCTCCACTCTTCACCGAGGATCATCAGCTGGTGTTCTCGGTGCCTTCGGGGCCGATCGACTCGACCCAGACTGGCTTTCCTGCATCCCAGCCATGCGCGGAGTTGGTACCGGCTTCCAGCGGTACCGCTCCCCCGGCATCGGCGCCGGTGTCGAGTGCTCCACTCTTCACCGGGGGTCGTCGTCTGGCGTCCTCGGTACCTTCGGGGCTGATCGATCCGACCCAGACTGGTCTTCCTGCATCCCAGCCATGCGCGGGGTTGGTGCCAGCTTCGAGCGGTGCCGATCCCCCGGCATCGGCACCGGTGTCGAGTGCTCCGCTCTTCACCAGGGATCGTCTTCTGGAGTCCTTGGTACCTTCAGGGCCGATCGATACGACCCAGTCTAGCTTTCCTGTGTCCCTGCCACCCGCGGGGCTGATACCGGCTTCGAGCGGTACCGATGCCCCGGCATCGGCAACGGTGTCGAGTGTTCCACTCTTCACCAGGGATCGTCATCGGGTATCCTGGGCACCTTCGGGGCCGATCGATGCGCCCCAGATGGCCTTTCCTCTATCTATGCCATGCTTGGGGGGGTACCGGCTTCGAGCGGTACCGATACCCCAGCATCGGCGCTGGTGTCGAGGGTTCCTCTCTTCACCGGGCGTCGTCTTCGGACGTCCTCGGTGCCTTCGGATGTAGCGGCATCGCCGATACTGCCACAGACGATCGTTTCGATGCCCAGTCTAGAATCGATATCCAGTCTAGATGACTTGGTTCCCACGCGTTTTGGATCCGATCCATGTCGTTTCCCAACTACGCAGTACCGAGGATAATCGCCCAAGCTCTCTGGTTACCTCGGTATCGCTTCGGCAACCTCTGATACCTGCTACGATGGCATTACCGCCCCCGTTGCCGGTTCCGGTATCGATGTCGATTCCTGCAGTTCCATCGGGGCCATCGATCCTTTCTATGCCTAGCTTGGAATCGATACGGGAACCGACGATGCAGTACTAACTGCCTCGAATCAGAACTGTCAGTATCGTTCTCCATCTGGCAGGTTTCTTTTTATGCACCAGTCCAGTAGGTCTTTGGGTGTTCACGCTGCTCATTCAACCTCAGCCTACCCAGGAATAGTTCCTCTGGGAGATCCTTCTTTTCAGAATTTTCTCCTTGACATGGCAGCCTTTCTTGCCATTCCTATTCCTGGTCCTACTCTTAACCAAGATCCTGCAGTAAAGGAAACCATAATGCTTCCTTTACATCATTCTTTGCAGGACCTTCTTCTGAGGATTTGGGAATCACCTTTAAAGGTTCCTGCACCTTCTACGGCCATGAATGTTCTGTATCAGGTGCCTCCCTCTCCGGGGTTTCAGAAAAGCCAACTGCCGCATCATTCCATTGTGGTGGAATCAGCAATGAGGAAGGTCAGAAGCAAGAAGAAGCATTCTTCTTACCCACTAGGTCGTGCATCTAAAGCACTTGATGCCTTTGGGCGTCAAACCTTCCAAACTCCTATGTTGGCTTCAAGAATTATTTCATATATTTTTTATATGAGTCTCACACTTCAGGAGGTCACGGAGAAGTTATCTCTTTTGTCTCCTTTTTTGTCAGAACCTAAGGCCTCTGACTATTCCTTGCTCCTTAATCATAGCAGGAATATCTCTTGGTTCCTTTCTCGTGCTTCTCTAGACTCTTTTGAGTCTGTTAGCAGATCCTCTGCTATTGCCATTGGAGCACGTCGTACAGCGTGGCTGCAAGCTTCAGACTTGAGCAGATGGGCACAACATACACTGGGTAACTCTCCTTGTACTGGAGACAATCTTTTCAACAAAGAAGCTTTACGTCAGGTTGCTCATTGCTCCACTGACTTCCCTGGTTCTGGAATCCATCCTAAGCCTTCTTTTTCCCCAGGACGTAGGAAATGTCCTACCAAACCTTCTTTCCCGAAGGAGAGAAAGTTTCATCCTTCTTCTGCCCATCCTCCCGGTGTACCCAAGCAAGGGACATCTCATCCTAGTCTGAAGTCTTCAGACTTTACCCAGTCTGCTCATAACCAGCACCCATAGGTTCCTGTGTATTGCAATCTACCGTTAACTTCCCCTTAGCAAAGGTTTATTCTTCAAACTCTACACTGGTTTCTTTTCCAGTATGCTATGCTCTGGGATACTTTTGTCCATGGGTTACAGAATTCTCCCATTCTTACTACCACGAAGGGAGGTCACAACTATCCCATGATAGTTTCTGTCCCCGTATGGACATCTTTTCCTTCAGCTGACTTACCCTATGGTAAGTCACTTTTCAACCCCCTCTCTTCCAGGGTTACCCCTGCATGAGTTGGTGCAATACTGGAAAACTTCTTTTTCTTCCAGTGTAGACTGTTTGTTTTCCTTCAATGCGTGCTCTGAACAACTCATCGGACAGGGACGGAAATCTTCTCCGCTGCCTTTGCTTGTTTTCTCTCTGTTTTCTTACAGGAGAATCCCCTCTATTGTTTTGTTCAGTTGCTGTATATGCAGGAGTTCCAGTGATTACTTTAATGCTCATTGCAAGCTGCTTGCAACTATTTTGCATAATACTAGTCACTGCAGCTTATCTTCTTCTAGCCTTATCCTTTCCTAGGATGAGGCAACACACCTGACTTCTGTCAGTTTTATCTTATAATTCTCCTGCACAATGCTCTCTGCAACCTTCAGAGAAGCTTCTACTGTCGGCCCTTACTATAGAGCATTGAACTTTGTCTCTGAGGGTCTTTCATGTACAGCAGACAAGCATTTTTTCTGCGTGAATGTCCACGGAGTTCCCAATCTGGCCGGAATATGCTCCTGTTCCTTACAGCTTGGCATTATGTTTTCTACTCCAACTGGACAACGTATACTCTTTTACCGTACATGAACCCCTTGGCTGGGTCACTCTGGTATCTTCGTCTATGCGTTCTTCTTGTCCTTTGGACATATCAGAGTCCTAAAGTACTGCTGACGTACTCTTGCCAGACTGCTGTTATCCTCTGTTTTTCACGCACCAATACTGGTTCTTCCACTGACCTACATTCCTGCTCCACAGAAATTGATTCTCTATATTTCTTCAGGTGGGTTTCACCCCCCTATTATTGGATTAATTTTTTCCCATCACATTCCCCATGTGAATGTTTTCTGTGGCTCAGTTGCAGGCATGTATTCTTAAGAATTATTCTCATGTATGTATGTGTCCTGTGCATACATGTTTTTGTACCCTGGGTGGGCATCAGCCATCCCGCCTCTATCTATACATATACCTATCTACATTTCTATATGTAGATATATATAAAACTACTTGTCTAGATATATATATTCTCATAGGTATAGATATGTATGTCTTCCATATATATATATATATATATATATATATGGAAGACATACATATCTATACCTATGAGAATATATATATCTAGACAAGTAGTTTTATATATATCTACATATATATATATATATATATATATATATATATATGCATATTGGGAGATGTCCATAGCATCCTATGTCTAACCTATCTCCCTGACTGTCGGTGCTTAGGTTTTTATTTTCTTATGGGGTCCAGACAGTCAACTTGCCTATTATCATACGGCTCAGTAACTGGGACTGGTTATACTAACAATTACTGCTGTGACATCAACAGCTTCTATTTTTGTTGTACATCTCCCTATCTGTGCAATCTCAAACTTCAATGTCTTCCTATCTCTTACCAACTAGGAAAGACAGTGTATATCTTCAGTGTTCCTGACTACACCTCTGTTCTCGTTGGGAATAGGGTTTGGTTTTTTTTACATACCCTCTCTTCCCTTCCGGACTGGGCTAATTTTCCAGATCGGTCAGTCTTCTTCTTTTAGTCCTCAATGTTTATGACTCTGTACCTAAAAGAGTTCTCAGCTTTTCCCATAAAGCTTTTCATTGGAGACCTGCCGATCTTCTCCTGCCCTGGTTGACACCTGGGTCACCTGCCCATTCCAGATTGGAACTTCTTCCTCACTGCTGTGGAGTTACCTTGAGGATTCCGCTACTGCATCTACAGTCTACTTCCTACAATCCAGTAGGTAAGCTCTGTATTGTGCTAGTTCATTAACTATTTTGATGCTACTTGACATACATTCTAAAGACTTTTTTTCCTGTAGTCTTTAGATTCGTTGTTCCTCTCCAGCTCTGCCCAATCGTAACTCCACCGCCAACTTCTCCCGAGCTATCAACGCCCAGCACCGCACACCTGGGGAATTCAGCGCTGTCGAACCAGCCACAACCCCCTGAACCGGAACAACAAAACCAAACAAATCCCAACTGCAAAAGTAACTTATCCCTTTTTCTTGGATAACGACGAAGCCATCCACACAGCACCATTACCCGTATAGGAGAAGGGGCCAACTCCCATAGAACCTGCTTACTTGGGCCCTGGCACCAGCGGAGCGACTGACCCCTTCTTAACACATTTCGCTGCCGAGTGGGGACCACTACAGACCGAGCAAGCGTGACGGAATTTACATTCCAGAAAGGGACACACAGATCTATTAAACCTCCAGCACTGGGGACCGGTCTAGTCTGCACTGGGGAGACTCCACCGCGAAAGGAATGACCTGAACCTGCTGCAAACCCTGTCCCGACCCTTCCCCCACCCCCCTCCAGCCCCACCCTTGACCGACATCTGGGTTAACCACAGGTTAATGTCCTGTGTTCCCCAAGTCAACAACTTGTTCTCCTCCATTTTATCCATGAACGTTTCATCATAATTAAGACACGACCACCCCTCGTGTACCTGTGATGCTTCCAAAATCGAATCCGCGTATGACAGCAACATGCCATATTGCTCAGGAAAATGCTGACCCCACACACTCGCCAACCGCAGAAAAGACCTCATCCAATTGACCACATTCCGTGAGACCTTCCGAAGCTGACCAGCCTTCTCGTCCTCCTTGCGCTTTTTCTTACTATCACCCGAACACTTCCTCCCTTCTAGCAAACGAAAAATATCAATATACTTCCTCTTTCGAATCTTCCGCCTCAACTTCTTAGGGACCCCTTCCCATAATTCCGATAAGGCCGCCAAAGAAGAAGAGCCAGCACCTACTTGACTACTGGCAGACCCTCGCCCCGACGCGGTCACCCGCACCCCGACCTCACCACCCGATGACTGACGATTCTGAAGACGACGAGGAGGACGACGCAGAACCATGCCGATGTCGACACGCGTGCTTCCCTTTTCTGCGCGCCATTCCCGACCGCTCAGCCCGCGACCCACGACGATCAAACTCGCCTCCCACAGCCGGCAGTAACTCACCTGTCCCGTCGTCATCCGCTCTCCCGTTTGACGAGGGCATTATGCCAACTAGAGAACTCTCCGTTTGCTGCTGATCATCCACTCCTTGTGCCTGGTCGCCGTCCATCGATGTCACCCCCGCAGTGGTGGCTCTCAGCTCTGTGATCCTCACACCAGCTGATACCCCTGCAGATGGCGCACCTCCAGGGGACCTGTGGAGACAAAAACTGGAAACCCAAGGAAGAGAAACCTGGAGCCCAAGTCGGTTGCCAGGCTCCCTCCCAGTCCGACCTCGAAGAGCCTTGCCCCCCACTCAACCAATGCTCCCAGACTGCCCGCTACCCCGGCAGCCCGTATCCCCTTGGAGAGGATGTACTCCCACCGGGGGATACCCAGCCGCTACCCTCCCCCCCCCCCCCACAACCCCAAACCCCGGCCTGGCCCCTTCCCCCCCCATTGGCACCATGGGTTTATTCCCCACCCCTGCCCTTGCTCCGATCCATTCAACCCAACCGCCACCCCTGTCTCCCCTTTGCCCAACTACTCCTGCAGGGAGCTCAGCCGCCTCCACCGAGGGGCCGGCCAATAGCCTCTGGGCCCCAGCACCCCTAACCTGCAAGTTGCCCCCCCCCCACGTGCTCTCCTCCCAGGAACAGCAGGCCCTCCACGCCCCATCCCCACATGCCACACACTCCCTGCCCCCCTCCTTACAACACCATCCTCCGCTCTGTGCCGCGGCCCAGACCTTCCCCCCCTGTCAGACCCCCGCCCCCTCTGCCTTCCTAACTGCCTGCCTACAGTGGCCCTGCCAACTCTTTGTTAGCCTGCTTACCAGCCATAGCCTGCCCTTCAGCCTCCCCCCCCCGCCGTTGGAGCACACCCTTGGATAAATGATTCCCTTACCGGCTTTCACTTTTTTTTTTTTTATTATACTGCTGTTGCAACGGGTCCTGTTGCTTTCTTATCTCTTTTTTTTTTTTTTAACACTCCTCTAACACCATAGCCCAACCTGCTGTCCCTTCTGCTGGCTTCTCAAGCCGTGCGCCCCAACTCACCTGCTCCCTGAACCGGAGGTCTCTCCTGCTGACGGGCTCCCCGAGCAATCTGCCGCTCCTGCACCGATACTGCACCGGGATCCCGACTCTGCTGAAAAAATTGAAATTCCAACGCCGCTCCGCACACAGCTGCTGCTTGCCCTGCCGACTTGCTGCATGTGCTCCTGCCCAGACCGCGCACATGGCCTCTCCTCCCTCTGATTGGCTCCGCTCACTCCCCACCTAGAGTGCAGCCAATCATTTCAAAAGATGCACACAGCGTCTTTACGCTGCGGCGACTTCATCCCTCCTTCTTCCACAAACGCGAGCAGGGTCCCCAGTTATGCACGGGCGCTGGGACCCTGCCCGTGCCCTTATTTAGACTAGAGATTTCTACTTCACACACCCATTATGTTATAAGGTAAGGTTACTTTTGAGACTAGTTTCAACGTTCTAAGGAAAAGGAGACCGCTATGGTTTTCTAAGGAAGTAGCTGAAAAAGCGAAGAAAAAGAGGGAGGCCTTCATGAAATACAAGAGATCACAGAGAGAGGAAGACAGGCATCTGTATTTGGAAAAACTTAAAGAAGCTAGCAATGTAGTCAAGAAGGCAAAGATTCAAAAGGAGGAGGAAATAGCCAATGCAATAAAATGGGGGGATAAGACATTTTTCAGATATATTAGTGAGAAGAGGAAGAGCAAAAGTGGTATTGTCAGACTCAAGGGTGTAGGGGGGGGAATATGTAGAAGCTGATAAGGATAAAGCGGAATTGCTTAACAAATATTTTTGTTCTGTGTTCACAGATGAAGGACCAGGAACAGGACCTCAGAAAACACCCACAAATAGGAACAGAAGCGAGGGACATCTTGAACAATTTTCAGAAGACTGTGTTCGTGAGAAATTAGCTCAACTTAAAGTAGACAAAGCGATGGGACCGGATGGGATACACCCTAGAATACTGAGGGAACTTGGGGACGTTCTAGCAACTCCACTGACTGACCTTTTCAATGCCTCGTTGGAGTCGGGAGTGGTGCCAAAGGACTGGAGAGAGGCTCATGTGGTGCCTTTACACAAAAGCAGAAGTAAGGATGTGGTTGAAAACTACAGGCCGGTTAGTTTAACTTAGGTGTTGAGTAAATTATTGGAAACGCTGCTGAAAGAGAAAATAGTGAGGTTTCTGGAGTCCAGCGGATTACAGGATCCGAGGCAGCATGGATTTACCAGAGGCAGGTCTTGTCAGACAAATCTGATTGATTTCTTTGACTGGGTGACCAGGGAGTTGGACCGAGGGAGAGCTCTAGATGTGGTGTATTTAGATTTCAGTAAAGCCTTTGACACTGTTCCTCACAGGCGACTTATAAACAAACTGAGCACCCTAGGGATGGACCCTAAAGTTTCTGCTTGGGTTAGAAATTGGTTGGGTGGGAGGCAACAAAGAGTACAAGTAAATGGAGCTCCACTCTGAGGAGAAGGATGTTACCAGTGGTGTGCCCCAGGGATCTGTCCTTGGTCCGATTCTTTTTAACATCTTTGTTAGTGATATAGCGGAAGGGCTGTCGGGTAAGGTTTGCCTCTTTGCAGATGATACCAAAATCTGTAATAGAGTAGACACCCAGGAAGGTGTAGATAACATGAGGAGGGATCTAGCTAAGCTTGAAGAATGGTCTAGAATTTGGCAGCTGGGATTTAATTTTAAAAAATGTAAGGTCATGCATTTGGGCTGCAGCAATCCAAGGGAGCAATACAATATAGGAGGTGAAGTACTTTTGTCCACTAAAGAAGAGCGGGACCTAGGCGTGGTTGTGTCTGATGATCTTAAAGTAGCTAAACAGGTAGAAAAGGCGACGGCAAAAGCTAGAAGGATGCTTGGGTGCATACGGAGAGGAATGGCTAGCAGAAAAAAGGAGGTGATAATGCCTCTGTATAAGTCTTTGGTACGACCTCATTTGGAGTATAGTGTGCAATTCTGGAGACCGCACCTTCAAAAGGATGTGAACAGGATGGAGTCGGTGCAGAGGGTGGCTACTAAAATGATTAGTGGGCTTCATTATAAAGCATATGAGGACAGACTGAAGGATCTTAATATGTACACCTTAGAGGAAGGGCGGGATAGAGGTGATATGATTTAGATGTTTAAATACCTCTGTGGCATAAATGTTCAGGGAGAGAGCCTCTTTCAATTTGAAAGCAAGTTCTGCTACGAGGGGACATGGGATGAGGGTGAAGGGAGATAGATTCAGGAGTGATATGCGGAAATATTTCTTTACGGAAAGAGTAGTGGATCCGTGGAATAGTCTCCCAGTGGAGGTGGTAGAGATGAGGACAGTAACTGAATTCAAAATAGCATGGGACAAACACAGAGGATCTCTTAAGGTAAAAAGGGGACTGTTGTAGTTCTTGATATGGAAGGACAGACTAGATAGGCCATGTGGTCTTTTTCTGTCATCATGTCTCTGTTTCTCTGTTTCTCTTTAAAGCCACCAAGGAGGCCGAACCCGCGCCCGCCGGTCAAGAAGCCCCCCTCCAACGCCGCTGCCCTCCTACCAGCTTCACCCGACGAAGACTCAGAAAACTCCGAAGATGACGAGGATGATGATTCAGAGCTATGCCGGCACCGAGAGGCATGCTTCCTTTTCTTACGCGCCTTCCCCGACCGCTCTGCACGCAATCTACGCCCCCCACTCTCGCCTACCTCCATCCCCGGCGACTCACCCGCCATGCCTCCAACTGCTGCTCCGTTGTACACAGCTGGCAGCCCAGCACGAGGGTCCTCAATCCGCTGCTGCGCATGTGCTTCTTGTGCCCGGTCACCTTCGCTCGCCGCCGACCCTGGCACGCTGCTTCTGGGATCCATACTCCTCACTCTCGATGAATCCTCTGCAGGAGGCACACTTCGCGGCGAAGCAAGAAATGGCACCTGTGGAGAAAAAATTGGGGACACAGCGGGGAGAAACCCGGAGACCACGACGGCTGCCATGCCGCCACCCAATCCGTCCCCGATGAGCCTTATCCCCCTGCCGACCACTGATCCCAGATAGCTTGTTGCCCTGGTGGCCCAAAGCCGCCAGGCGCCATCACATACCCACTGTGGGAAACCCTGCCGCTGCCCCCGCCACGAGATGCTCCAGCCCCCAGCCTGCTCCAATCCCAATGACCCCAAGCGCCTGCTCCTCCCACGCTCCCTCGCGCTCCCCTCGCCTGAGACCCCAGCAGCCCCCCATCCCTTTGCCCCACCCCACCCCTAGCAGGCTCAGGTGGAACCGTTGCAGATCCCCCCAAGGGCCCTAACACCATGGCCCCGAGCAGCGCGCCCCCTTCCTGTTCCTCTCACCGAGACAGGAGATTCTGCAGAACCCCTGGCAGAAATCTGGGTTCTGCCTGTGGCTCTCCCTCTCTCCATACTCCGCTGTCGGGATTTCTCCCCCCTGATGGACCCCCTCCCCCTTTGCCCCTTCCCTGCCTAACCACAGCAACACCTTTAGCCCCCTGCCCCCCCCAGTGCGCTTACCCACCATAATTGGGCCGCCCCCGCAAACCCCCGATATTACCCCCTCCCGCTAGACTGAGGACCAAATACCAGTTATATTCTACGTTGCTTTTTGCCTTGTGTTTTTTTTTGGTATTACTTTATTTCGTATATTAAACGAGCCCTACAACCCCGGCGTCCTTGCCCTGCCTTCCTTTTTTTTTTTTTTTTTTTTTTTTTACACCGCGGCCGTAAACCTACTCGCCTGCAAATCACTCCACAGCCCGGCACGCTGATCTCCAAGTGATCCGAGGACACCCCTGGCCCGATCGACGCCTCCGGCCCAGACCTGCTCACTCCGCTGCCAATGACGCTCCCCAGCAACGATCCTGCCTCGAGCGGAGCCAATCACTTTAAATGATGCGTACAGCGTGCCTACGCTAATGCGCCTCGCCTTCCTCCCAAAACGCGCGTGCAGGGTCCTGCGCTGGGCCGGGCACCTGGTTACGAGTGGGTTCCTGGACCCTGCCCGTGCCCTGTTACTTATGTTATAAGGTAAGGTTACTTTTGAGAATAGTTTCAATGTTCTAACTCAGTCAAATTTTTGGATTTTCTGAATCTGCATTTTCTATGAGATTTCCTACACTTTGAATTAGACTAGAGGTTTCTACTTCACACACCCATTATGTTATAAGGTAAGATTACTTTTATGACAAGTTTCAACGTTCTACCTCAAAGTCAGATTTTTGGACTTTCTGAGTGTGAACATTCTATGAGATTTCCTACACTTAGAATAAGACTACAAGTTTCTACTTCACACACCCATTATGTTATATGGTAAGTTTACTTTTGAGACTAGTTTCAACGTTCTACCTGAAAGTCAGATTTTTGGGCTTTCAGAGTGTGAACTTAGAATAAGAGTAGAGGTTTCTACACACCCATTATGTTTTAAGGTAAGGTTACTTTTGAGACTGGTTTCAACGTTCTACCTCAAAGTCAGATTTTTGGCTTTTCTGAATCTGCACTTTCTGTGAGATTTCCTACACTTTGAATTAGACTAGAGTTTTCTACTTCACACACCCGTTATGTTATATGGTAAGGTTATTTTTGAGACTAGTTTGAATGTTCTACCTCAAAGTCACATGTTTGGCTTTTCTGAACCTGCACTTTGTATGAGATTTCTTACACTTAGAATTAGACTAGGGGTTTCTTCTTCACACAGCCATTATGGTATAGGGTAAGGTTACTTTTGAGATTAGTTTCAACGTTCTACCTCAAAGTCAGATTTTAGGCCTTTTGGAGTGAGAACATTCTATGAGATTTCGTACACTAAGGGGTATGTTTACTAAACTGCGTTAGTGCAATTCGCGTTAGGAGCCACGTTAGTGGAAGGAAAGCCAAAAAAGGACATGGGCGGGACATCGTAACTGATAACGCGCAGTTGTGCGCGTTATTAAGCGCTGCGCAGCAACGATCGCTACAGCGCGCGCCACTGCGCGCACGTCTAAGACAGCGTGCAGACACCTAAAGACAGAAACAGAGCTGTAGCACAATGGTTACTACACAGACTGATGGTACAAGAGTCATGGGTTCGATTCCCCAGTGTGCCTAATGAAAAAGGCTGGCTGAGGCGTCCTGTGTAACCCTTTGAAAGCCGACTATAATATTTTAATCCACAGTCTGCAGGCGGGTTACAGTTTGCATATGTCAGGAAAATTGTACCCGTCTTAAGCAATATGTTCCAGTAGTGACGTTCTCTCTGACATGGTCATGTATTATATACCATTTGATAGGAATATTTAGGCACACCCTATAGGGCGCCTTTTGAGCTACCCTAAGGTGACAGTACCCTGAGGGTGGTTCTGCTGGCAGCACTAATATACAGTAAAAATAGACAATGCCTAAGACAGCCCTATCAATGAACCCCACTGTGGGTTGTGAACCCCTATGACCTCTGGCTCCATGGGCAGTGAAGTAACCAGTGGGCTAGAGCTGCTAATAAACACATGGCTGGTACAGGAGGACTGCACGGCACCACACCCACATTCTGCTGTGGTTACCAGGGAGATTACATACCACCACCCAACGCACCCTCTAAGGCTCAGGGTGGGGGACAGGATCTCCCGCCCACAGATCCACTTTCAACCCCCTGCAATGGTGGCAGTAGAGGGGACCATCACCCCAGTCCTACTCGGGATCAAACACCCTACAGGGCAGGCAATGCAGAGCACTACACATCCATAAGGCAATAGCAGACAGACGGCAGGTCCGGAAATGCACAGCTGCCCCCCACCATTATCTGACATTCTCCAGCAGCAAGCCTCCAGCCGCTGCACCCTGCATGGTGTTCCAGCAAGACACATACTAGCTGCAGACAGTCCGCCAGCTAGTCCATAGTGCATGGTCCCGGAGGAGATGCATGTACCCAGAACGGGGATATCAGCATACACACCAAGCAGATAAGTCAGTGATTGGGCCCCAAAAGGAAACCCATAAATATCACATAAGAGAAATACTTTATAGCACTATGGGGGAACCTAGCCATGCCATGGTCACTGCTCAGTCAGGGTGAGAGTGACCTCCCAGCAGGACATGCTATGGCCACCGTTCCGTGCAGGTGGTACCGGGCACTACAATGTCCGGCCATTGCCCTGTGCAGATGCGGCCAGGCCAGGCCACCCTGTCCAGGCTATTCCCACGGTACCTTGCTCCTCATTATGCACATTGGCAGGCCAATACTGGCAACAGTGCTAGCAGTGTGGGCTGTTTCAGGGTGTTTGCAGCCACCACACACTGGATAGACAGACACACACTCCCACACCTAGGCCAGCATTGTGCTACTATAGAGGTGTTTAGCAGCCCTGGCCACCACACCAGTCCTGGGCACAGTGCAGGCATGGATATGGTATGCAATATTGGTGGGGGTCACTCCCGAGGGTGGTAAACACTGTCAGAGACCAGACCTGAAGCACACACCACAGACATCAGAAAGGTTGCTATGATGCAGCTCACTCCGAACATTGTACTTAACCTAGGAATTGCTATCTGCCAGTACTCATAGCAACCTTTTGATAGCTGTGTACCATATTCCCAGGTTTAGGGTGGCATTACTAAGGTATGCAAGTGCTAGTATTGGGAGATGCACGCAGAGCCCAAAGTCCTGCCTCTCCAGGAGGCTTGGGATAATGGGGCCTGTGGGTGCGGGTGTGTCTGCCCCTGTTGGCTGCTGCTTTACGGCAGAGGTTCCCAACTCCAGTCCTGCGGTGCCAAACACTGTTCGGGTTTTCATGCTGTCCCTCATGAATATGCATGAGATACATCTGCATACCATGGGGGTGGCACATAGAAATGCAGCACAGGCATCTTTATCAGAGGCAGCATGGAACTGGAATGGTGTTTGGCCCTCCAGGACTGCATTTGGGAGGCTCTGCTCTAGGTAATGTGCATGTTTATGGTGTCTCTGCTCTGTAGGGTAAAATGATGGTGTTTTGGGCATGTTTACGTCATCTGCAAGAACGGTTCTGCCTGTATTAGCACGTTATAGTAGTGGGTAAAATATGAGGACTGGGTTGGCAGTAACCACAGCTGGGACTTGAACCTGTGACCTGCTTCTGAATATAGTGGTTCTGTGCACTGCACCACCATGTTCTCACAGAGATGGTGCATTCCCTGGTGATACCATGACTGGTGGCTAGGCCACGGTCTGCTCCGGGCAGCTGCCACTGCCCCCTCCACCACCAGTATCCCTCAGCCACCATGCTGACATGCCCTTCTGCTGGTGGAGCTGGTGGTGCGTGGTCTCAGGCCATCCATTGTGCAGGTAGGCGGCTGCCTATGGTGCGTGTTCTGGGGTAGGGGTGCCTGCATAGACATCCACGCTCCCCCCCAGCCCCGCCTGCCAGTGTTCCATGCCCTTGGGGGTTGCTGTTGGGTACTCTCTCCTGTGACGCTTTGCGAAACACACTCGTGCCCATGTTGGGCCCTCATCAGCTGCTGTCTGGCCCTACTGTTTACGCATTCCTATGGGCCAACTGAGCATCACCCTAGTCCCTACTGTGGCCCAGCTGCGCCACTGCATGTGCCGCCTGCAGCCCTCTGTATCCCCTTTTCCAGCATCTGCCCGGTTGCCTGTTCCGACATGCCCGCCCTGATGTTGCGGGACATGTGCAAGCCATAGGAACCCTGTCCGATGGTGGGGAAATCCCTGAGCAGCGCTATTTCACTGTGGACCCATGCACCTTGTATGGGGACGGATTATGGACCCTTCCACGAATTATCTCTGTTCTATGGAGCTTACTCGGGGGGGTTGATGTTTCTCATTGCTACCACTATTGGCCAGCTTGGTGGTTGTTTTTTTCCAGTTTGTTAGGGTCATTTTCGGTGTTTCTGTGCCCTTTTGTTCTGTGCACATGTATCACACTTATCACCTTTTTTTGGTTTCCCTGCCTAGGCTGTACATTGCTGACACATAAATGTTTTCTCTCCCCTTTAAAGTGCTTTTACCGGTAGGTTTTCATTTGTGTTGGAATTCAGCTCTGGAAATCAGCGCGTTAGCCTCTCCCCGCCCACTCTCCGCCCATTGACCCCTTCTCTCCGCCCTCTCTCCACCTTCTGCGGTGTTTTACCGTGCCGCGGAGCATTACGCTCGTTAGCGCGTTAACGATCGTTAATGCGCTATAGCGCGCTAACGATCGTTAACGTCGTACAACGCGCGTTATTCACGTTTACCGCAGTTTAGTAAACATACCCCTTAGAATTAGACTAGAGGTTTCTACTTCACACACCCATTATGTTATAAGGTAAGGTTACTTTTGAGACTAGCTTCAATGTTCTACCTCAAAGTCAGATTTTTGGCTTTTCTGAATCTGCACTTTCTATGAGATTTCCAACACTTTGAATTAGACTAGAGGTTTCTACTTCACACACCAATTATATTATAAGGTAAGAGTACTTTTCAGACTAGTTTCAACGTTCTACCTGAAAGTCAGATTTTTGGCTTTTCTGAACCTGCACTTTCTATGAGATTTCCTACACTTAGAATAAGACTACAAGTTTCTACTTCACACACCCATTATGTTCTATGGTAATGTTATAAGGTAAGATTTCTTTTGAAACTTGTTTCAACGTTCTACCTCAAAGTCAGATTTTTGGGCTTTCAGAGTGTGAAAATTCTAAGAGATTTCATACACTTAGAATTAGGCTAGAGGATTCTACTTCACACACCCATTATGTTATATGGTAAGGTTACTATTGAGTCTTGTTTCAACGTTCTACCTCAAAGTCAGATTTTTTACTTTTCTGAATCTGCACTTTCTATGAGATTTCCAACACTTTGTATTAGACTAGAGGTTTCTACTTCACACACCAATTATATTATAAGGTAAGAGTACTTTTCAGACTAGTTTCAACGTTCTACCTCAAAGTCAGATTTTAGGCTTTTTGGAGTGTGAACATTCTATGAGATTTCCTACACTTAGAATTAGACTAGAGGTTTCTTGTTCACACACCCATTATGTTATAAGGTAAGGTTACTTTTGATACTAGCTTCAATGTTCTTCCTCAAAGTCAGATTTTTGGCTTTTCTGAATCTGCACTTTCTATGAGATTTCATACACTTTGAATTAGACTAGAGGTTTCTTCTTCACACACCCATAACCAGGTAGCCGGACCCGACGCTTTCCTCCTGCACTTAACCTCCCACCCATTCAACTCATCTTTCACCTTTCCCCACAAATTGCACGGACAATGTATTTATGGTAAGAACTGGTCGCAGCTTTATTTCCAAACAACATGCTGAACATTAACAGTAACAATGCCCAAACAAACCCCCAGCGGAGCAATGCGTCACCAGCCATGCAAGTAGCAAGGCAACCTCTCCTCCGCTCCAGCCATGGTCACACCACCGGCAACGTTCCTACCACCCCTATCCGACTTCGCCATATTACTATCAAAAGTCTTCCAGGGGTAGTCCGGGTCGAGAGCACCCCGCCCCCGTCCCAAGTCGCCTAAGGCTCCGGACCCCGGAAACCTCCTGGATCCCGCCACTGGCACAGGCTCCAAAGCCTTACCTGTGCTGCCCCCCAAGCCCGACAGGAAGCGGCGACCAGTGTGCCTCACCCTGAACCACCCTCTCCAACACCCACCTGCCAGTCGTTCAGGAGCAAATCCATCCCACGCCATCCACCCTATACAACCCAGCACAGGCTACCTCGACCCAATCATGCTGCACGTGATACCCCCCCTGCTCACATACCCACCTCCCAATCTGCATATTTATCTTAGTCAGTCCTCGGGACCATCTCTTCTGCCCCCAGGATGCCGGCCTCGGAATAATATCGGACCACATTAACACGACACCCGCAAACAAACGCAGCAGTGCAGCAAAGTCCCTCTTGGTGGCTCTGATCAGCTGCTTGCAGGACCACGCAGCCAGATCATTGCCCCCCAAATGCGCGAGAACAATCGCTGGCTGATTCCTTACGCGCTGATGATGATGAAGCAAAGGCATCAGCTGAGGCCACCGCTGCCTCCGCTCGCCCAGCCATGAAACAGTCACCACTGCCGGATCCAGTCCAAGATTCCGCCCGATAGGCCGCACTGCCGCTCGCTGCCCAGCCCAAAATATGAAGGAGTGCCCCATCCAGCAGCCCCTCGCCATCAGCCCCCCATCTGCAACAGAAATTAACATCATTTATATCCCCCCCAACGTAGTCATGCGTTGCACAGTTGCAGATATGCACTTCACAGTCGCACATATCCCCGAAAAGCTTTCGACCGCCATCTTCCAATACTCTGGATCTGTTCCTCTGACAAACCCACAGCAGCTGCGCTGGTTGCCGCCCCAATGCGAAAAGAGTGCATGGAAAACCGCCACGGATCCTCCCCGATCTGACGCAATACCATGCGCAACACTGCAGTCACCTGAAATCGCGTCACCGAATGGGTATCCTCATGCACAAAAAGCTCCTCTTCGCCCTTAGGCCTCACACCCAGGTAAGCCGCCATGGCGGACACTTGGCAGGTAATCCCCCCAATCCCTTTGAGCACCACCCACAATCCTTTCCCCTCTCTGGTCCGTTTTGGATTTCTCCAGCAACACACGGATGAGCCTCTGGTCACTACACACATGCCGGAGGCACAAACAATTACCCAAACCTGCTTTCGCTGAATTGACTGCCAATTTGCCGACCCTAAAGTCCCCAAAGAATGCCAAACAGAAGACCGCACGAAAGAGAACGGCCTCATATGGCGACGACGCCACTCCCGGCAGCCTGTGGCACAGCTGTGTTAGCAAATCGTGCGTAATCGGCAGATGCTGGTCCTGCGGCCAAGGCTACGAACGCTCCCAACCCAGCAGTAACCGCCGAGCCAGACGCAAGCGTCCCGAGACTCCCCAACCCACTGCCCTGGCAAAAAATTCGAACCCCGCCAGATGACTCCTGACGGCCGATCTCGCCACCCCTCTTCTCTTCGCCCACCCGACATACTCCCCCAACAGGTACTCTGGCAACTCCCCCACAGCCCATCCGTTACCGTACAAATATGCCAGCACTCGCTCGCACCCACGTTGGTAGGCCGCCCACATGCGATCCGCTACCGAATTTTTTAATAGGTTCCTCATCTCAGCAGGCCACAGCTCCACAAGCTCCAAGGGACCTCGAGCCCATCCTTGTCCGCCTCCGGCGCCAACTGACGAAACCGCTCCCACTGCAAACGGGAAAGAGCATCCGTGATTTCATTAGCAATCCCTGGTGTATGTCGCGCCTTTAAATCAACATTCATCCGCAAGCATGCGAGTATGATGCGACGCATCAAAGACACTACCTTACTACAATGTGGAGAGTAACGATTAACGACTGCCACTACCGCCTCATTATCGCACCACCAAACCACCTTGCGGTTGGCCAATTTGTCCGGCCATAACTCCAGTGCAACCAATATGGGAAAGAGCTCCAAAAAGGTGATATTACTTAACAACCCCTCATCCCGCCATGCCTGCGGCCATTTGTCAGCGCACCATGCCCCGCTGAAGTATATTCCCAGCCTGACACCTCCGGCCGCGTCTGTGTACAGCTGCAAATCCGCACTGGAGATCTCTGGCTCACGCAACACAGTAGTGCCGTTGAAGTCCCTCAAAAAGACGTTCCAAATCCACAAATACTCACGCAGCACTTTAGACACTCGTATGCGGTGATGAGGCATGCACACCCCAGCTGTCGACTCCGCCAACCGCCGAATGAATACCCGCCCCATTGGAATCACCCTACAAGCAAAATTCAGCGAGCCAATTAGCGCCTGCATCTCCCTCAAGGTCAAATTAGTAGAGGCCAAGGCATTAGCCATCAGAACCCTCAATTTCTCCACCTTTTCAGACGGCAACCTCGCCACCAAGCTCTGCGTATCCAACTCAATTCCCAAAAAGGTGAGATTTGTCGTGGGGCCCACCGTCTTTCAGCTAATGGCACCCCCAACTCACTAGCTAGACCGACAAAACCTTCCAAAAGAGCGCTACAACACGCCAACCCAGCTGCGCCGACAAATAAGAAATCATCAAGATAATGCACCACCTCCGAGCACCCCACTCTCTGCATCACCATCCATTGCAAGAAAGTGCTAAATTTCTCGAAGTAGGAGCAAGATACAGCACAGCCCATCGGCATACACTTATCAAAATAAAACTCTCCCTCGAATTGGAAACCCAACAACCAGAAAGCCGATGGATGCACTGGCAACAAGCGAAATGCCGATTCTATATCCACTTTCGCCAGTATTGATCCCTGCCCCGCCTTCCTAACTAAGTCCACCGCCCTGTCGAAAGAGGCGTAACGAACCGTACACAACTCACGTGGGATACAATCATTCACTGATGCCCCCACAGGACAAGACAAATTGTGGATCAACCGAAACTTCCCCGGTTCCTTCTTAGGAATAATTCCTAACGGAGATACCACGAAATTCCGAAAAGGAGGATGTCGAAAAGGACCCGCTATTCTGCCCAATCGTAACTCCACCGCCAACTTCTCGGGAGCTATCAACGCCCAGCGCCGCACACCTGGGGAATTCCGTGCTGTCGAACCAGCCACAACCCCCTGAACCGGAACAACAAAATCAAACTGAAATCCCAACTGCAAAAGTAACCTATCCCTTTTTCTTGGATAACGGCAAAGCCACCCACACAGCACCGTTACCCGTATAGGAGAAGGGGCCAACTCCCATAGAACCTGCTTACTTGGGCCCTGGCACTGGCGGAGCAACTGACCCCTTCTTAACACATTTCGCCGCCGAGTGGCGACCACTACAGACTGAGCACGCGTGACGGAATTTACAGTCCGGAAAGGGACACATAGATCTATTAAACCTCCAGCACACGTCTCCACCCCCACTGGGGACCAGTCTAGTCTGCAATGGGGAGACTCCACCGCGAAAGGAATGACCTGTACCTGCCACAACCCCTGTCCTGACCCTTCCCTCACCCCCCTCCAGCCCCACCCTTGACCGACATCTGGGTTAACCACAGGTTAATGTCCTGTGTATCCCAAGTCAACAACTTATTCTCCTCCATTTTATCCCTGAACGTTTCGTAATAATTAAGCCACGACCACCCCTCGTGTACCTGTGACGCTTCCAAAATCGAATCCGCGTATGACAACAACATGCCATATTGCTCAGGAAAATGCTGACCCCACACACTCGCCAACCGCAGAAAAGACCTCATCCAATTGACCACATTCCGCGAGACCTTCCAAAGCCGACCAGCCTTCTCGTCGTCCTTGCGCTTTTCCTTACTATCACCCGAACGCTTCCTCCCTTCTAGCAAACGAAAAATATCAATATACTTCCTTTTTCAAATCTTCCGCCTCAACTTCTTAGGGACCCCTTCCCATAATTCCGATAAGGCTGCCAAAGAAGAAGAGCCAGCACCTACTAGACTACTGGCAGACCCTCGCCCCGACGCGGCCACCTGCACCCCGACCTCACCACCCGATGACTTCAACGATTCCGAAGACAACAAGGAGGACGACGCAGAACCATGCCGATGTCGACACGCGTGCTTCCTTTTTCTGTGCGCCTTTCCCGACCGCTCAGCCCGCGACCCGCACCGATCAAACTCGCTCCCCGTAACTCAACTGTCCCGTCGTCATCCGCTCTCCCGTCTGACGAGGGCGTTACGCCAACTAGAGAACTCTCCGTTCGCTGCTGATCATCCACTCCTTGCGCCTGGTCGCCGTCCATCGATGTCACCCCGCAGCGGTGGCTCTCAGCTCCATGTTCCTCACACCAGCTGACGCCCTTGCAGACGGCGCACCTCCAGGAACAGACATATAGGGGACCTGTGGAGACAAAAATGGGAAACCCAAGGAAGGGAAACCTGGAGCCCAAGTCGGTTGCCATGCTCCCTCCCAGTCCGACCTCGAAGAGCCTTGCCCCCCACTCAACCAATGCTCCCAGACTGCCCACTGCTCCGGCAGCCCGTATCCCCTTGGAGAGGACGTACTCCCACTGGGGGATACCCAGCCGCTACCCTCCCCCCCACAACCCCAAACCCCGGCCTGGCCCCTTCCCCCCATTAGCACCATGGGTTTATTCCCCACCCCTGCCTTTGCTCCGATCCATTCAACCCAACCGCCACCCCTGTCTCGTCTCCCCTTTGCCCAACTACTCCTGCAGGGAGTTCAGCCGCCTCCACCGAGGGGCCGGCCAATAGCCTCTGGGCCCCAGCACCCCTAACCTGCAAGTTGCCCCCCCACGCTCTCCAGGAACAGCAGGCCCTCCATGCCCCGTCACCGCATGCCGCGCACTCCCCGCCCCCCTCCTTAAAACACCATCCTCTGCTCTATGCCACGGCCCAGACCTCCCCCCCTGTCAAACCCCCGCCCCCTCTGCCTTCCTAACTGCCTGCCTACAGTGGCCCTGCCAACTCCCCGGCCTTTGTTAGCCTGCTTACCGGCCATAGCCTGCCCTTCAGCCCCTCCCCCCCCCTCCTTTTGAGCACACCTTTGGATAAATGATTCTTTTACTGGCTTTCACTTTTTTTTTTTTTTTATTACACTGCCGTTGCAACGGGTCCTGCTGCTTTCTTATCTTTTTTTTTTTTTTTAATGCTCCTCTAACACCACAGCCCAACCTGCTGTCCCTTCTGCTAGCTTCTCAAGCCGTGCGCCCCAACTCGCCTGCTCCCTGAACCGGAGGTCTCTCCTGCTGACGGGCTACCCGAGCAATCTGCTGCTGCTCCACCGATGCCGCTCCGGGATCCCGACTCTGCTGAAAAAATTGAAATTCCACCGCCGCTCCGCACACAGCTGCTGCTTGTCCTGCTGACTCGCTGCATGTGCTCCTGCCCAGACCGTGCACGCCGGAGCACATGGCCTCTCCTCCCTCTGATTGGCTCTGCTCGCTCCCCACCTAGAGCGGAGCCAATCAGTTCAAAAGATGCACACAGCGTCTTTATGCTGCGGCGACTTCAGCCCTCCTCCTTCCACGAATGCGAGCAGGGTCCCCATGCTGGGCCGGGCACCCGGTTACGCGCAGGTGCCGGGACCCTGCCCGCGCCCTTATTATTTATGTTATAAGGTAAGGTTACTATTGAGACTAGTTTCAACGTTCTACCTCAAAGTCAAATTTTTGGCTTTTCTAAATCTGAACTTTCTATGATATTTCCTACACTTACAATAGGGCTACAAGTTTCTACTTAACACACCCATTATGTTATATGGTAAGGTTACTTTTGAGACTGGTTTCAATGTTCTACCTCAAAGTCTGATTTTTGGCCTTTTAGAGTGTGAACATTCTATGAGATTTCCTACACTTAGGGGTATGTTTACTAAACCATTGTAAAGTGCACTCTGCGACGTTATCGCGTGATAAGGTACCTTATTGCACAATGATGGCGCTTTTTAAGGTGCACAGGTACCGTATCGTGCGATAACGTGCGCTGTGGCGCAAACAAGTGCTGAAGGCGGGGAAAGGCTCCCGGAGGGCTGAGGAAGGCTCCCCAGGGGCGGAGAGAAGGGGTCAATCGGTGGAGAGTGGGAGGGGAGAGGCTTCCTGCACATTAACGCTGTGAAATCCGAGGCTCAAAACTAACGCCAGTGAAACCCTGGCGTTAGAGCTGATTTAAAGGGAAAAGAAACCATTTCCGTCAGCAATGTACAGCAAAACCAGGGAAACCTACAAAAAGTGATAAGTGTGATACATGTGCACGGAACAAAAGGGCAAAGAAACATTGAAAATGAACAGAAGTGAATGTAAAAAAAACATAACCAAGCTGGGCAATAGTGATATCAATGGGAAACATCAAAAAACACTCCCAAGAAAGCTAAAAAAAAAAGATATGAATTTTGGAAGGGTCTATGCTCCATCCCCATACAAGGTGAATGAGCCCACAGTGAAATTGCACTACGCAGGGTTTCCGACCCCATTGGCCAGGTTTCCTATGACGTGCACATGTTCTGCAACAGTAGGGCGGGCATGTTGGAATGGGAAACTGGACAGATGCTGGAAAAGACATAGAGGGCCTCAGGCGGCACATGCGGCGGTGCAGCTGGCCCACAGTGCGGACTACGGTGATGCCTAGCTGGCCCATAGGAATGCTGAAACAGTAGAGCAGCCAGACAGCAACTGCCGAGGGCCCAACATGGGTACAAGTGTGCTTCCCACGGTGTCACAGGGGATAGTACCCAGCAGGTCCACCCAATGGCACGGGACATTGGCAGGCGGTGCTGGGGAGAAGCATGGACAGCTATGCAGGCACCCCTACCCCAGAACCCGCACCATAGGCATCCGCCTACCTGCACACTGGATGGCCTGAGGCTGCGCTCCACCAGCAGAATGGCATGTCAGCATGGTGGCAGAGGGATACTGGTGTTGGAGGGGGCAGTGGCAGCTGCCCAGAGCAGACAATGGCCTAGCCCTGTGTAGGTGGGTGCCATGCACTGCAACAGACAGGCCCTGTCTGACGAACAGTCATGGCATCAGCAGGGAATGCACTGTCTCTGTGGCAACACAGTGGTGCAGTGCACACAGCCAGTGTGTTCAGAAGCAGAAGGGCACAGGTTCAAGTCCCAACTGTGGTTCCTGCCAACCCAGACCCCATATTTTACCCACTACTAAAACGTGCTAATACAGACAGAACCTTTATTGCAGATGACGTAAACATGCCCAAGACACCTACATTTTACCCAACAGAACACAGACACCATAAACATGCGCATAACCTAGAGCAGAGTCTCCCAAATACAGTCCTGGAGGGCCAAACACCATTCAGGTTCCATGGTGCCTCTAATAAAGATGCCTGTGCTGCATTTCTATGCGCTGCCCTCATGGTATGCAGATGTATCTCATGCATATTCATGAGGGACAGAATGAAAACCCGAACAGTGTTTGGCACACCAGGACTGGAGTTGGGAACCTCTGCCGTAAAGCAGCAGCCAACAAGCGCAGACACACCCACACCCACGAGCTCCATTATCTAATGCCTCCTGGAGAGGCAGGACATTGAGCCCTGCATGCATCTCCCAATACTAGCACCTGCATACCTTAGCAATGCCATCCTAAACCTGGGAATACGGTACACAGCTAGCAAAAGGTTGCTATGAATACTGGCAGATAGCAATTCCGATGTTAAGTACAATTGTCTGATTGAGCTGCATCATGGCAACCTTTCTGATGTCTGTGGAGTGTGATGCAGGTCTTGTGTCTGACAGTGTTTACCACCCTGGGGAGTGACCCCAACAGTATTGCGTACCATAGCCATGCCTGCACTGTGCCCAGGACTGGAGCAGTGGCCAGGGCTACCAAACACCTCTATAGTTGTACAATGCTGGCATAGGTGTGGGAGTGTGTGTCTGTCTATCCAGTGTGTGGTGGCTACAAACACCCTCCACAGCCCACACTGCCAGCACTGTTGCCAGTATTGGCCTGCCAATGTGCATAATGAGGAGCAAGGTACCATGGGTATAGCTCGGACAGGGTGGCCTGGCCAGAATGCATGTGCACAGGGCATAGGGCAATGGCTGGGACATTGTAGTGCCCAGTCACCACCTGCACAGACAGGGTGGCCACAGCATGTCCTGCTGGGCGTTCACTCTCACCCTGACTGAGCAGTGACCACGGCATGGCTAGGTTCCCCCATAGTGCCCTATAATAATTCTCTCATAATATTTATGGGTTCCCTTTTGGGGCCCAATCACTGACTTATCTGCTTGGTGTGTATGCATCTCCTCCAGGAACATGCCCTATGGACTAGCTAGCAGACTGTCTACAGCTAGTATGTGTCTTGCTGGAACACCTTGCAGGGTGCAGTGGCTGCAGGCTTGCTGCAGGAGAATATCAGATAGTGGTGGGGTGCAGCTGAGTATTTCTGGGCCGAATGTCTGTATGCTGTTGCTTTATAGATGTGTACAGAGCTGCATTGACTGCCCTGTAGGGTGTCTGTTTCCCCAGCAGGACTGCAGTTGGTGGTCCCCTCTACTGCTGCCATTGCAGAGAAGTAAAATGTGGATCTGTTGGTGGGAGACCCTGTTTCCCACCCTCAGCCCCAGAGGGTGGGTTGGGTGGTGGTACATAATCTGCTTATGGGTCCATAAGGGTTAAACCTGACTGAGAAATACAGATGTATCCAAAGTGTGTCTGCAGGAACTACCTATCTCACACACTAGCACTGCTGGGGACCTACAGCATGGCCTATTTCTGCCATGGAAGGTGCTGTGGACCTGGTGCTGGGCGCCCCACCGCACCCTCAGGGTGAGCACAGTACCCGCACAATGTGACGGTGTGTAGCTACTCTGTGCCAGTAACACACATGGTCAGTTCCCCCTACCAGGCCGAGGTGCTGTGGGGGTGCATATCCCATCTTGTGTTCATTTGCTGATTTGCATGTGCAGTGCATCATGGGTATGGGTGGGCTAACCCTATCCTGGTGATCACAGCAGACTGTTTGTGTGGTGACGTGTACTCCTTCTGCAGCCAGCCAGGGGCTTGCTAGCAGCTATAGAGCTGTAGCCCACTGGTTATTTCACTGCCTGTGGAGCCAGAGGTCATGGGTTTAAACCCACAGTGGGGTTATTTGATAGGGCTGTCCAAAGCATTATCTATTTTTAATGTACATTAGTGCTGCCAGCAAAAACACCCTCAGCGTACTGTAACCATAAGGTGCCTCAGAGGGTGCTTTATATGGTGCCCTATAGGGGACATTATAGGGTGCCGTGGCGGACAGTGCACTTTATAATGTGCCCTATGGAGTGCCTTATGCGGCACCTTAGGTTACGGTTACAAATAAGTGCTGCAGGAAACAATACTTACATGTCAAAGCTAATGCCTCAGCCAGCCTTAAGTATTAGGCACACTGGGGGATTGAACTCATGACCCCTGTATCATCAGTTAGTGTATTAACCATTGTGCTACACCTCTGTTTCAATGCTTGCATGTCTGGGCACCTACTTAGGATTAGCGCGCTTAGCGGCGCTTCGCACGATAATGTGCGCAGCAGTGCACGTTATCGCGCGATACTCCCGTTTTGCTGCTTTAGGACTGAAACGCCCACTCCTTTTAGGGCAGCCTGCACACTATCGCCAGGCGCACATTAAGACAGTTTAGTAAACATCCCCCTTAGAATTAGACTAGAGGTTTCTACTTCACACACCCATTATGTTATAAGGTATGGTTACCTTTGAGACTAACTTCAACGTTCTCCCTCAAAGTCAGAATTTTGGCTTTTCTAAATCTGTACTTTCTATGATATTTCCTACACTTAGAATAGGACTACAACTTTCTACTTCACACACCCATTATGTTATATGGTAAGGTTACTTTTGAGACTAGTTTGAATGTTCTACCTCAGTCACATTTTTGTCTTTTCTGAATCTGCACTTTGTATGAGATTTCCTACACTTTGAATTAGACTAGAGGTTTCTAGTTCACACACCCATTATGTTATAAGGTAAGGAGGTTACTTTTGAGACTAGTTTCAACATTCTACCTCAAAGTCAGATTTTTGGCTTTTCTGATTCTTCACTTTCTATGAGATTTCCAACACTTTGAATTAGACTAGAGGTTTCTACTTCACACACCCATTATGTTATATGGTAAGGTTACTATTGAGTCAAGTTTCAACGTTCTACCTCAAAGTCAGATTTTTGGCTTTTCTGAAACTGCACTTTGTATGAGATTTCCTATACTTAGAATTAGACTAGAGGTTTCTACTTCACACAGCCATTATTTTATAAAGGAAGGTTACTTTTGAGACTAGTATGAACATTCTACCTCAAAGTCAGAGTTTTGGCCTTTCAGAGTGTGAAAGATTTCCTACACTTAGAATAAGACTACAAGTTTCTACTTCACACACCCATTATGTTATAAGGTACTGTTACTTTTAAGATTATTTTCAACATTCTACCTCAAAGTCAGATTTTTGGCTTTTCTGAATCTGCACTTTGTATGAGATTTCCTGCACTTAGAATTACACTAGAGGTTTCTACTTCACACACCCATTATGTTATAAGGTAAGGTTTCTTTTGAGACTAGTTTCTACACTCTACCTCAAAGTCAGATTTTTGGGCTTTCAGAGTGTGAACATTCTATGAGATATCGTACACTTAGAATAAGACTACAAGTTTCTACTTCACACACCCATTCCAGGTCATACTGCTAGACCAGTCCAGACAAACGGGTTGTGTCCCCCTGCCAGCAGATCTTGGAGATAGAGAATTCTACCAGAGCTCTGATAGGCTGGACTCTGGTGATATGTTCTACCCCTAGGGGTCTCCCTCAGTATTTCTATGTCTCCAGCAGATCTGATTGCTTTTGTTGTTTTTCCCTCAAAATCTTTAAAATTATTTATAATCCCTTTGGGGACTGATATTTCCACTTGTTGCTGCCAGTATAGTTTCACTGTGCACCAGGGTGTTTGCAGCTGAGCTCCTGTTTCTGACACAGTAGAGCTCGCTGACAGGAAGAATCCCCAGCATCTGGCCATGAGGGCTTGTTAGCTGGACGAAGGCCTACCTAAAATCAGGTTTCTCTGTATCTTGAGGCTCCTGGATGTACCCAGATTTCACAAGAGGTGTTACTCTGGGTTTCCCAAGACCTTGATTCCCCAGATAAACTTGTGGAGCTCCTGGGCCTGGCTTCAGTACAGCTCCCGATTCAGCAGCGCTGAGTCTTTGCCACGAGAGCTTAGACAGCAGGAGGATCAGGTATCAATTTCTGAGAGAAACTGTAAGTAAACTGTTTTTCTTACTTGCCTCAGCTGCCCTGGGTTTATTTCAACTGCATCGGGATCGGCTGTCTCTGACCTGATTCCTTTATTTATTTTATTTATTTAGACAGTTTTGTATACCGCCTTATCCTTCAATCAAAGCGGTCACAACACAATTGGGGGATACATTTAACACGCAGGGATATGAGACACATACACTAATACTTACAGGGAACATGGGCTATGGAGGGTTAAGTGGCTTGCCCAAGACCACAAGGAGCATCTGTGGGACTAGAAACCCCAGTTCTTCCGGCCCAAGGTTGCTGTCCTCTAGTGGGATTTGAACCCCTGACCTTCTGGCCTGAAGTATCTTGCCCCAACCACTAGGCTACTCCTCCACTTCCTTCACTTCCGCTTTCATCAGGGTCTGTTCAACTGGGTTTTAAGAACATAAGATATGCCGTACTGGGTCAGACCAAGGTCCATCAAGCCAAGTATTCTTTTTCCAACAGTGGCCAATCTAGGTCATATGTACCTAGCAGTTTTCCCAAGAGAGACAAGTTCCACAATACTTGTACTGGGTCACGCATTGATATCTTCGGTCACTTCTTAATAATGGTTTATGGACCTTTCCTCCAGGAACTTGTCCAAACCTTTTTTAAACCCAGCTACACTAACAGCCTTTACTACATCCTCCGGTAACAAATTCCAGAGTTTGATTACACGTTGAGTGAAAAAATATTTTCTTTTATTAGTCTTAAATAGTTTACCCTGTAGCTTCATTGCATGTCCCCTAGTCTTTCTATATTCTGATAACGTAAACAATCGATCTACGTTTACCCGTTCCACTCCGTTCATTAATTTATAGACTTCTATCATATCTCCCCTCAGCCATCTCTTTTCCAGGTTAAAGAGCCCTAACCTTTTTAGCCTTTCTTCATAGGAGTATCCTTCCATCCCCTTTACCATTTTGGTGGCTCTTCTCTGAACCTTTTCTAAAATCGCTATATCCTTTTTAAGATACGGCGACCAGAATTGCACACAATATTCAAGGTGCGGTCTCACCATGGAACGATATGGAGGCATTATAATATCTTTTGTTTTATTTTCCATTCCTTTCCTTATCATACCTAGCATTCTATTTGCTCTCTTGGCTGCCGCTGCACACTGGGCCGAGGGTTTTAACATGGTATCCACAATGACACCTAAATCTTTTTCCTGGGTGGTGGTTCCTAATGTGGAACCTTGCATCGTGTAACCATAGTTTGGGTTGTTCTTCCCTAGGTGCATAACCTTGCACTTGTCCACATTAAATTTCATCTGCCAATTTGATGCCCAGTCTTCCAATTTATCAAGATCCTCTTGCAATTTTTCACAATCCTCTTGGGTTTTAACAACTTTAAATAGTTTTGTGTCATCTGCAAATTTGATAACCTCACTCGTTATTCCACTTTCCAGGTCATTTATGAATATGTCAAAAAGCAGCGGACCCAGCACAGATCCCTGGGGTACACCACTATTCGCCTTTCTCCATTGGGAAAATTGGCCATTTAGCCCTACCCTCTGCTTTCTATCTTTTAACCAGTTCCTGATCCACAATAGTACACTGCCTCCTATCCCATGACTCTTTAGTTTTGCCAAAAGTCTCTGATGAGGGACCTTGTCAAAGGCTTTCTGAAAGTCCAGATACACAATATCAACCGACTCACCTTTGTCCACCTGTTTATTCACTCCTTCAAAAAAACATAACAGATTAGTAAGACAAGATCTTCTTTGTCTAAAGCCATGTTGGCTGTCTCCGATTAGGTCGTGACTATCTACATGCTGAGTAATTTTATTCTTTATGATGGTTTCTACCATTTATCCCGGTACTGACGTCAGGCTCACCGGTCTGTAGTTTCCCGGATCACCCCTGGAACCCTTCTTAAAAATTGGTGTTACATTGGCGATCCTCCAATCTTCAGGTATTAGAGATGATTTTAATGATAGTTCACAGATTACTGATAGCAGGTCTACAATCTCATATTTCAATTCTTTCAACACCCTTGGATGTATACTATCTGGCCCAGGTGATTTGCTACTCTTCAGTTTATCTAATAGTTGTAAGACATCTTCCCGATGTATCGATATTTCCTTCAATTCTTCCGCACCTTTAAATACCACTTCAGTCATGGTTAACATCCCTACATCTTCCTCAGTAAAGACCGAAGCAAAGAATTCATTCAGTCTCTCCGCTATCGCCTTGTCGCCTCTTAGTGCTCCTTTAACACCTTTATCATCTAATGGACCAACTGACACTCTCTCAGGTTTTTTGCTAAGAATGTACTTGAAAAGGTCTTTATTTCGCGTTTTTGCTTCCGCAGCAAGCTTCTTCTCAAATTCTCTCTTTGCCTGCCTTATCAATGCCTTGCATTTGACTTGCCAGTGCTTGTGCTGTTTCCAGGTTTCGTCATTTGGCTCTTTTTTTTCCATTTCCTGAAAGATGCTTTTTTGGCAACAACCGCCTCTCTGACCTCACCTTTAAACCATGCTGGCAGTTTTTTGGACTTCCTTCCACTTTTCTTAAAGCATGGAATACAGCTGGTCTGGGCTTCCAAGATAGTATTTTTCAACAATACCCAAGCTTGATGTACGTCTTTAACCTTTGCAACTGCTCCTTTTAGTTTTTTCTTAACTGTTTTCCTCATTTTATCATAGTCTCCCTTTCGAAAGTTAAAAGGTAGTACTGTGGATTTCCTTACTATCCCTCCTCCACTAATTAAATCAAAGGCGATCATGCTATGATCACTATTGCCAAGTGGCCCCAACACCCTTATTTCTTGCACTAGATCTGGTGTTCCACTAAGGACTAGGTCTAATATGGCTTCCCCTCTGGTCGGTTCATGAACCAGCTGCTCCAAGAAGCAGTCATTTATTTCATCTAGGAACTTTATCTCCCTAGCATGTCCTGACGTGACACTGACCCAGTCGATACCGGGGTAATTGAAATCACCCATTATTATTACTGCGCTGTAACTTTTGTTAACTTCCTTGATTTCTTTGAGCATTTCATTTGGTCATTCTGGCCAGGCGCTCGATAGTACACCCCCACTGCCATTGCCTTCCCCCTTTTATATGGAATTTCAATTCATATAGATTCTACAGCAGAATTTGTTTCCTGCAAAACTTTAATCCTTTCTGAGTCAATGCCCTCTCTAACATAGAGCGCAACCCCTCCACCAATTTGATCAGCTCTGTCATTACAATATAGTTTGTACCCAGGTATCACAGTGTCTCACTGGTTGTCCTCCTTCCACCATGTCTCTGATATCCCAATCATATCTAACCTTTCATTTAGTGCTATATATTCTAACTCTCCCATCTTATTCTTTAGACTTCTAGCATTTGGATACAAGCATTTTAGAGAATGTATTTTATTCATGTTAATTTGTCTATTGTTAGACATGGGTAAATTGCGATCTTTAAGCTCTGTCTGCTCCATACTTGAGGGCATTTGGGCTACTTTACTCTTTTGTGGAACCTCTCTGCTTTTGGTAGTATCCTTCAAGGATACATTCTTCCGAACCATCCGCTCTTGGGCGACTGTCGGCTTTCCCCTAATATCTAGTTTAAAAGCTGCTCTATCTCCTTTTTAAAGGTTAATGCCAGCAGCCTGAAGTTTCTATTTTCTTCATTTTTATTTCCTGGATGCACCCAGAGTACACAAGAGGTGTTTCTCTGGGTTTCCCAGGCTTCCCTCCTTAACAGCTGTATTTTCTGTAATCAGTAATACAACAGGGTTTGCGCTTCTGATTTCACTGTCTGTGCAGCTCCCCTTCTCTCCAGAAACACCTTCCAGCCCCTGCCATGAGGGTCTAAGTGGCTGCAGAGGGATCAAATTCTAATTTCCCTATCTTTCAGTCACTGTAATTACCTTACACTGACTTTGTACCAGCACAGTGAATAACTGACAGTTTCTTTCTCCCCTCCGTTTCTGGTGATTCAGGGTTCATCAGGATTTGATTTTTAAGTTGCTAGCAGCACTCCTTGCCTCTTCCCCAGCGATTTTGCTGTATTTGTAAAGTTTTTAGTGCTCAGGAATCTTTTATTTTGCAGTTTTTCTGTGCTGGCGGCCATTTTGAAAATCAGGAGGGATTTCTCCTCAGTGTGTTTTTTTGGAGGTAGCAGCTCTGGGCAGCCATTTCAAAACATTTAAACATGCTGTGAAGGCACAGGGAGTTTCAAAATCCCTTTTCTTTGAAGAGTCTTCTGTTTCTCTAGGCCTACCTTGATTTTTGTTTACACAAAAAAAAAAGGGTTTAAGCCTCTGCAATGCCTGTTTCTCTGCACAGCTGTATTATATGTAATAATAAGAAAAAGGAGTTAATAGATTGCTTGTGTTCCACCTGCATGCTGCATCCAGGAGAATCTTCTTCCTCCATTCCCACTGCGCTGCCAGCTTGGGACATCAGCGACTTAACTCCTCCCTCCTTAGAGCCCCTGCAGCAGGATCTTCCTGCAGAAAGGATTCAGTCAGCTCCCATTTTGCTTCCACAGCCGCTGGAAGCCATGGCAGCCTTGGCTGACAGTGAGTTCCTGACGCTCTTCCACGAGACATGGCACCTGTGGCGTTCTGAGTCTTTTGGTATACCTTCAGCACCCGCCTGGTAGCACACAAGGATATGGTGAGGTCTCGCAAGCGGTCCCGAAAGTCCTCAGACCTTAAAGCAGTACGTCCTTCCAGGAACATTGCATGTGGATTGCAGGACACTGCGGATATGCCAGAAGACTTTAAATCGTCGGAGGTGAGCCCTGACTCATTGGAGAAAGAAGATGGAGAATATTCTCTGTCTGATTCTTCGCTGACAGTTCACGAGGGCTCTCAAGATATCAGACTTTTTCGGAAAGAGGAGTTGCCGGCCCTAATCACACAGTTGATGGAGTCACTACGCCTAGTCGACACGCCTGATCCTCAGAGTTCTCAAACCCTGTTGCAGCCGGATCCCATTTTACAGGGCATTCGTAAGCCTTCCAAAGCTTTTTCCTTTCCAGCCGAGTTACAGCATATGGTATCTCGAGAGTGGGACTCTCCAGAGTCCTCTATATGTACGGCACGTGGTATTGGTCAGTTATATCCTTGGTCTCCTTCTGACTTGGACCGTTGGCTGACATACCCGAAAGTTGATGCGTTAGTGACCGTGGTCACCAAGCATACCACAATTCCGGTTGAGGGCGGAGCGGCACTCTGCGACCAGCAAGACCAAAAAAATTTGAGAGTCTGCTAAAGACGGGTTTTTCGTTGTCCGCTCTTTCCCTTCAAGCAGAGGTGTGTGCATGTCTAGCAGCACGGGCCTCCCTTCGATGGATTCAGCAGCTTCCAGGTGATCCCGAATTGGCTCGTCTAGAATCCATCGCTGAATTCCTGGCAGAGGCCTTCTCTGATCTCTTGTGGCTGTCAGCTCGCTCCGTAGCACCAGTGACAGTAGCTCGGAGATGGCTCTGGCTGTGTCAATGGGCAGCAGATGTTGATTCGTTCAAAGACTCCAGCGTTTAGCTGCCATTCATCCAGTTCCACCATTGGAAAGAGGACTAGGTCGTTACTCTGTCTATTTCGTGCTGCCAAAAAAAAAAAAAAAAGGCGGCTCTTTTCGTCCTATCTTGGATCTCAAAGGTGTCAATCACAGTCTGCGGGTACCACACTTTCGAATGGAGACTCTGCGATCCGTTATTCAAGCGGTACGCAAGGGGGAATTCTAGCTTCCCTCAATCTCGCAGAAGCATTCTTCACATTCCCATTCGAGAGGGGCATCAGCGACTCATTCGATTCGCAGTACTCAGTCAACATTTCCAATTTCGTGCGATGCCCTTTGGTCTAGCTTTGGCGCCTCAAACCTTCTCCAAGGTAATGGTGGTGATAGCTGCGGTCTTTCGCAGCCGCGGCATCAGAGTTCATCCTTATCTGGACGTCTGGCTCATTCGCGCAGACTCTCTCCCCGAGGCTTGCAGCACAGTCTCGGTGGTTGTTACCTTTCTCGAAAGCCTCGGCTGGGTAATCAACCGCGACAAGAGTTGTCTTCAGCCATCCCAGGAGATCAAATTTTTTGGGGGCTTGATTTGATACAGCCTTAGGTCGGGTCTTTTTGTCAATGCCTCGATTCCTCAAGTTAACTTCTCAAGTTTGCAGTCTCCTAGCACAGGTCTCACCTTGAGCATGGTGTCCAGAAGATTATCAAGTTCGGTTGTCTCTACTACCAGCAGTGAGACTTTGCCTCCGTTGGTGGCTCCGGCCCCGCAGTCTCGTCTCCTTTGAGGGGTTCCCTTGGAGACTCCACGCTGGGTGTTGGTAACGACAGACGCCAGTCTCTCCGGTTGGGGAGCGCTTTGCGGCTCGCACTCAGCGCAGGGGATTTGGTCTCCTCGGGAGGCCCGGTAGTCCATCAATCGCCTTGAGACGAGAGCGGTGCGTTTAGCCTTGCGAAAGTTTCAGCCTCTTCTGCGGCGTCTGGCGGTTCGAATTCTGTCCTCCAACGCTATGACAGTGGCATACCTCAACCACCAAGGGGGCACAAAATGTCCAGGTGTATCGAAGGAAATGGGTCATCTGCAGGCGATCTCGGCGCAACACATCGCGGGGGTAGACAATGTAAAAGCTGATTTCTTCAGCCGACATGCTCTGGATCCGGGGGAGTGGGCTCTAGTGCCAGAGTCCTTTCAGTCCATTGTTTGATGATGGGGTCTACCGGCAATGGATCTCATGGCTACGGTGCAGAATACCAAGGCACCAATCTACTTCAGCCGTTGGAGAGACAACGGGTCACACGGGACAGATGCTCTGTCTCAAGCGTGGCCAACCCATCTCCTTCTGTTTGTCTTTCCTCCCTGGTCCATGATCGGCAAGATTCTCCAAAGAGTCAGGGAGCTTCGCAACCCGGTGATCCTGGTGGCACTGGATTGGCCTCGCAGACCGTGGTATGCGCATCTCGTCCAGCTGTCTCGGCCGTCTCCTCTACGCCTGGGGGTGTTCCCAGGGCTCCTGCTCCAAGGGCCGGTGGAAATGGGAAACCCGGCTCCTTACTCACTTACGGCCTGGCTCTTGAACGCCGCAGGTTAGTTCAGGAGGGATATTCGTTGAGTGTGGTGGCGACAATGCTTAAGGCACGGCAGTCTTAGACGTTGCTGGCTTACGCTCATGTGTGGCGTCTCTTTGACACTTGGTGTTCGTTATGTCACATCTCGCCCTGGCGTTGCAACATCCCGGATATTCTTTCCTTTCTGCAGGCCAGTCTAGATAAGGGTATGGCGCTCGGGACCTTGTGCGTGCAGGTTGCCGCACTAACTTGTTTTCGAGGGCCGATAGTGGGGCGTTCTCTCGCCTCGCATGTGGACGTTTTGCATTTTCTTAAAAGGGTTCAGACATTACGGCCCCCGATACGTCCTTTAGTTCCTTCTTGGGATCTCGCTCTCATTCTCCGTGCCCTTGTTGCTCCTCCCTTTGAACCCCTGAAAGCATGTTCCCTTAAGGATTTAACGCTAAAGACAGTTTTCCTAGTGGCCATAACCTCGGCACGTCGGATTTCCGAACTTCAGGCTCTCTCTTGTCGAGACCCCTATCTCTTGTTTTCTTCAGCGGGCGTTTCTCTTCGAACTGTTCCATCCTTTTTACCTAAGGTGCTTACCCCATTTCATGTCAACCAGTCTCTTTTCTTGCCTACCTTTGAAAGAGAGCAGTGTTCTGGTCACCTTCGTCAATTGCGTGCTGTGGACCTGAAGAGAGTGCTTTATCGTTATCTTAAGATCATGAACGCCTTCCGTAAGACCGATCATCTTTTTGTCCTGTTTGTGGGCCCTCAACGGGGGTCCACAGCCTCCAAATCCACCATTTCTAGATGGTTGCGAGGAGCTATTGAGGCAGCTTATATACTGCAAGGCAAGCAGGTTCCAGCAGGGCTCCGAGCTCACTCCACTCGGGCTCAGGCTTCGTCTTGGGCCGAGCGGTCTCAAGTAGCCCCTCTCAACATTTGCCGGGCGGTGACTTGGTTATCGTTGTCCACGTTTGTCCATCAGTATAGATTGGACGTTCACGCTCGGCAGGAGGGTCAGTTTGGAGCTGCAGTGCTGTCGTTGGCATTGACCCCCCCTTAAAAGCAGGTAGCTTGGGTACTGCCCTTTTGTCTGGACTGGTCTAGCAGTATGACCTGGAAGGAGAAATTTCACTTACCGTTAATTTCCTTTCCTGGAATACTGCTAGTGTTGACTCTTACCCCCTAGGGGCCTGGAATCCACACACACAAACACCTGGATTCTTATCTAATTCCTGTACCCTTCAACAGGAAGAAAAGACAAGACAAGTAGTTAATTAATTCTCTATTGAGCTCTATAGGGAAGAAACGCATGGAGTCTAATTTGACATATCCATCAGCTTCTTCAAAAATGGATCCATAGGGCTTCTGTTTTTATTAGAGAATATCAGCTGATTCAGTTAACCTTTAACATCTGGTACTTTCCAAATTCCACTTGTACATAAATTTTTGCTAACATAGACAACATTTTTATATAGAAAGCAGAAGTTATGTCTCATGACTATGTTCACTAAATTCAGTAGGTGTCGCTGTGATTTTACTTTTGCAGCAGAAGCTAGTTACTTATAATTATTGCTGATGTTCTATTATTTATGCAAGCTATATCCGTTATATTTGCTAATTGAATTAGAGCCAGTTTCACAAGAGCAGTACAACCTGACCCAGTAACTGCTTTAGCCTATCCGATTGCAGGATGAGCAACTTCACCCTCTGACCTAATATCTATTGTTACACAAACTGTTTGCTAATCACACACAAGCTCTATTTGCTAAGTCTAGAAGCAGAAGTGGATTTTAAAGAGATAGTTTGAAATGCAATTCAGATCTGTATTTTCTAGGCCTACAGCAAGCTAGATTTCTATAATCCTGTTTCATGTATAGCTGATTTTGGTTCTATTCCTATGGATATTATTGATCCTGATCCGCTGTCTGTCCCTGAATCTGACAGTTCCAAATCTGCATATCCTGGATAAATCATAGGTGTATAAATTTGCTTATCAACAGCTGTTTCATCTACCTCACTGATTATATCCAATTTGCATTTGGGGCCTAGCTGTGTTAGGCCCTGTCTACAGTCCTCCCTTTGGTTCTGCCCAGAACCACATTCTTCATAAAAGGGCATTTCACGAAGCAAATCTCCTGTACTAGGAACACTTCTCAATTTAAGGACTGCAATAGTATTTGTAGTTTTGGATAGATATGAAGTACAACATTTCATAACACAAGCAAGACCAATTCCTAAAAGTAGGAGGGCCACTAGGAAACCAAACAGGCCTGTCAGTATCGCTTTTACTGGACCTGACAAGCCACTCCACATGTTATCAAACCAGGGCCATACAGAGTCAGAAGTTCCTTCTATATTATCTCTGGAGAAGTGAGTTTCCTTTCTCACCTGTTCTAGGATACCTGAGACCACCTTACTTTGTGAATTAATGAACGTACAGCAGTGCTCTCTTACGATATTACAGACTCCTCCTTCTTTGGCTAGCAAATAATCTAAGGCCATCCTATTCTGTGCAGAGTAAGCAGTCAGCTTATCTACAGTACCTTGCATGACTGTAAGAGCATCAGTCAAATCTTGGGCTGTTACTTCAATTAGACCATAAATTCACATTAATTGCTCACCATAACGTTGTGTAGGACGTATGGCACCAAAAGTACTTAGCCACACTGTTCCCGTGAAGGTGCTTACTTCTTGTTGAGTTAACATAGTGGTATCCTCTAGTAATTTTCTTGCTGCACGTATATCAGCACTAGAGTCATCTATGGCTCTACGCTGAAGACTAGAAGGCACTCCTAGTAAAGTTTCATAAGGGACCAGTTTCCATGGCAAGTCAAGGGTAGCTATGTAACAATTACCAGACCAATCAGCAGGCAATCGAACATAAGCTAAAGTTCCACACACAAAATAGTGACCTACCAAGGCAAGTAGTCCATCAGGCCAAATTTTAAAATCTTTAGGTTCTGTAATTAGAACTTCAGTTCCAGGCCCAATATTTCTTAACCATGGGTGATAATATCCTAAAGAGGGATACACATAGTTGTCAACGTAGCCAGATGACAAACCATCTTTGCTATTCTGCAATCTATACTTCCCATATGCTGGGAACCCATCCTGATCATAATATTGTAATTCATACTGATCAAGACGAGTCTTGGTGTCAGGGATGACATTGACTACCTTTAAATTTGAAAGGACTTGTACAGAACTTGCTGTAGAGGACTCCAACACTAAATGGACATGGTTGTTAATCATGACAGTCTGACATTTAGACAAAGGGGTTTCTCCCACAGGATATGCTCCTTTTCTTTGGAAACAAATAGGAGGGTCAGCCACTGGCTGAGGACTGATAATTCTTGGAGCAGGGGTTAATCCCTCTGGCCATGTTGTAGTAAGATTAAACAGTGTTTCATTCACAGACAACTCCTTCAGTTCTTGCAAGGAAATAGGTCGAGGTCTCGGCAAAAATCCGAACTGTGTAGCCGCTGGATGAGGCAAGCACCACTGCACAGCTGGAAATATTAAAACGTTGAATTAGGGAGTAAATGTGAGAATGAAACACATTATAGAAAGTACCATGTTTTGCCCAGGGAGCATGTGGATCATATTCAGGAACTGTATGAGCTGGAACCGCAGGAGGAGGAGTAGTGACAAACCCAAATTCCCGGAGCATCTTATCTACTTCTGCCTGTTGTTTAGGGGGCATTGTGGGCTTTTACATGTGCTTGGGAAATAGCCAGATCAAATAACAATAAACGAGAACTAGATAGAGGTTGAGTCTTTGCCAAATGCAATAACCTAGCTACTGAGTGAGATGTATATACATGTAGTTCATGTTGAAGGACAAGGAAGTCAGTAGTCTGTATTGCAAATACCACAGCAGCTAAAGATTGAAAACATGGCGGCATGCCAGAAACAACAGGATCAAAGGCTTGAGAGAAATAGCCTAAAGGCTTGAGTCCAGAAGGAAAGCGTTGTGCCAAAACACACACAGCAGCCTTAGTAGATGTTGCTACATAAAGGCGGAAAGGCAAGTTATAGTCTGGAAATGAAAGACAAGGTGACTTCAATAGTGCTTGCCGCAGAGAGTGAAAAGCATTGTGCTGAGCTTCAGTAGGAACTACAATACCTTCAGGAGCTTCACGGCCAAGCAGGACATACAGTGGAGCAGCAAGTTCAGCAAAATCTGGTATCCACTGGCGACAGAACACTAGAAGGCCTAAAAAGCGGCGTATTAAAGGTACAGTAGCAGGGAAAGGCATTGACATAATAGGCCCAATTCTCTGAGCAGTAATGGAGCGTCCAGCAGACGAAAGGCATACACCCAGAAAGATTACTTGTGGTACAGCAAATTGCAATTTTGATTGATTCACTTTCAATCCCAAATGAGAGATATGTACAAGAGCTAGCATAGTATCAGCAATGCAAGCATCATAACAAGGAGAACAAATAAGTAAGTCATCTACATACTGAATCACATGGTATACGAGTCCAAATATCATGAGGATTGGGCACAAGAGGGAAAATCGGCAGGACAATACGATTGATTGCTCTCAAATCTTGCACATATCTGTAGGACTTACCATCAGCTTTCAACACAGGTAAGATAGGAGTATTGCAAGGAGAAGAAGTGGGTACCAACACACCCTGAGACAGCAGATTTTCAATTACTGGCCATATTCCAGCCACCGACGCTGCAGGCAATGGATATTGACGCACATATGATAGTGGAGCTCCTGGTTGTACTTCAATCTTGACCGGAGGAATGTTGAGATGCCCAATATCATCACCTCGTACTGCCCACAATGTTGAAGGAAGAGTGTCCAATGGTGGAGTAACCTCAACAGCCGGTGTCACAGCTATAGGCTGTTGTACTTGCAGGGGACACAAGGTACAAGTCAAAGAGCCAGTTTCTCAGCTTATAACAGTCTTGTTTCTGGATAGAAAATCTTGACCAAGCAAATTGACAGGCAAAGTAGGGCCAACTAGAAAATCTGTATGATATAATTTGCCCTCCACTATAATTGGCACATCAGATAACTTTTGATGCATTATAGTCTTTCCTTCAATTCCTTCACAAGATACTTTAGGAGCTGCAGGTAGTGCCTCAAACAGAGATGGAGGTAACTGGGATAGCGCTATGGCAGATGTAGAGGCACCTGTATCTAACAGGAAAAGCAATTCATACCCCATAACAGTAGCACGTATTTCCCCCTGTGTGTTGGGACACACAACCAAGCCTAGTCAGTCCTCACTATAATCCACATCAGTCTCTGCATAGTATTGGGTCATCACTGAAGGCTGGTTAGGGGCAGAAACAGGATATGAAGCAGATGGATATCTAGCAGCATCCTGTCGCACCCCAGGTTGGGGAAAATTGCCCCGTGGCTTAGTACAATCTTTAATCAGATGGCCCACTTGGCCACAACCATAACAGGCACGATCCCCTTGCTGTCCTCCCATATAGCCACGCCCTCTTCCTCTAAAGGGTACCATACGTCTGCCACCCCTCGCTCTACCTCGCCCTCTGAAGTTGGATTCATAACTTGCTACTTGTAGATTCAAAAGTTTTTGATGTTGACGATAAAGTTTACCTTTGTCAGCTTCCTTCTGCTTCTAGATTCGCTTCTCTGCATGTAAGGCAGCTTCCAGGATCTCTTGTGCAGACTTAGTAGACCATCCAAGCAAAGCATTTTCAAGAATATCTTTTATTTCTGGCTGCAATCCATTCACAAAAATTGAAGAAAAACCCTCCATCTCAGCATTCTGAGGAGAAAAATCTCAGAACGCTAGGCAACATTTCGTGTGGAACTGGCTCACAGTTTCACCCCCACACTGCTTTAAATCCAAGAGTTTGGACAAATCCCTGACAGGGGTACATTTCTTTTCAATTGCTTTTAATAAATTATCCCTATGATCCCTAAACGCAGTCATTTGAGCAACATCAGAAGCATTAAGAACAGGATCAGCACAGGGCCACACCCATGCTATATTATCAGGCAGTTGAGGGTGGGTGACTGCCCTTAACTCTATGGGATTCAGAAAAACTGCTTTCAATAAATTTTGTAAATCTACCCATGAAGGATCATAAGTAGTTATTAGCTGTTGCCAATAATCTACAAATTGACCTGGCTTTTCTCTTGAATCAGGGCAGGATCTAGCTAAACTGAAAATTTCAGCAGGAGACCAGTGGGTTGCCAAGGTAACCAAACCCCTGTCCCCTCTTGGAAAGGCTCGGAACGGAGCAAGCAGATCACTTTTGCTCTGTTCCTTATTTTGTTTATCTAAAGCTAATGATTCACCCAATTCCAAAGTTAAACACTGTAGACTCTGCCAATTAGAAATCAGTGGAGCCTTGGTCTAATGCCCAATTCCCTTGGCAACAGCTGACATTGCTTCAGCCACAATGTCCCTACTCTTACTGTGAGGCAACAAGCTTACACTATGCTGTTTTATTTGCAAATCTAATGCCTCAAACATAGTTGTAATAGTTCAATTAACGTACGAGCTTTATTCATGAGAAAGTCATGATACTGTTTCAATTGGTCCACAGTAGTTAATCCTCCTAGCTGACTTGCTTCAATTCCTATTAACTTCTCAAGCTCTAAAATATCCTTAGTTAACACCTGAGCTGTAGTGGTACGGTTAACATCTGCAGAATCTACAGGGGTAGAGGCAAGGAAATCAACACCCCCAACTGCCCCAGAATCAACAAAAGGTGATACTATACTTGACACATCAGACTTAACAGGGGTAGATACACCAGACACAGCACCCAGCCGGATCGAGGGCGCCTCTCGATCCTGACGGTCAGCTAAGGCTGGAGCATTATTCCTAGACAGAGAAATAGCTAATGCATTAACCTCTTCTTCATACGCTGGCGACGCAGACGCCACAGCACAAGGTTCACAGCTGTTTACATTTTCACTCTTACCACTACTTCTTTTAGTTAAAACACATATTTGCTCCTCCATTTTATACACCTGATCCCTGACCTGTTTAATTACAGAATCATTAGTGTGTTTGCTTTTTTCAGCAGCTTGGGAACACCAAAGGTTATAGGTAATCCATTCATGAGTACTACAGGAATCTTGTACATCTAATGCTAACACAGACCGCAACCAGTTCAATTTACTCTCATGAAACGTCCCCCCAAGGGGAAACTGCAACTTGGGATTAGCAGCAGTCACTGAATGCCATTTGGCCACATAATTTAAAGAGCCGTCCCCAAATTTTCTCTTCATCACATAATTGGGACTCCCTTTTTTATCTATTGCTATAGCATGAACTTTCTCATCCCAGTCTTCTAACTGAGACTCCTACTTCACTTTAGCAGTTTTATTACCCAATATAATACACTATACACTTCACACAGATATCTGTCAAACAGTAGTATACTCACACACAGCCTGTGTCCTAGTATTTATCGTCCTGTTGAAAGGCAAAGGATCCGAGTCGGGGCACAAAACTGTTGACTCTTACCCCCTAGGGGCCTGGAATCCACACACACAAACACCTGGATTCCTATCTAATTCCTGTACCCTTCAACAGGAAGAAAAGACAAGACAAGTAGTTAATTAATCTCTATTGAGCTCTATAGGGAAGAAACGCATGGAGTCTAATTTGACATATCCATCAGCTTCTTCAAAAATGGATCCATAAGGGCTCCTGTTTTTGTTAGAGAATATCAGCTGATTCAGTTAATCTTTAATTAACATCTGGTACTTTCCAAATTCCACGTGTACATAAATTTTTGCTAACATAGACAACATTTTTATATAGAAAGCAGAAGTTATGTCTCATGACTATGTTCACTAAATTCAGTAGGTGTCGCTGTGATTTTACTTTTGCAGCAGAAGCTAGTTACTTATAATTATTGCTGATGTTCTATTATTTATGCAAGCTATATCCGTTATATTTGCTAATTGAATTAGAACCAGTTTCACAAGAGCAGTACAACCTGACCCAGTAACTGCTTTAGCCTATCCGATTGCAGGATGAGCAACTTCACCCTCTGTTCTATTTAATTAAGGAACTTCAATCTGACCTAATATCTATTGTTACACAAACTGTTTGCTAATCACACACAAGCTCTATTTGCTAAATCTAGAAGCAGAAGTGGATTTTAAAGAGATAGTTTGAAATGCAATTCAGACCTGTATTTTCTAGGCCTACAGCAAGCTAGATTTCTATAATCCTGTTTCATGTATAGTTTCATGTATAGCTGATTTTGGTTCTATTCCTATGGATATTATTGATCTTGATCCGCTGTCTATCCCTGAATCTGACAGTTCCAAATCTGCATATCCTGGATAAATCATAGGTGTATAAATTAGCTTATCAGCACCTGTTTCATCTACCTCACTGATTATATCCAATTTGCATTTGGGGCCTAGCCGTGTTAGGCCCTGTCTACAGCTAGACCAGTCCAGGACCCACCCTGCTGTCAGTTACGGTGCTGCTAGTGTGGTGAAGCCACTGGCCTCTGTTCCTTCCTTGTCAGTATGCCTCACCATGGGGGCCCGATGGCTGCATTATCGGTCTTAGCAGCCTTCAGTTTTGGGGATACTTTCAGCTCCCTTATACATAGTTGAATTAAACGTCCACTAGGTATGGTCTTATGGTTTAGTTGCGTTACATGTTTGGGTTCGCTTTACAGACAATACTGAGGGAGACCCCTAGAGGTAGGACCATATCACCAGAGTCCAGCCTATCAGAACTCTGGTAGAATTCTCTGTCTCCAAGATCTGCTGGCAGGGGGACACAACCCGTTTGGACTGGTCTAGCAGTATTCCAGGAAAGGAAATTAACGGTAACTGAAATTTCTCCTTATGTTATAAGGTAAGGTTACTTTTGAGACAAGTTTCAACGTTCTACCTCAAAGTCAGGTTTTATGCCTTTTGGAGTGTGAACATTCTGTGAGATTTCCTACACTTAGAATTAGACTAGAGGTTTCTACTTCACACACCCATTATGTTATAAGGTAAGGAGGTTACTTTTGAGACTAGCTTTGACATTCTACTTCAAAGTCAGATTTTTGGCTTTTCTGAATCTGCACTTTCTATGAGATTTGCTACACTTAGAATAAGACTACAAGTTTCTACTTCACACACCCATTATATTATATGGTAAGGTTACTATTGAGATTAGTTTCAACGTTCTACCTCAAAGTCCGATTTTTGGCTTTTCTGAAACTGCACTTTGTATGAGATTTCCTATACTTAGAATTAGATTAGAGGTTTCTACTTCACACACCCATTATATTATATGGTAAGGTTACTTTTGAGACTAGTATGAACGTTCTACCTCAAAGTCAGATTTTTGGCTTTCAGAGTGTGAAAGATTTCCTACACTTAGAATAAGACTACAAGTTTCTACTTCACACACCCATTATGTTATAAGGTAATGTTACTTTTGAGACTAGTTTCAACGTTCTACCTCAAAGTCAGATTTTTGGGCTTTCAGAGTGAGAACATTCTATGAGATTTCCTACACTTAGAATTAGACTAGAGGTTTCTACTTCACACACCCATTAAGTTATAAGGTATGGTTAGTTTTGAGACTAGTTTCAACGTTCTACCTCAAAGTCAAATTTTTGGCTTTTCTAAATCTGAACTTTCTATGATATTTCCTACACTTAGAATAGGACTACAAGTCTCTACGTCACACACTGTGATGACGAAGCCAGTTCAGAGGAAATGGAATGGCAAGGGGGTGAAGCCTATCCCTTTAAAAATGAGAGCATTCAGGGTTTCCCCAGCAACCGAGAACCTCTGAGTCAGAGCACAGCCAGCATCAAGCCCTGCCCACTTCAGCACGTCAGGGCTAGAGTGAAGCCTAGCAGCTCCCACGTGTGCTGGGAGAAAGGCGTGGCCCCTGGGAGAGAGCAGTTTAAAACTCCTGTGTTTTAAAACTCCTGTGTTTGAACAGGCAGTTGGAGGAGAAGGAAGAGAAGGAATTAGAGAAAGAAGGAGAGGGGAAGGAACAAGAAGCAGCAGAACTGAGAGAAGCAGCAGGACGGGAATTGCTGGAGTTCAGAGCAGTGAGCTGTGGGATCTGGCTGAAGCAGGTCCAAGGCCAATACAGCAAAGAAGGAAAGTGCTACCGAGGATACAAGCTTCTGCAGAGAAGAGGCAGTATGGCTATGTGCAAGAAGGAGGGGAACAGTTGAGAGGCCCTGGATTCAGGCAAGTCGGTATTCCTAAATCCCTGCACCAAAAAGAGTTGAAGGGGTTAGTTCCTGTTAGAGAAACCAATTCAACTAGTCAGCCAAACTGTAGAGAGAGTAGCTTGTCTGCATTTCCTGAGTCCATGCTCTCTGAAGAGATAGAGCAGAAGAAAGTGCTGCTTGAACAGTTAAATGATTTATTGCTGAAACAAAATAGTAAGCTCTACAGTCAGGTACCCTCTGAAGAGTGTTGTGATGACTCCGTGAAAGAAATGGAGATAGGAAGTGGCTATGAGGACTGTGAAAATAGCCCTGGAGAAATTCAATGTTCTTACTGTCTGACCAATGAACTAGAAGTGTGCTAAACCCAGGCACAGCTGAGTGAGTGTTGGTTTACTAGTAAAGAAAGCTGTGTGTGTGTGTGAAAGACACAGCAGAGAAAACTCCCTGAACATTTAGAAGCTATGTTCTAAGGAAGCTGTGAGGAAAACAGTTCCTGTGATTCATTTGAAAGAAGGTTTGCAGCATAAGCTTTGTGAGCGAATCCTGTGAAGTTAATTATTGCTGATGGTGAGACTTCCGGTAAGGCAATGAGCTGATCGGACGTGTGGTGATCGGCTCCTGACACCTACCCCGACAAACCGGCAACATTTCCATCTAAATCTCACCTGACCAACTCTAAACCCCTGCCCCAGTGAAAGACGAAGTGCGGGAAAGTCTAGCCAACGTCCAGCGATCTCGGAGGTGGTCTGATGGCAACGAAACAGCTTCGGAGAGAGAAGCCCAGACCCCCCAAGGGCAAGATGGCGGAAAGCATGCCCAGGAGCCCAAAAGCGGACGAAAACCAGGGGCTGGTGGCAGAGGTTAGCACGGCAGTGGTGCGGGCATTAGATCGCCGCTTCTGTGAACTGACGGACCAGATGCAAAGCGTCAGCCAGTCTATCACGGACTTCACCGGCCGCATAGAGCACGTGGAGTCCTGCGTCTCGGATGTTGAAGATACCCAGCAGACCCTGCAGACCAAAGTGGAGGCCCTGGAACTCCTCGTAAAGCAACAGGGAGAGCGGCTGGAGGACTTAGAGAACCGCGGAAGATGCAAAAACCTCCGGTTTATAGGCATCGCGGAGTCCGTGGCAGATGGTGCTCTCTCCAAGTTCTTGCTGGCTTGGATAGAAAAAATGTCAAACGGTAGAATGGAAGGCCCCATCCACCTGGAGCGGGTGCACAGGCTGGGCCCTAAAAGGGAGAATCCCCGACGACCGCGTGCCGTGATTGCCCGATTTTTGGACTTTCGCCAAAAGGAAGAGGTCTTAAAGCTGGCAAGAAACCGCCTGAGCCACCCCGCGGATACTGAACAGATCCTGGTCTTCCAGGACTACTCCGCCCTAGTAAGCCAGCAGAGAAAAGCTTACTCTTCTATTTGCACGCAACTATTCAACAAAGGGGTGCGATTTGCTCTGCTATATCCGGCCCGACTTCGGGTGGAGCATCATGGACGACCACGTTTCTTGCAGAACCCGGGGGAGGCCCAATCCTTCATCGCTGAACTGACGAACGAGCCTGCTTCTCCCTCTTGAGGGGAGTGTGGTGGGTCTGAGACCGGGGAGAATTTCCGCGGTGTTTGGCACTGTGAGCCAACAGACTCTGTTTGACGCTTCATGGAGTGAGCTGATACCGATTTGGGCCCATACCCACTTGTAATACCTAAAGAGACACGATCCCTAAATATTATAGGAACCTGGACTCTGGCAGACATACTGTGAGTGAGCGAGGTGGTATGTTGGGCTGTCTGAGGCATATAAAGTATCTAATGTCTCTAATGTGGAGGGATACAATGTTGCTTTGTTAATGGAAGGGAAGCTAGCAACTAAATTAACAGTTTGTTTCCAGTTTAAGACTTAGACTCTATGCTGCGACAGTGAGAGGGGGGGGGGGTGAATATGTTCCCTTCCCTTCCCGGTATAAGTCACAGGTAGCTAATAATAAATTTATGGTCTCGAAGGGGGGGGGGGAGACAAGGCGGGAGGGGGAGGCCTGCTCCCATCCGTGGCTCGGGACCCGACCTCGTGTGGGCCCCGAGACACGGTAGCGGATTTCATTGTAGCTTTAGGCATTAGGGCTTTGTGGACTAGATCCTCTGTCGGTCTCTGGGGCGGGTGAGCCCACGATATGCTTACAGTGTGGGACCCACGGTCCTAGATAGGGGGTGGGGAGGGTATAGTTTAGCGGGGTGCTGGTCCCGGGGTTCCCGCCTTATTCCTACAAGGGTTCTTGGGACGCAGCTGGGCATGCCTGGGTTTAGTGATCTCCTACCCCCCCCCCCCACGCAGTGGAGATTAGGGGAGCCGTGAGTCTGCATGCCTGGAGCTTATGATTGTGGACCCCCCCCCCCCCCCCGGAGAGCGAGGGCTCGATATGGGGTTCGGCGCATAGTGCTGGACTGGGGAGGGATCCTTCGGATGGGGCATAGTCTCCGACCGCCGGAGCTCACTACTAGCTGGACGAGATCCCTGGGGTGGGGGTGGGGGCGCCACCCAGCCGGGACGGATTCTGGGCGTTCCCCCCCTACACGCTTTCCATTGTATTTTATACCTAACGGACAATACATTATCGCGCTCCTTGTTGATTCCACCCGGGTCCCCCCCCCCCCCCCCGGAGATCACTGCGGTAAAGTAGGGGCAGATCTGACCTCTCAGATGGGGGGTGATGGAGTCGGGAGGTCTGAGATGGGAAATAGAGCACCAGCTAGGTGGCCAACAATGAGGCACATCATGGGGTGGGGTGGGTGTTACTGCCATAGGAAGTATGTTCTACCCATCTGGGAGGGCTGAGAGCTGCGGGGGAAGGGGGAGGGGGAGAAGAAGGGAACTAGGGAGGGGAGGGGGAGGGTTCAGCCTACACTCCATATTATACTTATTGGCCGATTCCAGATTTTTCTTTTAAGGATGGAGAGGGGTTCCAGGCTGGGAGAGCCCCCTCTACAGAATTTGTGATAGCATTTTGGACAGGCCCTGGCACTTCCCTGATCCTCTGAAGGTAATTACATGGAATGTCTGTGGACTGGGTAGTCCAGTTAAGCGCTATAAAATTTTACAGGCCTTAGCAAGACATAAATGTGACATTGCCCTCCTTCAGGAAACCCACCAGACAGCAGAGGAACATACCAAATTGTGTAGGGGCTGGGTGGGTCAAATTTGGGGTTCACCTGCCTTGGGTAAGAAGGGGGGGGTGGTCATGCTGATCCATAAACGTGTGCCCTTCGCACCGGACAAGGTTATAACCGACACTAACGGGAGATTTGTCTTGTTACAAGGCTCTCTCGAAGGACAACCAGTTATCATTGGCAGCTTATATGGCCCTAATACACTGGACCCCTGTTTCTATGATGGGTTGGCGTCCCAAGTGGAGCAGCTACCCGACTGCCCCCTAATCCTGGGAGGTGATTTTAACGGGATATTAGATATTGATTTAGACACCTCCCGAGGAGGTGAAGCACGGGAGCGGGGCCCGAAGGCCCGAGTGCTACAAAGATTTAGGACGCGCTTAGGCTTGATTGATCCCTGGCGGCTCTTACACCCCACTGAGAGAGACTTCACCCATCAGTCTCGGGCGCATGGCACTTTGGCCCGTATTGACTTTTTCTTGCTCTCCAGTGGCCTGTTCGCCCGGGTGGAGGAGGCCCAGATAGGTCCGTTGGAGCTTTCTGACCATGCGTTCGTATGGACGGATCTGCATTGGGGCAGAGATACAACTCGGACGCGACTTTGGCGATTCCCCCTTGAGCTTTATCGGGATCCGCAGTTCATTCAATTCATTCGGCAGCGCTGGAGAGAATTCGAGGCTGACCACCAGTGCCACAGTGATGACCCGGAACTAGTGTGGGAGACGGCTAAGGTGGTGTTGCGGAGGGACATCATTGGGTTTGCCGCGCGGAAGCGACGCATCATAGCCGATCGCATTATCCGTCTAGAACACCGGGTCACCAAATTGCGTCGTCAGGTGGCACGACAGCCGACGCGAGCCACTAAGAAACAGTTATGGGAGGCACAGGTGGACTTAAACGAGTTGTTACATCAAAGAGCAAAAAAATCTATTTTGTAATACCGCTATCAGCTGTACTGTCACGGGAACAAACCGGGAAAATTATTGGCCCGCTGCGTGAAAGGCTCTCGAGGATCGACCTTGGTGGCAGCACTGCAAGACGCGAAGGGCACGATTCATAGGGATAACACGGCAATTGCCCAAATCTTTCGTACCTTTTTTCAATCGCTATATACGGCGGAATCCATTGACCCTGTGGCAGCACAAGATTATTTGCGGAAGTTGGACTTACCCCACCTAAACGAGGACCAAAGGACGCTATTGGGCCAACCTATAACCCCACAAGAGATACAAACCGAAATCTCTAGGGCCAAATGTAATAAATCACCGGGTCCTGGCGGCTTTGGGGCCGAATTTTATAAGCTACTTAATGATTATATAACTCCAAATCTGGTAGAGGTCTTTGGTAAACGGGCGGAACAGGGAGCTTTTCGGTGGGGGGATAACCATGCTCACATCATTCTGATCCCTAAGCCGGGCAAGGACCCGGTACAGGCGTCCTCGTATCGACCCATCTCGCTCCTCAACTTCGATATAAAACTGTTTGCAAAGATTCTGGCGACGCGCTTAGCAGGCTTGCTGGACAACCTGATCCACGAATCCCAAGTGGGATTTGTTAAAGGGCGGGGCGCCGTTCGGAATATGCGGAAAATATTGGCTTCCTTGGAGTGGGTGCATGATCGGCAACTGCAGACCCTTCTCATCAGCTTTGACGCGGAGAAAGCGTTTGATAGAGTCAATTGGGACTATTTGCGCCATGTGCTGCCGCAATATGGCCTGGGGACCCCCTTTTGCAAGATGGTGGAGAGTTTGTATGCCACTCCCACTGCTGGAGTGCTTTGTAATGGGGTTCTCTCTGCGCCGTTCTCTCTCCAGCGAGGCACTAGACAGGGGTGCCCTCTTTCGCCCCTGTTGTTTGTCCTATCCCTGGACCCTCTCATAAGGACAATAGAATCTTCCCGTGAGATTCGTGGAGTTCCGATAGGCTCTTGTTCGTTTAAGCTGTCGGCGTTTGCCGATGACCTTCTAGTCCATTTGTCTGCCCCTAATCGATCATTGCCGTCGCTGTTGGCAGAAATAATGCACTTTGGGCGCTTTTCGGGGTTGCGCATCAACACCGATAAATCCGAGGCCCTGGATGTGCTGGGACGGACACGAGGGGGTTGGGTGGGTCCGTTTCCTCTGAAATGGGCGGAAAATGACTTTATGTATCTAGGTATAATCTTGCCCCGACAACCACAAGAACTCTATAAGCGCAATTTGGAGCGGATCCTACAACGCACACAGACGCAACTGCAGGCCTGGCAGTCTCTCCCGCTTTCTTTATCTGGCAGGGTGGCGGCGGTTAAGATGGTCGTACTGCCGAGAATCTTGTATTGGATGCAAACGTTGCCGGTCTGGCTGCTGCGTCGCGATCTACGGCGAATGGAAGCGGCGATTCGAGCCTTTCTATGGAGGGGCGCCCGGGCGCGTATCCCACTGACCCGGTTGACAGGAAAATGGCGGGATGGGGGGATGGGCCTTCCGGATCTTGGGACATACGCCCTGGCTTGTCAAGCCCGTCACCTGGGTGACTGGCTGGGAGGAACAGACACATATACACCTCGATCATTGGAGGAGAGCCTGGTGGCACCGTTGACATTACTAGGGGTCTTGCACAGTCTGAACCGCGATTTGCCGCATAACGTAGTGAATAGTGTTTTAATAAGCTCGGTCAAACGTACATGGCAACACATCAACACCTTGTGGGGGACCCCTTGGAGGACCTCCTGTTGGCTACCCTTATCAGGGAACGTGCATTTTACCCCAGAAACTGAGTCGCTGACGTTCCGGGACTGGCGAGTCCGAGGCATAACGACTCTGGGTCATTTGGTAGATCCCTCTGGGAAGGGCAAATCCTTTCTGTCCCTAAGTAGAGAGTATGACCTACCTTCGCGACATTGCTTTGCTTACATTCAGGTCTCCCACTACTTATCTTCCCTACCTAGGGAGGCGCTGAGCGTAGAACGATCGGCCCAGATACTCAAATTTTTTGACCTGGGCGGTGAGGAGCCCCTATCTATTTCAAAGCTAAAACTCCGCCTGGATGGCTATCGCGCTACCCCTGACTACCGGACAGTGGAAGTGGCGTGGGAGGCTGAGTTGGGTAGGGCGGTGTCTCCGGGGACGATTCATACAGCCCTTAAGCGTATCGTGGTAATTGCACAGGGAGCGAGGTGGAGAGAGATGCAGTTTAAATGCGTGACACGAGCCCACTTTTCTCCCCGGAGAGCCTTGCGTAGTCACATAACGAACGACGGAAGCTGTCCTCGCTGCTCTGAACCCCTGGCAAATTTGCTGCATATGTGGTGGGGATGCAGCCACCTTACAGCATATTGGGCTAGTATATGTTCCTTTATGAGTCGGTTACTGCAAAGGCGACTGCGGTGGACTGCTCTCTTTGTGGTATTGGATCAGCTGGACCTCCCCCACCCTTTGACAAAAGGGGAACGTTTATTGATACGTAAGGCCTGTCTGGCGGGGAAGGCCCCTATCCTCCGGAACTGGAGGGAACAAACAGCACCTACTTTTGGGGAGTGGCGCAATAATCTTCACCAGATGATGCTGATGGAGAAATGGGGAGCCCGGGGAAGTGCCAGGCGCTGGACGACTTTTTTACTCGTGTGGGAACCGTATATTCATAATCTTGGAGTTCGCAGTCGTAACGAAGTTTTAAGTGTAGGTCATTGAGAATGCCCAGGCTGGGAATGGCTGGAAGGGTGGGGGAAGGAGTATCTCTGCTAACTAGGGAATCGGAGTATGGCTGAAGGGGAAGGGGGGAGGGGGGGCGGAGAGATGGTACAAACAGAAAGGGGGGGGGGAAAAATTGTATATCCCACCTGTTTCCGATCCATGCTCCATGTAGGGATCAGAGCACACCCCGCATGGAAGCAGGATCGTATTGTAATGTACTGTTGTGTGATGATTGTGATGATTGTTTAAGTTGTTGGTGGTTTATAAATAAAGTTTATAAAAAAAAAATTATTGCTGATGGTGACCAACCTGTGATTACGTTGTGAATTTTATTCCTTTGTGTTGGAGAAGAATCCTATTTATGTTCAGCACTGCTACTTATAATGCGAGGTGGAAAACCCCAAAACAAATAAATATTCTCTGTTTCGCCTAAACCACTTGTGTTCACACTACTTTGCCTATTAAAGATAAGTGGACTACAGTTCCCAGCAACCGTTGCTGGCAGCCATATTGGGAAACTTACTCTGAAGGGCAACAAGGCGACACTCTCCTGGTGCCCGGCTATACGCCCGGCCAGGAGGTGGCGACAACACCCATTATGTTATATGGTATGGTTACCTTTGAGACTAGTTTCAATATTCTACCTCAAAGTGAGATTTTTGCCCTTTTAGAGTGTGAACATCCTATGAGATTCCCTACACTTGAATTAGACTAGAGGTTTCTACTTCACACACCCATTATGTTATAAGGAAAGGTTACTTTTGAGACTAGCTTCAAAGTTCTACCTGAAAGTCAGATTATTGGATTTTCTGAATCTGCACTTTCTATGAGATTTCCTACACTTTGAATTAGACTAGAGGTTTCTACGTCACACACCCATTATGTTATAAGGTAAGGTTACTTTTGCGACTAGTTTCAACGTTCTCCCTCAAAGTCAGGTTTTATGCCTTTTGGAGTGTGAACATTCTATGAGATTTCCTACACTTAGAATAAGACTACACGTTTCTACTTCACACATCCATTATGTTATAAGGTAAGGTTACTTTTGCGACTAGTTTCAACGTTCTCCCTCAAAGTCAGAATTTTTGATTTTCTAAATCTGTACTTTCTATGATATTTCCTACACTTAGAATAGGACTACAAGTTTCTACTTCACACACCCATTATGTTATATGGTAAGGTTACCTTTGAGACTACATAAGAACATAAGATATGCCATACTGGGTCAGACCAAGGTCCATCAAGCCCAGTATTCTGTTTCCAACAGTGGCCAATCTAGGTCATATGTACCTAGCAGTTTCCCCAAGAGACACAAGTTCCACAATGCTTGTACTGGGTCAAGCATTGATATCTTCGGTCACTTCTTAATAATGGTTTATGGACCTTTCCTCCAGGAACTTGTCCAAACCTTTTTTAAACCCAGCTACACTAACAGCCTTTACTACATCCTCTGGTAACAAATTCCAGAGTTTGATTACACGTTGAGTGAAAAAATATTTTCTTTTATTAGTCTTAAATAGTTTACCCTGTAGCTTCATTGCATGTCCCCTAGTCTTTCTATATTCTGATAACGTAAACAATCGATCTACGTTTACCCGTTCCACTCCGTTCATTAATTTATAGACTTCTATCATATCTCCCCTCAGCCGTCTCTTTTCCAGGTTAAAGAGCCCTAACCTTTTTAGCCTTTCCTCATAGGAGTATCCTTCCATCCCCTTTACCATTTTGGTGGCTCTTCTCTGAACCTTTTCTAAAATCGCTATATCCTTTTTAAGATACGGCGACCAGAATTGCACACAATATTCAAGGTGCGGTCTCACCATGGAACGATATAGAGGCATTATAATATCTTTTGTTTTATTTTCCATTCCTTTCCTTATCATACCTAGCATTCTATTTGCTCTCTTGGCTGCCGCTGCACACTGGGCCGAGGGTTTTAACATGGTATCCACAATGACGCCTAGTTTGAATGTTCTACCTTAAAGTCACATTTTTGTCTTTTCTGAATCTGCCCTTTCTATGAGATTTCCTACACTTAGAATAAGACTAGAAGTTTCTACTTCACACGCCCATTATGTTATAAGGTAAGGTTACTTTTGTGAGTAGTTTCAACTTTCTACCTCAAAGTTAGATTTTTGGCCTTTCAGAGTGTGAACATTTATGAGATTTCCTACACTTAGAATTAGACTAGAGGTTTCTACTTCACACACCCATTATGTTATAAGGTAAGGTTACTATTGAGTCTAGTTTCAATGTTCTACCTCAAAGTCAGATTTTTGGCTTTTCTGAATCTGCACTTTGTATGAGATTTCCTACACTGAATTAGACTAGAGGTTTCTACTTCACACACCAATTATGTTATATGGTAAGGTTCCTTTTGAGACAAGTTTCAACGTTCTACCTCAAAGTCAGATTTTTGGCTTTTCTAAATCTGAACTTTCTATGATATTTCCTACATTTAGAATAGGACTTGTGATAAGGAAGCTTATCATAGCTCAGGAAGGAGCTATAGAAAAGGTGAAGTGACTCTGAACAAGCAACCTGTCAGTTCTGGTAGAAATAAGAAAACAGAATTTTCCCATAAAAGACTACCAGTCCCAGAATGCACCAGGTTTCCAACAGCCATTAGAGGAGCTGAAGTGGGGAAACGTGTGTTCAATCAGGAGGGCTATGAGGTAATCCCTAAGCACTCATCTCAAAGGGCAGGGCCTGATTCAGCACAGCTGCGCTGTGTTAGGGAGGAGCACTCATCTAAGCAGAATAAGAGTAGAGTTTATTCTACAGATGACCATCTTCATGATCACCTTGGATATCCAGAGAATGATCATCAGTTTCATCTGAAGGATCATCAGAAGCAGAAGCCAAGCCGGACAGACAGAGAGGCAAGGAAACCCTCTGGAAGAAAGAGGAGAAAAGCCTTTGAGAGGTCTAGAAGAGTCCAAAGCAGTACGTATACTGGGAGGTATTCTAAGGGCCAGCATACACCATTGGACTGGGGGAGACCAGAGGAATGGTGCTGCAGAGCTAGGAATCTCCAGACGCTACCTGTGAGGGAGATGGCTGCACGTGGAAGGGACCCTAAGAAGGTATGTGAAGAGAGATCCAGTGTCCAGGGATCTGGATTGGAAGGCTGGACATAAGAACTGGACTACATACTGGCCAGGCTATACAGAGAGGAACTCTAGCAGCAATGGAAGCTCAGGTATGAACACTGATCTATGCCCTAGCTATAACCTTGAAAGACAGCAGGGAAACAAGTATTCTCCTGAAAGTGCTCCATTGAGAGATTCATCTGTGCCAATCCATGATATTGAACCTATGCTTGTTGAACAAGCGGGAATAATAGCAGATGAAGATCCTATTTATATGGACTGCTCTCTATCTAAACTCCGTTGGTAACTTTCTGTTACAAAGTACAGCAACCATCACAAAGAAATATAAACTTGTTCTTTAATCTACTCAGAAAAGCTCCTGAAGCAGGTTTTGACCCACACAGTAGAAAGCAAGCCAGCTAAGGGGTTTCAGCTGGATAACTGCTAGCAATTAAGCCTTACCTAATTGCTTGTGAGCTAGGAGAGAATCACTTCTGAATCTATGTGGGAAATAATCAGAAGTTAACCTGAAAAGAACAGTTTGTTTCTTGCTTTGTGGCTTTTCATTTGTTTTCCTGATTTTGACTTTGTTTTTCCAAGTTAACACTGAAAGCAAGTTACCTGATTTATGTGCTACCAAGCATATCTGTGTTGGGAGAAATAACCCCATAAATAAATATCTTATTGGCTTTATCCTAAAGCACAACTAAATTATTGTCAGCAGCTGTGTCTGGTGTGAATGAACTACATTGCCCACAATTCCTTGCAAATCATATAAATATATGCACTTGCCAAGAGTGTGAAGATTCTCACCCAGGCAGCTGTCTGACAGACTACAAGTTTCTACTTCACACACCCATTATGTTATATGGTAAGGTTACTTTTGAGACTAGTTTCAATGTACTACCTCAAAGTCAGATTTTTGGCCTTTCAGAGTGTGAACATTCTATGAGATTTCCTACACTTAGAATAAGACTACAAGATTCTGAATTAGACTAGAGGTTTCTACTTCACACACCCATTATGTTATAAGGTAAGGTTACTTTTTAGACTACTTTCAACGTTCTTCCTCAAAGTCAGATTTTTGGCTTTTCTGAATCTGCACTTTGTATGAGATTTCCTACACTTATAATTAGACTAGAGGTTTCTACTTCACACACCCATTATGTTATAAGGTTAGGTTACTTTTGAGACTAGTTTCAACGTTCTACCTCAAAGTCAGATTTTTGGCTTTTCTAAATCTGAACTTTCTATGATATTTCCTACACTTAGAATAGGACTACAAGTTTCTACTTCACACACCCATTATGTTATATGGTAAGTCAGATTTTTGGCCTTTTAGAGTGTGAACATTCTATGAGATTTCCTACACTTAGAATTAGACTAGAGGTTTCTACTTCACACACCCATTGTGGTATATGGTAAGGTTCCTTTTTGAGACTAGTTTCTGTGTTCTATCTCAAAGTCAAATTTTTTTGGATTTTCTGAATCTGCACTTTCCATGATTTCCTACATTTAGAATTGAACTAGAGGTTTCTACTTCACACACCCATTATGTTATAAGGAAAGGTTACTTTTGAGGCTAGTTTCAACGTTCTACCTGAAATCAGATTTTTTTTGCTTTCAGAGTGTGAACATTCTATGAGATTTCATACACTTAGAATTAGACTAGATGTTTCTACCTCGCACACCCATTATGTTATAAGGAAAGGTTACTTTTGAGATTAGTTTCAACGTTCTACCTCCTAGTCAGATTTTTAGCTTTTCTGAATATGCACTTTCTATGAGATTTCCAACACTTTGAATTAGACTACAGGTTTCTACTTCACACACCCATTATGTTATAAGGTAAGGTTACTTTTGAGACTAGTTTCAATGTTCTATCTCAAAGTCAGGTTTTAGGCCTTTTGGAGTGGGAACATTCCATGAGATTTCCTAAGCTTAGATTTAGACTAGAGGTTTTTAGTTCACACACCCATTATGTTATAAGGTAAGGTTACTTTTGAGACTAGTATGAACGTTCTACCTCAAAGTCAGATTTTTGGCCTTTCAGAGTGTGAAAGATTTCGTACACTTAGAATAATACTACAAGTTTCTACTAAACACAACCATTATGTTTTTATTTATTTATTTAGCTGTATTTATATCCCGCTTTTCACCGGGTCAAAGTGGTCAATTGGGAGATACATTTAACACGAGGGGATGAGACACACATACGCTAATACTTACAGGGAACATGGGCAGTGGAGGGTTAAGGGGCTTGCCCAAGACCACAAGGAGTACCTATAGGACTAGAAATCCCAGTCCTTCCGGCCTGAGATTGCTGTCCCCAGGTGGGACTTGAACCCCCGGCCCTCCGGCCTGAAGTACTTTGTCCTAACCACTAGGCCACTCCTCCCCATTAAAGGTAATGTTACTTTTAAGATTAAACATAGAAACATGATGACAGAAAAAGACCACATGGCCTATCTAGTCTGTCCTTCCATATCAACAACTAGAACAGTCCACTTTTTACCTTTATAGATCCTCTGTGTTGGTCCCATGCTTTTTTGAATTCAGTTACTATCCTCATCTCTACCACCTCCACTGGGAGACTATTCCATGGATCCACTATTTCTGTAAAGAAATATTTCTGCATATCACTCCTGAATCTATCTCCCTTCACCCTCATCCCATGTCCCCTCGTAGCAGAACTTGCTTTTAATTGAAAGAGGCTCTCTCCCTAGACATTTATGCCACGGAGGTATTTAAACATCTCAATCATATCACCTCTATCCCGCCTTTCCTCTAAGGTGTACATATTAAGATCCTTAAGTCTGTCCTCATATGCTTTATAATGAAGCCCACTAATCATTTTAGTAGCCACCCTCTGCACCGACTCCATCCTGTTCACATCCTTTTGAAGGTGTGGTCTCCAGAATTGCACACTATACTCCAAATGAGGTCGCACCAAAGACTTATACAGAGGCATTATCACCTCCTTTTTTCTGCTAGCCATTCCTCTCCGTATGCACCCAAGCATCCTTCTAGCTTTTGCCGTCGCCTTTTCTACCTGTTTAGCTACTTTAAGATCATCAGACACAACCACGCCTAGGTCCTGCTCTTCTTTAGTGGACAAAAGTACTTCACCTCCTATACTGTATTGCTCCCTTGGATTGCTGCAGCCCAAATGCATGACCTTACATTTTTTAACATTAAATCCCAGCTGCCAAATTCTAGACCATTCTTCAAGCTTAGCCAGATCCCTCCTCATGTTATCTACACCTTCCTGGGTGTCTACTCTATTGCAGATTTTGGTATCATCTGCAAAGAGGCAAACCTTACCCGACAGCCCTTCCGCTATATCACTAACAAAGATGTTAAAAAGAATCGGACCAAGGACAGATCCCTGGGGCACACCACTGGTAACATCCTTCTCCTCAGAGTGAGCTCCATTTACTTGTACTTTTTGTCGCCTCCCACCCAACCAATTTCTAACCCAAGCAGTATCTTTAGGGTCCATCCCTAGGGTGCTCAGTTTGTTTATAAATCGCCTGTGAGGAACAGTGTGAAATGCTTTACTGAAATCTAAATACACCACATCTAGAGCTCTCCCTCTTTCCAACTCCCTGGTCACCCAGTCAAAGAAATCAATCAGATTTGTCTGACAAGACCTGCCTCTGGTGAATCCATGCTGCCTCGGATCCTGTAATCCGCTGGACTCCAGAAACCTCACTATTTTCTCTTTCAGCAGCGTTTCCAATAATTTACTCACCACCGAAGTTAAACTAACCGGCCTGTAGTTTTCAACCACATCCTTATTTCCGCTTTTGTGTAAAGGCACCACATGAGCCTCTCTCCAGTCCTTTGGCACCACTCCCGACTCCAATGAGGCATTGAAAAGGTCAGTCAGTGGAGTTGCTAGAACGTCCACAAGTTCCCTCAGTATTCTAGAGTGTATCCCATCCGGTCCCATCGCTTTGTCTACTTTAAGTTGAGCTAGTTTCTCACGAACATAGTCTTCTGAAAATTGTTCAAGATGTCCCTCGCTTCTGTTCTTATTTGTGGGTGTTTTCTGAGGTCCTGCTCCTGGTTCTTCATCTGTGAACACAGAACAAAAATATTTGTTAAGCAATTCTGCTTTATCCTTATCAGCTTCTACATTTTCCCCCCCTGCACCCTTGAGTCTGACAATACCACTTTTGCCCTTCCTCTTCTCACTAATATATCTGAAAAATGTCTTATCCCCCCATTTTATTGCATTATTTATTACAATTTTTTATATACTGCGCTATTTACAATCAGCGCGGTTTACAGAGAACCAAAGACCAGAACAACAGGCTGCTTGGTTTTACATAAAACAGGATGATCAACTTGGATATGATAAACTTGGATAATATGGGGGTAAAACTATATACATAGAATGTTGATCTGTTAATTTGATTACATGAGAGAGGTATTTACATGAAATTGACAATGGTGCTTGGGAAAGGAGGCATTGTGGTTAAGTTTGTAGTGAATATTTTGCACTTTATGTAGGGTAGTATTGGCATTGCATTGGCTATTTCCTCCTCCTTTTGAATCTTTGCCTTCTTGACTACTTTGCTAGCTTCTCTAAGTTTTTCCAAATACAGACGCCTGTCTTCCTCTCTGTGATCTCTTTTATTTCATGAAGGCCTCCCTCTTTTTCTTCACTTTTTCAGCTACTTCCTTCGAAAATCATAGCGGTCTCCTTTTCCTTTTGCCTTTATTTACCATTTTAACAAAAAGGTTGGTTGCCCTTAAAATACCCCCTTTCAGTTTTGCCCACTGTTTTTCTACATCCCCCAGCTGTTCCCATCCCACTAACGACTCCCTGAGGTATTGGCCCATCTTCGCAAAGTTAGTCTTCCTAAAGTCTAAGATCCTCACCTTGGAATGGATTCTAACAGCCCTAGTCCTAATACTGAACCACACCATCTGGTGATCACTGGATGCAAAATGATCTCCCACTACAACATCAGAAACACTTTCACCATTGGTAAGCACCAAGTCCAGTATGGCCCCTTCACGTGTGGGGTCTGTTACCAATTGCCTGAATAGTTCTCCCTGTAGAGAATCCAAGATCTCCTTACTTCTAGATGATACTTCAGCAGGAATGTGCCAATCAACATCTGGCATATTGAAATCTCCTATCAGTAGCACTTCCCCTTTCCTAGCAAAGCTGCGTATGTCTTCAATTAACTCTCTGTCCACCTCTTCCTCTTGTGAGGGAGGTCTGTATATCACACCAATGCAAATAGATTCCTCTTTCCCTCTTTCTAGTTTAACCCACAGTGCCTCCTCTCTCCCTTTTAAGCTCTGTAATTCCAAAGCTTTAATAGTAGTTTTTACATATAGTGCCACTCCTCCTCCCCTTCTTCCTACCCTGTCCTTTCTGAATAAAGTATAGCCAGGTATAGTTACATCCCAGTCATGGTTTTCTGTGAACCATGTTTCTGTAACTGCCACTAAATCCAAGTCAGCCACTCCCACCAAAGCTTCAACTTCTGAGATCTTATTTCCCATACTACGGGCATTAATACACACTGCTTTCCATATGTTACCCCTGTTACTCATTTCCATAAAGGCATTTAATGTATCACCTACCTGGGGGCTTTCACTTACCTGGGGGCTTTCTTCACCCATCCCCAATGAATCTAGTTTAAAGCCCTCTTCAGTAGATTAGCCAGTCTACTACCGAAGATGCGTTGACCTTTCTTGGACAGATGGATGCCATCTCTGCTCTGCAACCCTTGGAACATCATCCCATGGTCTAGGAAACCAAAACGCTCTCGATGACACCATCCACGCAGCCATGCATTCATCTCCAGGATGCGAGCCTCTCTGCCTTGGCCTTTACCCTCAACAGGGAGGATTGAAGAGAACACCACCTGTGCACCTAACTGCTTCACCCTCTGTCCCAGAGCCATGAAGTCACTTTTGATACGTTCCGAGGTATTCCTGGCAGTATCATTTGTTCCAACATGGATTAGCAACATTGGGTAATAGTCAGTGGGCTTGATGAGTCTCGGCAAACTCTCCGCAACATCTTGTATTTTGGCACCAGGCAGACAGCATACATCTCTGTACATCAAGTCTGGTCGGCAGATGGACGCCTCAGTACCCCTCAGAAGAGAGTCTCCAACCACCACTACCCTTCGTTTCCTTCTGGTCACTGATTCTGCAACTTTGGGGTACTTGAACTCTGGTTCTTCCCTTTCCAGGGATGCTTTCACCTCCTCCACTTCCAGGGCTGCATAATGGTTCATCTCCAGGAACAAGCAGGAATGAGTCTTCACATATGGGTACGTCGGTACCGATGGAGCATGCATGGGAATGCTCCCCAGCATCCAATCAGAAAGCTTTTGGGAGCATCCCTCGCGCCTGCGCGCTGACTTCCCGCCTTTCCCACTGCCTCTCCTCAGTTTTCGTTTTTCCGCGGAGCCGGCAGGATGTCCTCCTGTCACCGCAGAAACTTTTTTCTTTAAAATCCTTCTTTTTTTGTTTTCTTGTGGTCGCGGCTGTTTTTCCCGCCGATACCGGTACCGCCGGTGCTTTATTCTTTTCTTTTCTAAAATTAGAGAGATTTTTTTCTTCTCAGTTGTTGTTGGGCCTACCAGGCCGCTCCAACATGGAGCCTTCTTCCCCTAAGAAGTGCCTTCATTGTGGAAACATAGTTTTCTTTTTAGACTCCAATGCTTGGTGTCTAACCTGTTTGGGTCCTGGCCCTTTTTCCCCTGAACCATCAGGCTGTACTATTGGGAGAAGACCTTCCCTTTTTCGAGTTTCCCTTGATACCGTTTTTCCTCCTGAGGTGAGGACACCGGTTTATTCTTCTCTCCAGGATCAGGTAACCCACAAACAGTCTGTTAAGGCTAGCCAATTCTTGAAGGGCAAGTCTCATGCTCAGCATGATGACGGCTCCGGCCTTACCCTCAAGACTTCTTTGGCAATAAAACCCTGGCGGGAGTCTTTGGGCTCCAAAGCATTCACGGGGTTTCAGGTTGTTCCTGGGGCTCACCCCTCACAGAACATACCTGAGCCATGCTCGGGGGTGGTATCCGCTTCGAGCGGTACCGATAAACCGGCACTGGCACCGGTGTCGAGTGTTCCACTCTTCACCAGGGATCGTCATCTGGTGTCCTCGGTACCTTCGGGGCCGATCGATATGACCCAGATTGGCTTTCCTGTATCTCCAGGAACAAGCAGGAATGAGTCCTCACATATGGGTACGTCGGTACCGACGGAGCCTGCGCGGGAACTCTCCCCAGCTTCCCAAAAGGAAAGCTTTTGGGAGCATCCCACAGCGCATGCGTGCTGCCTTCCCGCCTTTCCTAACCAACTCTCCTCAGTTCTTTTCCGCGGAGCCAGCAGGTCGTGTTCCTGTCACCGCTGAAGAAGTTCTTTATTTTATTTATTTCTTTGGTCGCGTGTCTGCCTTCCCCGACGCTGGACGGTACCGCCTGTCTTTTCTTTTCTTTTCTTTCAAAAAAAAAAATATATATATTTTCCTCACTTGGTGTATTTTTCTTCTTAGGCCTCCAGGCCCACAAGAAATTTTTCTCTCATGGAAAAACCAGCTTCCGGGTTCAAAAAATGCACTAAGTGTAGCGGTACAATTTTTGTCACAGATACCCATGAATGGTGTCTGAAATGTTTGGGGCCTGAACACTCCATCCCGGATTGCCAGTCCTGTTCTCTAATGTCTAAACGAGGGTTACAGAACCGGGCAGCCAAGCTCCATGTGCTGTTTCCCACGGATGCACCGGCGGTGGCATCGACATCTTCCAGGTCTTCCTTTCCTGATGGGTCTCAGGTAACCAAACATACTTTTAGCAGGACCTTGAAGGGCAAATCTCCCTCTAAGCATCGAGATGCCTCCGGGCTTGCCCTCGAGGATCCTGCCCCAGCCAAACAACCCCGGCGGGAAGCTCCGGCTTCCAAAGCTCCTCCTGTGGGGTTACAGGTTGACATCGATGGCACGGCCTCGACCGATCACCTGAGACTGCTCTGGGGTACCGGCACAATCTCCCGGTACCGACATCCAGGCAGTCGTGGCGTCCATGGATCACACTGTGCAATCCATGCAGCAGGCTATAATGGCTTTCGTTAAGGCTGCGACGCCGATGGTACCGCAACAAGCTCCGTTGGCGCCGGCACCGGTACCAACATCGATACCGGTACCGACTGCATCGACATCGGCCAGGATACCGATTCCGGCTCCCTGTCCTGGGCTCTTTCTCGGTACCGATCCGGTACCGGGAACACCCGATGTCGGTACCGATCGATACGCCTATCGATCTTTGGAATCGAGCAGACGATACTTCGATTCCTCTGATGATTCTGATTCATCGGATGAGTCTCCTGAAGTATCCATCACCCTTCCTGAGGAGCCCTCTTCTCCAAAAAGGAGAATGTCTCCTCCAGAGGATTTGTCCTTTCAAGACTTCATAATAGAAGTAGCTAAAGGACTCTCTATTTCAGTTATCTCTGAAAAAGAACCTAGAGCAAAAAAATTAGATATTTTGGGATACTCTAAGGTTCCCAGAGAGGCAGTCACCTTGCCAATTCATGAAATTCTTCAAGAACATATGATTGACTTATGGGAGACTCCTCTCACCCTTTCTCCTCATTCTCGTAGATTGGGCACTATGTACCGTGTCCCTCCTTCTCCTGGATTTCAAAAAACTCAGCTACCTCACCACTCCATTGTGGTGCAGTCAGCTATGAAAAGGATAAAGAGTACCAAAAGACACTCTTCTACTCCTCCAGGAGGAGAATGCAGGACCTTGGATGCTTTTGGTAGGAAAATCTTCCAAGCCAGCATGCTTATTGCCAGAATCAATTCATATAGCCTTTATATGGGTATGTTTCTGAAGGAAGTTGCACAAAAGCTGCACAACTTTCTCCCTTTTATTCCAGAGGATAAAAGGGACGAGTTCCTTCTTTGGCTTAAGCATGCTCAAGACATTTCAAAGTTTTCCAACAGGGCAGCCTTTGATTCTTTTGAAGGTGCCAGCAGAGCCTCAGGCATTGCTTGGCTCCAGGCTTCTGATCTAGAGCCCTGGGTTCAAGATGGTTTAGGAAATCTACCCTGTACAGGTGAAAATCTATTTGGCAAAGAGTGGCAAATTAAAGCCACTCAAATGGATGCAGAAAATGCTGCTCTGGATAGACTTTCCAAGTCTACCTCCACTCCGGCCAAGAAAAAAATCTTTCAAGAAGTCTTTTTACAAAAAGGGCAGATTTCCTTCCACTTCTGGTCAACAGTCTTCTACAGGTTGCTTTGCTACTAAGCGTCAGCAACCTAAACAGGCCAGGCCTAAACCTGCAGGGGCTGCTACAACCCAGCAGTCCCAACCCCCTCAGGGTTTTTGATTTGATACTAGAGAACTTAACCTTTCTGGCTCTACAACAACCAGAGCCTCTCACCATTCCAGGAAGGTTAGCTCATTTTGCTCCCAGATGGGAGCAAATCACATCAGAGCAGTGGACCCTCTCTATCATAAGAGAAGGCTACAAACTTCATTTCTCAGACCTTCCTCCCTACACCATGGTGAGACACTTCAATTCTCCCACGTCCCTCGACCTTCTGGATCAGGAGGTGACTACTCTTCTGGCCCAGAGGGCCATAGAAGCAGTTCCACTTCTTCAACAGGGGTCAGGGTTTTACTCCCCCTATTTTCTCATTCCAAAGAAAACAGGGGGATACAGACCCATTCTAGATCTCAGAGAATTGAACAAATTCCTATGCAAGGAGAAGTTCAAGATGCTTTCTTTAGGCACTTTCCTTCCATACCTGCAGAGTCAGGATTGGCTTTGTTCTCTAGATCTCAAGGATGCATACACTCATATACTCATCCATCCATCCCACAGAAAATTCCTTCGTTTTCTGTTCCAGGGAAAACATTACCAATACAGAGTGCTTCCTTTTGGTCTAGCCTCTGCTCCCAGAGTGTTCACCAAATGCATGGCAATAGTTGCTGCATTTCTACACACTCTGGGAATATTTGTCTTCCCATACCTGGACGACTGGCTCATCCAAGCTCCATCTCAGTCAGAAGCCCAAATTTTCCTGGACCGCACCAGGCGCATTCTGCAGTATCTGGGACTTGTGGTAAACCTCCCAAAGTCTCAGCTCACCCCTACTCAGTCCCTAGAATTCATAGGGGCCTGGTTGGACACCACTACTGCAAGAGCCTACCTTCCTCAGGCTCATTTCCAACGTCTAGTGCAGTTAGCCTCCCAGATTCAGTCAAAGAGCCACTTAACTGCCCGGGAGATGCTACTACTACTAGGCCACATGGCTTCCACAGTGCATGTTGTGCCCTATGCTCGCCTACACATGAGAGCAGCTCAATGGACTTTGTCCACACAGTGGACTCAAGCATCAGGAGCTCTCTCAGACCAAATAGAAACCTCCAAACGTCTCTTTTGGTCTCTCCAATGGTGGATGTCCACTCAAAATCTGTTGCTGGGGTCCCCCTTTCAACAGTTGTTGCCCCAAGCAACCCTCACAACAGATGCCTCCCAAACAGGTTGGGGAGCTCATCTACAAGACCTCTCCACTCAAGGCACTTGGTCCCCACAGGAGACCTCTCTCCCTATCAACCACTTGGAACTTCGAGCAGTGTTCCTAGCTCTCAAGGTCTTTCATATCCTCCTCAGCTACAAGACAGTCCTCATTCATACGGACAATCAAGTAGCCATGTTTTACATAAACAAGCAAGGAGGAACTGGCTCTCTGTCGCTTTGCAACGAAGCTCTAAGATTATGGGCCTTCGCCAGAGAGCATCAAATCCATCTCCTGGCAGTATACCTCCCAGGAATCCAAAACTCTTGGGCAGACAGACTCAGTCGAGTTCTGCTTCCACACGAATGGTCCCTGCACATGGATCAGGTACTCAGAATCTTCCAGGAATGGGGAACCCCGGACATAGACCTCTTTGCAAGTCCGTGGAATGCCAAACTTCCCCGGTTCTGTTCCAGAATTCCGTGTCAGGGAGCTCTGGCCAAGGATGCCTTCCTCCTTCATTGAGGTCAGGACTTCCTGTACGCCTTTCCACCCATTCCTTTGATTCCCAAGACTCTGTTCAAACTTCAGAGGGATCAAGGATCTATGATCCTCATAGCTCCACGCTGGCCACGCCAAGTGTGGTACCCTCTACTTCTGCATCTCTCCCAAGCCCCCTCCCTGGACTTGGGAGCTGTTCCAGACCTTCTGTCTCAGGAGGAGGGGACTTTGTGGCACCCAAACCCCAAGTCCCTTCACCTCAGAGCTTGGTTACTGAAGGCCTAGACCTTCAAGACTTCAATCTTTCTCAGCAAGTGAAGATATCCTCCATGCTTCCAGAAAACCTTCCACTAGGCGTTCCTATGCTTTTAAGTGGAAAAGATTTTCCATTTGGTGTGCTCAAAAGGGTCTTCCCCTGACTTCTCTATTAGAATATCTCCTGCATCTCTCCAATGCAGGCCTTAAAACGAATTCAGTAAGGGTCCATTTGAGTGCTATTGCAGCATCACTTAAACCTCTCAATGGACAACCTATTTCCTCTCATCCTCTTATTGCAAGATTCATGAGAGGCCTAACTTTAACAAAACCTCCCATTCGACCTCCCCCGGTGGCATGGGACTTAAACTTGGTTCTTGGTCAGCTTATGAAGCCACCTTTTGAACCCCTAGCCACTATCTCCTTGAAATTTCTTTCCTGGAAGGTTATTTTCCTTATTGCAGTTACTTCTGCTCGCCGCATCAGTGAACTGCAGGCCTTAGTGGCTAATCCACCTTATACAAGGTTCCATCATGATAAGGTAGTCCTTAGAACAAATCCTCACTTTATGCCTAAAGTGGTCTCACCTTTTCATCTTAATCAAGAGGTGTATTTACCTGTCTTTTTTCCAGCTCCTCATGCATCCAGTGCAGAGAGGAACCTTCATACTCTAGATTGTAAAAGAGCTCTTGCTTTTTACTTGCACAGGACACAGCAACATAGAAAGTCTTCCCAGCTTTTTGTTGCTTTTTATCCTTCCCATTTAGGACTTCCAGTCTCCAAAAGAACACTGTCCAATTGGATTGCTCAGTGTATTTCTTTTGCTTACCAGAGTAAGAACCTTTCTCTGGAGGGCCATGTCACAGCTCACAATGTGAGAGCCATGGCCACCTCTATGGCTCATCTTCATTCTGTGTCCATCGATCAGATCTGTCGAGCAGCCACCTGGGCCTCGGTTCATACCTTCACAGCCCATTACTGTTTGGACAAGGACTCCCGCCGGGATGCCTTGTTTGGTCAGGCTGTCCTCAAACACCTGTTCCATTCTTGAACAACTCCTGCCCTCCTTCCCTGAATGGATGCCTGAGATCCATAGGAAGACAAGGAACCTCTCAGGGTCTCATACCCTTGGGGATCTCCCAGGCATCTTAGCTAGGGAGTCCCCATATGTGAGGACTCATTCCTGCTTGTTCCTGGAGATAGCACAGTTACTTACCTGTAACAGGTGATCTCTGGGAACAGCAGGAATTAGTCCTCACAACCCTCCCACCTCCCCTAGGAGTTGTATCTCTCTCTCTTTCTCTCTTTCCTTTCCTCTCTCTCTCTATTGTCTCAGCTTTAAACTCGAACTGAGGAGAGTTGGTTAGGAAGGGCGGGAAGGCAGCACGCATGCGCTGTGGGATGCTCCCAAAAGCTTTCCTTTTGGGAAGCTGGGGAGCGTTCCCACGCAGGCTCCGTCGGTACCGACATACCCATATGTGAGGACTAATTCCTGCTGTTCCCAGAGATCACCTGTTACAGGTAAGTAACTGTGCTATCTCCGCCATGCTCGGGGCTGGTACCGGCTTCGAGCGGTACCGATACATCGGCATCGGTGTCGAGTGTTCCACTCTTCACCAGGGATCGTCATCTGCTATCCTCGGTACCTTCGGGACCGATCGATACTACCCAGATTGACTTTCCTCTATCTTCGCCATGTTCGGGGTTAGTATCGGCTTCGAACGGTACCAATACCCCGGCATCGGCACCGGTGTCGAGTGTTCCTCTCTTCACCAGGACTGGTCATCAGACATCCTCGGTACCTTCGGTACCGATTGATACCACTCTGATTGACTTTCCTGTATCAGCATCACCGATACCACCACCGACGTCGGTACCTTCTAGGCATGCATCGATAGACTCGCTCCCCTCGATGCCGAGTCTAGAATCGATATCCAGTCTAGATGACTTCGTACCGACGCGTTTGGGAAACGACCCATATCGTTCCCGATTACGCAGTGTGATAGACGATGGCCTAGTATGTAGCAGAGCTAGGCCTGAAGCTAGGCCTAAAGCCCTTTTTCTCCTGCTTTGAAATGTTATTGCTGATTTTGGAAAATTACAGAATGCTGTTAGCTGTTAGAAAGACATACTGTTCTATTCTGGTTTGATAACATGTTCTGTTCTCCTGGAGATAAGAGAATTAAATACTTTCTTACTGTTTATTGTTTAGATGTCTGATGTCTGTTTCAGTAGAATGCCGCGCCACTGTATCTTTGCTGATTGTGCACTGACCTTGTAATTAGGATGAAAATATAGCAGAGAAGCTGAACAATGTAAGAATATTTTGTCTAGCATTATGAAGATTGTTTAGTATTTTGTTTGGCCTTGCTTTGTTTTGCTTTTGTTAAGAATGCTTCTGATATGCCTTCCACTATCTTTGTGGCTAACTGACCTTGCAAGAGTAGCGAAATATACTGTATACTTTAGCAGAAGTATTATGTTTAGTGTTATGTCTAATTGCCGACCCGTGGCTAGTAAGACCCAAGCAGGGGGAGCGAGTCCTGGGCCCGGTCAGAGATATCTATTGGATGAGAGTAAGTGGGCCACTGTGGCCAATGAGGAGTTTTGCCTGTATTGGACTGGAGAAGAAAAGTATATAAACTGTCATTTTTCTGAGCTCTGTGCTCAGACCATTTTGAATGCTACTGCAATCTGAGCCTGTGCACATTAAACCGGCTTGAATCTTTGCCTGACTCCGGGTATTATTTATTGCATTCTTATCAGCTACTACATATTCCTGGTGCATTGTCCGGGAATGTGCGAGTGGGGGATGGTATGCAAGTGAATATGCCCCGACATCTCGCCTCACAGGTTTGGTCCGGCTGGAGCTGAGCCTGACTGACCGCAGGAGGGTCTCTGGCGCCCCTGGTCCTTTTGTATCGGAGGAGACTCCTCCTTGCCTCTGCAGGTTGCTGCTTCTGGCCGGCCAACACCTCGAACCCGAGGGGAGTCCAGGATTCAACCCAAGGAGGGATTGGTTGCGCAGCGCATTAGCTACCGGATCCAGTGAGTATTGATTTTTCTGGTTCTTAATCAGATAGCTCTGGGAAAGTCTCGAGACACTTCTGGTACAGTAACAGGTAAAGGAAGTCTGATCAACTTCCACGGGCGATCCTAGTACCCCTGCAAGTAGTGTGCAGGGCGAACCCATCAGCCCTTTCGGTTTTGGTAATTCTGGTATGTCAGTCAGCCCGGGAATTCGGAATTTGGAAAATGCTAGCATGTTTGTCTGTGTGAAGAATGCTTGTGAAAAGGAGGAAGCGTTGGGAGTTTGTCTTTGTTATCTTTTGAAACCACGAGTTTCCCTTCTAGTATAAGGGTAGGATTATATTCCGTTGGGTAATTTGTGACACTTTACCGCATATGAAATAGTAAAAGTATAGTTAAGAAGAGTCACTGTAAAAGCAAGAAGCTGTCTCCCTCATTCAGCTGCAGCACAGCGTGAAACTGCCAAGTAACCCTATGAAGGCATGTTTTCAACGTTCTGCTGCTGGGCTAATGGGTGCTTATTTTAGGGAATTATACCTGTTTTTATTCAATATTTTGTAATAGTGATGTGCCTTCTGCTATGGTCATGTATTATATATCATTTAATAAGAATGTTTAGTCAGGATTGTGGATCTCGATAGTATTGTACTTAGCCTGGAAAGGGTTACATTCCTACTCGAATTCCTGTGCAGATCAAGTGAGCAGAAATCATGTAGGGCTCAGGTTTCAATAGGAAAGAATGCTTGTATTTTCCCTTTGCCCTATGAAGCTGAGGTTACGAACACTGACAGGACTCTGCAGATCGCAACTTGAAAGTGCTTTGAATCCTGAGTGAATGAGGGGTTAATCTTATTGTTAATAAGAAAATGTTAAGGAAAATGTGTATGTGTATTCTAGATGTCCACCCGCTTTATGGAAAATGTATCCAGAATGAATGTCTTTTTGAATCTCTGCTTCCTAAAAACTGTAAAATTGAAAGTAATTTCTTTTGTAAAGCCAAGCTGATTACGGCTGGCAGTTAGTTTTTTGCCAAGTAATTTTATTCCAGTTATACGTAACAGCTATGTAGTCGTCATGTTATGAACTATAGTTCTTTCTGTTAGGATTTGTTATTATAACATGTTGCAGAAGTGTAGTTTTCTATTGTAAGGACTCTATCTAGATTGTTCCTCTGTCTGTTGACAAGCACATGTGGGGGCTGCAGTCCACCGCTGACACTGCAGGCAGGGATTCATTTTACCAGTTCAGAGTCACCCACAGTCAGGGCCCGAGAACATGAAGTGGAATCCAAATAGTGCAGGCAGCCCTCACTATATGCCCCATGAAATCCAGCAGCCCAGGAGAATTTGCGCCTGGTAAATGCAGTTTTTGTCAAGTCAGTCCCAGGGAGATATAAAACAGAACTTGCAGAAACGGGATGGATTTGCGGGCATGAATACAGCATGATTAAGTTGTTTAGAATGTCTGTGAATTGTGGAGATAATGTTGACAGAGAAAGTGAATGTAAGATGGCGAAGAGAGCAGTTCTTCTTGCTGATACTTTAGTTGAATGATGTGGAGGAAGTTTTCCTAATCGAAGGAGCTGGATTGATAGTGCTGACTGTTCCCCGAGAAGAAGAATGGCGGTTCTATTTACCTGCATCCAAAACAGCAAGTTCCTGTACACTTACCAGCATTGCAGCCCCACCTGGAGTATGGGCAGAGAATAATCCACCTGGCCTAGCAAAGAATATAGCTCCTGTACTTGTTACCCTTAAGCCAGGAGCAGAACCAGTGCATGTGCGTCAGTATCCCCTCCCGAGACCAGCAATTGAAGGCATTCATCGCCATTTGAAGAAATTATTGCAGTATGGACTTCTCAGAGAATGCCAGTCACCCTGGAACACCTCCCTTCTCCCAATCAAGAAGCCTGGGGAGAATCACGTGATGCGGTGAGGACAGCAGATGTGTTCTGTGTGTGCTCCGGTCTCCGCTGCCCAAACCGGGTTATTAGTGCCGTTTGCTGAACAGTACATTTCTTAAAGAGTAGGTCTACTTGGCCGAGACGTTGCTGCGGAGGTCCGTGTGTGCGGTGGGTGGCAGAAGCGGAATGGCAGCTGCAGTTAAGACCGCTCGCAAGGAGAAGGAGAGGGGGGCAGCCGCGGCTAAGATGGCTGATAGCCATGTGCAGCCTCACTCGCCCGAAGCCCCGGCCTTCTTGGAGGAAGTTTCCGGTGCGGTGGCTGCAGCGCTGGCTACCCAATTTACCGCTCTGCACGAAAAGATGGATAGTATACAGAGTGCGGTGAGTGCGCTGGGGTGCCGGCTTCAAGAAGCAGAGGATTGCCTTGGGAAAGCGGAGGACGGCATGCTCGCTTTAACCCAGGAGGTGGCGGCCCTGAAATCTACAGTGCACTTGCAAACCTCCAAGCTCGACGACCTCGAGAATAGATCGAGGCGGAACAATTTGAAGCTGATGGGCATTCCGGACTCCATTGCCGACAAGGATCTGAAGCAGCACCTGGAATCTATTCTTCCGCAGTTGGTTGAGGGGCTCGATGGAGGCGCTAAGCTGCTGATTGAACGGGCGCACCGCGTGGGGAGTAAGCAGGTGCATGATCAACGGCCCCGAGTTGTGCTCACCAAATTTCTTTATTTTCCGCATAAAGAAGCCATTCTTAGAACGGCTCGTCAGAAGGGCGGCCTGCTGCATGACAACCTGAAAATTCGTGTAGCCCCGGATTACTCGGTAGCACTGAGCCAACAACGTAAAGCCTACGCTCCTCTCTGTCAGAAATTGATTGAGGCCAACATAAAGTTCTCCGTGCAGTACCCGGCAAGGTTGCACGTGCTCTATGGTGGAGATCATCGGACATTTGCTTCGGCGGAGGAGGCAAGATCCTACATTGAGGCGCTTGTGCAGAAAGGAAGCACTTCCCAGTCTAGCCCGTGAAGCCCAGCAGGAACTTGTCCTAGAGGGCTCTACCCCACTCTGGTTCCTGTCGACGCAAACTTTTTTTTTTCATGGCGCCCGGGTGAGGAGTTCTGAATTGGACTGGACACTGAGCAGTTGGATGGAGGGTATCGCGGCTTGTTGGGGACCCTCCGTGGTGCACGCTTGCCCTAACAGATCTGCATGAAGACTGGGGAGTGTGGGTCTGGAGGGGGGCCCGAACACGGCCTACAATGTGGCTCAGTGGTGGAGTTAGGGGCAAGGTGGGCCTTCTTCCTCCTTTTTTCTTACTTAGTGCTGTGAGGTGTGGGGGTGGGCAGAAAAGGGGGGGGGGCGCGTTCATATGGTTGAACACCTGTTTAGTAAATAATGCTTCTTACTCCGAGCTTGGGGCCTTGCGTTATCCTTTGCACGCTCTTGACCCGGGGGGAGGGAGGGCTCTAGCAAGAGTGGGGGGCCTTTTTCTCCTTTCTTTCTTCTTTTCGTCGCTTTACTGACGGCTCTCTTTCTTCACTCTTTGTGGGGTTGAGGGGTGTTACAATGTTGTGAGGGGTGTTACTGTAACTACTTGGGGAGTGCTGGGAGGATTTAGTCTGAGAAACCTTCTGATCTGCCAATGGTGTTTGCTACTTTGTATTGCTTTCCCTTGCTTTGCTACACTGCCTTGAGTTCTGTTCCAGCTGAGTGTTCTGTGTGCTGCAGCGTTCTCCTGGGCTGTGCGAGTGTGCGCGTCCACGCGCCTTGCTGGGTGGGTGCGCATACCTTGCACCGGAGCACACAGAAAGTGCGGTTCTGATCCCCATGGGAAAAACGGGGAGGAAGGAGGAGGGAAGGGAGGGTAGGGAAAGAAAGAAAGAGAAAGGAGGGGAAAATAAATAAATAAACTAATAAACAAATAAATGGGGGAAAAAAAATAATAATAATACCGCAGACATTCTTGGAACTGAACAGTTGTTCTGTATTCATAACTTTCATAAGGTTCTGCAATATTTTCTAGTGCCATCAGTGTGGCCTGCATACTGTATTTTGACCTGTAGTCAAATCTTAAAATATGTAACTCCCGATGTTTCTCTGTGGCGCACAAGGCGTTACCTTTTCTTCAAATGCTGCACTGTTACTATTGTCTGCGCGCACGGCCTGTTGTAAGTTAGAGGGAACATTGGTGTATTGTTGGGGCGAGCTGTGTTCCGGGGGTGGTGGGGACCATGCGCATCTGAGGTGACTGTCTAGGGATTATTATGCTACCCAATAGAGGGAGGGTAGGGTATAGTGAGAGAGTGGGGGGGGGTGGGAGAATGGGGGGGAGGGGGGGTAGGGGGAGGGGGGTGCGGGGGGGGGAGGGGGGTTGGTTACACCCAAGACCGGGGGAAGAACTTTGCACTGCGCTACCCGAGGGCATACTGGGGGGAGCTCCAGGCTGGGAGGGCCCCCCCTTGGTATCTGGTTACTGTCTTGTTGCACGGCTGTAATATTGGTCACCTGCCCTGAAGATACTCTCCTGGAATGTTTGCGGTTTGGGGAGCCCTATTAAGAGGTCCAAAGTGCTGCAGGCCCTAGCCAGGCAAAAGGCGGATATTGCCTTCCTCCAGGAGACCCACCAGACTGCTGAGGAGCACCGTAAACTTTGCAGAGACTGGGTGGGGCAGGTATGGGGAGCCCCGGCCCAGGGAAGGAAGGGTGGTGTCGCGGTTCTGATTCATAAACGTGTACGGTTAGAGGTTGGAAAAGATCTCGTTGATCCATCAGGCAGATTTGTATTTTTGCAGGGCACTCTTGAAGGGAAGGCTGTTATTCTGGGTAACTTATATGGTCCTAATGTGCTGGACCTGGACTTTTACTCACGAGTGGCTTCCAAAATCGAGTTATTGCCTGAATTCCCATTGATACTGGGGGGTGACTTTAATGGTGTTATGGATGTGGAGTTGGATACCTCTAGAGGGGGGGGGACCCAGGGAGCGCTTTCAGCTAGCGCGGGCCCTGACCAGATTGTGTAAGAGGTTGGGACTGGTAGACCCCTGGCGGTTATTGCATCCGTTTGAAAAGGACTATACCCACCAATCCAGGGCGCACGACTCCAGTGCGCGCCTTGATTATATGCTGACTTCTACTGGCCTGTTTCCAAAGGTTGCCGATGCGCAGATCGGCCCAATGGAGATTTCCGATCATGCGATTATTTCGTTGGACCTTCACTGGAGTGGGACCAGCCCTAGGACCCGGATTTGGTGTTTCCCCCTCGAGCTCTACAAAGATGCTCAGTTTCTTCATTTTCTTCAGAGACGGTGGCGTGAGTTCGAGGCTGATCACCAGGGCCACCAGGATGACCCGGAGTTGGTCTGGGAAACAGCAAAAGTTGTTTTAAGAGGGGATATCATAGGGTTCCTCGCAAGGAAGAGGCGCTTGTTGGTGGAACGTATTCTCCGTCTGGAGAACTTAGTCACGAAGTTACGGCGCCAAAAGGCGCGGAACCCCAGCAGAGTGCTCAGGCAGCAAATGTGGGAAAGGCAAACGGAACTTAATGAGCTTCTGCACCAGCGGGCTAAGAAATCCGTGCTGTATTATCGGTATCAATTATATCGATTTGGGGATAAACCCGGGAAGTTGTTGGCGCGGTGTTTACGCGGTCCCAGAGGTTCAAGGCTGGTGCCAGCTCTCCGTGACTCCCAGGGGGTTTTGCATAAAGAGAACCCGGAGATAGCTCGAATATTTCGGGCCTTTTTTCAGAAGCTCTATAGTGCCGAGCCGGCTTCTCCTCTATGTATGATGGATTATTTGGGGGACCTAGATTTGCCCCGTTTAACTGAGCTGCAAAAGACGCAGCTGGATCAGCCGATAACTGTTGACGAGCTGCACGCAGCCATAGCCAGAGCGAGCTGTTATAAAACTCCCGGCTCCGATGGGCTGGGTGCAGAATTTTATAAGATTCTTAGCGAATTGCTTTCCCCTGCCTTAGTTGCCGTTCATAATAGGAGAGCAGAGCAGGGTTACTATCGGTGGGGTAATAATCATGCTCATATCGTTCTCATTCCCAAACCAAACAAAGACCCCTTGCGGGCGGAATCCTATCGACCTATATCCTTGCTCAACTTTGACCTCAAATTACTGGCTAAAATTCTGGCAGAGCGTTTGGCAGGTTTTTTGGGTCAATTGGTTCATGAGTCCCAGGTAGGCTTTGTTCGGAATCGGTATGCTGTCCGTAACCTGCGAAAAATTTTAACATCACTGGAATGGGTCCAGCATAGGCATCAGTCGTCCTTGTTAGTAAGCTTTGATGCTGAGAAGGCCTTTGATAGGGTCGACTGGCACTATCTGCGCTATTTACTCCCTTGTTATGGTCTGGGGGACTCTTTCTGCAAGATGGTCGGTAGTCTGTATGTGGCACCGACTGCCGCGATTTCCTGCAATGGGGTGCTGTCTGAGACCTTTTCCTTACAAAGGGGCACCCGGCAGGGGTGTCCCCTATCACCGCTCCTCTTTGTTTTAGCATTAGATCCCCTTATTCGTAAAGTTGAGTTGTCCCGGGAGATAAAGGGGGTAGGTATTGGGCCCTATGAGTTCAAATTGGCTGCCTTTGCCGATGATCTTCTCGTGCATTTGCTTTCGCCCCCAGAATCCTTATATAGGTTATTGCAGGAGTTTCAGCTCTTTGGGGCCTTCGCAGGCCTTAGGATTAACAGGGATAAATCGGAGGCTTTGGATGTTTCGGGCCAGCTGCGGGGGAGTTGGCAGGGTGATTTTCCCCTTAAATGGGCAGAGACCCAGTTTGTATATCTGGGGATTGTACTCCCGAGTCAGACCTCCCAGCTTTATGGGTGTAATTTGCACCGGGTGCTGCTCAGGGTGCGGACCCAATTACGGGCCTGGCGACATCTCCCCTTATCGCTCTCGGGGAGAATTGCAGCGATTAAAATGGTCATCCTGCCGAGGATTTTGTATTGGCTGCAGCTGCTCCCGGTTTGGTTGTTGCGCCGGGATATTCGACGGTTTGAAGGGGAGTTTCGTGATTTTCTGTGGAGAGGGGGGAGAGCCCGTATCCCATATCGTCGGTTGGTGGGGAAAGGGAGATATGGCGGTTGGGGGCTTCCGGATTTGAGTGGCTACGTTTTGGCCTGTCAGGCACGACACCTGGGGGACTGGTTGGGTGACACCGAGATATATACCCCTAGAGCCTTGGAGGAGGCCTATGTTGCCCCACACACTCTATTAGCGCTGTTACATTATGAGAGCAGGCTGGTCCCCCGACATCTGTCGGAAGGGGTCTTGATATCCCCGCTGAAACGGACCTGGCGGCAGCTCAATGTCTATTGGCGGCAGAATTGGAGGGTCTCAAGCTGGCTATCGGTTCGGGGCAATATTTGTTTTACGCCGGGTACTGAGACAGAGGTCTTCCGGGTTTGGGCTGATAGAGGTATCCATAATTTGGGTCATGTGGTCGATTCTGGTGGGAAAATTAAGTCGTTTGACTCCTTGTGTCGGGAATATGATTTGGGGCCTAAACATTTTTTTGCCTATATGCAGATCTCCCACTATGTGGCTTCCCTCCCGGAGGTGGAGCTGCATAGTGCTCGTTCTTTGCAGATTCTGGAATTCTTTAGCCTGGGCGCAGAGGAGGCACCATCCATTAGTATATTGAAAAATCGGCTTGATCCTCTTAGGCCTGGACCGGACTTTAGCGAAGTGGAGAGGGCCTGGGCCGTAGAGCTGGGGCGAGAGATCTCCCCAGGTTCTGTTTCCCTAGCTCTCCGACGGATTGGGAATCTCGTGGAGGGTGCACGTTGGCGGGAAACGCAGTTTAAAGCTATAACTCGGGTATATTTTTCGCCTAGGCGGGCCCTCCGTTGCCACCTGACTGTGGATGGGAGCTGCCCGCGGTGTTCCACGCCGATGGCAACTTTATTGCATATGTGGTGGGACTGTAGGATCATCCGATCATACTGGATGAGAATCTGTGCTTTTATGATGCGACTCTTGGGACAACGGGTGGCTTGGGATGCTCCCTTTGTTACATTGGAACAGTTGAAGCCTAACCTTCCCAAGGGTAAATGGGAAAGGTGGTTAGTGCGGAAGGCATGTCTGGTGGGCAAGGGGCCCCTATTACGTGGGTGGCGGGAGGAGAGCAGCCCTCCTTCATTTTGGGAGTGGCGGAACTCCTTTCATCAACTCATGCTTATGGAGGGTAGGGGCGCCCGGGGTAATGTTAAACGATGGACTGCCTTTCAGATGCTTTGGGAACCTTACATTCAGGTGTTGAGCCCCCGGTGCCGCAATGCCGTTCTGCAGCAGGGCAATTAGTGGGAAGCTCTCGTTGTGGGTAGTGTGGGTGATGGTGACCAATATGGTGGATTTGCTCTGGTCTTGGGGCTGATGGGGGGAGGATGGGAGGTTGGGGAGGGGGAGGGAATGTATAAAACTGGAAAAAACACCTGTTACCGTGTGTCTCCTCCACTCGGGGATAAGAACAGACCCCGGCGGGAGACTATTGACTGTTGTATTTGTTTTTGTTTCCTGGTGGTTTCTAAATAAAGATTCATAAAAAAAAAAAAGAAGCCTGGGACAGGTGACTACCGCCCAGTGCAGGATCTACGTCGAGTGAACAGTGCAGTTGAAACCATACATCCAGTAGTACCAAATCCTTACACCCTCCTAGGACTGATTCCAGCAGAAGCCACTCACTTTACTGTTTTGGACTTAAAAGATGCCTTTTTTTCTGTATACGCCTGACAGAGGCCAGTCAGTTTTTGTTTGCATTTGAATGGGAAAACCCTACCACAGGACGGCGAGGGCAACTTACTTGGACTCGATTACCACAAGGATTTAAGAACTCACCCACTATCTTCAGTGCAGCCCTCAGTCAAGATTTGTCAAGCTACTCTGTACTCCGGGAAAAAGAATTTTGCTTCAATATGTAGATGATTTGCTCATAGCCACCAATAACAAATCTGATTGTATACAAGCTACAAGTGACCTCTTGCACCATTTGAATGAAGCTGGCTACAAGGTTTCCAGAGCCAAGGCGCAGCTGTGCCAGACAGAAGTGAAATATTTAGGGTTCCACCTGTCCAAAGGAACCCGGAAATTAGGACTTGAGCGAAAAGAAGCAGTATGCCGCATCCCAACCCCCACTACTAGGAAACAGGTGCGAGCTTTCTTGGGAGCTGCAGGCTACTGCCGAATATGGATACCAAATTTTGCGCTCATGGCGAAACCCTTGTACCAAGTCACACAAGGAATGGAACGATCTCCCCTGGAATGGGGCTCAGAACAAGATAAAGCATTCAAATCACTGAAAACAGCATTGATGTCATCCCCAGCCTTGGGCCTACCGGATGTGCAGAAACCATTTCGTCTGTATGTCCATGAATCAAGTGGAAACACATTGGGAGTCTTGACCCAGCCTCTTGGGTCTTGGCAGCGACCTGTGGCCTACCTGTCGAAACAATTGGATCCTGTTGCCAAAGGCTGGCCACCTTGCCTGAGAGCTGTAGCAGCCACAGCCCTCTTAGTGAGCGAAGATGACAAACTCACCTTAGGACAAAATCTCCAAGTCACTGTACCACACTCTGTTTTAACCCTGCTGGAGCACAAAGGAAGCCATTGGCTCACCAACGCTCGAATGTTAAAATATCAAAGTATGCTATGTGAGAATCCTAACTTGCAATTAAGTCTCAGCCAAACTCTAAACCCAGCCACCCTATTGCCCGTCGGTCCAGGCCCTCCTGACCATGATTGCTTGGAAGTAATGGACATTGTGTACTCAAGTTGCCTAGACTCAACTGATATCCCCTTGGACCGCCCAGACAAAACTTTCTTTGTGGATGAAAGCAGTCTTGTCATCATTAATGGACATAGTTGTGTTAAATATGCAGTGGTGACCCTTGATCTAGTAGTTAAGTCCTCAGCCCTGGCCCCAGGTTCTTCCTATAGCCCTTCATAGGATATACCTAGCCCCTGCTAAGTCTTTAGGAGTTTCCCCTTTTGAGATTCTGAGATTCTGTAGCCTATTGTATAGAGAGTAAAAGGAGATGTGTGACAGATAGGATCTGAAATTACTAGATAAGCACTATTGGTTTTAAGTTCTGTTTTGCAGGGTCTTCATGTGTGGGTACAAGATCAGCCCATCCAGGCCCCTGCATCCTTTCAAGCCTGGAGCCTCGGTGTGGGTGACAGAGTAGAAGAAGACACCGCTGGCGCCGTATTGGAAAGGGCCATATGTCGTCTTGTTATCAACCCCAACAGCAGTTAAAGTGGCCAAGATCGACTCCTGGATCCACCACAGTCGAGTGAAACCAGCCACAGTACCTGAGAGTCGTCCCTGGACTTCGATCGCCAATCCTGCAGCACCCTTGCGACTCACGCTGCGAAGAAAAGATCCGTCATCGTAAGAACTTTACCAACCTGCTCCTGGACGTCAAGGGAACAGACGTCCTCCAGTTTTGCATTCCAGCATCCGCTTCTGAACTTGGTCGTGGACTTCCATAAATGATCCTGAGACTCCATTGTGTCTCACCCTACGACAACGGCCACGGACCTAAGACTTATTGGTCCCTCGGAAACTGCACTATTTCAAGACTGTTTGTTTATCCTAAGGTAAGCCCCGCATCTGGAGAAAGCTGAAATCATCAGAAATAGACTGTGTTGTGTTAAGAAATTGAGTCCTCTACGAGACTGTGTTCAAATGCTCTGAAAAAAAAAAAAGAAAAAGAAAAAAACTGTTTTGATCTCCTAAAAAGTGAACTGCTCTAAGGAGGCAATAATAGCCTGAGAGACTGTACTATGATATTTTAAGAACCTGAGACATCCCAGAGGACAGTGATACTTTGGAATCTACAGCCCTACTCCTGCCACAAAGCTGGTAGGTCTACGTACGGCAGAAGCTTGAGGACCTACAATCAATGCTACGTCTGCTACCTGTTGTGGATGCCGACAGTTCCACCCATTTTCCATAGACTATGCTCATTATGAATTCTTATTATTGCTTCGTTCTGGCGGCAGCCTTGGGGTGCTTTGAATTGACTCTTGCCCTACTTCCCTGTGCAGCCTGCAAACCTAGTATTTGCACAACAGGGAATACCCGGACTTGTCTCAACCCCCGCCAGAATCTTTCCTCTCCTGTTATGGGAACTGCGATGGAACAATGAGAATGGAGCCCTTTTGATTGCTACTCGCCAGCTCTCAGAACCCAGATTTTTTGGACTTTAGTACATGTGTTGCTAATTTTCATACATGTGCTACCTACCTTTTTGACATGTACTGCTACCGACCTCTGATACAGGTGCTGCTATTAATAGGAGTGGTTCTTATTTTTGTGGGTCATGAGAACGGGCCTATTGCTATGATGAACAGTATATATGTCATTTGTTCCTCCTATGTCTCCTGCCCCTCCGCTTATACACTAAGCATGCTATATGATTTGACAAAGACACTTGTATCAAATGTATTTTTGATTGTGGCTATTTGCATATGTATCCCCTGTTTCCTACCCTTATGCTTGCGCATGCTGAACTCTATTATCGATAGTACTATTGACCGCAAGGCAGCGGCACATATATTAGTCTCGTGGAATTGTTATCCTTTACCACACAGTGATCCCTCTACTATGGTCTGAAGTATTTTTGCTATTTGTGTGATTAGATTCTCACCCTTCCTCACTTGCGGGTGAGAATAATCAAAAGGAGGGAATGTGATAGGCGATGGCCTAGTATGTAGCAGAGCTAGGCCTGAAGCTAGGCCTAAAGCCCTTTTTCTCCTGCTTTGAAATGTTATTGCTGATTTTGGAAAATTACAGAATGCTGTTAGCTGTTAGAAAGACATACTTTTCTATTCTGGTTTGATAACATGTTCTGTTCTCCTGGAGATAAGAGAATTAAATACTTTCTTACTGTTTATTGTTTAGATGTCTGATGTCTGTTTCAGTAGAATGCCGCGCCACTGTATCTTTGCTGATTGTGCACTGACCTTGTAATTAGGATGAAAATATAGCAGAGAAGCTGAACAATGTAAGTATATTTTGTCTAGCATTATGAAGATTGTTTAGTATTTTGTTTGGCCTTGCTTTGTTTTGCTTTTGTTAAGAATGCTTCTGATATGCCTTCCACTATCTTTGTGGCTAACTGACCTTGCAAGAGTAGCGAAATATACTGTATACTTTAGCAGAAGTATTATGTTTAGTGTTATGTCTAATTGCTGACCCGTGGCTAGTAAGACCCAAGCAGGGGGAGCGAGTCCTGGGCCCGGTCAGAGATATCTATTGGATGAGAGTAAGTGGGCCACTGTGGCCAATGAGGAGTTTTGCCTGTATTAGACTGGAGAAGAAAAGTATATAAACTGTCATTTTTCTGAGCTCTGTGCTCAGACCATTTTGAATGCTACTGCAATCTGAGCCTGTGCACATTAAACCGGCTTGAATCTTTGCCTGACTCCGGGTATTATTTATTGCATTCTTATCAGCTACTACAGCAGTACCGAGGATATTTACCAAGCCTCTCTGGTTACCTCGGTACCGTTTCAGCAGCCTCTCATACCTGCTTCGATGGCATTACCGTGTCCGATACCGGTATCGGTATCGATGTTGATTCCTGCAGTTCCATCGGTGCCATTGATCCTTTCTATGCCTAGATTGGAATTGATACCGGGAACCGACGATGCAGTACCAACTGCCTCGAATCAGAACTGTCAGTATCGCTGTCCATCTAGCAGGATTCTTTTTTTGCACCAGTCCAGTATGTCTTCTGGTGCTCAAGCTGCTTCTTCAACCTCAGCTTACCCAGGAATAGTTTCCACTGGAGATCTTTCTTTTCAGAAATTTCTCCTTGACATGGCAACCTTTCTTGCCATTCCTATCCCTGGCTCTACTCTTAACCAAGATCCTGCAGAAAAGGAAAATATAATGCTTCCTTTACATCATTCTTTGCAGGATCTTCTTCTGAGGATTTGGGAATCACCTTTAAAGGTTCCTTCACCTTCTACAGCCACTGATGTTCTGTATCAGGTGCCTCTCTCTCCAGGGTTTCAAAAAAACCAACTCCCACATCATTCCATTGTAGTGGAATCAGCACTGAGGAAGGTAAGAAGCAAGAAGAAGCATTCTTCTTATCCGCCAGGTCGTGCATCTAAAGAACTTGATGCCTTTGGACGTCAAACCTTCCAAACTTCTATGCTGGCTTCAAGGATTCTCTCATATATTTTTTATATGAGTCTGACACTTCAGGAGGTCACAGAGAAATTATCTATTTTGTCCCCTTTTTTGTCAGAACCTAAGGCCACTGACTATTCCTTGCTTCTTAATTATAGCAGGAATATCTCTTGGTTTCTTTCTCATGCTTCTCTAGACTCTTTTGAGTCTGTTAGCAGATCCTCTGCTATTGCCATTGGAGCACGTCGTAAAGCCTGGCTGCAGGCTTCAGACTTGAGCAGATGGGCACAACATACACTGGGTAATTCTCCTTGCACTGGAGAACATCTTTTCAATAAAGAGGCTTTACGTCAGGTTGCTCATTGCTCCACTGACTTCCCTGGTTCTGGAAACCATCCTAAGCCGCCTTCTTCCCCAGGACGTAGGAAATGTCCTACCAAACCTTCTCTCCCTAGGAAAAGAAGGTTTCACCCTTCTCCTGCCCATCCTCCAGATGTACCCAAGCAAGGGACATCTCATCCTAGTCTGAAGTCTCCAGACTCTAATCAGTCTAACCATAACCAGCAACCATAGGTTCCTGTTTCTTGCAATCTACAGTTTACTTCTTCTTAGTAGAAGTTTATTCTCTACACTGGTTTTCTATTTTTCAGTATGCTAACCTTTTAGGATACTTGTCCAATGGGGTACAGAATTCTCCCCTTCTTACTATCAGGAAAGGAGGTTACCACTATCCCATGATAGTGTCTATCCCCACAGGGACATTTTTTCCTTCAGCTGACTTATCATATGGTAAGTCACCTTCCAACCCCCTGCTGGGTTGGTACCATACTGAGATATATTTCCTGTGTAGACTTTTTGTTATCCTTGATTGCATGCTCTGAACAACTCATCAGACAGGGACGGGAATATCCCCGCTCCCTTTGGCTGTTTTCTCTCTATTTTCACACAGGAGAATCCCCTCTGCTGTTTTGTTCAGTTGCTCTGCATGCAGGAGTCCAGTGATTGCCCACCTTAGTAGTCATTGCAAACTATTTTCAACTATCTTGCATAATACGACTCACTTCAGGTAATCTTCCCTAGCCATATCTTTTCCTAAGATGTGGCAACTCACCTTACTTCTCCTGCACAATGCTCTCTGCAATCTTCAGAGAAGCTTTCTACTTTGGGCCCTTGCTACAGAGCATTGAACTTTGTCTCTGAGGGCTTTTCCATATAGTAGAAAAAGCTTATATAATCATTCCATGACTATAGAAGTTCTTATACCCTCTTGTTTCCTGTTGAGATAACAGAAGACAAGCTTTTTCTGCGTGAATGTCCAAGGCGTTCCCAATCTTGCAGGAATCTACCCTTTTTTCCTTACAGCTTGGCATCATGCTCTTCTGCTCCTCTTGGACAACGCATACTCTACAGAGGCTCCATCTTAGTCCCCTGATCGGGACCTGAAACGCCGCCCGGCCAGCCGGCCCTCCCGAGCAGCAACTCCGGCCCAATCGGGGCTGTGGGAGGGGGAGGAACAGTAGGCCGGCATTAAAGAGAGCCGCCGACAGGCGGGCCCGCGCCTGAGGGCCTCGCCAGAGGGCCCTTTGGCGTGGCCCTTAGGCAGTGGCCCACACAGAGGCACCCACATGGCTCTTCGACGCTCCAAACAAATCATCACAGATGTCAATCACGCAACCTGACGCTGAACCCGTTCTACAACAGTAACCGCACCTCCACTGAGCATCTTAGAAGAAGCATATGCCTGCAACAATTTGAGACCGTCTTTCCTCCAAGCAATCTCCTTCATCCAACACGGAGCAACCCTCCCACAACAACCAGGTTTGCTAACCATAATCAACCCTGTATTTAATACTTAAGACAATAAATGGCTCAAACCAACTAGATTTAACTACTTGGTTAATCTTTCCCACATATTATTGCTTACTGCTTTGGATAACAAATGGTTGCTAGTGGCTATAGACACATAGCCAAAATTTGATACATTGTGTTCAATGCTATTACTCAAAAGTTTGTAACATTGTTAACTTGTTACATTGCTGCCACTACTTGTCCAACGTTCCAACTATTGTTAAAGTGTTGCTCTGCTTAAGTATCTGCTGCCTACCCTACCATTATCTATCCCCAAACGTACCTATAAAAAGCTCTCCTCACCCACATTTCAGCAACAATGACCACACCAGCCATAACGGTAGTTTGCCTACTCTTCAGTATACTATACGAAGCTAATTCACTTTCACAAGATCACCACCATATTACTACACTAAACAGCACAAACAAAAAACACTTCCACAGCTTTCACCAATATCCACAAAATCCCTACCATAAGAGGCATTCTCACCTTCTACATATAGCAATAGACCAAACACCCAACACAAAACGCAACCGACCTGTTCCTCAACAAGAAGGACTCCGTTGTGCCCTCATAAACGCAAGATCTGCACGCAAGAAATGGCCAGCCATCTCAGACCTAATAATCAAAAGAAATCTAGACATTTTAATGGTCACAGAAACTTGGTTCTCAGACACCGATTCAGTTATAATAAACCAACTCACACCACCTAATTACTCCACCTACACATGCAACAGAGCAAATAAAAGAGGAGGAGGTGTTGCCATTATAGCAAAAACTGACCTCCAATATCGCACAATCACAACCAAGAGCACAAAACACTTAGACATTATCTCAATATACAACAACTACAATACCATCAACCTTATATATATTACACCGAACTCAACATCTGAAGAACTATCCAGTGTAATTGACTTAGCCTGCAACCCAGTACACCCAGAGAAACCTAACTGGCTAATGGGCGACTTCAACCTCCCTTCCATACAAACTGCCCTTTCTAATACATTCCTAGACGCAATGAGAAACCTCAACTACAACCAACTCATAAATCAACCCACTCATCAACGTGGCAATGTGCTTGACCTTGTCTTCGCTCCACCCACCTACACGTCCACGAATGATGATTTTGACCTATCCACCACTCCGGTCCCTTGGACAGATCATAGCCTGATAACACTCACAATACCAGCATATCAAGTCCCATCACCTGAGACAGCAAAACAGTCACCAACAAACTCCACACGCTTCAAACCTCTCAAGGAAGAAGAAATCAAGAAACACATACTTCCAAGGCTCAATCAACCTTCTACCAACATCAATGACATGGTCAACACATGGAATGAAACCATCAACCAATACGCTATACTACCACCAGCCTGTAAAAACCCAACAACAAAGGACAATGCTGTAAAAAGACCATCTGCACCATGGTTCTCCCAAGATCTAAGGAAGTCTCTTACCATCTTGAGGAAGCTCGAAAGAAAGTGGCGTAAATCTCACAACTCAACAGTTCAACAAACATACTTGACCCACCTGCGAGCCCATCGTGAAGCAATATGGAACACAAGAAAATCCTACCACTCTGAACTCCTCAACCACTCCCTAAACAAACCTCGGGAACTCTTCAATCTAGTAAAGTCACTAACTACAGAACCATCACCACCTCAACAGGAACCCATAAACCCACAGAAGTACGCCAACTTTATACAATCTAAAGCTATCAGAACAAAAATTTCATCTCCAAGTCCACCCCAACAACACGTACGAGTTTCCCCACTACTAAAGCTCTCACCGCCCTCAGCCAAATACGTTGAAGACATTATAGTCAAAATGAATACCACCACAGCACCTAACGACCCTTGCCCAGCACACTGGATAAGAGCTCTGCGATCCGACTTTAGTCCAGTCATAGCAGATATAATAAAGATGTCCTTCTCAACAGGCATCTTCCCATCGGCTCTAAAACAGACTTCCATAAGACCGCTGCTAAAAAACAATCAACTAGACCCATCAAAGGAAGAATCATACCGCCCGATTTCTAGTATACCGCTTCTATCCAAAATAATTGAGAAAGTAACCAACAATCAAATACAACAACACATAGACACCTCCTCACCCCAGTCAGCACGGATTCAGGGAAGCCCACGGAGTAGAGACATTGCTGACCACATTAACCAACACACTCATCAGTGGATTAGACAACATCAAAAAAGGCTTTGCCCTAATATTCCTCGACATATCTGCAGCATTTGACTCGGTGGACCATGAAATACTACTAACCCGTCTATATGACAAGGGAATCCACGGGCTGGCATGGGAATGGTGCAAATCATACCTGGAAGATCGCTTGCAACATGTCAGGACTGCTACAGGTACCTCATAACCTTTCCAGTTAAAACAAGGAGTACCTCAGGGCTCTTCCCTATCAGCGCTGCTATTTAATAATTATATGCAGCCTATATGTAACATCACTCGTTCCTTTGGCATATCCTCGTTGATCTATGCAGACGATGTGCTAATATTCACACCAATCAACGTCAAGCTCCCAGACTACACAACACTAGTAGATTGCTTTAATGCAATAGCAGACTGGCTCCTCACCCAGAATATGCGCATAAACTACAAAAAAACCGAAGTTCTGATAGTCATGAAAAACAGAGCATTCTCACCCCCTGAGACCCTAAAAGTACGAGACGCAGATCTCCCAATCAAGCCCTCCATAAAATACCTTGGAATAATACTTGACCAGCGACTGGATTTTAAAGAACATATCAACCGCACTGTGAAAACCATTTATTTCAAAATAAGGACTCTGCGTCATCTGAAAAACATGCTGGAACCAGACTGCTTCAGAACCATATTTCAAACCATAGTCACACCCCACTTCGACTATGCAAACATAATACTCCATGGTCTCCCAAAACATACCCTAAATACATTACAACTAGCCATGAATGCCGCTGCCCGGGTGCTATACGGTGCTTCAAAGGGCGAACACATAACACCCATCCTAATGGAGCTTCACTGGCTCCCTATATACTGCAGAATAGCATATAAAGCTCTTCTCATGGCCTTTAAAGCGATAAATACTATAGCTCCTTCATCAATTTCAAAACTCATCCATCCAACTCCCAATATCAGATCCAGGAGGTCAGCAGCGGCAAATACCCTAGTTACACCACATGAGACCACAAAATGCAAACATTCAACATCAGACAGGGCCTTTGCATACTATGCACCCAGATGTTGGAACAACCTACCCCCCAACATAAGAGCTATTACTGACCTCAAGCATTTCAGAAAAGCCATAAAACACCACCTCTTCATTCTGCATTTCCAAAGCACATCATCATCCCTCTAACAGGCACAGTAAAAATTGTAAATACCTTATTTACTCAAGATGTAACTAAGAAATTCTATCCTCTGTATATAGGTTTTTTACAAATATGTATAAAGTCTCAATAAGTGTACAGGTTCATTACAAATATGTACTAAGTTTTTACAAAAAATTTTACAAATATGTACAAAGTTTCCCAAAGTTAAATTCCCAGTTGAATTCTCCTGTTATATGTAAACTCATCACAGTTTGTTGCTTGCAATGAGTATTTCTGTTTAATGTAAACCGCGCTGATGAAAAAGAGTGCGGTATAAAAGAACACTAAATAAATAAATAAATAAATAAATGATACCCCTGTGTCCCTTGGCTGGGTCATCCTGGTATCTTCTTCTATGCGTTTTCTGTCCATTCGACATGTCAGAGTTCTAGAGAGCTCCTGACGTGCTCTTGCCAAACTGCTATTATCCTCTGTTTTTTCACGCAACCATACTGTTTTTTTCACTAAACTACATTCCTGCACTGCAGAAATAGATTCTCTATATATCTTCAGGTGGTTTTCACCCCCTGTTCTTAGATGAATCTTTTCCCATTACATTCCCTATGTGCATGTTTTTCTGGGGCTCAGTTGCAGGCACGTATACTCAAGCTTATTTTCATGTATGTTTATATCCTATACTTACATATTTCTATAAGCTATGTGGGCATAAGTCATGCCCATCTATCTATCTATCTATATATATATATATATATATCACACATATCTATCTTTATATATATATATATATATCTCCATGTCTCCATTGGGAGATGTCCATAGAACGATATGTATTACCTGCTATCTCCCTAACTGTCTGTGCTGTATAGCTTCCCTGCTTAAGAGGTCCAGACAGTCACCTTGCCTATTCTCATATGGCTCAGTAACTGGGAGCAGTTATACATACAATTACTGCTGTGATGCCAACAGCTTCTATTCTGTTATACATCTCCCTGTCTATGAGGTCTCAAACTTTAATGTCTTCCTATCTCTTACCAGCTAGGAAAGACAGTGTACATCTTCAGTATTTCTGAGTACACTTTTGTTCTCCTTGGGAATAGGGGCCTTTTTTCCATACCCCCTCTTCCTTTCAGGACTGGGCAAATTCTCTAGATCGGTCAGTCTTCTTCTTTTAGTCCTCAATGTTAATAACTCTGTACCTAAAAGAGTTTTCAGCTTTTTTTCCATAAAGCTTTCCATTGAAGACCTGCCGTTCTTCTCCTACCCCAGTTGGCACCTGGGTCTCCTGCCCATTCCAGGTTTGGGACTTCATCCTCACTGCTGTGAAGTTCCCTTGAGGATTCCGCTACTGCATCTCTAGTACACTCCACCACAGTTCTACTTCCTACAATCCAGTAGGTAAGCTCTATATTATGCTTGCTCATTAAATACTTTTAATGACACTTGACATACATTCTAAAGACTCTTTTTCCCTGTAGTCTTTAGATTCGCTGTTCCTCTACAGCTTTTCTCTATTCAACTCCTACCCCCCTTCCCTCAGGGAATGCCGGGGATCAAGGTTTGAGAAATGCCGTCCTGTTCCAGGGATTCGCATTTTATGGGATCTCCCCTGGCACCCTCAGCTAGGGAGTCCCCATATGTGAAGACTCATTCCTGCTTGTTCCTGGAGATAGCACAATTACTTACCTGTAACAGGTGATCTCTGGGAACAGCAGGAATTAGTCTTCACAACCCACCCACCTCCCCTAGGAGTTGTATCTATCTATTTCCTTTCCTCTTTTTCTCCTTCTGTCTCAGCTATGAAACTCAACTGAGGAGAGGCAGTGGGAAAGGCGGGAAGTCAGCACGCAGGCGCGAGGGATGCTCCCAAAAGCTTTCTGATTGGATGCTGGGGAGCATTCCCGTGCAGGCTCCGTCGGTACCGACGTACTCATATGTGAAGACTAATTCCTGCTGTTCCCAGAGATCACCTGTTACAGGTAAGTAACTGTGCTTTCAATTCAAGGGCTGGAGAAGTTGGATTGGTGATTTTGCAGGCCCTGGTGACTTGTGTCCACCCATCAACATTCTGTTGGCACCCATCTTCTCCTGTGCTGGAGAGCTTGGTTGCTGCAAGAAGCATCTCATCAATGTACTTCTCACTGTCTTGAATGCTCCTCAGCCTCACCACCTCCTCTCTGAGTTCCTCCACTTGTTTCCTCAGAGCTTCAGCATTCAGGCACCCTGCACATGGAACCGGTTCTTCAACTGGCATTAGGACCTCTGTCTGGACCGAGGCAGAAGCTGTAACGGGGGCAACAGCTTTAGCAATACGATTTTTCCCAGCCATTGTTCTGTTCGTGGAACTTAGGTATCTGTTAAAGCAAAAGAGAGAGATCTACCAAGTACCAGCCGGTTTCGCAGCTGTCCTTTCAGAGAAAAAGCAGTTAAATCTCTTTAATTATATTCAAAATGTGCTGGTCCAATTCTCTGTGATTTGTTAAAGGGGGAGGTGCCCTATAAAGCAAGACTGCTCACTAGGGGTGGGTGGGAGTCGGGGTGGGTAGGCAGGGAACTAACACCTGATTAGGTGTTTAGCAGTTCCTAAACCTGAGGAGGTTACTGGAGTTCAGCAACCTACTGTGCTCAAGGAAAGTTCCCCTAAAGCACCAAAAGAAACTAACCTTGCTTTAAAAAATATACAAAAAACCCTTTTAAGAGCTCCCAGTCAGAGAGCTAGCAATGTAATATAATAAAACAAACCCTCAAATCCTTACTGTTTGTTGATCTGTGGAGCCCTGGTTAGGAAAGCCTCAACAGGGCAGGGCACTGGAGCCTTTTATGCAGGCTTCAACTGCAGTCAGGAAACAGGCCCACTAATTCCTGATTAGGTGTTAGCAGTTTCTAAACCTGAGGAGGTTACTGGAGTTCAGCAACCTACTGTGCTCAAGGAAAGTTCCCCTAAAGCACCAAAAAGAAAGTAACCTTGCTTTAAAAAATATACAAAAAATCCTTTTAAGAGCTCCCAATCAGAGAGCTAGCAATGTAATATAATAAAACAAACAAACCCTCAAATCTTTACTGTTTGTTGATCTGTGGAGCCCTGGTTAGGAAAGCCTATTATTTTCAACATTCTACCTCAAAGTCAGATTTTTGGTTTTTCTGAATTTGCACTTTGTATGAGATTTCCTATACTTAGAATAGGACTACAAGTTTCTACTTCACACACCCATTATGTTATATGGGATACTATTGAGTCTAGTTTCAACGTTCTACCTCAAAGTCAAATTTTCGGCTTTTCTAAATCTGAACTTTCTATGATATTTCCTACACTTAGAATAGGACTACAAGTTTCTACTTCACACACCCATTATGTTATATGGTAAGGTTACTTTTGCGACTAGTTTCAACGTTCTACCTCAAAGTCAGATTTTTGGCTTTTCTGAATCTGCACTTTCTATGAGATTTCCTACACTTAGAATTAGACTAGAGGTTTCTGCTTCACACACCCATTATGTTATAAGGTAAGGTTACTTTTGAGACTTGTTTCAACGTTCTACCTCAAAGTCAGATTTTTGGCCTTTTAGAGTGTGAACATTCTATGGGGTATGTTTACTAAAGTGCGGTAAACGTGAATAACGCGCGTTGTATGACGTTAACGATCGTAAGTGCAGTATAATGCGCGTAATCACGCGCCAACGACCGTTAACGTCATACTACGCGCGTTAACCACAGTTAATTTTAATTATGAGCGTTCCTGGGAGTGTTTTCTATGGTTGCCCATTAATATCACTATTGGCCAGCTTGGGTATCTTTCTATCCCCTTATTCCGAGGTCATATTCGGGGTTTATGTGCACTTATGTCTCCATACAAGGTGAATGAGCCACAGTACAAATGTGCAGAGCAGGGTTTCTGACTCTTTTGGCCAGGTGTCCTATCTCCAGGGACTGCACTGTCTCTGTGGCCACAGTGTGGTGCAGCGGACACAGCCAGTGCCTGTAGGACCAGAGGGTCACAGGTTCAAAGCCCAGCTGGGGCTACGTCCAATCCGGTCCACATATTTTTCCCATAACTGTACCGTGATTGTAATGACAAACCTTTATTGCTGAGAACATACGCATGGTTAATACGCCTATATTTTACCCCACCAAGCACAGACACCATAAACAGGTGCATTACCTAGAGCAGAGTCTCCCAAATGCAGTCCTGGAGGGCCACACACCAGTCAGATTCCATGCTGCCGTGATTAAAGATGCCTGTGCTGCATATCTATGCACCACCCCCATGGTATGCAGATGTAGCTCATGCGTATTACTCAGAGACAGTATGAAAACCCGAACAGTGTTTGGCACACCAGGACTGGAGTTGGGAACCGCTGCCGTAAAGCAGCAGCCAACAGGGCCAGACACACCCAAACCTACACCCACAGGCCCCATTGGCTCATGCCTCCTGGAGAGGCAGGACATTGGGCCCTGCGTGCATCTCCCAATGCTACCACATGCATAGCCTAGCAATGCCACCCTACACCTGGGTATATGGTACACACCTATCAAATGTTTCCTATGAGTACTGGCAGATAGCAAGTCCTACGTTAAGCACAGTTTGCTCATTGAGCTCCATCATAACAATCTTTCTGATGTCAGCGGTGTGTGATACAGGTCAGGTCTCTGACAGTGTTTACCACCCTGGGGAGTGACGCCCAACAGTATTGCGGACCATATCCATGCCTGTACTGTGCCCAGGACTGGTGTGGTGGGCAGGGCTGCTGAACCCCTCTATAGTAACACAATGCTGACATAGGTGTCGGAGTGTGTGTCTGTCTCTACAGTGTGTGGTGGCTGCAAACACCTTCCACTGCCCACACTGCCAGCACTGTTGCCAGTATTGGCCTGCGAATGTGCGTAATGAGGAGCAAGGCACCATGGGTATAGCCCAGACAGGGTGGCCTGGGCAGGCTGCATCTGCACAGCGCATAGGGCACTGACTGCGGCATATTAGTGCCCGGCCACCACCTACACAGACAGGGTGACCGCTGTATGTCCTGCAGGAAGATGAATCTCACCCTGACTGTGCAGTGACCACAGCATGGCTAGGCATTCCCATAGTGCTATATGGTATTTCTCTCATGTGATAGATATGGGTTTCCTTTTGGGGCCCAGTCACTGATTTATCTGCTTGCTGTGTATGCTGACATCCCAGTTCTGGGTGCATGCATCTCCACTGGGCACATGCACTATTGACTAACTAGCAGACTGTTTGCAGCTGGTATGTGTCTTGATGGAGTGGCTTGCAGGGTGCAGCGGCTGATGGCTTGCAGCAGGAGAATATCAGATAGTGGTGGGGTGCAGCTTACCATATCCAGGCCTAATGTCTGTCTGCTATTGTGGTATGGATGTGTACAGAGCTGTATTGACTGCCCTGTGGGGTGTCTGTTCCTCAGCAGGACCGGGGTTGATGTTCCCCTCTACTGCCACCTTTGCAGGGAGGTAGAATGTGGATCTATTGATAGGAGACCCTGTTTGCCACCCTTGGCCCTGGGGGAGGGGGGTGGTGGTACATGGCCCACCTAGGGGTCCATGGGGGCTACACCTGACTGAAACAGACAGAGATATCCAAGGTGTTTCTGCAGAAACTACCTATCTCACACATTAACACTGCTTTGGACCTGCGCCATGGCCTCCTTCAGCCATGGACGGTGCTGTGGACCTGGTGCTGGGCGCCTCACTGCACCCTCAGGGTGAGCACAGTACCCGCACAATGTGATGGTGTGTAGCTACTCTGTGCCAGTACAACACACGGTCAGTACCCCCTACCAGGCCGAGGTGCTGTGGGGGTGCACATGGTCACTTCCCCCTACCAGGCCGAGGTGCTGTGGGGGTGCATTCCCCATGGTGTGTATCTGTGGACAGCTGATTTGCATGTGCAGTGCATCATGGGTGTGACTGGCACAATCCAACCCTGTGAAAATCTAGCACCTTTTCACAGGCTCTGATAAACCATAGGCCATCACACTTACATCTGTTAGCATAATTCATAGGTTCAAGACACCCTAAAGAGTCTGTAATATAAAGTGCCCACGCTGGTAAAAACACACGTACCCACGCATGATTTTACGCACGCACCAACGCACGTGGCTACGCACGTAGCCACGCACACTGTGAGGGTGTGTTTCTGACAACACTACTGAACGTAAAGAAAAACATGCCTCCTCATTCCCTATGTAATGTACAGGGTGATGCCTGGGCCAGCCTTCTGCGTTAGGCACACTGGGGACTCGAACCCATGCTGCCTGTAACAGCGGTCAGTGCAGTAACCATTGTGCTACAGCTCTGTTTCAGTGATGTGTGTCTGTACGCCTTCTTACGATTAACACGCGGTAACGCACCACGGCGCCCTGTAACGCTCATTAGTTTTTGGAACGTGCATTAGTGCTAACGATGTACCACCCATATCCTTATTTGGGGTTTCTGTCTCTACCGCGGCTCCTAACGCGAATTGCACTAAGGCACTTTAGTAAACATACCCCTATGAGATTTCCTACACTTAGGGGCATGTTTACTAAACTGCGTTAGTGTGATTCGCGTTAGAATTTGCGGTACAGGCAGAAATCCCAAATAAGGACATGGGCGGTACATTGTTATCGATAACGCGCGTTACCAGGCGCCATAGCCTAACGAGAGTTAAAAAAACATTGTGTAGAGTGCCACGCAACACGTGCCCATAGGGCGTCTGATAAGGTGTCTAGCAAGGCCTCTAGAACTGTAGCACAATGGTTAATACACTGACTAATGGTGCAGGGGATGTGAGTTCAATCCCCCTGTGGGTCTAATGAGTAAAGCTGGCTGAGACATCACCTTTTACTCGAAATCAGTGCTGTTTGAAGCATTTTGTTTGTTAATTTTAATTAGTGCTGCCAGCAAACACACCCTCACAGGGCCATAACCTAAGGTGCCGCATAAGGCACCCTATAAGGCACCCCAGAGGGCACATTATAAAGTGCACTGTCCGCCAAGGCACCCTAGAATGGGCCCACCCCACAGGGCGCAGTATAGGGTCCCGCATTGGGCATCGTAAGGAGACAGCACTATGAGGATTTGTTGCTGGCAGCACTAATTTAAATTAAAAAAAGAAAATGCCTCAGACAGCCCTACCAAATAACCCCACTGTGGGATTAAACCCATGACCCTTGGCTCCACAGGCAGTGAAGTAACTAGTGGGCCACATCGCTAGTGCTACTAACAAATCCCTGGCTGGCTGCTGAAGGACGTCAGGTCACCACATAAACTGTCTGCTGTGGTGGCCAGGATTTGGGTTATCCCACCCATACCCATGGTGCACTGCATATGCATATCTGCAGTCTATAGATGAACACAAGATGGGGTATGCACCCCCCCCCCAGCACCTCGGCTTGGTTGTGTGTCCTGACCATGTGCAACCCCACAGCACCTCAGCCTGGTGGAGGTTCTGACCATGTGTGTTACTGCCACAGAGTGGCTACCATCCATCACAGTGGACGGGTCCTGTGTTCACCCTGAGGGTGAGGTGGGGTGCCCAGCACCATTTCCACTGCACCCGGCATTTCTGCGATGGGCTATGCTACAAGTCCCCATCAGTGCCTCTGTGTGATAGGTGGCCCCTGGAGATATCCTTAGCATTTGCCTGTGTCCATCTGTACATCACATCTTGCCCGTGTGGACTATGATGCACCCTGAATAGTTCATACACTGTGTGGGTGCCATGGTCACATGATTTCAGGTCCAAGGGGGGGGGCGGGGGGGTTGGGCCCATAGGCGGTTAACGTACCAACACCCAACCCACCTTTTGTGGCTCAGGGTGGGAAACATGGTTTCCAACTAACGGGTCGACATTTTACCCCCCTACACTGGTGACAGTAGAGGGTACCAGTCACGTCAGTCCTGCCGGGGACTTGACACCCCACCAGGGCAGTCTATGCAGATCTGTACACCTCGATACATTGGGCAGTGACAGACAGACAGTAGACCTGGTACTGCACAGCTGTGCCACACCACTATATGACATCCTCCAGCAGCAAGCAAAGTGAGTCACCAGTCGCTGCACCCTGCAAGGTGTTCCAGCCACACACACATACAAACTGCAGACAGCCTGCTTGCTAGTCCATAGTGCATGTTCCTGGATGTGCACACACCCACCAAGCAGATGGGTCAGTGATAGGGCTCCAGAGGACGGAGCCCATATATCTCACTTCAGAAGGACACTATGTAGCACTATGGGGGAACCCAGCCATGCCGTGGTCACTGCACAGGGTGAGCATGACCACACAGCAGAACATGCTGTGGCCACCCTGTCCATGTAGGTGGTGGGCAAGCCCTACAATGTCCCAGCCATTGCCCTGGGCCCTGTGCAGGTGCATCCTGCCCAGGCCGCCCTCTCCGGCTATACCCACAGTACCTTGCTCCTCATTATGCACATTGGCAGGCCAATACTAGCAACAGTGCTAGCGGTGTGTGCTGCAGAGGGTGTTGGCAAATGCAACACACTGGATAGACTGACGCACACCCCCACACCTATGCCAGTATAATGCACCAATATAGGCTTTTGGCAGCCCAGGACACTGCACCAGTCCTGGGCACAGTGCAGGCATGGCTATGGTATGCTGTACTGTTGGGGTCTCTTCCCAAAGTGGTGGACACTGTCAGGTTCCAGACATGACACACACTCCACAGACATCACAGAGGTTGGTATGGTACAGCACACTGGGCCGCTTGTGCTAACATTAGGGATTGCTATGTGCCAGTTATCATAGCAACCTTTTGCTATCTGTGTACCATATTCCCTGGTTTTGGGTGTCATTGCTAGGGTATGCATATGCTAGGGGATGCACACAGGGCCCAACATCCTGCCTCTCCAGGATGCAGTGGCTAATGGGGCCTGTGGGTGCGGGTGTTTCCACCCCTGTGGATCAATGCTCTTGGACAGGGGTTCCCAACTCCGGTCCTGGTGGGCCGCACCATGTTCGGGTTTTCATGCTGTTCCTGATGAATATGCATGAGATACATCTGCATACCATGGGGGTGGCACATCGACATACAGCACAGGCATCTTTATTGCAGACAGCATGGAACCTGAATGTTGTTTGGACCTCCATGACTGCCTTTGGTAGACTCTGCTGTCGGTAATGCGCCTGTTTGTGGTGTCTGTGCTCTGTTAAATGTAGGTGTTCGAAGCATGTTTATTCTATCAGTAATACAAGGTTCCATCTTGCCAGTTTATTACTGGTAAAAGGTATGGGGACAGAGTTGGCAGGGACCACAGCTCAGGATTGAACCTGTGACCTTCAGCTCCTGAGCGCACTGGCTGTGCTTACTGCACCACACTGATGCCACGGGGCAGATCATTCCCTGGAGGTACCATGACTGTTTGTCCTACTGAGCCTGTCTGTTGCAGTGCACGACACCCACCTACATGGGTCTGGGCCTTGGCCTGCTATGGTCAGATGTCACTGCCCCCTCCGCCACCATGCTACCATGCCCTTCTGCTGGTGGTGCTGGTGGTGGGCAGTCTTGGGCCATCCAGTGTGCATGTAGGCAGCTGCCTATGGTATAGGTGGTGGGGTAGGGGTGCCTGGATGGACACCTACACTTCCCCCCAGCACCGTCTGCCACTGTTCTGTGCCCTTAGGGGTGGCTGCTGGGTACTGTCCCCTGTGCCACTGCGGGGGACACACTCATGCCCATGTTGGGCCCTCAACAGTTGCAGTCTGGCTCTACTGTTTATGCATTCCTATGGGCCAAATTGAGCATCACCCTAGTCCCCACTGTGGCCCAGCTGCACCACAGCATGTGCTGCCTGCAGCCCTCTGTATCTCCTTTTCCAGCATCTGCCCAGTTGCCCGTTCCGACATGCCCACCCTGCTGTTGCAGAACATGTGCACGCCAAGGGGAACCTGTTCAGTAACAAGGGGAAGCCCTGATCTGCGCTATTTCACTGTGGCATCATTCACCTTCTATGGTGACAGAGCATACACCCTTCCACAGTTAATATCTTTTTCTGAGGCTTTCTCAGTTTATTTATTTTATTTTATTTTATTTATTTAACGTACATTTGTATCCCGCTGCTTCCAGTGATCAGCAGCGGTTGCTATATATGGGAGAGTTGGCTGTAATTAGAGTATGTACATTTCGATTAGGGAGGGGAGATAGTGCACAGCAAGCATGGGGTTACAGGATTTACAGTTGATAGGGTACTTAAAAACATTTACAATTTATATATACAGTTGTATTTTTAGCTGTTTCTCATTGATATCACTATTGGCTAGCTTGGTTATGTTATTTTCCTCGTTTCTTATGGTCATTTTCACTGCTTATTTGCCCTTTTGTTCCGTGCACATGTATCACACTTATCACATTTTGTGGGTTTCCCTGCCTATGCTGTAAATTGCTGACGCTGAAATGGTTTCCCTCCCCTGCAAATGTGCATCTACTGGCAGGTTTTCAATCGCGGTAGGATTCAGCCCTTGAGTTCAGCGCGTTGGTGTGCCTGGAGCCTCTCCCCGCCCACACTCCGCCCATTGACCCCTTCTCTCCACCCTCTCTCCACCCTCTGCGGTGTTTTACCGCGCGTAATGTAACGTTAACGATCGTTAACTTATGTTAATGCGCGTTATGAGACGTTAATGATCGTTAACGCATCATAACACGTGTTAACATTACTTAACGATCGTTAACGTTACATTACGCGCGTTATGTACCGTTACCACAGTTTAGTAAACATGCCCCTTAGAATAAGACTACAAGTTTCTACTTCACACACCCATTATGTTATAAGGTAAGGTTACTTTTGCGACTAGTTTCAACGTTCTCCCTCAAAGTCAGAATTTTTGCTTTTCTAAATCTGTACTTTCTATGATATTTCCTACACTTAGAATAGGACTACAAGTTTCTACTTTACACACCCATTATGTTATATGGTAAGGTTACTTTTGAGACTAGTTTGAATGTTCTACCTCAAAGTCACATTTTTGTCTTTTCTGAATCTGCACTTTGTATGAGATTTCCTACACTTTGAATTAGACTAGAGGTTTCTACTTCACACACCCATTATGTTATATGGTAAGGTTACTTTTGAGACTAGTTTCAACGTTCTACTTCAAAGTCAGATTTTTGGGCTTTCAGAGAGTGAACATTCTATGAGATTTCCTATAGTTAGAATAAGACTACAAGTTTCTACTTCACACACCCATTATGTTATATGGTAAGGTTACTTTTGAGACTAATTTCTATAATCTACCTCAAAGTCAGATTTATGGGTTTTCTGAATGTGCACTTTCTATTATATTTCCTATACTTAGAATAGGACTACACGTTTCTACTTCACACACCTATTATGTTATAAGGTAAGGTTACTTTTGAGACTAGTTTCAACGTCAGATTGTTGGCCTTTGAGAAACTGAATATTTTATGAGATTTCCTACACTTAGGGGCATGTTTACTAAACCGTCTTAATGTGCGCTCTGCCATGTTATCGCGCGATAAGGTACCTTATCGCCCGATGAAGGCACGTTACCGGGCGATAAGATACCATAGCGCACGATAACGCGTGCAGCGGTGCAAACAAACGCTGAAGGCAGAGAAAGGCTCCCGGAGGGTGGAGGAAGGCTCCCCGGGGTGGAGGAAGGTTCCCCATGGGCGGAGAGAGAGGGTCTATGGGTGGAGAGTGAGAGGGGAGAGGCTTCCCGTACATTAATGCTGTGAAATCTGAGGCTCAAAACTAACGCCAGTGAAACCCTGCCGTTAGATCTGATTTAAAGGGAAAAGAAACCATTTCCGTCGGCAATGTACAGCAAAACCAGGGAAACCCACAAAAAGTGATAAGTGTGATACATGTACACAGAACAAATGGCAAATAAACAGTGAAAATGAACAGAAGAAAATGTAAAAAAAAAACATAACCAAGCAGGGCAATAGTGATATCAATGGGAAACATCAAAAAACACTCCCAAGAAAGCTCCAAAAAAAAAATATGAAATTCGGAAGGGTCTATGCTCCGTCCCCATACAAGGTGAATAAGCCCACAGTGAAATTGCGCTGAGCAGGGTTTCCGACTCCATTGGCCAGGTTTCCTATGGCATGTACATGTTCCACAACAGCAGGGTGGGCATGTTGGAACGGGCAACTGGACAGATGCTGGAAAAGAGGATACAGAGGGCTGCAGGTTGCACATGCTGTGGTGCAACTGGGCCACAGTGCGGACTAGGGTGATGCCTAGGAGGCCCATGACAGCAACTGATGTGGGCCCAACATGGGCATGGGTGTGCATCCCACAGTGTCTCAGGGGAGAGTACCCATCAGGTTCCCCCAAGGGCACAGAACATTGGCAGGCGGTGCTGGGGGGAAGCGTGGACATCTATGCAGGCTCCTCCTACCCCAGAACCCGCACCGTAGGCAGCCGCCTACCAGCACACTGGATGGCCTGAGACTGCGCACCACCAGCAGAAGGGCATGTCAGCATGGCGGTGGAGGGGTACTGGTGGTGGAGGGGGCAGTGGATGCTGCCCACAGCAGACCGTGGCCTAGCCCTGTTCAGGTTGGGTGCCGTGCACTGCAACAGACAGGCTCTGTCTGACAAACAGTCATGATATCTCCAGGAATGCATTGTCTTTGTGGCCACAGTGTGGTGCAGTACACACAGACAGTGTGTTCAGGAGCAGAAGGTCATAGGTTCAAGTCCCAGCTGTGGCTCCTGCTAACCCAGTCCCCATATTTTATCCACTACTAAACTGTGGTAGTAAAGACAAACCTTTATTGCAGAGAACATAAACATGCGTCAAACGCCTATATTTTATCCTACAGAGCACAGACACCATAAACATGTGCATTACCTAGAGCAGAGTCTCCCAAATGCAGTCCTGGAGGGCCACAAATCATTCAGGTTTTATGCTGTCTCTAATAAAGATGTCTGTTTATTTATTCAGCTGCATTTATATCCCACTTTTCACCAGGTCAAGGTGGTTGGGGGATACATTTAACACAAGGGGATATGAGACACATACACTAATACTTACAGGGAACATGGGAAATGGAGGGTTAAGTGGCTTGCCCAAGACCACAAGGAGCACCTGTGGGACTAGAAACCCCAGTCCTTCTGGCTCAAGGTTACTGTCCTCTAGTGGGATTTGAACCACCAACCTTCTGGCCTGTGGTACCTTGCCCCAACCACTAGGCCACTCCTCCCTCCATGTGCTGCCCCCATGGTATGCAGATGTATCTCATGCATATTCATTAGAGACAGCATGAAAACCCAAACAGTGTTTGGCCCACCAGGACCGGAGTTGGGAACCTCTGCCCTAGAGCAGCGGCCAACAGGAGCAGAAACACCCGCACCCACAGGCTCCATTATCCAAAGCCTCATAGAGAGACAGGATGTCGGGCCTTGCGTGCATCTCACAATACTAGCACTTGCATACCTTAGCAATGCCACCCTAAACCTGGGAATACGGTACACATATATCAAAAGGTTGCTATGATTGCTGGCAGATAGCAATTCTTAAGTTAAGCACAATCTGCTCATTGAGCTGTAACATACCAACCTCTCTGATTTATTTATTTTATTTATTTATTTACATTCTCTTATATACTGCGCTATTCTGCATCAGTGCGGTTTACATTGAACAAACTGAAATTACATTTAACAGGGTATTATAACTTGGAGATAACTATTTTACAGGGAACATGGGCTATGGAGGGTTAAGTGGCTTGCCCAAGACCAGAAGGAGCACCTGTGGGACTAGAAACCCCAGTCCTTCCGGCCCAAGGTTGCTGTCCTCTAGTGGGATTTGAACCACCGGCCTGAAGTACCTTGCCCCAACCACTAGGCTACTCCTCCATCCTCCTGATGTCTGTGGAGTGTGTTTCAGGTCTGGTGTCTGACAGTGTTTACCACCCCGTGGAGTGACCCCAACAGTATTGCGTACCATAGCCATGCCTGCGCTGTGCCCAGGACTGGTGAGTTGGCCAGGGCTGCCAAAAGCCTCTATATTTGCACAATGCTGGCATAGGTGTGGGAGTGTGTGTCTGTCCATCCAATGTGTGGTGGTTGCCAACACCTTACTCAGCCCACACTGTTTGCACTGTGTCCAGTGTTAGCTTGCCAAAGTGCATAATGAGGAGCAAGGTACTTTGGGTATAGCCCAGACAGGGCGGCCTGGGCATGATGCATCAGCACAGGGCATAGGGCAATGGCTGGGACATTGTAGTGGCCTTCCGCCACCTGCACGGACAGGGTGGCCACAGCATGTCCTGCTGGGAGGTCACTCTCACCCTAACTGAGCAGTGACCACGGCATGGCTAGGTTCCCCCATAGTGCTATATAGTATTTCTTTCAAGTGATATATATTGGTTCCCTTTTCTGGGGCCCAATCACTGACCTATCTGCTTGGTGGGTGTGCTCACATTTCCTCCAGTAATATGCATTATGGACTAGCTAGCAGACTGTTTGCATTTAGTATGTGTATGGCTGGAACACCTTGCAGGGTGCAGTGGCTGGAGATGCACTGTGCTCGCTGATGGGAGAATGTCAGATAGTGGTGGGGGCAGCTGAGCATTTCCAGCCCTACTGTCTGTCTGTTATTGCCTTATGGATGCATACAGGACTGCATGGACTGCCCTCTAGGTTGTCTGTACCCCTGCCGGACTGAGTTTGATGGTCCCCTCTACTGCCACCATTGCAAGGATGTAGAATGTGGATCTGTTGGTGGGAGACCCTGTTTCCCACCCTCAGCCGCAGAGGATGGGTTGGGTGGTGGTACATAATCTGCCTATGGATCCATAAGGGCTAAACCTGACTGAGAAATACAGATTTATCCAAGGTGTGTCTGCAGGAACTACCTATCTCACACACTAGCATTGCTGGGGACCTGCAGCATGGTCCATTTCTGCTGTGGACCTGGTGCTGGGCACCCCACCTCACCCTCAGGGTGAGCACAGTACCCTCACAATGTGACTGTGTGTCGCTACTCTGTGCCAGTAACACACACGGTCAGTTTCCCCTACCAGGCCGAGGTGCTATGGGGGTGCATATCCCATCTTGTGATCATCTGTAGACTGCTGATTTGCATGTGCAGTGCATCATGGGTACGGGTGGGCTAACCCTATCCTGGTGATCACAGCAGACTGTTTGTGTGGTGACGTGCAGTCCCTTCTGCAGCCAGCCAGGGGTTTGTTAGCAGCTGTAGCCCACTGGTTACTTCACTGCCTGTGGAGCTAGAGGTCATGGGTTCAAACCCACAGTGGGGTTATTTGATAGGGCTGTCCGAAGCATTGTCTATTTTTAATGTACATTAGTGCTGCCAGCAAAAACACCCTCAGAGTACTGTAACCATAAGGTGCCTCAGAGGGTGCCTTATAGTCCATATAAGGTGCCTTATAAGGTGTCCTATGGAGCACCTTATAGGGTGCCCTATAGGGGACATTATAGGGTGCCGTAGCGGACAGTGCACTTTATAATGTACCTTATGGAGTGCCTTATAGGATGCCTTATGCGGCACATTAGGTTGCGGCATGTGAGGGTGTGTTTGCTGGCAGCAATAATTAAAATACAAATAAAATGCCTCAAGAAACAATACTTATATGTCAAAGCTGATGCCTCAGCCATCCTTATGCATTAGGCACACTGGGGAATCAATCTCATGACCCCTGTAGCATCAGTCAGTGTATTAACCATTGTGCTACACCTCTGTTTCAATGTTTGTATGTCTGGGCGCCTACTTAAGATTACCGCGCATTAACGTGCTTAGCAGCACTTTGCCCGATAATGTGCACAGCAGCGCATGTTATCGCGCGATAATCCCATTTTGCTACTTTAAGACTGAAACGCCCACTCCTTTTATGGCAGCCTGCACACTATTGCCGGGCGCACGTTAAGACGGTTTAGTAAACATACCCTTAGGAGTTTCTACTTCACACACCCATTATGCTATACGTTAAGGTTGCTTTTGAGACTAGTTTCAACGTTCTACCTGAAAGTCAGATTTTTGGCTTTTCTGAATCTGCACATTAGAATTAGGCTAGCAGTTTCTACTTCACACACCCATTATGTTATATGGTAAGGCCTATTTAGAAAGTAGTTTCAACGTTCTACCTGAATGTCAGATTTTTGGACGTTGAAACTAGTCTCAGAAGTAACATTACCATATAACAGAATGGGTGTGTGAAGTAGAAACTTGTAGTCTAGTTCTAAGTGTAGGAAATCTCATAGAATGTTCACACCCTAAGTTTCTACTTCACACACCCATTCTGTTATATGGTAATGTTACTTCTGAGACTAGTTTCAACGTTCTACCTCAAAGTCAGATTTTCGGCTTTTCTGAGTCTGCACATTAGAATTAGAGTAGGAGTTTCTGCTTTACACGCCCATTATTATAGATGGTAAGGTTACTTTTGAGACTAGTTTCAATGTTCTACCTCAAAGTCAGATTTTCGGCTTTTATGAGTCTGCACATTAGAATTAGAGTAGGAGTTTCTGCTTTACACGCCCATTATTATAGATGGTAAGGTTACTTTTGAGACTAGTTTCAATGTTCTACCTCAAAGTCAGATTTTCGGCTTTTATGAGTCTGCACATTACAATTAAAGTAGGAGTTTCTGCTTTACACGCCCATTATTTTAGATGATAAGGTTACTTTTGAGACTAGTTTGAACGTTCTACCTCAAAGTCAGATATTTTGCCTTTTTGGGTGTGAACATTCTATGAGATTTACTACACTTAGAATTAGACTAGGGGGTATGTTTACTAAACCTTCTTAACGTGCGCGCCGCGTTAGTCTGCAGGATGCCATAAAAGGAGTGGGCAGTCCAGTCTAAAATAGCAAAATGGGATTAGCGTGCGCTGCGCGCTCTTGTGTGGCAGGCACATTAGCGCACGAGTAACGTGCGCAGGAAGCATAAGCAAACACGCTGATGTGCAAACAGAGGAACAGGGCTGCAGTACAATGGTAAAGACACTGACAGATGGTGCAGGGGTCATGGGTTCAATCCCCCAATATTGCATTATGAGGCATTTTAATTTTATTTTAATTACTGCTGCTAGCAAACGCACTCTCAAAGCACTGTAACATAAGCTGCTGCATAAGGCACCCCATAAGGTACCCCAGAGGGCACATTTTAAAGTGCACTGTCCGCCACGGCACCCTACAATGTTGCATAAAGAGTGGCCTATAGGGTGCCCTATGAGGCACGGCAAGGTCATAGCACTGTTTTTGATGGCAGACTGTGCATTGTAACGCATGGAAATGTTCAGTAGGTGCGCTGACATGCAAGGAGAAACAGCAGTGTAGCACAATGGTTAAGACACTGACTGATGGTGCAGGGGTTATGGGTTCAATCCCCCACTGTGCCCAATGAATAAGGCTGGCTGAGGCACTACCCGTTATGTGTAATATTGCATTATGAGGCAATTTAATATTGTTTTAATTAGTGCTGCTAGCAAACACTCTCAAAGTGCTGTAACATAAGGTGCCGCATCAGCCACCCTATAAGGCACTCCAGAGGGCATACTATAAAGTGCACTGTCCGCCCAGGCACCCTAGAATGTACCTTATAGTGCGCTTTATAGGGTGCCGTATGAGGCCCTGCAAGGTCATAGCACTGTTTTTGATGGCAGCACTGTGCATTTTAACGCATGAAAACCTTAAGTAGGTGCGCTGACATGCAAGGAGGAACAGTAGTGTAGCACAATGGTTAAGACACTGACTGATGGTGCAGGGGTAATGAGTTCATATCCCCAGTGTACCTAATGAATAAGGTTGGCTGAGGTAATTCCTTTTTCTGCTTGCAACTGTACAACAATCTGTGCTGCCATCTAAAAAGAACCCCACCCTAGTGCCATAAATTAATGCACCTTTTTATGAAGGCACATCCTAAACAACCACGTCAGCAAAGGCGAGTTATAATGTTCCCCAGAGGCCATGTTGAAAGGTTGCCAACTCCCAAGGCACCATAGTAGGCACCCCATAAGCTGTCTGAATCGAAGGTGTGGCATAAGATGCCCCAAGGATGTATAGGTGAACCCAAAAACGTTGGCCAAGAGCAGTAAGGTCCCCCAATTTGAAGGGCAAGAGAGGTATGTGCCAAACACACACGTAACCCAAACACTGCACAGAGCAGAAAGGAAAGACAATGCATAAGTAAAAGAAGGACGTAGATCAGAGCTGATGGACCACACAAATCAGCTCCAGCCCATGTGGCAGCTAGAAAAATGGACAAACATATCGGGGCAGCTGTAGCTATGCACAGAGTGATGGTAATGTACCATGCTATAATGACAGTGTGTGACAGAGGTTGGGAAGATGTGTGCAGCAGAGGAGCCTGAAATGGCAGGATAGGTGAAATATCAGGATGACAGTGGAGTAGCAGTGCTATGCAGAGCACACACAGGAGAGGCAACCTGGGAGAGCTGCAATGCAGGAATGTGTAGGAGTGCAGGACGTGGGGTAGCAGCATGCACATCAGGGTAGGATGGCACACAGCTGGCAGACAGAAGATGGACAGAAGGATGGTTCACAACTCTGATGAGGGTACAATGTGCTCACAGCACAGATCCGCACAGATATGACTGTCACACGAATGAAAACTAGTTCTGCAGGACAAGCATACAAATCAAAGATAACAGAGAGGAATCACACCTATGACCACTACCACAAATGGCAATGCACAAACCGGTAGGCCACACCACCAGCATGAGCTCATTAGCAAAGGCTGCATACAAAAATAGTGCAGGGCATCACACAAGACGCCTGCTGACTGTCAGGACAGGCAAACCCCCAGCAGTAACCATGACCAAATGCACATGCAGATCTGCTGTGTACAGATCAGATCACAGTCTGTAATTGGGACCAGAGACACATGCACACACACAATGAAATGTTATGCAGTGGATACAGCATGCAAAAGAGGAAAGAAACAAAACCCCAAGAGCAGCAGAGGATGCTCTGTGGAGCTGGTGAAAAATCTGGAACAGGACAGGAGAGAATTCAACATGCAAACAGGTGTACCACACACCAGCTGAACCACAGCAATACAAAACCCCCAAGTGCACTGCCATGTAAACACCATAAAGAAAGAGACATATGTAACACCTAACATGTGATGGATAGGCAGCACAGAGGGCACACCTTGGTGTACACTGAGTAGATAGAAGGGTGTGTGCAGAGGTGATGAACCTACTGGTAAACAGGTCACAGGCCCCCTGGGGACAGGGTGTCCTAGCACACATCTTCTGTGAGACACACCATAGAAGCAGGATGACTAACTGGATGCGTTCAGCGGGTCTCCAGACTCCTTGAAATCGGGTAGATTATATGCCATCAGAAGCAGCAAACGCCATTTCACCAGGGTGACTGGGGAGCCACTTTGATGGGCTGTCACGACTCCTAGGGATAGGGAAGATGTTTTAACCTGCATGGGCACAAACAGCCATATCACCAGGGTGACTGAGGACCCACTTTGATGGACCCTCAGGACTCCTGGGGATAGGGAAGATGTGTCAAACTGCAAAGGCACAAACAGCCTTATCACCAGGGTAACTGAGGACCCACTTTGATGGGCTCTCGGGACTCCTGGGGATGGGAATGATGTGTCAAACTGCACAGGCACAAACCACCTTATCACCAGGGTGACTGAGGACCCACTTTGATGGACCCTCAGGACTCCTGGGGATAGGGAAGATGTGTCAAACTGCAAAGGCACAAACAACCTTATCACCAGGGTGACTGACAGCCCACTTGGATGGACCCTCAGGACTCCTGGGGATAGGGGGAATTGGAAGACAGCAACAGTGGCATAACCATACCTCCAGGGGGGTTGGGGACCCATTGTGTTACACTCCCAGGGCAACTGGGGGTGGGCAGATGTTTTAGACTGCTAGGGCACAAACATCCATATCACCAGGGGGAATGACAGACCATTTGTGGCAGGTATCACGGCCCCTGGGGGTAGGGCAGATGTGTGACCCTGCAAATGCAGATGCCACCATACCAGCATGATGATCACAGACCCTCCTTAGGCAGATATGTGGGCTACCTGTGTTACGGGGTGTTTTAGCATTTCAGTCACAGCAGCTGCCATGACACCAGGAGGGCATCTGGGACTCTGTGCACAGGTCCGTAGCCCCCTGGGTAATGGGCAAACCACTAAGATGTGATACATCGACAATATAGCATGTGTGTGTCACGAATACAGATGATTGAGATAGACTACTTTCACAAAGCTGCATGCACAGCTACATTTGACACTGGATATGTATATGGCTACACGGACCTGTCCCCATACACTTACCTCACGTGGGTAGTCCGCCACATGGTTGTACCGCCGTGTGACACGCTCCCAGGCCCTCCGTACCCTCACCAGGTCCTGCTGCCTGGAGGAACCTGGGAACAGCTTGTGCTGCCTTGGCTCAATAAGCTGTGCCAGGTGGTGCAGGTCCTGGCTGGTGAACGATGGCTTCCTGGACATGGTGGCCATTCTCACCTGCACACTACTCAGGGACGCACGCATGCGTTGACACGCCCCGCAGCATGCGCTGACACGCCCCGCGCCGCAGCACGCGCTGACACGCCCCGCGCCGCAGCACGCGCTGACACGCCCCGCGCCGCAGCACGCGCTGACACGCCCCGCGCCGCAGCACGCGCTGACACGCCCCGCGCCGCAGCACGCGCTGACACGCCCCGCGCCGCAGCACGCGCTGACACGCCCCGCGATGCACAGGCCTACGTGCGTCAACAAATGTATGAGTGTACTGCATTTGTTTCTGTCTCTGCTAGAACTAGTATACAGGATCTAGTGTTGTCCACAATCTACATAGTGATTTATGCTGCAGACACACATAGCAGTGATTTGTATGACATTTGTAAAAACAATGTTTGCTATGTTTTATTTCCTCAGGTGTCTGCCACACCTAGGTCTTGAACCAATAACCACTGGCTCTCAGGGCATTGTTCTCACCGGTGTGCTATGCCATTTCACATGGCAATGGTTGGCTCAACACATAAGCCAAGGGAGTGTGTTTAATAATCTGTGTTAATGTGTGCCCAGCCAAGCTGTGCAGGATGTCATAAGAGGGGGGGGGGAGCGTTAAGGTCTAGATGTCGGGATCGCGCAATATGTTGCATGGCGCACATTATCACACAATCGAGGGAGGTGTGACATGTTCATGTGCATTAATCATAGGTAAGGGTGCTGACATACAAGCGTTGTGGCAGAGGCGTGGCACATTGGTTGACGGACTGCCTGATGGTACAGGGGTCATGGGCTCGATCCCCCAGTGCAGCTCTTGCATACAACTGCCTGGGACCTTGCCCTTAACGTTTCAGCAGTGGTTTGTGTTAGCATTTTGTTATATTTACATTTGTGCTGCCAGCAAACACACCCTCACTGTGCCATAACCTAGGGTGCCACAGTAGTCACCCTATGGAGCACTCCAGAGAGCACATTATAAGGTGCACTGTCCACTAAGGCACCTTATAATGTTCCCTATGGGGCACCCCATGGAGCGCTGTCGAGGGTGCCATATGAGGGACCTACAGGCTACAGCACTGAGGGTGTTTTTGCTGGCCGCACTAATCAAGCATTAAACAATGATCTGCCTCAGACAGCCCTATCAATTGACCCACTGTGGGTTCACACCCATTACCTCTGCCACACAGACAGTGATGTAACCAGTGGGCTACAGCTGTATGGCCACACCCGGGCCCCTGGCAGGCTACAGAGGGACTGCAGGTCTCCATACCAACTGCTGTGGTTATCAGGTTGGGGTTAACCCACCCATACCCATGATGCACTGCACATGCGTATCAGCAGTCCACAGATGATCACAGGATGGGGTATGCAACCCCACAGCACCTTGGCCAGGTTGGGGGCACTGACCGTGTGCACCCACACAGCACCTCAGGCTGGTAGGGGGTACTAACCATGTGTGTTACTGGCACAGAGTGGCTACAGACCATCACATTGTGTGAGTACCATGCCCACCCTGAGGGGGACGTGGGGCACCCAGCACCATGTCCTCAGCCCCAGACATAGATGAGATACACTGTGCTGCAGATTGCCATCAGTGACAGTGTGAGATAGGTAGTCCTTGCCGATACATCTCTGAATACACCTCCATCCATATTGGTTTCCCAGTCCCATCTGGCCCTTGTGGACTATGATGCACTAAGAATAGTGCATATTCTGTGTGAGTGCCATGGCCACATGGTTACTGTGATGGGGGCGTGGCGCCTGTATGGGCCCATTGGCAGATTATGTAGTACCACCCAACCTGTCCTCTGGGGCTCAGGATCTCCCACCGACGGCTCCACATTCCTGCGATGGTGGCGGTAGAGGTGACCATCTACCTCAGTCCAGCTAGGGGTACACACAACCTTGGGGGCAGTCCTGTACACAGCCATACAGCAACAGGGGACAGACAGTAGGGCTGGAAATGCTCTGCTGCCCCCCACACCTATCTGACATTCTCCAGCAGCGGGCACAGTGAGTCCCCAGCCACCACACCCTGCAAGGTGTCCCAGCCATACACATACTAACTGCAAACAATGTGCTAGCTAGTCCGTAATGCATATTACTGGGGATGCTGTGTAGACCCACAACTGGGATGTGAGCACACCCACCGAGCAGTTAAGTCAGTGATTGGCCCCCAGAAAAGGGAACCCATATATATCACTTATATAACATACTATGTGGCACTATGGGGGAACCTAGTCATGCCGTGGTCACTGCTCAGTCAGGGCAGGGGTGCCTTTCCAGCAGGACCTGCTTTGGCCACTCTGTCCATGCAGGTGGCAGCCAGACACTACATTGTCCCGACCATTGCCCTGAGCCCTGTGCTGCTGCATCCTGCCCAGGCAGCCCTGTCCAGGCTTTACCCACATTACCTTGCTCCTCATTATGCACATAGGCAAGCTAACACTGGACACAGTGCAAAGAGTGTGGCCTGCGAACGGTGTGGGCAACCACCACACACTGGATGGACATACACACACTCCCACACCTATGACAGCACTGTGCAAATAGAGGCTCTTGGCAGCCCTGGCCACCTCAGCAGTCCTGGGCACAGTACAGGCATGGCTCTGGTACACGATACTGTTGGGGTCACTCCCCAGGGTGGTAAACAATGTCAAACACCAGACCTGATACACACTCCGCAGACATCAGAGAGGTTGGTATGGTATGACTAAAGGGAAGATTGTGCTTAACGTAGGGATTCCTATCCACCAGTGATCATACCAACCTTTTGATATATGTGTGCCATATCGCCAGGTTTAGTGTGGCATTGCTACGGTATGCAGGGGCTGATATTGGGAGCTTCAGATGGGGCTCGCCATCCTGCTGCTACAGGTGGTTTTGGATGATGGGGCCTGTGTGTCTGCCCCTGTTGGCCACTGCTCTGGGAAGAGGTTCCCAACTCCAGTCCTGCTGTTCCACAAACTATTCGGGTTTTCATGCTGTCCCTCATGTATATGCATGAGATACATCTGCAAACCATGGAGGCGGCACATGGGACAACAGCACAGGCATCTTTCTTGGCGACAGCATGAGACCTGCATGGTGTGTGGCCCTCCAGGACTGCATTAGGGAGAGACTGCTCTAGGTACTGCACATGTGTATGGTGTGTGTGCTCTATGGGGTAAAATATGGGTGTTGGACAGATGGTTCTGTTCACTGCACTAAAGGTTCGGCCTTTACTTCCACGGTTTCGTACTGCGTAAAATATGGGGACTGGGTTCTCAGGGGCCACAGCTGGGGTTTGAACCTCTGACCTCTTGCTCTTGAACACACTGTCTGTGTGTGCTGCACCACACTGTTGCCACAGAGATGCCATGACTGTTTGTCAGCCAGGGCCTGTCTGTTGCAGTGCACGGCACCCACCTGAACAGGGTTCGGCCACAGTCTGCTGTGGGCAGCTGCCACTGCCCCCTCCACCACCGGTACCCCTCTGCCACCATGCTGACATGCCGTTCTGCTGGTGGTGCACAGTCTCGGCCCATCCAGTGTGCGGGTAGGCGGCTGCCTATGGTGCGGGTTCTGGGGTAGGGGTGCCTGCATAGACATCCACGCTCCCCCCCCCCCCAGCACTCCTGCCACTGCTCTGTGCCCTTGGAGGCCAATACTGGCAACAGTGCTGGCAGTGTGGGCTGTGGGGGGGTGTTTGCAACAACACACACTGGATAGCAGATACACACTCCCACACCTATGCCAGCATTGTAGAACTATAGGGGTGTTTGGCAGCCCTGGCCACCGCTCCAGTCCTGGGCACAGTGCAGGCATGGCTATGGCACGCAATACTGTTGGGGTCACTCCCCAGGGTGGTAAACACTGTCAGACACAAGACCTGTAGCACACTCCACAGACATCAGAAAGGTTGCCATGATGCAGCTCAATCAGATAATTGTACTTAACCTCGGAATTGCTATCTGCCAGTTATCATAGCAACCTTTTGATAGCTGTGTACTGTATTCCCTGGTTTAGGGTGGCATTGCTAAGGTATGCAGGTGCTAATATTGGGAGATGCACGCAGGGCCCAATGTCCTGCCTCTCCAGGAGGCATTGGATAATGGAGCCTGTGGGTGCAGGTTTGTCTGCCCCTGTTGGCTGCTGCTTTACGGCAGAGGTTCCCAACCCCGGTCCTGGTGTGCGCAACACTGTTCGGGTTTTCATGCTGTCCCTCATGAATATGCATGGAATACATCTGAAATGCAGCACAGGCATCTTTATTAGAGGCAGCATAAAACCTGAATGGTGTTTGGCCCTCCAGGACTGCATTTGGGAGACTCTGCTCTAGGTAATGCTCCTGTTTCTGGTGTCTGTGCTCTGTTGGGTAAAACGTAGGTGTTTCGGGCATGTTTACGTCATCTGCAATAAAGGTTCTGTCTGTAGTAGCACGTTTCAGTTGTGGGTAAAATATGGGGACTGGGTTGGCAGGAACCATAGCTGGGACTTGAACTTGTGACCTTCTGCTTCTGAACACACTGGCTGTGTTCACCGCACCACACTGTAGTCACATAAATTGTGCAGTCCCTGGAGATACCATGGTTGTTTGTCAGACAGAGCCTGTCTGTTGCAGTGCATGGCTCCCACCTATACAGGGCTAGGCCATGGTCTGCTCTGGGCAGCAGCCACTGCCCCCTCCACCACCAGTACCCCTCCGCCACCATGCTGACATGGCCTTATATTGGAGACAGCATAAAGCCTGAATGATTTGTGGCCTTCCAGGACTGCATTTGGGGGACTCTGCTCTAGGTAATGTGCATGTTTATGGTGTCTGTGCTCGGTGGGGTAAAATATAGGCGTTTGAACCATGCGTATGTTCTCTGCAATAAAGGTTTGTCCTTACTATCACGGTTTAGTAGCGGGTAAAATATGGGGACTGGATTGGCAGTAGCCCCAGCTGGGACTTGAACTTGTGACCTTCTGCTCCTGAACACACTGGCTGTGTTCACTGCACCACACTGTGGTCACAGAGACAGTGCAGTTCCTGGAGATACCATTGGTGTTTGTCAGACAAAGCCTGTCTGTTGTAGTGCATGGCACCCACCTACACAGGGCTAGGCCATGGTCGGCTCTGGGCAGCTGCCACTGCCCCCCTCCACCTCCAGTACCCCTGTGCCACCGTGCTGACATGCCCTTCTGCTGGTGGTAATGGTGGTGTGCAGTCTCAAGCCATCCAGTGTGCAGGTAGGCGGCTGCCTATGGTGCGTGTTGTGGGGTAGGGGTGCCTGCATAAGCGTCCACGCTTCCCCCCAACACCGCCTGCCAATGTTCTGTGCCCTTTGGGGTACCTGCTGGGTACTATCCCCTGTGACACTGTGATAAACACTCTTGTGCCCTCATCAGTTGCTGTCTGGCTGCTGTTCAGTTTAAGCATTCCTAAGTGCCACCTAGGCATCTGCCTACACCGCACTGTGCCCCAGCTGCACCACAGCATGTGCCGCCTGCAGCCCTCTGTATCCCCTTTCCCAACATCTGTCCAGTTGCCCATTCCGACATGCCCGCCCTGCTGTTGTGGAACATGTGCATGCCATAGGTAACCTGTCCAATGGAGAGGGAAACCCTGATCAGTGCTATTTCACTGTGGGATCATTCACCTTGTATGGGGACGGAGCGTAGACCCTTCTAAAATTCATATTTATTTTTTGAGGCTTTCTTGGGAGTGTTTTTTGATGTTTCCCAATACTATCACTATTGCCCAGCTTGATTATGATTTTTTAAATTTTGTTGGGGTCATTTTCAATGTTTATTTGCACTTTTGTTCCGTGCACATGTATCACACATCACTTTTTTGTAGGTTTCCCTGGTTTTGCTGTACATTGCTGACAGAAATGGTTTCTTTTCCCTTTAAATCAGCTCTTACGCGAGGTTTTCACTTGCGTTATTTTTGGCCTCGAATTTCACATCGTTAGTGTGCGGGGAGCCTCTCCCCTCCCACTCTCCACCCATTGACCCCTTCTCTCCGCCCCTGGGGAGTCTTCCTCCGCCCTCCGGGAGCCTTTCCACGCCTTCAGCCCTTGTTTGTGCCGCTGCGCTCCTGAGCGCGCCCTAAAGCGCATTTTTGCCCCATAAAACGTCATTAGCGCGCGCTAAGGTACCTTAGCGCACGCTAATTGCGCAGCGTGCACGTTAAGAAGGTTTAGTAAACATACCCCTAGGAGTTTCTACTTCACACACACATTCTTTTATATGATAAGGTTACTTTTGAGACTAGTTTCAATGCTCTACCTCAGATTTTTGGCTTTTCTGAATCTGCACATTAGAATTAGGCTAGGAGTTTCTGCTTCAGGCGACCATTATGTTATATGGTAAGACAACCTTTGAGACTAGTTTCAAAGTTCTACCTCAAAGTCAGATTTTTGGCTTTTCAAAATCTGCACATTATATGAGATTTCCTACACTTAGAATTACACTAGGAGTTTCTACTTCCCATATTCTACACCCATATTCAAGATTGGAGTAATTTTACTAGACAACTATACAATATAATAACTAGACAGTATAATATAATATTTTACTAGACAACTAGACAATATAATACATCTATTAAAAATTACTACTTCTGCTTTAGATCCTTGTCCATTCTCATGGATTCAAATGTCTTGTGATGTCCTTGCTCCATTCATATTGAATTTAATTAATTCATCACTTGAGCAAGGTTACATTCCAGACATCCTAAAAAGTGCCTCTATGCGTCCACTTTTTAAAGGTAAGAAGCTTGACATTTCTAAGCCAAGTTCATACAGGCCAATTTCTAGTTTACCTTTTATGGCAAAAAAAATTAGAAAAAGCAGTTCAACTCCAACTTCAATCTCATGTGGATAGTTATGCTCTGCTTGATCATCAACAGCATGGATTTAGAATTGGGCATGACGTAGAAACTCTACTGCTGTCTTTAATGGATAGGCTTCTTAAAGAAATTGATAAACCTAATTCTGGTTTCATTTTAATTTTTCTTGCTAGTATGTTCATCTGTCTTAAGGATTCAGGCAGCATATGATTTTGATCTTAATTTCTGAAGTGCACATGCCAGAGCTTGGGGAAGATGGCAGTGAGTGCAGTGGTTCAAGAACCTGTCCTGTATCTGCATGCTTTTGGGAGGGTATTTTTTGTTGTTTTTTCAGGTTTATTTTTAACTCTCTCATTGATTTTAATGAGAAATTTGGATCGCTTGGTGCTTTTTATTTTAATATAAAATTTCTTAAATTAAAAAAAAAAAGCGCCTTTGGGCAGCTGGTATTCCCAGGCCTGTGTGGGCATCTGGGGTTTCTCCGCCCAACAGATGCTGGGATTCCTTTTCAGAGTGTGTGTGCATGTGGTTTGTTTTTCCCCATGATCTCTTTTTAAACTTGTTCCTGCTGTAGTATTCAGCTACATGGCCTGTTGCAGCCCATGACTAACCATCCCCACCCCTTGTGTGGTTGTTTCCATGACTGCTGCTTTTTTTGCCTCAATTGTGGTTGGGATGCGTGGGGTAACTTTTTTTTGCCATTTTGGAACTCTCCAATGGGGGCCTTAGGCATGATGCAGTTTCTGTGACCCTTGCCCCTCCTTTTTTTCCCATGGGGGTGTACTGTGGAGATGGCTGCCTGGTTCTTGTGGAGTAGCCCTAGCCTTAAGCCCTTTGGCCTCAGGGCTCTCTCTTTTTTAACTGGCTTGTGCTGCAGCTCCTAAAACAGTTCACAGCCTGTTTTCAATCTCTGCTAGCTACTTGACAATCCCCTTGGGGGATTCAAGGCCAGGGCCTCTCCTATGGGAGACCTCGGATCTATGAGTACATCTCTCAGACAGGGCCGGATTTACCTATACGCCATGTACGCCATGGCGTAGGGCCCACAGCCGGCAGGGGCCCACAAAAAAAGAACAAGTTGATTTTTTGTTAATACAATTTTAAAAAAAACCTGGTGGCTGCCGCCGCGGGGCCCCCTCTGCTGCCGCGGCAGCACCGACTGACCCGCGGGGGCCCCGTCTACAAGCTGAAGCCGTCGGGTCGGGTCGTCCCTCCCTCCCTCCCTCCGTGCAGGCTGCAGGCTGTGAGAGACGCGAAGGGAGAGTGTCTCCTCGCGTCTCTGTTAAGCCCGCAGGGGCTGATGGGAAATTTCCCATCAGCCCCTGCGAGCTTAACAGAGACGCGAGGAGACGCTCTCCCTTCGCGTCTCTCACAGCCCACAGCCTACAGCCTGCAGCCTGCACGGAGGGAGGGAGGGAGGACCGACCCGACCCGACGGCTTCAGCTTGTAGAAGGGGCCCCCGCGGGTCAGTCCGTGCTGCCGCGGCAGCAGAGGGGGCCCCGCGGCGGCAGCCACCCGTGTTTTGTTTTTAAATTAAATTTTATTTTAGGCCGGGGGGGGGGTATGACTGGTAATGGGCTGGGGGCTGGGGGGGGTAGGACTGGTAATGGGCTATGGGGTGGTAGGACAGGTAATGGGCTATTGGGGGGGCTGGGGCTGGAAATGGGCTGGGGGGGGTAGGGCTGGTAATGGGCTATTGGGGGGGTAGGACTGGTAATGGGCTATTGGGGGGGCTGGGGCTGGAAATGGGCTGGGGGGTTAAGGCTAGAGGTGGGCTGATGGGGTTAGGACTGGAAATGAACTGAGGGCTGTTGTGAGCCCTTAGAACTGGCAAAGGGCTTTGGGGGGGGTTAAGACTGGTAATGGGCTGTGGGCTGATGGGGGCTGTCTGGTATTGGGCTATGGGGGGGCTAGGACTGGAAATGGGCTGGGGGGTTAAGACTGGAGGTGGGCTGATGGGGTTAGGACTGGTAATGGGCTGTTGGGGGGGGGTTAGAACTGGTAATGGGCTTTGGGGGGGTTAAGACTGGTAATGGGCTGTGGGCTGATGGGGGTTGTCTGGTAATGGGCTATGGGGGCTAGGACTGGAAATGGGCTGGGGGGGTTAAAACTGGAGGTGGGATGATGGGGTTAGGACTGGTAATGGGCTGTGGGCTGATTGGGGGGGGGGGTAGGACTGGCAATGGGCTATGGGGGGCTGACTGGAAATGGGTTGATGGGGTTAGGACTGGAAGTGGGCTGATGGGGGGTTAGGACTGGTAATGGGTTATAGGGGGGGCTTAAACTGAAAATGGGGTGATGGGGGGTTAAGGACTGTAAGTGGGTTGATGGGGGGCTAGGACTGGTATTGGGTTGGGGGGTTGCTAGGACTGGAAATGGGCTGATGGATGGCTAGGACTGGAAATGGGCTGATGCAGGGACTAGAAGGGAATGGATGCTGGGTGAGGCTGGAACTAGAAGGGAGCTGATGTTGGGGGAGGATTAGAATGGGATGGGGCTGGAAGAGTAAAATGGAGAAGGGAAAAATATTTTGTGTGGGAGGGATAAAAAATCTACAATTGGCCGGGTATTGGGAGAGTAAGTGGGGATTGAGGATGGAGGGGTAAAATTTGAGTGGATGAAATAGGAATGAGGAAAGAGCAAAAGGAGAAAGATTAGTATGTTAAAGCAGATGTAGAGAGAGAATGGAAAAAAATCTAGAAGAGAGAAGAAAGGACAAATGGACAGCAGACGATGGAGAGTTAGCAGAAGACACGAAGAAACCAGAAGAAAGTGGCTGGAGCAATTGCAGCTGAAAAAAATGCACAAAAGGTAGAAAAATATCTCTTTATTTTGAATTTATTAATTGGAATATGTCAGCTCTGGTAAATGTGCATCATTAACGTCTGCGCTTTGTTTAGTACAAGAGCAAATTAATGTATAGTTTTATTTCTACAGTGTTGTACATTCCAAGTTTGGCTTTTGGGATTCCCAGTTTAATTATTGTCTTCCTGTTTCTAAATTGTGATTACTTGTTTGGTGATGGTCTATGTTCTGCATGTGTAACTGAGCTGAGGTGTTCTGTTTATATAATTCCTATTTGACATTGCCACTTGTTCTCTTTCCCCAGTAGGTCATGTATTGTTGTTCTCTGAAATGTATTGGTTTAATATTTGCAGTGTTGCCTTTTGATTGGTAGAGTATGGTGCTTTGTGAGTCCTGGTAGTGCTGTTAGGATACGGCGGGTTTACTATGGGTTCTAAATGGGCAGTGTTTGTAGTAGTTCCTAATGTGTCTGGCAGTTGGCACTGGATTATAGTAATGTAGAAATCTTTTAGTCTTTCTTTATCCATACACTCATTAAGAGGCACGTTTACTAAAAGTTAGTATATGGTAACATTATGCAAATATTTATGCAAATGGGGCCCCTTATGCAAATGAGGCCCCGCACCCCCCTTGGGCCGCCCCTGCTGGGGGCCCACAATTCTTGTTGGCGTAGGGCCTCACTCAAGGTAAATCCGGCCCTGCTCTCAGATGAAAGGTGATGGCACCCACTTTGCCCTTGCACTTATTCATGCGTCTGAGCTCAACTCTTACCTTCTATAGGGACTGGTTGAAGGACTCAAGAGAAAATACCTTTATCAGAAGAAAAGTCTGAAGAGGGTGGGATTTTTTTTTCTTTTTTCCTCTGAAAGGCTAGCTTCTTCCCCAAGCTCTGGCATGTGCACTTCAGAAATTAAGATCTCAATCATATGCTGCCTGAATCTTTAAGACAGATGAACATACTACAGTAATTCCATCTGACCTTCCCATATCCCAACAAGGAACAAGTTTCCATATGAAGGTATTTCTTAGCCAAGATTCATGCAGTGCGTGGCTAAAGTAGCATTATATCTCTGAAGAGAAATGGAACCATGTCTGGTGCTTCTTAAACTTCATGAGGCCAGAGGCCAAAAATACGGAAGTTTGCATACATGGCCTGCTTAAAGATGAACAACTTAAGATGTGGCAAACTCCGTTTATCATACAACCATTTCTGAAAACTTGGAGGTCATTGAAGTCTTCCAAGGGGCAATTATTAGAAACATAGTAATATGACGACAGAAAAAGACCACATGGCCTATCTAGTCTGTCCTTCCATATCAACAACTACAAATGCAATGTGTGCCTTCGAGTCAACAGTCCCATTTTTTCCTTTAGAGATCCTCTGTGTTTGTCCCATGCTTTTTTAAATTCAGATACTGTCCTCATCTCTACCACCTCCACTGGGATACTATTTCATTCTCAGCCTGCACAGTTGCTCATCAGCTCTGCGTGGTACAATATATGCATACTGCTTTCCAAACAGTGCCATTTTCTCCACTTATCACCTCAAGTGCAATTGTAGCTTGCTATCTTAGCACAAGCTGATAAATGCAGAACTCATCCAATCATGTCATCACAATATAAAAGGACTAGGGGACATGCAATGAAGCTACAGGGTAACATTTAAAACTAACAAAAGAAGATATTTTTTCACTCAACGTGTAATCAAACTCTGGAATTTGTTACTGGAAGATGTAGTAAAAGCTGTTACTGTAGCTGGGTTTAAAAAAGGTTTGGACAAGTTCCTGGAGAAAAGGTCCATAAACCATTATTAAAAGTGACCTGGGATATCACTGCTTGACCCAATACAAGCATTGAGGAACGTGTGTCCTTTGGGGAAACTGCTAGGTACTTATGACCTAGATTGGCCACTGTTGGAAACAGGATACTGGGTTTGATGGACCTTGGTCTGACCCAGTATGGCATATCTTATTTTCTTATGTTCTTAATCCAAACAGCATAGTACATCTACAATATATTTGAGAATCTCAACTTCCAAAAGTTTCACCACAGCCGCTAGGCACCTAGTTTGCTTATATACCTCTGGCCTGTTCACACCAGGCTAGCACTTGTTTAATTTATATGCAGAATAAATAATCAGAGAAGCAGGACTGTATGAAGACAACCAAGGTGTGAAGATTGTTGGAAGACTCATCAACAACCTTCGCTATGCTGAAAGTGAAGAAGAACTAAAAATTTGTTTCTCAAGGTCTTAAAATGGGCCTGCACCTTAATGTAAAGAAGACAAAAATCCTGACAACTGTCAAAATCAAAAAGTTCATTGTTGAGGGAAAAAAAATTGAAATAGTAGACAACTTGGATTAACTATCAATAAAGAAACAACAAGCAGGTCACATGCTGAATCTCATCATCACCCCTTCCGCATTTTCATTACTACCATCATCGCTCTCATCATGTCCACTCCCGTGGACTGATCATTTTTGCATCCATTGTTCTCTGAGACTTTCTTTTCTCTCCAGCCCCTCGTCCTTGTCCTCTCCACCTCGGCAAGCCTGGTGTCGCATTCCTCCCCACACTCTACAGCTTGTTCCATCAGCTGATCAGCTCCTCCCCTCAGATTTCCCCCTCCTGCCATTGACTCCCAGGTTTCTACCTGGAACGATACCCTCTTCACTGCACTTGATCTCCTAGTTTCTCCTTGTTCCCTCCCCGTTATTCACTGCCCCCGTAAGCATGCATGGTATCATCTGGGTCTTCGACTCCTTTGCTCATACTTGCGCCATGTAGAGCGTGCCTGGTGTTCCCACCCTTCACTACTATGCAGGCTGTATTTCATAAGAACATAAGATATGCCATACTGGTCAGACCAAGGTCCATCAAGCCCAGTATCCTGTTTCCAACAGCGGCCAATCTAGGTCATACGTACCTAGCAGTTTCCCCAAAAGACACAGGTTCCACAATGCTTGTACTGGGTCAAGCATTGATATCCTGGGTCCCTTCTTAATAATGGTTTATGGACCTTTCCTCCAGGAACTTGTCCAAACATTTTTTAAACCCATTTACCCTAACAGCTTTTACTACATCCACCGGTAACAAATTCCAGAGTTTGATTACACGTTGAGTGAAAAAATATTTTCTTTTATTAGTCTTAAATAGTTTACCGTGTAGCTTCATTGCATGTCCCCTAGTCTTTCTATATTCTGATAACGTAAACAATCGATCTATGTTTACCCTTTCCACTCTGTTCATTAATTTATAGATTTCTCTCATATCTTCCCTCAGCCGTCTCTTTTCCAGGTTAAAGAGCCCTAACCTTTTTAGCCTTTCTTCATAGGAGTATCCTTCCATTCCCTTTACCATTTTGGTGGCTCTTCTCTGAACCTTTTCTAATATCGCTATATCCTTTTTAAGATACGGCGACCAGAATTGCACACAATATTCAAGGTGCGGTCTCACCATGGAACGATATAGAGGCATTATAATATCTTTTGTTTTATTTTCCATTCCTTTCCTTATGATACATAGCATTCTATTTGCTCTCTTGGCCGCCGCTGCACACTGGGCCGAGGGTTTTAACATGTTATCCACAATGACGCCTAAATCTTTTTCCTGGGTGGTGGTTCCTAATGTGGAACCTTGCATCGTGTAACCATAGTTTGGGTTGTTCTTCCCTAGGTGCATAACTTTGCACTTCTCCACATTAAATTTCAACTGCCATTTTGATGCCCAGTCTTCCAATTTATCAAGAACATCTTGCAATTTTCCACAATCCTCTTGGGTTTTAACAGCTTTAAATAATTTTGTGTCATCTGCAAATTTGATAACCTCACTCGTTATTCCACTTTCCAGGTCATTTATGAATATGTCAAAAAGCAGCGGACCCAGCACAGATCCCTGGGGTACACCACTATTCATCTTTCTCCATTGGGAAAATTGGCCATTTAGCCCAACCCTCTGCTTTCTATCTTTTAACCAGTTCCTGATCCACATTAGTACACTGCCTCCTACCACATGACTCTTTAGTTTTGGCAAAAGTCTCTGATGAGGGACCTTGTCAAAGGCTTTCTGAAAGTCCAGATACACTATATCAACTGACTCACCTTTGTCCACCTGTTTATTCACACCTTCAAAAAAACATAACAGATTAGTAAGACAAGATCTTCCTTGTCTAAAGCCATGTTGGCCGTCTCCCATTAGGCCATGCCTATCTACATGCTGAGTAATTTTATTCTTTATGATGGTTTCTACCATTTTTCCCAGTACTGACGTCAAGCTCACCGGTCTGTAGTTTCTCGGATCACCCCTGGAACCCTTTTTAAAAACTGGTGTTACATTGGTGATCCTCCACTCTTCAGGTATTAGAGATGATTTAAATGATAGTTCACAAATTACTAGTCAAGTCTGTAATCTCATATTTCAGTTCTTTCAACACCCTTGGATGTATACCATCCGGCCCAGGTGATTTGCTATTCTTCAGTTTATCTAATAGTTGTAACACATCTTCCCGATGTATCGATATTTCCTTCAATTCTTCCGCACCTTCAAATACCACTTCAGTCATGGGTAACATCCCTACATCTTCCTCAGTAAAGACCGAAGCAAAGAATTCATTCAGTCTCTCCGCTATCGCCTTGTCGCCTCTTGGTGCCCCTTTAACCCCTCTATCATCTAATGGATCAACTGACTCTCTCACAGGTTTTTTGCTATGCATGTACTTGAAAAAGTATTTATTTCATGTTTTTGCTTTCGTAGCAAGCCTCTTCTCAAATTCTCCCTTTGCCTGCCTTATCAATGCCTTGCATTTGACTTACCAGTGCTTGTGCTGTTTCCAGGTTTCATCGTTTGGTTCTTTTTTCCCATTTCTTGAAAGATGCTTTTTTGGCAACAACAGCCTCTCTGACCTCCCCTTTAAACCATGCTGGCAGTTTTTTGGACTTCCTTCCACTTTTCTTAAAGCGTGGAATACAGCTGGTCTGGGCTTCCAAGAGAGTATTTTTCAACAACACCCAAGCTTGATGTAAGTCTTTAACCTTTGCAACTGCTCCTTTTAATTTTTTTCTTAACTATTTTCCTCATTTTATCATAGTTTCGCTTTTGAAAGTTAAAAGGTAGTACTGTGGATTTCCTTACTATCCCTCCACTAATTAAATCAAAGGTGATCATGCTATGATCACTATTGCCAAGTGGCCCCAACACCCTAATCTCTTGAACTAGATCTGGTGTTCCACTAAGGACTAGGTCTAATATGGCTTCCCCTCTGGTCGGTTCATGAACCAGCTGCTCCAAGAAGCAGTCATTTATTTCATCTAGGAACTTTATCTCCCTAGCATGTCCTGTCGTGACACTGACCCAGTCGATACCGGGGTAATTGAAACCACTCATTATTATTACTGCGCTGTAACTTTTGTTAGCTTCCTTGATTTCTTTGAGCATTTCATCATCCATTGGTTCATTCTAGCCAGGCGGTCGATAGTACACCCCCACTGCCATCGCCTTCCCCTTTTTACATGGAATTTCAATCCATAGAGATTCTACAGCAAATTTTGTTTCCTGCAAAACTTTAAACCTTTCTGACTCAATGCCTTCTCTAACATAGAGCGCAACCCCTCCACCAATTTGATCAGCTGTATCATTATGATATAGTTTATACCCAGGTATCACAGTGTCCCACTGGTTGTCCTCCTTCCACCATGTCTCTGATATTCCAATCATATCTAACCTCTCATTTAGTGCTATATTTTCTAACTCTCCCATCTTATTTTTTAGACTTCTAGCATTTGCATACAAGCATTTTAGAGACTGTATTTTATTCATATTAATTTGGCTATTGGTAGACATGGGTAATTTGGGATCTTTAAGCTCTGTCTCCTCCATACTCGAGGGCATTTGGGCTACTTTACTCTCTTTTGGAACCTGTGATAAGGAAGCATATCATAGCTCAGGTAGGAGCTATAGAAAAGATGATGTGACTCTGAACAAGCAACCTGTCAGTTCTGGTAGAATTGAGAAAACAGAGTTTTCACATAAAAGACTACCAGTCCCAGAATGCACCAGCTTTCCAGCAGCCATGAGAGGGGCTGAAGTGAGAGAATGTGTGTGCAATCAAGAGAACTATGAGGTAATCCCTAAGCACTCATCTCAAAGGGCAGGGCTTGATTCAACACAGCTGCGCTGTGTTAGGGAGCAGCACACATTAGGAAAGAATAAGAATAGAGATTATTCTTCAGGAAACAGTTTCAGCAACAGTTTCAAGAACAGCTTCAGGAAGAGATACAGAGGGGAGAGCTTCAGCAACGGCTACAAGCACCACTATCACCTGGAGAAACAGAAGCCAAGCCAAGCGGATAGAGAAAGAAGGAAACTCTCTGGAAGGAAGAGAAGAAAGCCCATTGGAAGGTCTGGGAGATTCCAAGGCAGTACCCATACTGGGAGGTATTCCAAATGCCAGCAGAGTCCATTGGACTGGATTCAGCCAGAGGAATGGATTGGCAGAGATAGGAATCACCAGTGGCTACCTGGAAGAGAGAAGACTGCATGTGGAAGGGATTTTCAGACCAAGGCCAGAAGGTATGTGAGAGAAGATCCAGTGTCCAGGGATCAAGATTGGAAGGCTGGACATCAGAATTGGATTACATATTGGCCAGGCTATACAGAGAGAAATAATGATAGCAGGAGAGGCTCAGGTATGAACACTGATCCAGACCCTATCTATAATAGAGAATGGCAGCAAGGGAATAAGCATTCTCATGATAGTGCCTTAATGAAAGACTCATCTGTGCCAATGTATGATATTGACCCTATGATTGTTGATGCAGGGGGAGATACAGCAGATGAAAATACAGTTTATATGGACTGTTCTCTATCTAAATGCTATTACTAGTTTTCTCTGAGCAAACACATCAGCCATCACAAAGAAACCTAACTTTGTTCTGTATTTCCACTGCAAACAGCTCTTAAAGCAGGATTTGGGCTCACACAGTAGCAGCCAGCCAGCTAAAGGCTTTCAGCTGGTCCATTGATAGTAATTAGGGCTGCACCTGATTGTGTGTGTGAGCAAGGGAGAATCCCTGCTGAGATCGGCGTGGAAAATAAGCAGAAGTTAACCTAACCAGCAAAGTTTATTCTTTACTTTGTGCCTTTGTATTTGGTAATTATTTGCTAAGAAAACATTAGCTAATTGCCTGACAAGCTGAAGGTTGTTTTCTGGTTTACTTTGTGACTTTTTGTTATCCATTTTAAACACTGCAAGCAAGTAACCTCATTTATAGTGCTATCAAGCATACATGTGCTGGGTGAATTAAACCCCATCAATAAAAGAAGTATTTTATTGATCTTACCACTTGGTTTCACAACTCAAATTATTGTCATCAGCTGTGTTTGGGAGTGAATGAACTACAATACCCACAATACCTTGCAAGAATCATATCAATATATGCATCGTCAAGATTGTGTAAGTTCTCACCCTAGGCAGCCGTCTGACAAACCTCACTGCTTTTGGTAGTATCCTTCAAGGATGCATTCTTCCAAACCATGTGCTCTTGTGCGACTGTCAGCTTTCCCCTATTATCTAGTTTAAAAGCTGCTCTATCTCCTTTTTAAAGGTTAATGCCAGCAGCCTGGATCCATCCCGGTTAAGGTGAAGCCCATCCTTTCGGAAGAGCCCCTCCTTTCCCCAGAACGTTCCCCAGTTGCTAACAAATCCAAAACCCTCATCTCTGCACCACTGTCTCATCCACGCATTGAGACTCTGTAGCTCTGCCTGCCTTTTGGGTCCTGCGCGTGGAACGGGAAGCATTTCGGAGAACGCTACCCTGGAAGTTCTGGATTTCATCTTCCTACCTAAAAGCCTAAATTTAGCCTCCAGAACCTCCCTACCACATTTTCCTATGTCATAGGTACCGACATGTACCAAGACAGCAGACTCCTCCCCAGCACTATCTAAGACCTTATCTAGGTGGCGCATGAGGTCCGCTACCTTCGCACCAGGCAGGCATGTTACCAGGCGATCCTCACGTCCACCAGCCACCCGGCTATCTACATGCGTAATGATCAAATCACCAACTATAACTGCTGTCCTAACCCTTCCCTCATGGGCACATAGCCCTGGAGAAACTTCCTGGTGCGAGAGGGTTTTACATCACCTGGAGGACAGGTCCTAGTTACAGGATCACTTCCTGCCACACCAGAGTGATTCTCTCCTGTCACGTGACCTCTCTCCTCCATGGCAACAGGAATGCTGCCAGACTGGAGGTGGGACTTCAGGACTATATCCCTGTAGATCTCGTCTATGTACCTCTCTGTCTTTCTTATATTTTCCAAGTCTGCTATTCTAGCCTCTAGAGAACGGACTCGTTCCCTGAGAGCAAAGAGCTCCTTGCACCTAGTGCACACGTAAGACCTCTCACCAACTGGGAGAAAATTATACATGTGACACTCAATGCAAAAGACTGGAAAGCCCCCATCTCGCTGCTGAACTGCTGTCTGCATCTTAGTTTTAAGTTTGTGTTTAGATCTTTAAGTTCTTTACTTACTAAGGGTTGCTATGGATATTTATACTAATAAAACTGTACTTAATACGTTTAATATACCTTGTTCACCTGAAGCTTAATTAATCTCAGGTCCTTAGTGCATGACTGATTTGGGTAACGAGCTTCACCTGAGAGCACCTCCTGTCTTTTAAGATGTGTAAGTACCTGTAAAGCTACGATTATCCCAGGGGTGAGCAGGTATTGGGGAGGGAGGGAGGGAAATAACACTTATTAAAAGAGGGCTGCTACACAGTACCCTGTCTTGTGCTGCTGAGGTAAGCTATATTCTGATTTGATATAAATTATAGCTCTTTGTTGCTGCTAGGCTCTAACTTATTATGAAATTTAAACTACAAGCTCTCTGCTGGGTTCTAAATGTAACCAGAAAGCTCTCTTTTGTGTTTTAAATTTAAACTAAAAGTACTTTGCTGGTGCTAGGCCCTGAGTGACTATTACATTTAAACTACAAGCTCTCTGCTGGGTTCCAAATTTAACCAGAAAACTCTCTTCTGTGTTTTAAATTTAAACTAAAAGTACTTTGCTGATACTAGGCCCTGAGTGACTATTAAATTTAAACTACAAACTCTCTACTGGGTATGAAATGTAACCAGAAAGTTCTCTTCTGTGTTTTAAATTCAAACTTAAACTGCTGCTACTAGGCCCTGACTGATTTAACAAAAAATAGTGGGTTCACAGATTAATTAGCTTTAATACAAAGAATTCCTTTCAGAAAATTCCCAGAAGTATATACTCACAATTGCAGATCTTTCTCCAAAAGTAACAGTCCCCTTTTCTAGTCCTTCAAGACTCACCACCATCAGCAAGAATATTGTTTGTCCATCAACCAGGCCAAGCACCATTACTATTCCCATTTCATTTCCTCAGCTTTGTAATACTCGGTGTTCGGGGCTCTTTCGTCTCTTCCTACCTTATTTTCCCCCTCTGCCTCAGTGGTCCCGGACCCCGTTGTGTTGGCTAATTTCTTCTCAGACAAAGTCCATTCCCTTCGCTCCTCCCTTCCTTCCTGCCCCAGTCCTCTTTCCCCTGTCCCCCCTTTATCCCCGCCCATTCCTTCCTCCTCTATCACAAACTCTTGGTCGTCCTTTAGTCCTTTAGCCTGATTTCCACTTCCGAGCTAGACCTTATCAGCCACCCATAAGACCACTTGTTCCCTTGACCCCATCCCCTCAGCTTGACTCATCGCTCTCTCTCCTCCCTCTGCTTCTTGCTATGCTCAACACTAGCCTGTCGTCTAATTTCTTCCCCATTTTCTGGAAGCATGCACTTGTCCGCCCTATCCTTAAGAAGCCTTCCCTTGACCCTTCCCTCCCTGCCAACTGGGAAGACCCATATAAGCAATGTAGCAAGAGCCGTATACCATAAAATTCGATCCCTCAGACACCTACGCTCCCTACTTGAACCAGATGACTTCCAGACAGTGTATCAAGCTCTGGTCTTACCACATATCGACTATGCCAACGCACTACTCCATGGTCTACCACAATCCACTTTGCTTCCATTACAGTTAGCAATGAACTCAGCAGCATGAGTTCTCCAGGGCGCTGCCATGAGGGAACACATGACACCCATCCTGAAACAATTACACTGGCTCCCTATAAAAGGCAGGATCACATTCAAGACCATACTAATGACCTTTAAGATCATAAACGGACTCGCCCCATCTTCCTTATCCAATCTCATACTGATAACCCCCCCTAATAGATTTAGAAGATCTCATGCCGCCAATAAACTAGTAGTCCCAAAAGAAACGACCAAGTGTTGCCAAAGCACAACGAACAGGGCTTTTAAGCTCGCCGCATCTAAATGCTGGAACACCCTTCCACACAGTGTCCGTGATATCACCAATCTAACCCAGTTTAGAAAAGCCGTGAAACATTACCTCTTCCTCTTACATTACCCGGATGACAGCACCACTGATCACTCACCATCCAGCTAGGCAAATCTACACAAATGTCCAATCAATTTGCATTGTACACATGTAAATAGTTACCCCTGTTTCTTTCCAAGTTCCTATTCCTGTTAATTGTAAACACAAATCAAGTCATTTGAAATGTGTATGTAAAATGTTCCATGTAAACCGCACTGATGGAAAATAGCGCGGTATATAAGAAAATGTAAATAAATAAAATAAATAAATAAATAACTGGCGTCCAGTGTCTATCCTCCCTATATTATCTAAAGTTCTTAAATGCTTTGTTTTTTCTCGGCTGTCTATGCGTCTCCTTACCCTCGATCCATTTCATCCACGTCGGTCCTAGAAGGACATAACTTCGAGTCAATTCTTCTCTCATTGTTAAATAAACTCTATGTTGTGCACAAATGGAGTGACTTTACTATTGTGGTTTCTCTTGATCTCTCCTCTGCATTTGACCTGGTGGACCATCCCGCTCTCCTCTCTCGTCTATCAGACTTTGTCGTTGCTGGTACTTCATTCAAATGATTTCGCTCTTTTCTTACTGCATGCTGTTTTTCTGTCTTTTCTGGTACTTTGGCCTCTCCTGCTATCTCCCTGACCTGTGGTGTCCCCCAGGGTTCAGTTTTGTCACCCCTCATGTTTAATGCTTTCTTGGCCCCTCTCTGCCTTTTGGTCCAGCAGTCTGGTGTCTCCACATACTTCTTCTACACCACACCCATTCATCGGCTCCTGACCTTTCTGTATTGAAAGATGAAATTCATTCCTGGCTATCTGCCAATTATCTGCATTTGAATCCAGTTAAATCCTCTGCCATTTGAATAATTTTTGGATCCCCTTCTCCCTCATTAGTCCCCATTCTGGTTAATAATGCTGTACCCCTGGTGCCCTCCTTTCGTTATCTCAGGGTAATCCTGGACTCTTCCTTGACTTTTGAAGAACACGTTTCCTTTGTTTACCGATGCTGTTTCTTCTACCTTCATCAGATTGCACTTTCCTCTGAGACACTGTCCACACTTCTCCTGTCTCTGATCATTTCCAAAATCGATTACTGCAATTGATTATTGGCTGGCCTTCCCCAACATCAGTTGCACAGATTTCAGTTGCTACAGAACACTGCTGCATGCATCCTCCATCATTCCTCTCGTTTTGATCACATCTTCCCTCTTCTGGCTCATTTACACTAGCTTACAGTCCGTTTCAGAATCCAGTATAAAATACTCATCACTGCTCATAGGGTCATTCACACCTCTACTCCTCGCTATTTGGCTGACCTCCTTCACTTTCATCATCCCCCTTGGCTCCTGTTCACACTCACTGCCTAGCTCTCCCCTCTGTCACACAGGCACATCTGGAATGCATCCGAGGTGCTGCCTTTTTCTTCCTGACCTGTGGAACTCACTTCCCCTCTCTCTGCGCTCTGAACTTTCCTTCCCCAGGTTTAAAACTGCCTTAAAAATGCATTTGTTTGAGCTAGCTTTTGGCATATCCACTCATATACCCCATCTCCACTGTAGTTAGTCTCATGGGATACTGTCAGTTAGATTACTATGCATGTCTGTTGTCTCGCCCCCTCTCCTCTGTCAATTATTTCTGTCTTTTCTCTTCTGTCCTTTTATTCTTTCTTTTTATTTTGATTGGCGTTTCTTTCTTCTTTACCTCCTTTGTAGCTTTTTATGCTTATTATATTGTAAACCGCTTTATACTCCGGCCATAGTGATATATCAAATGACGGCATAAATAAATAAAGAAATCCGATGACGCATTGCTCTTGGCAGATTGGCTATGAGGGACCTAGACAAGATTCTCAAGAGCAAAGATGTCTCTCTCCATACAAAGATTCAAATCATTCAATGCTTGATATTTTCAATACCTCATATGGATGTGAAAGTTGGACAGTGAAAAACATAGACAGGAAGAAAATTGATGCCTTTGAATTATAGTGCTGGTAACAAATACTGTGTATACCATGGATTGCCCAAAGAACAAACCAGTCAGTACTAGAGGAGATCAAACCTAAGCTTTCTTCAGAAGTTCAGATTACAAGACTTTAATTTTCATACTTTGAACTCATCATGCGAAGAGAGAGATCATTAGAGAAAGGCATCATGCTTGGTAAGGTAGACGGTCCATGCAAAAGATAGTCCAGCAATGAGATGGATCGATACAATAATAGCAGCTATGGGTACCACTTTGTCAACAATGGGCCGCTTTAATGAAGAATGAACACAGTTTAGGACAACTATCCAGAGGATTGCCATGTGTCGACACCGTCTCAACGGCGCTTAACAACAACAAGGAGGCAATGAAGTGGCTTTAGAAGAGGGGTTATGTGGGCATAGCGACACTAGAGCAAGATTATGTTTATTTGTTCTTGATATACTGCCCTTTATAACATCAGGACAGTTTACAATCGGATATAACATTCGGAATTGGCTCTAGGCCAGAGTAGGAAAAGGAACTACAATCTTGACAGAAAAGAGAAGGCAGCAAACAACCTGACAAGACGTAGAGGAGAAATCAACAAACATAGCCAGAGATGAAAAGGTGTGTTTTCAGTAAAGATTTAAATGTAGAGTAATTCTGTTCCAAATGGAGTGGTATGGGCAGGGAGTTCCAGATGGCGGGACCAAGGAGGAAGGCGGCAGAATGACGGGTGGATTACAGATGTGTGCGTGACAGGGGGGCGGAGGTGGAGACAGTTTATGTAAAGTGAACAGAGGTTGCAGGGTCAGGACATGAAAGTGAAGAAGGTCAGCTAGATATTGTGGCGTGTGGGTATTGATTGCTTGATGCACCAAGGTAAGGATCTTGTAACGAATATGGTATTCAATGGGGAGTCAGTGCAAATGGAGTAATAATGGGGTAATGTGGTCTCTTCGTGAGGAATGAGTTATGATCCTGGCCACGGTATTCTTTATAAGCTGGAGACGATGTAGCTGAGTATGGGTGACACCTGCGAGGGCGGAATTACAGAAATTGAGATGAGACATAACTGTGGACAGAGTGAGTCAAGGCAGAGGGAGAAAGAAAAGGACGACTAGACGTATTTGACAAAGAAAGAAGTAGGATGTCTTGGCGAGCTGGGAAATATGATTTTTGTGGGTTAAATTAGAATCAAGTAAGACCCCCAAGTACCGAAAGGATGAGACTATGAGTATGGAGGAATTTCCAAGAGTAGGAGCAATTAAAGGGCAGAGACTCACAAAGGTAAACCAGGTGGAGGATGTCTTAGCCAGATTTAGGTGAAGGCAATTCGTAGATAACCATTCTGCTACTTGGGTGAGGCAAGAATTTAAGTCCAAGGTCAGGATGAAGGGGATTAGTGTGATGAAGTATAACAATATCGTCTGTGTAATAAAAGCTGATAGACCAGACTGCTGAATATGGAGAGCAAGTGGCGCAAGAAAGAGATTAAATAGAAGAGGAGCCAGGACCGAACCTTGGGGGACACAACAGGGGAAGATGGTAGGGTCCGAGAGAGACTGCGAGCTGGCAGATGAGACCACATAGAAGGAACGGGAGGAGAGAAAGGAGTGAAACCAACAATAGACAGAACCATGAAGGCCGGCATCCCGAAGGCGTGAGAGAAGGAGTGAGTGATCAACGAGATCGAAAACTGCCGAGAGATCTAGAGAAACTACCACCAATACGTTACCCATGTGGAGTTTTGAATGCATTGAAGAGGAAAAAGATGAGTTAGCGAGAGACCAGTGAGGATCAGGTTGCAGGAGGAGGAGGTGGGCATCACATAAGCAGGAGATGTGCAGGGGGAGGAGGTGGGCATCACATATGGTTACCAGATGTCCCTGATTTTCAGGGATTGTCCCTGACTTTAGACCTGTGTCCCTGATTCCCACCTATTTGTCAGCTTCCTGTCCCTGATTCCAGCAATGGGGACAAAAGGAGTAGAAAAAAATTATTTTCAATTTAGTGATTTTAATGTCAGTTTTTAGAATTTACATCCATTATCTTTATATTTTGCACAGTACAGGGAAAATAATGTCAGTGTTTCTATTTCTCTGTTGATTTGTCTGCTTGGAAGTGATATTGTTGCTCTCATGGGATGCGGGTGGGGGGCAGCCTTGTTGTTCAAACCTGGAACTAAGGTGCCATCCCCCCATGTCTCCTCCCTCCCCCCCTCCCACCCGTTCAGATAAGTGTCCCAGATTTGTCTGCAAAAAAATCTGGTAACCTTAGCATCACAGGGTCTGTCAGAGCATGAAGGCAGGACCTTCACTCGTTTCACTTCAGGGATGTCACTACTACTGCAACCAACACAGGAAGGTAACAGGGAGATTGAGGGGAGGATCAGGGTAGTGGCATTTGGAGGGGAGGGGGGAAATTTCCTCCTCCTCTTCATTATCTGTGGGCACCTAAAGAGTAAACACAGCCCTGAATTTCTCCCCACTTTGTAATAAAGCTCCTGTTTCATGAGAGTTAAGGATGCCAGGTTGGTGTATATGTTTTTCTTTATTTTTACAGTTTTGTCAAACAATCATCACACACTGACAAAAAAAAATTGATTAATTGCCTTGAAAGTCACATCTCCATTAGCTGTTTAGTTTGTTATAATGAAACAAACCCTCTTTGGATAACTACCTTGAGATAATCAATCATTAAAATCCAAACAGTTGAATCTGATGGTTTCTAGAGAGAAAGGGATTATGTGCATACAACAAGAGCATAAACAACCAAGACGGTGACTCCTGTGACTTACAATAGAATTCCATAGGGAAAATTAATCTGCCAAATGCAAAGGAAAGTTTGGGCTTACAGTCTGATGGAACAAAGTTGCTTTTCTTGCTCTTTAATTTACTCCAGGTCATGATCAATATCATAGGGTTTTGTTTTACTTTTTGGCGGAAAAGTGTTTACCACTACAAGGAATGATGACCCCTGTTCTAAATAAACTTTCAATAATTAATTGTTGTAAATGAATGTAGCCTGTGTGAGTCAAAATATATTCAAAAGGATATTCATTCATCTTAGTGCACATACTATTTGACTGTTGAGCATTGTTTAGAGCTATGTTGCTGAACTGATCAACTACAAATCAAATATAATTCAATAAAATAGCACACACAACACTTCTCTTTTTTTCCAACATGAAATAGATGTCACCTACTAGACAAGCAGGCATAATAAGCTTGAATGAGCACTGGAAATCTGAAATGATAAAATAAATTAATCTAATAATTAGAACAATGCACTGACATTCCAGGGCTATGATTTTGTAGTACTCTCCATGTGAACACAAGAAATTAACTTCCAAGATTTCAAGCTATACCAGTAATGCAATCTAATTATAATATTGTTGCTACCTTTTTCCATATTCATGTTAGCATGCAGTGAATATGCATTAGTGAAAACATTTCATCCCAGAAGTGGTTGTGTCTCAGGATCTGAAGTGCTCTCAGTGTAAATTAAAGCATATTGGCATATTGGGATTCTGATAAGATCAGTGTTAGTTGTGGAAGAGACAGATCTTCATTTTTGTTATGAAGCAAAATGAATGATAATCGTCATATTTAAAAAGACATTAGCAAAATGCCAGAAGGGAGGGCAGAAATAAGCTCTGAACATTGCTCAGCCACTCTGCGTGCTACGTTTCACATGGTTTAGAAACATGAGTGGCAATTACACATGTTGTTTTGACACAAAAACAAATTGCATAAAAACTAGTTTTTCTAAGGATAATAAAACAAAATCCTATATGTGAAAAGTACCTACAGAGTTGATGTCATTGTGGGCAGGTTTATTCTGGCTCGCTACATGTAGGAAAAACTCCAAATAAAACAAAACATGCAAATGAAATCCTTATTAGTGAGGGACTCAGGTGAAGGATTAATTAAGAAATATCAGTTCAGCAGTTTGCTATCACTAATTAACATCTGTAAATGCTTTCTAATGAGAGCAGCTTCTAACAAACTCTGTTCTTATCCAATTAATGAACCTTTGGGAGTTCATTTACTTAGTGACATGGGAAGACTTCACTATGATAGTTAATTGCATTCAAAAAGATTTTTCAGTTTTGAATGTTGTTTTAATTAATGGCAAATGGGTCGGAGATCAAAAAATGCATAACGACATCAAAAGGCATTACGGCCTTTCACTTCTGATCACAAATATAAGACAAGTAATGAAAGTATGCAAAGCATGGCTCATGGAAATCTTTTCAATCCCTACTACTACTACTATGTATGTATGCAAGAGCAGACCCAACTGTGCATCTGCATTGCCTGTATGCAATGTATTGCCAACTTCACTGTCTGCAGTTGCTTTGGAACACTGCCACCCGTATTCTCACTCACTCTTCACGTTTTGACTATGTCTCTCCCCTTCTTGCCTGTCTGCACTGGCTACCTGTTCGCTACTGTGTAAAATACAAACTGCTCATTTTGACTCATAAGGCTTAATGGTTAAGAACACTGGCTTGGGAACCCAGAGACCAGAGTTCAATTCCCTTGCCCAAGGTGGCCTTGGGCAAGTCACTTAACCCTCCATTGCCTCAGAAAAATCCAAGTTATCAATGTCCCTGTTTAATGTACATTACCAAGTTTAAGTTTCAATGTAAACCACTTTGATTGAAATGATAAAGTGGTATATAAAGTCTGTTAAATAAATAAATACACTCTTCAACTCCCCAATACCTGGCTGACCTTCATTTCCACCTGCATTCTGTTCACACCCACCATCTTGCTCTCCCCTCTATTACCCAAGCTCACCTCGAGCACACTCATGGTGCTGTTTTTTTTCTTTGTTGGCCCTGCTTTGTGGATTTCCCTCCCCTCCTCCCTTTGCGCTGAATCATCATTCCCTAGGTTCAAGGTAGCTCTGAAGATCTATCTGTACCAGCAAGCATTCCATCTCTCCCCCTGTGTAATTTTGTCCTTTTGTCGCTTTCCTTGTTTATGTTGGCTGTTTGCTTAATTGCTTCTCCTCCTCCCTCATCTTTTCTCTTTTCTGTCCTTTCTTTGGCTTTTGCCTTTTTCCTGTCCTATCAGTTTTATGGCGTTCCTTTCCTTTTCTTTTCTTTTGCTGGCAGTCTTATTGTAAACTGCTTAATGCTTTGGCCTAGTGGTACATCAAATGACCCCATAAATAAATAAATATATAGATAGATAGATAGATTTGGACAATTGTTTTGCATATGGAATCAGCACTTCAGGCTTTCTTCAAAAGGTTTTGTTATTTTCTAAAGAAGTGGACGGCTGAAAAATTTGGAAAGAAGGGGTCTGAATCTTGAGTGTCTGTTTTTCAAGATGCTCTAGCCTCTTCTGCACAACATTCTCTTCTGTTTCATTGTCAAGATGATTTTTTGGAGAATTCTTTGCGGTCCAAGAACTTACAGCTGTTAAAGTTTCCACAAACCCATTACCTTTCTCCACAAATTCTTTTTTACAAATATCTTAAAAAAATATTATTATTTTCTGATGCTGAATCTGTGGCTTTGTCTTGGATCTATTATATTCCTCAAGGGAGGATAGTTAGAGGTAATGAGGGGGTGTAACAACATTATGATCAGTTATCTTCTCCTTCGTTGGAAATTTCCATGTTTTTGGAGTCCTCGCATGAAGATATCCCATCAAGATCCACTTTATTGGTTACTTTTGTTTCTGAAATCAATAAAGATAGAGTTTTGAGAGCATATTTTTCTAAGAAATCTGAAAAGGTTTATGGTCAGTCTATTCAAATCTTTACGGACTTCTCTAAGATTACCCAGAGACGACAGAAAGCTTTTTTACAGATTAGGCCACGTGTACTGGCTCTTGGTACTTTGTTTTATTTAAAGTTTCCCCTGTAAATGTCATATTGTTTTTCAGGGTAAAAAGTATGTGTTCTATGAGGTTGATCAGATGGAAGATTTTCTTAAGGGGAAAGAATCTTCTGTTAAATTTCTCTTGTGGTTTCTTGGCTTAGATTAAGGAGGCTTTTGTATGTAATATCCAGAGATCTAGGTGGGTTTGGGTTTTTTTACTTTTCTTTATTTTACTTGGTGTGGAATACTCTCCTCGATGTGGACTTGAATGTATATGCATTATATGTATATATATATATAGAACTATACATTTTCAGATGTAATCCATTAAACAAAAGACATAATATAGAAACATAGAAACATGATGACAGAAAAAGACCACAAGGCCCATCTAGTCTGTCCTTCCATAACAACAACTACAACAGTCCACTTTTTACCTTTAGAGATCCTCTGTGTTGGTCCCATGCTTTTTTGAATTCAGTTACTGTCCTCATCTCTACCACCTCCACTGGGAGACTATTCCACGGATCCACTACTCTTTCCGTAAAGAAATATTTCCGCATATCACTCCTGAATCTATCTCCCTTCACCCTCATCCCATGTCCCCTCGTCGCAGAACTTGCTTTCAATTGAAAGAGGCTCTCTCCCTGAACATTTATGCCACGGAGGTATTTAAACATCTCAATCATATCACCTCTATCCCGCCTTTCCTCTAAGGTGTACATATTAAGATCCTTAAGTCTGTCCTCATATGCTTTATAATGAAGACTACTAATCATCTTAGTAGCAACCCTCTGCACTGACTCCATCCTGTTCACATCCTTTTGAAGGTGCGGTCTCCAGAATTGCACACCATACTCCAAATGAGGTCGCACCAAAGACTTATACAGAGGCATTATCACCTCCTTTTTTCTGCTAGCCATTCCTCTCCGTATGCACCCAAGCATCCTTCTAGCTTTTGCCGTCGCCTTTTCTACCTGTTTAGCTACTTTAAGATCATTGGACACAACTACGCCTAGGTCCCGCTCTTCTTTAGTGGACAAAAGTACTTCACCTCCTATGCTGTATTGCTCCCTTGGATTGCTGCAGCCCAAATGCATGACCTTACATTTTTTAACATTAAATCCCAGCTGCCAAATTCTAGACCATTCTTCAAGCTTAGCTAGATCCCTCCTCATGTTATCTACACCTTCCTGGGTGTCTACTTTATTGCAGATTTTGGTATCATCTGCAAAGAGGCAAACCTTACCCGACAGCCCTTCCGCTATATCACTAACAAAGATGTTAAAAAGAATCGGACCAAGGACAGATCCCTGGGGCACACCACTGGTAACATCCTTCTCCTCAGAGTGAGCTCCATTTACTTGTACTCTTTGTCGCCTCCCACCCAACCAATTTCTAACCCAAGCAGTAACTTTAGGGTCCATCCCTAGGGTGCTCAGTTTGTTTATAAGTCGCCTATGAGGAACAGTGTCAAAGGCTTTACTGAAATCTAAATACACCACATCTAGAGCTCTCCCTCGGTCCAACTCCCTGGTCACCCAGTCAAAGAAATCAATCAGATTTGTCTGACAAGACCTGCCTCTGGTGAATCCATGCTGCCTCGGATCCTGTAATCCGCTGGACTCCAGAAACCTCATTATTTTCTCTTTCAACAGCGTTTCCATTAATTTACTCACCACTGAAGTTAAACTAACCGGCCTGTAGTTTTCAACCACATCCTTACTTCCGCTTTTGTGTAAAGGCACCACATGAGCCTCTCTCCAGTCCTTTGGCACCACTCCCGACTCCAACGAGGCATTGAAAAGGTCAGTCAGTGGAGTTGCTAGAACGTCCCCAAGTTCCCTCAGTATTCTAGGGTGTATCCCATCCGGTCCCATCGCTTTGTCTACTTTAAGTTGAGCTAGTTTCTCACGAACACAGTCTTCTGAAAATTGTTCAAGATGTCCCTCGCTTCTGTTCTTATTTGTGGGTGTTTTCTGAGGTCCTGCTCCTGGTTCTTCATCTGTGAACACAGAACAAAAATATTTGTTAAGCAATTCTGCTTTATCCTTATCAGCTTCTACATATTCCCCCCCTGTACCCTTGAGTCTGACAATACCACTTTTGCCCTTCCTCTTCTCACTAATATATCTGAAAAATGTCTTATCCCCCCATTTTATTGCATTGGCTATTTCCTCCTCCTTTTGAATCTTTGCCTTCTTGACTACTTTGCTAGCTTCTCTAAGTTTTTCCAAATACAGATGCCTGTCTTCCTCTCTCTGTGATCTCTTGTATTTCATGAAGGCCTCCCTCTTTTTCTTCACTTTTTCAGCTACTTCCTTCAAAAACCATAGCGGTCTCCTGTTCCTTTTGCCTTTATTTACCATTTTAACAAAAAGGTTGGTTGCCTTTAAAATACCCCCTTTCAGTTTTGCCTACTGTTGTTCTACATCCCCCAGCTGTTCCCATCCCACTAACGACTCCCTGAGGTATTGGCCCATCTTCGCAAAGTTAGTCTTCCTAAAGTCTAAGATCTTCACCTTGGAATGGATTCTAACAGCCCTAGTCCTAATACTGAACCACACCATCTGGTGATCACTGGATGCAAAATGATCTCCCACTACAACATCAGAAACACTTTCACCATTGGTAAGCATTGGTAAGCATTGGTCCAGTATGGCCCCTTCACGTGTGGGGTCTGGTACCAATTGCCTGAATAGTTCTCCCTGTAGAGAATCCAGGATCTCCTTACTCCTAGATGATACTGCAGCAGGAATGTGCCAATCAACATCTGGCATATTGAAATCTCCTAGCAGTAGCACTTCCCCTTTCCTAGCAATGCTGCGTATGTCTTCAATTAACTCTCTGTCCACCTCTTCCTCTTGTGAGGGAGGTCTGTATATCACACCAATGCAAATAGATTTCTCTTTCCCTCTTTCTAGTTTAACCCACAATGCCTCCTCTCTCCCTTTTAAGCTCTGTAATTCCAAAGCTTTAATAGTAATTTTTACATATAGTGCTACTCCTCCTCCCCTTCTTCCTACCCTGTCCTTTCTGAATAAAGTATAGCCAGGTATAGTTACATCCCAGTCATGGTTTTCTGTGAACCATGTTTCTGTAACTGCCACTAAATCTAAGTCAGCCACTCCCACCAAAGCTTCAACTTCAGAGATCTTATTTCCCATGCTACGGGCATTAATACACTCTGCTTTCCATATGTTACCCCTGTTACCCATTTCCATAAAGGTATTTAATGTATCACTTACCTGGGGGCTTTCACTTACCTGGGGGCTTTCTTCACCCATCCCCAACGAATCTAGTTTAAAGCCCTCTTCAGTAGATTAGCCAGTCTACTACCAAAGATGTGTTGACCTTTCTTGGACAGATGGATGCCATTTCTGCTCTGCAACCCTTGGAACAGCATCCCATGGTCTAGGAAACCAAAACGCTCTCGAAGACACCATCCACGCAGCCATGCATTAATCTCCAGGATGCGAGCCTCTCTGCCTTTGCCTTTACCCTCAACAGGGAGGATTGAAGAGAACACCACCTGTGCACCTACCTGCTTCACCCTCTGTCCCAGAGCCATGAAGTCACTTTTGATACGTTCCGAGGTATACCTGGCAGTATCATTTGTTCCAACATGGATTAGCAACATTGGGTAATAGTCAGTGGGCTTGATGAGTCTCGGCAAACTCTCCGTAACATTCTGGATCTTGGCACCAGGCAGACAGCATACCTCTCTGGACATCAAGTCTGGTCGGCAGATGGACGCCTCAGTACCCCTCAGAAGAGAGTCTCCAACCACCACTACCCTTCGTTTCCTTCTGGTCACTGATTCTGCAACTATGGGGTACTTGAACTCTGGTTCTTCCCTTTCCAGGGATGCTTTCACCTCCTCCACTTCCAGGGCTGCATAATGGTTCTTCAATTCAAGGGCTGGAGAAGTTGGATTGGTGATTTTGCAGGCTCTGGTGACTTTTGTCCAACCATCGACATTCTGTTGGCACCCATCTTCTCCTGTGCTGGAGAGCCTGGTTGCTGCAAGCAGCATCTCATCAATGTACTTCTCACTGTCTTGAATGCTCCTCAGCCTCGCCACCTCCTCTCTGAGTTCCTCCACTTGTTTCCTCAGAGCTTCAGCATGCAGGCACCCTGCACATGGAACCGGTTCTTCAACTGGCAATAGGACCTCTGTCTGGACCGAGGCAGAAGCTGTAACGGGGGCAACAGCTTTAGCAATACGATTTTTCCCAGCCATTGTTCTGTTTGTGGAGCTTAGGTATCTGTTAAAGCAAAAGAGAGAGATCTACGAAGTACCAGCTGGTTTCGCAGCTGTCCTTTCAGAGAAAAAGCAGTTAAATCTCTTTAATTATATTCAAAATGTGCTGGTCCAATTCACTGTGATTTGTTAAAGGGGGAGGTGCCCTATAAAGCAAGACTGCTCACTAGGGGTGGGTGGGAGTCGGGGTGGGTAGGGAGGGAACTAACACCTGATTAGGTGTTAGCAGTTCCTGAACCTGAGGAGGTTACAGAGTTCAGCAATACTACTGTGCTCAAGTACAGTTCCCCTAAAACAGCAAAAATGAAATTAACCTTGCTTTAAAAAATATACACAAAACCCTTTTAAGAGCTCCCAGTCAGAGAGCTAGCAATGTAACAAAAAAAACCAAACAAAGAAACCCTCAAATCCTTACTTACTGTTTGATGTGTGGAGCCCTGGTTAATAAAGCCTCAAAAGGGCAGGGCAAAGCAGCCTTTTTATGCAGGCTTCAATTGCACTCAGGAAACAGGCCCACTTACCCCTGATTAGGTGTTAGCAGTTCCTGAACCTGAGGGGGTTACAGAGTTCAGCAATACTACTGTGCTCAAGTACAGTTCCCCTAAAACAGCAAAAATGAAATTAACCTTGCTTTAAAAAATATACACAAAACCCTTTTAAGAGCTCCCAGTCAGAGAGCTAGCAATGTAACAAAAAAAACCAAACAAAGAAACCCTCAAATCCTTACTTACTGTTTGATGTGTGGAGCCCTGGTTAAGAAAGCCTCAAAAGGGCAGGGCAAAGCAGCCTTTTTATGCAGGCTTCAATTGCACTCAGGAAACAGGCCCACTAACCCCTGATTAGGTGTTAGCAGTTCCTGAACCTGAGGGGGTTACAGAGTTCAGCAATACTACTGTGCTCAAGTACAGTTCCCCTAAAACAGCAAAAATGAAATTAACCTTGCTTTAAAAAAATATACACAAAACCCTTTTAAGAGCTCCCAGTCAGAGAGCTAGCAATGTAACAAAAAAAAACCAAACAAAGAAACCCTCAAATCCTTACTTACTTTTTGATGTGTGGAGCCCTGGTTAAGAAAGCCTCAAAAGGGCAGGGCAAAGCAGCCTTTTTATGCAGGCTTCAATTGCACTCAGGAAACAGGCCCACTAACCCCTCATTAGGTGTTAGCAGTTCCTGAACCTGAGGGGGTTACAGAGTTCAGCAATACTACTGTGCTCAAGTACAGTTCCCCTAAAACAGCAAAAATGAAATTAACCTTGCTTTAAAAAATATACACAAAACCCTTTTAAGAGCTCCCAGTCAGAGAGCTAGCAATGTAACAAAAAAAAACCAAACAAAGAAACCCTCAAATCCTTACTTACTGTTTGATGTGTGGAGCCCTGGTTAAGAAAGCCTCAAAAGGGCAGGGCAAAGCAGCCTTTTTATGCAGGCTTCAATTGCACTCAGGAAACAGGCCCACTAACCCCTGATTAGGTGTTAGCAGTTCCTGAACCTGAGGGGGTTACAGAGTTCAGCAATACTACTGTGCTCAAGTACAGTTCCCCTAAAACAGCAAAAATGAAATTAACCTTGCTTTAAAAAATATACACAAAACCCTTTTAAGAGCTCCCAGTCAGAGAGCTAGCAATGTAACAAAAAAAAAACCAAACAAAGAAACCCTCAAATCCTTACTTACTGTTTGATGTGTGGAGCCCTGGTTAAGAAAGCCTCAAAAGGGCAGGGCAAAGCAGCCTTTTTATGCAGGCTTCAATTGCACTCAGGAAACAGGCCCACTAACCCCTGATTAGGTGTTAGCAGTTCCTGAACCTGAGGGGGTTACAGAGTTCAGCAATACTACTGTGCTCAAGTACAGTTCCCCTAAAACAGCAAAAATGAAATTAACCTTGCTTTAAAAAATACACAAAACCCTTTTAAGAGCTCCCAGTCAGAGAGCTAGCAATGTAACAAAAAAAACCAAACAAAGAAACCCTCAAATCCTTACTTACTGTTTGATGTGTGGAGCCCTGGTTAAGAAAGTGTAACTGAAACTTGATTGACAGACTCAAACCAAGTTATCATCAACCAGATCACATCTAATGAATACACTACACACAACTGTACAAGATCCGCAAAAAGAGGAGGGGACATTCTTACAATAACAAGGAAACACCTGGGCTTTAAAACAGTCTTGTCACACTCCATAAAGGTTTGCAATATGCTGACAATATCCAACAATTTCATTTCTATCTGTCTAGTATACAGAGTCCCAAACAGCCAAGACAAAAACCTTTCACTCATCCTTGAACAAATTTGCAAATATTGAGGAAGCAAAAAGCCCCTTGTCCTGCTCAGAGACTTCAATATCCCATCTGTACCAAGTAAGGATGTGCAGGCATTCCAAAAGGCAATGGAGGACCTGCAATACACACAATTAATCCATGACCCAACATATAGAAAAGGATCAGCTTTGGAACTCATCTATATTCCTTATACCCTACTTAATCAACACCCCCAGCCACCCATTCCAACTTCTACGCCAATAGCATGATCAGATCATCACATGCTAAGCATCAAAGAGTGATTCAATCAGAGGTGCCAAAAGAACAGAGGAGATTCTCCAATCTCAATATTGACACATTCATAAAAGAGGTAATTATGAATCTAATACCCACCTCCATAAACTTTGAAATGTAATAGACAGCCAAAACTCCACCCTGAAGCAAGCCTCAGCACTGACAATCAAAAACCTGAGTAATCATAGAAATTGCTCCACACCATGTTTCTCAAAACAGATCAATGACATAAAAAAATCCCTTCAGAAATCCGAAAGAAAATGGAGACAGACCAAGGCACAAGAAGACATATGAATACACCACAAAACTCCAATACCAACATCAAATCAATACTAGTGAAAAGGAATACCATACAAACCTCAAACCTCATCCTGAAACTCTAAATAAACCATGCAAACTCTTTGACATTACATGTTTTCTAACCAATGACAAATCAAGCCATGATGGGACCACAGCACTTAACCCTGAAACCATGGCCGACTAACTAGAAGAAAAACTACGAACCACCTCCTTGCATCCATTGATCCAGCCGGAAGAAAATAAGCCCATCCAAGAATCCCATGAACAATGGAGCTCTTTCCACACACCCTCCACTGCCAAACTACAAAACATAGTGACCAAAATTAACACCAATACCCCCCCCCCCCCCTGATCCTTTTATTTATTATTTATTACATTCTCTTTTATACCGCGCTATTCGGCATCAGTGCAGTTTACATGAAACATAAATTCACCAGAACAACAAGCTGTTCTGTGTTTACAGAGAACAGGTAATCGGAACTTGGATAACATAGGGGTAACTATTTACATACAGGCGTTAAGACAGTACATGTTACACAGAGCTCAATCCTTGTCCTATCTCTTGGATTAGTCTGCTAAACAACTGATACCTACACTACACAGTATCATAAGGCATTCACTTACACAGTGAATCATGCCCCCCTGCCTCAAACAAACAATGGTGAGACCCATACTAAAAAACAAACCCTAGATACATCAGACCCCAACTCCTACAGACCCATCTCGAGTCTCCCATTTCTGACAAAACAGATAGAGACAGTAGTGCTTACCCAATTGCAGAATCATATCGACCTCTATACCCCATGACCGCACCAATATGGGTTCCAGCCAAATCATAGTGTAGAAACGCTGTTCACCTCTCTCCTGGATAGTCATAACTACTATCGCTGATGTCAGAATGGGTGTGCTTTTGATCTTGATATCAAAGCAGCTTTTGACTCTATTCACGCAACACTACTGGACCGGTTGAAGAATATGGACTCCAGTGGTTCTCTTCATACCTCAGCCAATGCAAACTAGAAATAAAGTCTGGCCCCAACTACTCCAGGATACTTGACCAATCACAAGGATACCTCAGGGATCAGCACTCTCTGCTGTATTATTCAATGTATACCTTCAACCCTGTAACATAATAAACAGCTACAACATTGAATACTGAATCTATGCAAATGATATAATGGATCTTAGCCCCATTCCACACAGCCCAACCCAACTTCACCATGATTATATCCTGTCTGGAAACAATGACCAACTCGTTAGATCAACAAAACCTCCACATAAACTATACCAAATCAGAAGCACTCATCATAAACTATAATACTCATTCTCAGCCCCAAACAAACTTAAAATACCTCAAGGCGACATAGAAATCAAACAGGAAATGAGGTATCTTGGAGTCATACTGGACTGCAACTTAAATTTCCAAAAACACATATCTAAAGCAACAAGATCAGCATACCATAAACCTCAGATAATACAAAGACTCCAATCACTCCTGGATTAGATGAGTTTCTGCACCGTCTGCCAGGCAATGATTATGCCGATACTGGATTATTGCAACTCTATTTATCAAGGACTGCCAAAACACAGTGTTCAACCCCTAAAACTAATACAAAACACAACAGCAAGAATATCATCTTGGGTACCGAGGGGCACACACATATCCCTTACATTAAAGCAATTGCAATGGCTCCCAAGCTTGAATCCCAAATTCAAATATCTCACGATCATCTTTAACATAATTCATCAACTGGCACCAATCACCCTCCAGACAATAGTCGAGAGAGATCCAGAACAAAGGAACTGCTGAGCCGCTATGAGAAATCCATTGCTCATTCCAAAGGCAAAAATTAAAGCCAAACAACAAACCTGCTACAATGCTTGACCCAGTACAAGCACTGCGGAACCTGTGTCTTTTGGGGAAACTGCTAGGTACATATACAGATGTATAAGTCTTTGGTATGACCTCATTTGGAGTATTGTGTGCAATTGGCCACTGTTGGAAACAGGATACTGGGCTTGATGGACCTTGGTCTGACCCAGTATGGCATATCTTATGTTCTTTGACTGGGTGACCAGGGAGTTGGACCGAGGGAGAGACCTTGATGTGGTGTATTTAGATTTCACTAAAGCCTTTGACACCGTTTCTCACAGATGACTTATAAACAAACTGAGCACCTTAGGGATGGACCCTAAATTTACTGCTTGGGTTAGAAATTGGTTGAGTGGGAGGCGACAAAGGGTACAGATAAATGGAGATCACTCTGAGGAGATGGAAGTTACCAGTGGTGTGCTCTAGGGATCTGTCCTTGGTCCGAATCTGTTTAACATCTTTGTTAGTGATATAGCTGAAGGGCTGTCAGGTAAGATTTGCCTCTTTGTGGACGATACCCAAATCTGCAATAGAGTAGACACCCAGGAAGGTGTAGATAACATGAGGAGGGATCTAGCTTGGCTTGAAGAATGGTCTAGAATTTGGCAGCTGGGATTTAATGTTAAAAAATGAAAGCTCATGCTTTTGGGCTGCAACAGTCCAAGAGAGCAATATAGTATAGGGGGTGAAGTACTTTTTTCCTCTAAAGAAGAGCGGGACCTAGGCGTGGTTGTCAGATGATCTTAAAGTAGCTAAACAGGTAGAAAAGGCGACAGCAAAAGCTAGATGGATGCTTGGGTGCATACAGAGAGGAATGGCTAGCAGAAAAAAGGAGGTGATATTACCTCTGTATAAGTCTTTGGTATGACCTCATTTGGAGTATTGTGTGCAATTCTGGAAATCACACCTTCAAAAGGATATAAACAGGATGCAGTCAGTACAGAGGGTGGCTACCAAAATGGTTAGTGGTTTTCATTATAAAGCATATGAGGACAGACTTAAGGATCTTAATATGAACACCTTAGAGGAAAAGCGGGATAGAGGTGTTATGACTGAGACGTTTAAATACCTCCATTGCATAAATGCACAGGGGGAATGCCTCTTTCGATTGAAAGCACGTTCTGCTACAAGGGGACATGGGATGAGGGTGAAAGGGGATAGATTCAGGAGTGATATGAGGAAATATTTCTTTATGGAAAGAGTGGTAGATCCATGGAATAGTTTCCCAATGGAGGTGGTAGAGATGAGGACAGTATCTGATTTCAAAAAAGCATGGGACAAACACAGAGGATCTCTAAAGAAAAAAAAGGGACTGTTGTAGTTGTTAATATGGAAGGACAGATAGCCATGTGGTCTTTTTCTGTCGTCATTTTTCTATGTTTCTAATAGCTGCAGAAGAGGAAGACCCTATACAATCAGTTCCCTTCTCATTACCTATCCGTTCCCTCTGCAATACCTCAATATAATAGACAATTGAACCCAAAGTGCTAATGTTCCACTTTATAATCCTACTGTATTGAAGTTTATATATGCTATATGGATACTCTATCTCCAAGTTTAATTCCCTGTTTAATGTAAAGTTATAGCTGCTATTATAATTTTGATTTTTATTTAGTACACTGCAAAGGAACACAGCATTTTTCAACTGCTTTACAAAACACTGCTATAACCTACATCCAACTATATCCATCATCACAACATGAATCTGCTTACCTTTCTAGCCTTACTGTACAATACTTAACAGTCTAGGTTCCTCTCCAATTTACCTGTACATTTTTTATTATGTTAATATTCCCTTCTACTCCCCTCCTTCCCCCTCTCCCCCCGGATCCTGCAGTGTTCCCCTCCTCTTTATTAACAATTTCCTTTGATACTCTTAATTAGCATCAGCCCACTACCTCATTATTCTCCCTCTGTAACCACTCAGTGTACTTTTGCCATCTCCTTTGAAAGCTCTCATTCCCGTGCGTTTTGTATGCATTAATTTCACTCATCCTATAAATGTATGCTATTCTACTTGATATCTTTTCAGATGCTGGTGCTCTTCCAGATCTCCATCCCTTCGCTGTTTCCATCCGCACTCCAATTGCAAGCATCTTCAACATATACACCATATCACTCTTCGAATCTCTTCCCCTTTCATTCATTAATATTCCCTCTGGTGTAATATCTCCTACCCAGCCCACCATCTCCTGAATAAGATTCTTCAGCCACTGCCACATTTGCTGTAAGACTGGACAGTACCACCACATATGTATATATTCCCCCCGTTCTCCGCACCCCCTCCAACACATTGCATCGTTATATCGCCCCATCTTACACAACCTTACTGGGGTTAGATACATTTGGAACATCATCTGGTATTTTAATCCCATCATATACTTTTTCCCATCTCTGTTCATACCAGTGACCTCCCAAATCTGCCTCCCAGGCCCTCATATGCGTTCCTTGATCCATGGGGCTACTCAAGGCCTTATAGAGCCTAAAAATCACCCCTCTTGATAGGTCCCCTACCCTAAACATCTTCTCAAAGAGTGTCTCTGTGCCTTTCAGGCCTTCTTTTATATCTTTTTCCCCTAAAAAGTGTGCCAAATGAAAATAGCCCAACCAATCACTCTTTTCTATTTGGAACTCTCGCTGGAGCTCAGCAAACGCCCTTAATTGGGAGGGAGGAGTGGTCCAGTGGTTAGGACAAGGTACTTCAGGCCGGAGGGCCGGGGGGTTCAAGTCCCACCTGGGGACAGCAATCTCAGGCCGGAGGGACTGGGATTTCTAGTCCTATAGGCACTCCTTGTGGTCTTGGGCAAGCCACTTAACCCTCCATTGCCCATGTTCCCTGTAAGTATTGTGATGGGGCCCGTGGTTAGAGCCCTTTAACCCTGTATAGGCGGTTGCCTAGGGTCTATAAAACAAGTAAACTGCTCTGGCTGTGTAAATGAAAGAGTCTCTCAGAGCAAATTGAATGAAAAATAAGATGGGTTTTATTCCCCGTCCCGCTCGGACTATCAACAAGAACAGAAACTTCAGGTATAAGCGAAGAAACAAAAATAGTGGCAAACTTATATTCTTTTCTTTACATGCACAAAGTTCTCTTTGTCATTTAATCAAACAGCAGGGCTGCATTTATAACAGATACTACAATCCATGGGAGAGGGATCTTGAAGGCTGCTGCCATCTTCCCATACCATGCTTTCTCCAGCACTTCCCAAACTCCCAGTGTCAGACTCCTCTTGTATACAGTATTCAGACACGGCGTCTTGTGACAACTCACTATGGCATTCAATGGAGGCTCTTCTCCCCTCGGGTTTATACCTCCCTGGCTTGTAGTAGCTTCTACCTGGGCTTTCCTCCCAGAACAACAGCTCTGAATCTCCTTGCTTCGTGTAATTATGGTCAGGACCGCGCCCTTGGCACTTATAGGTTTTAAACCTCTCGCTGTAAGCGTATGGAGGTTTCTTTCTATCTGTAGGGATTGCCTTGGTACTTGGCTCCCTGTATCTTTTAACTCTAGCCTCCCAGGCTGGTTGTGCAGTAGTGAAATTGGTCCTAGCTTTGCAGCTATTTCTTATGGTGCACATATGCTTGGAGTTCCCATCCCCCAACACTTTCCTTTTAAACTGACCTGTGCTTAGAGCTGGCACATACCGGTCTCCTGTGTAGTGGGACACTCCTGGCTTCTCTTGAAGGCTAACTCGGGTAGCAGGTCTTCTCCCAGTACAGCTTGCCTTAAACCTCAGTTCCTGAGTGCTGGAGCTACCTTCACTTCCTGGTTCTCCGTGAGAAAAGTTTTCTCCCAGCACTCCTCTGGGGTTTCTGCTCAGCTGATTGTAGCCACACCTCTTGCTACTCTCTCTCTGACTTCTGCCATGCTCCTGAGTTGTATCGTGCCTCTCTCTCCCTCTGCCTTCCTTCCACTGACTGGAACCCTGTCTTATGTAATCCCCAGCCCTGCACGTGACGTGGGGATTTGCAATCAGGTGTTCCTGACGAGCTTTCTGTTTGTTACGCAGTAACAATTTCCTTTGCTCAACTGTTTAAGTGTGCCTAGTGCTCCTTTCCAATGCTGAATCTGAGGTAAGCCTTTCTTTTACCTGCACTTCCATGGGCTGTGTATCCTCTGCTGCATCACAGTATTAACGTATGTGTGTCATATCCCCTCGTGTTAAATGTATCCCCCAATTGACCGCTTTGACCCGGTGAAAAGCAGAATATAAATACAGCTAAATAAATAAATAAATAAATAATTGACCAGCCTCAGTTAATACCTACCCCATACATTGTAACCCTTTCTCCTGCCATCTTTGGAATATCCCAGAGCTTTCTACCACCAAAAACCGCTCACATTGTGTAATCCGCTGTGCCCTAATACTTCTTCCCACATATGAGTTCTTAACTAGGCCTTGTTCTCTCTCCTCCCTATTCTTCCACAACAAATCCATAATGCAATTGGGTCTTACCACCACCTGCTCTATTCTGCTGCATTGAGGCCCATCTTTCTCCAACCTCCACCCCATTATCGCTCGCAATTGAGCCGCCTCATAATATCTTCCAATCTCAGGGACTGCTAGAACACCTTCCTTTTTCGCTCTGTACATTATTTTCCTTTGCACCAAATTTATCATGGCTGTGGGAACTTCTATGGGCAAGGTCATAAACAGAAAAAGTAGTCTGGACAGTATATTCATCTTCACTATAGCTGTCCTTCCCAACTATAAGAAAAATTTTTTATTTACATTCTCTTATATACTGTGCTATTCTGCATCAGTGCAGTTTACATTGAACAAACTGAAATTACATTGAACAGGGCATTATAACTTGGAGATAACTATTTTACAGGGAACATGGGCTATGGAGGGTTAAGTGGCTTGCCCAAGACCACAAGGAGCATCTGTGGGACTAGAAGCCCCAGTCCTTCTGGCCCAAGGTTGCTATCCTCTAGTGGGATTTGAACCCCCGACCTTCCGGCCTGAAGTACCTTGCCCCAACCACTAGGCCACTCCTCCACTCCTGGGTTTGTCCCATCTTACTAAATCTGTTAGCACATTCCTTACAGTTGGCTCATACTTCAGCTTATATAGTTCAGACCCCTCCACACTAATCTGGATCCCCAGATACTGCACACTTTTGCTAGCCCATTTAAATGGAAATGTTTTCCGTATCCTATCCTCTTCCTGTGAATTTAACCTTAATTTAAGCACTTCAGTTTTTCCCATATTCATTTTATAGCCTGATACCGCACTATATCTCATAATCTCCTGTACTAGTACTGGTATCGATTTCTCAGGTTGTCCTAGTGTATACATCACACCATCCGCAAACAATGAGATTTCCTTATTCTGCCTAACCCTTTCAGCCAGTGGTTCAATTACCATTGCAAACAGCAAAGGAAAAATCGGACAGCCCTGCCTTGTACCCCCTGCCTAACTTAAATTGCTCTGAATACACCCCATTTATGTGTATTCATGCTTTAGGCTCTTTATACAGTTTATCCATTTATCCATTTATGAAAGTTCTCTCCCAAACCCATCTTCTTCATAACTGCAAACATAAACGCCCATTCCACTCTATCAAAGACTTTCTTCGCATCTACTGCAATCATTACAGATTCTGTCAGCTCCCTTTGCACTTGCCATATTATCATACATTATCACTCGTACATTATCACTCACTTGCCTGCCCGGAATAAACCCTACTTGGTCCTCCTGTATATATTTCTGCAATCTAGCCGCCAATATTTTAGCTAATATTTTAGCATCCAAGTTTATAAGTGAGATGGGTCTATAAGACTCACACTTCCCATGGTCCTTCCTGGGTTTAGGTATAACTACCACACCAGCTGTTTCCATAAAGCTTTCAATATTTCATTAAAACTTTCAATATTTCATTAAACATATCCCGCAGGATCGGACTAACCTCCTCACAGAATATTTTATAAAACTGAGCTGTAAATCCATCCAATCCATCCTTACCCTCTCCTTCAAGCTCTTTATAGCCTCAACTACTTCTTCTTTACCTATCTATTCATCCACTTCTGTTGCTCTAAATGTAGTCTCCGCCAGGTATCTCTCTATAGCTACTCCCTCTTCTTGTTGCTCTGATTCATAGAGCTTACCATAATATTTCCAAAATACTTTCTGAACATGTTCTGTACTCCGCATCCACTGTCCCTGTTCATCCTTTATTTTCAGGATCTGCTGGCATACCCTTTTCTCCCTTAATTTCCTGGCAAGATATCTGCCTGGCCTATTACCTTGTACGTAAAACTCATGTTTTAATCGATTTAACCTATAGGCCTCCTCAGTTTCATGTAAGGCCCCTAATTCTTTTTATATTTTCCAAATTCATTGTAGCCGCTTTCTTCCCCCTCTCTGCTTGTGTATTAACGTAACAGAGAGTGACATCTGTTGTGCATAGAATGGAATTCTTTGAAAATAAACAAGTATGAATCAACAGAACTATGTACATATTTACAAGTTAATTAGTGAAAGAGGTAATTGGGTAGGATGGAGGCAGGGCACTGAGGTAGTGATGAGGGGTGCGTTCAGGAGGTGTAGGTTAAGGGGGGCATGGAAAAGTGTTCTTGGAAGAGGTAGGTTTTGAGTTTTTTTCCGGAATTCAGTATGTTCAAAGCAATTATGTAGTTCGTATGGGAGTAAGTTCCATAATGAAAGGGCGTAAAGTGAAAAGGCCCTGTTGCAGATGGTTTGTTTACATGTTTTCTTTTGTGAAGGTATATTTAGGAGGTTTTTTTAGTGTTAGAGCAGCATGATCTAGTGTTATTCATTTTGGATAAAAGGGGCTGATTCATTGCAGATAATTTTGTGTATGAGAGTGATTGCTTTAAATTTTATCCTGAATAGTATTTGGAGCCAATGGAGTTATGTGAGTGCATCTAGAATTGTTTGTAATTAGAAGAGCTATAGTGTTCTGCACCATTTGGAGGGGATGGATACTGTTTTTAGGGAGGCCTTGGTAGATGAGATTACAATAGCCAAGGGTAGGGGTGGTAAGCGCATGGAGTCAGGGTTTAGTAAAGGTTGGAGGTTTTTCAGGGTTCGTAATTTGGCTTAGATTTTATTTGTAGTTTTCCTTATCTGGTCATGGAAGGTGAGGTTCTGGTTGAATATAAGGTCAAGATATTTGATTTCATTTTTTATGGGGAGGGTGAGATCTCTGAGGGTAAGAGTTGTCGGCGGAATATAGGTAGGAGTGGAGAATATTTGCAGAGCTTCAGTTTTTGATTGATTAATGAAGAGATTGTGTTGACCGAGCCAATTCCGTATGTGTGTGAGGCAATTGCTTATATTTGTGAAGTTAGGGTTTGATATGTTGAATGGTGTGAAGCACTTTCAATACACTGGTCATAGGAACCGATAACATCAAACAAGGATTCGCACTGATTTTCCTGGACATTGCTGCCGCATTTGATTCTGTAAACCATGATCAACTCCTGAGACGGCTTCAAGATAAGGGAATCAGCGGTTTAGCATTGAGCTGGTGCAAATCATACCTAACGGACAGATGGCAGCAAGTTCGCATAGGTTCCACAACCTCTAAACCCTTCCAGCAAAAACATGGTGTACCTCAAGGCTCCTCACTCTCTGCATTATTATTATTATTCAACATATACATGCAACCCGTATGCGAAGTAATCCGCTCCTTCAACGTTTCATGTCTAATCTACACTGATGACGTACTACTCTTCATTCCATTCTTGACTGATAAGCCAGATTTCTCACCCTCAGATAAAATGTTTTGAGGCTGTAATGGACTGGTTCCATGCACAAGGCCTCAAGATAAACTTTAGCAAAACAGATGTACTCTTCACTACAAGAAATCAAAACATCTCCCCTCCACCTGCGCTAAAGACAAAAGACGCTGAGCTCACAACCAGACCCACGATCCGCTACCTTGGTGTTACATTAGACCAGCAGCTAGATTTCAAAGCACACATCAGCAACACCGTCAAGCAAATCCACCATAAAATACGAACATTGAGACATCTCCGACCTCTACTGCAACCAGGCGATTTCAGGACAGTATTTCAGGCACTTGTGACCCCCCACTTTGACTATGCCAATACGATTCTTCATGGCCTACCCAAGTGCTCATTAAGTCCACTACAACTAGCTACGAATACCGCGGCTCGCTTCCTCCACGGAGCCTCCAAAGGAGACCATATCACCCCAATTCTAAAGGAATTACACTGGCTACCAATCTACTGTTGGACAACATATAAAGTAGCCTTGATAACATTTAAGGCCATCAACAACATATCCTCCTCCTCCCTTACAGAGTTGATCCACCTTACCCCGGCAAACAGAGAGAGGAGATCATTCGCTATCAACACCCTTCTGATCCCTAACGAAATAACCAAATGCTCACAAGCGACAAAGAGCAGAGCTTTTAAGTTCTATGCACCCACATGCTGGAATGCACTCCCACCCTCAATCCGAGCAATTACCGATATTATACAATTCAGAAAAGCTCTAAAACATCACCTCTTTCTCCTACACTATTCACAGCCCAATATTAGCCACAACACACCCAGCTAAACATCGATGACCCACAAAACATTTCGTAGCTATGTTGTACAGAATTGTAGATATTGTAAATAGTTACCCAAGTTGAAATCCAAGTTGTATCCCTGTTTTCTGTAAAGGCATATCTGATATATCGATATGCACAAATGTTACCTGTAAACCACACTGATTTTAAAGAGCGCGGTATATAAAAGTAATAAATAAATAAATAAAATAAATATATCATCTGCGTATATTTGGTATTGGATTCCATAGTTTTGGAATATATTGCAAAGGGGTTGAAGGAAGATGTTAAACAGGAGGGCAGATAGACTAGATCATTGGGGAACACCTTGCTTTAGAGTGAATGGCTGGCAGGTATTGTTGCCTATGCGTTCTTGTTGTGTTCTGTTTTCTAGGTAGGAGAGGAATCATCTGAGTTGTGTCTCTTAGTCCAATTTCATAAAGCCTATCTAAAAGTTGTTTGTGGGGGAGTGAGTCGAAGGCCGAAGATATATTAAGGAATATAAATAGACAACCTTGAGTGGGGTTCTGGGTTTTGACTCCATGGTTACTTTTGAAACCATGTTGGAATGGGTCCAGGGGGGCATGATCATCCATAAAATTCTGTAGTTGGGTTTAAACAATCTTTTCAGTTATCTTTGCCAGGAAGGGGATACTTGAGATAGGTCTATAAGAAGTAGGTAACGAAGGGTCTAATTTTGATCCTTTGAGGATAGGATGGATTGACGCCTTTTTTAGTGGAGTTGGGACAATGCAGGCCTGGAGGGAGGCTTGTACTATATGAAGGATGTAAGGGATGATGTATTCTTTGTAGTCTTTATCAAGGAGGCTGGGCATGGATCTAGAACGGAGGTGATGCAGTGCTTTACTGTGTAGCTGTTATGTGTGTCAGGGTTCTGGGTACATCGCCAGCAATGCTCTAGTCATCTGAGCTCTTTTTTTATATTGAGTAGGTTGGCTCTTTTGCGTTGCTTTTGGGGTTGGGGTTTGGGAGGTGCAGCAGAGAAGAGGATTCTGTTCCATTCGTAAATATGGGAGTCAAAGTTCATTTGTTTGTTGTTTAATGTTTCCGGTGAGGGAATGACTTGTTCAAGGAAAATGTCAGTGTTGAATTGTTTGAATTTGCGTGTTTGCTGGGGTGAGGAAGCTTGTGGTCTTTTTGGGGATAGGAGGGAAAATGAGAATATAATGAGAGAGTGGTCAGATCATGGGACAGGATGGATGGAGTGCATAATTTGTCTGCTGCTGTATAAAGATTAGGTCGAGGATGTTGCCTTTATTATGTGTGGATGATTTGAAAATCTGGGAAAAATGTAGGGCATCCATAGCTTGTAAGAACGCAGAGGTTTGTTTCTTTGAGGTTGAGTGGAACCATAAAATCATTCTTGTTATGCTGGATCATTTGTGCTAAAATGGTTGAAAAGCATTGAATAATAATTAATCAATAGGTTTGATGAGTCTCAACAAACTCTCCATAACATCTTAGAACCTTGTAAGGACAGCCCACCTTCTGAGACATCAAGTCAGGTTGGCAGATGGACACCTCAGTACCCCTCAGAAGAAAATCACTAATCATTTGCTTCCTTATTTTCACTGATTCTGCAACTTTAGGATTTTTTTGAGCTCCAGTTCTTCCTATTTCTGGGATGTTTTCACCTCTACGTGCATGTCTTCATACTGGTTCTTCAATTTGAGGGATGGTGGAGTTGGATTTACAGTGTAAATTCTGCAGGTTTTGGTGACCTGTGTCCATCTCTCTTCATTCTATACCTTATCATCTTCACCTCTATTGGAGAGCTTGGATGCCTCAAGAAGCACTTCATAAATGTAGAATGTAGAATTAGATATAAAGCTCTCCTCATTACATTCAAGGCCTTCAACAAATTATCACCAGCAACGACTTCAGATCTCATCAGTCTAACTCCCAATACAAGATCTAGGAGACCATTTGCCGAAAACACCCTAATCATTCCGAGTGATTCCACAAATTGGTCCCAATCATCGATCAACAGAGCATTCAAATTCTATGCGCCTAGAGGTTGGAATAAACTTCAGCAGCCAGAAATTAGAGCAATACGTGACATGAAGCAGTTCAGAAAAGCTATCAAGCACTCCCTCTTCACTGAATACTTCCAGCCACCGTAATGCTATCTAATATATCAAAAGACAGTCTAATAGCCAGAAGCATAAACACTACACCCTAGAATTAAGAAATTTTGGATTTAATTACAGCTGTACACTATATTCTCTGCTCTGTTAGTTGTTTTATACAAACAGTCATTCATTATTGTATTGTAGATAGTTACCCTTGTTGACCAAGTTTTCTGCCCTGTTATCTGTAACTCATACGTATTTCAATTGTACTGAGATTGTTCTGTTCTATGTAAACCGCGCTGATGATAAATAGCGCGGTATATAAGAGACTTTAAATAAATTAAATAAATAAATAAATGTACTTCTCACTGTTATGGATGCTTCTCAATCTTACCACCTTTTCTCTCAGCTTGTTTCATGAGGGATTCAGCTTGCAGGCATCTTGCACATGGAATCAGTCCTTTGCCTGAGACCAAGTTGTCCAGAAGCTGTAACGGGAGCAACAGCTGAAGTTGTGCAACCATGGTTGGGTTGTTCTTTCCTAGGTGCATAACTTTGCACTTGTCCACATTAAATTTCATTTGCCATTTGGATGCCCAGTCTTCCAATTTATCAAGATCCTCTTGCAATTTTCCACAATCCTCTTGAGTGTTAACAGCTTTAAATAGTTTTGTGTCATCTGTAAATTTGATAACCTCACTCGTTATTCCCTTTACTAGGTCATTTATGAATATGTCAAAAAGCAGCGGACCCAGCACAGATCCCTGCGGTACTCCACTATTCATCTTTTTCTATTGGAAAAATTAGCCATTTAGCCCTACCCTCTGCTTTCTATCTTTTAACCAGTTCCTGATTCACAATAGTACACTGCCTCCTATCCCATGACTTTTAGTTTTGCCAAAATTCTCTGATGAAGGACCTTTTCAAAGGCTTTCTGAAAGTCCAGATACACTATATCAACCGACTCATCTCTGTCTATCTGTTTATTCACACCTTCAAAAAACATAACAGAAAAATCCAAGTTATCAGTGTCCCTGTTTAATGTACATTACCAAGTTTAAGTTTCAATGTAAACTGCTTTGATTGAAATGATGAAGCGGTATCTAAAAACCTGTTAAATAAAATAAATAAATAAATAGTAAGACAAGATCTTCCTTGTCTAAAGCCATGTTGGCTGTCTCCCATTAAGCCATGACTATCTACATGTTCAGTAATTTTGTTCTTTATTATGGTTTCTACCATTTTTCACGGTACTGATGTCAGGCTCATCGGTCTGTAGTTTCCCGGATCACCCCTGGAACCCTTTTTAAAAATTGGCATTCAAGGAATGTAGTTTTCTGGGGGGTGGGTCTAATCCAAGATGGGGGCAGAGCAGTATTGAGCTGGTATGCCTAAATGGAAGGGGAAGCAGAAAGTCTCTCACACGGAGCCTTCTTCTGCGAAACCACCCGCTGTTGATGGAGGACTGATGAATCGTTTTGTCCAGTTAACCAAGCAGCAAATAGGGGAGATTTATTTATTTATTTATTTATTTAACAGGTTTTCTATACCGCCTTTTCCTTAAATCAAAGCGGTTACCAAGACACAAGAAGGGAGAACAGAGACAGGGGGGCATACACTGACTAAACTAAAGAGTGAAGGTAAAATTGGGATACGAGAGGGATTGGCGGCGCCGGTGGAGGAAATATCGGCATTGCCTACCGTGGATGTAACTCTATCTCCCGATGGGCGTACGCCTCCTTCAGCATTGGGCCTTCTTATTGTTGCAACCAGGGGTGCATCAGTTGGGGGCGTCCTTTATTTTAAGATATCCTTGTAAGTGCGTAGTTGTATATCAGTCTCATAAATATGTTTTCTTCCAGCCGGAGGACTTCTCCTCCTTTCTAAGTGCTCACATAGTGACCTCTTCTCCATCTTGAGTAGTTTCCCATTGTTATAATATGTACTGCCATGTATGTTGTGATGTGAGGTATGTCATGTCAAACAAATCACTTTCTACCTGCTTTTAAATTATCGTAGGATGCACTGAGCTATCTTTGCAGTGTTCTGGGCATGCATCAGACTGGTATAGAGAGTCTAGTTTGCATCACCATTTCTGTATCATCAGTATTCATGTGTGGTTTGCATCAGCACAACACTATCAGTGAGTGGAGCAGCTTAGGAGATGAACGTTTTACACGGAGGCCTGGGCTGTTCGTGGTCAATAGTGGAGATAGGCAGGTTCGCAAACATCTAACCTTTCAGAATACAGTGAGCGCGGGGACATAGTCATGCCCCATATTCAATAGTGCTTTGTTCATGCAGCATCGAAAACGTGTATGTACCTATTCCAAAACCACATGTGCATTTAACGCAGAATCCCGTTTAAATCGGGCACATTTATGATTTGGACATGCCCACAGCCAAGACATGCATATGTAATGGAATTGGCCCTTGTGTGTATAAATCAAAGCACTATAGCAATATTACATTTTAGTGCAGGTTTTCAAACCTTTTTTTATTATGGTTTGGTTCTATTGCTACACTTCAATAAATCAATGAGTGGATTACATCAAGCTTGGGTGTTGTTGAAAAATACTATCTTGGAAGCCCAGACCAGCTGTATTCCACGCTTTAGGAAAAGTGGAAGGAAGTCCAAAAAACTGCCAGCATGGTTTAAAGGGGAAGTCAGAGAGGCTGTTGTTGCCAAAAAAGCATCTTTCAGGAAATGGAAAAAAGAGCCAAACGACGAAACCTGGAAACAGCACAAGCACTGGCATGTCAAATGCAAGGCATTGATAAAGCAGGCAAAGGGAGAATTTGAGAAAAAGCTTGCTGCGGAAGCAAAAAAGCGAAATAAAGGGTGATGTTTACTAAAGTGCGGTAAACGTGACTAACGCGCATTATACGATGTTAACGACCGTAAGTGCCGTATAACACGCGTACTGACGCGCTAACGACCGTTAACGTAATACTACGCGCGTTAACCGTAGTTAACGATCGTAAAGCTCCGCGGCGCGTTAAAACAGTGCAGAAGGTGGAGAGTGGGCGGAGAGAAGGGGTCAGTGGGCGGGGAGAGGCTCCCCTCATACTAACGCGCTGAATTTCATAGCTCAATTCCAACGCGAATGAAAACCTGTCGTTAAAGGCAATTAAAGGGAAGAGAAACCATTTCCGTCAGCAATGTACAGAAAAACCGGGGAAACCCACAAAACGTGAGCAGTGTGATACATGTGCACAGAACAAAATTTCACATAAAACGTTAAAAATGACCACAGGAAACATTTTAAAAAGCATAATGCAGCTGGGCAACAGTGATAGCAATGGGCAACAAGGAACAACACTCCCTGGAAAGCACCAAAAAAAAAGAAATGATGTGTGGAAGGGTCTACGCTCCGCAGACCCTTTTAAAGATCATTTCATTGTAATGGAGCTGTCCTGGGAGTGTTGTGTAATGTTTCCCAATGATATCATTGTTGCCCAGCTTGGTTATGGGTGTGTGCCCCTTTTGTGAGGTCTTATCTGAGGTTTATGTGCACCTTTGTCTGCATACAAGGTAAATGAGGCCACAGTAAACCTGTTGCAGAGCAGGGTTTCTGACTCGTCAGGCCGGTTTAACTAACTCCAGGGACTGCACTGTCTCTGTGGCCACAGTGTGGTGCAACAGACACAGCCAGTGCCTGTAAGACCAGAGGGTCACAGGTTCAAATCCCAGCTGGGGCTCCTGCCAACCCAGTCCCCATAGTTTTACCCACCACTAAACAGTGATAGTAAAGACACTCCTTTATTGCAGAGAACATACGCATGGCCTATATTTTACCACACCAAACACAGACACCTGAAACAGGCACATTACCTAAAGCAGAGTCCCGCAAATGCAGTCCTGGAGGGCCCCACACCATTCCGGTTTCATGCTGCCTCTAATAAAGATGCCTGTGCTGCATAGCTATGCACCACCCCCATGGTATGCAGATGTAGCTCATGCATATTTATGAGGGACAGCATGAAAACCCGAACAGTGTTTGGAACACCAGGACTGGAGTTGGGGAACTCTGCCGTAAAGCAGCAGCCAACAGGGCCACACACCCACCCACAGGTCCCATTGGCCAATACCACCTGGAGAGGCAAGACATTGGGCCCTGCCTGTATCTCCCAATACTAGCAATTGCATACCTTAGCAATGCCACCCTACACCTGGGTATATGGTACACAGCTATCAAACGTTTCCTATGATAACTGGCAGATATCAGTTCCTATGTTAAGCACATTTTGCTCATTGAGCTCCACCATAACAATCATTCTGATGTCTGCGGTGTGTGCTGCAGGTCTGGTCTCTGACAGTGTTCACCATCCTGGGGAGTGACCCCCCAACAGTCTTGTGTACCATATCCATGCCTGTACTATGCCCAGGACTGGTGTGGTGGGTATGGCTGCTGACCACCTCTATAGTAGCACAATGCTGGCATAGGTGTGGGGGTGGCTGTCTGTCTATCCAGTGTGTGGTGGCTGCAAACACCTTCCACAGCCCACACTGCCAGCAATGTTGCCAGTATTGGGCTGCCAATGTGCATAATGAGGAGCAAGGTACCATGGGTATAGGCCGGACAGGGTGGCCTGGCCAGGGTGCATCTGCACAGGGCATAGGGCAGTGACAGGCACATTGTAGTGCCCGGCCACCACCTACACAGACAGGGTGACCTCAGTATATCCTGCTGAGAGATCACTCTCACCCTGACTGTGCAGTGACCACAGCATGGCTAGGCACTCCCATAGTGCTATCTAGTATTTCTCTCATGTGATAAATATGGGTTTCCTTTTGGGGCCCAGTCACTGATGTATCTGCTTGCTGTGTATGCTGACATCCCAGTTCTGGGTGCAGGCATCTCCACTGGGCACTAGCAGACTGTTTGCAGCTGGTAGGTGTTGTGATGGAGTGGCTTGCAGGGTGCAGTGGCTGATGGCTTGCACCAGGGGAATATCAGATAGTGGTGGGGTGCAGTATACCATATCCAGGCCTAATGTCTGTCTGCTATTGTGTTATGGCTGTGTACAGAGCTGCATTGACTGCCCTGTGGGGTGTCTGTTCCCCAGCAGGACTAGGGTTAATGTTCCCCTCTACTGCCACCGTTGCAGGGAGGTAGACTGTGGATCTTTTGATAGGAGACCCTGTTTGCCACCCTCAGCCCTGGGGGAGGGGTGTGGTGGTGCATGGGGGCTACACCTGACTGAAACAGACAGAGATGTCCAAGGTGTTCCTGCAGAAACTACCTATCTCACACAGTAACACTGCTTTGGACCTGCGTCATGGACGGTGCTGTGGACCTAGTGCTGGGCGCCTCACTACACACTCAGGGTGAGCACAGTACCCGCACAATGTGACGGTGTGTAGCTACTCTGTGCCAGTACAACACATGGTCAGTACCCCCTATCAGGCCGAGGTGCTGTGGGGGTGCACATGGTCAGTTCCCCCTACCAGGCCGAGGTGCTGTGGGGGTGCATTCCCCATGGTGTGTATCTGTGGACAGCTGATTTGCATGTGCAGTGCATCATGGGTGTGACTGGCACAATCCAACCCTGTGAAACTCCAGCACCTGCTCACAGGCTCTGATAAACCATAGGCCATCACACGTACATCTGTTAGCATAATGCATAGGTGCAAGACACCCTACAGAGTCTGTAATATAAGATGCCCACACTGGTAAAAACACACACGTACCCACGCACGTAAAAACACACGTACCCACGCACGTAAAAACACACGTACCCATGCACGATTGTACGCGCGCAGCTACGCACGGGGCTACGCACGTACCAATGCACGCAACCTCGCACGCACCAACGTACGTGGCTAGGCACACTCCGAGGGTGTTTTTCTGACACCAATACTCAACGTAACGAAAAACATGCCGCCTCTTTCCCTCTGTAATGTACAGGGTGATGCCTGGGACAGCCTTCTGCGTTAGGCACACTGGGGACTCGAACCCATGCTGCCTGTAACAGCGGTCAGTACCGTAACCATTGTGCTACAGCTCTGTTTCAGTGCTTTGTGTCTGTACATCTTCTTACGTTTAACGCGCTGTAACGCGCCACGGCGCCCGGTAACGCTCGTTAATTTTTTTAACGCGCGTTAGTGGTGACGATGTACCATCCATGTCCTTATTTGGGGTTTCTGTCACTACCGCGGCTCCTAACGCGAATTGCACTAACGCAGTTTAGTAAACATACCCCAAAGATTTTTTCAAGTACATTTGTAGCAAAAAACCTGTGAGAGAGTCAGTTGGTCCATTAGATGATAGAGGAGTTAAAGGGGCACTAAGAGGCGACAAGGCGATAGCAGAGAGACTGAATGAATTCTTTGCTTCAGTCTTTACTGAGGAAGATGTAGGGATGTTACCCATGACTGAGGTGGTATTTAAAGGTGCGGAAGAATTGAAGGAAATATCGATACATCGGGAAGATGTATTACTACTATTAGATAAACTGAAAAGTAGCAAATCACCTGGGACGGATGGTATACATCCAAGGGTGTTGAAAGAACTAAAATATGGGATTGCAGACCTGCTATTAGTAATCTGTGAATTTTCATTAAAATCATCTGTAATACCTGAAGATTGGAGGATTGCCAATGTAACGCCAATTTTTAAAAAGGGTTCCAGGAGTGATCCGGGAAACTACAGACTGGTGAGCCTCATGTCAGTACCGGGAAAAATGGTAGAAACCATCATAAAGAATAAAATTACTCAGCATGTAGATAGTCATGGCCTAATGGGAGACAGCCAACATGGTTTTAGACAAGGAAGATCTTGTCTTACTAATCTATTATGTTTTTTTGAAAGTGTGAATAAACAGGTGGACAAAGGTGAGACAGTTGATATAGTGCATCTGGACTTTCAGAAAGTCTTTGACAAGGTTCCTCATCAGAGACTTTTGGCAAAACTAAAGAGTCATGGGATAGGAGGCAGTGTACTACTGTGGATCAAGAACTGGTTAAAAGATAGAAAGCAGAGGGTTGGGCTAAATGGCCAATTTTCCCAATGGAGAAAAGTGAATAGTGGTATACCCCAGGGATCTGTGCTGGGTCTGCTACTTTTTGACATATTCATAAATGACCTGGAAAGTGGAATAATGAGTGAGGTTATCAAATTTGCAGATGACACAAAACTATTTAAAGTTGTTAAAACCCAAGAGGATTGTGGAAAATTGCAAGAAGATCTTGATAAAGTTATGCACCTAGGGAAGAACAACCCAAACTATGGTTACACGATGCAAGGTTCCACATTAGGAACCACCACCCAGGAAAAAGATTTAGGCGTCATTGTGGATAGCATGTTAAAACCCTTGGCCCAGTGTGCAGCCGCAGCCAAGAGAGCAAATAGAATGCTAGGTATGATAAGGAAAGGAATGGAAAATAAAATAAAAGATATTATAATGCCTCTATATCATTCCATGGTGAGACCGCACCTTGAATATTGTGTGCAATTCTGGTCGCCGTATCTTAAAAAGGATATAGCGTTATTAGAAAAGGTTCAGAGAAGAGCCACCAAAATGGTAAAGGGGATGGAAGGATACTCCTATGAGGAAAGGCTAAAAAGGTTAGGGCTCTTTAACCTGGAAAAGAGATGGCTGAGGGGAGATATGATAGAAGTCTATAAATTAATGAACGGAGTGGAACAGGTAAACGTAGATCGATTGTTTACGTTATCAGAATATAGAAAGACTAGGGGACATGCAATGAAGCCACAGGGTAAACTATTTAAAGCTAATAAAAGAAAATATTTCTTCACTCAACGTGTAATCAAACTCTGGAATTTGTTACCGGAGGATGTAGTAAAGGCTGTTAGTGTAGCTGGGTTTAAAAAAGGTTTGGACAAGTTCCTGGAGGAAAGGTCCATAAACCATTATTAAGAAGGGACCCAGGATATCAATGCTTGACCCAGTACAAGCATTGCGGAACCCGTGTCTTTTCGGGAAACTGCTAGGTACGTATGACCTAGATTGGCCACTGTTGGAAACAGGATACTGGGCTTGATGGACCTTGGTCTGACCCAGTATGGCATATCTTATGTTCTTATGTACTTGGTTCTCTGCTCTTTCTTGGTCTTTTTGAAGAATTGTATTTTCTTTTAAATAATATACAGGGGAGTTTCCTGGCTTCTGTATTATTTCTGTGGCCCTCTCCCCCCCCTTTTTTTGGGGGGGACTACCGATAGCTCTGTTATTTTTGTTTTTCTTCCTAGATTGTTGGTTTCCTAATGTATATTTGACAGGTTATCTGCCGTACAAGTGTTATACTTGATTAAATTGTAAAATGCATAAATACAAAATTAAAAAGAAAAATTGGCATTACATTGGCCATCCTCCAATCTTCAGGTCTTACAGATGATTTTAATGATAGTTCACAGATTACTAATAGCAGGTCTGCAATCTCATATTTTAGTTCTTTCAACACCCTTGGATGTCTACCATCTGGTTCAAGTGATTTGCTACTCTTCAGTTTATCAAATAGTTGTAATATATCTTCCTGGTATAGTGATATTTCTTTCAATTCTTCCACGACATCTCCTTTAAATACCATTTCAGTCATGGATAACATCCCTACATCTTTCAGAGATCTCTGTATGCTCAAGTTACCACCACAGCTCCATTGGAGCCAGTAGTGCTCCTTCAGAGTGACTGTTGGAAAACACATTGGGGGGGGGGGGAACTGGTTTGAGGTATGGCTCCATTTCCCTCTGAAGAAGATCCATACAAGAGATAAAGTCACTGATTCAGGCCTGCTTTAGATTGGGGGAGGGGGAAGAATTATGTTTTCAATTATGGCAGTGCTTCTGCGAGACACCCTTGTAGTGTCTCCCTGCAACTTCCCCCTCAAGCAGGTGATGTTCAAGGACTCTCTTCAGTATCTTCTGCAATTAGAGGCTATTTTATCTCTGCTCTCTACAGAATAGGGCCAGGGGAATTACACCATCTGTATCATGGTTCCTCAAGAATGGAGGTTCCTCCTGGCCTATTCTGGACCTAAAGGCAATTAGTATCTATCTCAGAGTCCCCCTTTTCCATATAAGGACCATTGGGTCTATAATTGCATAAGTCAAGCAAGGGAGTTCCTTATCTCCCTAGACCTCGCCAAGGCCCATTTCCACATTTTCATGTGGAAACAATAGCAGCAACTTTGTGCTTCTGTATTCTGAGCTGCTATTTCTAGTTCTGGACCCTGCCCTTTTGGCTTAGTCATGCTTCAAAGACTATGTTGCAGCCAGCAGTGTGTTCTGTACAAGCAGGGAATCCAGGTTCATTTTTTATCTGGAGGACTGGCTGATGGAGCCCTGTGGTTTCTTGACTGGAAAGGCTGGGGTGGTGATTGCCCTCCCCACCACCCCCAACAGCCTGTTTCTCTCTCAGGAGCTGGAGTACCTCAGAGTTCTCTTATTTACTCTCCTGGATTGAGTTTTCTTCATAATAGAGAGGACTCTAAAGCTTTATTCAGTGCAAGACATTTTGACATCTGTCTGCTTCACAGTCCTGGGACTCCACCAAATACTTGGGTCCCCAGCATTGCCCTTGGAACCAGTTCCTTGGGCCAGGCCTGCATGCACCTGCTGCAGTAGCACCTGAAAACCTTCTTGCCTCCTTTTTCCCAGCTGTTTGACCAGACCCTTCCTCTCTTCTGGGAGATCAAGAAGCAGTTGAAGTGGTGAGTGACCCAGATGCTGTTGACATTCCTGGATTGAACAAGTGCTTCTTTTGAATGCTGGCCTGAAGGGCTGAGATGCACACTCCAGGGGCCAGAAGACCCTTGGTGCTTTGGTCCTCTTATGAGGCCTCCTGGACATGCTGCCTCTTGAATGCAAGAATGAGCCGCTTAGCCCTGGAGAGATTCAGACCTCCTAGTGGGCAAGATTGTCTGCCTGTCTGAGGTTTCTGACATTGCCATGTCAGTAGCATAAGTCAACAAGTAAAGTGGATTTTGCAATGTCAGAAGCAAGGGATTTGATATAGTAGAAACATAGAAACATGATGACAGAAAAAGACCACAAGGCCCATCTAGTCTGTCCTTCCATAACAACTACAACAGTCCACTTTTTACCTTTAGAGATCCTCTGTGTTGGTCCCATGCTTTTTTGAATTCAGTTACTGTCCTCATCTCTACCACCTCCACTGGGAGACTATTCCACGGATCCACTACTCTTTCCGTAAAGAAATATTTCCGCATATCACTCCTGAATCTATCTCCCTTCACCCTCATCCCATGTCCCCTCGTCGCAGAAACTTGCTTTCAATTGAAAGAGGCTCTCTCCCTGAACATTTATGCCACGGAGGTATTTAAACATCTCAATCATATCACCTCTATCCTGCCTTTCCTCTAAGGTGTACATATTAAGATCCTTAAGTCTGTCCTCATATGCTTTATAATGAAGACTACTAATCATCTTAGTAGCAACCCTCTGCACCGACTCCATCCTGTTCACATCCTTTTGAAGGTGCGGTCTCCAGAATTGCACACCATACTCCAAATGAGGTCGCACCAAAGACTTATACAGAGGCATTATCACCTCCTTTTTTCTGCTAGCCATTCCTCTCCGTATGCACCCAAGCATCCTTCTAGCTTTTGCCGTCGCCTTTTCTACCTGTTTAGCTACTTTAAGATCATCGGACACAACTACGCCTAGGTCCCGCTCTTCTTTAGTGGACAAAAGTACTTCACCTCCTATGCTGTATTGCTCCCTTGGATTGCTGCAGCCCAAATGCATGACCTTACATTTTTTAACATTAAATCCCAGCTGCCAAATTCTAGACCATTCTTCAAGCTTAGCTAGATCCCTCCTCATGTTATCTACACCTTCCTGGGTGTCTACTTTATTGCAGATTTTGGTATCATCCGCAAAGAGGCAAACCTTACCAGACAGCCCTTCCGCTATATCACTAACAAAGATGTTAAAAAGAATCAGACCAAGGACAGATCCCTGGGGCACACCACTGGTAACATCCTTCTCCTCAGAGTGAGCTCCATTTACTTGTACTCTTTGTCGCCTCCCACCCAACCAATTTCTAACCCAAGCAGTAACTTTAGGGTCCATCCCTAGGGTGCTCAGTTTGTTTATAAGTCGCCTGTGAGGAACAGTGTCAAAGGCTTTACTGAAATCTAAATACACCACATCTAGAGCTCTCCCTCGGTCCAACTCCCTGGTCACCCAGTCAAAGAAATCAATCAGATTTGTCTGACAAGACCTGCCTCTGGTGAATCCATGCTGCCTCGGATCCTGTAATCCGCTGGACTCCAGAAACCTCACTATTTTCTCTTTCAACAGCGTTTCCATTAATTTACTCACCACCGAAGTTAAACTAACCGGCCTGTAGTTTTCAACCACATCCTTACTTCCGCTTTTGTGTAAAGGCACCACATGAGCCTCTCTCCAGTCCTTTGGCACCACTCCCGACTCCAACGAGGCATTGAAAAGGTCAGTCAGTGGAGTTGCTAGAACGTCCCCAAGTTCCCTCAGTATTCTAGGGTGTATCCCATCCGGTCCCATCGCTTTGTCTACTTTAAGTTGAGCTAGTTTCTCACGAACACAGTCTTCTGAAAATTGTTCAAGATGTCCCTCGCTTCTGTTCTTATTTGTGGGTGTTTTCTGAGGTCCTGCTCCTGGTTCTTCATCTGTGAACACAGAACAAAAATATTTGTTAAGCAATTCCGCTTTATCCTTATCAGCTTCTACATATTCCCCCCCTGTACCCTTGAGTCTGACAATACCACTTTTGCCCTTCCTCTTCTCACTAATATATCTGAAAAATGTCTTATCTCCCCATTTTATTGCATTGGCTATTTCCTCCTCCTTTTGAATCTTTGCCTTCTTGACTACTTTGCTAGCTTCTCTAAGTTTTTCCAAATACAGATGCCTGTCTTCCTTTCTCTGTGATCTCTTGTATTTCATGAAGGCCTCCCTCTTTTTCTTCACTTTTTCAGCTACTTCCTTCGAAAACCATAGCGGTCTCCTGTTCCTTTTGCCTTTATTTACCATTTTAACAAAAAGGTTGGTTGCCTTTAAAACACCCCCTTTCAGTTTTGCCCACTGTTGTTCTACATCCCCCAGCTGTTCCCATCCCAGTAGTAGTTAGCATTGCTGTCTTTCAAGCAGTTGGCCTGGGTTCCCAGCCAATGCAGTCTTTGTTTTTAGAATAGCTTCATATCATGGAGCTGTGTGTTGACAAGGTACATGCCAAATGTCTGTCTTTTTTTTCTGCGTCAGTACTATGGTTTCAGGTGGCTAGAGCATATGGTTGCCCTGTCTGTAGCATTACTCAACGTTAATTAAAGGCGTATTCACAGAGCGTATACTGATATAACGTTAATCTCGTTTGCGCTCCAAAATCTTATACCCCTATAATTCAAAAACTTTCCTCAATATAACTGTTCAATATAAAATTGGCAAGGTCTCAGACTTCCCGGCGCTATCTTGGCTATCTGTCAGTGAACCAACAGAGCCGCGCCAACTAGCATCAACGACCTGCCAAATTAATGACCAGTTTTACAATGCAAATCAAGGCTTTCCAAAATATTTAAAACAGGTAATAATGAAAATCATATCAATTATCTTAACCATCACCTTGCCAAAGTGTATACATGAATGTTATTTAAAGAATGCACATTTGTAAAGATAACTCTTGAATTAGTCTGAAAAGATGTCTTTGAAATCTCAATATATATTCTCTAAGTCCAAAGGAATGTTCCCAGTCTCAATGTATGTTGTCTAAGTCTTCCCAACCCTGTCTTAGTCGCGCTCCTACGCGTTTCTCCCACTCGGGATTCTGCAGGGGAAATTTAAATGCTTTCTGGGAGATGTCAAATTACTTTAGATGGGTCCAAGAATCAAGAGCGCAACCACTTAACTTGGGAATCATTGATTAAGTTGAAGAAACGAGCACTTAAAATAGAACTACACCGTTTATCACTTGTGGAATATATTAGTCGACAGCACATCCCCAGAGGGTTACGTATTTATAAGGAACCTAAAATGTACAACTCAGATACTTCCTTTTTGGAGAGATGGAATAATATACTCAACAAATGTTCGCTTGACCTGATGGTCTTGATCGTAGAGAATTCGGTTAAACAGCTACTCGAATTAACTGTAGAGATTTCGTCGGTTATAGCCAGCCTGAAAGCGGCCGAATCGGAGGCTCACTTTTCACAACGAATGGACGATGTCACCAAGCAGATCACAGTAACAAGTCAGGAGGTGAAAACAGCGAAAATGAAGAAATTGCACAGGGATTATGACGATTATAACTCCGGTTATGTCTACCCGTGGATGGACACCAATCGTAAAACCAGGAAAACCCGGAAGCAGGTAAATTTTGAGCTCACCTCCGAGGATACTTCTGACTCTGGGAGGTCTGGCACGGAAGAGCGTACCGAAGAAGATGAAGATCAGAAAAAGAAGAAAGGTGGGAAGGGTAGAGGGAAATCATCATCTCGGGGGGGGGTCAGCACAGCAAATCCTGACAACCCCTCTCAATTAGTAGTGAATCTTTCGGGCATAGATTTGACGCCAGTACAAATCCAGGTATTGGAAAAAGGTCTTTCATTTGTCCCCGAATTGAAATATGATTCTTTTCAAACTCGTGTGGATTTTGAACAACTAATGCGAAAATTACATTTGAAACATTACTTCGCTAATGCCTCTATAATAGAAAATCCATTGCTTGTGGATGAACAGACTCAAGTTTTAGCCCTCACTCCACCCAGACTTCCTCTGCCTATACGATCTACTTGGTCTCCCCCACTTCCACTGCCTCCAGGTCTTACAATTTTTCGTACACTGGTTTTGAAAGATCTGGCTCAATTGGAAGCACAGACCCCCTGGTATCACCAAAGTAGTACGGTGTTAACTTCCGCTGAGAAACAAGCTCTTCATCTTCTCCAAATTCAATCGGAGGTAGTGATATGAAGGGCAGATAAGGGGGGAGCCGTAGTGGTTCTTAGCCGTCAACAATATCTACAAGAGGCGTATCGGCAGTTATCAGATGAAACAGCTTATACTAAATTGGCTTATGATCCTACAATAGAAATCAGTACAAAGATCAAGGAGATAACGACACGAGCTTTGAAAGATAAACTCATTCTACAAAAAGAATGGCAGTATCTTAATGCCCGTTCGCCTAATGTGGCTAGCTTTTATCTCGTACCAAAGATACATAAAATGTTATGCAATCCTCCGGGACGTCCCATCGTGTCCACCCGAGGTTCCAATTTGGAACCGCTTTCAATTTTTTTAGATACTTTTTTGCGGCCTCTGATGTCGACTATTTCTTCTTATGTGAAAGATACTGCTCATTTTCTGAACATTTTGGACAATCATCAACATCTTGCTCGTGAAAATGACACACTATTAGTCACATTGGATATAGCCGCATTATATACCAGCATGCCACAGGAAGCAGCGTTGGACACGATACAGATGGCACTTCAATCTAGGGGGGATCTTTCGGCCAGCTTCATAGGCTTTTTGATGCAGTTGGCCGGTTTAGCTATTCGGCATAACTACTTTCAGTTTGAAGGAGAAAGTTTTCAGCAGATTTCTGGGGTGGCAATGGGCGCTACATGCGCCCCTTCAGTGGCCAATCTGTTTATGAGAGACTTTGAAGTAAATTGGTTACAGGAGTCTTGCCCCTTTTGGACCCACATTCTCTTATGGCGTCGCTATATCGACGATATTTTCGTGATATGGCAGGGGGGGGAGGGAGACCTGCAGGATTTTCTTTCATGGCTTAATCATTTAGACCCCCATATACAATTCACTAGTACTTGTCATACAGAAGTTATTACTTTTTTGGACGTACGAATTAATCGCAATGTCACGGGATGGAAAACGAAGGTTTATAGAAAACCAACTGATCGAAATACACTGTTGCACTATAATAGTGCTCACCCCCATACTTTAAAAGATGGATTACCTTTTTCACAGTTCATTCGGTTCAGACGCAACTGTTCGCATGAAGAAGATTTTTTGACACAGGCTCGTGAACTTAAGACCTGCTTCCAAATGAGGGGGTATCCAAAGCAAGTTATAAATCGAGCTTACCGTCGGGCTAAGTACAATCATCGGGCATCTTTATTAATGGCTCGGCCAAAGGAGACATCAGAAGATACAGTAGTTAATTTTATTACAAAATTTTCTCCGTTAAGTTATTCAGTACAAAAAATTTTGAGGAAACATTCAAATATACTGCAGAGTGTGGAAGGGCTCTCGCGTTATCGCATCAGATGTGTATGGCAAAGACAAGCTAACTTGAAGGAATTAGTCAACCCCACACAGCTCCGCCCACAACATACCCAAACAATTTCCACTGTAGAAACACGAGGGCATTCTCCTTGTGGCCACTGTGGGATGTGTGGCATGAATTTACAAATTGATTATTTTACCTATCATAATATTTCATACACTTTGAGGGGCTTCACTTCTTGCGATTCCACTTTTGTGATTTATGCACTTCGATGTCCATGCCATTTATTATACATAGGGAAGACGATACGACCTTTACGGGTGCGATTGGGCGAGCACAAAAGTCGGTTGAAGTGTAAGGCGATACAAGCTCCAATAGTACAACATAGTCTATCGTTGGGCCATTCCTTTGAGGATTTTAAATGTTTTGTGATAGAGCAAATTCATCGGGGGAAAGGAGGTTTAACGCGTGAACAAACCTTGACATTTCGTGAACAGCGATGGATTTTCATCTTAAAGTCGGTGGAACCAACGGGGCTTAATAATATGATTGAATGGCGAGCATGCCTGCAATAAGATTGGATATAGCAAAGGGTGGAACCAGCATCTAATCTAAGCTCTTCCTATATAACTCTATAGCTGAGGCATGAGCGCATGCGCGGCGTTTTTTTGAAAGCGAAGGTTAATCCTTGAAGGCGCGGGCAGCATCCTTTTTACAGAAACCCACTGGTTAGTAACATAGTTTCACAATATAGATGGTAGCTTGATTTTGGGAGAATGGGCTCAGTTTCTTTAATCAATTGATGTCAAGAAGATTGGCTGTTATTTTGTTTCTTGTTTATAGGAGACCACGAGAAGCAGGATCTTTTCTCAGAGATTCTAACTGGCAGAGCTAGTGGTTTCGGAATATGAGTTAATTCAGTATCCTTTGTGAAGATAGATTGATATTTTTTCTGAAGAAAATGATTTGACATCCCTTATAAAGCATTTTTGCTTAAACCGATTTCATATCTGTTATGAAGACAGACTGACATCTTCTCTGAAGAAAGTAATTTGACATCTCCCAGAAAGCATTTTTGCTTAAATTTCCCCTGATGAATCCCGAGTGGGAGAAACGCGTAGGAGCGCGACTAAGACAGCGTTGGGAAGACTTAGACAACATACATTGAGACTGGGAACATTCCTTTGGACTTAGAGAATATATATTGAGATTTCAAAGACATCTTTTCAGACTAATTCAAGAGTTATCTTTACAAATGTGCATTCTTTAAATAACATTCATGTATACACTTTGGCAGGGTGATGGTTAAGATAATTGATATGATTTTCATTATTACCTGTTTTAAATATTTTGGAAAGCCTTGATTTGCATTGTAAAACTGGTCATTAATTTGGCAGGTCGTTGATGCTAGCTGGCGCGTCTCTGTTGGTTCACTGACAGATAGCCAAGATAGCACCGGGAAGTCTGAGACCTTGCCAATTTTATATTGAACAGTTATATTGAGGAAAGTTTTTGAATTATAGGGGTATAAGATTTTGGAGCGCAAACGAGATTAACGTTATATCTGTCTGTAGCATTGACAAGGTGTATGCCAAATGTCTGTCTTTTTTTTCTGAGTCTTTATCTTTATTGCAAGATTTGATTAACCACCCTTTGCAACATCAGAGCAGTATACAGAGTGCAAATAGCAGAGGCCAAGGTGAGAATGGAAAATAACTACAATTTTGACAGGATAGGAACACAATTGCACCAGAGAGGACAGAAACAGATAGGAGAGAAGAACGGGTAATCATTACAGGTCAGAGGAAGGGAGTTCATAGGTCAGGGAAAAACGGTACATCTTAAGGAGGGCCTTAAATTTGGGGTAAGTGTTCTTGGTGGAGGAAAAGGAGGAGGGAGTTCCAGGTGGGGGCAGAAAAAAGAATGCAGTGTGATGGGTCTGCTCCAGGCGGGCCAGAGTGGGGGATGGAAGGTGCAAGCGGCGGTTGTGAACTGAGCGGAGGGAGCGAGGAACTGAACGGTATTGCAAGGAATCAGCCAAATACTTTGGGGTGTGGGTGTGGAGGGCTTTATGAGTACAGATAAAAAACATATAGGTAATGCAAAATGAGACTGGCAGCCAATGTAAATGAATGAGATGGGGTGTAATATGGCATAACGGGAGGTGTGGGAAAGAATCCTTGCTGCAGCATTCTGGATCAACTGGAGCAGTGGAGCTGATGTTGAGGAAGGCCCACAAAGATGACATTACAATAATCAATTAGAGAAATTACCAAAGAGAGAAAGAGAGTGGTGAGGACAGAGGGGGGTAACATATCATGGACAGCGCGGATTTGACGAAGGAAGAAATGTGAACTATGGGATAGAACGGAGATGTGATCCTGAAAAGAGAGGATGGAATCTAAAGTTACCCTGAGGTAATGCAAGAAGGATACTAGGGGAACCGGGGTGCCAAGGAGAGTAGGTGAGAATATCGGGGGAGGGGTATCGAGGGAGAACGATAGTGCTGAGGTTTTGGCAGGATTAAGGCAGAGAAGGTTAGTGCCTAGCCAGGTGGCGTTGAGGGAGGAGAGGTCTGGGTTCAGCGGAGAAGAATGGTAAATCAGGAGGACATCATCTGCATAGTACTGGGCTGAGATGCTATGCTGCTCTATCAATATGGTGAGTGGGGTCAAAAAGATGTTGAAAAGCATGTGTGATAACAGATCCCTGAGGAACCCCAGAGTGCAGAGGTGTAGGCTCGGAAGAGGAGGAGTTGAAAGATATGGAGAAGGACCGGGAAGCAAGGCATGAGTGGAACCACTGAAATACAGTGCCCTGAAGACCCGCTTCCCAGAGGCGAGAACGAAGGACAGTGTCATCAACAAGGTCAAAGGCCACAGAAAGATCCAAGGAGACAGCTATGGAAATATTGCCTTGAACGTGAGATGAGTGTAGTTCATTAAGAAGTGCAAGGAGAATAGTTTCAGTGCTCTGGCCTGGGCGGAAACCTGATTGCTGTGGGTGGAGAAAATGAGTGGAATCCAAAAAAGAGGAAAGCTATGACAATACTGCCGTTCAAGAATTTTAGATATGAAAGGGAGATTAGAGACTGGGCAGTAATGGGTAGGATCGCTGGGGTCCAGGGAAGGCTGCATGAGGAGGGGACAGACCAGAGCGTCTTCCATGGCTTGGGGGAAGTACCAGAGGACAGACAAGAGTTGAGCATGGTGAGCAAAGGAGGGAGGAGAGCAAGGGAGAGTTCCAGGAGCCAACTGGAGGGAGACGCTGGGGGCAAAGGAAGAGGGGGAGATGAGAAAGGAGGGGGAATGACGAAGGAGGAGCGAAGGTTGGCAATTTTGATGGCAAAGTGAGTGACCAGCTGTGGGGCGCTGGGGGTGGAGGAGGAACTGCTGCAGGAGGAAAGCTGGTGTAAAGTAGACAAAGACCGAAGCGTGGAGTAAAGCTGATAGGTGGAGTTAGTGGCCGAGGAAATTAGGTTGGAGTAGTAGGCTTGATGTCGAAGATGAGTGAGCAGTACTATGGTTTCAAGTGAGTGAGAGCTTGGTCCTCAGGTGCAACTTGTATGTGGCACCTTCTAGTATTTGACTTCATGGCCACTCCAGAGAATGCTGCTGTGGGAACTCTCTCAGCTGTGGGAAGGTTCTGTGGATGGCAGGCTTGCATGCCCTTCAGAAGTAGCCTTGAAGGGATGCTGAATCTCCTTCCCTGGCTCTTGTTGAGACATCTGCTGTGCAGGCTTTGGGGCTCATCTGGACCTAGTGGACCTTGATTGGCCTTGGAGGCTGTAATGCAGGAATCTCTTGAACCAGCTGGCCTGGCTTCCCTCTTTTTCTACTTCAAAATAAGTGCCTACTGGGCAGGGGCTCCTGGTATTGGAGGATCTGTCCCATCTCCTTACAGCTTGGCCCTTGAGAAACAGTCTCTGTAGGAAGAGTAATCTGGAGTGGTGATGAACACCTTGCTTAGGGCTTCCAGCACCTCTACTTCTTAGCTTAGGTGAGAGGCCTTCTTGTAGTCCAGCCTGGACAACAGCTTGGACCTCAACTCTCAAGGCTTAGTTGGTGGGCCTGTTGGGCACTGCAGAAGTCACATCCAAAGGATTTCATGGGTGTGCTCCCTGGTCTCTCCTCCATCCTTGTGGGGAGGTTGAAGCAGTTCCAATTGTCTGTGTGCTAGGATTTTTGCTTACATGAATTATCTTACTGGTGTGGAAGACACTAAAAAAGGTCTCCCTTTGAGTCCATTCCTAAGGCCTTTTTCAAGATTTATTTTATTTATTTATTTAACATTTCTTATATACAGTACTGCCTTTCATGATATCAAGGCGGTTTACATTGAACAGACCGAAATTACATTGAATAGGGCATTATAACTTGGAGATAACTATTTTACAGGGAACATGGGCTATGGAGGGTTAAGTGGCTTGCCCAAGACCAGATCTTGGCCTATAAGGTTTTCTTGGGGGTTGTGGTATCTGCCAGGTGGGTGTCCAAGTTACAGGCTTTCTCTCACATAGACCCTTCTTGGTAATCTCGACCATTTCTATCTCCTCACAAGCTGTTCCATCCTTTCCCCCAAGGTTGCTGTCCTTTCATCTTAACTAGGCTATCAAACTGCCTTCCTTCTTGCACCCCTTGTTGCGTTTGAGGGATATACAGAGAATGTTGATCAGATACATGGAAATTGCTAATTCTTTCCACTGCTTGGCATATATTTTGTCCTCAGTGGGCCGAGGAGAGGATTGGCAGCAACAGAGTATATCTGTGGGATTAAGGAGGCCATCAAGTCAGTGTATGCTCTGGCTGGTAAGTATGTGCCAGAATAAGTCAGTTTTTCAATAGGGTTCAGGTCTCCTCTTGAGTGTAATCTACCTTGGTGTCTCCAGAGGACATTTGATCTTCTTGGAGCACTTTTGTGAAGCACTACAGGTTGCTTGTGGGGGTTCGTATAAATGGTGCCTTTGGCAAGGCAGTACTGTCCTGAGCACAGTCTTGGGTACTGAATGCCTGAGTGCATACCATAATGTTGTCTGGGTTTGGTCTAGCAGGATGATAAGGAAGGAGAAATTTTACCTTTATTTTCTTTCCTTGAATCCCGCTAGACCAGTGGAACAATCTTTGTTGTTGTAAAGTGCCATCGAGTGAGAGTCGACTCATGGTGACCCTCTGGATAGCTATCCTAAATTGTGTTTGGTCTTCAGTCAGGCGGCTCATTGTTGACAGACTGGTACCCGTAGCTGCTGTTATTGTATCGATCCATCTCATTGCTGGCCTTCCTCTTTTGCGTTGACCTTATATCTTGCCAAGCATGATGTCTTTCTCTAATGATCTCTCTCTTCGCATGATCTGTCCAAAGTATGAAAGTCGAAGTCTTGTCATCTGAGCTTCTAAAGAAAGCTTAGGTTTGATCTCCTCTAGTACCGACTGGTTTGTTCTTCGGGCAGTCCATGGTATACACAGTATTCGCCACCAGCACCATAATTCAAAGACATCAATTTTCTTCCTGTCTGTCTTTTTCACTGTCCAGCTTTCACATCGATATGATGTTATTGAAAATACCATGGCTTGAACAAGTTGAATCTTTGTATGGAGAGAGACATCTCTGCTCTTGAGAATCTTATCTAGGTTTTTCATAGCCATTCTGCCAAGAGCAATGCGTCGTCTGATTTCTTGACTACTTGTTGCTTCTTTATTGATAGTTGATCCAAGTAGGTTAAAGTTGTTCACGATTTCAATTTCTTCTCCTTCAATGATGAACCTGTTGATTATGCCAGTTGTCATGATCTTTGTCTTCTTTACATTAAGGTGCAGGCCCATTTTGAGACTATGTTCTTTGATTGTGAGAAGCAAATGTTTCAGATCATCTTCACTTTCAGCCAGTAATGTAGTATCATCAGCATAGCGAAGGTTGTTGATGAGTCTTCCACCAATCTTCACACCTCTGTTGTCTTCATACAATCCTGCTTCTCTGATGATTTGTTCTGCATATAAATTAAAGAGGTAAGGGGAAAGTATGCAGCCTTGTCTTACACCTTTTCTTATTTTAAACCATTCTGTTTCTCCTTGTTCCGTTCGAACTGTTGCTTCTTGATCAATGTACAGATTGTGCAAGAGAACAATCAGGTGTTCTGGTATACCCATGCTTCTTAATGTGGCCCAGAGTTTCTCATGGTTTACACAGTCAAAAGCCTTGCTATAGTTGATAAAGCACAAATAGATATCCTTTTGGTATTCTTTAGTGTTTTCAAGGATCCCTCTCACATCCGCAATTATGTCTCTCGTTCCTCGCCCTTTCCTGAACCCTGCTTGCACTTCAGGTAGTTCTTGTTCCAGGTATAGTTGTAGTTTCTTTTGAATAATCTTCAGTAGAATCTTGCTGGCATGCGGGATCAGTTGGATCACCTTTCTTTAGTACTGGTATAAACACATATCTTTTCCAGTCAGTTGGCCATGATGTTGTCTTCCATATTTCTTGGCAGAGCCTTGTAAGTATGGTAACAGCTGCATCAGATTGCTGTAATACTTCTATGGTAATGCTATCAATGCCTGGTGCTTTGTTCTTTGATAAGGCTTTCAATGCTGCTTCAACGTCTTCTTTCATCACCAATGGTTCCCGATCATAAGGTACAGGTTGAAATGGCTGTTGGCCCACTTGATCTTTATCATATAAAAACTCTGTATAGTCCTTCCACCTTTTCTTGATCTTCTCAGCATCATTCAACATAGAACCTTGAGCATCTTGTAACATTCCAATTCGAGGCTGCAACTTTTTCTTTAACTCTCATAGTTTTAGGAAAGCCGATCTTGTTCTTCCTCTAATAGTTTCTGCTTCTATTTCCTTGCATGCGTCATTGTAGTACTTTTCCTTGTCCTGTCTTGCTGCACGTTGGAAATCTCTGTTGAGGTCTGTGATTGTCTTTCTTTCTCCTCTGGCTTTCGCTTCTCTGCGTTTCTGGGCAATTTTCTGAGTTTCTTCCGTCATCCGTTTTTGCTTTTTCACCTTATGTAGAGACTTCTCGCTTTCTTCCAACACAACCTTCTTGATGTCATTCCATAACTCTTCTGGAGCTCTGTCATTTGTATCTAAAGCAGCAATTTTGCAGGCAGTCTTTAAATTCCAGTGGTATATTCTCAAGGTCATATTTTGCTGCATTCATGAGTGGTTTGTTCTTTTTCAACTTTAGCTTGAGTTTGCATACTAGTAGTTGATGATCTGTACCACAGTCAGCTCCAGGTTTTGTCTTTCTTGATGTTACAGAGCTTTTCCATCATTGACTTCCACAGATGTAGTCAATTTGATTTTTATACAATCCATTGGGTGAAGTCCACGTGTACAGTCACCGCTTGTGTTGCTGGAAGAAGGTGATTGAGATGACTAGATTGTTGGTCTTGCAGAATTCTATCAGTCTTTCTCCAGCTTCATTTCTGTTGCCAAGTCCATATTTTCCAACTACTTTGCCTCCTTTGTTGCCAACTTTTGTGTTACAGTCACCCATGACTATCAGGATATCCTGTTTGCATGTTCTGTCAATTTCAGCTTGTACTTGTTCATAGAACTCTTCAATTTCATTCTCTTCTGCAGCTGTTGTTGGGGCATATACTTGAATTATAGTTGTGTTGATAGGCATTAAGCGTTCGCTGACTGCATTGTATTTCATTACAGTTCTTGCAAGTTTCTTCTTTATTATAAATGCAACACCATTTCTTCTTTGTCTTTCATTTCCAGCATAGTAGACCATGTGATCATCTGATGCAAAGTGCCCGATACCAGTCCATTTCAGTTCTCTGACACCCAACAGATCAAGTTGTACACGTTCCATTTTATTCTTGACCACCTCCAACTTTCCTTGGTTCATGCTTCGTACATTCCATGTTCCAATGTGTAAGACATCTTTAGAGCTTCTGACTCTCATTTCATGTGCAGCACAGCATCAGCAGTCAGACGTCCCGAGGGCTTTGATCCAACCACATCATAAATTCTGGCTTTACTCTGAAAAGTCTTCAGCTCTTCTCCAGTAGCTAGTTGAGTGCCTTCTGACCTGGGGGTCTCATCTTCCAGCACTATAGCACAATTTGTTTTGCTGTAACTATCCATTGGGTTTTCATGGCAAGATACAGAAGTAGATTGCCGGGCCTTTCTTCCGCACAGTTTAAGTTTGGTGTTGTTGCCATTGTCACAGAAATGTGATCCTCCACCGTCAACACTATCCCATTCTGCTGCTGCCCAGATGGGTGGTTTGTCTTGGTCTGGCACCTCAGCTGAGACCTGTCCATCTTGGGAGACCCTGCCAGTAGTTAACTACCGATAGTTTAGCTCTCAGCATTACTGAGGCACACAAGCCCTACAGCACGACAAGCTGCAAACCAGTGAGGGGGAACAATCTTTATCTTTATTTTATTGCTTGATATACCACCCAAGCAAAGCATCAGCATGAACCAAGGAGATGACAACCCTACATGGCCATGTTCAAGCACCTGGCTGCTTTAAGGGTCATAACAAAATTCTAAAAAAAACGAACACAAAAATAATCATTGTAATAGACTCATGTTTCATACAAAACCAAAGTTGCCTTTAGTAGTGTCATACACAAATCTACTTCTTCCCATTACTTTTAAATTGGAATGGAACAGGTAGATCAGTTGTTTACGCCATCAAAAGTAGAAAGACTAGGGGACACTCAATTAAACTACAATGTAACCCATTTAAGACTAATAATAGAGAATTTTTTTTCACTCATTGCATAATCAAATTCTGGAATTTGTTACTGGAGGATGTAGTGAAGGCTGTTAGTGTAGCTATGTTTAAAAAGGTTTGGACAAAACCATTATTATTTATTTATTAGTATTTACCTCATGCTGTTCCAGGGGATAATCAAGGTGAGTTACATTATGTATTTCCCTGTCCCCAGAGGGCTATTACAGAAGACCCAGGAAATCCACTGCTTGCCCTAGGACAAGCATTGTGGAACCTGTGTGCCTTTTTGGGAACTGGCGGAAACAGGATACTGGGCTTGATGGACCTTGGTCTGACCAAGTATGGCATTTCTTAGATAGGGGGAAAGTATGCAGCCTTGTTGTACACCTTTGCTGATTTTAAACCATTCTGTTTTACCTTGTTCCATTCAAAATGTTGCTTCTTGATCAATGTACAGATTGTGCAAGAAAACGATTAGCTGTTCTGATATACCCATACTTCTTAATGTGGGCCAGTTTCTCATGGTTTACACAGTCAAAAGCCTTGCTGTAGTCAATAAACCACATATAGATATACTTTTGGTAATCTTTAGTCTTTAAGGATCCATCTCACATCTGCTATGATGTCTCTCTTTCCTCACGCTTTCCTGAACCCTGCTTGCACTTCAGGCAGTTGTTGTTCCAGGTATGGTTGTAGCCTCTGCTGAATAATGTTGAGTAGAATCTTGCTGGCATATGGGATCAGAGCCATTTTATGATAATTTCCACAATCAGTTGGATTACCTTTGGTATAAACACTGATCTTTTCCAGTCAGTTGGCCATGATGCTGCCAAATTTCCTGGCAGAGCCTTGTAAGTATGGTAACAGTTGCATCGGATTGCTGTAATACTTCAGTGGGAATGCTATTGAGATGCCTAGTGCTTTGTTCCTTGATAAGGCTTTCAATGCTCCTTCAATTTCTTTCATCACCAATGGTTTCGGATCATAAGGTACAGGTCGAAATGGCTGTTGGTCCACTTAATCTATATAATATGATGACTCTGTATATTCTTTCCACTTTTTCTTGATCTTCTCAGCATCATTCAGCATGGATACTTGAGCATATTGTAGCATTCCAATTCGAGGCTAGAATTTTTACTTTTACTCTCATAGCTTTAGGAAAGCCAATTTTGTTCTTTCTCTAATAATTTCTGCTTCTACTTCCTTGCATGTGTTCTTGTAGTACTTGTCCTTGTCTTGTCTTGCTGCACATTGGAAATCTCTATTGAGTTCTGCAATTGTCTTTTTCTCCTCTGGCTTTCACTTCTCTGCATTTTTAGGCAATTTTCAGAGTTTCTTTGGTCATCCATTTTGGCTGGTTTTGCTTTTTCACCTTTTGTAGAGATTTCTCACTTTCTTCCAACACAACCTTCTTGATGGCATCCCATAACTCTTCTGAAACTCTGTCATTTGTATCTAAGCAGCAAATTGATTTTGCAGGCAGTCTTTAAATTTCCATGCAGTCCTACAGCAATATCACTCACAAATACATTGAACAGTGCCGGGCCCAGGACTGAACCCTGGGGAACCTCGCTAATCACCCTCCTTTCATCTGAGTGAGCTCCATTTACCATCACCTTCTGTCAATCAACCGATTTCTGATCCAGTTCACCACCTTGGGACCCAATCCCAAACTACTGAGTTTATTGATAAGCCTCCTATGAGGAATAGTATCAAAGGCTTTGCTGAAATCCAGGTAGATGACATCCATCGCATGCCCCTTATCTAGTTCTTTGGTCACCCAGTCAAAGAACTCAATCAGGTTTGTTTGGCAAGATCATCCTTTGGTAAAACCATGTTGCCTTGGATCATGCAACCTTTTGGTTTTGAGAAAGTGCACTATTCACTCTTTCAGAAGCGCCTCCATTACTTTTTCCGCCACCGAGGTAAGGCTCACAGGCCTGTAGTTTGTCACTTCTTCCCTGTCACCACATTTGTGAAGAGGTACCACATCCTGAGGAACTACTCCTGTTTCCAAGGATCTGTTGAAAACATCCTTTAACAGCCATGCAAGAACCTCTCTGAGCTCTTTCAGTATCCTGTGATGTATCCCATCTGGTCCCATGGCCTTGTTCACTTTCAGTTTTGCAAGTTGTTCTAACACATCGGGGCATGTTTACTAAATATACCTAACTTGCGGGGCCGTGGTAGTGTGCCTGTGCCATATAAGGAGTGGGCGTTCCGGCCTGAAAAAGAAAAACCCGCGATTTACATATGCGCTAAGGTGCGCGGCGCACATGTGCGCCCTGCACGTCAGCGTGTGGGAAAGCTGCGCAGGAGGCATAAGTGGCGCGATGATGCAGAAGCAGAAAAGCAGAGCCACAGCACAATGGATAAGGCGCTGACCAAGGGTGCAGGGATCAGGGGTTCAATCCCTGCAGTGCCCAATGAAGATGGCTGTCTGAGGCACCATTTTAGGAGGCACAGAAATCTTGGGCAGCAGAGGTGGCGCGCCAATATGTTACGAGGCATCTCAAGAGTGTGCGGCATAAGGCGGCACGCTGAGGTGGAAACACAGGAGCAGAGCCACAGCACAATGGTTAAGACGCCGACCAATGGTGCAGGGATCAGGGGTTCAATCCCTGCAGTGCCCAATGAAGATGGCTGGCTGAGGCACCATTTTAGGAGGCACAGAAATCTTGGGCAGCAGAGGCGGCACGCTAATATGTTACGAGGCATCTCAAGAGTGTGCGGCATAAGGCGGCGCGCTGAGGTGGAAACACAGGAGCAGAGCCACAGCACAATGGTTAAGATGCAGACCAATGGTGCAGGGATCAGGGGTTCAATCCCCGCAGTGCCCAATGAAGACGGCTGGCTGAGGCACCATTTTAGGAGGCACAGAAATCTTGGGCAGCAGAGGCGGTGCGCCAATATGTTACAAGGCATCTCAAGAGTGTGCGGCATAAGGCGGCGCGCTGAGGTGGAAACACAGGAGCAGAGCCACAGCACAATGGTTAAGACGCCGACCAATGGTGCAGGGATCAGGGGTTCAATCCCCGCAGTGCCCAATGAAGACGGCTGGCTGAGGCACCATTTTAGGAGGCACAGAAATCTTGGGCAGCAGAGGCGGCGCGCTAATATGTTACGAGGCATCTCAAGAGTGTGCGGCATAAGGCGGCGCGCTGAGGTGGAAACACAGGAGCAGAGCCACAGCACAATGGTTAAGACACCGACCAATGGTGCAGCGAGCAGGGTTTCAAGTCCCTGTTGTACGCAACGGAAAAGTCTGGATGAGCCATATGCATTGTCTGATATGGGTAATATTGCTCTCGGAGGAAGTCTGATTTTGGTCGGCATAAGATGGTGCGCTGTAAGTTGTGGGATGTATGAGGCAGTGTGCTGATATGCAAGCACAGAAATAGAGCCACAGAACAATGTTTAACACACTGACCAATGGTGTTGTGATGATGGGTGCAATCCCCTGCTGTGCCCAAAAAATAAGGCTGGCTGAGCCACCACCTATTATCATGAATATTGCTCGAGGAGGCATGTTACTGGTGTCCTGTAATTACTACTGCTAGCAAATGCACTCTCAAAGCACTGTAATAGAAGGTGATGCAGAAGTCACCCCACAAGGTGATGCAGAAGTCACCCCACAAGTCACCCTAGAGGGCACATTTGGATTTCCATTGTCCACCATGGCACCCCACAATGTTGCTTATAGGGCCCATCCCAGGGTGCGGTATGAGCCATGGCAAGGTCCTAGCACTGTTTGTGCTGTCAGCACTATGCATTGTAATGCATGCAAATATCAAGTAGGTGTGCAGACATGCAAGAAGGAACACCAGTGTAGCCCAATGTTGAGGACATGGACTGACGGTGCAGGGGTCATGGATATAAATAAGCAGTGAATAAGGGTGGCATAGGTACGTCTGTTGTCTGCATGCAAGTGTGCAGCAATCTGTGCTGCTATCTAAAAAAAAGGACCACCCAGTGCCATAAATTTATGCACCATGTAGGGTGCACCAGAACGCACCTCGTAAACAAACATGGCAGTAAAGGCGAGGTAAAATTGTCCCCAGCGGACATGTTGAAAGTTTGACAACTCCCAGGGCACCATAGTTGGTACCCCCTAAGCTGCCTGAATCGAAGGTGTGACATAATGTGACCCAGGGATGTATAGGTGAACTCAAATACGTTTGCCAAGAGCAGGAAGATCCCCCAATGTGAAGGACAACAGAGATATGTGCCAAACACACATGTAACCCAAACACTGCACAGAGCTGAAAGGAAAGACCCTGATGAATTCACAGAAGCACGTAGATCACAGCTGCTGGAGTACACAACTCAGACCCAGGCCATGTGTCATCCAGAGAAATGGACAAACATATATGCATGTATGTCTGTGCTTGTATTTATTTCCATGTCACATATACCGCAGTATGTGTTGTAAGCGCGGGTTACAGAGAACACAATAAAGACAATTACATCAGGCTGTTTGGTGTTACATATAACAGGAGCATAAACAGGGAAAGACATGGCTGAACTATTTACATGGAATATCTGATCAGTTTAACTTGATAACATACTCAAACTATTGACAGCAATCTGACTGAATGATAGTAAAGAGGAGACAGCTGTGGTTAAATTTGTGCTGGGACTGTTCTGTTATGTTACTGGATCCATCAGTAGCTAAGCACAGAGTGATGGTAATGTACCATGCCAGAATGACAGTGTGTGACAGAGGATGGGAAGATGTGGGCAGCAGACGAGGCAGAACTTGCAGGCTAGGTGTAAATATCAGGATGACAGTGGAGTAGCAGTGCTATGCAGAGCACAAACACGAGAGGCAACCAGGGAGAGATGAAATGCAGTAATGTGTAGGAGTGCAGGACATGGTGTACCAGCATGCACATCAGGGTAGGATGGCACAACAGCTGGCAGACAGAAGATGGACAGAAGTATGGTACCCAACTCAGATGAGGGTACAAGGTGCTCCCAGCACTAATCGTCACACATATGGCCGGCATACAAATGGGAAACACCTCTGCAGGACAAGCATAGACATCAAATAGAACAGAGAGGCCGCACACCTACAACCACAACCACAAAGGCCAATGCACCAACCGGTAGGCCACACCACCACTGTGAGCTCATCTGAAAAGGCTGCATACAAAAATAGTGAAGGCCATCATACAAGATGCCTGCTGGATGGCAGAAAAGGCAAACCCACAACAGTAATCAGGACCAACAGCACAGGCATATCTGCTGTGTGCAGATCAGATTAAAGTCTGTATTTTGGACCAGGGACACATGCACACACGCACACACAATCACATGTTACGCAGTGGATACAGCATGCAATCGAGGAAAGAAACTAAACCCCAAGGGTGCCAGAGGATGCTCGGGGGAGCTGGTTAGCAATCAGGGACAGGACAGGAGCTAACTCAACATGAAAGCAGGTGTACCACACACCAGCTGAAACACAGCACTACCAAACACATAGGTGCACTGTCATGTAAACCACAGAAAGAAAGCCACCTATGTGACAGATAATATCTGAGGGCTAGGCAGCACAGAGTGCACACCTTGCTGTAGAGTGAAGAGAGGGAAGGGTGTGTGTAGAGGTGATGAAATCGCTGGTACCTAATGGTCCAAGTAGCACAACCGAACAGAAATCTGGGAACCACATGTGGTGATCAAACCTGCAAACTACTGAGTTAAAACACATGCTGCTAACTACTCTCACAAACAGCACACTGAGCACAATCCAGAACAAATAATCCCAACGGAGGGTCTCAAATGGAACCTGTAATACCCATTGATGTGTCAAATGGCTGACATATACAGAGCTGACACTGTAGAAGGATGTGAGCACAGGTGGGACATGGACATGACTAGCAAATCAGTTGATACTGGTGTAAATGTTCGCAAAGAGCGGAGGAGTAGCCTAGTGTTGCCAAAACCGTCTCCGACACCAAGCAACTAGGGCTCAGATCACACTAGCACGCCATGTGGCCTTAGGCAAGGCATGTGACCCCCCATGACCTCAGAAGACAGAGCCAACAATCTATATACACTGACATTGAGCAGAAAACCATGGGCCAACAGGGTCAGCCGGAGTCAGGACTGATCCAAAGGCACACATTGCATTGCATGTTTGTGAACATGATCAAGCAGCAAAGGAGACAAATGTCTGTTACATACATATCTTTATTTGGGTTAATCCTCACAGATATTGTAGACAGTGCTATCATTATAACAAGGTGAGTGCATCCCTGGTCAAGGCCAAATAACCATTTAGCAGGGCACCAAATCACATCCCACAGAAAGGTCACTGCAGTGACCACAAATGAGGGACACGAGATATTATGTGCATCAGTTGCATACTATGCACTGGGCAGCAGCCCCACACCCCCCACCTGCCACTGCATGCCTCTAATGTTTAATGCACATATGAGGTCTTGTAGACCGTAGGCGTGTCATCATGAGGATTGACAAAACATCACCTGTCTACCCAAACATAGCTATCCGCCAACACAGGAGGCACACAAACCAAAACAACATATGTTGTCACAATGTTGTAATCTGGAAGAAACATTATGGAAGTAATGTCCAATCTCACCCCTAATGCCTGATCGACAAATCAGAAATACTACAATGTAGACCCAAATAATCCTGCCAAGCACAATGAGCATCTGCTAACAGGTAGCAGAGGTACATGAACACAGAGAGAATACAAACAAAACAACCTGCAGAGATGACACCATGCCGGAGGGCCCCTGCAGTGTTTGTTGGGTAGACATTGTGTGGACACATATAGCACGGTACATGGAATGAAAAATTGAGGGAGAACAATGGACACCCACACTGGCACACAGCAAATATATTTGGGCAATGAGAGGCTCTTTACCGCAGGGGATAAACAGGAACATACTGACGTGCAATACAAGGTATGTACATACATGCAGAGTGTCACGTCTGTAATTTAAACCAACCAGCATGTTAATATGGAAATGATGGGGAAACATCTTACAGGGAACCACACAGAAGACAGAGGTCCACATGCTGTGACTCACCAACATAGTCAGTCATAAGCACAACCACCATCCGCAGACCAACATGATACAGTGATGCCACACATGCATGTAAACACCCTTTGGCCAATGCAACACATTAATCAAGGATGGTGGTGGGCATGAAAGCGTTGTTGGGGCAGAAACTCTCTCATGTTCAGGTGGAGGGCAGGTGGACATAGCTAATACGACTGCTCGATCGTTGCCCCAATGGCACAAATATGTCTGTATGCTCGTGTTCAAACAAAAAGGTGACTGTATCCTGTGTGCCATGTCACACACATGGCCAAAACACAACGACTCTACAAATGGGGAGGTATGTACAACATACAGTGACAATGTTCTTCTCTGCTACACACAGCGTCCAAAGAGCAAAGTGTATCTGCAATCAAACAGTTCAGGTCACAACTCCCCATGCAATCCTGGGCATCCACAGTCATGTGTCACATCCCAATATGCCACAGTCCTTGACAGTTCATCTGTGTCCCCTGCAATGAGCGGGACCTCCAGCCACAGCATGGCATAAACAGTGTGTTGTACAGGTCTGTCATGGGGAAAGCAGCAGTCCAAGAGCAATACTGACCATCACAGGCATGTGTCCCACTCTCATAAGTCAAACATCCAATGGCACAATTATCCGGACAGAATCCCATGGTTGTCTGTACCCCAACACGTGTTTGATGGGGAGGCCAGATGCACTGTACGAAATGTGTTCGGGATGTCATCTGCCCTGTGTGAGGAGAGGATAAGTAGGGTCACGTCAGACACATTGCAAATACAACACAAATAACAGAGAGTCACACCTTACCAAATACAGAAGAAAGGGATGCAAGGGCAAACGTCACATGATATGAACATCAACAAATATGCATATTGTTAACATCATGAAATGTCAATGCAGACACGGGTGTCACATGGTTATGGTCATGTCCTGTTCCATGTCACACAGGCATCTCACTGCTACTCACTATATGCATATGTACGTGTGAACAGAGAGGCAACATTACATTTATATCAGACAAAAAGTAAGACATCAACTGGTACAGCCAGATGTAATCCGCAAATGACAAAGGTGCAACATACCCTGTGTGTGCATCATGTGTATGTCCCCGATTCCTTGAGCGAATCCACAGCCACATCTGGTCACCGTGAAGGGAGACAATGTCAGCCAAACATGTAGAATCACCATGTCAAGTGAGTGTTGATGCATGTCCACATGATGCTGATACCTGAGATAAAGAAATGTTTCTCAACAGTGGTCCCTCAAATAAACAGACACAGTTCTGCTCACAGCTCGCAACACATGATGAGAATGATGACAAGGTAAACAGCAATATGGCAGAGGTAGCACAGTCACCACTGCCCCCCAGGTGCTTACACACCGCACAGCACATGTACTATGACTGGACACCGCATCGACACACAGTCAACCCACAAACACGCACCCACCCAATGTGCGCAGGTCAGCGGGACAGCTGTGAGACATGCCCATTATGTGCACAAGTGACAATTTGTGGAAAGAAAGGCCCAGTGACATGCAGTGATACCCTGCTGAGGCTGAGAGAACAGTGTTTGGAGAGGCAGCAAGTGTTGGTTCCCACAAACCCAAACAAAACCACACACACATGTATCTATGCTGTAAAATTGACTGAAACATTGTTGCAGCGTACATAATGCACACAAACACATGGGGATATGTGTGACAACAGGAAAGATATGGGTAAGGGAGGCTCAAGGACAAAAATTTAACAACAACATCTGCAAAATATGACACATCACAGACGACATGTTCTCACCCCTGAGTGCATGCATAGACAATGTAGCTGTAGATCCACCCACCCCGGATCACAGCATCATGGCTGATGTACAGTCAAGTGGCAATGCACCACAGCAACCACATCCTCATGAACTATGTCCTGTGCAGTGGAAAACACAAGAGAAACAAACATATGTAAGGACCCAGGTCTGAAACACACACTGCACCTCCCTGTACACAGCTGTCAGACCCCACAACATGACCTATGGACTGATTGTTCACTATCACACTGTACTGATCTCTCTCATGGGAGAGTCAGGATGGAGGTATCTGATGCGAAATAAAGGTCTCCATAATTCCTCTGTCGCCTCCCTTACCTCTCTGGTGTTGTACACAATGGTCTATAGAGGTGTCTGCCCCCACCATGTTTATGGGCCATCCCATGGTCACAATATCAGTCTGTGTCCCCCATGTTGCCACCAATACCCCCTCCCCGTGTGTAGTGCCCTCCCAATGTTGTCTGTCACCCCACTGTAAAATGCTGAAACACATGGAAATATGCATGAACAGCTCCTGTATACATGGGCCATGAACATATCCGGCAGTGTACATCTCATACCCCAAATAATATTGACAGCTGTGTGATGATGATGTGCGGAAATAGATGGCAATGTCAGCGCCACGTCCTCATAAAAAGACCCCTATGTCTGTTTGTGACCTGACCATGATGGCTGCATGTCATCCCCCTGTGTGACAGTGATAATGTGAAACCATGGATAGCCTACATGTGCGCCTTAAACAACTAACGCTCATCTAGGTCTCTGTGTGTATGTGGACATCACATCCCTCGCCATGGTCCGCAAGGTAGTTGTTGATGTGTACTGTGATCCCCTGCCCCACACACATCCACAGCATGTAAGATATGCCATACGCCATACTGTGTCAGACAGAGGTCCATCATGGTCAGTACCCTGCCCCCAACAGTGGTCACACTATGTCATATATACCTAGTAGTATCCACAAAATACCCAAGTCCCACAATGGCTGAACTGGATCAAGAAACAATTATCCTTTGTCCCTTTGTAATAGTCCTATATGGACCTTTCCGCAAAGAACATGTCCAAACTGGTTCCTAAGCACTGGTAAACTAACAGCCCATACAAAATCCTCTGGTAACACGTTCCAGAGTCTGTTGACACGTTGAGCCATGTGTCATATGTTGAGATATCAGCAGCTACATATGCCAGTTCACATGAAAATCCACGAAACACTAAACACACCTACACATGCAGCATAGCATTTGGCCACTGTAACCCACCCTTTGCTGATCAGACTTGCATCACCTCTGTATGTGTGTACATATGTATCAATGCACGCAATGACTACTTTCCAAAAACCAACAGTAGCAATGATATGGCCCCCTGGCTGCACAATGCACAGGTCCCCATCCCTCACTACAGCCATGTCAGGCCTAGGTGACGATGTATACATTAGGGCACACTGTGGGGTTGCAGTAACACCCATCACAAATAATTAACACCATCTTTGGAAGGTAGTCATGGGCATGGGTACTGTGCAATGTATGACATGTGTCACCACACACAGGAAACATACACACATAGCCAGCTGACACGAGCAGAACAAACACACAGGCAGCTACAAATTATACATTATTGATAATTACACTGCAGGAGAAGAGTCCATAAACATGCACCCCCCTCCCACTGGGAACACTGCACCATATGCCTTACACCATGCCCCACAAAGACCATCAAAACCACTAACTGTGTTTGCACAGTAGCTGCTATCACAACCAGCCATTACCTGGGAATGTGACCACCAAAAGCTCTGAAAGGCGTATCAACACCCACCCACATAATCCACCAACAGATGCTGCTGTGCCCTGTCCACATTGTTGGTGACACCCTCATGGCTATATGTGTCCGTGTGATGTTAAGTTGAATCACAATGCATTTATCCATTTGAGTGCTGTATGTCCTGCAATATCAACCTTTTTAAACATCACACACACATAACAGCACATCTATGTGGGAATATACGCAATACATACCAGAGAAGATGTCTGCAATCAACCTCCGCCTGACTGCCGTGCCCACTTGTGTGTCACCACTGGCACGCACAGGGGGGCACGGTGGATCCTCCTCAAGATCCTCATTAATCTCTGCAGGAATATCGTGCCTGAGAGCAATGTTGTTCAGGATGCAACAGGCTATGATTATCTCTGCCACAGTCACTGGCCTATATTGTAAGGCCCCGCCTGTCCTATCCAGACACCTGAAGCGACTTTTCAACATGCCAAAGGTGCGCTCTATGACAGAGCGGCTGGAGGCGTGGGCCTCATTGTACCTCCGCTCTGCACGTGACCATGGCTGACGCACAGGGGTCAGCAGCCAGGGCTGACACCCATATCCTGCATCACCTGTAGAAAGAAATTTTGCATGTGAATGCATGAGCGCCTGTACCCCCTAAGTGACACAGGTATAGACGTGAGCAACAAATGCAGAACACCTCCTGACATAACTATTGGACAGCACAACTATGCATCTGAGAAAAACAGACATATGTTAGGGGAAATAGCATACCTGGCCTAGGGAGCCTGTACATACAAGCCCAATAACACAACAGTCACAGTTTTACCTCTAGGGATCCACTATGTGTGGCACATAAGTGTTGTAGTGCATTTGTTGTCCCCATCTCTGACACCCCCAACATTAGACCAGACCACCAATACAATGATCACATGTTCAAAGTACATGTCAGCATATTACACAGCACAAACATGTGCGGTGCTGCAATGGAGGCTCACGGCCACAACATGTATGGCAGTCAGGTCTGAGAAGGTCAAAACCATAGCAACTCCATTCCCCCTGTCCGCCAAGGTCTACATATCAACATTTAGCATTCTGAAACCATGTGCTGTTCCCTGCTGACCACCAATCATCTCAGTAGCCACCCTCTGCACTGTCTCCATCATGTTCAGAGCCTGTCTATGCTGTGTTCCACAAAATAGCACACTACAACCCACATGAGGTTGCAACAATCACATATACAGAGGCAGAGTATCCACCTGGGGATGCGCAACCAACACCTCTCTGTATGCAACCACGTAGCCCCCTTGCCCATGCTGCCACCTTTCAACAGTGCTCAGCAACAGCAACATCAGTACATACAACGACGCCTATGTCATGCACATCTACAGTGGCCCAGGGTCCTGCAAACCCCTAGACTGTGTTCCCCCTTGCCATGACACAGGCCAAATGCATGGCCATACGTATGCAGACATGTACTCCAAGTTGCAAAGGCCAGGAACATTCACTGTTTGACCCCACACCACTCCCCATGTTATCTACTGCCTCCTGTGTGACAACCCCAGTACTGATTGAGTGTGTGAACCTCACACACACATGACAGGGGTTGGGTGTATAGGGGTTTAAAGGACATAAATGTTACATGACATACCAAAATGACCCGAAGCCGACACGGCAACACAGGTGGGTGTAAATGGCAACCCCCCCCCCCCCCATGTGGGCAGATGGCACACATACACACTAGTGGAAAACTGCTACCAGGACACACATCTACACATGTGTGTAGTTTAATGAGCACCATGAGCAGGGTATGATCTGTCCTTGGTAAAATCCTGATGTCACATTCCTAATCAGGTACCCTGTTACAATACATTGTCACTCCTGTAAGCAAGGAAAATCAGTACAGTCGTCTGTCATTTCTATGTGACTTACGGTTCAAAACGCACAGAGAGTACACTGCGCCCTATACAAGAGATGCCACTGAAACAGATACATACATGCATACCTAAAGAAGATATCTGGAAATATGCACCCAGCAATATGCAGTCACTAAAATGTCCCTCCTCGAATTGCCTGAATAGTGCTGAGTGATGCAGGATATAGGAGTCATGGGTGGACCCTGCAAACCTCGGACCACATTCAGAATATGCAGATTAGCATCACATACAACCTGAACATTCAGGGAATGGTAGTGTTTGCGGTTGCGGAACACCACCTCCCTGTCTCTAGGCGGAACCAGGGCAACATGTGTGCAATCAATAGCTCCCATCACGTGTGGTATCCTGGCTAACGCCTCAAAGGCCTGGTTCAGGGTCCACCACTGTTGCCTACTGTGAGGAAGGGCTATGTAATTTCCCATCCGGCTGACCATGGCATGCAGTACTTGGTGGAGACATCTTGAGAAGGAGGGGCAGCTCATGCCACCCACTGCGGCCACAGTGGCCCTGTTTTCCAAGTTTATACTCCTGTTCGATGTAAACCTGACAGCTTGTTGTTATGGTCGTTAAGTTATAATGTAAACCGCACTGATGCTAAATAGCGCGGTATATAAGAAATTGTAATAAATAATAATAAATAAATAAGATGACTGGAAACAGCCAGAGGCAAAGAAATGTAAGGCAGCAAGGAGCTTGACTAAACCTGGTATGGCATTGGACCGATCAGTCAGGGGCTCGAGGTCAGGTCTTAGATCCTCATAGAGCTCCCTAATAGCCCTTGTGCTCAGTTGGTAAAGGGAGATGACCTGGTCCTCACGCATGCCCTGGAGCTGGGCCCTGGGCCTGTAGAGGCGTGGCTGCCGAGCCTGCACCTCGGCACACCTCCTGCGCCGTTCACGAACAGCACCTGCCTGGACCGCCCCCACAGCTGCAGGTGTGAGTTGCTGTGGGACTACACCCATGCCCTGCGCCCCAGCCCCATGGACACCATCTCCCCTGTCCTGCAACCGCAGCATCTGCCCACATGTCAGGGCACATGCAGCAACATACATCCCTCCATCACCTCCTCCCTCCTGGCTACACAAACACACGCAAACACACACACAAACCTCCTATGACACAGACCAGGCCACAAACCCAACAGACGCACAGAACAAAGGGATAGAAACAACACACAGAACACAATCAACAACTCCTGCCTTGCCCACTCTGTCACCCTCCACAAACACGCACCTCGCCTACAAAACAACCCTCAACGTGACTCACCTCTGCATGACAATATATAGATGTTTTACCTATGCTTTTGCCGCGCAATGCAGTTGTGCACATGCGCTGGCATCTGGGCGCGGCACGCAGGGTGGCGTACACCCATGCTCGTGCGTCTGTGCGCGGCACGCAAGATGCGTATAGCCATGGCTGTGCGTCGGTGTGCGGCACGCAGGGACGTGTATGTGTGCTGCGCGCATGTCCAACTCTGTGCACCACCCACAGACACACGCCCATGCACAGCATAGCCGCACCTGCGTGGCGCACTGACGCTAGCGCATGCGCGGGAGTGCATCTACGGCGCGCCAAACCACAGGCCGCATACAACAGCGCATGCGCAAAGCCAAGAATTAAACCAGAACCTTTAAAGCACCCTGTACACCTGTTACACGTCGAGGGTTGTGAGAGGAGAGCTGAGGTGTGTGCAACAGAGCAGTGTAGTCCGTGGTAGTAAGGGCAGGAGCTGAGTGGGCTGTGTGTTTGTGATCTGTGGTTTGTCTAGTGTGGTCTGTGGTGTCGTCGTGAGTGTGTGTCTGCTGTTTGACCATCATTGTGTTGTGTGTTTGTCAGGGTAGGGTAGGGTAGGGTGGGTTGGGTGGTGTGGGGTAGGGGGGGCTGGTCTGTGTGAAGGGTGTGGTGGGGTACCCCGTGTTGGGTGGGGAGCGGTGAGGGGGGAGGGAGATGGAGAGCGAGGGTGAGGGTGAGGGTGAGGGGGAGAGGGAATTGGAGAGGGAGGGTGATGCTGAGGGGGCTGGGGAGCAACAGACACCTGTTGCTGGATCAGCTGGTGGTGAGGGGGCACAGGAGCATGAGCCTGCGCCAGGCCCATCTGTGGGTCCCCAGGCTGCAATGTACAGCCTGTGATAAGGAAGCTTATCATAGCTCAGGAAGGAGCTATAGAAAAGGTGAAGTGACTCTGAACAAGCAACCTGTCAGTTCTGGTAGAAATAAGAAAACAGAATTTTCCCATAAAAGACTACCAGTCCCAGAATGCACCAGGTTTCCAACAGCCATTAGAGGAGCTGAAGTGGGGAAACGTGTGTTCAATCAGGAGGGCTATGAGGTAATCCCTAAGCACTCATCTCAAAGGGCAGGCCCTGATTCAGCACAGCTGCGCTGTATTAGGGAGGAGCACTCATCTAAGCAGAATAAAAGTAGAGTTTATTCTACAGATGATCATCTTCATGATCACCTTGGATATCCAGAGAAGGATCATCAGTTTCATCTGAAGGATCATCAGAAGCAGAAGCCAAACCGGACGGACAGAGAGGCAAAGAGACCCTCTGGAAGAAAGAGGAGAAAAGCCTTTGAGAGGTCTAGAAGAGTCCAAAGCAGTACGTATACTGGGAGGTATTTCAAGGGCCAGCATACACCATTGGACTGGGGAAAGCCAGAGGAATGGTGCTGCAGAGCTAGGAATCTCCAGACGCTACCTGTGAGGGAGACGGCTGCACGTGGAAGGGACCCTAAGACCCGTGCCAGAAGGTATGTGAAGAGAGATCCAGTGTCCAGGGATCTGGATTGGAAGGCTGGACATAAGAACTGGACTACATACAGGCCAGGCTATATAGAGAGGAACTCTAGCAGCAATGGAAGCTCAGGTATGAACACTGATCTATGCCCTAGCTATAACCTTGAAAGACAGCAGGGAAACAAGTATTCTCCTGAAAGTGCTCCATTGAGAGATTCATCTGACTCAATCCATGATATTGAATCTATGCTTGTTGAAGATGGGGAAATGATTGCAGATGAAAAATGTGTTTATATGGACTGTTCTCTGTCTAAACTCCGTTGGTAACTTTCTGTTATAAAGTACAGCAACCATCACAAAGAAATACAAATTTGTTCTTTAATCTACTCAGAAAAGCTCCTGAAGCAGGATTTGACCCACACAGTGGAAGGCAAGCCAGCTAAGGGGTTTCAGCTGGTGACTGCTAGCAATTAAGCCTTACCTAATTGCTTGTGAGCTAGGAGAGAATCACTTCTGAATCTATGTGGGAAGTAATCAGAAGTTAACCTGAAAAGAACAGTTTGTTTCTTGCTTTGTGGCTTTTCATTTGTTGTTTTCCTGATTTTGACTTTGTTTTTCCAAGTTAACACTGAAAGCAAGTTACCTGATTTATGTGCTACCAAGCATATCTGTGTTGGGAGAAATAACCCCATAAATAAATATCTTATTGGCTTTACCCAAGAGCACAACTAAATTATTGTCAGCAGCTGTGTCTGGTGTGAATGAACTACATTGCCCACAATACCTTGCAAATCATATAGATATATGCATTGCCAAGACTGTGAAGATTCTCACCCAGGCAGCCGTCTGACAAGCCACACAGGCAAAAGAAAGCGCCTACCAGTGCCGGGGCCGCAGAGGAGGAGGGCCCTCAGATTCACAGATCAGGAGAACCACAACCTCCTCTCTATGGTGCTGGAGCACTATGAGGAGCTGTTTGGGAGGATGAGTAGCAGGACCTCAGTGGCAAGACGTAATGCCGTGTGGGAGGAGATAAGGGTGTCTGTGGCTGGGGCTGGGGGTCCCCAAAGAGACATTGAGAGCTTAAAAAAGAGGTTCTCGGACATCAAGCGGGGGGTGAGGCAGACAATGAATGCCGAGCGACAGCACGCGCAGGGGACAGGTGGTGGTGGCCCCCTCATCCTCCCACTCTCACCCCTGGAGAGGGAGCTTGCTGGCTGTCTCGGACAAATATACACCTGTGGTCTCCCGGAGTTCCTGGACAGCGCCCACCCGTTGGCAGGTATGTATGATACGTAGTGTTGCAACAAAGTCTCGGCAACAGCCTACATGTAGCACTGTGCATGATTGTTATTGGTAAAAATGTACTGTACCAGAGCATGTTCAGCTGTAACCTCAGTGCAGGTAGGGGTGAATAGGTAAGTCGCATAGTGTAGGCATAACAGCCTGAACATAGGGCAGATCTGTCAAACTCATGAACTGTTATACAGTCAACGCCACACAGTGACATCAGCCAGGTGCCACATAGATAGCAAAGTGCATGTATGAAAGCTCCCTAGTACTGACCAGGACTCCATGCCGTACACAGTGTTTTTAAAGCACACCTGCAAACCCTGTCCCAAGGATACACACATAACAAGCACATATTGGCACATCCCCCCTCGCCCACCTTCCAGACCTCACCTCTGCTCCCCACCCCATGAAACATGGTCTGTGGAGCACTCCATGAGATAATCAGAGACAGGGTATGATCCCGAGGAATTGCTTCCCATATGTAACATCCTATCCCACAACATTCCTGGTGTGCTACCAGCACAATTTGCCTTCACCTGGTGCAATCCTCGCATCACATGATCCCAGGGGGTTATTGTTCCCCACACGGGCATTCCAGATGCATGCCAAGGGGTCTGTCTCACCAGACAACACTCTAACTGGACTCTGCTGGTAACTATGCACAGGCGTCTGCTCCGTCCTCTGTGTGGTCCACATCCCCAACTCTGTGCCCTCAGCACCCCCCTTTACAGTGTGAGCACGACTCTCCAATGCTCTCCGTACCTGGCCTCCCACTCATAAGGCCCTGCAATGCCAGGGGGGCATTATCTGGTGGGATACCCTATGTCAGAATACTGTCCAGAGCAAGGGTCCAACCTGTTCAGCCCACCCCTTGTGTCTGGCCTATGAGCCCCCTGCTGTGGTCCAAGTGCATGTTCCGTCAAACATGTATGTATGGACACTGGTTACACCTTGCCATATGACAATCCTTGGTGTTTCTGTGCTCCCTGTTCTACCTGTGTCTGCCTGCCCTGTGCCCATTGTGCCACAGTCCCATCAGACCCCGTTGTTTCCAAATACTGGGAAACCTTTGTTGTGGGAGGTGCGACCAAAACAATAGCCAACGCTGTCACCCATGTGAATTATGTGCTGTAACTGAGCCAGGGTGAGGTCTGCTCACAGCCCCCTCAACCATGTGGCTGCCATCTCCCACATATGATGTAAACGATTGCCTGCATGGCGCAGGTGGCGGGTAATGATCTGACACTCTTTGAAACACAGCCTTACTATGCCTGACATTGTCATCATTTCCACAAGTGGCAGCTAGGAGCTCCCAGGACCTGGCTCCGATCAGCACGGTTTAAAAAGCAGTCCCCTGGTAACACCCCCCCATACCTGTCTCACATGCCCCACCATGTAGCCCTCCCGTTCACACCTGTGTGTGCTGCACTCCCACAGACCCTGATGCCTTGCCAAGTTGAACACCATACACAACATGTGTTCCGCATCTCATTCCCCCTCCCCACCTGGCGCACAACTTTCTGCGCACACAAGCCACATCCCACCCCCACAACAGGTTTGGACATCACCTGTATGAATGTGAGGCCTGTGGCCCAGGGCATGTACATGTCACATACACACTGCCCAGCTCAGCATGTGTGCAGCAGTGGCCCAGAGATGACAGACAATATAAGCGCACAGCATAGTGTGTCACAGACTCGCACAGTAAACACCCATACAAGGGTAGGCTGTTACATAACATGACCTGATAACTGTCCCCGACAGTCTGAAAGGGAGAGGTAGTGACAAGTGTGCGCAACGGGTACTAGCAGGGTAACGGGGCCAGAGGTTGTGCAGATGCCAAGAGTCATTGGATGGGGCCACGTTGCCCATTGGGAACATGAACAACTGAGTGTCAACCGGACAGGGTGGGCAGGGGCAATGCACAGACATGTACCCCTGGTGTCCATGTCTGTGTGCAAAATATTGGTATGGGAGGGTGTAGGGGGGTATGTAGGCAGCACACATGCAGGCCCCCACCCCCTCATGTATGTGGTAGCTGCAGCACACACGTGAATATATGTGGTGACTAGAGACATATTTGTGCTGCCAAAGATTGTTATCATTACAGGTGACTACAGCAGCATGGGGGCGCAGGATGCAGGGGATGAGGAGGCGGATGTGGAGCCGCAGGATGACACGCCAACAATGTTTGAGGAGACAGAGGAGGCCGTAACAGGGGGTGACACATGTCCATCAGGGGATATCCTCGAAACCCACTGCACCAGCGCCACACCAACAGGGCCTGCAGCCAGCAGCACACAGCCTGGTGGGGGGCCAACGATCGAGCCTCACCCACAACCAGGCCTGGACCTGTACACCGAGAGACTTGATGTGCTGATGGCAGATCTCCGGGACCATGCCGCATCAGGGGAACATCATGCTGAGGGTGGGTGGCAACAAGGCGGCACACACACAACGCCTGGCAGAGTAGTCTGTGTTAGTTGTGTGTGTGTGGTGGATGTGGCAGTGTACCCCCCCAGCCCATAACTGTAATGGTTAGGTAGATGGCAGTCAGTGGGGAAAGCACAGGCGCATGGTGTAGTGTGGAGGTTGTTCATGTGACACAACACAGACCAGTTCAGGGCCGGTGTACTCAGCTAGATATAGACAGAACATCACTGAGGTCTCACCACCAACAAGGTCACAGCAGAAAACGTGATACAGGCATGGCCCTTGCAACAGTCTTGCCCTCTGTAGAAGTCAGAGGACCTGCAGACAACAGGATGCAACGTGTCACATCGTCATTGGGCAATCGGGCCCCCCCCCAACCTAAGCGGCATGGGTAATGCCATGTCACGTGTCCCCCAGTCACCGCTGACAGCAGCTGCAGGTCTACAACAAACATAGGATAGTATCACATTAAACATACGGTGTGGTGACAACCATACACCAGCACACCCCAAGATGACCGGTCCAGGAATCATCCTGAGTTAGCTGGGTAGAGATGCAGGTACATAATGTCTGCGTGTACGCCACACAATGAGGTGGCCTGCCTGACATACAGAACAGGACATGAATGTGTCCCCGTGCTATGGACCAGACACTGAGTCCCCTGATAGCAGAGCTGTGGGACTCACCTACATCACCACACAGGTCAGGCAATGACCTCTGTGGTGTGATGTGTGACACAACACCCCCGACCTGCATCCACAGCTGCAAACCAGAGTCAGGGGCACTCCGCCCCCCTATCCCTGGAGACCCACGCCCTTCCCCAATGGTGTGCGACGTGCTGTGGAACCCCCTGCATGTCACTGGTCATGTGTCACTGGTGTTTGTCCACCTCTGCTGTTCCAACTGTTGCCCCCTCCCCTGTCCAAGCCCTCCACATGTCCACAAGGGTGAACATGCCCCGCTATCAGACCCCTCCCCGCTACACACAAGGCGTTTGTGAACCACTCTGTCGGCAGACAGCTCATGCGGTAGTGCACATGCGCACGTAACAGTGGGCGCTCTGATGCTGCCACCCCATCTGCGTGATTTGCGCACACTCCATCTGTGCCCTCACCAAACTGTGTATAACCACCCACCTGTGCACGCCCCTGGGCTGCTTAGCCACGAGCGTTATCTATCTGTCACTGATGGGGTGCCGCTGTTGTTCCTGTCCTTTTTTCACGCCTCCCCACCCATGGCCAGTCAGACATGTGCTTGCTACCTGTCCTCAAGCCTGCTGCAACCTCTGCAGTCCGTGTGTGTGTTGGCACAGCCTGTGGAGTAATGTGTCTGCCACACATATCACACTACTGTACTGTGTCCTGTGTGTGGCTGTGGCCTACACTACTGTGACGGTGAGGGCTCGTCATCCTAGCCATTTGTGTACCAGAGTATTCCCTGTCACAGTACTGTTGATGTTGACTAGGTGTGACGTTTCTGTGTGTGTCTGTTGCCTCACAGAGAGCTATCTCACACACATCCCTGTGTGTCACCCACAGGCCAGCGACAGGCACTGGAGAGGATCCAGGCATCACTGGATAGGACCAACCAACAGTTGGGCGAGATGTGTGCTGGGCTTCAACGCCTCACAGATGCAGTGGAGGCGATCCAACACAGTAGGATCTGCGAGGCCCTGGAACGTATTGCAGCTGCATTACAGCAGCCATCAACACCACCGCCACCAGCAGCACAGGCACCACCGGCAGCACACGGGCAAGGGGAGGGCTTGGCACCGGGGGGGGGAGGCCTGCGACGGGGCAGGCGTGGGCGACCACGCTGCAGTGAATGACGCATGAAATAAATGTGTGATGTATACTTCATGCAATGTGTGTTTCCAATGTGTGCACCTGTGCACCCCTCTGTAGTGTACACATGTATGGTTTGTCCAGACCCATCTGAACATTGCCAGGGCAATGTGTCGATGTGTTTCGTGGATGGCCATGCATGTCTGCACCAATGACAGCACAAGCCATGTGCGACCCTCACAGTTTGTGTATACTGACACAGGCTAGAATCAGGCCATTGCCCGCACACAAACATGGTCGGAAAGGGTGAATGTGCAGAGACGGCAGGTCCATTATCACGTGTCTGCACCATGTCGCCCCCATCTGACCCATGTGAATGGCTGCATATGTATGAGACATGTCCATGCCTGCGACACAGGAGGCATGCCAGTGCCCACCCCCCCAGGAATGTATCTGACATAGGCAGGCATGTGTGTCATGCGGCTGGCAGCACATGCATCCTGGACACACATGTGTTTAGCTGACGCCCATCCATGTGTCACATTAGCTCTCCGTCCCCCTTACATTGCAACAGCCCATGGGCATACACCTGTCCCATGGCCCTACGCACCTTTGAGACACCCTGACTGCATGTGTTGCCAGAGCACGTATGACACCCATGTCTACCTGCAGTGCCCCTCCATATGCACACCCATATCCCATGCTTGCAGCCATGGTGGGTGGGTGGGTAAGGAAACACGTGACCATTGTTTACAAAACAAAATATAAAACTTTATTCAAACAATACAAATAACATTGGGCAACATGCCCCCCAAACCCAGCCCCATGTGTGTTGGTGGAACACAGCACAGCACAGGGCACATGGGGACGTCACAGGTGCCATCACTGGCAACTGTGATGCCCTTCGGCAGGTGTCCCCCGGGATGCCAGGCGCACAACATCGGTGGACACCTGCCGAACAGCCCCCGTCAGACACTGCAGGGCATGGTACATGACACGGACGTCGCGCCGCACGTCATCCATGGTCACAAGCACATTGTGCATGCATCTGCCAGCACACAGACACACAGTGAGCGGTGTCTGTGTGCTGGCATCTGCATGTGACATGTCTGTGGCCATGGATGACGCCGGATCCCGCTGATGCCCGTGCCGTGCTGCCGCCTGCAGTGTCTGGCAGGTGCCCCCTGTGCCCTGTGCTGGGCTGTGTTCCACCACACCCCCCACCCGTCCTGCTCCCCTCCACGCACACACGTCCCCCTCCCTCCCAGCATCCACATCATTAACCTCCCCCCGGCCCACCTTTCCCCCCCCCTTGGCCCCTCTCCCCCGCACCCCCCATCGTCACATCTGCACCCCCCTGGTTGGGAGGATGTTGGGGTACAGGCGCCGGTTCCAACTCCCGGCCAGCCCCAGGTTCCGCCTCCTCATCCGGCACAGTCACATCCTCTGCCACCATCTCCTCCTCCTCTGTGTCCTGGCATTCGTGCTCTGGGCTCTCCTCCACAACCTCCCCCCTCTCCCTTGGATGGCGGGTGGTGGGTCGGCGGGGCACATAGGTGGAGGTGCTGGGCCCTTCACCGCTGCCATCTCCCTCTGTGGAGGAGGACAGACAGGGCACATCCATGTGTGGCACACACAACATGTACATACGCAGGCAACACACAGGCTGGCGGCCCAATACTCACCACCAGGATCGGACTCCGCCTCCCTGCTGCACTGCTCCAGGAATGCTGGGTGGTGTTGGCGGAGTTCCCGCCCCTTCTTCCTCAGGTCCTCCACCTGTGGATATGCAAACATTGTCTGGGGTCATCACCTAACGTCTGTCACAGGTGGTTGCACAGCCTAGACATACCCCTGTGTGGCCAGCGTTGGCCTGCTCCCTCACCCCTTCTATGTTTGGCACAGACAGCATAGTGACCCACCTATAACAGTTGGTCCCTGGGAAATGTTGGAATACGTTTGCAGATGTGCGGCACAACGGTATTACTGAGCCTGGCTGGTATAGACAGGAACAGTCCAGGGGGGCAGCAGTCAGCATCATCGCACATTGCCTGCATGCTGCTCCCCCCCCCCCCCCATATCTCGACTCCCCCACAACACACAGGTAATATGGGGGGTGGTACAGAGACTGATGGATGGGGAGGCGTGAGAGGGGGAAAGGGGGAGCGTGACAGAGACACAGAGAAAGAGTCAGGGGTGACACATCCCCGAGGGGCAATGGTTTGTTTGGGTGGGGCAATCCCTTCTGCTCCATGAGAGCAGCTGGTACAGGTGGGTATGGCTGCGTTCCCCTGAGGAAAACAGGACCTACCCACCTCTGGTGGGGGCCCCTCGGCTCATTAGACATGGGATGCTTACCAGAGTGTGGTTGCCCGGGGGGGGGGGGGGGAACCCAACTACCTGACCGGGATCTGGGACCTCTCCTATGATGTACATCAGCCCGTGTTCCAATGGTATGGGCCACCACACATGCATGCATTGACATAGACCTCATGGGAATGTCGACATGTGGTTATGTGGATGGCTGGGGGGGGGGGGGAAGCATGTACCTTGTCAGGGACTGTGAGGCCCTGTTGATGCTGCCGCTGCAGGATCAGCTACGGCTGGGTATCTCTCAGATGTGTTTAATGTGAGGGAGGTGGTCAGGTTCTATCAGCTTGAGCTCCGTGTGGTCCATGATGGCCATATGACTACTAACAACCATTCGTTCTATGCAGGGAAGGGTCGTTGATGGCCCTCCCTCTGCAGCATGGCAGACCCTGTACCGCCTGGTTGGTGTGGGCGTGCCAGCTCCCAATTACATGGACCATTGCTGGCCCCCTGTCCCTAACAGATAGCAAGGTGTACAGGGGGTGTGGCAGAGTTTAGCATGTGAACAGTTTTCCAGTTTTGCAACCACTAGGCAGACACGTGTCCATGGCACAATGGCAATAGGGGTGACCCTGTCTCTGCCCCCAGAATGGTCCAATGGCACCCTGCAGGCAAACGTTGCCTTAGTCTGGACATGCCTTGACAGTTGCTACATATACCTGCCCCTTGTCATACCGGTGTGGCGAAACGTGGTGTTACCGATGGTCTGCAAACCCCATCAGCACCCTTCCCATGTACAGGCTAATTGACACTATCCTGGCTGACAGCACGGATGCCTTGCAGGCACGGCAACCCACAGCATCTACGGTCATACGCCCCCACCAGATGGGCTGACGGCATGTCATTGGTGACATTATGTTGTCAGCATAGCTGACCCCAACACCATGGGGTACTGTGGGGGCTATGTTGTTTGGAACGATGGAGGCATACAACACAGGATAGTCACTATCCAGCTGGTGAGCATGTGAGGGGGTGATGCAGGGGGGGGTCCCATCCCTTTCAGAGGAGTGACCTTTACATGCTGATGTCCTGGAAGGGTGGCTGCCACCCTTTGCGACTGTGGATATTGGTGATTGTCTGTGTCGTGAGCTCTACTTATGTTGTGACTGGTACAGAGTGGCCCTGACTGCCTATCTTAGTACCTCCGGGTGGGACATATGCACAGGCCACGCCCATCTCCTTTTGGGACATGCAGGCCCCCCCTAGTGGGTTACTTTCTCACCCTCTGAGCTGTCACAGTGACCAGGCCCGTCACACATTTTGAGGTATCTTGGCCCTGTGTGCTGCGGCTTGTTGCAGTTCTGGTCCCAAGGTGCAGGCTACCATGGGGGTTGTGGTCCCGGGGTGTCACAGATGGCACCCATCTGCACCGATGGTCCATTTTTCCATGCTGTGCACCAGATCACAGCGGCTGACACGGACACAATGTGTGTGGTCTGGGTTGGTAACAGGGACCTTGATGGCCCAAGGATAGACACAGAGACAGCGTTTGGTGCCCAGCATCCTCTGGGCTGGTGACAGTGGTGAGGCCTGTGTAGTGGTACTGGTCACAGCTCCTGCCCCACAGCATGGCCCAAGGGGGCTCAGATGCGTTTGCGGAGTCCGGAGCTGCTTGTTGCCACACAGTCGCCTGTGGGGCCTGGTGATTCCACCAGGCCTGTTTGGACTGAGTGCGTTCCTCAGTGCCAAAGCCCTGGCATCCCAATGTTGGGGGGGGGGAACCCTTTGGAGCCACCCAGGCGTCTGTTGGGTTACATGGGATCCACAGGTGCAACGGGACACCCCTGGGGACATGGCTGCCACCACAGCCACGTTGGTGGGGTGGTGGGTTTTGTGTTTGGCTCCTCAGTCCAACCTACCGCTCCTGGATGCAATCCCACAGGCCAAACATAGAGACAGGGCGTGGGTGTGCCCTGGCCATGCTGCATACCAGGCATGGTTGACACGGACCATGGAGCTGATGACACATTTTGCCCAGATCTGCCAACACACGGCGTGACGTCCCATGATGGGGGTGACATCTTGGCCTGTCCAGGGATGGTGTGGTCATGTGCAGGGGACGTCCTCGCTGTTCCCCTGGGATTGTGTTTGGTAGAGGACAACACATCTCTCATTGATGGGATCACCCATACACCTGTGCTACCTTTAGGGGATACGTCAGCAGGCGCTGTCACAGGGGTGCCAATACCATTGAGGTGTGTTGCACTTACAGGGACACAGACCTGGTGGTTTGGCATGACCTGATGAACTGGAGGGCAGCATTTGGGGGAGGCGTCATGGCAGAACACAGGAGCGGTGGCCTACCCCGGGATCCCTCCCTATTGGCTGCTGGGGAGCGGCCACATGCAGGCGGCAGCAGGGCAGACAGTTCCAACATGTGACACCTTGTACCTGCTTGCTCATGGTGATTGACTGTGCCCTGTGCCACCTACATGCCTAGCTGTGGGTGTGGGCATGTGTGCTGTGACACCTCTGTGCATTGTGAGTGTCCCCCTGAATGCACAGGTTCTTTTCCCTGTGGCCCCCTACACAGACATGGCACTGGCATACCACATCATGGTTGTCAATGCGGATGTCCGTGCTGACCCCCCCAAACCCTCTATGTGTGATGTGTCAGACATTCCTGGTGACAGCATCTGCACATGTCATGCAGTCCACACCCACGGGAAATATAACATACCAGCACACATGGGTGATGTCACCATAAGGGTGACATTGGGTGGGTTGCCCCATGCACCTTGCCAGGGGCCATGTCCATTACATGTGGGTTTCTACAGGCCCATGGGTATCACTGTGCGACACACTACAGGGTTTGTGTGACCTGTCTGGCCTGAGGTTGTTGATAGTTACGTCAGACCTCGTTTGGCGTCTCATGGACGCAGCATACTGGTCATGGTGGACACACATCTCTCCCGATCTGACCTATCTGATGGTGTTATTTTCATCAGACATTGACCCTGTATTTTGCTGCGCGTTTAGCACGCAGACACTATGGGCCACGGCCCATTACACAGGTATGGGCTATTGCGACCTCTGCTCATGTGTGAGTGATAGGCTGTGTTGTGCAACCTGGGTGGGTTTATGGACCTCCTCACCAGCATCTGTGCTCGACATCTGCAAACAGGTGTGTGAGGCCTTGGGGGCTGCGCACATGTGCGACCAGACTCAACATGCATAGCTGGGGACATGTCTCTGTTACAGACCTTTGGACGTGGATCTCCTTGCTCATATGTGTGATGTGTTTGGTTACGCACATCCACATCTGCATGCAACGTATCATCTGGGTACATCTACAGTGTGTGTGCTGAGCTGTGGACACCATGGACTGTGTGTGATGTGCAACCCAACCTCCATACCCTATAGAACATATCTGACTGACATGACCTCCGTAACAATCTGCTCCCCCTCCCCCTGGGTCTTCGGTGTCCAAGGGCACATCCTCACCAACATACAGCAGGGCACCATGGTGACTCCCTGAACACCATACGCAGGTATCATGACTCCAGGTGATGTGGAGAATGGAATCAACAGCATTGTGACACTGCCCCATATCCCCAGGGTGGATGGGGCACACTCCACTGGTGTGTGTGGCCACCTGGGGATAGGGGGGAGGTCTCAATCAACCTTGACACACACAGCCATATCTCCAGGGTGACCGTGAACCCACTTGTATGTTCTCTCTGGACTCCTGGAGGTAGGGGGGATGCTTCCAACTACATTAGTACACACAGCCATATCTCCAGGGTGACAGTGAACCCACTTGGATGGGCTTACTGGACTCCTGGAGGTAGGGGGGATGCTTCCAACTACATTAGGACACACAGCCATATCTCCAGGGTGACACAGAGCCCACTTGTATGTTCTCTCTGGACTCCTGGAGGTAGGGGGGATGCTTCCAACTACATTAGGACACACAGCCATATCTCCAGGGGGACAGTGAACCCACTTGGATGGGCTTACTGGACTCCTGGAGGTAGGGGGGATGCTTCCAACTACATTAGGACACACAGCCATATCTCCAGGGTGACAGTGAACCCGCTTGGATGGGCTTACTGGACTCCTGGAGGTAGGGGGGATGCTTACAACTACATTAGGACACACAGCCATATCTCCAGGGTGACACAGAGCCCACTTGTATGTTCTCTCTGGACTCCTGGAGGTAGGGGGGATGCTTCCAACTACATTAGGACACACAGCCATATCTCCAGGGTGACAGTGAACCCACTTGGATGGGCTCCCTGGACTCCTGGGGGTTTGGACATGCTTCCAACTACATTAGGACACACAGCCATATCTCCAGGGTGACAGTGAACCCACTTGGATGGGCTCCCTGGACTCCTGGGGGTTTGGATATGCTTCCAAATACATTAGGACACACAGCCATATCTCCAGGGTGACAGTGAACCCACTTGGATGGGCTTACTGGACTCCTGGAGGTAGGGGGGATGCTTCCAACTACATTAGGACACACAACCATATCTCCAGGGTGACACAGAGCCCACTTGTATGTTCTCTCTGGACTCCTGGAGGTAGGGGGGATGCTTCCAACTACATTAGGACACACAGCCATAACTCCAGGGTGACAGTGAACCCACTTGGAAGGGCTCCCTGGACTCCTGGGGGTTTGGACATGCTTCCAACTACATTAGGACACACAGCCATATCTCCAGGGTGACAGTGAACCCACTTGGATGGGCTCCCTGGACTCCTGGGGGTTTGGATATGCTTCCAAATACATTAGGACACACAGCCATATCTCCAGGGTGACAGTGAACCCACTTGGATGGGCTTACTGGACTCCTGGAGGTAGGGGGGATGCTTCCAACTACATTAGGACACACAGCCATATCTCCAGGGTGACACAGAGCCCACTTGTATGTTCTCTCTGGACTCCTGGAGGTAGGGGGGATGCTTCCAACTACATTAGGACACACAGCCATATCTCCAGGGTGACAGTGAACCCACTTGGATGGGCTTACTGGACTCCTGGAGGTAGGGGGGATGCTTCCAACTACATTAGGACACACAGCCATATCTCCAGGGTGACAGTGAACCCGCTTGGATGGGCTTACTGGACTCCTGGAGGTAGGGGGGATGCTTACAACTACATTAGGACACACAGCCATATCTCCAGGGTGACACAGAGCCCACTTGTATGTTCTCTATGGACTCCTGGAGGTAGGGGGGATGCTTCCAACTACATTAGGACACACAGCCATATCTCCAGGGTGACAGTGAACCCACTTGGATGGGCTCCCTGGACTCCTGGGGGTTTGGACATGCTTCCAACTACATTAGGACACACAGCCATATCTCCAGGGTGACAGTGAACCCACTTGGATGGGCTCCCTGGACTCCTGGGGGTTTGGATATGCTTCCAAATACATTAGGACACACAGCCATATCTCCAGGGTGACAGTGAACCCACTTGGATGGGCTTACTGGACTCCTGGAGGTAGGGGGGATGCTTCCAACTACATTAGGACACACAACCATATCTCCAGGGTGACACAGAGCCCACTTGTATGTTCTCTCTGGACTCCTGGAGGTAGGGGGGATGCTTCCAACTACATTAGGACACACAGCCATAACTCCAGGGTGACAGTGAACCCACTTGGATGGGCTCCCTGGACTCCTGGGGGTTTGGACATGCTTCCAACTACATTAGGACACACAGCCATATCTCCAGGGTGACAGTGAACCCACTTGGATGGGCTCCCTGGACTCCTGGGGGTTTTGATATGCTTCCAAATACATTAGGACACACAGCCATATCTCCAGGGTGACAGTGAACCCACTTGGATGGGCTTACTGGACTCCTGGAGGTAGGGGGGATGCTTCCAACTACATTAGGACACATAGCCATATCTCCAGGGTGACACAGAGCCCACTTGTATGTTCTCTCTGGACTCCTGGAGGTAGGGGGGATGCTTACAACTACATTAGGACACACAGCCATAACTCCAGGGTGACAGTGAACCCACTTGGATGGGCTCCCTGGACTCCTGGGGGTTTGGACATGCTTCCAACTACATTAGGACACACAGCCATATCTCCAGGGTGACAGTGAACCCACTTGGATGGGCTTACTGGACTCCTGGAGGTAGGGGGGATGCTTCCAACTACATTAGGACACACAGCCATATCTCCAGGGTGACACAGAGCCCACTTGTATGTTCTCTGTGGACTCCTGGAGGTAGGGGGGATGCTTACAACTACATTAGGACACACAGCCATATCTCCAGGGTGACACAGAGCCCACTTGTATGTTCTCTCTGGACTCCTGGAGGTAGGGGGGATGCTTCCAACTACATTAGGACACACAGCCATATCTCCAGGATGACAGTGAACCCACTTGGATGGGCTCCCTGGACTCCTGGGGGTTTGGATATGCTTCCAACTACATTAGGACACACAGCCATATCTCCAGGGTGACACAGAGCCCACTTGTATGTTCTCTCTGGACTCCTGGAGGTAGGGGGGATGCTTCCAACTACATTAGGACACACAGCCATATCTCCAGGGTGACAGTGAACCCACTTGGATGGGCTCCCTGGACACCTGGAGGTTTGGGGATGCTTCCAAATACATTAGTGCACACAGCCATATCTCCAGGGTGACAGTGAACCCACTTGGATGGGCTCCCTGGACACCTGGAGGTTTGGGAATGCTTCCAACTACATTAGTACACACAGCCATATCTCCAGGGTGACAGTGAACCCACTTGGATGGGCTCCCTGGACACCTGGAGGTTTGGGGATGCTTCCAACTACATTGCCACAAACAACCATATCCCCAAGGTGATCCTGGGCCCACTCAAATAGGCTGTCTTTACTCCTGGTGATAGGGGGGAATGTATCACACGACATTGGCAAACAACCCCATAGCAACTGGGTAGCTGGGGACCATGTGCTGCACGTTTCCGGGATCCAGAGGGTGGCCCCTATGTGTTCCCTGCAGATACCGATAACACCATCAGCACAGGATGTGTCAGGACACTCCATAGGCAGATGTGTGGCCTAGCTGTATTACAGTGTGCTGTAGTACATCAACAGCAGCAACAGTCAGGTCTCCAGGGTGGCATCACGCCCTCTGTGACCACATCTGTCACCACCTGGGTACATGGCAAACCACTCAGAGGTGCTACATAAATAATATGGCGTGTGCCTTTAACTGCTGCACTTTCCTGATCTAGAGTACCTACACACACCATCATGGACAGCTGCCATCAATCCTGTCTGTGTATATGGTTATGATGACCTGTGACCATTCACTTACCCCCCTTGGGTGGTCAGCCATACGGTTGAAGCGCCTGGTGACCCTCTCCCAGGCCCTCACAACCTTCCCCATTTCCCCTCGCCTGGAGGGCCCAGGGAACAGCCTTTCTTGCTTCTTGCCAATGAGGGCTGCCAGGTGGCGCAGCTCGCGGAGGCTGAACGAGGGCTTTCTTGTCCTGGACTCCATGTTCCTGTATACGCGTCGTGACATGCGCGACGCAACTTCCGGATTTGCGCGTCGCGGCGCACGTACGAGCGCGCCGCATGGCTGCGCGATTAAGCTAGTCACGCTAGTGCGTTCCGCATGGCTCCGCGGCAGAAAAAGTCACATTGTAAATGCACGCATCATTCAGATACACTGGTTATGGAGTCGCTACCATTATGTCTACTGGTTTCTGCAGACACATATAGCAACGATGTGTCTCTCATGTCCCAGAAATTAAACTTAAAATTCCTATGGATTCATCTTGTTTGAACAGTGTGGTATTGAACCTCTGGACACATATCCAGTGATTCATGGTGCATTGTCAGATGAGGTGTGCTATGTGTGTCACCTAGCAGGTACTGCTTTGCCACTGATAACAATAGGTGGTGTCAGACCATCTGCATCAGGTGTCTGTCCCCCTGGTGATATGGGGTTGTGTGTGCCACTGGAGTATGTTCTGTGGTGCATCTCCATGTATGTCCAGCAATGATATTGTGGTTGCCAGGGGGGGGGAGTTCATATCTGACCATTGGACATGCACAGTAGGTTGCATGGTGCCCATTACCAGGATATGTGCATTGCCAGGCCACCTTACTGCATGTTATCTTTTGTTGTGTGGGATGGCATACTGTCCTGGTGGCAGAGGTGTTGCACAATGGTTGATAGGTGGACTGCATAACCTGTTGTCATTGTGTTACATGTTCCAGTTGGGCTCTTGTTTACCTGTCTCAGGCAGCACACATTATTATTCAGCAGCACACGATTACGCATGCTGCCTTTGATGTACATCTGTGCTGCACAAGACATACATCCTCATATGTTGCAACAGTGTTACCTGCCCCAGACCTCTTTCTACAATACAGCATTGCTGCCAGGCGCAATACCCTTACAGTGCTATATAAGTCATGTGCTGTTCAGCATTCTCACTGATGGATCACCACCCCCCTGATAACCACAGCACACAGTCTGCATGATTGCCTATTTACATAGGCAGGCATCTGTTCACAGCTATTGAGCTGTGGCCCACAGATTAACTCGCTGACTGTGGAGCCAGAGGTTGTGTATTTCCATCCACAGTGAGGTTCTTGTGGAGTACAGCCAATGACCGGTATCAGAATGTAATATAGTGGTGGCAGCTATGGGATCCTCACAGTGCTGTAAGCATCACGTGCTCCATAGGACACCTTATAGGGCATCCGAGGGTTATTGCACTGTGATGGTTTATGAGTTGGCAGTACTACAGGACATCACACACATAATGGGATAGACAGCCCACATGACCCTTGAGACATATTTCTCTCCATGTTACAATGCCCTGAGCAACTTATGTCCGGTTTGTGCAATGTAACCAGCACTGATGCTGACTGACGCAGTAAAAGTGACAATGTAAATATGAAATATACTTTGCTTGGACAACCACAACAGGGATTTGAACCAGCAACCTGTTGCTTACAGAGGCATTGCTGTCACCAGTGGGTTACAGCTCCATAGCTGTGGTGAGAGGTCTGGCTGGCTGCAATATAACCTCTGCAGACTGTGTGCTACGTTTAACAGGGTAGGGTGAGTCCACTCACACCCATGATGCACTGCACATGCAAAGCAGCGCTATACAGATGGTCTGACCATAGGGTGTGCAACACCACAGCACCTCGGACTAGTAGTGGGTACTGACCTTCCATGGTGCTGTTACAGAGTGGCTACAGACCATCAGAGTGTGTGTTGCCTGAGGGTGAGGTGGGACACACAGCACCTATCCTGGCGGGGATGGCTTATACATCATGTCAACTTGTCTGCCGATGTCAGATAGTTTGGCATATCAGACACACCTACGGTAAAGCTTTGACCATCTTGATCTACCAGTCACCTCTGGGCTTTGTGGGTTACAATGCTCACAGAGGGGTGCATCTCCTGTGTGTGTGCCCTGCACAAATGATATATGTGCACTGTGTGGGTGCGGAAAGGAGCTGTTTGTACACATAGGCTGAGTGTGTCAGACCAACAAACTATCCCTGTGGAACCACAGTTCCCCCCACAACATATCCACATTCAATATCCCATCTACACTGGTAGCGGCTGCCAGCACCATCAGACAAAGTCCAACTGTGGTAAAGACAACCTACAGCGAACTCTCTGCAGTTCTGTACACATCCATATTTCCTGAGCCAACAGACAGTAGTGCCTGATCCCCCCAGCACCATCTTACTTTTCCCAGCAGCAGGCACAGTGTGTCCCCAGCTACTGAACCCTGCACGGTGTACCAGCCAGACACATGCTCACTGCAGACAGGCCACTAGGCAGTCCATAGTGCATGCTACCTGGGGATATGTGTCCACCCATAACTGGGATGTGAGCACACCCACCATGCAGTTAACTCAGTGATTGGGCCCCATATATACAGAGCCCATATACATCACATGAAAGACCTACTATATGGCACTGTGTTGGAACCTAGCCAGGCCATGTTCACTGATCGGTCGGGGTGAGAATGACCTCCAAGCAGGGCATGCTATGGACACGATGTCTGTGGAGGTGTCCGCCAGGCACTACATCGTCCCAGGCAGTCATGTGTGCCCTATGCTGATGCATCCTGCTCATGCCGCCCTGTCTGTTCTATACCCACAATACTTTGCTCCTCATTATGCATATTTGCAGGCCACTACTGGCAACAGTGCTATCAGTGTGTGCTGCAGAGGGTGTTGGCAGACACCACTCACTGGATAGACGGACACACACTCCCCACACCTAGGGCAGCATTGAGCAGATGTTGTGTTATTTGCAAGCCCTGGCCAACGCACCAGTGATGGGCACATTGCAGGACTGGCAATGTGATGGTGTACTGTTTGCGTCATTATCCACGGTGGTGGACACTGGAAGACACATGACCTGACAAACATTGCACATACATCAGAGACATTGCTATAGTGCAGCTCAATGAGCTGCTTGTGCCTAACATAGGCATTTCTATCTGACAGTGATCATTACAGGCTTTTGATTTCTCTGTACCGTATCCCCATGTGTACTGTTGCATTGGTAATGTATGCACATGCTGGTATTGGGAGAGGCACATAGGGCCCAACATCCTGCCGCTGCATTGGTCTTTGGATAATGGATCATGCAGGTGTTTCTGCCCCTGTTCCCCAGTGCTATAGGGCAGAGGTTAACAACTCCAGTCCAGGTGGCACAAACACAGGTCTGGTTTTCATGATGTCTGTAATGAATATGCCTATGATACATCTGCATACCATGGGGGCATTAACTTACATTGTAGCACACGCATCGTTTGGGGAGACATCATCCAACCTGAGTGATTTGTGACCCTCCATGACTGCATTTGGGGGATTCTGCTGTAGGTGATGCATATGTTTATGTGCTGTGTGCTGTTTAAGGACAGGTATGGGCTTTTGCCCAACGCTTATGTCCTCTGCAGGAAAGTTTCATTCTTTACTACCATGTTTCCCTCATGGGTAAAATGTTGGTTTTGGGATGGCAAGTTCCACAGCTGGGATTGGAACCTGTGGCATTCTGGTCTTAGAGGCACTGGCTAAGTCAACTGCGCCACCATCTGAGCACAGCAACATTGCATTCCCTGCGGAGTCCATGGGTGTTTGTCACACAGGTGCTGTCTGTTGGAGTGCACTGCACCCACGTGATGGGGGCTAGGCCAGCATCTTCTGGGGGCAGCAGCCACTGCCCCCTCTCTCACCGGTAGGCATACACCACCATGCTGACATGGGCTTATATTGGTTACCGTATCACAGCTGAGTGAGATGTGGCCCTACTGGACAGCATTTTGAGTTCTCTGCTGTAGTTGTTGCACATTGTTCAGGTGTATGTGCTCCTTAGGGTAAAAGCAAGGTTTTTGTAACATGCTTTTGTTCTCTTCAGTTAGGGTTTGTCTTTACTATCAGGGTTTATTGGTGGGTAAAATATGTGGCCTGTGTTCCCGGGGGCCCCAGCTGGGAGTTGAACTGTTGATCTTTGGCACCTAAACAGAGGGTCTGTGTTCACTGCACCACACTGACAATGTACTCCCTGGTGCTACCATTTGTGTTTGTCAGGAAAAGCCCTTCTGTTGGGGTGCCCTGCACCCTCGTGATGGGGTGGCTGCCTCCGTCTTGTCTGGGAACCTTTCAATGCCCCCCTAGGATATCATGGCCCCTCCACCAACATGCTGCATGTCCTTCTGCTGCTGGTGCTGGTGGTGCACAGTTTTGGGCCATCCAGTGTGCAGATAGGCGACTGCCTATGCTGTGCGTTCTGGGGTTTGGGTGCCTGCATAATCATCCACGCGTCCCCCCAACTCATACATACTGTTGTGGAACGTGGGCATGCCATAGGGGGACTGTCCATTGGAGTGGGAAACCCTGCTATATCCTATCTCAAGGTGTGAACATGCACCTTGTATGCTGCAGGAGCGGGGACCCGTCCCAGATCCATATACTTTCTTCTGGCCTTTGTTGGGGTGTCTTTTGATGTTTCCCATTGCTGTCACCATTACCCAGCTTGGTCATCTTTTGTGCCACAATCAAGGGGGTTTAGCTGCCCTACCCAACACACCAGTCCTGAGAACAGTACAGGCATGGATGTGGTACACAAGGCTGATGGGGGACACTCCCTGGGGTGGTGAACACTGTCGGATGCCAGACCTGCAGCACACAACACAGACATCAGAATGATTGTTATGGTGGAGCTCAATCATCAACATGTGTTTTGCGTAGAGATTAATATCTGCCAGTTTTCATCGGAGATGTTTGATAGCTGTGTACCATATACCCAGGTGTAGGGTAGCATTGCTAAGGTATGCAACTGCTCATATTGGGAGATACAGGCAGGGCCCAATGTCCTGCCTCTCCAGTAGGCATTGTCCAATGGGGCCTGTGGGTGTGTGGGTGGGTGTGTCGGGCCCTGTTGGCTGCTACTTTACAGCAGGGTTTCCCACATCAGGTCATGGTGTTGCATACACTGTTCAGGTTTTATTCTACCCATCATGTATATGCATGTGCTACATAGGCATACCATGGGGGTGGTGCATAGATGTGCAGCACACTCATTTGTATTAGACGCAGCATGGAGCCGGAAGGGTGTGTGATCCTCCAGGACTACATTTGTGAGACTCTGCTCTACATAATACCCGTGTTCATGGTGTCTGTGCTCGGGGTGGTAAAACATACACATATTACCAGTGCATATGTCCTCAGCAATAAAGGTTTGTCCTTACTATCACGGTTTAGTTATGGGAAATATATGTGGACAGGATTGGCAGTAGCCCCAGCTGGGCTTTGAACCTGTAACCTTTCTGTTCTTGCACACTCTGTCAGAATGCACTGCACCACTGTGTTGCCACAGATTGCCTACATTCCCTCAGAATTACATGCCTGTACATCCAACAGGACCTGTCTGTTGCAGTGGACGCTGCCAGCATGCACATGCCTAGGCCACTGTCTTCTGTGGCTGCCAGCCACTGCCCCCTCCACCACCTGTACCCTCCCACCAACATGCTGGCATGTCCTTATATGTCATAATACAAATATAACCTGATTGTGTTGTGGCACTGGAGGACTGCATTTGGGGGAATTGGATGTGGGTATTGCCCATTGTCATGGTGTGTGAGCAGTGTCAGCTAAAATATGGGTGATTGAACCATGCTTATGTTCTCTGCAATAAAGGGGGGTCTTCACTATCTCGGTTTAGTGGTGGGTAAAAGATGGGAACTGGGCTGCCAAGTGCCCAAGCTGGGATTTGAACCTGTGACTCGACATGCTGGTTCTGTCCACTGCACCACACTGTGACCACAGACACTGTGCTGTCCCTGGAGATAGGAAGCCTGACTGCAAGAGTTTGAAACCCTACTCTGCACATTGTTACTGTGGGCTCATTCACCTTGCCTGGAGACAAACGTGCAAATACACCCCACAAAGGGCTGCATGAAACAGGGGAACACATATAACCAAGCTGGGCAATAATGCTATTCATGGGCAAACCTAAAGGGAACTCCCAGGTAAGCTCCACTAATAGGAAATGATTTTTGGTGGGGTCTCCACTCCATAGACCCTTCAAAGATTCATTTCTCTTTTTTGGATCTTTCCTGGGTGTGTTTTTTATTTTATCCCATTACTGGCACTGTTCCCCATCTGACTTCTCATTTTAGTAATTTTTGTTGTGGTCATTTTCTACTTTTCATTGCGCTTTTGTTCTATGCACATGTATCACACTGCTCACGTTTTGCGGGTTTCCCCGGTTTTGCTGTACATTGCTGACGGAAATGGTTTCTCTTCCCTTTAACTGCCCTCTACCGCGAGGGTTTCACTCGCGCTATTTTTTCAATGTAAATTCGGGCCCGCAACTGTGCGAGGTGCCTCTCCCCTCCCCTTCCCCGCCCATTGACCCCGTCTCTCCGCCCCTCGGGGGCCTTCCTCTGCCCTCCGTTAGCCTTTCCACGCCTCTATCGGACATTTGCTGGCCCGTTCTTGTGCGGGGCCCGTTAGTATGTCGCGCACATACGCGGGGGTTCATCGCACGTGTGCGGGGTGTTTAAACGCGTTTAGGAGCGTTTGAGTGCCGCTTTTCCGTGCGCTGTTGTGCGGCGCGCACAATTGCGGTTTTTAGTAAACATACCCCATCATCTTCAGTGAATGATGTGGTATCTACTTCATTCCCATTTTTATATTTGGGAGTCACAGATGGTCCTTCTACAGGATTTTCTTTAGTAAAAACAGAGCAGAAGTATTTGTTTAGCAATTTTGCTTTTTCAATGTCACTTTCCAAAAATCTGTTCCCAGCACTTCTGAGTCCTGCAATTCCATCTCTGATTTTCCTCCTCTCCCGAATATACCTGAAGAAAGTTTTGTCGCCACACTTCACATCTTTAGCCATCTTTTCCTCTGCCTTTGATTTTGTTTTCCTTATTTTTCTTTTTGTCTCGTTTAGTTTCCTCCTGTATTCCTTACTGTGTTCCTCTGTTTGCAAGCTTTTGAATTTTGTGAAAGCTGTGTTTTTTGCCTTTATTTGAGCAGCCACTTCTTTGGAGAACCAAATAGGTTTCCTTCTCCTCTTGTTTACTTTCCTTACATATTTATCTGTTGCCCCTTTTATTGCCACCTTTAGTTTAGCCCATTGCAATTCCACTTCCCTTATCCCCTCCCACCCTGCCAACTCCTCCTTCAGGTACTTGGCCATTCTACTGGTCAGTGTTTTTGAAGTTTAGGACTTTGAGCTTGCTATGACAAGCTTGCTTTTATCTCAAACCACACCGTGTGATGATCGCTGCTGCTCACAGGGGCACCCACCCAGACATTTGACATGCTCTCACCGTTGGTGAGCACTAAATCCAGCATTGAGCTTTCCCTGATTGGTTCCATCACCATTTGTTTAAGTGACGCATCTTGGAAAGCATCCACAATTGTTTTGCTTCTTGCCAGATTCGCAGAAGGAGTACTCCAATCCACATCAGGTAGATTAAAGTCACCCAATATGATCACTTCCCCCTTTGTGGCTATTTTGGCAATATCTATAATCAATTCATTATCTATTTCTTTGATTTGAGTCGGAGGTCTGTAGACTACACCAGTATGGATGACGGTGCCATCTCCTCTTTCCAACATAATCCAGAGCGCTTCTTCTTTTCCCCATGCCCCCTGCATTGCAGTAGCTTTAATACTGATTTTGACATACAAGGCTTCTCCTCCTCCTTTTCCACTTTCTCTGTCTCTTCTGAATAGATTATAGCCAGCTATGGCTATATCCCAATCATGTGATTCATTAAGGAGTGGAGGAGTGGCCTAGTGGTTGGGGCAAGGTACTTCAGGACAGAAGGTTGGGGGTTCAAATCCCCCTAGAGGACAGCAACCTTGGGCCAGAAGGACTGGGGTTTCTAGTCTCACAGGTGCTCCTTGTGGTCTTGGGCAAGCCACTTAACCCTCCATAGCCCATGTTCCCTGTAAAATAGTTATCTCCAAGTTATAATGCCCTGTTCAATGTAATTTCAGTTTGTTCAATGTAAACCGCACTGATGCAGAATAGCACGGTATATAAGAGAATATAAATAAACCATGTTTCTTTAATGGCCACAAGTCCATGTCCACCATTAGGGCTTCCAGGTCTGGAACTTTGTTGGCTAAGCTTTGAGCATTTGTGCTCTTTGCTTTCCAGCATTTAACTGGCTTGCATGTATTTTGCTTTGATTTTGTTCTGCCCACTTGTCGTTGTTGTGTGATTTAAAAGTGTGGCTATTTCTGATGTTGTTCTGCAGTTGCCGGGAGTGATGTCCTGAACTAGTCCTTCTCCATCTGTCACCCCCTTTTTCTAGTTTAAATGCATATCCACATACTGCCTGAATTTTTCACTTAGGATTATTTTCCCTGTGACAGAGAGATGTAGTCCATCAGCACAGTATAGTCTCTGGTTGGTCCATCTGTTTCCCCAGTCACCAATAAATCTGAATCCTTCTTGTTTGCACCAGGTCTGGAACCATGTATTAAAGCTGTTTATGTGATGCAGCCTTTCTGCCCCCTTACCATAAACAGGTAGAACTTCTGAGATTGCTACAGTGTTAACAATGGGATTGAGTTTCTCTCCCAGAGTCTGGAAGTCCCTTTGAACTGCAGAGGAACTGTTTCAAGCCAGGTCATTTTTACCCAGGTGGATGACAACATCAATTTTGGAGTGCTCACTTTCTGCGCTAAGTATATCAACAATTTGATTTGTATTCCTGCTGGCTGAAGAGCCAGGGAGGCATTTGACTATCTTCTCTCCTTTGAACTGTGATCCCAAGTTGGTGCCTCTGATGATGGAATATCCAAGTAGTAGTAGTTTTCCATTTGGTGAGTTTTTCTTCATATTTGGTGCTTTAGCAGGAGATTGGGGATTGACTGACTCATTTAAGGGCCCTTCAGTTTCCATGGATTAGTAATCCTCATTAACCAAAGCAGAGTAGGCATTATGCAGGGATATCTCTTGATGTATAGGATGTCTCTTCATTACAGGTCGCAATCTACCCGAGCCCACTGTGATCCATTTGTTCCTGGGATGTTTGATTCTTTGTGGGAGTGGTGGTGGACTTTGTTCTGTTTGTATCCTAGAAGAGGTGCGCTTTGTTGCAGCTAGTTCTTTCCTTAGAAGAGTCAATTCTTTATGCATGGCAGCTAGTTCTTCCCTTAGTAGAGTCAATTCTTTATGCATGGCAGCTGACTTGAGGCACATAGGACAGGCTCTTAGGTTCCAAATGATTCGTCTCAGAATGAAAGCACCACAGGTATTGCACTGAATACACAACATGCTGATTAAGCAGTCCTAGAAGGAAAAGAAAAAGTGGGCTTAACACCAAATTAAAGAGGATAGATGGCAACGTATGTGACCACTATATAGGCAATGCAGCCCTGGGGTGGGTGGGGTGAGGGGAGGGTGGACGGGACCCTAAGTGTCCTTGGCTGGTAAGCATTATATGAACAGTGGGCACACTCAGATATCCGATTTAAGGGCTACACAAGGAATGTAGGCAGTCAGAATATTCCCAAAAAGTAATGTTTAACTAGCAGTTAAATTCCATATTAGCAACAGGCAAATAGATAGAGAGCTGAAAGCTTAGCTGTGTGGAGGCTCTGGAAGCTGTGCAGACTGGAGCTGACCAGGTATGTGTAAGATAATCTAATTAGCCCCTCCCTGGGAGCAGGCTTGTAACAGAAAATTCAAACAATGGAAGCAGAAATAGTCAAACTGAACTTTTTCTTTCTTTGTATCTGCCTACTGTGCAGAGGTCCCTGTAACTTTAATTGATACCTTTGCTTCTAAAGTCAGTAGGAGACTCAGGTAAAAGACCAGGTCCCTGCAATTTAAGTATTTCTGTTCCAGGTAGCTTTATATCACTAGTGTCCCTGGCCAGTAGGCCTTACATGAACAGTGGGCACACTCAGATATCCGATTTAAGGGCTACACAAGGAATGTAGGCAGTCAGAATATTCCCAAAAAGTAATGTTTAACCAGTAGTTAAATTATATATTAGCAACAGGCAAAAAGATAGAGAGCTGAAAGCTTAGCTGTGTGGAGGCTCTAGAAGCTGTGCAGATCATGTTGTACTATTCCATTTCATTCTTGACCACCTCCAACTTCCCTTGGTTCATGCTTAGTATGTTCCATGTCCCAATATGTAAGACATCATTTTAGCTTTTGACTCTAATTTCATGTGCAGCGGATAACCAGATCCAAGGCAGCATGGATTCACCAGAGGTGGGTCTTGTCAGACAAAGATGTTAAAAAGAATCGGACCAAAGACAAATCCCTGGGGCACACCACTTGGAACCTCCTCAAAGTGAGTTCCATTTACCTGTACTCTTTGTTGCCTCTCACTCGACCAATTTCTAACCCAAGCAGTAACTTTAGAGTCCATCCCTAGGGTGCTCAGTTTGTTTATAAGTCACCTGTGTGGAACGATGTCAAAGGCTTTACTGAAATCTAAATATACCACATCTAGGGCTCTCCCTCGGTCCAACTCCCTGGTCATCCAGTCAAAGAAATTAATCAGATTTGTCTGACAAGACCTGCCTCTGGTGAATCCATGTTGCCTCAGAGCCCTGATGCTAACTGCTTAGCATTTGTGCATGTTGAGAGTATTTTGGGGGTGGTACTCAGCAGGGGCGGCTCAAAGAAATCTGCTGCTTGAGGGGAAGATTGAGATGGTGTCCCCCTTCTGTAAAGTGGGGCAGGGCTTTCTCAAAACTCCAGTCAGGGACTGAACCAAACCAAGAAGCCAATTAGATTATATGGAGGAAATACAATATGTTTGCACACCAAAGAACTAAAAGAGAAAGAAAACTACAGCACAGTTTATAAAACTAAATTATTACTCATTTTTATTTTGTTGTTATAAACCCCATTATGGTTCTTGATTTTTCTTTTTGAACATATATTTTGCATACACAGAACCCCTTTCAACAGTAGGTGCAGAGCAGAACCAGGACATTCACCCACAGAACTCAGTATCTTTAAAAAAAATTCTGCTTATGATCCTCTCACTAACATCAACAACAAACATGTTCCAGTGAGGCAGCCATAAGGTTTAGCTGTGGGTAACCCTTCCCCCAAAGCATGAGGTTCTTACATAAGTGATCAGCTTGCTAAGAGAAGACATAAAGATTTCAGTAGGCACCCTTCCCCCACTCCAGGTCTGAGCACAATACCCCCTTGCCCAGAAATCAGCAGACCAGAGCATACCGGTTTGGACAGGTCACCCAGGCACCTTCCCCAGGGGCTGCTGATTGGTGGACAGAAAATACCTGAGACAAATGAGATTGTAGAATGAGTTTAAAATTGTACTGTATATAAGACAATGTAGGACGTCCTTCGGGTCTCAGATTTTTTTGTTGGAGGGTACCGGCTCTCTGTCTGGGCCTGTGTGCACATTAAAAAGATCCTGTTTGCATTCCAGCCTGTCTGTGTGTTTCCTTCTGTGGGTGAGTGAGAGAATTAGAGCATTTTCAGCTGCTTGGCTGCAACATTTTGGCACCCCAGATGGGACCCTATTAAATTAAAACAAAAAGCCTCTCTCATCACACCCACGGTGGGAAGACTTCTGCTCTTGCAGCATCGGGCCTCCGCCGGTCAGGGACCGGCCCCTCCAGGTGATTAACAGTCCTGGGCGCCACCGGGGCCCCTTTGTGCTCCGGAAGGACACCTTGACTCGTCTGGTCGGTCGGCCCCTGCGGCTGACCCCCCCGATTGAAAACCGGTTGGATAGACTGGCATCCAAACTCTCTCTGATCAGAGGTCTGGTGAGTACTATTGCCTTACTGTTTTGGGTAGTTCTGTATTTCTGTATCTGGAAACCTCTGGTGAAATCTGATAAATCTGGTAAAATCTGGTAAATCTGGTAAATTTTGTTTACCTGTAGGGGCCTGATCACCCACAACGAGCAGTCCGAGTAAGGGTCCCAGAGGCCCTGAAACCATTGCTCGTCCAGTCTGTGTTGGGTACTGTTTTGGGTAGTTCTGTATTTCTGTATCTGGAAATTCTGGTAAATCTGGTGAAATCTGGTAAAGGAATGGGGGGGGGGGGCGCTTGCGAGCGCCAGTAAATGACTGCAGTATAAATTCAACTCTGCCACCTCGGGTCCCTTAAAAGTATTTAAAGCGCTGCCAAAGCTATTAAAATGCCTAAAATATTAGCACTTAACCCCCTTAAGTGTGCTCTCCAAGCTGCTTATAAAAAAATTGCACTGACCGCAATCCTCCGATGATCGGGGCGATTTTGAGCCTACACACGCTGTCTGGAAGGAAGCTGTAGTAGCAGAAGTTGGCGATTGGGTTGGAACTGCAGCAGTACAGAAAATGCAGAGCCTGTCTCTTCTCTTCTAATATAAATTGTTACCAGGCCACTCCCTGTTCCCGAGGAGTCCTGACCTATGATCCTCTGCTTCTGGCTAGATCTTTAAATCTAATGCTATTAGACCCGATGCTTACCTCTTGTATTTTCAAGTCCAGAATCGTCTAAAAATCGTTGTTGGGCAGTGTGTAGTGCCATTAGAGGAGTGATCGTTTTTTTCCCTTCATCTGTGAGTGCTGAGTGAGCCGGTGTGGAACGCACGAGGAGGTAGCAGCCATTTTGTGAGCACCATGTGTAAGAATTTCTCCACACTGAGATACTAAAAAAGAAGAAACTGCACTTAAAGTAATCCTGGAGCTCCATCTAGTGGACATTTAAAATAGCTAGCTGTATTTCTCATACTACTATTATCCTCATGGTTAAAGTGATCCTGGATCTCCATCTAGTGGACATTAGAAAGATAGCTAGCTTTATTTCTCATATTACTATTATCCTCATGGTAAAAGTTAAATCCTATGCTACAGCTAGAGAGAGTGTGTGTAATGTGTAATGTGTATTTGTAATGGTTGCTACTGAGGAAAGAGAGTGTATGAGTATTCGCTGCTGAGACGTCTCTGTTTTCTGTTATCCCTCTTTCTTTTTCCCTTTGTGGTCCTGTGTGTTTTGTGCAACCAAACTCTGCCTGTTACCTGGATTATATTGTATATTGTATTCCCAGAAGTGAGATTAGAAAATTTACACTGAACATTGCATTCCTTGAAGTGAGATTAGAAGATTTATATTGATATATTGCATTTTCCTGAATTGAGATTAGATTAGAAGATCTATATTGTAATATTACATTTTCCTGAATTGAGATTACATTAGAAGATCTATATTGATATATTGCATTTCCTGAATTAAGATTAGATTAGAAGATCTATATTGTAATATTGCATTTCCTAAATTGAGATTAGATTAGAAGATCCATATTGTACATTGCAATTCCAGAATTGAGAATAGATCAGAAGATCCACATTGTATACTGCATTTAGTCATTGAACTAGAATTAGAGCATGGGGTCCACTGATCTGCCCACTGTGGTTTTAGTCCATCAAATTGTAGCAAAAGAGCACCCAGACCAGTTTCTCTATATTGATTCATGGCTGGCCATATGCCAGCTTAGGCCAAAATGGCTCCAGCGCTGCCACGAGGATCAGTGTAGAATAATGGTGGCGGCCATCGGTCGCCAAAAGGGATGGACGCCCACCCCTATCTACCAGGGGAGGGACTCTCCAGATATTCCTCCATGCCCCCTCCCTCTGCTTCAACCCCTTGTCCAATCCGCACCACTGCAGGATCCGCCCATAGCTGAAGGGTCAGGAAGACCTCCTCTTGGGGTGGGTGATGCCATATTTAGGGAGAGGATTCTGTGGATTCCAGCCCCTCATCTTCAGATTCCCCTCCCACATCCTCCACCCCTCCCACTCCTGGTACCACCTCCAGTGCCACCATCTCCTCCCCTGAGAGCACACAGGCTGAGCTTGGATCATCCACCCCGGTGGCCCACCGCCTGCAGTCGCATGATCTCCAAATGCCACTATGACAAGTACAGGGGCTCCCGTACCTTGATGCTGCTGGGCATGTGGCAGTGGGACCATCCAGCCTGATTTATGTCCCTTTCTCCACCATGGACCTGTTGAATTGGAAAACCCACTATGCCTCCTACACAGGAGCAAGACCAGCATAATGCTTTCCCGCCTCCACCGGGACCAGCCATCGAAGGTCTTGCAACTATGGAACATTATGACTCAGATGGCTACTAGGTCAGACCGGGCTCCAAGTTTCTGTTGGGTCCCCAGAAGCCTATGGTCAACATGAATTTTAGGGGACCGGAAAATGCAATTCATGGTCGATACTGGAGCAACTTTTTCTGCAAAACCGCACGTGCCAGTTGGGGGGACGGACCATCACTCACCAGTTCCTGTATATGCCTAAATGTCTTATACCCCTGCTGGGTCGGGATGTTCTGGCAAAACCCCAGGCCCGAATCTCATTCGGGCCTGACGGCCAGGCTGAGCTCGAAATACCCAGCCTGGGCCCAGCAGTTTTGGTACTGTCCGTCCCCCGAGAAGAAGAATGGCGGTTATATGAGAACAGGCCCAAATCTGATGTGGCTACCCTGGATACGTGGGTGCCCCCTGGAGTATGGGCTGAAGGAAACCCCCCCGGAATGGCCATCAACATCCCTCCCGTATGCATTGAAATGAAGCCGGGAGCTTCCCCGGTACATGTGCGACAATACCCGCTGCCGCAGGCAGCTGTGGAAGGAATTCATCATCATCTGGTGCAGCTACTACAGCATGGTATCCTGCGGCCCTGCCAATCAGCATGGAACACTCCTTTGCTGCCAGTCCGAAAACCTGGAACCACCGACTACCGACCTGTTCAGGATTTCCGTCGTGTCAATGAGGCCACTGTGACTCTGTATCCAGTAGTACCAAACCCTTATACACTGTTGGGCCTCATCCCGGCGACTGCTTCTCATTTCTCAGTACTGGACCTAAAAGATGCCTTCTTTTGTATACGCCTGGCTACTGCGAGCCAGCACCTGTTTGCCTTCGAGAAAGAGGACCCTGCTACTGGCAGAAAGTCCCAAGTTACCTGGACTCACTTACCACAGGGATTCAAGAACTCCCCTACCATTTTCAGCACAGCATTGGCCCACAAGATCTCGCTAGTTTCCCCCCGGGGGAGCCCAGCAGACAAGTACTTCTGCAGTACGTCGATGACCTGCTAATCGCTGCTGACTCTGAGGCTGAATGTATACTGGCAACTACAAAGCTTCTCCAACTTGTGTACGATGCGGGTTACTGAGCTTAAAGAAAAAGGCTCAGTTATACCAGTTGGACGTGAAGTATCTGGGATTCCATCTGTCGAAAGGAAGCCAATGGTTGGGGAGCGAGAGGAAGGAAGCAGTGTGCCGGATCCCAGTGCCAACAACCCGCAAGCAAGTACGCACTTTTCTCGGGGCCGCTGGGTACTGTCGTATCTGGATTCCCAACTTCGCAAAGATTGCAAAGGGCCCAGAGAAGAGCCCCCTTGAATGGGGTCGTGACCAACAGGAGGCCTTCGAACATTTGAAAAGGGCATTACTGTCATCACCAGCCCTAGGCCTTCCGGATGTTACCAAGCCTTTCACCCTCTATGTACACGAAGCAGCAGGAACAGCTTTGGGGGTCTTGACCCAACAACTGGGGTCTTGGCCGTGACCAGTCGCCTACCTGTCTAAACTGCTGGATCCAGTGGCCAAGGGATGGCCACCTTGCCTGAGAGCAATAGCAGAAACAGCCTTGTTGGTGGAGGAGTCTGATAAACTGTCCATGGGCCAAGGCCTTCTAGTCACCGTCCCACATTCAGTCCAAACATTGCTAGAGCATAAAGGAAATCACTGGTTCACCAGCTCCCGGATGTTGAAATACCAGAGCATGTAATGGGGAAATCCCAGAGTGCAGATAACTACCAGCCAAGCCTTAAACCTTGCTACATTCCTGCCTGTTGGCCCGGGGCCACCTGATCACGACTGCCTGGAAGTGATGGATACAATCTTCTCCAGTCGCCCTGATCTGACAGATGTGCCGTTGAGCAATCCGGATGAGACCTACTTCGTAGATGGAAGCAGTCTGGTGTTGGAGGGCCGCAGGTTTGCGGGGTACGCGGTGGTGACTGAAAGCATGTATATTTGTACAGGGTACCATACACTATTAGACTGACTAAACCTGAGAAAGAGTTAATTCTGTTCAGAACCTTGCTTAGAAATAAAACTTCATATATTTGCTTACTAAGTGAAGGTTTACATAAATAAAGAAAAGGGCAGGTTGTACTCTAGCCTCTCTGTCTCAGGGTTATTAGCTAAAATACTCTCAGGGTTAGTAGATATCAAGTCGTACTCAGGGTTAGTAGATATCAAGCAGTCAACAGTAAACAGTTATGTGTATGTCTCCTCATACCGACCTAGTCAGCAGTAAACAATTATGTCAATTAGATCAATTATGTCTTGGAATCCTGTATGTCTCTTCATAATGGCCTATGTAGCAGTAAACAGTTATGTCTTGGACTCCTATGTATGTCTCCGCACACTCACCCACATTGAATAAAGTTGACCTACGATATGATAAATACGTCATATTTGACGTATAATGATAAAGTGAAATTATGCTGTACCATCCAAAAGAATCCTATAAATAAAGTGAACCATGGCTAGTAAGTTAGAGTAAACAGGGAGAACGTGTTTCTCTCAGTTTCTCTCCACTAAAGCTTTGGTGTATTTTCTATAGAACTGTGTTGTATTTATTGCTGTTTGTGATAACCTTCCCATTGTTTTTGAATGTAGCTTTCTGTAGCTCCAAGACCCCAGTGAGGTTACTGGTGAGGAGAGGGTTAAGTAAGCTCTTCAGTGACGATGGAAGAGATAGTCAAAGCTCAGCCTTTGCCCCCTGGAACTTCCGCACAGAAGGCGGAAATCATTGCCCTTATCCCTTGGGATTAACCGTCATGTGAATATATACACAGACTCCCGGTATGCCTTTGCCATTCTCCATGCCCACGGGGCCCTGTACAAGGAAAGAGGGTTAGTCACTGCAGCTGGCTCTGAGATAAAGAATGGCCCCCAGGTATTGGCCCTGTTAGAAGCAGTCTGGCGTCCAAAAGCAGAAAGGGAACAGTGAGATAGCCAAGGGAAATAGACGGGCTGGGTTGCAACCACATCCTTGTCCCAGTCCTTCCTAGAGGGCTCCCAGGATCTACAAGTCCCCCTGTTTCCAGTCCCACTAAGCCAATGGGCCAAGAGGTACACTACACGAGAACTAGATTTCTTCTGTCAGGAGGAGGGTGGGGTGTTACACACAGATGGTTGGATAAGGTTACCTAGAACAGGGACAGCTCCAGTGATAGTCATCCCAGACAGCCTTGCCCCAGCATTCCTATCATCCTTTCATCAGGCCACTCATATGGGCAAGACAGCAATGTAAACTACCCTCCGCCCATATTTCTTAAGAACATAAGACATGCCATACTGGGTCAGACCGAGGTCCATCAAGCCCAGTATCCTGTTTCCAACAGTGGCCAATCTAGGTTATACGTACCTAGAAATATCCCCAAAGACACAGGTTCCACAATGCTTGTACTGGGTCAAGCATTGATATCCTGGGTCCCTTTTTAATAGTGGTTTATGGACCTTTCCTTCAGGAACTTGTCCAAACCTTTTTTAAACCCAGCTATACTAACAGCCCTTACTACATCCTCCGGTAACAGATTCCAGAGTTTGATTACACGTTGAGTGAAAAAATATTTTCTCTTATTTGTCTTAAATAGTTTACCCTGTAGCTTCATTACATGTCCCCTAGTCTTTCTATACTCTGATAGCGTAAACAATTGATCCACGTTTATCCGTTCCACTCCATTCATTAATTTATAGACCTCTATCATATCTCCCCTCAGCCGTCTCTTCTCCAGGCTAAAGAGCCCTAACCTTCTTAGCCTCTCTTCATAGGAGTAGCCTTCCATCCCCTTCACCAATTTGGTAGCTCTTCTCTGTACTTTTTCTAATAACGCTATGTCCTTTTTAAGATACTGTGACCAGAATTGCACACAATATTCAAGGTGTGGTCGTACCATGGAGCGATACAGAGGCATTATAATATCCTTTGTTTTGTTCTCCATCCCTTTCCTTATGATACCTAGCATTCTATTTGCTTTCTTGGCCGCCGCTGCACACTGGGCGGAGGGTTTTAACATGTTATCCACAATGACTCCTAAATCTTTTTCCTGGGTGGTGGTTTCTAATGTGGAGCCTTGCATCGTGTAACTATAGTGTGGGTTGTTCTTTCCTAGGTGCATAACTTTGCACTTGTCCACATTAAATTTCATCTGCCATTTGGATGCCCAGTCTTCCAATTTATCCAGATCCTCCTGCAGCTTTCCACAATCCTCTTGTGTTTTAACAACTTTAAACAGTTTTGTGTCATCTGCAAATTTGATAATCTCACTAGTTATTCCCTTTTCCAGGTCATTTATGAATATGTCAAAAAGCAGCGGACCCAGTACAGATCCCTGGGGTACTCCACTATTCACCTTTTTCCATTGGGAATATTGGCCATTTAGCCCTATCCTCTGCTTTCTATCTTTTAACCAGTTCCCGATCCACAATAGTACACTGCCTCCTATCCCATGACTTTTTAGCTTCGCCAAAAGTCTCTGATGGGGGACCCCTCTTCATTTCCTGCTTATCCTCATTGGCAGCTGCAATTGTTAGACGATACACCACATGTGCTAAAAACAATGCCCATCAAGGTCCAAGCCAACCTCCAGGGGTCCAGTCTTAGGGGGTCACCTCTATGGGAAACATCCAGGTTGACTTTTCAGAAATGCCCCGAGCAAATGGGTACCGGTATCTGCTAGTATTAGTCTGTATTTTCACGGGGTGGGTGGAGGCTTTCCTAGTCCACACAGAAAAAGCCAAAGAAGTGACAAAGGTGCTGCTGCATCAAATCATTCCCCGTTTTGGGCTTCCAGTAGTAGTGGGATCGGATAATGGACCTGCATTTGTGGCCCAAGTGGTACAGCAGGTAGCCAAGGCCTTGCAGATCGACTGGAAGCTACACACAGCTTACCGTCCACAGAGCTTGAGGAAAGTAGAACGCAAGGCTGCTACCACTGTCATGGCCCTGACCAAAATACACCCCTCTGTGGCCTGCCTCCAGTAATACTGCCCTCTACCGCCCCTAGCGGTTGAGGTCTCACTTAAAAAGGGGGGAGTGAGGCAGCCATAAGGTTTAGCTGTGGGTAACCCTTCCCCCAAAGCATGAGGTTCTTACATAAGTGATCAGCTTGCTAAGAGAAGACATAAAGATTTCAGTAGGCACCCTTCCCCCACTCCAGGTCTGAGCACAATACCCCCTTGCCCAGAAATCAGCAGACCAGAGCATACCGGTTTGGACAGGTCACCCAGGCACCTTCCCCAGGGGCTGCTGATTGGTGGACAGAAAATACCTGAGACGAATGAGATTGTAGAATGAGTTTAAAATTGTACTGTATATATAAGACAATGTAGGACGTCCTTCGTGGCTCAGATTTTTTGTTGGAGGGTACCGGCTCTCTGTCTGGGCCTCTCCTGTTTGCATTCCAGCCTGTCTGTGTGTTTCCTTCTGTGGGTGAGTGAGAGAATTAGAGCATTTTCAGCTGCTTGGCTGCAACACCAGTACCAGGCATATTGTGAACTAATACAAAACCCTACAAAAAAGTCACTGAGTATCTATAATCTACCATACCATACCATACCATATCAGCACCAACTTCCAAATCTCACATAAGGAGCCCATCCAAAAAAAGCATCACTGTAAATACTACAATGGGCTCTGGAACATCCAAACACCTATTTGAAAAGCTGAACAATTCAGATTACATAGTACAGATCCCTACATACAAAGAGTAAATTAGACTTACCTGCTAATTGTTGTTCCTTGCGGAACTCTAGTCCAGTCCCGGAACCATAGAGTTGTGAACCTCCACCAGCAGCTTTGGAGACTGAACATCTTCATCTCTTTGATCATCCAGCTATATGCAGCCCCAAGGACCGCCCACACATCAGTACCTATTGACAAAGCATACTAAGCAGAGCAACAAATAAGTAGATATAACAACACAGTGGAAAAAAGGATCCTGACCCTAAAGTTCCCACTACTAGCAAAAATTCTTTCTTTTTTTTTTTTTTTCCATTTGCGTAAGAACAACCTCCTGCCTACGGGAAGGCGGACCAGAACAGCCGTGGCGACCCTTGTGCAAAACGCATGCAACAAGAGGCGCCACCGCTCACCCCCAAGATTTGACCCCGAAAGGAAACTAAGGCGTGCTGCAAGCAGAGGAGCTCTGACCGAAAGTATAGAGAACAAAAACCCTGGCAGACTCCTATAATGAATGTACCTTCTTGGCTGGCAGCGAGAACAGATAGACAGGGAGGGATCCGGGACTGGACTAGAGTTCCGCAAGGAACAACAATTAGCAGGTAAGTCTAATTTACTCTTCCTTAGCGTCCCTCTAGTCCAGTCCCGGAACCATAGAGGATGTAACAGAGCAGTAAATCTCAACGGGAGGGCCTCGCTAGTCCAGCCTGAAGCACCCGAGACCCAAACCGCGCATCCGACGCCGCCTGCACATCCAGACGATAGTGCTTAGCAAAGGTGTGCAAGGACGACCACGTCGCCGCCCGACAAATATCCACCGCCGGTACCAAGCTAACTTCTGCCCAAGACGCCGCCTGCGCCCTAGTCGAGTGAGCCCGAATCCCGGCAGGAACCATCCTGCTGTGTAAAAGTTATGCCGCCGAAATCGCCTCTTTCAACCAGCGGGAAATGGAAGACTTAGACGCCGCTTCCCCCTTGCGCTGACTGCCAAATGCGACAAATAGGTGATCGGACTTACGGAAGGCCGCCGTTTCCCTCAAATACCGACGAAGAGCTCGACGGACATCCAACACATGCAAGGAGTTATCCGCGTGCTTGCCCCGTTCCTTGGCAAACACCGGGAGAGACACCACCTGATTCATGTGAAACGCCGAAACTACCTTAGGCAAAAACGCGGGAACCGGTCGCAATACTACCTTGTCGGCAGAGAAAGACAGATAGGGTTCCCTACATGAAAGAGCCTGCAACTCCGAGATCCTGCGAGCTGACAAGATCGCTACCAGAAACACCGTTTTCAACATCAAGTCCTTCAACGAAGCTTGCGCCAAGGGTTCAAACGGCGAAGCCACCAGAGACCTCAACACCAAATTCAAGTCCCACGAGGGCACTAAAGCCCTGCACGGAGGATGCATAAGCAACACCGCTCGCAAGAAGCGCTTCACGTCCGCATGGGACCCCAATAACTGGCCCTGAACCTTGCCTCGAAAACACGCAAGAGCTGCAAGTTGTACCCTCAACGAACTGGCCGCCAGGCCCTTGTCCACCCCTGCTTGCAAGAAGGAGAGGATCTGAGGAACGGAGGTCCGCAAAGGCTGCAACTCGCGAGCCGCACACCAGCTCTCAAAAATACGCCAGACCCGGACATACGCTAGCGATGTAGACCGACGCCACGCCCGCAACAAGGTAGCAATGACCTCCGAGAATAACCTTTGGCTCTCATTCGCGCCCTCTCAATAGCCATGCCGTAAGCGAGAATCGAGCCACCTGAGGCATCTGCAGTGGCCCCTGCCGAAGGAGATCCGGCCGAGGAGGAAGGAGCCACGGATCGGCCACACTCAACCGCACCAGATCCGCATACCAAGGCCGACGAGGCCAGTCCGGGGCAATCAGAACCACGGGACCCGGATGCTGCTCGATCCGCTGTACCAGGCGACCCAGCAGAGCCCACGGAGGAAAGACATAGAGCAGCCCGTACCTTGGCCAACTTTGTGCCAATGCATCGAGGCCTTCTGACATGCGTTCCCGACGCCTGCTGAAGAACCTTTCGACCTGCGCGGACTCGAAGGTCGCCATGAGGTCCATTATCGGCAGACCCCAACGACGGACCAGCAACGCAAATACCTCGGGATGTAGAGACCACTCTCCGGGGTCTACCCTGCGACGACTCAGAAAGTCCGCCTCCACATTGTGAACCCCCGCAATATGCTGGGCCGACAGACACTGAAGATGCCGCTCTGCCCAATCCAGAAGCAGATCCGCCTCCACTTCCAATGCCGCGCTGCCTGTGCCTCCCTGGCAATTTATGGAGGCTACCGTGGAGGCATTGTCGGATAGCACCCTGACTGCCGCTCCCTGCAGCCAAGGCTGAAACGCTGTCAGAGCCAACCACACGGCTCTCATTTCCAGTCGGTTGATGGACCACCGGCTCTCCCGCGAGGACCACTGGCCCTGAGCAATCTGGCCCTCGCAATGAGCCCCCCAGCCGCTCAAACTGGCATCCGTCATCAGCAGACGCCAGACGGGAGACTCCAAGGGCATACCGTTCGCCAGAGAGCGCCGACGCAACCACCAGCGAAGGCTGCGCTGAACCTCCAAGGGGCAAACTAACTGACGAGCTAGCGAGTCGGACTGATGACACCATCGACGCAGCAGCGCTCGCTGCAGAGGCCGCATGTGCGCCCTTGCCCACGGAACTACCTCGATGGTCGACGCCATCGTGCTGAGAAGCTGAAGGTATTGCCAAGCCGAGGACGCCCGTCTCGCTAGAAACTGCTCCACCAGCCGCCTCAGGGCCCGCGCTCTGTGCACTGGGAGAAAACCCTTCCCATTGCCGGTCTCGAAACGCGCCCCCAAATACTCCAAGGTCTGCGAGGGAAGAAGGCTGCTCTTCGCCCGATTGACCACCCAGCCTAACGACTGCAAAACCTGTACGACCCGCGCCGTCGCCCGGAGACTCTCCTCCCTCGACTTCGCCCGGATCAACCAGTCGTCGAGATAGGGATGCACGAGGACACCCTCCTTCCGCAGGAACGCCGCTACCACCACCATGATCTTCGTGAAGACCCGTGGCACCGTCGCTAGTCCGAAGGGCATGGCTTGAAACTGAAAATGGCCCATCGGCAGCGCAAACCGCAGAAATCTTTGATGTTCCCGGCGAATGGGAATGTGCAAATAGGCCTCCGTAAGGTCTAGGGACGTTAGGAATTCCCCCTCGCGGACCGCCGCTATGACCGAGTGCAGCGTTTCCATGCGAAAATGCGACACCCGGAAGCACCGATTCACTCTCTTTAAATCCAGGATTGGTCGAAAGGTGCCCTCCTTTTTCGGCACTACGAAGTAGATGGAGTATCGACCGGACCCTAACTGCCCCTCCGGCACGGGGGCGACCGCCCGGAGCCGAAGCAGCCGGGAAAGTGTATCGGATACGACTCGTCGTTTCCAGGGAGCGCTGCACGGGGACATAACGAAGGAATCGAGCACCGGTCGATGTAGCTCGAGTGCATATCCCTCTCGTATCACTTCTAACACCCACCGATCGGATGTGATAGCAGCCCAGGCAGGGTAGAAATCCCGCAGTCTGCCCCCTACGGGAATCACTGCCACCGGAGCCGGCCTCGCTTCATTGTGACTTTTTGGGGACCTGCGCCTGGAAGGAGCCAAAACCTCTACCTGCCCCCTGAAATCCGCGGAAACTCTGTCCGCGCCCCAGATATCTGGAACGCTGGGACTGACCAAAGTGGGAGGCACGAAACCTCCGAAAGGACTGCTGAGACCCCCGGAAGGCGAAGGTCGGCTTACCCGGCTTGGGCTTATCCTCCGGAAGCCGACCCCCCTTAGAATCCCCGAGATCTTTTACCAACCTATCCAAGTCCTCCCCAAATAACTGCCTGCCCTTAAACGGCAGCTTACTAAGGCGAGCTTTAGAAGAGCCATCAGCCGCCCAATTGCGTAACCAAAGAGAACGACGCGCCGCTACCACCGACGCCATGCCGTTAGCTAAACCCTAATGAGGTCATAGTGGATATCCGCCAAATAAGTGGTACCCGACTCCAATCTGGAGGCCGCGGCCTCTTGTTCCGCTGACTGGGGCCCCTGGAACTGTTGAGACCAGTGGAGGCAGCCCCGGCCACCGCCGCCTGCATTGACAGGGCAGCAACATCAAACGCCTGTCTCAACAAGCTATCAACTTTCCGATCCTGTGGGTCCTTCAACGCCGCAGCACCTTCCACCGGGATAGTAGTCCGTTTAGTAACCGCGGAAACTGCCGTGTCCACCTTCGGCGAATGAAAGAGCTCTCTATCAGCCTCCGACAGAGGATACAACTTAGGCAACAGTCTAGCCCTGCGCAAAGCGGACTCTGGACTGTTCCACTCCTCCTGGATCATAGCTTTAAAAACCCTATGGAGCAGAAAGACTCTGTGGGAAGTGCGCACCGCCTGCATCAAGGGATCCTCCAACTTGTCCTCCGCAGTGGCATCTTCCACGGGTATGTTCAATACCTTGAGGGTTTCGGCAATCAGTGCCGGAAGTTCCTCTTTACAAAATACATGCACTATTCTACTACTCTGCTCGTCGTCCAACAACTCGCCGTCTTCTAAATCCTCCGCAGACTCCAGCTCGAGAGCCTCCCCCAGCCCCTCGTGGAACTCGTCCCCAGGAGGCGCAGAATCCGCAACACTCGGGGGCCGGCTCTTCTTTTGTGGACCAGTGTCTCCCTCTACTGAAAGTGGACGCTTTAGCCCACGGTGGGGCAGGACCGAGCCTCCCCCCGCTGGCTGCAAGAGAGCCAGAGCCTCCTGCATGAGAGAGAAAAAGGCGGGTGGAACTCCCAGAGATCCCTCCTGGACGCCCCCCGCCAACAGGTGCTCCGGCACCGCAGAAATCCCCGGACCAAGGACCGTCTCTGCCTGCTCTGATGTCCCTTCTGTAGATACAGGTGGGAGATCTGCACTGGAGCCCTCCAGAGGATCCTCCATGCCAGCACCCACAGCAGAACAAGTGGCACAGACTCGGGCTTCCAAATTACTACTTCTACGAATGCCACAGACCAGACACCGAGGACTAGGAGGCATGGCTATGCACACAGCCCTTTGCCAGCAAAGCAGGAACACCTTGCTGAAGCAAACAGAGCAGAAAAAAAAAAATCACGATTTTAAAAGTGCTCAAAAACGCTCCAAATTGCAGGATTAGATAGAGCTGGAGTCAATTAGCTGATATCTGACCAAGAAATGCAAAAACGAAGCTCCTATCCCTAAAAAAAACACGAAGAAAAACAACTTTGAAAAAAAATCCAAAATGGCCGCCGGACCCGATCCCGCCAAAAAAAGGACCAGAAAAAATACCCAAAAGGTCTAAAACACTCCCCAGAGCTGATTCCGGGCCACCCCAAGGCCTCCACCACTGCCTTTAGAAAGAAAAAGCTTCAAACTCTACTCACCCACACACAGGAGTGGAGGGGGGGTCAAAACACTGAGAGTGCTGTCCAGCGTGCCTGTCACAAGCTCTGAGTAGCAGTTATCAGAGTCAATAACAGAGTAATAACCGCTCAGGGCAGCTCGGGGAACCCCTAAATCAGTCAGGGGACCCTCAGAGCCTACTGCTGTATTTAATTGCTGCCTGTAATTGTCTTCAACCTTCTCCTCACCCACCAAGGGGGTTCGATAGAAAGGAGACCTGTGTCCTGTGCAGCTCCCCTGCTTGTTTGACCTATGGGGAGACTGACAGAGAGAGACACAGAGAAAAAAACATATTAGAGAAATACAGAAGGGACACAGTCAAAGATTTCCTCCACAGCAGCAGCCCAGCACCTAAATCTAGAAAATAATAAAACACTAAAGCTCTGCTTATTTGTTCCTAAGGAGCCCAGTTCTGGGCTCTGACTTCCAAGCTGCTTGGAGACTGAGATACTGATGTGTGGGCGGTCCTTGGGGCTGCATATAGCTGGATGATCAAAGAGATGAAGATGTTCAGTCTCCAAAGCTGCTGGTGGAGGTTCACAACTCTATGGTTCCGGGACTGGATTAGAGGGACGCTAAGGAACTCCTTAACAGAACACCTGGTCTTGGTCACACAATCAAATACAGACCCTCACTAAGTACAGAATAAATGACCATAACATAAAAATAAACACATGTAGATACAAATTAAACTGCTACCCCAAGAAGTCAGATTCTGCATACAGTGCAATACAAGAGAAATAGAAAGAGATGGATTTCCATGTACTGTATAAAACATAAAGATAGCACCAAGTCAAATAATTACATTGAAAATAAAATTCTCTTTGAACATTGTTGTCTGACCATTTTATTCTTTGATCATGTAGGTCCCTCTCTTCCTGCTATACTCTCCTCAGCTCTTGACACTCTTGCCCCACCCACCCCATGTCCAGTCAAACGATCTACTCCCCAGCCCTGGTTTTCGCCCACAACCCGTTATCTACGCACCTGAGCACGTTCCGCCGAGTGTGCTTGGTCCAAATCCCGCTCCCCGGAGGACCTTCTACACTTCAAATTCATGCTTGGCTCCTTCCAGTCAGCCATAGCACTTGCCAAACAAGACTACTACATCCACCTGACCAACTCCCTTGCCTCTGATCCTCGCCATCTCTTTAATACCCTCAATTCTCTCCTCAAAGTCCCCTCGCCCCCAGTCCCGCCCTCCCTTTCTGCCCATACCCTAGCCGACTACTTCCATGACAAAATCCACAAGATTACCCTCCAATTCCCCACCCCATCATCTACCTCCCCCCTTCCCAATTCTTCCCCCATCCGTACTTCCTCTGCCACCCTCTCCTCCTTCCCTCCGATCTCTGAAGAAGAAACCGCACTCCTTCTTACCTCCTCCAAACCCACCACCTGTTCATCTGACCCTATCCCCACCCATCTCCTACGCCCCATCTCCTCCACCATTGTACCCACCATCTCTCATATCCTCAACCTTTCACTCTCCACTGCAACTGTCCCCATTGACTTCAAGCATGCTGTTGTCACACCTCTCCTCAAGAAACCCTCACTCGACCCCACATGCCCTTCTAACTATCAACCCATCTCCCTCCTTCCCTTCATATCCAAACTACTAGAACGTGCAGTCCACCGCCGCTGCCTCGACTTCCTCACCTCCCAGGCCCTCCTGGACCCACTACAATCTGGTTTCCGTCCCTTACACTCCACTGAAATGGCTATCGCAAGAGTCTCCAATGACCTGTTCCTGGCTAAATCTAAGGACCTCTACTCAGCTTTCAGTACCATCTTTATGCCGATGACTCCCTACCTCTCTACACCTAATATTTCTCCAGCAACCCAGTCCATGATCTCTGCCTGCCTCTCTGACATCGCTGCCTGGATGTCTCATCCCCGAATGAAACTGAACATGGCTAAGACTGAACTCCTTGTCTTTCCCCCCAACTCCTCCCCTCCTCTTCCCCCCTTCTCAGTATATGTGGATGGAGCTATTATCCTTCCTGTTCCCTCGGCCCGCAACCTAAGGGTTACCTTTGACACCTCTCTCTCCTTCTCCGCACATATCCAGCTTGTAGCCAATACCTGTCGCTTCTTTCTCTACAACATTAGCAAAATTCACCCCTTCCTCTCTGAACACACCACCAAAACACTTATCCACTCCTTTATCTCCTCTCGCCTTGATTATTGCAACCTACTCCCTGCTCTCACTTGGTTTGCAGCTTGTCGTGCTGTGAGGGCTTGCGTGCATCAGTGATGCTGAGAGCTAAACTATCGGTAGTTTAACTACTGGCAGGGTCTCCCAAGATGGACAGGTCTCAGCTGAGGTGCCAGACGAAGACAAACCACCCATCTGGGCAGCAGCAGAATGGGATAGTGTTGACGGCGGAGGATCACATTTCTGTGACAACGGCAACAACACCAAACTTAAACTGCGCGGAAGGAAGGCCCGGCAATCTACTTCTGTATCTTGCCATGAAAACCCAATGGATAGTTACAACAAAACAAATTGTGCTATGGTGCTGGAAGATGAGACTCCCAGGTCAGAAGGCACTCAACTAGCTACTGGGGAAGAGCTGAAGACTTTTCAGAGTAAAGCCAGCATTTATGATGTGGTTGGATCAAAGCCCTCGGGAAGTCTGACTGCTGATGTAGCTGCGCATGAAATGAGAGTCAGAAGCTGTAAAGATGTCTTACACATTGGAACATGGAACGTACGAAGCATGAACCAAGGGAAGTTGGAGGTGGTCAAGAATGAAATGGAACGTGTACAACTTGATCTGTTGGGTGTCAGCGAACTGAAATGGACTGGCATCGGGCACTTTGCATCAGATGATCACATGGTCTACTATGCTGGAAATGAAAGACAAAGAAGAAATGGTGTTGCATTTATAATAAAGAAGAAACTTGCAAGAACTGTAATGAAATACAATGCAGTCAGCGAACGCTTAATCTCTATTCGTCTACGAGGAATGCCTATCAACACAACTATAATTCAAGTATATGCCCCAACAACAGCTGCAGAAGAGAATGAAATTGAAGAGTTCTATGAACAGGTACAAGCTGAAATTGACAGAACATGCAAACAGGATATCCTGATAGTCATGGGTGACTGGAACGCAAAAGTTGGCAACAAAGAAGAAGGCAAAGTAGTTGGAAAATATGGACTTGGCAACAGAAATGAAGCTGGAGAAAGATTGATAGAATTCTGCAAGACCAATGATCTATTCATCTCAAACACCTTCTTCCAGCAACACAAGCGGCGACTGTACACATGGACTTCACCCAATGGATTGTATAAAAATCAAATTGACTACATCTGTGGAAGTCAACGATGGAAAAGCTCTGTAACATCAACAAAGACAAAACCTGGAGCTGACTGTGGTACAGATCATCAACTACTAGTATGCAAACTCAAGCTAAAGTTGAAAAAGAGCAAACCACTCATGAATGCAGCAAAATATGACCTTGAGAATATACCACTGGAATTTAAAGACTGCCTGCAAAATCGATTTGCTGCTTTAGATACAAATGACAGAGCTCCGGAAGAGTTATGGAATGACGTCAAGAAGGTTGTGCTGGAAGAAAGCGAGAAGTCTCTACAAAAGGTGAAAAAGCAAAAACGGCCAAAATGGATGACGGAAGAAACTCTGAAAATTGCCCAGAAACGCAGAGAAGCTAAAGCCAAAGGAGAAAGAAAGACAATCTCAGAACTCAACAGAGATTTCCAACGTGCAGCAAGACAGGACAAGGAAAAGTACTACAATGACACTTGCAAGGAAATAGAAGCAGAAACTATTAGAGGAAGAACAAGATCGGCTTTCCTAAAGCTGCGAGAGCTAAAGAAAAAGTTCCAGCCTCGAATTGGAATGTTACAAGATGCTCAAGGTTCTATATTGAATGATGCTGAGAAGATCAAGAAAAGGTGGAAGGAATATACAGAGTTTTTATATGATAAAGATCAAGTGGACCAACAGCCGTTTCAACCTATACCTTATGATCAGGAACCATTGGTGATGAAAGAAGAAGTTGAAGCAGCATTGAAAGCCTTATCAAAGAACAAAGCACCAGGCATTGATGGCATTCCCATAGAAGTATTGCAGCAATCTGATGCAGCTGTTACCATACTTACAAGGCTCTGCCAAGAAATATGGAAGACAACATCATGGCCAACTGACTGGAAAAGATCTGTGTTTATACCAATACTAAAGAAAGGTGATCCAACTGACTGTGGAAATTATCGCACAATCGCTCTGATCCCACATGCCAGCAAGATTCTACTGAAGATTATTCAAAAGAGACTACAGCCATACCTAGAACAAGAACTACCTGAAGTGCAAGCAGGGTTCAGGAAAGGACGAGGAACGAGAGACATCATTGCGGATGTGAGATGGATCCTTGAAAAGACTAAAGAATACCAAAAGGATATATATTTGTGCTTTATCGACTATAGCAAGGCTTTTGACTGTGTAAACCATGAGAAACTCTGGGCCACGTTAAGAAGCATGGGTATACCAGAACACCTGATCGTTCTCTTGCGCAATCTGTACATTGATCAAGAAGCAACAGTTCGAACGGAACAAGGAGAAACAGAATGGTTTAAAATAAGCAAAGGTGTAAGACAAGGCTGCATACTTTCCCCCTACCTGTTTAATTTATATGCAGAACAAATCATCAGAGAAGCAGGACTGTATGAAGACCACAGAGGTGTGAAGATTGGTGGAAGACTCATCAACAACCTTCGCTATGCTGATGATACCACATTACTGGCTGAAAGTGAAGATGATCTGAAACATTTGCTTCTCACAATCAAAGAACATAGTCTCAAAATGGGCCTGCACCTTAATGTAAAGAAGACAAAGATCATGACAACTGGCATAATCAACAGGTTCATCGTTGAAGGAGAAGAAATTGAAATCGTGAACAACTTTAACCTACTTGGATCAACTATCAATAAAGAAGCAACAAGCAGTCAAGAAATCAGACGACGCATTGCTCTTGGCAGAATGGCTATGAAAGACCTAGATAAGATTCTCAAGAGCAGAGATGTCTCTCTCCATACAAAGATTCGACTTGTTCAAGCCATGGTATTTTCAATAACATCATATGGATGTGAAAGCTGGACAGTGAAAAAGACAGACAGGAAGAAAATTGATGCCTTTGAATTATGGTGCTGGCGGCGAATACTGTGTATACCATGGACTGCCCGAAGAACAAACCAGTCGGTACTAGAGATCAAACCTAAGCTTTCTTTAGAAGCTCAGATGACAAGACTTCAACTTTCATACTTCGGACACATCATGCGAAGAGAGAGATCATTAGAGAAAGACATCATGCTTGGCAAGATAGAAGGTCAACGCAAAAGAGGAAGGCCAGCAATGAGATGGATCGCTACAATAACAGCAGCTACGGGTACCAGTCTGTCAACAATGAGCCGCCTGACTGAAGACCGAACACAATTTAGGATAGCTATCCAGAGGGTCGCCATGAGTCGACTCCGACTCGACAGCACTTAACAACTCCCTGCTGGTCTCCCCGTCAGCCACCTCCTTCCCTTTCAATCTATACAAAATCACTCTGCTCGACTAATCTTCTGCCAGTCTTGCCATGCCCACATTACTCCTCTTCTCAAGTTGCTTCACTGGCTCCCTGTCCAGTTCCACATACAATTCAAACTTCTCCTACTGACCTATAAATGCATTCACTCTGCGGCCCCTCAATACCTCTCATCTCTTATCTCTCCCTACATCCCCTCTCGTAACCTGTGCTCTGCTGGCAAATTACTTCTATCTATGCCTTTCACCCACACTGCTAACTCCCAACTTCGCTCCTTTCACCTTGCTGCACCTCGTGCCTGGAACAACCTACCTGTGTCTGTGCGCCAGGCACCCTCCCTGGCCCTCTTCAAATCCGGGTTGAAGAGTCATCTCTTCACCATCGCCTTCAGATCCTGACTTCTATCCTTATCTTATCTTAACCCCCGTCAACTCCCATGACCAAATTGTACTAACCACACTGTGCCTTGCACTAATCCGACCCATGCATTAATCCGAACAATGTTCTATAATGTTCTGACTAGATTGTAAGCTCCGATGAGCATGATTCTGACAGGCAGGGACTGTCTCTTGTATTCTGGCTGACTCCTGTTGGTTAGTTGTACAGCGCTGCGTGCGTGGCGCTCTTTAAGTGTTAAATAGTGTAGTAGTAGTAGTAGGTTTCTGCTTTTCTCTATATCCCAGTGATGCAGTGCCACGTGCGGAGACTCACTGCAGCATCATATGCATAAATTTAATATACATTATTTTTAAATGTATATGCCACACATCTAAAATCTTAGGTGCAATTTAGTATAACAGATGTTACAATAAAACAAACATAATAATAAAACATTAAATTTGATTAATGAAAAGCCACTTACACCATCAAACCATTATAAGTATCCGTACATCAGATTTATTTTGCTATGACCAGATTATTGATGAGGAGGGAAGATATAAAGTGAGAAACTAATCTTGGTAGCCATGAATTCAAACGTTGAATTGGATTGTAGTAGAACTGGAAAAGTCTGGAATTCAGCAGCAGTGAAGCTATCAACAAAATTAAACTGAGATGTTCCCTTAAAATTTGAAATTTCTTTGAATCTGAACTGACAAAATATTTTAAATTTCAGTCTGCAAAACTGAAAATCTTAAAAACAATACATATGCCAGTACCACCACCCCCCAAACCAACACCCTACAGTTGACCTCACCAAGTACCCATAGTACAGGACCCATAGAGCAAATCTACTATTCCAAAACAGCACTAACTTCCAAAACTCACACGACATAGAGCGAACCCAGAAAAGGGCAGCACCATAAATACTGTAGTGGTCCCTAGAACATCCATATTCCTATTCAGAAAACTGAACAAGTCAGATTACTACAGCTCCCTACAAAGAAACTCCATGCTAACAGAACATGTAGCCTCAGTCACACATATGCAAAACAGAGATAAATCTTCATCAAGTAGGGATTATATTGTACAAACTAAAAACAGACATATGTAATCAAAAACAGGGGCGGCTCAAGGCAATCTGCTGCCTGAGGTGAAGAATGAGATGGCACCCCCCCCCCCGCCACACACAAACCTTAAAGGAGGCAGGGCTTTTTCAGAAATCGAATCAGAGACTGAACCAAACCAAAAAATGATGAAATTATATGGAGGAAATGCAAGATGTTTGCACACAGGGCCATATCGAGCTGCAATCACACCCTGTGCGACTTACAGCTCAGGCGCACGCCCCTCCCTCTGCCCCCCCCCCCAATACCTCTGTCCAGCACAGCCTGCTCTTTCCCTGTTGCTGCCGCCCTCTGTTTTTTTCATGGCGGCACCGGCAGCAGGGAAAGAGCAGGCTGTGCTGGACAGAGGTATGGGGAGGAGTAGGGAGGCATGTGCCCGACACATGTCAGCTCCCTTCCAGCCTCCTCCTCATTACCCAGCCACCTACCATTCCCCATCTCTAAGTGTCAGCTCCTTTCCATCCCCCCTTCAGTACATCCCGGGTGTCAGCTCCTTTACAGCCCCCTCCTTCCCCTGGCAGACCCTCTCAGTATCCGCTCCCTTCCAGTCCTATTCTACAATCCCCCTGCATCAGTCCATTTGTAGCCCTAGCCCCAAGTTTTCTTCCAGGGCCAGCAACACTCTCCTCCCCTCCCCCATTAGCCCATTTCCAGTCCTATCCCCCTAAATCAGCCCACTCCCGTCCTAGCCCCCCAATCAGTCCATTACCAGTCCTAACTCATTTCCAGTGCTATCCCCCATCTGCCCATTACCAGTCCTAACCCACCCAATAAGTCCATTTCCTGTCCTAGCCCACCTAATCAGCCCATTTTGAGGCTTAACCCCACCAATCAGCTCATTACCAGTCCTAACCACCCCTCCCAATCAGTCCATTTCCAGTTCTAACCCCCCATCAGCCCATTTACAGTTCTAACTCCCCTCCCGATCAGCCTATTTCAATTCTTAAGCCCCCATCAGCCCATTTCCAGTCCTAACCCCCCATCAGCCCATTTACAGTTCTAACCCCCCCATCAGCCCATTTCCAATACTAGCCCCCCCCGATAGCCCATTACCAGTCCTAGCCCCCTCCCAATCAGACAATTTCCAGTTCTAACCCCCCATCAGCCCATTTACAGTCCTAACCCCCCATCAGCCCACTTCCATTTCTAACCCTCCCATCAGCCCATTTCCAATCCTAGCCCCCCCGTTAGCCCATTACCAGTTCTAACCCCCCCCCATCCGCCCACTTCCAGTTCTAGCCCCCCCCCCCCCCGCCCAGGGAAATTGAAAAAAAAAACAAATCCGGCTGCAGAAGCTGAATGACGTTACCCCGCGGCCGCAGCCCCCCCCCCCCCCCACCTCCCAGAAGAGCCCAGAGTGTAGCTGGGTTTAAAAAAGGTTTGGACAAATTCCTGGAGGAAAGGTCCAGAAACTATTATTAAAGAGGACCTGGGAAATCCACTGCTTGCCCTAGGACAAGCATTGTGGATCTGTCTGCCTTTTTGGGAACCTGTCAGTTACTTGTGATCTGGATTGGCCACCATTGGAAACAGGATATTGGGCTTGATGGACCTTAGTCTGACCTAATATGGCATTTCTTATATTCGTATGTTACCAGTGCAGAGCCTAGGAAACATACTGCTAAATATGCCAAACCAGAGGGACTCAACAACATCCATACAGCATCTCCCACTTCTACAAAAACAAGAGTGACTTGGAACCCCACAGCACTTCCCACCCTCTGAAAAACAAGAGGGACTTCGTGACCCCAACACAACTTCCCACTCCAACATAAACACCAAGAAGTGCTTAGCAACCCCACTATAGCTCCTAAAACTGTGCACTAGACCAGCATGATGTTAATGTAAATATATATTCCCTAAAAAAAAAAGGAAATGCAAGAAGATTTCACATGAAGGAACTAAAAGAAAAAGTGAGAACCACAGCACAGTTTATAAAACCAAATTATAATTCATTTTATTCTGTTTTAATTGCATTATGGTTCTCACGTTTTCTTTTTCAATATATATATTCTGCATACACAGAAACCTCTCCCTTGACAATGGGTGCAGAACAGAAGTAGGATATTCACCCACAGAACTAAATATATTAAAAAAAATCTGATACTGGTCATCTCACTAACAAACAAACATTCTCCAGTACCAAGCATACTGGGAACTAATATAAAACCCTAGAGAAGTCACTTAAGATCTACAAGGCTAAATCTACCATACCAGCATAACTATCCAAAACCCATAAAAGGGACCTACCTAGAAAAAAGCAGCACTATAAATACTGCGGCAGGCCCTAGAACATCTATACACCTACTGTATATGAAATGCTGAACAAGTCAAATTACTACAGTACAGTATTAATCCTTATACTGCCATTTCTTATCTCTTCATTTGTTTTTTTTCACTTCCTACCATCAGCTTATTTCCAGTCCCAGTAACCCTCCCCAGTATCAGCTCGCTTTCCAATCCTCCCCTCCCAGTATCTTCCAATGTTAACTGCCCTTGCATTCACAGGACTACCTTGGGTGTCCATTCCCTTCCAGTCACTCTACTTCCCCACTGTCCATCCACTTCCACTCCCAGTGCCACCTCCCTCCATCAGCTCTCTTCCAGTCACCCTACCCTCTGTCCATCCCCCTTCCAGCGCCAACCCCACATCAGCTCCCTTCCAGCCCCAGCGCCCCTCCCTTCCAGCCTCCTCCCCAAGTGTCAGCTCCCTTCCAGCCCCCTCCTCCCCTTCAGTAGTATAATGGGTACACTACTCGTCAAACTGATTGACAGGTGAGATAAGGATTGCAGGAGCCAATCAGCACTCACTTCCGGTGTATGTCCCGCCTCAGGCCACACCCCCTCCCATAGAAATGAATGGTGAGCTAGCCCTGCCCATCCATTCCCCAGGCATGGCCACCCCCCCACCCTGACATGCCCCCATCCCGCCTCCAAGGATGACATCAGCCAATCAGCGCCTACTTCCGTGTTTGTGCCACACCCACACCCTCCCACCCTCAACCACGCCCCCAGCCTACATCATTGGAAATGACATCACCGGAAACAGGGTGTCATCGGAATTGGACAGTGTCGCTTTTCGATGACATTAGCGGAAGCAGAGTGACTGACTCCGGAAATGTGTTTTGCTTCCGGTTTATGTTGACATCAGCAAAAACAGGAATCCTGGAAATCACCAAACAAAAATGCTTTCTATCTTTCCCCCTGCCCCCGAGTTCTTTCTTTCTCACAAAGCAGTACAATGCTTTTGTGTGTATTGCAGACTATTTAGAATTGATTGTTAAAAATAACCCTTTGGTAGCAATAGGAACACAATGCAGAGACACAGTGTTTGGTATACAGGCTTTTCGGAGAGACACAGCACTTGGTATACAAGCTTTTCTTTCCAAATGTTAAAATGCAATTAACACATCTTTGTTAGAGAAACCAGTGCTGTCCATGTGAAAGAATTTTGCTTTTAAGACCTCACTGTTAGAGAGAAGTATTCTGACAGCAGAGCTTTTTCAGGCTGAAATACAGCGAGACCTGAGTTCAAATCCCACTAGTGGCTTTGAAAAAAAAAACAATACAGAGAAACAAGTCTGGGCATGCTTCTAGGATATGGTAACATGTGATTGGTAGAAAAAGAGGCTTGTTCAGAGCATGCTATTGGTGAATGTAGGAAATGACGTGGCAACACGTGATTGGTTGAAACAAGAGGCCTGTTCTGAGCATGCTCCTGGTATAAGGCTGTGTGTCCTGTGTGGGAAACATTTTAACACAGAGATTCAAAAAAGAAAAAAAATGGCTCTTTTTGGAACACCAAGCAGAATTTCCAACAGGGTGCATAACATTAATTACTTTCTTAAGGATCGTGAAGCAGCAGCTGAGGGTTATCCACCGATTGAAAATCCATTTGAACAACAGGAGAGTCCGGCAGAGTCTGAACATGAATTAACAGAGATTGAATATTTTCCAGATGCCCAAAAATTGTTTGACTCTCAAGAACTTTGTGACACAGGCACTGATATTGACTTAACGGATGACAACGCAACAGATCCAGCGGACATAGAATTATATTACGCTGCAGCAGATGCAGAAGCAACCTGTTTACTGGAAGAACTAGGATCAGCAGAGGTAAGAGAAGTCTTTTTTTTTTTGTAGAAAAGTGTTGTAGAAGAGGTAGTTCATTTCACACTGACACTGTTTTGTTTTTATAGGGAAGTAACGAATCTCCGCTCCTACAAGAGCTAGAGGACATACAGACAATCAATCTACACTGCTTGTTCTTTCTCTGTACATATCAAATGGAGGCGTTTGATGTCATAGTTAACCAAAAGGACAACTCAAAACCTGAAGAAATAAACATATTTAAATCTGTTATACAAGCAACGGTGTGCTGTATTATCAAGAAATGCTGGCAGGACGTTATGCATAGAGACTGTGCAGCTTGTCTAATGCATTTTAAGGCCGCTGTAAAAGAAAAAAGTATTAGACCCCACGTTTTCTTTTTCAGATTGTGAAAATGTTAGAAAATCATCGAATCTGGTAGTAAAGTCTAACAGGAAAAGATCATGCAGCAAATCTACACACGCCGATACAGAATACGGAGAGCGTGGTGAAAGCCGTGTCTTTGATCACAGTGTTTCAGAGGACAGAACAAATAATCTTGCATTAGACCCCTCTGAAGAATCAGAACCAGTTAGCTATGTTCAGTTTGTGAAAAGGTGGGATCGTAAATTGGAGAAGTTTAATGGTGTAATTTATTCAGAAGAATTTTGGTTTATTAATTTAGACAGGGTAACCACATTATCTGAGGCTCAAAACGCCATACAACAAGGTATTCAGCATATTCTGGATGAGGTTAGCAGCAGAGTTTCATCTGGTGATTATGTACAGGTGCATCTACATTCATCTCTTTTTCACAATTCCTTGTATTCTGGAAAGTTTAACCCAGAAGCATTGGATGCTGATGATTTCTTAGATCAGATCGCTAAACTCCTTCAGAGTCACAGAGAAATCCAGGTTTGTGATATATTCCGTGTTGTTGTACTTGTCATAAGAAATCAGGGTGGGGGGGGGGGCTCATAGGGTCTTAAAAACTATACCATTTAGCCAAATTATTCATAAGAAAAGGATGTATTTGATAGACTTGAATAACACTGTGTTTTGCAGGTAGCCTCACAGCCCTCATGTCATTGGTAAAAATGACAGATGTCGAACTGTTAGAAGGTGCTAAAAAACTACATAATGAGTTGGGATGGCCGGTACATAGAAAAGTCATGCTCGATGATGTAGCAATATTTGAACAGCATTTAAAGATAAACATAACGCGTTGTGCTTTACACAAATTCATGGGTTTGTTTTAAGACATCAGACAGACCCGTGTTCCCTAAAACTGTGTTCTTGTTGCTACATGACGACCATTTCTATGGTATAACCGATGTCAAAAAATTCTACGGGGAGCGCAACTTCTGTAGCTACTGTCAGAAACCGTACAGTCACGATCATAATTGCACATTATGGTGTCGTCTTTGTTTGACACTAACGTGTGTGAATAATGTTAGTGTACAACAGAGATGTCCTAAATGCAAACTGTTTTGTAGTTCCAAAGAGTGTTTAGATAGACACATGTATTTGGCACTGAAAAAATAAGTGGAGTGTTTATCTAAGATACTGTGCCAGAAATGTGAGTCTTATGTGGACAAGAAACATAAGTGCAAGGGCCGTCATTGTAAGCTAGGCAGTGAACCCTTAACCGGGGATGGCGTCCACTTATGTTTTATGACCCCTATTGGTAAAACTGAAACATCTAAAAAGTATATTTTTTATGATTGTGAATGTATGCAAGAAACAGGCTGGCATGTCCCTAATTACATATATGCGACGGACTTAAATGATGAAAGAAACTGGGAATTCAAGGGCCTCGAATGTATTTCTGCCTTTATACAGATTTTTTGTGACTTCATAGCCCATAATTCCAAAGGTTATGATGGGTATTTTTGTTCTTAAACAACTGCTAAAGGAAAAGATGAGCACAGGGCTGCTGGTTCAAGGTGTTAAACGTTTACAAATTACTGTTGAACCTTTGACTATCCGTTTTATAGACTCTCTAAATTTTCTGCCTATGAAACTTAGTAAACTTCTACAAGCCATGGGTTTTACAGGCTGCAAGTGGTACTTTCCACACTTTTTTAATAGTCTGGAAAATCGAAATTATGTAGGCCCTATGCCGGGTGTTGAACATTATTGTGTGGGAAACATGTTGCCTGAAGAGGAATTTTTACAATGGTACAAGGATCAGCATAAAACTTTTAATTTGCAAAAAGAGTTGGCTTATTATCTATTTTGCGGCAGGCCTGTGTTCTCTACCGAGCTGAAATCATGAAAATGACAGAGAAAAAAGTGGTTGTAGAGCAGAGTGACCTATCAAAAATTCTAACAACAAAGGTTGTTTAGATCCTTTCCAATATATAACCCTTGCATCTGTATGTATGGCTATGTTCAGATTAATGTTTTTAGAACCCAAGACTGTGGCACTCATTCCACCAGATAACTATCACCGGCAGACAAAGAGATATTCATCCCCCTCTATTCAATGGCTGATGTATGTAGAGGCCAAAAGAAAATATACATATCACACATGCTCTGAAAAGGGGCGAAAAAAAGGTGAGGTCTTATTTTCTTGATGGCTATGCAGTGATCGATGGGGTAGAAACAGCTTTTGAATGTAATGGTTGTTTTCATCACAGATGTCCGAGTTGTTATAACGATAAAGACCAGAATCCTGTAACAGCCACGACCTATGGTTTCTTTATTACAAAACACAGCTAAAAGCTGCATTCCTGGAAAGCTGGTGGTTCAAGGTCATAAGTCTATGGGAGCACGAGTGGAAGCGGATGGTAAAAGAAAATGACAGGGGCTGTGCAGATTTCCTGGCTCGCTCAGCATTACCGAAACCTCTGATTCCACGAGATGCCCTTTTTGGGGGTAGAACAAATGCAATTTGTCTGTACTACAAAACAAGACCTGGGGAAAAATACACTACTATGATTTTATTAGTCTATACCCTTTTGTCAATAAAACAAAGGAATATCCAATAGGCCATCCACAAATCATTTATGACATATTTGGTCCCCCTATAAATTACTTTGGCTTTATAAAAGCAAAAGTATATCCTCCACGAAAGCTCTTTTTCCCGGTGTTACCCATACGGTTGGGTGGTAAGCTTATGTTTCCTCTGTGTCATATGTGTGCTGACACACGGCAACAGGAAATGGGTGCCCACACGGATGAGGAGAGAGCTTTTGTGGGGACTTGGTGGAGATTAATTTAGCCATTGCAAAAGGGTATGTGGTTGTTGAAATCTATGAAATCTGGCATTTCAAGCAAAAATCTGATAATCTCTTTTCCGAATACATCAAAATGCACCTCCGTCAAAAACAAGAGGCTTCTGGCTACCCTCGATGGTGCAATGATACTGAAAAACAAAATGTGTACATAGCTGATTTCTTTAGAAAAGAGGGCGTGTGTTTGCGTGCAGACAAAATTAATGTAAACCCTGCTAAGCGTCAAATAGCAAAACTTTTCTTAAATTCTCTGTGGGGTAAATTTGGTCAAAGAACAAACCTGCCTAACACAAGCATTGTGAGAGAACCTGATGATCTTTTTAAATATCTGTTTTCTCCTGAATTCGAGGTTTCATCATGCGATTTTATTGATGATGAATCAGCCTGTGTGTCTTGGAGGCACTCAAAAGACAGCTGTATATTGTCAGATAGCACCAATGTTTTCATTGCCTGTTTTACAACGGCTTATGCACGCCTGGAGTTGTACAATCTTCTAGATAGTTTGCAAAAGCGCTGCCTGTACCATGATACAGATTCTGTGATATTTCTAAGTCAAGAGGGAGATTGGAACCCATCTTTGGGTGATTATTTAGGTGAGCTCACAAGTGAGATACCCTCAGATGAACATATCACAGAGTTTGTATCAGCGGGGCCTAAAACATATGGTTAAAAGCTGTCAAGCGGGAAGACCTGTATGAAAGTGAAAGGGATTACGTTAAACTTAGAAAATTGTCAGAAAATCAATTTCACTAGTTTGAAAGATCTAGTCTTGGACTACAAGCCTGGGGCAGCAGATTTACCCCAGAAAAAGATAGGAGTACAGCAACCTGGTATTATAAGAAACAAAAAGAGTTGGACAATAGAGACCGGCGTGATTAAAAAAACACAAAAGGTTGTGTATGACAAAAGGGTGAAGTTGGAGGATGGCTTTAGCACACTTCCCTACGGATACTAGCGTGGTGGATGTGCGCTGGTCGCATCCTTTTTCTTGTATTTTAGCTGGGTCATCCAATTTAGCCAAGAGCATCTTTGTTAAAAAGCTGTTGGAACACGCTGGGCGTGTATTGACTGTCATGCCTAACAATATTGTATGGTGTTACAGTTGCTGGCAACCTTTGTATAAAGAAATATTAAATAAATATCCTTTTATTACATTTATGGACACTTTGCCTGATACTTTTAATGATGAACGAATGTTTCCAACCAATAAAGTAAACTTGGTTATTGTTGATGATCTAATGGATTCTGCCTGTAAAAGTGGTGAAATAGAGAAAGCCTTTACCAAGTATGTGCATCACAGAAACCTGAGCATCATATATATTGTTCAAAATGTTTTCTGCCAAGGCAAAGCAAGCCGAACTATAACTTTAAATACCAAATACATGGTGCTCTTTAAGAACCGTAGAGATAAGTTACGGATTGCCATTCTAGCCAGGCAGATGTATCCTGGAAAATCAAAATTCCTTTTAGAAGTCTTCGAGGATGCCACCAGAAAGCTGTTTGGTTATCTCGTTGTGGATTTAAACAACACAACGCCTGAGGCTTACAGACTGAGGGTGGATATCTTCCCACCAGATTGGACTACGGTATACTGTAAAAAACCACAAATCCCACATAAAAAGAAATGAATATGTAACCAGCCCTTCATACATGCTTGTGTGTCTCAGACAACATGTCTCACCGTGTAAAGAGAAACCTGCCCCTTTTAAAACTTTTGGTTCAAGCCTCTCTGCAGCACAGAAGAGCCATCCTGAATACAGCTTCTAATGATTTGGTAGCAGCTATAGTTGAAATCACTCTCAACATCCTAAAAGGTAACATTCCTCTTTCACAACACCAGATAAAGGTTTTAAAATGGAAGCATCACGCCATAAAGAGTCTGTGCAATAAAAGACTACCATTTAAAAAAAAGAAGCAATTGGTGAGACAGTCGGGTGGATTTATCAGGCCCCTGTTAAGTTTTGCATTACCATTGATAACGGGGCTTCTGACAAACCGCTAATGCAGCACGCTGAAAAAATGTACATAGTCCCTAGTCAACAACTCGAACGCTTGAGAAACCCGCCAGATCGGGATGAAAATATTAGAACCACGACCATTGATAAGTTAGATGAAGAAATGAAAAACATCCTGCAAAGCGTTGGCATGACTGAACGTGAAAAGGCTAAATGTTACTCAGAAGTGTTACAGCGCTATCTCGTGCTTAACAGACAAAGGGATATGGAAAAAGAAAAAAATAAACTTGTATCTAAAGGCACAAGATGAGACATCAACGGCAGCATCTCTAGAAAATATTATACCTCCAGACCCTGTAATACAAGAAGTGCTGAACAGCATCAATATGCGCTATAGGAAAAATGCTGAGGTGCTGCTTAATAAACTGTTAAAAAACAAGGATGTGGCATCCTGGGAGGGAAATGGAACATTTGTATACCGGGGAAACCCTGTCAATGGCTCTAACCTACTTGACCTCGTTCGTGGGGTTATGCAGCCCAAAGCTCTTTCACAATGAAGAATACCCAAGGGCTGGGGGGAGTTCATACAAACCCTAGCTGAATTAAATATGCCCTCCACGGTGATACGTAATGCAGCCAACAGAGATGTACTGGCATGCCTCAACGAGAATCCCTCTGTGATGGTTACTAAAATGTACATGAAACCGATAAAGAGCAAAGAGCTATTCCCTCACAAAAAGCGTAAATTATCTCACAGCCCCGGTGATAGAGTGTGTAAAAATGTATTTTCAATAAAATGTTTAAAAACAAAAATAAAAGACTAGACAGTGGTTTCTTTTCAAAAACCTCCTTAGAGGGATTACTTTTATTTAGAAACAGCATAACATTCACGATAGGAAACACACACCTGCTGGTTATGAAACGGATTTCTAAAAGATCTACACAAAGGGGCTTGTTTACAAAGCCGCGGTAGCGGTTTGCGATCGTAATCGGAGCCGCGGCCCCATTGATTTCAATGGGGCCGCGGTTGCGATCGCGATCGCGAACCACTACCGTGGCTTTGTAAACAAGCCCCAAAGTTTGTTTGTTGCGTTTTACAAAACGTAACACCATATCATCATTTTGCATTAAATCTTCAGAATACATTTCTAAAATATTTTCAAAAGGCACCCCTTTACAGCAGTGGTGTAAGAAAAACACACAGTGATATCCACAAGCTGTAATTGTCGACTGTGGTATAAAACAGCTTTACAATGCTTGTTGAAAAAGCTCATAATGCTGGTAGGAAAGAATAAGCTATCTGGGTTGTCCATAAGAATCAAAAAATTCCCCTGTTCAATCTCCACATATATAGAGGGTTTTGAGGGTGTGTATTTACCACCAAACACATGAGCTTCCTTGATATTTGTACATCAGCTAACCAGTCGCCGGGTAGCACATCTAAAAAGAAATCTGCAGCACAGGGGTCCTTCTTTAAAATACGGAAGATTTGCAAGGTGTTCATTTTCACGAATGATCAAAAAGAACATTCCTTCTATGATTAATTTCTATCACATTGTCAAAGCCCCCATAAACAACCATGTTAACTGTATGGGGTAAAGCGCTGGCAAAACGTATTTCAGCCCGCAGGTTACCAGTTTTAACCAGCGAGTAATGGTCTGCACACTCCTGATCTGGTGAAAGGTCAAACGCCAACAGGGTATAACCTCTGTAAAACTCCTGACGGTCAATCAGCAATGCTGTGTCTTTCAGATGTTTGCCAGTTGCTTGCACCAGTTGCATATATTCTCTTACACAACATCCATTTTGAAAGTCAGGTTGAAGAGGTTTCCTGGTACTTGTTCAACATCCACATACAGAGCGGCAAAATTAATATCATAATGTTTAAAACTGAAGGTTTTTTTTTTAGCATAATTACCGCTGAAAGCATTATTATCCACAAATCCCAGCACAATGAGTTTTGGTAGCTGCCCCAAAAAGAGATTTTCCTGGTTAGTCACATGGGCTCCGGCTGGTATGCTAAACACCTTCAGCCCCACACGGTCAATAGCATACTTGACATTAGCTTTCAACAGAGCTTCCGCATGTCCAAAGTGCACTCCTGAGGAAACTTTAACTCTCTTTACAAAGAGCGCAGCGTTTAGAATAAGGAGTTTATAACTTTCTTCAGCATTGCCGCTCATTAAACAGAAAGAATTTTTGTTGCGGGTCAACTTAATTTTGAGATCCACACCATTAATCAATAGCTTTTCTTGAAAAAATAGATCACTATGTAAATGCCCCAATAGCTCCACCTTGTGGCTAGAGGCAGTAAATTGGGCCCTTTCAGTAAAACCGACGTTGCAAGATCCTATCTCTCTCACTTCATGCGCCCCGGTTGTGTAAACTGTGATTTGAGGGATCCTTCACCATAATTGAGAAACAGCTCTACGAGGGCTCTGTAGGGGTAAGCAGTTGTTGCTCTGGCTAATGAGTTGGTCTACGGCCAAACACAGTAGAGGTGTTTAAAAGACTTTATTAATAGACCCAACTCAAAAGGTTTCGGCCAGAGGCCTTCTTCAGGGGTCTAAAAACAGACACAAACATCAAATTAAAATATAAAAATATGTAATACATAATATAAACCATATAAGAATGAAACACACAAAAAAAATCTTCATTATTACATAGAAGTAAAATAATTTACCAAAGTGGACAAAAAATGTGTAAGAGGTGGATTAAACTACTCTTCCCAATCTGTAGGGAAATAAAAAAAGGGGAAATAAAAAAAAGGAGGAGTTAAGTGTAGAAATCTGTAAAAAATGCATAAAACAATGTGACATACTATATGTATAATATATGCAATGGACAACTTAAAAGAAATGCAATTCATAAATAATACAAAAAAGGAACCACCATTACAAACATCATAGAAAAACATATTAAAAGAGATATATACATAGGAATCCCAAAAACTAATATAAAAAAACAATAAAATACATATAAATGCATATATTATTCAAATATAAGTCTTATGCTTGCATTACAGGCCCGATTGGGAGCTAATATAAAGCCGGACAGAAAAAATGACAGCGTTTCAGCGTAACTTTCTCAAATGGAGAGAGCATACGGAACAGAAAAAAGGAAAAAAAGAGATGCCCAAAAAAATATATCTCTTTTAATATGTTTTTCTATGATGTTTGTAATGGTGGTTCCTTTTTTGTATGGTTTATATTATGTATTACATATTTTTATATTTTAATTTGATGTTTGTGTCTGTTTCTAGACCCCTGACGAAGGCCTCTGGCCGAAACATTTTGAGTTGGGTCTGTTAATAAAGTTTTTTAAATACCTCTACTGTGTTTGGCCGTGGTCCTTGGCTTCCGCTTTGACATACTGTGTTTCCTGTGGAAGACCCTCTTCTTTTACCGGTTGGTTAATGAGTTGGTCTCCCAGGGTAACATCCAGCTGGCTAAACAGAGATGCGATTGGGTAGGTCACCAGCACTATTTTGGCTGCTGGATCGATGTTCGAGCCATCTTCTTCCACAATTTTACAAGTCAGTTGCAAAAGACTACTATTTAAATCAATGTAGACTTCACCATCACCTGCGATATAGAAGTCCAAAGGGGCTGTTTCCGACAAAGCTGATATTGGCGGAATTTCCACATAAATACTTTTTTTGATACTTGTTTGGGTCGGGGCTAGTTGAAACAGGTCCAGTTCCGATTTAACACACTCTTCAGAGCCGTGGTGTACAAAAGCCATGGTGCTTTTTTAGAATATATCTCACTTCCTAGAGCGAGTGCTTCTCTTCTTAGACCGATGGTTAAGCTTCTGAGACCTGTCACCTTCGGGTTTCTTTCTTTTAAAAGGCTTTGGAGATCCTTGTGGTAACTCCTGAGACTTGGTTCTCTTTCTTTTAATAGCTCTTCTAATCACAGCCAGTCCTGATCCTGCCTGTTCTGTAGACTGTTTCATTTTATTTAGAACAGCCGTTGTGACATGACTCATAACATCCTTGGCTATGTTTTTTGCGGCGCCTTTCACGTGTGGTTTAATAATTTCAAAACCCCTTCTCAAAAATGCTATAGCTTTTCTAAAGAGACTTCGAAACACCCCACCGACACCAGCACCGTACATGACTGGTACTCCATGATATCCTGAAAGTCCTTAGCCTGCTTGTGTTGTATAATAATGCTTGTATGCTTTGGGGTCTCCGTAGTCTTTAGCCACAACCATTTTAAAAAACAGTCACCCTCCGGGGGCGCATATGAAGCTTAAGGATCACCTTCCCGTAACGAAATGAGACGTGTCTGTTCTGATCTGTCTTTATTTCAAATGTGATGGTGTCAATATGCTGTTTGTTCACAGGGACATAGTGCGGCATATCATAATGTGATAAACTCATCCCTAAACCCCTTATTTGGAACACAGCGCAGCAGTGGCACAAAATGGTCACCTACTAACTGGTGCTCTACAATATCTGTGTACAGGTACAGGGTATTAAAACCTCCCGTGATATCCACTGGAAAACGGGAACACTGTGTATTAACGTCAGCTTCTATTCCCAAAATGGTTGCCAAATCACCATCTGCAGAAATAACAGACCTATCTTCTGATTTTATTCAGATTCTTCGCGCATAGGGTTCATAAATGATTCGTGGTGGCGCAGATTTATAGATGCTGCTAATGTCCTGATTCATGGATTCCACTAAACTCTGCATGGTCGCATAATGTCCTCTCCTGACTATAATGTGGTGCTGTATATTTCCTGCTGCGGAAGTGACAACATACTTTTGATCTTCCTTAATATTCTCCCAGGTGTTGGGATACTGTATTTCCACGAGCCCTAATTCCCACTGTCCTTGTAAGTCCAACAGCCTTGCTAGTTGTATAGTAAAATTAGAGCTGATATTTTGGGGGAACACACATGCTGAGGCATTGCTAGGCAGTGTGATATAAAAACCACCATCATTCATTTTTTTTTATGTTGCTTCAAAAGAAAGAAATCAGATGTCTTGAATCTCTGATGCTTTAACCCAACTGTTAAATTTAACAGGCCAACCCATCCATTTCACGAAGTAGAATCTGTTCCTGCCACATCCTTTTACCTTTAGAACCTTATCGATACGGTATATTCTGTCCTGTTGCGGGGTGACTTTTAGCAATTCTTCAGGATAAAAAGAACCTTGTATGGCTTCACCGTCATAATCATGTATCTTGTATGTCGCTTTCTGTCCCCTGTTTAAAATGTCCGTTATTATAAATACCTCGTCAGTCCACGTTTGCTCGTAACCTTTTTCAAATTTTCCTTTAGTTTTTGAAAATCTTACATGTTCTCCTTTCTTTAAGGGGTTCTTGGTGTGCTTATGTTTGATGCTATTACGGTAGACTCTTTTCCAGATCTGCAGAGAATTTGTGTATGTCACATCTATAGGCCTCGTCTTTACTGTTCTGTGAAAACTATGATTATAGCTGTGCACAAAAGCCTGCAGTATGTCTTATTTATTTAGCTGTATTTATATTCCGCTTTTCACCGGGTCAAAGCGGTCAATTGGGGGATACATTTAACACGAGGGGATATGACACACATACGTTAATACTTACAGGGAACATGGGCAATGGAGGGTTAAGTGGCTTGCCCAAGACCACAAGGCCTGAGATTGCTGTCCCCAGGTGGGACTTGAACCCCCGGCCCTCCGGCCTGAAGTACCTTGTCCTAACCACTAGACCACTCCTCCCTATGTCTTGGTACCTAAAGGTGTGCTGTGAAATAACGCCACATTTTGGATTTCAAAGTCCTGTTAAATCGCTGCTTTAACATCATTATTGGTTACAAAATGATAAACCCCTCTTTGTTTTAATAAATTCTTCAGAGACCTATTAAAAACTTTTTACCATTTCTGTATGTATTTTTTCAGGTATACGACCTAGATTAAATATTTTTTCAAAGGCTTTAGCAACTTCATGACCGGTTTTCGATTTTAAACTTGCAGCCCAAGCATATTTTGACAGGATGTCTACCACTGTTAAGATGTATTTGTAGCCATTGTTATAATGGGACAAGGCTGCCATATCAACGAAATCAGCCTGCCATTGTGCATCCACATCTGACACGATCGTCTTGTTTTTTTTAAAACGGACCATAGCAGGTCTGTGTAAGTATAAGCATCTTGTCCTGTAGCCCATTTAATTATATCTTTTCTGTTGACTGTTTTATCATGCTTCTTAGCAGCTTGAAGTAGAGGATTTATGCCCCCAAAGCTCCCTATTGCTTTGGGGTCATAGCAAATGCTCTTCAGTAAGGTTTCCTTCATGATTGCCGTACTTTGACTATTCTTTTTATTTTGCTAACATCTTCAGAATGGATTTATTCCACAAATCCTGTGTATTTTAAAGTATAGCCTGTTCTTTCTACCAATCACATATTACCATATCCTAGAAGCATGCCCAGACTTGTTACTCTATATTGTTTGTTTGTTTTTTTCAAAGCCACTAAAAAATAGCTGTAGTTCAGCCTCAAAAAGCTCTGTTGTCAGAATACTTCTCTCTAACAGTGAGGTCTTAAAAGCAAAATTACATCACATGGACAGTACTGGTTTCTCTAACAAAGATGTGTTAATTGCATTTTAACATTTGGAAAGAAAATCTTGTATACCAAGTGCTGTGTCTCTGCGAAAAGCCTATATACCGAAGTGCTGTGTCTCTGCGAAAAGCCTGTATACCAAACACTGTGTCTCTGCATTGTGTTCCTGTTGCTACCAAAGGATTATTTTTAACAATCAGTTCTATATAGTCAGCAAAACACACAAAAGCATTGCACTGCTTTGTGAGAAAGAAAGAACTCGGGGGCAGTGGGAAAGAAAAAAGCATTTTTGTTTGGTGATTTCCAGGATTCCTGCTTTTGCTGATGTCAACATAAACTGGAAGCAAAACACATTTCCAGAGTCAGTCACTCTGCTTCCGCTGATGTCAGCATAAACCAGAAGCAAAACACATTTCCGGAGTCAGTCACTCTGCTTCCGCTGATGTCATCGAAAAGCGACACTGTCCATTTCTGATGACACCCTGTTTCCGGTGATGCTATTTCCGATGATGTAGGCTGGGGGGCGTGGTTGAGGGTGGGAGGGTGTGGCACAAACCTGGAAGTAGGGCTGATTGGCTAATGTCATTGTGAATAGCCTGCATAGCCTTTAGGAGTAAGAAAAGCCTGTAGGTTAGGCCCGAGTCCCCAACCCCCACTTCAGAATATTATAGCTGAGCAAAGCTGGAAGCCAGAGAAAATAGAAAACTGCTTTAAACTGCTTTGCTGATAAGAATGCAAGACTTTTCCATTGAGCTTATGTTATTCACAGATGTATTGCTATCTCTGGCTTTCACACAGTTTCTGTGCTGCAGAGCGACCTTGTAAGCAGAAAGCAAGGCAGAATGTGTTATGTCTAGAAACTGAGCCATGGCTAGGAAGGCCTGAGCAGGGGGAGAGCGGTGTGGGCCCGGTCAGAGATCTCCATTGGATGGGGGGTGAGGGGGCCACCGGGACCAATGAGGAGTTTGTCTGTGTAGAGCTGATAAAGAAAGATATAAATGCTGTTGTTTTACTGAACGCCATGCTCAGACAATTTTGAACGTGACAAGTGCCTGAGACTGTGCACAAATAAACTGGTTTGAATCCTAGTAAATAGACTCCTGGTGTTATTCGTTGCGTGCACTTCGCTACAACATCATCATTCGGGGTGGGGCTGGGTGGGGGTGTGGCACAAACCCAGAAGGGGGCTCTGATTGACTGATGTCATCCTTGAGGGTGGGGTGGGGGCATGTCATGGTGGGTGGTGTGGCCATGCCTGGGGCATGGATGGGCGGGCTAGCTCACCATTCATTTCTATGGGAGTGAGCGCTGATTGACAGGTGAGATAAGCATGACAGGAGCCAATCAGTTTGACGAGTAGTGTACCCATTATACTACTCCCCTCATATTAGCCTCCTTCCAGCCCTCTCCATCCCCCATGTCAGTTGCCTTCTGCCCCACCTCCCCACCATGTCAGCTCCCTTCCTGCCCACACCCCTCCCCCATCTCAGCTCCTTTCCTTCCCCCTCCTTTCCCTGGCAGACTCTCTCAGCATCTGCTCCCTTCCAGTCCCATTCTTCCATCTCCCCGCATCATCCCTTTGTAGCCTTAGCCCCTAGTTTTCTTCCAGGGTCAGCAGCTCTCCCCCCCCCCCCCATCAGTCCATTTCCAGTTCTAACCCCCAGTCTTCTTCCAGTGCCAGCAGCTCTCTCCTCCCCCATCAGCCTATTTCCAGTCCTATCCCCCGATCAGTCCATTTCCAGTGCTAGCCCCCCATCAGCCCATTATGTCCTAACCCCCCCCAATCAGCCCATTTCCAGTCCTAACTCCCCCGATCAGCACATTACCAGTCCTAGCCCTTCCTTTATTTATTTATTTATTTAAGGTTTTTCTATACCGCACTATTCGGCATCAGCACGGTTTACAATAAACAAGTTTGTACAATGAGGAACAGCCATACATTGAACTTACATAGAACAGGGAGTTTAAACATGGATAACAGGTGAACTTTATACATAGCAAACAAAGGGAGATTTAAACAAGGGTAACAGGTGAACTTTATACATTATATACACAGGGATTGCATCACATCTAAGTTTATGATACAGGCCCTAAGGGGGATAGATGGGGAGGTGAAGAGTTTTCATCGGAAATTGGTTAGACAGCGTTGGCTTGTTAGACTATATGATCATGTGGTACTGTCTAGGTGATGCTGTCGGAGTTACCAAAATGTTGTAAAAATAATTGCAGTTTGAGGGCTTTTCTGAACTGTGGGAGGTTATTTATGCTGCGGATCAGCCTATTTCCACTTGTAGCCCATTTCCAGTCCTAGCCCCCCCTAATCAGCCCATTTCCAGTTCTAGCCTCCCTTAAACACCCATTTACAGTTCTAGCCCCCATCAGCCCATTTCCAGTGCTAGCCTTTTCATCAGCCCACTACCAGTCCTAACCCTCCCTGATCAGCCCATTACCAGTCCTAACTCCCTCTCCCCGATCAGCATATTTCCAGTTGTAGCAGCCCATTTCCTGTCTTAACCCCATCTGATCAGTCCCTTTCCAGTCCTAACCCCACTGATCAGTCCAGTTGCAGTCTTAACCCCCGATCAACCCATTTCCAGTCCTAGCCCCCCATCAGCCCTTTACCAGTCTTAACCCTCTCAATCAGAGCATTTCAAGTCCTAGCCCTCCCGATCAGACTATTTCCATTGCTAACTCCTCCCCACAAGCCCGCCCATTAGCAGCCCTTTTCAGCCCATTTCCAGTCAAGCACCCCCTGGGGAAGAAGCCTGCAGTTGCCTGACTGGTGCCTCAGCTCACCTTTGCAGAGCTGCAAGAAGGAACAATGTTTCCCTTCTTTCCTGCGGCTCTGTTAAAGTTGAACCTATTGGTGCTGAGGGTAAATGAGGCATTTCCTGTCTTGTTTACTCTCAGCGCCAGCGGGCTCAATTTGGTTAGTGCCACTGAATATCTGCAGTTGCTGCTGCCACTCATCCCATTGCTAACCAGTTAGCATCAGGCTATTCTGGGGCAGAGCAGAGGTGGCACTGGGCCGCTATCCAGTTATCACTAAGCAGTGAAAGCCAGGCACAGTAAAAGCTAGCCTAACTTTTGCAGCTGAAGCTAACTGGGGAGTGGCTGAATATCGCCACTTCCCAGCAATCTGGACAGCCAGTATATTTAATGCCACTGAATAACAAGCCCTAGATTTTTTTTTCATTCAGTTTTCAAAGATTGAAATGATCAAAGCAGTTTGGAGAGTACTATGCAGACTGTATTCCTGACAACACTGAGTTACCTATTCACAGTTACTGGAAGGGATCCGGGGTGATCCAGGAAACTACAGGGGTGATCCGGGAAACTTCAGGGGTGATCCGGGAAACTACAGACCGGTGAGCCTCACGTCAGTACCGGGAAAAATGGTAGAAACCATCATAAAGAATAAAATTACTCAGCATGTAGATAGTCATGGCCTAATGGGAGACAGCCAACATAGCTTTAGACAAGGAAGATATTGTCTTACTAATCTGTTATGTTTTTTTAAAGGTGTGAATAAACAGGTGGACAAAGGTGAGTCGGTTGATATAGTGTATCTGGACTTTCAGAAAGCCTTTGACAAGGTCCCTCATCAGAGACCTTTGGCAAAACTAAAGAGTCATGGGATAGGATGCGGTATACTACTGTGGATCAAGAACTGGTTATTTTATTTATTTATTATTTATTAACATTTCTTATATACTGCACTATTCGACATCAGCGCGGTTTACATGGAACAGAAACATCCGACAAGTTGCATATGTCTGGTTGTTACAATTAACAGGATATGGAACTTGGATAACAGGGTAAACAATATACATAAGAAGTGTAGCGAGAAAAGGATACTGTTTGGTGTTTTACATTGTTGGGGACACATGTTGCGAGGGCTTGCCTGGTTGACTACTACTATTGCTGAAGTTCTCGCTATTCAAGTGGGACTGAGGTTCGGTGTTGTCAGTGAGATATTTGATGAAGAGGAAATGTTTAAGGGCCTTCCTGAACTGGCTCAAGTTGGGGATTGCCCTGATATGTGCCGGTAAGTTATTCCATAGTCTTGGGGCACAGAGTCGGAAAGCTCTGTTAGCTGTTGTTTTGGTGCATCTTGTCATTTCTTTTGGGATTGTTAGCATGTTTGACTCTGCGGTACTTCTTGCTCTGTTAGGTGCAAGTGGTTGGATGAGTTCAGATAGGGAGGAGGAGGAGAGCCCCTTGCCAGCTTTGAAGGTCATCAGCAAGGTCTTAAAACTGATCCTGGCTTGAATGGAGAGCCAGTGTAACTGTTTCAGGAGGGGTGTTACATGGTCTCTCCTGGATGCCCCAAAGAGTACCCGCGCTGCACTGTTCATAGCAAGTTGCAGGGGGTTCAAGGTGGATTGGGGGAGCCCTTGTAGTATGGAGTTTGCATAATCGAAATGGGGAATGATCAGAGCTTGGTAAATGGTGCGGAAATCATCTGGATCGAGTAACGGGCGTAGGTGTCTGAGGGATCTGATCTTGAAATAGATCGCTCTTACGGTATTGGCAATGTGTTTCTTCATGTCGAGGTTTTGATCCAGCGTCACTCCAAGGTAACGTATAGCGGGTTTCACTTGTAGTTCAGCATCATTTACCTTCACACAGTTGGGTGGTATGAAGTTTGGATTCCTCGAGATGAAGATAACCTCCGTCTTCCTGTGTTAAATTCACAGATTTTGTGAGAGGAGCCACTCCGATATGGTGTTGAAGCAGTTAGTCAGAGGGGCGAGGTCTAGTTTATCCAATGATACTGGCATGTATAACAGAACATCGTCGGCATATATCATACAACTGACATTGAAGGTTCTAATGATGTTGCAGATGGGTTGGATGTATATATTAAACATCAAGGATGATAGGGAGGATCCTTGTGGCACTCCTTGACCTTGTTGAAATGGTTCCAATGTAGCCCCGTCTGCTCGAACATGCTGCCATCTTCCGGACAGGTAGGATCTGCACCATTCGAGTGCCGTTCCGCTGATACCTTTCTCTCTTAGCCGGCAAAGAAGAATCTCATGGCATACTGAGTCGAAAGCTGATGCTATATCTAAAAAAATGAGTGCGAATCCATGTCGGATGTTGTCAACGCCAGAAATTATATTGTTGAAAAGGGCTGTGAGTAGTGTTTCCACTCCGTGTGACTCTCTGAATCCATGTTGGGATGGATCTAGTGGGGCAGCAGAGTCAATATGATCCTGTAATTGCCTATGCACTACTTTTTCAATGATTTTTGCGAGCATAGGTATACTAGATATGGGCCTGTAAGACTCTACCTTTTGGGGGTCTAACTTGGTGTTTTTTAAAAGAGGTCTGACAGAGGTCTGCTTGAGAGTAGAGGGGAAAGACCCAGTGTTAAAGGATCGGTTTATGATGTTGGCTATAATTGGAGAGAGGTCACATCGCAGATCTTTTATCCAGAACGCCGGACAAGGATCTGTGTGTGCGGTGGTAGTGTTTAGGGCTAAGATGGTATCTTCGATAAGTTTCTTTGATGGTGTAGAGAAGGATGTTAGCGATGCTGGGTACTCTTGATCGTCGGGGGGGTCTGGTATTACTATTTTGTCGGTCTTGCACATTTTGGATTGCATGTAGACTGCAAAGTCCTGCGGGTGGATATCGCCATGGTGCTCAGGGGTTGGTTCTTTAGCAAGAGTTTTGACTAAGTTAAACAGGTCATGCGGTTTATTTAATGACCGTCTCAGGGTGTCTGTATGATATTGTCTCATCTTGTCTGTGATGGCTTTGCGGTGTGCAGCCAGGTGTTGGATGTATGCTGCTTGGTCACTGCTGGTGCATGACTTCCTCCAGCGCTTCTCAAGCCTCCGTAGAAGGGTTAGTGATGCCCTCAGGTCGGCTGTGAACCATGGGGCTGATGCTCTTTTCTTCAGGGACTTGTTTGTTGGAGTACGGATTGCGATTGCGCTGAGTTTGCTGTTCCAGGCGGTGATCAGCTCATCTAGGTTTAGGGAAGTCTCATCCATGAGTGCGCAGGTTTCGGCTAGGATGCGTTCTTTATTAAACGGGTGGAAACTTCTGGCAGCTGGGCTAGAGGTCTTGCTTGGATCCACTTTGGGCCTTGGTGGCTTGTTGAGGATAGGCATCTGAAAAGTGATGAGTTTATGATCAGACCATGGGACTGCTGCTACTGACAGCATGATGTTTTGTGGTCGATCGCAAATTACCTGAGGGGCGAATATAAGGTCTAGAATGTTACCTTTCGCGTGAGTAGGTTCCTGCACCACTTGCGTGTATCCCAGGATCTCTAGGGCTTCTATAAGTGCAGTTGCCTGATTGTCCTGTAATGATGGCAGGTTGATGTCCCCTAAGATCCAATTAGGTTTATTTGGACCCTGGATGTTGGATGTTAAGTTTATTATGGTTGATAGGTCATCTGGATCGGCTGATGGAGCTCTATAAATCAGGTTTATAGAGAATATGTTGTTGGAGATTGATATAGTTTCCAGGTTGTTGTTACTGGTGGAGTCATCCATTTTGAACTGGAGATCCGTCCTGGTGATGATGAGCACTCCTCCACCTCTTTTGTTCTGCCTATGGCTGGTGAATGCAACAAAGTTAGATGGGAGTAACTGGTTGAGAATGGTATTGTCTTCCGAGGAAAGCCACGTTTCAATGACCATGATGATATCCAGGTTATGGGATGTTATTATGTCTGTGATTACTGGCCACTTCTTGCGAAGTGAGCGGGTATTTATGAGGGCACACTTTAGGCTTCTAGGGTAGAGGCTTTTACCTTGCCTGGCTTTCGTAGTGTGTTGGAGTGGGATGTGTAATAAGTGGTGGTGGTGCGAATGGTTAACCCCATATGAATTGTAGTAGAATTCACCTGACCATTTTCTCCCACTACTTGGTACGATAGGGATGTGATTGTGTGATGTATTTAGGGCTAGTGAGTTGGGTGGCCAAATTATGAGGAGCAGGTAAAGGCTTATTAATGTAATGATAGTGAGTTCCATTTTTTTGATTCGTCTGGGCCAACTCAGTGAAGCAGGGGGCTTGTATTGGGGGGAGGGCCTTGAAAAGGCTCCCTGCTAGGATATTTTGCAAACAGGCAACCGTCTATTTGTGTCATTGCAAGGTAAAAGGTTGGAAACTTCCTCTCTTAAATATGGGATATAGCAGCGTATACTATTACATACATATACTTCATGAAATCTTGGTGACAAAAGCTTTCCTAGTCAGTTTGTTCTGGTACAAATATTTGCTTCACACTGTTTATACATAATTAACTATATGCATGCAATCCTGGGTAGGGAAAATTATACACAGTATACGTGGGTACCTGTTCTGTTGCCGCACGGTCATACCAGAGTTTTGTGGGTTCAAGCGGGAGTCCCAATTTCACGGTCTTAATGTCACGGTCTTAATTTCACGGTCCACGCCTAAGGGCCACGCCAAAGGGCCCTCTGGCGAGGCCCTCAGGTGCGGGCCCACCAGGCGCGGGTACGCCCGATAGCACTGGCTTTTTCAATGCAGGAGAGTGCTGCCCCGATTGGACAGCACTACGCTGAAGATGGCTGCGTTTCCCGCTGTGGCTCCCCGCTGGAGGCTCGATCCCTGCCCAGGGAGAGCTGATGATGGTGGGGAGGCTGAATGTTGTTTGCGCCCGATAGCGCTGGCTTTTTCAATGCAAGAGAGTGATGCCCCGATTGGACAGCACTACGCTGAAGATGGCTGCGTTTCCCGCCGCGGCTCCCCGCTGGAGGCTCGAACCCTGCCCAGGGAGAGCTGATGATGGTGGGGAGGCTGAATGTTGTTTGCACCCAATAGCGCTGGCTTTTTCAATGCAGGAGAGTGCTGCCCCGATTGGACAGCACTACTCTGAAGATGGCTGCATTTCCCGCCGCGGCTCCCTGTGGAGGCTCGATCCCTGCCCAGGGAAAGCTGATGATGGTGGGGAGGCTGAATGTTGTTTGCGCCCAATAGCGCTGGCTTTTTCAATGCAGGAGAGTGCTGCCCCGATTGGACAGCACTACGCTGAAGATGGCTGCGTTTCCCGCCGCAGCTCCCCGCTGGAGGCTCGATCCCTGCCCAGGGAGAGCTGATGATGGTGGGGAGGCTGAATGTTGTTTAAAAGACAGAAAGCAGAGGGTTGGGCTAAATTGCCAATTTTCCCAATGGAGAAAGGTGAATAGTGGTGTACCCCAGGGATCTGTGCTGGGTCCGCTGCTTTTTGACATATTCATAAATGACCTGGAAAGTGGAATAACGAGTGAGGTTATCAAATTTGCAGATGACACAAAACTATTTAAAGTTGTTAAAACCCAAGAGGATTGTGGAAAATTGCAAGAGGATCTTGATAAATTGGAAGATTGGGCATCAAAATGGCAGATGAAATTTAATGTGGACAAGTGCAAAGTTATGCACCTAGGGAAGAACAACCCAAACTATGGTTACACGATGCAAGGTTCCACATTAGGAACCACCACCCAGGAAAAAGATTTAGGTGTCATTGTGGATAACATGTTAAAACCCTCGGCCCAGTGTGCAGCGGCAGCCAAGAGAGCAAATAGAATGCTAGGTATCATAAGGAAAGGAATGGAAAATAAAACAAAAGATATTATAATGGCTCTATACCGTTCCATGGTAAGACCGCACCTTGAATATTGTGTGCAATTCTGGTCGCCGTATCTTAAAAAAGATATAGCGTTATTAGAAAAGGTTCAGAGAAGAGTCACAAAAATGGTAAAGGGGATGGAAGGATACTCCTATGAAGAAAGGCTAAAAAGGTAAGGGCTCTTTAACCTGGAAAAGAGACGGCTGAGGGGAGATATGATAGAAGTCTATAAATTAATGAATGGAATGGAACGGGTAAACGTAGATCGATTGTTTACCTTATCAGAATATAGAAAGACTAGGGGACATGCAATGAAGCTACAGGGTAAACTATTTAAGACTAATAAAAGAAAATATTTTTTCACTCAACGTGTAATCAAACTCTGGAATTTGTTACCTGAGGCTGTTAGTGTAGCTGGGTTTAAAAAAGGTTTGGACAAGTTCCTGGAGGAAAGGTCCATAAACCATTATTAAGAAGGGACCCAAGATATCAGTGCTTGACCCAGTACAAGCATTGCAGAACCTGTGTCTTTTGGGGAAACTGCTAGGTACGTATGACCTAGATTGGCCACTGTTGGAAACAGGATACTGGGCTTGATGGACCTTGGTCTGACCCAGTATGGCATATCTTATGTTCTTATGAGCTGTATTTCAAGTGTTGGCTCTACCTCTGTCAAGCGCGAATGCTGAGCAAGCATTTTCAAAATGGAAAATTGTGAGTAGAAGAAAGGGACATGCATTCAGGTCCAGAGAATCAATAAAAATGTTGCAATACTTTACTACAACCAGTTTGAAATTTAAAGGGATGTGTGAAAATGAAGGTTCTTTTTTTAAAATCTGTTAAGGTGCACATTTTTTTGAACTTATATGAGAGCTAATGTCTTTTATGTGGTAAAGGGATATGTATATATGAATTTTCATTGGAACCCTTGGCTGAATGACCAACTGAAGGTTTTACAGTAAGGGTGCTGACCGCAATATTTAATGGTACTTTCTGGAGAATGCCACTGACTATCTACCCAATCCACTTCTGCAGTATCCAGTTAGTACAGGGGTGGTCAATGGGTGGAGCGAGGACATTACCACATCTACCTGGATAAGTGCCAGATTATCCGGTTAGTATCGTTTTTCAGTAGGTACTTACCCAGATAACGTAGGCCACACGTAAAGCAATCCTAAGTTGCTATCCAGATAACTGCTACCTGAAAATCATTATTTATCTAGATAAGTGGTAAACAACTTCCTTTGGAGGCGGGACAATGCTGCACGGAGCCCGTCGAGACAGGAAGGGCTCCGCAACGATTTTACAGGCACAGCTGCAGTTCCCTAAGAGGCAGGGAGCTGCGGCTGCAGAATGCGGCGGTGAGTTTGCCGGAGTTTGCAGCTGCCGAGAAGTGGCAGCAACTTATGCGCGTCTTAATTGGTTTTTTTTAAACTTGGTGGAGGCTAAGCGACCCCCGCTAAATCCTGTGGCGACCCCCATGGGGGTCGCGACCCACAGGTTGAGAACTGCTGGTCTAGAATATGACAGCTGGGATGTAATGTTAAAAAATGCAAGGTCATGCATTTGGGCTGCAGCAATCCAAGGGAGCAATATAGTATAGGGGGTGAAGTACTTTTGACCACTAAAGAATAGCGTGACCTCGTTGTGGTTGTGTCTGATGATCTTAAAGTAGCTAAACAGGTGGTATCTCAAGTGAAATAAACATAAGCATAAACAGGTAGAAAAGGCGACAGCAAAAGGTAGAAGGAAGCTTGGGTGCATGGGGAGAGGAATGGCTAGCATAAAAAAGGAGGAACATAAGATATGCCATACTGGGTGAGACCAAGGTCCATCGAGCCAGTATCCTGTTTCCAACAGTGGCCAATCTAGATCATATGTACCTAGCAGTTCCCCCAAAAGATACAGGTTCCACAATGCTTGTATTAGGTCAAGCATTGATATTCTGGGTCCCTTCTTAATAATGGTTTATGGACCTTTCCTCCAGGAACTTGTCCAAACCTTTTTTAAACCCAGCTATACTAACAGCCTTTACTACATCCTCCGGTAACAAATTCCAGAGTTTTATTACACGTTGAGTGGAAGAAATATTTTCTTTTATTAGTCTTAAATAGTTTACCCCGTAGCTTCATTGCATGTCCCCTAGTCTTTCTATATTCTGATAATGTAAACAATCGATCTACGTTTACCCGTTCCACTCCGTTCATTAATTTATACACTTCTATCATATCTCCCCTCAGCTGTCTCTTTTCCAGGTTAAAGAGCCCTAACCTTTTTAGCCTTTCTTCATAGGAGTATCCTTCCATCCCCTTTACCATTTTGGTGGCTCTTCTCTGAACCTTTTCTAATAATGCTATATCTTTTTTAAGATACGGCGACCAGAATTGCACACAATATTCAAGGTGCGGTCTCACCATGGAACGATATGGAAGCAGTATAATATCTTTTGTTCTATTTTCCATTCCTTTCCTTATGATACCTAGCATTCTATTTGCTCTCTTGGCTGCCGCTGCACACTGGGCCGAGGGTTTTAACATGTTATCCACAATGACGCCTAAATCTTTTTCCTGAGTGGTGGTTCCTAATGTGGAACCTTGCATCGTGTAACCATAGTTTGGGTTGTTCTTCCCTAGGTGCATAACTTTGCACTTGTCCACATTAAATTTCATCTGCCATTTTGATTCTTCCAATTTATCAAGATCCTCTTGCAATTTTCCATAATCCTCTTGGGTTTTAACAACTTTATATAGTTTTGTGTCATCTGCAAATTTGATAACCTCACTCATTATTCCCTTTTCCAGGTCATTTATGAATATGTCAAAAAGCAGCAGGCCCAGCACACATCTCTGGGGTATACCACTATTCACCTTTCTCCATTGGGAAAAATGGCCATTTAGCCCTACCCTCTGCTTTCTATCTTTTAACCAGTTCTTGATCCACAATAGTACACTGCCTCCTATCCCATGACTCTAGTTTTGCCAAAAGTCTCTGATGAGGGACCTTGTCAAAGGCTTTCTGAAAGTCCAGATACACTATATCAGGGGTACTCAAATCCAGTCCTGGAGGGCCACAAACCAGTCAGGTTTTTGGGATATCCCTAATGAATATGCATGAAATATATTTGCATGCACTGCCTCCATTGCATTTGACTCTATCTCATGCATATTCATTAGGGATATCCCGAAATCCTGACTGGTTCGTGGCCCTCCAGGACTAGATTTGAGTAACCCTGCACTATTTCAACCGACTCACCTTTGTCTACCTGTTTATTCACACCTTCAAAAAAATATAACAGATTAGTTAGACAAGATCTTCCTTGTCTAAAGCCATGTTGGCTGTCTCCCATTAGGCCATGACTATCTACATGCTGAGTAATTTTGTTCTTTATGATGGTTTCTACCATTTTTCCCAGTACTGACGTCAGGCTCACCGGTCTGTAGTTTCCCGGATCACACCTGGAACCCTTTTTAAAAATTGGCATTACATTGGTGATCCTCCAATCTTCAGTTATTACAGATGATTTTAATGAAAGTTCTCAGATTACTAATAGCATGTCTGCAATCTCATATTTCAGTTCTTTCAACATCCTTGGATGTATACCATCTGGCCCAGGTGATTTGCTACTCTTCAGTTTATCCAATAGTTGTAATACACCTTCCCGATGTATCAATATTTCCTTCAATTCTTCCGCACCTTTAAATACCACTTCAGTCATGGGTAACATCCCTACATCTTCCTCATTAAAGACCAAAGCAAAGAATTCATTCAGTCTCTCTGCTATCGCCTTGTCATCTCTTAGTGCCCCTTTAACCCCTCTATCATCTAATGGACCAACTGACTCTCTCACAGGTTTTTTGCTACGAATGTACTTGAAAAGTCTTTATTTCACATTTTTGCTTCCGCAGCAAGCTTCTTCTTGAATTCTCCCTTTGCCTGCTTTATCAATGCCTTGCATTTAACTTGCCAGTGCTTGTGCTGTTTCCAGGTTTCGTCGTTTGGCTCTTTTTTACATTTTCCGAAAGATGCTTTTTTGGCAAGAGCAGCCTCTCTGACCTCACCTTTAAACCATGCATGGCAGTTTTTTGGACTTCCTTCCACTTTTCTTAAAGTGTGGAATACAGCTGGTCTGGGCTTCCAAGATAGTATTTTTCAACAACACCCAAGCTTGATGTAAGTCTTTAACCTTTGCAACTGCTCCTTTTAGATTTTTCTTAACTGTTTTCCTCTTTTTATCATAGTCTCCCTTTCGAAGGTTAAAAGGTAGTATTGTGGATTTCCTTACTATCCCTCCTCCACTAATTAAATCAAAGGTGATCACTATTGCCAAGTGGCCCCGACACCCTTATCTCTTGCACTAGATCTGGTGTTCCACTAAAGACTAGGTCCAATATGGCTTCCCCTCTGGTCGGTTCATGAACCAGCTGCTCCAAGAAGCAGTCATTTATTTCATCTAGGAACTTTATCTCCCTAACATGTCCTGCCGTGACACTGACCCAGTCGATACCACTGTAGAATCTCTATGGATTGAAATTCCATGTAAAAATGGGAAGGCGATGGCAGTGGGGGTGTACTATCGACTGCTTGGCCAGAATGAACAAATGATGATGAAATGTTCAAAGAAATCAAGGAAGCTAACAAACGTTACAGCACAGTAATAATAATGGGTGATTTCAATTACCCTGGTATCGACTGGGTCAGTGTCACAGCAGGACATGCTAGGGAAATAAAGGGGTATGTTTACTAAGGCACGGTAACGTAGCAGCGGTAACATTACCGCATGTTAACGTTACAGCAGTGACTGTCCCAGAGGGTGGAGAGAAGGGGTCAATGGGTGGGGAGTGAGCATGGAGATGCCCCTGCTACACTAACACTGCAACATTAACGCCGTGACATTACCGCCAGTGAAAACCTGGCGGTAGATGCACATTTGCAGGAGAGAGAAACTGGTTCAGTGTCAGCAATGTACAGCACAAGCAAGGAGTCCAAGAAAAGTGATAGTAGTGCTCCATTTGCAGCAACAGCATAGTGCCCAAGTATGAAAGGGCACTATGGCGATGGTGCAAATGGGGCATAGGGAGCTGCAGGAGGTACATGCAGTGGTGGCAGCTGGGGCACAGGGTGGACTAAACTGTCGCCTATGCGGCACATAGGAACACAGAAACGGGAAATCAGCAATACAGCATCTGACCAAGGTTAAACATGCCCAGTAGTCTGTGTTCCACAATGTCCCATCCAAGGGACATTACCCAGCAGGTACCCCGAAGGTCACACAGGTACCACTATGCCTGTAATAGGGAAATCAGTGCACATCTGGGGACCACTCTAACAATGGTCCACAGACCTTCCCCAGGATGCGTCCCAAACAGTTTGTAAACCCAGCTAAATGAATACCCGTTACTGCAGCCCCTAGTATGGCATTGCAGGGTGTGAATACACGTTGTCTGACACATATATACACCCAGTAGTCCAAACTGGGTACACCGTACCTGAGTTGCATGCCCTAGCCTGTCCACAGTCTGCTGTCATAACACCATCTACCTACATCTACCTGGTCCACCCTAGCCAATAGTTGCTAGAGCACCAACCTGACATCCCCCCAGCCATCTCTCCCCCATGTGGAAGGAACATAATAGTGGTAGGCGGTGATGGTGGGGGATATGTGGATGTCCATGTATGCCTCCCCACCCCAGACTCCGCACTCTAGGCACCTGCCTACCTGCACTTTGGATGGCCTGGGACTGCGCACTGCCAGCACCGACAGCATATGGGCATGTCAGCATGGCAGGGGGGTGTGTTGGTGTTGGAGGGGGCGGTGGCACCTGCCTGCAGTGGACATAGGCCATACCCTGTTCCAGTACATGGTGTGCAGTGCAACAGAATAGGCCTGTCTGATGAAACGTATAGGTAGCCCCAGGGACTACTGTGCTCCTGTGGCAACAGTGTGGTGCAGTACATGTAGCCAGTGTGTCCTGGAGCAGGGGGGTCACAGGTTCAGGTCCCAGCTGTGGATCTAGCAGAGCATGTCCCTATGTTTTACCCTACAATGCAGATACAACATCCAAATGTGCAATCCCCAAAGCAGCGACCAACAGGGGTACAAACACCCACACACACAGGCTCCACTATCCAAAGCTTCATGGAGAGTCAGGCTGTAGGCTCCATGTAGAGCCAGAGCACTACTACTAGTTCCTGCACTCTTTAGCAATGCCTGCACTGTGATCAGGATCAGTGTGGTGGGCAGGGTTGCTAACCACCCCTATCTTCACACAATGTTGCAATAGGAGTGTGTGTGTGTATTTTTATCCATTGTTTTGTGGCTGCCTACTCCTCACTGGGCCCACAATGCTCACACTGTTTCCAGAATTAGCCTGCAAATGTGCATGAGGAGCAAGGTATTGTGGGTATGGCCCGGACAGGGCAGATTGGACAGGATGCATCTGCACAAGGTGTAAGGCAATGGCTGGGACATTGTAGTGCCCGACCATCACCTGCATGGACAGGGTGGCCATAGCACGTCATGCTGGGAGGTCACTCTCACTCTGACTGAGCAGTGACCATGGCATATCTATGTTCCCACATAGTGCTATACATTGCCTGTCTCTAGTGATATCTGTGTGTTCCCTGTTCTGGGGCCCAATCACTGAGATATCTGCTTTGTGTCTGTGCTGTAAATACCAACTGTGGGTGCACATGGTTCTTCTGTGGACATGCACTATGAACTGGCTAGTAGACTATCTGCAGTTAGTCTGTACATGGCTGGAACACCTTGTAGAGTGCTGCAGGTGCAGTCTGACTGTGTCTTCTGCTGGTGAATGGCAGACCTTGGTGTGGGGCAGCTGGTGTTCCCCAGACCTACTCCCAGCATTACTGCCGGTCTACCACTGCCCTAGTCATATTTATTTATTTATTTATTTATTTATTTAAAGGGTATTTCTATCCCGCCTTATCCTTTAATCAAGGCGGTATACACAGCAAACAATCAGTGTCATTGGTGTTTGTGTTGGTATGTTTATGTACATTGAGGTGTATGAGTGTGGGTGGGCTGATTAGCGTGAGCTATTTACAACATGAGGTTTTTACAGTTATATACATATATATATATATTGTCACCCACCTCTAGGTTCCCAGAGGCATAAAGCATGGGAGCTACAGTGGGGCCTCTTCTTAAACAGCGAGGGTGTCTCAAGCAGGTGTTGAATTGCCCCCTGGGATTTGTAGTCCCATAAGCTAATCTAAGAGTGTAGTTGCAGTCGAGTAGCAAGGCTTCAAAAGAGGTCTTTTTATTTACCCGTCCCGGGTGAATTTCAGCACATATGAACAAAGGACAAAAACCATGCTTCTGGTATGAAATAAAGGCAAACTACTATAACAAAAATAAATGCTTGTATCTTCAGCCTGACAAAACAAAGGTAGTGCAAAACAGTCCTTATCCTTAAAACAAGCACGTTTCTTCACTTCTGTTTCCTTAAACAGATTCTCTCTCTGGCCAGTTCAGCACAGTGAAGAAATATCATCTGAAATTATTAGTGTACAATCCATGTAGGATTCAGCAGGTGTTTCATCACAAAAATCACATTGCATATCCTCACATGCTTCCCCGGAGCTATCTTCTATAGGATTGTAACTCAGGCTACTTTTAAACAATCCCTCTTCTCTGTTAAGAGGGCTCCCCTCCTCCTCTCTACCGGAGTAAAATGGGAGGTTACCACACACTGCAGAGTTTCCTTTCTGAGAGCCACACACTCTTGGCTAAGAGTAGGAAAAACTCTGACTTTCAGCTTCCCTTCTATTATGAGGAATAAGCCTACCTTCTGGCTTGGTTTTCACGGAGCTTCTGGGCACAGGAAACTTAACGGAGCTTTTCTCAAATGAAAGCCTCTCACTGCCTTTCTCTTTCCATTTCTCTTTGGGCACAAAAGTATCCTCCAGATAAAAACTTTTGCCTTCCTGGTACCTGTTCTTAGGAAGATTCTTTCCCACAGCTTTTCTCAGCTTGCCTTCAGAAATACCTCTGTGGCTCAGACCACCGGGCTTTTGTTCAGTCCTGCACTGCTCCCTGAAACAAATCCCTGGTATTCTCTCCTGGGCTTCTTCCTGTAGGATTCTGTGTGAGTCTCCTTGTGAAGCTCTGACCTCGTGTCCAGCTCTCTGGTCAAGTTTGCAATCAGCTCTCCTGTTGCCTCCCCAACCGGCTCCTTCCTCTGCTCTAACTCTGACCTCTGGTGAGTGATTTTTAACTGCGTCACTCTTGGTGTTTCTCTGAGCCTCACCTCCCCCCAGCTGTCCCTCATTACCTAATGGGCTATGAGGTAATCTACTGCTTGGGCGTGCTCTTACACCTGGTATTTCAGTTTGTGTTCGTTGCCCATAGCAACCCTGGTCCATGTGCTGTTCTAACCTGTCACTATTAGAACTGCTCTGCTCAGATTTTCCTATTTCCATAGGTACTATTTGATCCACCTCATGACAGATCCCCCCCCCTTAAAATATTACGGGCTGCTGAATCTTTCAGACAGCACGTAATTCGCGAAAGCGTGTCTGCGTTTCCATGTAGTTTCCCAGCCCTATGCTGTACTATGAAGTTGAAAGACTGCAGCGCTAGATGCCACCGAGTTAACCGTGCATTGCTATTCTGCATCTGATTAAGCCACTTTAAAGGGGTGTGGTCGGTGACTAAGAGGAATTTCCTGCCCGTCAAATAGAATCGCAATGCCTCCACGGCCCACTTTATTGCGAGGCACTCTTTTTCTATTGTGGAATAATTCCTCTCAGCTTTTGAGAGCTTCCGGCTAAGATATGTCACTGGGTGTTCTACCCCTTCGAACTCCTGAGACATTACTGCCCCCAACCCTGTCTCCGAAGCATCTGTCTGTACCACGAAGGGTAAGCTAAAATCTATCCCTCGTAGTACCTGGGCCTTACAAAGTTTTTCCTTAAGGGCAGTAAACGCGTCTTCAGCCTCTGGGGTCCACCTTATGTTGTTCGGTGCATTTTTCCGAAGCATCTCGGTGAATAGGATGCTCTCTTCAGCAAACCGAGGTATGAACCTCCGGTAGTAACCTATTAGTCCAAGGAAACTACGTACTTGCTTTTTTGTTCCTGGTCGGGGAAAATCCCTAACACTTTCAATCTTACACACTAGGGGCTTTACTACTCCCCTCTCGACCATATGGCCCAGATACTTAGCCTCTTTGCTAGCGAATAAGCACTTTGCTGGGTTAAGCGTTAAACCCGCCTTGCGCAGCGCTCTAAGTACTGCCTCTACCCTCGAGAGGTGCTGGGTCCACGTTGTACTGTATATGATGACATCGTCCATGTATGCCAACGCATACTCATGGTGGGGTCTTAGAACCTGATCCACCAGGCGCTGGCATGTGGCTGCCGCCCCATGCAAACCAAATGGCATTCGCCGGAACTGAAACAGTCCTATGGGCGTGCTAAACGCCGTTTTGAGTTTTGAGTCCCTCGTCAACGGTACCTGCCAATACCCTTTAGTAAGGTCTAGCGTTGTTAAATACCTTGCCTGCCCCAAGCGATCCAATAAATCATCGATGCGAGGCATCGGGTAGGCATCAAACTGGGAAATCTCATTTACCCGGCAGAAGTCTATGCAAAATCCGTCTGGCTTTGGCACTAGTACTATTGGGCTTGACCAGGGACTACGTGACTCTTCAATTATGCCCATAGTAACCATCTCCTTCACTTGTTCCACTATCTCCTTCTTTTTAGTTTCTGGCATACGATAGGGGCGCTGCCTAATTACTTGCCTTGGTGCAGTAATTATTTCATGGGCAACCATATGGGTTTCCCCGGGTTTCGTTGTCAAGACATCAGAAAATCTGTCTAGCACCTGGGTCAATTCCTGTTGCTGTTGCTGGAAGAGCCCTACGCCTAATCTGGGTTTTGGTTTCTCCTTCCAGTCAGCAATCTGAGGACCAAGATCTTCCTCCTTCTTTTCCTCTGCTAGGGCCGTTATGTTCTTTACCTCTTTCTGGCCTGTAGACCCAAACCCTTTTCCTCCCCGAGTAGTTGGTGGTAATGATGGCACCTCCTCTACTTTGGGAAAACCCACACGCTCACATATTAATTGAGCGATGCGGTCGCCTATCTGTATTTTAAAGTCTTTTTCCCCAAAGTTAAAGATTAAGACTTTTATGCAGCCCCTGTAATCGGGGTCTATAACCCCTGTCCCTATGTCTAAAAAGTATTTGACTGCCAGGCCCGACCTTGGGGCTATACGCCCGTAGCAGCCATCCGGTATTTTTACTTGTATGCCAGTGTTAATCAAAGCTTTGCCCCGTTTCAAAACGATGGCTTCCTCAGCGCTAAAAAGGTCGTACCCTGCAGCCGTTGTGGAGGCTCTCTGTGGGCTTTCGCTAGTTTAGTTGCTTTACAAAACTGGAGCACAAATTTCTGTTTCACTAAGGGTACTTCACTCTTGTGTGCCTGAGATTGTGTTCTAGTCTTTTGTGCCTTCCCAAATAAGGGACTAGGAAGTCTAGCCGCTAAGGCTTCTAACCTTATTTCTCTTGTCCCTGCCTGGGGTTGAGTGGACTTCTGGCCAGGTTTGTTAAGACCCTTTTCCATTTTCTGATAAAATGGCGGCCAATCTCGTCCCAAGACAATCTCCCAAGGTAGTTTTGGAACAATAGCCATTAACATCTGCTGTTTTGTTCCTAACCCACTCACTGATATACTGTGTAAGGGATAGTGTGAGGCTGCGCCGTGCACGCACCTTATACGCACCTGGCCTTCTGCTTGACTCGGGGCTGACTGATGGCGCTCCTCAATGGCTTCCCAGAGCTTGCGTGAAACCATGCTCTGGTCAGCCCCCGAGTCAAGTAGTGCCAGTGCTTCAATACCTTCTACCTGGACCTGTAGAAGAAATCCTTCCTGGCTTGGCTCCTCGGCTCCTGACACCAGGCCTGTTCTTTCAGGGCAGCTCCTCTGAAAATGTCCAGTTTTCCCACAGGCAAAACACTTCCCTTTAGGTACATACAAAACATTGTCATTATCATGTTTCTCAACATTAGACATTTTAGCATTAAACATGTTACCCTTTGAACATTTTCCTATTTTGCTAAAATTCGTCATACCAGCTGCTCACAACACACCTACCCTTGAGGTGTCAGCCATCTCTGCTTCAAAATATCTTTCTGCAAGATTGGCTGCCTCATCAGTGGTTCGGCAGTTCTGAAGTGTAAGAAAGGTTTTCACTTCAGTAGGAACAGCTTGCATAAACTGTTCTAAAACAATTATATCCACTACTGATTCTAGCGTTCTCCCTTCCGGAGTTAACCACTTTCCGGCTAGACTTTTTAGCCTTTGAGACAGGGCCTTAGGGGTCTCCCGAGGCTTTATCCTAGCCTCCCTAAACATTCTTCTGTAATGCATAGGAGTTAACCCTAGCCTGTCCTTGACTGCTCTTTTTACCTCTGCATAGTCAGAGGCAAGGACAGCAGGCATAGCCTTATAGGCAGATAGGGCCTCGCCTGTGAGCGACATTGCAAATCTTGTTGCCCACTGCTCCACTGGCCACTTTAAAGCTGCGGCTATGCGCTCAAAAGTGTCTATGAAATCATCAGGATTATCATATGGATTCAACTGTCCTAGTGAAAAAGCACTGTGAGAGTTCAGTCCTACCCCCTGGACTATAGAGGGGATGGCAGCTTCTGCATCCATCGGCTTCCTTAAGAGCTCCTCCATTGTGTCCATAAGCGGCTTCTGCTGTTCCCTCATGGTCATTGCAGTCTGCTCCTGGAAATATCAGACCAATTCAACCTGTTTGTCCCATTGCGCCTGCATCCAGCGCATGACGTCCTGCGGCTCCATCCTCGGAGTCTGCGTCCCTGAGCCTTCGTGTAGGTTTCAGCCTGTGAGAAAGGTTACTGCGTCAGCACCACCTGGCCGATCTGCCAGCGAGAAATCGTCCCGACGGCTCTCCCGGTCTGGAAGCAGTTTTCTCCAGGGGTAAGTAGTTTTTGTAGTAATGTCCTTTTAATCCTTAAGGCCAAAATCCGAAAAACTACGCCATTTGTCACCCACCTCTAGGTTCCCAGAGGCATAAAGCATGGGAGCTACAGTGGGGCCTCTTCTTAAACAGCGAGGGTGTCTCAAGCAGGTGTTGAAATGCCCCCTGGGATTTGTAGTCCCACAAGCTAATCTAAGAGTGTAGTTGCAGTCGAGTAGCAAGGCTTCAAAAGAAGTCTTTTTATTTACCCGTCCCGGGTGAATTTCAGCACATATGAACAAAGGACAAAAACCATACTTCTGGTATGAAATAAAGGCAAACTACTATAACAAAAATAAATACTTGTATCTTCAGCCTGACAAAACAAAGGTAGTGCAAAACAATCCTTATCCTTAAAACAAGCACATTTCTTCACTTCTGTTTCCTTAAACAGATTCTCTCTCTGGCCAGTTCAGCACAGTGAAGAAATATCATCTGAAATTATTAGTGTACAATCCATGTAGGATTCAGCAGGTGTTTCATCACAAAAATCACACTGCATATCCTCACATGTTTCCCCGGAGCTATCTTCTATAGGATTGTAACTCAGGCTACTTTTAAACAATCCCTCTTCTCTGTTAAGAGGGCTCCCCTCCTCCTCTCTACCGGAGTAAAATGGGAGGTTACCACACACTGCAGAGTTTCCTTTCTGAGAGCCACACACTCTTGGGTAAGAGTAGAAAAAACTCTGACTTTCAGCTTCCCTTCTATTATGAGGAATAAGCCTACCTTCTGGCTTGGTTTTCACAGAGCTTCTGGGCACAGGAAACTTAACGGAGCTTTTCTCAAATGAAAGCCTCTCACTGCCTTTCTCTTTCCATTTCTCTTTGGGCACAAAAGTATCCTCCAGATAAAAACTTTTGCCTTCCTGGTACCTGTTCTTAGGAAGATTCTTTCCCACAGCTTTTCTCAGCTTGCCTTCAGAAATACCTCCGTGGCTCAGACCACCGGGCTTTTGTTCAGTCCTGCACTGCTCCCTGAAACAAATCCCTGGTATTCTCTCCTGGGTTTCTTCCTGTAGGATTCTGTGTGAGTCTCCTTGTGAAGCTCTGACCTCGTGTCCAGCTCTCTGGTCAAGTTTGCAATCAGCTCTCCTGTTGCCTCCCCAACCGGCTCCTTCCTCTGCTCTAACTCTGACCTCTGGTGAGTGATTTTTAACTGCATCACTCTTGGTGTTTCTCTGAGCCTCACCTCCCCCCAGCTGTCCCTCATTACCTAATGGGCTATGAGGTAATCTACTGCTTGGGCGTGCTCTTATACCTGGTACTTCAGTTTGTGTTCGTTGCCCATAGCAACCCTGGTCCATGTGCTGTTCTAACCTGTCACTATTAGAACTGCTCTGCTCAGATTTTCCTATTTCCATAGGTACTATTTGATCCACCTCATGACAATATATATATATATATATATATATATATATATATATATACATATACATTGTTAATATATATATAACTGTAAAACCCATGTATATGCCCATGTATATAACTGTAAAACCCATGTATATGCATACATATATATATATATATATATATATATATATATATATATATATATATATACATGGGTTTTACAGTTATATACAGTCATAGGTTTTTACAGTTATTTTACAGTCATAGGTATGGTTCTGGCCCAACAACCCTGGAGGGCTGTCTTTTGCAGGAAACAAAATTTGCTGTAGAATCTCTATGGGTAGCTGGTCCTACAGCCATTCTTCATGGCTGAGCCATCTGTCCCCCCACTGCCTCACATACAAAAAGGTTGATTGTGCGCCCTTTGGTATATACCACTTTGACCTGGAGAGGGCAGTATATTAGGCAGTGCTACATAAACCTCATGCGAGTCTAGCCACCCCTCTGCCCTGATAACAGGTGACCATGGCAGCCACATTGTAACACTGGCATGCACTAATCTGGGTGGTTCCAGGTCCCATTGGGCCAGATGTGACTGGGGGATACAGATAGACACAGAATTACGTTAGGTTGCACTGCAAGAAACACTTGTCACACACTGACAGTGATGGGGATTTACAGCAGGACCTATCTCTAGCACCACATGTACTGTGGACCAGGTGCTAGGCGTCCATCCTAACCCTCAGGGTGAACACAGAACCTGCACAGTGGCATGGGCTTTAGCTACTCTGTGCCAGTATCACACACTGCCAGTTCTTCTTACCATACTGAGGTACTGGAGAGGTGCATACTCCATTTGGTGATCAGCTGTAGACTGCTGTTCTGCATGTGCATTGCATCATGGATACTGGTGGGGTTGCCCTATCCTGACATACATAGCAGACATTTTGTGTGGTGACCTGCAGTCTGTCTGTATCCAGCCATTGCTGTGAGAGACTGGATAGAGGTATAGCCTACTGGTTAGTAAAATGACATTCTAGGCAATGGTCATGGGTTCAATTCCTCTTTGTTCTCTCTTTTTATGCCTGTCCTACTCTAATAATGTTCATGCCTGTCACAGTCATATCTTTGCAGATCTGTGATGCCAGCCCATAACACCCTCACCACAGTTGCCAACAATCCTTCAGTCCATCTATCTGTGACTGTCAGCTGCGTAGAGTCCTGTCTACCTGTGCAGGCTGCTACCCCATGTCCTGCACTGGTACCCTGTTCTGCATTGCGGCTCTTCATGCTTGCCTCACCTGTGCTTGATCTGCATGGCACCACTACTCCTCTGTCCTCCTATCATTGCACCTATCCTGCCACCTCAGCCTCCACTGGGGGAACACGTATTCTCATCCTCTGCCACCCACTGTCATTGCAGTACGTTACATTGCCAACACCCTGTGTTAGGGTTACATCTGTTTTTATGCCTTACAGATCATGCATGTCTACTTGAAGCACCTTGCAGCCCTTAGGACACTGTATGTTAGGGCACCTTACTGCCCTTGGGCACCATAACTTAGGGCAGCGTAACATTGTTAGGGCACCTTAACCTAAGGTACCTTACCCTAGGGTGCCTTCTAAGGTGCCTTAGCATAGGGTGCCTTATAAGGCGCCTCAACCTAAGGGATGTCAATTCAAGGCGCCTAGGCATCTAAGGTGCCCAGAATTAACGCGCTGTACGGTAACACGCCTTACAGCTCTTAGGACGCCTTGAATTAACACTCCTTAGGTTGAGACGCCTTGGGCCACGACGCCTTAATGCAAGGCACCCTAAGGGTTATACAGTGCCTTAGGTTAAGGTACCTTATAGGGCACTTTGGGTTAGGGCATCTATAAGGCACTTTAGGCTAAGGTGCCTTAGCCTATGGTGCCTTATAGGGCGTCTTAGCCTAGGGTGCTTTATAAGGTGCCTTATATGGTGCCTTAAGCTAAGGTGCCGCCTAAGGTGCCTTTGCCTAAGGTGCCTTATAGGGCGCCTTAGCCTAGGGTGCCTTATGGGTTGTCTTGACTTAAGGTGCGTTAAGGCGCGTAACAGCGTGCCTTGAGTTTGCTCGCCTTAATGTAACGTGCCTTGTCAGCCTTAACGTGCCCTGTTGGTCAGCCTTAACGTGCAATGCAATGTTAACGTGCGCAAGGTACCCTTTACTGCACATTAACAGCCCATTGCTCCCTTTACACCGGAACGCCCTTTCCTTATATGGCATCGGTAACGTTACCACTGCACTTATCACCAGTAACGTTACCGCCACTTAGTGAACATACCCCAAAATTCCCAGATGAAATAAATGACTGCTTCTTGGAGCAGCTGGTTCATGAACTGACCAGAGGGGAAGCAATATTGGACCTAGTCCTTAGTGGAACACCATACCTGGTGCAAGAGATAAGGGTGTTGGGGTCACTTGGCAATAGTGATCATAGCATGATCGTGTTTGATTTAATTAGTTGAGGAGGGAAGGTAAGGAAATCCACAGTACTGCCTTTTAACTTTCGAAAGGGAAACTATGATAAAATGAGCAAAATAGTTAAGAAAAAACTAAAAGGAGCAGTTGCAAAGGTTAAAGACTTATTTATTTTATTTATTTATTTATTTAAGGTTTTTCTATACCGCACTATTCGGTATCAGCACGGTTTACAATGAACAAGTTTGTACAATGAGGAACAGCCATACATTGAACTTACATAGAACAGGGAATTTAAACATGGATAACAGGTGAACTTTATACATAGTATACAAAGGGAGATTTAAACAAGGGTAACAGGTGAACTTTATACATTATATACAAAGGGATTGCATCACATCTAAGTCTATGATACAGGCCCTAAGGGGGATAGATGGAAGAGGTGAAGAGTTTTCGTCGGAAACTGGTTAGGCAGCGTTGGATTGTTAGACTATAAGATCATGTGATACTGTCTAGGTGATGCTGTCGGAGTTACCAAAGTGTTGTATAAATAGGTGCTGTTTGAGGGCTTTTCTGAACTGGGGGAGGTTATTTATGGTGTGGATTTCTGTTGGGAGGGAATTCCAGCATGAAGGGGCGAATAAGGCAAAGGCACGCTTTCTAGTGGATTTGTTGCATTTTGTGATGGCTTTACATCAAACTTGGGTGTTGTTTAAAAATACTATGTAGTAAAGGCTGTTAGTATAGCTGGGTTTAAAAAAGGTTTGGAGAAGTTCCTGGAGGAAAGGTCCATAAACCATTATTAAGAAGGGACCCAGGATATCAATGCTTGACCCAATACAAGCATTGTGGAACCTGTGTCTTTTGGGGAAACTGCTAGGTACGTATGACCTAGATTGGCCACTGTTGGAAACAGGATACTGGACTTGATGGACCTTGGTCTGATCAAGTATGGCATATCTTATGTTCTTATGCGCATTCATGTTTATAAGCTACTACTGTGGATCAGCAACTGGTTAAAAGATAGAAAGTAGAGGGTAGGGCTAAATGGCCAATTTTCCCAATGGAGAAAGGTGAATAGTGGTGTACCCCAGGGATCTGTGCTGGGTCCGCTGCTTTTTGACATATTCATAAATTCACGATGCAAGGTTCCACATTAGGAACCACCACCCAGGAAAAAGATTTAGGCACCATTGTGGATAACATGTTAAAACCCTCGGCCCAGTGTGCAGCGGCAGCCAAGAGAGCAAATAGAATGATAGGTATCATAAGGAAAGGAATGGAAAATAAATCAAAAGATATTATAATGCTTCTATATCGTTCCATGGTGAGACCGCACTTTGAATATTGTGTGCAATTCTGGTCGCCGTATCTTAAAAAGGATATAGTGATATTAGAAAAGGTTCAGAGAAGAGCTTCCAAAATGGTAAAGGGAATGGAAGGATACTCCTATGAAGAAAGGCTAAAAAGGTTAGGGCTCTTTAACCTGGAAAAGAGACGGCTGAGGGGAGATATGATAGAAGTCTATAAATTAATGAACGTAGTGGTTTGGACAAGTTTCTGGAGGAAAGGTCCATAAACCATTATTAAGAAGGGGCCCAGGATATCAATGCTTGACCCAGTACAAGCATTATGGAACCTGTGTCTTTTGGGGAAACTGCTAGGTACGTATGACCTAGATTGGCCACTGTTGGAAACAGGATAGTGGGCTTGATGGACCTTGGTCTGACCCAGTATGGCATATCTTATGTTCTTATGTAAAAGCTTACATTCTCTACTGCAGACCCTGTTACAATGTGTACTAATCAAAACCTCTAGGTACCTAATTACACAGTAGAGTGTTTAATTTCTTCCAGATGCCAGAGTTAGAAAAAATAGAATCAATTTGTTTACATCATTTATCTCTGATCTGACAGTCCAAGGAGAATAAAATATATAAATGCCTCATGAGCAGCATATTCAATGAGAATTTATCTCCTGTCTCCTGCTTGCTTTCTGACACAGGAAGGTTATCTTAACAAGCAGCTTCGTACATTCCTCTGGTTAGTATCTGATTAATACCAACAAGTCTTTGTTTATGAAGTAATAATGAAGATATTCATATGTAAGTAAGAATAAAGCTCTGTCACAAATCCTCTTTTATATGTTATTCCATGACCCATGATGTTTCTGAATTCTCACAACATAAAATGATAATGCATTTATTACCCTTAATTAATTTCAGAAGACTCTATTAATGGCTGGTATTTTATAATATTAACTATAATGTTTCTTAAATATAGGTTTGCAAATTAAATTATTATTAGTAGTAGTAGATTTCAGATTGATATTTCAAAGCATTTATTCATACTTTCATACTTTGGACACATCATGCAAAAAGAGAAATCATTGGAGAAAGATATAATGCTTGGCAGGGTAGAAGGTCACCGTAGAAGAGGAAGACCGGCTATGGATACCACTCTATGAACAATGAGCTGCTTGGCTGAAGACCGAACGAAGTTTAGGTCAACTATCCAAAGGGTCGCCAGGAGTTGACACCGACTCGACGGCACTTAACAACAACATTCAGTCAGGGGGAGGCAGCAAACAACTAAATGCTTTTTGATAAATAAAGGGAGAATATCCAAAGGCCTTAACAGGATTTGCAGACCTGCAAATTGCATAAATACCATTCACCGGGATATTCAGCGGCAGCAACCCCGTTAGTTCTCCTGAATATCCCTGATTTGTAACCACTAAATGCCCCAATGCTAAGCGTTTAGTGTCAAGGCATTTAGGGGGTGGAGAGGGGAAGCACCATAGGTTAACTGGATAGTGGCAATATTCAGCTGCTGCACGGTTAATCCTAACTGGGTAAAGTTAGAACAGCTGATTGGCTGTCCTAACTTTAGCATAGAAACATAGAAACATGATGACAGAAAAAGACCACAAGGCCCATCTAGTCTGTCCTTCCATAACAGGTTTTGCAATATGGCCAGGGGCTGATCACCACTGACTGGATAGCAACACAATCCAGGCAACCCAGATATTCACTGCCAGTGCCCAAATATGGCTCTGCCATTCAATATCCAGGGTGAATTTATAGTGGCGACGGCCAGCTACTTTAAGTGTGCTGGTTGTCACTGCTGAGAATCCCCCTAAAATGTGTACCATAGTTTTACATATAACTTTCATTATTTTTATTCTCAAAATGGTGAAAGTAATATGTCCAGAAAAGAGGTAGGTTCACTTAATTACAGCTTTCTATTTCCTAACTTTACTTCAATAGTCTGTCCATTCCACATCTGTCTCAGTCCTTTACCAGCATCCTATCCCCCTCTCCTTCACCAACTTTCTAGTCCGCCATCTCCTCCATCTGTACTCATCTACCACATTCTGCCTCTCATCCCTTAATCAGCCCTAGCTCATTCCCTAGCACTCATCCTGTCTCTATCTCCAAGCCCTTTCTTATGTCTTGAAGGACTACCAAAAGGGACTGCCTCGTACTGCTGGAAAGAAATCTGCACTTGGAAAGAAATCTGCACTTTACCTTCTGAAAAATTCTCTAAATCTTGTGGAAAAGGGAATTCTCTGTGTATTTTAGTATCTAGTGTATTTGTGAAGTCAGTCAGGGCTTAGTACCACCAGAGAGCTTTAAATTTAAATTAAATTCAAATTAAATAAGCTTAGCAGAGAAGGAAGGACAAGGTAAATATTCTTTGAGAAGAAAAAAATTAATTCTTTAATGAATGGAGTGGAACGGGTAAACATACATTGATTATTTACATCATCAGAATATAGGAAGACTAGGGGACATGCAATGAAGCTACAGGGTAAACTACTTAAGACTAATAAGAGAAAATATTTTTTCACTTAACATATAATCAAACTCTGGAATTTGCTACCAGAGGATGTAGAAAAAGCTGTTAGTGTAGCTGGGTTTAAAAAAGGTTTGGACAAGTTCCTGGAGGAAAGGTCCATAATTAAAAAGGACCCAGGATATTTATTTATTTAGACAGTTTTTGTATACTGTCTTATCCGTCAATCAAAGCAGTCACAACACAAGTGGGGGATACATTTAACATGCGGGGATATGAGACACATACACTAATACTTACAGGGAACATGGGCAATGGAGGGTTAAGTGGCTTGCTCAAGACCACAAGGAGCATCTGTGGGACTAGAAACCCCAGTCCTTCCGGCCCAAGGTTGCTGTCCTCTAGTGGGATTTGAACCCCCAACCTTCCGGCCTGAAGTACCTTGCCCCAACCACTAGGCTACTCCTCCCTATCACTGATTGACCCAATACAAGCATTTTGGAACCTGTGTCTTTTGGGGAACCTGCTAGGTACCTCTGTCCTAAATTGGCCACTGTTGGAAACAGGATACTGGGCTTGATGGACCTTGGTCTGATCCAGTATGGCATATCTTATGTTCTTATATAAAAACTCTGTATATTCTTTCCACCTTTTCTTGATCTTCTCAGCATCATTCATCATAGAGCCTTGAGCATCTTGTAACATTCCAATTTGAGGCTGGAACCTTTTCTTTAACTCTTGTAACTTTAGGAAAGCCAATCTTGTTCTTTCTCTAACAGTTTCTGCTTCTGTTTCCTTGCATGCATCCTTGTCTGGTCTTTCTGCAAGTAGGAAATCTCTGTTGAGTTCTGTGATTGCCTCTCTTTCTCCTTTGGCTTTAGCTTCTCTGCATTTCTGGGCAATTTTCAGAATTTCTTCCATCTTCCATTTTGGCCGTTTTTCCTTTTTCATCTTTTGTAGATACTTCTCGCTTTCTTTCAACACAATGTTATTGATGTCATTCCATAGCTCTTTTGGGGCTCTGTCATTTGTATCTAAAGCAGCAAATCAATTTTGCAGGCAGTCTTTAAATTCCAGTGGTCAAGGTCATATTTTGCTACATTCATGAATGGCTTGCTCTTTTTCAACTTTAGCTTGAGTTTGCATACTAGTAGTTAGTGATCTGTACCACAGTCAGCTCCAGGTTTTATCTTTGTTGATGTTATAGAGCTTTTCCATCATTGATTCCACAGATGTAGTCAATTTGATTTTTGTACAATCTATTGGGTGAAGTCCATGGGTACAGTCGCCGCTTGTGTTGCTGGAAGAAGATTTTTGAGATGAATAGATCATTGGTCTTGCAGAATTCTATCAGCCTTTTTCCAGCTTCATTTCTGTTGCAAAGTCCATATTTTCCATCCATTTTGCCTTCTTCTTTGTTGCCAACCTTTGCGTTGCAGTCACCCATGAAAATCAGGATATCCTGTTTGCATGTTCTGTCAATTTCAGCTTATTCTTGTTCATCAATTTTATCCTCTTCTGCAGCTGTTGTTGGGGCATATATTGAATTATAGCTGTGTTGAAAGGCATTCCCTCATAGACAAACAGAGATTAAGCATTCACTGACTGCATTGCATTTCATTACTGTTTCATTACTGTTCTTGCAAGTTTCTTCGTTATTATAAATGCAACACCATTTCCTCTTTGTCTTTCATTTCCAGCATAGTAGTTCATGTGATCATCTGATGTGAAGTGCCCGATACCAGTCCATTTCTGTTCGCCGACACCCAACAGATCAAGTTGTACATATTCCATTTCATTCTTGACCACCTCCAACTTCGTACATTCCATGTCCCAATATGTAAGACATCTTTGCAGCTTCTGACTCTCATTTCATGCACAGCTACATCAGCAGTCAGACGTCCCGAGGGCTTTGATCCAACCACATCATAAATGCTGGCTTTACCCTGAAAAGTCTTCAGCTCCTCCCCAGTAGCTAGTTGAGTGTCTTCCGACCTGGGGTCTCATCTTCCAGCACTATAGTGCAATTTGTTTTGTTGTGACTTTCCATTGGGTTTTCATGGCAAGATACAGAAGTAGATTGCCAGGCCTTTCCTCCATGCAGTTTAAGTTTAGTGTTGTTGCTGCTGCCGTTGTCACAGAAATGTGATCCTCCGCCGCCAACACCATCCCATTCTGCTGCTGCCCAGATGGGTTTTCATGGCAAGATACAGAAATAGATTGCCAGGCCTTTCCTCTGCGCAGTTTAATTTTAGTGTTGTTGCTGTTGTCACAGAAATGTAATCCTCCGCCGCCAACACTGTCCCATTCTGCTGCTGCTCAGATGGGTGGTTTGTCTTGGTCTGGCACCTAAGCTGAGACCTGTCCATCTTGAGAGATCCTGCCAGTAGTTAACAGGGCCAGCCCGTCTATTGTAAGAGAATGTTGCTCACACAGGGCCCCGTGCTTCAGGGGGCCCGGTGCCAACAACATCCCGCACTGAATGGCAGGCAGGGCGATTTTAGAGGGAACCGGAGAGGCCCCGACTCACCTCTAACAGCTGATGAAGTGAAGCGCATCTTTTTTCTTCACTTTGGCAGCTGTACTGAAGTTTAGAGCGCTGCTGTGCTGTGCGCTGGGAAACAGGAAGTCTCCTTTGACTTCAGCGCGGCAGCATCATAAACTTCAGTACAGCTGCTGAAGTGAAGGAAAAAGATGCTCTTTGCTTTGGCAGCTGTTAGAGGGAGCTGGGGCCTCTCCGGCTCCGGCTCTTCGGGAGGGGAGGGGGGGGGGCTTGGACTGGAAATGGGCTGGGGGGGCTTGAACTGGAAATAGCTGATGGGGAACGGGGCTTGGAATGGAAATGGGCTGTGTGTGGGGGAGAGCTAAGAATAGAAATGGGCTGTGGAGGGGGGCTTGAACTGGAAATAGCTTGGTCTGGAAATGGGATGACTGGGGGGAGCTAGGACTGGAAATGGGCTGACGGTGGGGCTGACATTGGGAATGAGCTGATGGAGGGGCTAGGATAGGCCTGGAAATGGGCTGTTGGGGGGCTAGGATTTGAAATGGGCTGGGGGGGTTTGGATTGAAATGGACATGGAGGGGCTAGGACTGGATATAGGCTCATAGGGGGCTTGGATTGGAAATGGGCTGAGTGGGGGGGGGTAGCTAGGACTGGAAATGGGCTGGGGGGGGGGCTTGGACTGGAAATTGGCTGAGTGGAGGGGAACTAAGACTGGAAATGGGCTGATGGTGGGGCTAGGAAAGTACTGGAAATGGGCTGATGGGGGGCTGGGATTGGAAATGAGATGATGGAGGGGTTAGGATAGGACTGGAAATGTGCTAATGGGGGAGCTAGGGTTGGAAATGGGCTGATGGGGGGCTAGGATAGGACTGAAAATGGATGGGGGAGCTAGGACTGGAAATGGGCTGATGGGGGGACTTGGATAGGACTGGAAATGTGAGCTAGGACTGGAAATGGGCTGATAGTGGGGCTAAGATAGGACTGGAAATGGACTGATGGGGGGGGCTAGGGTTGGAAATGGGCTGATGGGGGGTTGGATTGGAAATGGGCTGATGGGGGGTCTAGGATAGGACTGGAAATGGATGGGGGAGCTAGGACTGGAAATGGGCTGAAGGGGGGGCTAGGGCTCTAAATGGGCTGATGTGACTAGAAGGGAGCGGATGCTGTGTGGGGCTGGAAGGGAGGACTAGAATGGGATGGGATGGGATGGGATGGGGCTGGGAGAATGAAATGGAGAGGGGAAAAATATTTTGTGTGGGAGGGAAGAAAAATCTATGACTGGCCAGATATTAGGAGAGTAAGTGGGGACTGAGGATGGAGGGGTAAAATTTGAGTGGATGAAAAAGGAATAAAGAAAGAGATGGAGGAAAGAGCAAAAGGAGAAAGATCAGTATGTTAAAGCAGATGTAGGGAGAGAATGGAAAAAAACTAGAAAAGAGATGAAAGGACAAATGGACAGCAGACAATGGAGAGATAGCAGAAGACAAGAAGAAACGAAAAGAAAGTGACTGGAGCAATTGCAACTGAAAAATAAAATGCACAAACAACAAAAGGTAGAAAATACTTTTTTATATTGAATTTATTAACTGGAATATGTCAGCTCTGGGAAATGTGCGTCTTTAACATCTGCATTTTGTTTAGTACAAGTGGAAATTAATTTATAGTTATATTTCTGCAGTGTTGTTGTACATTCCAAGTTTGGCTTTTGGGGTTCCCAGTTTAATTATTGTCTTCCTATTTTTAGATTGTGATCCCTTGTTCTTTGTTCGGTGATGGTCTGTGTTCTGCATGTGTAACCGAGCTGAGGTATTCGGTTTATGTAGTTTATATTTGACAGTGTAACTTGTTCTTTTTCCCCAGTAGGAGATGTATTGGTATTCTCTGAGATGTACTGGTTTAATATTTGCAATGTTGCCTTTTGATAAGTAGAGTATGGTGCTTTATGAGTCCTGGTAGTATTGTTATGATATGGTGGGTTTACTATGGGTTCTAAATGGGCAGTGTTTTTAGTACTTCCTAATGTGCCTGGCGGTTGGCACAGGAGTATAGTAATGTAGAAACCTTTTAGTCTTTCTTTATCCATACACTCATTAAGAGGCACGTTTACTAAAAGTTAGTGCATGTTAACATTATGCAAATATTTATGCAAATGAGACCCTGCACTGAGTCTCCGCACATGGCCCCGCACCCCCCTTGGGTTGCTCCTGGTAGTTAAACCATCGATAGCTTAGCCCTCAGTATCACTGAGACACACAAGCCCTCACAGCATAACAAGCTGCAAACCAAGTGAGGGGGAATTATGATAGAGATCTATAAATTGATGAATGAAGTGGAATGGGTAAACGTAGATCAGTTGTTTATGCCATCAAATAGTAGAACGACTAGGGGACACTCAATGAAGTCACAATGTAACCCATTTAAGACTAATAAGAGAAAATATTTTTTTACTCAATGCGTAATCAAACTCTGGAATTCGTTACCGGATGTTGTAAAAGCTGTTAGTGTAGCTGGGTTTAAAAAGGAATTGGACAAGTTCCTGGAGGAAAGGTCCAAATCCACTGTTAGTTCCAATACAAGCACTGTGGAACCTATATAACTTTTAAGGAACCTGACAGGTACCTGTGACCTGGATTGGCCATTGTTGGACACAGGATACTGGGCATTATGGACCTTGGTCTGATCCAGTATGGCATTTCTTATGTTCTTATTTACCCTATCCAGGCTTCTATTTCCCCTTTCATTTCTTCTATTTTCCCCTCTTTTATCTCCTTCAAGGAACACCTGTCTCTTCCTGTAGCTCTCCATCCACTTCATAGAACTCTGTCCTTTTCAACTGTCCCCTTCATATTTTCTCCCCTCCCCATATTTCTGCACTTGGTGTCACAACTCTACTCATACTCACACTGTCCTCCAGTGGGATTTGAACCCCCATCCTTCTGGCCTGAGGCAACTTGCCCCAACCTCTAGGCCACTCCTCCCTCGCATCTTTCTCCTGATTATGACTTTGCTTCTTTCCCACTCCTCATAATCTCTCTACCCCTCTCCCTTCTCACTCTTTCAGCATCTCCCTTTTTCCCACCCTGACCTTAGTATTTGCCAACATCAGCCTCTTTTCAGTCTCAGGAGCCCAGCCCTATAATTAGCTCCCTTCCAGTCCCAACTCCCCACTGCCAGTCTTCTTCCAGTCCCAGTCCTTTTCCAGACCCATTCCCCCAGACCTGGTACAAGTCCATTTCCACTGTCAGCCCCAGTGCCAGCCCCCCACCCCAGCCCCAGTATCAGCCCATTTCCAGTATCCATCCATTTCCAGTCCCATATCCCAGTCCCAGTGTCTCACCTCGTAAGCTGGCTCTGATAGCATCAGACCATTTAGCTGTTTTAACATCCCAGTACCATCTGTATAAATTTTGTAAACAATAAGGACAGTCAAGTTATGAGTTCATTGGCTTGCCAGTGAATGTATAACTTGTTTTGACTATCAGTCCCATATAAGAATAAACATCACATTAGTTGTTTAAATGGGGGCCCTACTGGTGGATATTGACTGCTTTAGTTCATAATAAATTGTCTGTGTACTATCTAATTTATGGTTGTTTTCTTGGAAGCAAATTGTTAGTAAAACGTCAGAAAATTCAGATCTAAAAAACAGAAAATAATAGTCTGGATGCCTGTTCAATTATGGTTAATGTAGATGAGACAAACAGGACTCTCTTCATATGTAGAAAGCCTGGGAGTCAAATTAGACTCACCTTTCAAACAGATGATACATACTAACATAGTACATGATGGCAGATAAAGACCAGTATGGTCCATCTAGTCTGCCCAGCAAGGCAGCAAGAGTAGGTGCACCTTCCGCTCCATGCAGGTCACTCCTACCCATGCCTTTGTTTAGGGCTATACTCACCGCTCCGTGTAGGTCACCCCTATTTGTTTTATTTTGATTTTATCCTGTTGCTATAAAGGGTCAATCCCATGCCATTTTGAATTCTGTCACTATTAGCCCCCACCACTTCCATCGGGAGGGCATTCCAAGCATCCACCACCCTTTCAGTGAAAAAGTATTTCCTGATATTGCCTTTCATTTTACCCCCTTGTAGCTTCATGTTATGCCTTCTAGTTTTATAGCTTCTCCGTCTTTGGAAGAGGTTTGTTTGTTCATTAATACTCTTTAAGTATTTAAAGAACTGAATAATCTCCCCTGTCCCTCCTCTTCAAATCTTTTCTCATAAGTCTTCTGATGCAGGCTCCAAATCATTTTGGTCGCCTTCCTCTGAACCATTTCCACTCTTTTTATATCCTTTGCAAGATATGGTCTCCAAAACTGAACACAATATTCCATGTGAGGCCTCTTTGTATGCAACCTAGCATCCTTCTGGCTTTTGCCACTGCCTTGTCACATTGTTTCGCCACCTTGAGATCCTCAGAAACAATCATAATGCTTTCTTCAAATTAAGTATAGTAAGGAGGTTCTGCTTAATTTTGGATAGAAAATTATTCTAGACAATGACACTGTTGGTTATAATATTGCAACTGTACTATAATAGCCAACATACATATGAGCCGCTATAGAAGGCTCACACTTAGAATAAAAGTAGTCCTGAACAGAGCAGCCAAAAGTGGTATGGGGATGCTCTAGATTGTCTTTGATAACCTGAAAGTTACACTCATTGTGTTGGCTACTAAGATTTCAGTATTGACGTTTCATGTGTGAAGGAGAAATGCTCCTTTTTACTTGACATGGTGAACACCTGTTTTAGAGATTACAGTTCCTTTCTTTAAAGAGATAGGTAAAGTAGGGACTTACAGTAGTAGTATTTTACACATTGTTCCATGTTCAACAAGCTATTAGGAAGTCCCTTTGGGACTTGCTTCTTTTAGAGATTAAAGTAGAATGGAATGTATTTACTCAATGGAGAAAGATGAATAGTGGACCCCAGAAATCTGTGCTGGGTCCTTCTGCCTTTTAACATTTTTAAAAATGACCTGGAAATTAAAATAACGAGTGAGGTTATCAAATTTGCAGATGACACCAAATTATTCAAAGTTGTTAAAACACAAGAGGATTGTAAAAACTTGCAAGAGGAACTTGATAAATTGGGAGACTGAGCAGCCAAATGGCAGATGGCATCTTACAAGTCTGTGCAGCGCTGTGTATGACTGGTAGTGCTCAGTAGTAGTAGTAGTAGACAAATGCAAAGTTATGCACTTAGGGAAGAACAACCCAAGCTATAGTTACATGATGCAAGGATCCATGTTAGGAACCACCAACCTGAAAAAGGATTTGGGCATCATCATGGATAATACATTGAAACCCTCCTCCCAGTGTGCAGCCGTGGCCAAGAAAGCAAATAGAATGCTAGGAATCATAAGGAAAGGAATGGAGAATAACCAAGGATATTATAATGCCTCTGTATTGCTCCATGCTGCGACCACACCTTGAATATTGTGTGCAGTTCTGATCACAATATCTTTAAAAGGATATGGCAAAATTAGAAAAGGTAGAGAAGAGAAAAAAAATGGTAAAGGGGTTGGAAGGATATCCCTACGAGAAAAGGTTTAAAGTGTTAGAGCTCTTCAACTTGGAAAAGAAATGGCTGAGGGGAAATATGATAGAGGTCTATAAAATAAAGAATGGAGTAGAACAGGTAAATATTGATTGGTTGTTTACCCATTCAGAAAGTAGAAAGACTAGGGGACATGCAACAAAGTTACAATGTAATCATTTAACACTAATAAGAGAAAATATTTTTTCACTCAATGCGTAATCACCATCCTCCTCCCCTGATGACCTCGCAACCATAATTGACCTTTCCTGTAACCCCAAGAACACTCACAGGCCAAACTGGATATTGGGAGACTTTAACCTACCAGCTCTTCAAAATACTGACTCCAAAGCCCTCCTTGAAGCACTCGACGAACTTGGCTATGAACAGATAGTTGAGACACCCACCCACGACCAGACATAAGCCCGAACTACAACTTTGATCTAGATATCACCCCAGTCCCATGGTCTGACCACAACCTAATCAAGTTCCAGATACCCATGTTTCAGGACAGCAACCTGCCCAGGAAAGCAGCCGAAAACTCATCTTCACCCAAAGGACGGTTCAGGCCATTCGACAAAGAGGCGATCCTCAACGAAGTCCTTCCAAACCTCAAGCTAGAGTTGCCCAACCTGGATGAAATGATGGCCACATGGAATAACAGTCTGAAGTCCTTTGCATGCCTACCTGCCTCAAATAAGCCAACTACCCCAGACAAGACACCAAGAGGCAGGAAATCTGCACGATGGTACTCCACGGAGCTACGGTGCTCACTAATTCGCCTTAGGAAACTAGAAAGAAGATGACGGTGCTCCCGGTCCCTAACTGACCAGGCAGCCTACACCATCCACCTAATCGCACACCGAGACTATATATCAGTGAAAATGAAAGAATACCACTCCGAACTCCTGAGCCACTCACTAAACAAACATCATGACCTCTTCAACTTAGTGAAGACCCTGACGAAAAAAACGTCGCCCACCCAGACTACAATGTTACACCCGCAGGAATAAACAGACTACATACTAGCCAAGTCCAGCAACATCAGCGTAGCCACACAATCAACTCCTGGTCACAACCCATACCAACTACTGCTGCTGAACTCACTCACAACACCATCAGCCAGAGGCATCGAGGACATCATTGCAACCATCAACCCCACCACCGCTCCAAACGACCCCTGTCCAGCATATTGGATAAGATCTTTGCGCAAAGAACTCAGTCCAACTCTAGCCAGGATCATGGAGCGGTTCTTCTCCATAGGAACATTCCCAGCATACCTCAAGCAGACGTCAATCCAGCCCCTTCTGAAGAACAACAAGCTGAACCCACAGAAGGTAGAATCCTATCGACCAATCTCAAGCATCCCGCTTCTAGCCAAGATTATTGAGAAGGTCGTACAATGGCAAATCCAAGAACACATCGACTCCACTGCCCCCCTCAACCCATGCCAACATGACTTCAGAGAATCACATGGCATAGAAATGCACGACCTCCGAGCCTTTTCAACAAAAACATTAAGTTCCCCAGGGTTCCTCGCTATCTGCCCTATTATTCAATATATATATGCAGCCCATATGTGAAATCATCCACTCCTTCAATATCTCCTGCTCTTCACCGCATTCACTATCGACCAGCCAGACTTCTCTTCACTAGTAAAATGTTTTGACGCCGACACTGACTGGCTCCACTCACAGAGTCTCCAGATAAACTTCAGCAAGACAGAAGTTCTGTTCATCACAAGAAATCAGACCTTCTCTCCACTGGCAACATTAAAGATAAGAGACGCCGAGTTCCTGAATCAATCCACCATCCGCTACCCAGGAGTCACGCTGGACCTGCACCTCGACTTGAAAGCGCACATAGGCAACACCGTCAAGAAAGTCTACCATAAGATGAGGACAATTCAACATCTTCGACCCTTGCTGCAACCAGATGACTTCCGAACAGTTTTCCAGACACTAGTAACCCCCCACTTTGACTATGCCAATGTAATCCTTCATGGACTCCCTAAGAGCACACTAAACCCACTACAGTTAGCAATGAACACTGCTGCTCGCTTCCTACACGGGGCGTCTAGAAGGGACCACATCACTCCAATCCTAAAAGACCTGCACTGGCTACCAATTTACTGCCGGCTCATCTACAAAGTAGTACTCTTAACTTTCAAGGCCATCAACAAAACAACCTCTAGCTCCTTGACGAACCTTATCCACCCCACAACCGCAACCAGAATGAGAAGGTCCTTCACCACCAACACTCTAATAACCCCTAGCGAAGTAACTAAATGCACCAAGGCAACAAAGAACAGAGCCTTCATGTTCTATGCACCTACCTGCTGGAACGAGCTCCCAATGACCATCCGCGCGATCACTGACCTTGCCCAATTTAGAAAGTCACTATAGCACCACCTTTTTCTCCTACACTACGCCCGAGCCAACAACACGTCCTCACCTGACACAGCCCTACGACCTAACCGTAAAAAACAGACAACCCAGTAATCAATGACATCCCTGTACATAGCTCTCAGGGCAAGCCATGTCGCTACAACTGCATAGCGACTTCCTGCCTACACTGTACATAGTCTGTATATAGTTTTCCACAGTTATAACTCCAAGTTGTATTACCCGTTCGATGTAAGTGCAGAGCAGGCTCTTCCCACTCTGTACAAAATGTTATCTGTAAACTGCACTGATTTTAAAGAGTGCGGTATATAAAAGCATTAAATAAATAAATAAATAAATAAATAAATAAAATTAATAATCAAACTCTGGAATTCATTACTGGAGGATGTAGTAAGACTTGTCAATGTAGCTGGGTTTAAAAAAGGTTTGGAGAAATTCTTGGAGGAAAGGTCCATAAATAATTAAAGATAACCATGGAAATCCACTGTTACCCCAGGATAAGCATCATGGAATCTGTGTACATTTTTAGGAAGGCAACAGATACTTGTGAACTGGATTGGCCCTTGCTGGAAACAGGATACTGGACTTGATGGGCCCTTGGTCTTACCCAGTATAGTATTTTTTATGTTCTTATGTAGAATTACGTATTTTACATATAACAGTGAAATTATGGATCTTGAACTTTTATATGAAGTTTTGGATTCTAAATAATGGCTACCAATAAACAAGACAGAAGAGCACAATAGAGCATATATGCATAGGTCATCTAGGCAGAAAAAGGACCCCCCAAGCCTGGACAGTCACAATTTGCAGGTTTGTTGAACATGAAACAATTTGTAAAATAGCAATAAACAGAAAAACAAATGTAATTGGTAGCATAGCAACTATTTCATGAAGGAACATGTTCAAAAAATGAGAACCGCATCACTCAGAGTTTTGAAAGTGTTGGTACCTACACAGTCAAATGGTGATTTACAACCTACATGTGAAAGTGCCTCCACTTATATTCCTGAATGTCAGATTTTACAAAACTGACCATGTAATTAATTGTGACACTAGTCAAAGAGCTATTTAAGGTACCTATGTTAAACCTTCATAAAATACCAAAGTGGTGTGGATATTTATACTAGAATTGGTATAAATGCTTGCACTTTGGTTTTTCAACCATGCATGCAAATTTTTTAATCTACGTGTGTACATAAGAACATAACATAAGAACATAAGACATCGAGCCCAGTATCCTGTTTCCAACAGTGGCCAATCTATGTCATATGTACCTAGCAGTTTCCCCAAAAGACACAGGTTCCACAATGCTTGTATTGGGTCAAGCAGTGATATCTTGGGTCCCTTTTTAATAATAGTTTATGGACCTTTCCTTCAGGAACTTGTCCAAACCTTTTTTAAACCCAGCTACACTAACAGCTTTTACTACATCCTCCGGTAACAAATTCCAGAGTTTGATTACACATTGAGTGAAAAAATATTTTCTCTTATTTGTCTTAGATAGTTTATCCTGTAGCTTCATTGCATGTCCCCCTGGGAGCTGATGGACCCGCCAAGTCTGCGTGCAGCCTATGTGGCAGCCGGTAAAGTGGACAAACATATCGGAGGCAGCTGTACAGATGCACAGGGTGTTGGCAATGTAAACTGCTACAATGACAGTGGGTGGCAGAGGATGGGGATACGTGTCCACCAGTGGAGGTAGAGGTGGCAAGACAAGTGCAATGATAGGAGGACAGAGGAGTAGTAGTGCTGTGCAGAGCAGACACAGGAGAGGCAAGCATGAAGAGCCACAATGCAGAAAAGGGTACCAGTGCAGGACATGGGGTAGCTGCCTGCACATGAAGACAGGACGCCACACAGCGGACACACGCAGATAGACAGACAGAAGAATGGTTGGCAGATGTGATGAGGGTACTATGGGCTGGCAGCACAGATATGCAGAGATATGACTGTCCAAAGGAATGACAAGTAGTTGTATAGGACAGGCATAAAAAACGAGAACAAAGAGAAATCAAACCCATGACCGGTGGGCAGAATGTTAGTGCACAAACCAGCAGGCTACACCACTATGTTGAGTTCCACAGCAATATCTGCATACAAGAACACTGCAGGACACCACACAAAATGCCTGTTGTGTGCCAGGATAGGGCAACCCCACCAGTACCCATGATTCAACACAAATGCAGAACAGATGTCCACAGCTGATATCGCAGTCTGAAGACACAGATAAACATAAGCACACACACCATGAAATGGAATGCTGTGAACTGCGACGCTCCTGCCTGCGCCCTAGAGCTTACAGGCAGGAGTGGCCTTATATAATGTCCCTTATGAATAAAGGTGGTACTGATCCCTCTGAATGCTGGGATTCGTAGTACACTTGTTTTTTTTTCTTTAGGGATGAAAGTTGTAGTTGTGACTCGAGTGATAAGGCTTGCAAGAAATTTATTTGTTGTGGGGATATTTTCAACGCATTACAATTCAAAGGTGCATAACGTAAAGGTGCAACTTTCAACATAAAGGTGAAATCAGGAGGTCAGGAAAACAACTGAAATCAAATAGCTTTAACTCAGCTTTACACAGTCACGGTAGCTTCTACTCAGCTTTGCCTCGTGTGGTTGCTTGGGATTATTGCAGCCTCACAGTAACAGCTGTTCTCACAGCGTGGCTTTACAGAAACAGGTGAAAACAATTTGTGAACTTTCACGACTAGGCAACAGGTATAGCAAATGTTTTGTATTCTTCTCATACAAACTCCAGATGCTTCTTTACACTGTTACTCTCTAAAACATAAAGAGCAATCCATTGCACAAGGATCATAACTCAAGGTAGGCACATCATTATCTATCTGCATACATTCATCTGGGCTAAGGCAATTGTTCTCTTCATCAGGTTTCTTATGTTTCCCTGACTTTAGCTCCAGAAATTGCTGAAACTCTTTTAGAAGCAATTCAGCCTGTAGCTGCTCTTTAGCTGCTTGATAGTCTCCGTTAAGGGTCACACCCTTCCCCCACTCACTATCTGCTCCTGTTGCAGAGTTTGGCTTAGGGAGGTCAGCACAATAAAAGGGTTTCTCCAGCAAGGCATTAAAATTAGGAAATTCAGCTTTACCTTTATCAGAGATGTTGGCATAAGAACAGGCACCTTTCTTCCAGGACTCTCTCCTCTCTAGAAACTCAGAAGCCTTATGGCTAGTTCTTCTGCTAGTGGAATTTCTCTCAGAAAAACTTCTTTCCTGTTTTGGTTCCTGGCTTTTATAGCACTGCTCGCCACCAGACAAAATACCTTTTCTCCAAGACCTGGGTTTGCTAGCCTTCCCATGTTTAGGCTCTACCGTGTAGTAAGGATCTCCTTGAGAGTATATTGGGCTCCAAGACTTACTGTTACAGGGTTCTGCCTTCTCCCAGGGTTCTAGCGTTTTTCCCCTTTGATTCCAAGTTCCTCCTGAAGACCAACGTGCACTGGAAGCTGCTTCTCATCTGCTTTGTTTCTTGCTGCTCTCCTTGTCAGCCTTGCTGCCTGCTTTGCCAGCCTTGCTGCCTCCTCTGTCAATCCTGTCTGAGGATTTAAAAAGGGCTTCATTTCCCGGCACTCCCTGTCATTCCCCTGAGTGTGCCCAATCAGTGCTGAAGCCTAACTCCTCCCCTGGGCTGGGGCTTGTCTTCAGCTCAGCCGATAACTGTGTTTTTTCCAGGTCAGTTTTGGAAATCCTGTGTGTGTCATCCCTTCTATCAGGATTTTCCCCTATCTCCATTTCCTTTGGAGGGGAGTCTTTACCACAGAACATAGCATGCCAAGGAGCGAAGATCCAAAATAGAAAGGGTGTCAGGGGCCTGCAGAGGGGACAGCTGTGTGCATGGTCAGTGGACCAGGGCAAAACAGGGAACAGAACCAAAAAGGAGCACATGAGAATCGAACCTGCACACCAATGTGTCCAACACTAGCATCACAACAGCAATACCAATCCCCCAAGCCAACTGCTCACTTGGACAGCATTTATTTTTATTTATTTAACAGTTGCTTATATACCGCTACCTTCCACAGATCAGGTGCGGTTTACAGTGAACAAGGAATGAACAGATTAACAGATTAACAGGTCTGTTTTACATGAAACATTAATTAACTAGGTACAATTTTGCTAAATACATGAAACATTAATTAACTAGGTACAATGATGATAAGGACCATATGTAATAGCTAATATGTGACAGACAGGCTGTATAGAGGGCACACTGTGGTGCACAGTGAAGAGAAGGGAGGGTGTGTGGAGAGGTGATGAAGCTGCAGCCACTGCATGTTAAGGTTAGCAAAACACAAGAAAAGAAGAGGAATGGAACATGATGGAATCAAACCCACAACCTATGGTGGCCCAATGCATGTCTCTAACAACTATCCCAAACAACCACAGCAACTACAATGCTAATATATACCAGCAAATGGAATGTGGGTATGGAAAGTCATAGCACAGTGTGTGGTGGCAGACGACTGGCACACAGACAACTGCCAGTGGTCCAGGATGGTCAGTGTGGTGATGCAGCAGCAGAGACAAATGTCTGCCCAACATGTCACACCAAAGTCACTGGTACATCAACAGATGATGAACAGGACAGATCATGTCCAGGAGATGCATGGTGTGCACATGTACACAGTAGGTGCTGCATGTGGAGGACCAAACACACAGGAATCATGAAATGTCCACAAAGGCATACATGCCTGGCAATACAGGACACACAAGCCAGGAAAAGCATACACAGCTAGATGTCTGCTAGTCTACACACATATATATGTAATGGGTGTCAGAGACTGGCCATGATATCAAGCAAAACAGTGTACATGGCAAAATAAACCTCATAATGTACATCAAACAGTGACAATGATTAACTGGACCCCGTCGGAGCAATGCAGGGAATGTGGCCTGACAAATGCTAAATTGGGAATTGAACCCTGGTCGCCAGGTACCCAGACCAGTGTGAGAACCATAGTGCCACAGCAAGACATAAACATCTCTGCAGTGGATGATATGTAGACAAGGAGGAGGCAGGCACCAGTGCCAACGAACACCAATGCCAGCTATGTCCGATACACACATCCCAGGTGGGGATGTAGAGGCACCAGCCTGGGCATGCATGTGCCCAAGTAATAGAAATGGCCACCCACAAGAAGCCACAATGCTCCAAGATAGACGACATCCAACTGTACAGGCACATGGGAGTGATGAATGTACCTGTGTTAAAATGGAATACTTATGTGGCCAGCAGTGATACCATCTGTGCGCAGGAATGCAGCAGCACAACATCCAACACACCACACACATGTTGTGTATGATAGAACACACACATTGGGCAATGACCTGAAAGGTCGATTGGCGACACAGTGATGTGAGTGAACCAGATGGCAGTGACGTACGTTGTCTGCATCATCATAGGTATAGCACAGGAACACAAAACTGACAGGGGGCATGGTCCAGGCAGGTACCACAAGCTGCCCACACAACCAGAAGGTGATAAGGTCTGCCCCAGCACCACCCCTCAACTGTGTAGACCATATGTGTGTGGGTCATACAGCAGTCTAGATGGCCAGTCAAAAGTCTGTGATGTGCCTGAGAATCAGCAGACGTCAGGTACGCATGTACAGAAACACCTTTAATGCCCAAATGGGAGCAAAAACAGTTACACAAGGCCAAATGAGGACATGGAAACAGGTAGGAGATGCACATGTTGCCAAAGAATAAACAAAGCCGAACCTCACAGACATAGAGGTAGCGCCATGCAGAAGGCCTGCTGCAAAGGGTGTTGTGGATACAGAAGCATCACATATATGCCAATGAACAGAGAATGCACAACCTAAGGCAGAAAATAGAGACACCCACCGCCCCACAGCTAAGGTAAAGGTGCAATGTTAGTGGCACAATGCCATGTCATAAGGAGGTTCGGGCACACATGCATTGATTGGTAGGTAAATCAATGTACAGCGGCACATCTTTAGAGGAAAAATACACAATAACATGTATGTGAAGGTAGAACGAAAGGACTACAATGGTGCACTAAGCCACACAGAATCAATGTAGCCACATGCACCGTTGCAAAACCGGAATCAGGCAGATGCACATGCACCATGTACTTTGAATCATGACAGAGTGCTGCCCCATATGAACTGTAACACCCCCTGCGAGGGTCAAACAGCAATCACAGATGGTGGCACGCATCACAGTGGTGTGGTGGCAAACAGTTTGTCATGTCCAAGTATAAAGTAGCCAGACATAGAAACAGGGCCTACAAAATGTCCCTCCTGTGGCACACACGTGGCTGCATGCAACTGTTCATCCAAACATTTGGATATACTGCACTACAGGTCACACACATGGCCCACACAAATCAATACATTGTCAGGTAGATGTACAACATACAGTGAGTATGTGACATCCTGCTGTACATGTACAGACCAGTACACATTGTCCACAGTGAAAATGTCGTCTGCAACCACCCATGTCCCGTTACGGCTGTCACAGATCCATGGGCATGCAAGGACACGTGTGACAACTCAGTGTGCCACAGTAATGTAGAGTGTTCTGTGTGTCCACAGTGATGACCACGACACACGACCAGAGTATGGCAGCAACGTTGTGTTAGTCATCCCTGTTTTGCACAAAGTATCAGTCAAACAATAATGTCCATCATAGGCGTGTGTCCCACTCGCTGAGGCCCATCACCCAATGGCATCATCCCCCAGGGATCGTTGCATGGAGGTGCTCTGTCCACCAATGGTACTGTGATGGGTACACCAGTTTCAATGTAGTTGATGTGCTGTGTGTGTTCGCTGCGCCCTGTGATAGAAGAAGGAGAAACAGGTCATGGTATGCTGTACACAAGATAAGGTCACAATACAGAGAGAGAAACCACAATATGTACATAATGAAACCTCAGACATGCAAACAGGACACGATCACAACACAGAGCACAGTGCATGTTGCCCACAGCTGGAGATGGCACGGCTGACCAGGTTGCCATGTAACACAGGCTGCCCAGTGGGCCACAGCATGTCCAGCAGTGTTGGCGCACACAGATCCCACAGAGGTCCACGACAAAACAAACAGCCCAAAAGAAACATGTGAAGAGTGATGTGAGTCACAACAGATCAAACATGCAACTGTGTGCAGCAGGTGTCTGATAGGGACTGTCTGAGGCAGGCAAAGGCCACAAGAGGTCACAGTAAAGGCAGAGTATGTCACTGAAATGCGTGGAATCACCATGTCCGCATGTCGAGCCGTCAATGCCACATGTTCAAGGTCTTGCGAGATGCGTGAAACGGAACCGTTGATGCATAGTGGACTGGCAGCAAACAGGAGACAGGTCAGTCAAAAACATAGAAGACATGCGTAAATACGTGCGCACAATGTACACAAGGGCACCAGCACAGGGTTAGAGATAGAGCAGTGAGCACCACTGCACAAGTGTCCAGGCACATCCCATCATCAGACAACGCTCAAGGGTAGCAGAGTGTGCCATCACATAGACACATCCCAAAAACATAGACACACACACACAGTGAGACGGGGAGAGCATGCCGCCAGTAGCATATGGCCCCTGTGAGCATAAGCTGAGACCAGTGGAGGCAAGCATCACAGTCCATGCAAGGAGATACTGATGTTGTATAATGGCACAATGCTAGGGAAGGGTGTATGTGCTGACCACCGCCACCACCACACTCTGCGCCTGCAGACACACACAGCTCTGTCACAGTTGCCACAAATACAGTTTTGAAAACCCAGAACGTGACATGAACTAATGGCCATATAGAACATAAGAACATAAGATATGCCATACTGGGTCAGACCAAGATCCATCAAGCCCAGTATTCTGTTTCCAACAGTGGCCAATCTAGGTCATATGTACCTAGCAGTTTCTCCAAGGGACACAGGTTCCACAATGCTTGTATTGGTTCAAGCATTGATATCCTGGGTCCCTTCTTAATAATGGTTTATGGACCTTTCCTCCAGGAACTTGTCCAAACCTTTTTTAAACCCAGCTACACTAACAGCCTTTACTACATCCTCCGGTAACAAATTCCAGAGTTTGATTACACATTGAGTGAAAAAATATTTTCTTTTATTAGTCTTAAATAGTTTACCCTGTAGCTTTATTGCATGTCCCCTAGTCTTTCTATATTCTGATAAGGTAAACAATCGATCTACGTTTACCCGTTCCACTCCGTTCATTAATTTATAGACTTCTATCATATCTCCCCTCAGCCGTCTCTTTTCCAGGTTAAAGAGCCCTAACCTTTTAAGCCTTTCTTGATAGGAGTATCCTTCCATCCCCTTTACCATTTTGGTGGCTCTTCTCTGAACCTTTTCTAAAATCGCTATATCCTTTTTAAGATACGGCGACCAGAATTGCACACAATATTCAAGGTGCGGTCTCACCATGGAACGATACAGAGGCATTATAATATCTTTTGTTTTATTTTCCATTCCTTTCCTTATCATACCTAGCATTCTATTTGCTCTCTTGGCCGCCGCTGCACACTGGGCCGAGGGTTTTAACATGGTATCCACAATGACGCCTAAATCTTTTTCCTGGGTGGTGGAACCTTGCGTCGTGTAACCGTAGTTTGGGTTGTTCTTCCCTATGGTTGCCAAACGGAACATGTGGGGTAGGGAGGCGCAGGCCAAAGAGGTGCACAACAACATATGTGCAGTGGACCGAGAACCACAGAAATGTGCTATGCCGCAGTGCCCCCATAGTACAGGTACTGCTATGTCCACCCAATATAGTCACCTGCAGGTTGATTGACATACACACAGGTACCACTGTACCGCAGTGATGGCCAGGAACATAGGCTACTCCTGGGGATGCAAAGGCAGAAGGGAAACATACATATGTCCAGAGAGAGCCCAGAAAGAGACACGGCAGCATGTATATGTAGACAAATATGCATATCACCACATATGCAGGAATTACATGAGAACAGCTCCTCGATCAGACGTTGCCTGACTGCCGTCCCCACACGTGTGTCCCCATGGCCACGTACAGGAGGGCACAGTGGATCCTCCTCCAGATCCTCATTAATGTCGACCCAGATATTGTGCTTGAGTGCAATGTTGTGTAGGATGCAACAGGCCAGAATGATCTCTGCCACAGTCATGGGTTTTTATTTATTTTATTTATTTATTGAACAGTTTTTATATACCGCACTCTTCATCATCAGCGCGGTTTACATTTTAACAAATTGTACTTAAGCATGAACATATGTTAAGTTTACAGATAACAGGGAATGAACATGGATAACTGGGGTTAAATAAATAACAAGAATTCAAACTATTTACAGCAAAATATCATATGTTTATGGTTCTAAAGCATGGGGATCTAAGAGGGTTTGATATGGGGTGAGAAATGAAGTTAGGGGGTTTACTTGACTAACCATGATCATTGGTTCGTGTTGGGAGGGAATTGCTTGGGGAGTTCATACTCTGAGGGAAGTGTTGTAGGAAGAGGTGTGTTTTTAGAGCTTTTCTAAATTGTGAGAGGTCCTTTTGTGATCTGATGTTGGGTGGCAGCATGTTCCAACATCTAGGGGTGAAGGATGAGAATGCTCTTGTGGTAGTTGTCTGGTTGAGTTTTGCTAGGTATTCTGGGATCATTAGTGTGTTTTCTGTTGCGGGGCATCGGGATCTGGAACTTTGTGGGTGATGCAGGAGGTCAGATAATGAAGATGATGAGATTTGGTGAACTGCCTTGAAGGTAATGAGGAGGGCTTTGTATAAAATCCTATATGATATCGGGAGCCAGTGAAGTTCAAATAGGATGGGAGTGATATGATGACTCCTTGGGGCTCTGTGTAGAACTCTGGCAGCCGTATTCATGGCCAATTGTAGTGGATTAAGCGTTCTCTTGGGTAGGCCCTGTAACACAATATTCGCGTAGTCAAAGTGTGGGGTGACCAACGCTTGGAAGGTTGTTCGGAAGTCGTGTGGATCAAGCATTGGTCTGAGATGTCGTAGAATTCTGATCTTGTGATAGATGGCTTTAACTGTATTTTTTATATGTTCTTTGAACTCAAGTCGCTGGTCGAGTATAACGCCTAGGTAACGTATTGTTGATTTGAGTGGTAAATCGGCATCTCTTGTTCTTAGAGTTGGTGGGGGAAGGAAGTCTTTGTTCCTCGTTACAATCAAAACTTCCGTTTTTTTAAAGTTAATTCGGAGGTTTTGTGAGAGCAGCCAGTCTGAGATTGCATTGAAGCAGGTAGTTAGTGTGGTATAGTCAGGTTTCAGTACGTTGACTGGTGTGAATAGTAGCACATCATCTGCATAGATGAGGCAAGATATTCCAAATGACCGGGCGATGTTACAGATGGGCTGCATATAGATGTTAAATAGCAGGGCCGAGAGGGAGGAACCCTGTGGTACACCTTGCTTCTGTTGGAAAGGCATAGATGTATTGTCACCCGTCCGGACCTGCTGCCAGCGGTCTTCCAGGTAAGATTTGCACCACTGCCATGCAATTCCTTGAATCCCTTTTTCATGTAGTCGGTTAAGCAGCTTAACATGATCAACAGAATCGAAAGCTGCTGCAATGTCTAGGAAGATCATTTCTGATGTTGTCTGTTGTAGTAATAAGCGTGTTCATTAGAGCTGTCTGCGGCGTTTCGCGCCGCAGCGGCGCGCACCCAAGGAGCGCGCCCAAGGAGCAGGCCCTGCTCCTTGGACGAGCTCCTTGGGGCGAGCGAGGGGCGCGTGTCACGGCACTTCTGTTTGCTCTGTCTTCGCTCTTAGAAGGGAGGAGTGGTCTAGTGGTTAGGACAAGGAACTTCAGGCCGGAGGGCCGGGGGTTCAAGTCCCACCTGGGGACAGCAATCTCAGGCCAGAGGGACTGGGATTTCTAGTCCTATAGGCACTCCTTGTGGTCTTGGGCAAGCCACTTAACCCTCCATTGCCCATGTTCCCTGTAAGTATTAGCGTATGTGTCTCATATCCCCTCGTGTGAAATGTATCCCCCAATTGACCGCTTTGACCCGGTGAAAAGCGGGATATAAATACAGCTAAATAAATAAATAAATAGTCTGCGACTGCTCTTATCCTGGATGGACTTTTCTACCTGAAATTGTATTTCTCTCCCCACTGGTGTACGTAACTCAACTACTTCTATCTAGTAGGTTTTCCCTTTGGAAACCAGTCTCACATCTGGTCTTTTTAGCTCTTAGTCTCATGGCGGCCATTCCAGTTCTTTGGGGTCGTCGTTCTCAGACAACGCGGGCTGCTTCTTTGGGCCCGTCTGCTCGTTGTGTATCTAATTTGATACCATGCCGCTCCACTCGGCCCTTGGCTAGCCCTCGCCGTCCTTTGCTAAGGTCCCTTGTAGCTCTTTCTACTTTGACTCTTAGTCTCGCTCTTTTGAATTGTCGCTCTCTTCGGACCAAATCCCTGTTAGTTCAAGATCTTATAACCCAGAACTCGGTAGACCTCTGTTTTCTCACTGAGACCTGGCTCAAAGAGGGTGATTCTCCTATTCTGTCCAGCTCTCTCCCACCTGGTTTCTCAGCTATTTCATCTCCCAGGTTGGGTAGAGGAGGGGGAGGAATAGCCCTTCTTCATCGGGCCACCTTTGCCATTGATGAAATCTCTTCTCCTTTAGTCGCCTCTCCTGAATCTCTTCTTCTTCACTTTCACTCTTCTTCACCTCTCTATTTCCTGCTTCTCTATCTGCCCCCTTCTCTTACTCCAGCACGTTGGGACACTGTGTTACAATCTCTTTCGGATGTTGCTTATCATATTAGGTGATTTTAACATCCATGTAGACCAACCTAGCAGTTTGAAGGACCATACGTTTATGAACTTTCTTGCGGACAATTCTTTCCACCAACATGTCTCTGGCCCCACCCATGTAGCAGGTCATACTCTAGATTTGGTTCTTTCCTCTTCTACTTTGCTGCCAACTGTCTCTCCCCCGACCTTGCTGGCTGTCCCCTGGTCGGATCATTCCTGTGTTCTCTTTAAGATTTCTTCTCTACCATTGGATTCTGTCTGTTGTATAACATCTCCTTCCTCTCTTCCTCTTCGTCGCCACCTCACTGCAGATACTCTCCAGTCCTTCCCTTCTGCCCCCTCCTTGTTTCCTTCAGACTTTTCCTCACGCTCCCCAGACTGTCAAGCTTCTCTCTGGGATTCCCTCCTCACTTCTGCATTAGACAGGCTAGCACCCCTCCAGCCCCCTCCTCCTCTGCAACTGTCCAAACATTTCCCCTGGTATCATCCTTCACTACGCCTCCAACGGACCCAGCTCTGCCAGGTTCAACGCCTTTGGTCCCGGCATCCTTCCCCGGACTTGCTGTTACGTTTTAAACAGCTATCTACCGCCTATTGCTCAGCCGTGCAGGACGCCAAGCGTACCTTTTACTCAACTGAGATTTCCGAAGCTGCACACTCCTCTAGACAACTTTTTGCTATTCTTCATAGGCTCTCCTCCACTGGCCCTCGATGCTCTTTGCCCTCCACAACTCCGGACCCTCAGCTTTTGGCCACTTTCTTTTCCAAAAAGATTTTGGATTTACGCTCTTCCTTCTCAAATCCTCCACCTCCTCCCTTGTTATCTCCTCTGCCGTATGGTCCTCCATGTACTTCGCCTGAATGCTCTGTGACTTCCCCAGCTGGTTCTCTCTCCCCCCCCCCCCCCCCGCTTCTTCTCCTCCACTCAATCCGACACTGGTCCACACCTGGTCTTCCTTTCATCCAGTCCTTTCTACTGAAGTGTTACAGGTGTTATCTAAATCTCGGAAAACAACTTGTAGCCTGGACCCAATTCCATCAAACTGGCTAGCGGAGCCTTCCTTACAGCTCATACCGTATCTAACAGACATCATTAACTCTAGTTTGACGTCTGGCCTTTTTCCAACCACTTGGAAATCTGCTGTGGTTCATCCTCTTCTAAAGCAGTCATCACTTGATCCTTCTGTTCTGTCTCACTGGCGTCCCGTTTCAAATCTCCCGTTCATAGCCAAACTCCTGGAGCGATTTGCTTTTGAACAGCTGAATTCTCACATTGAATCTACTCACTCCCTTCACCCCCGCCAAGCGGGCTTCCGTCATGGGCACAGCACTGAAACTGTCCTTTTAGCACTATTGGATGAACTGCACGTTGCACATGATCGGGGTGATATTACTCTAATTGTCTCACTTGATCTTTCGGCAGCTTTCGATTTAATTGACCACCGGACTCTTCTCTCTCGACTTTCTGACTGTAGGCTGCAGGGTACAGTCTTACAATGGTTTCACTCTTTTCTTTCGACTCGTTCTTTCACTGTTCACTCAAACGATTACTCCTCCTCCTCTTTCCCGCTCACCTGTGGTGTACCACAAGGCTCTGTCCTTTCTCCTTTACTGTTTAATATTTTTTTTGCTCCACTGCCCCTTCTAATCCAACAATTTCCTGTGTCCCCTTACATCTACGCAGATGACATCATTCTACTTTATCACGTCTCTCCACTAATTTCAGATATCTCTCCTTTTAACGACTGCCTCTCACATATTGCTTCCTGGCTCTCCCAGAACTTCCTCCATCCTGTTAAATCCACTGCAATGTGGGTATCCTTAAGCGGCTCTTGTCCAACTATTGCACCTCTGATTAATTCTGTTCCCATCCCTCTGGTTTCTTCTTTTCGCTATCTGGGTGTTATTCTTGACTCCACTCTTTCCTTTCATTTACATATTTCTTCTCTCACCCGCCGCTCTTTTCTATCTCTGCGTCAGATTAGGGCTGTCCGTTCAGTTTTACCCTTTGATTCATTGGTCACTTTGGTACTGGCTCTCGTCATTAGTAGATTAGACTATTGCAATGTTTTCCTAGCAAACCTTCCTAAATATCAGCTTCAAAGACTTCAGTCCGTTCAAAATATTGCCGTCCGACTTATTACTTTCACTCACCGCTATGACCATGTCACTCCCCTTCTCTTTCAATTACATTGGTTACCCCTTCGGTTTCGGTTTCATTATAAATTTCTTATTCTACTTCACCGTGCCATTCACACGGGTGAACCCACTTATCTGGCTGATCTCGTCTCCCTCCACACTCCATACCGCCAGCTTCGTTCTCTTCACGCCAACCGTCTAGCTCTGCCTGCCCCTTCATGAGCACATCTAGAACAGACCCGACACTCGGCCTTTTTCTTTTTGGGTCCTCTTCTTTGGAACACTTTGCCATCTGCACTCCATCTAGAATCCTCTTACCCGCACTTCAAATCACTACTCAAAACTCACCTGTTTCAACAAGCCTTTGACCTTCCCCCTGGTTCCCACTCCTAAGATATGCTGTCCGTGTTTGTTTGTCTGTCTGTTTGTTCTTTGTTTAGCAGTATGTGTGTAGTCTTTATAGTAATTTTAATAGTTTTAACCTGTACTGCCTTCCATCTTAGTTCTCTTTTTGTCTACCTTTTATGTCCTTTCTTGACTTTTGCTTTCCTATTATTTATGGCGTTCTTTTCTTTACTCTGCAGTGTGGACTTTTATTTTATTGTACACCGCTTAATGCTTTGGCAATAGCGGTCTATCAAATGTTTTAATAAAGATAAAGATAAAGATAAAGAGAAGTTAGGAGGGTTTCAACTCCGTGGGATTCTCTGAAGCCATGCTGATTTGGGTCAAGTGGAGCTTCGAAGTCAATGTGTTGTTGAATTTGCCTTAGAGTGACTTTTTCTAGTATCTTGGCTAGTAAAGGGATTCTTGATATTGGGCGGTAGGAGTCTTCTTTTTTGGGTCGAGTTTATTGTTTTTCAGTAGTGGACAAATGGAGGTCTGTTTGAGGGCTGTTGGGAATATCCCTGTGCTAAGTGACTGGTCAGCTATGGCTGCTATGTAAGGGCTGAGTTCTGTTCTTAGTGATTTGATCCAGTGGGCTGGACATGGATCGTTGGGGGCAGTGGTGGCATTGATGGAGGTTATGAGTTCTTCGATTGCCTTAGGGGTTGGGGATGAGAATTTATTAAGTATGAACTGGACGTTGGAGGTTTGTGTGGGTTCGCTTGTGATTATAGTTGAGATCTTGATCATCTTGGATTGAATATAGTCAGCATATAGTTGTGGTTGTATGTATTCATGTTGTGGTGGAGAAGGCTCACTGGTTAGGGATTTTACCAGTTGGAAGAGGTCTCTAGGTTTGTTAAGGGAGCGACTGAGGAGCCTTGCATGGTATTCTTTCCTCTTATCTCAGGTTAGTTGACGATGGGATTTCAAGGAAGTTAAGCAGTTGGATTGGTCACAATGGTTCAGGGAGTGTCTCCATTTCTTCTCTAGTTTCCTTAATTGCTGTAAGGAGGTTCGTAGTTCAGAGGAGAACCATGGCGCGTTACGTTTCTTGGTGAAAGAGGAGGTGGAAGTGGTTTGGTTAACTGTGGCGGTGGGCTGGGCTGATAGTCCAAGGGCACTGTTCCAGTTTGCTACTGTTTCATCAATGTTGTTAGGTATTGTAGAGAGTTTTGGAATGGTTTGAGAGGTAATAGTGTCAATGTTGAATGGTTTAAAACGTGCTGGTTTTGAGAGTGGATAAACATCCGGTGTTTTGCTTGGAAACTCCTCAGCTGGTATGGAGAATGTTATAAGATTATGGTCGGACCAGGGGACAGGGGTTGAAGAGGAATCAAGTTGATTTGGCGGTTCGCAGGATGATGATGGGGTGAAGATGAGATTGTTTATGAGTTGGATCTTTTACAATTTGTCTGTAGTGTAAGTCGGTCATGGCGTCAAGGAAGGAGTTTGATACTGATGGTAGCGTGGATGCAAGGTTGAGATCTCCTAGGAGCAAGTTAGGTTTGTTGAGTTCAATGGGGTTGGTAACAAGATCAATTATGATTGAGAGATCATCAGCTGGAGCATTTGGGGCTCTGTAGATGAGGTTTATGGTGTTAGTACTATTGGAGATCGATAGTGTATTTATATGGTCTGTGGTCTTGGTAGAGACGATGCGGTACTTTAGATCAGATCTTGCTATTATGCAAACTCCTCCTCCTTTTCTGTTTTCCCTGTTGCAGGTGTAAATGGAGTAGTTGGGTGGAGTAAGTTGGTTCATTATGACATTGTCAGTGTTTGAGAGCCATGTTTCTGTTATCAGAAGGATGTCTAGGTTAAGGTTTGATAATAAGTCAGTGATAGCAGGCCACTTGTTTCGGACTGAACGTGCATTAATGAGAGCACACTTGAGATCCTGTGAGATGATTCTTAGATTAGGTCTTTTGGTGTTTGTTGTATCTAGAGGTACGTAGAGAAGGTGGGTGTGTCTATTGTGATATGTATATTGTGAGTATTGTTGTTGGTTTTGGTGGGGTTTCCTATTCTTGTATTGGTGTATAGGGATAGGATTAGAGTTGGATGTTAGGGCAAATGATGTATGTAGGATACTAGAGAGGGCGGAGATGAGGAGGAGGGTAAGTGGGATGGGGGCCATGATGTGTAATGTAAGGATTCACAATTATTGTGAATAGGAGATTAGGATAAAATTTGTGGTTATGAGTGGGGGAGAGTATAGGGGGTGAAGCTATAAATAATTGTCTAATTAAGGTACATTGTAATATATTCAAGTTACAGAATGGTTGCTGACATTAATCTTATACACAGTAACTTAAATTATAGAAAAATAGCTGACAATAATCCTGTTCACAGAGACTTCAATTACAGAATGGTTGCCGACAGTAAACAACGTTACCATATGATGTTTAACAAGGATATATTTTGTAGCAATGTATTATGGTTACAAAGAATGCTTATTATATTACTTCTAGTTACAAGGTGGAGGATAAAGAGGAGTATTTTGTGAAAAATCATGTAGCACCTGGAGGTTATATCGGAGTTAATGTGTAGGAAAATACATTTAGGGACAAAAATTTGGTAAGTTAACAGATAATGAGATAGATGTTGTTGTGGTGTTGGAGCAAAGCAGTTAACAGTTACGTGAGTGTTGGACTTCTAGTAATTGGTGGAGTCCGGGATGACTTACAGTTGTAGTAGTCTGCTCAGAAGTATCTTTGCTGTTAATCAGTTACAGGGTGTGAATAATGTGTGCTGTTTTGGTGTTGGGTCTGGTCTCCCTTGCATTTTCTTTGGGCATAGTCTGGTTTAGAAGGTTTAGAAGGTACACGCCTAAGGGCCACACCAAAGGGCCCTCTGGCGAGGCCCTCAGGCGCGGGCGCGCCTGATCAGCGCTGGTTTTAAATGTATCCAAGAGCCCCGATTGGGCACAGCAGCAGGAGGGTGGCGTCGAGGTGAGGAGATGGCTCCGGCCCGCTCAATCCCTTCAGGGAGAGCTCTTCAGGAGGGCCGGAGTGAAGAGAGAGGCTGCGCGCCCGATCGGCGCTGGTTTTAAATGTATCCAAGAGCCCCGATTGGGCACAGCAGCAGGAGGGCGGCGTCGAGGTGAGGAGATGGCTCCGGCCCACTCAATCCCTTCAGGGAGAGCTCTTCAGGAGGGCCAGAGTGAAGAGAGAGGCTGCGCGCCCGATCGGCGCTGGTTTTAAATGTATCCAAGAGCCCCGATAGGGCACAGCAGCAGGAGGGCGTCGTCGAGGTGAGGAGATGGCTCCGGCCCACTCAATCCCTTCAGGGAGAGCTCTTCAGGAGGGCCGGAGTGAAGAAAGTTTGTATTGTAAGGCCCCACCGGTCGTATCCAGACACCTGAAGCAACTCTTCAGAATGCCAATGACTGAGCGGCTGGAGGCATGAGCCTCATTGTACCTCCTCTCTGCACATGTCCATGGAAGACGCACAGGGGTCAGCAACCAGGCATGACAGTCATATCCCGCATCACCTGCAGACAGAAATGTGGTAAGGTCAATCATGAGCTGGTAGGCACACAAATGTGCACAAGCATCTACGTGCGAAAGGTCAACAGATACACGACGACACACACAGATGATGCCACATATTGGCACACTGCAGCTGTGCGCCAGCGTTTGGGGGTGTGAGATACAGGACACTGGGGAGGGGCAATGAGGGCAGCACACATCAACTGTAACCAGACCAATCACATCACCAACCACCTGTAGCCAAAAGCCACGAGTGGTATCCCTGAACGCAGCAGGCGGACACATGGCATTGCACCAGGAATGGGGCAGAGATCAGCATGCATGCAAGAATGTGATGGCCATGGCACAGTGCACAAACACATGCAGTCACAGTAACATATACAGTAGGGTGTAGCCAAGATGGCTGAAACTACACACCAATGCTGCCCAATACAGAGCAGACATGTGGGATGCAACGTGGCACCACAATGCCAGCCATGTGATGGTACAGATGAGGTCAACGGAGATTGGCCCCAACACACAGTATAGCAGGAAAACAAATATGTGAGCCAATCCAGGCCCCCCCCCCCTCCCGGTAGCACACACACACACTTTGCAGAGTCAACTAGGGATACACAACCAAGACAGACACATGTACATTAGGTGTTGGCAACAAATCTGTGTCACACACCACCATAGAGGAACACACCAAAAGACATGTGCAATACAGCAGTGGAACCTGGAAACAGTGTTACCCGCACGTGTGCCGGGACACACAGATGAGCAATGACGCACATATGGCAGACATAGTTAAGTGTAGAAACACACAAACATATGTGTCCATGTCCCTGGTGACAGTGACATGGCATGCTGGAGGACACTGCCCCACACAATGTCAGCGCTTTACAACCACAATACAGGGAGAGACATGCAGGGGTCATAGTCGGCAATGAGACCACATATAACAGACAGCGGATGGGCAGTGATATGACACAGCGTGATGGACTGTGTCCATAATGTATTCTGAAAAGACGTCTGAGATGCAGCACACCAGATCATGTGTGTCGCAGGGGATATGCAGTCAAAGGGCCCGAATGGAACACCAAAGGTGATCCTGTCCCACCTGTGCCCCCAGGACACAGGGATAACATGTGCATGTTAGAGATGGTTAATACCCACCCAGCAGGACACAGTCCCCATATTGTCCGGCCTCAAACTGTCCAAATAATACCGAGTGATGCAGGATATGGGAGTCATGGATGGACCCTGGGAACTGGGGAACCACATTCAGAATACGCATAGTTGCATCACAAACAACCTGAACATTCAGGGAATGGTAGTGTTTGTGGTTGCAGAACGCCACCTCCCTGTCTCTTGGCGGGACCAGGGCAACATGTATGCAATCAATAGCTCCCATCCGCTGGAATGCCTGGCCCATGGGCCCCCCACTGTTGCCCACTGTTAGGAATCGTAATGTAATTCCTAACCCAGCTGACCATGGCCCGCAGTACCTGATGGACACAGCATGAGAAGGTGGGCCTGCTCATCCTCCCCACTGCGGCCACCGAGGATTGGAAACAGCCAGAGGCAAAGAAATGTAGGGCAGTCAGGAGCTTGGCCAATCCCGGTATGACATGTGACTGGGCAGTCTGGGGCTCGAGGTCAGGTCTTAGATCCTCATAGAGCTCCCTAATATCCCCTGTGCTCAGATGGTAGAGGGAGATGACCTGGTCCTCACGCATGTCCTGGAGCATGGGCCTGGGCCTGTAGAGGCGAGGCAGGAGAGGGCATGCCTCTGCAAGCCTATGGTGCTGTGCTGGACATACCTTGGCCTGTGGAGCCTCCACAGCTGCAGGTCTGTGTTGCAGTGGGACTGCACCCATGCCCAGTGCCACAGCCCCAAGGACACCATCTCCCTCATCAGGCAACCGAAGCTCCTCAAAGTCAATCAATGCCACCACTGCACAACCTGCATGGTTGGTGTGAGCCATCATGGACAGCAGCCTGAGTGATGCAGGGAGCTAAATACGGCGTGGGGTGTGGCAACTAATCAGAACAAACATAACACAGCTGCAGATGCAAACTGCACAGGTAGCGCGTGCACCACAACACACAGGCGCACCTCGCGATTGGGTCTGCGGAGCACGCGTAGGAGGGGGAGGGGCATGCCCCCACGTGCATAGAGATTGCACGTACAGATTGCATAACGTGCACTTGCACAACATACACATAGATGCAATGCATGGGGTACTTACGCACGACAGAGAGCGCCATAGCTATGGCCTAGCACACAGAGCAAAACTACATACCAGAAATGGCAGATGTGTGGCACCAAATACAGAGGAGGACACAGCACCTGTGGATGTAGGGGCAGACAACAATGAGGAGGTCCGAACGTACAGAACATTAAGCGCACAGGTGCATAATGGCATAGCGCGCGTAGGAATGTGCATTACGCTCAACACGCACACTGAGTGCGTGTATGGCACAGAGCAACGAGTGAAGGGGGGCAGGGCCCATACAGCACGCCATGACACATGTGCAAGCCAGGTCCCCGCATGCATATGGAGCATGTGATGTATGCCACCCCCTGTAGGTGGCGCAAAGGCAACGCATGAAACGCACCCTGGTAGCAGATAACACGTGCTGCGCAGTCTGAATGCCTGATGGACCACGTCCTGGTATTGTGGCAAGGAGGCCTATCCGGAGTCCGGGGGAGGACAAAGAGACAGGGAATTCACCCTAGTAAAGGGCCCCCTTTCACCAAATCAGGGTAGGAAAGCCATAAACACCTCCAAGAATCAGAAAACTTCCACGTGTCCAGCATTTCATGCTCCCCCTAGTGGAAGGGAGAGGATGCAGGGCCCAGAACCCCTTAGGCAGTGAATGCTCCAAGCACTCAGGTACCCGAAGTCAGGCTGATTGTCATCACCTTGGTAGGGAGGAGTTGGAGCTAGAGCCCTGGAAGTATAAACCTAGGCCAGAGTATGAGAAAAGGGGAGGAGAAGCAGGAAGCCGAGCTGACACGAGCAGAGGCACAGATGCAAGCAAGGGAAGCTTGACGAGTGCTGAGCAGAGCAGAGGAGCTAAGCTTCCACGAGAGGAAAGTGCTAATTTATTTATTTTATTTATTTATTTTTATGATTCTTATATACCGCACTCTTAAAAATCAGCGCGGTTTACATAAAACAATATTGTGCAAAGTAGGCACTTACAATGAAACAGGAGATTTGGCATATAGCACGTCTGCAGGAGAGTTTGGAGCCAGGAACAGGAGAGACTCCAAGATCCCCTGAGAGGCTAGTTGAGCGCGGTGAGCAGGACGGGGAGTCAGAGCCTATGCAGCTGGGAGAGCCTGAGATAAAGCTAAATGGGGAGGACACTCCCATGGACTGTTCCTTGTGCCAAGCTTTAAACCTGAGGAACAGAGAGAAAATAAGCCAGTCTTGAGAGAGAGTTTACCAGGAAAAGGAACCCATAATCTACAAGCCGGGTGGCCGTGATTCCCTCGTGTTGGTAAAGGGGAAGGTCACGGGGTCTAAAGAGCAAGCCTGGAAACTGTGATAAGCTTGTTAATTATCTGCTGCTGGAACAAGGACACTGGGGTAAGAAAGTAGCTTTTATAACAAAGCTTTCTTGTGCCCCTGAAGTATATTTGTTGCTTGAAGGTTTTGAAGCTGAGAGAAGCTATACTATCACGGACAGTGAATGTGATTTTGTTTTGTGCTTTACCCAGCAAGCCTAAAAAGGGAATTATCCTTGCTGTTAAAGACTGTGTATCCTGCACTATGGATACCCTTTAAACAGACATTTTGGGGTTTGTGTTTGTTTTTGGAGAGTGCTCTGCTTCACAGAGTCCCTGAGCAAATATCCTGTACGTGGTATGAACGAAGCTTTGTGTATAAAATAAATTTCTGTCATTTGCCTTACCCCTTGGAGCCCGACTACAGCTTTCTGTTTGATGCACACATATAGCCAAGCAAAGACTACTTTTTCCATAAGGCACTGCCAGGAAATAGTTTGAAAAAGCAGCCAGCAGAAAGTTCCTCTAAAAACCACGCCCCTCTTAGCTAGAGGCGAGTGGTGGCGGCGTGACAGTGGCGTCGTTGTGAGGATTTTCTACCACTCAGGATTTTCTACCATCCAGGATATACACTTACAAGAGTGACAGCACAGAAGGTTGGCGGAAAAGACAAATTTTTTGTTCTTCGAGAGTCAACACATGAGCAAGGTATCGTCGGAGATGGATTCAAAAGAGCTGGTACAATGGATGGCCACTCTATTTCAGCGCCAGCAGGAGTTGGCCCAGCTAGAGCAAAAGAGTGTGGCAGCGGCTATGAGGGAGCAGCAAAAGCCTGTCCTGGACTTAGTGGAAGCCCTTATTAATTCCCAGAGGCAAGGAAGTGGAGGAACACTAACCCCGGAGCGACCAGCGATGCCGCAAATGGACAATCTAGCAGGCCCACACACCAGCGGGGCGTTTAACTTTGGAAAACGTTCTCCTGATGATGATATAGATGACTTCTTGGAGTCATTTGAGAGGGTGGCTCAAGCTGTGGGTTGGCCAGATAGCCAGTGGGCGGTGAAATTGGCAACCTCCTTAACAGGAGAAGCACTAGCCGCATATAGGGCTATGCCAGCTGCCCAGGCCATGGATTATAATGCAGTGAAAAATGCAATTAGAGCCAGATTAGGGTTAATGAAAATGGTGTATCACCGTATGTTTAGAGCCATAGCTTTAAAGGCCGGAGAGACACCTAAGGCCTTAAGCCAGAGAATTTGAGGTTTAGCTTTAAAGTGGCTAGCCACGGAAGGGAAAACTATGGATACGGTGGTGGATATGGTGATATTGGAGCAATTTATGGCTGCAGTACCAAAAAGGGTACAAGCTTTTCTGATTCAGCAAAACTGCCAGAGCACAGGAGAGGCAACCCTTTTGGCGGAGCACTACATGGAAGCTGAATTGGCGTTTCTCCCAAAGGCGGGCCCTCCAAAAGTAGGGGCAGAGGCCAGTTTTGATTTATCAGAAAAGAAACAGGGAAATAATGCAAAATGTATGAAAACTTGTGTGTCTGCTCAAGAGGGTAAGTGGGCTAAGAAAAAATGTTATCATTGTGGGGAGATGGGACACCTGCAGAGGAGATGCAAAGCCCGCATTGGATTAACTGGTACCAAAGTGAAACATCTAGGAGAGGGATTTCTCTTAAATGTTAATATACAGGGGGTCATTACCCATGCTCTGCTCGACTCTGGGGCCGACCAAAGCATGGTGTCACGAAAGCTTTGGCAGGCAATTGAGGCCCAGGATGAGTCTCGCCAGAGGAAGCCGGAAGGGCAAGTCCAAATTAGGTGCATACATGGTGCTGCCTCTTTCTACCCTGTGTATAAAGTAGTGATAAAAGGGTTGGGGGCACAGAAAGAAGTTCTCATGGCAGTGGTTCCAAAACTACCCTATGATTTAGTATTGGGAAGGGATTGGCCCCAATTTAGGGAAGGATTAGAGAAAGGCCTTGGGAGAAAAGGGGAGGGGATGATGACGATGGTCCCCAGGCCTCTTTTTGAGAACCCCCGAAAGCCAAGTGAGAACCCAGGGAAAGAACCCCTGGGAGGTGTTGCTCCCCTTAAACAGAAGTTTATATTAAAATTTTGTAAGGTATCTGAGAAGGCCCAGGCTCCCAGGAGGGCGTTCCTGCAAGCCACGGGATATGATTTATGCAGCTCCGAAGATCGGGTGATACCCAGCCGTGGAAAGGCTCTCATTGATACTGGCCATCAGATGGAGATGCCCGTAGGATGCTATGGTCACATAGCACCGCGATCAGGTCTGGCTCTGAAATATTTCCTGGACATCGGGGCTGGGGTGATCGACCCTGATTATAGAGGGAGTGTAAAGATATTATTGTTCAATTTTGGCAACGAAGACTACCATGTGAAGGTGAGAGACCGGATTGCCCAGCTGCTGTGCGAGAGAGTGGGGTTTCCCCCACTGGAAGAGGTCCCCATGTTGTTTCCTATGGATCGAGGAGCCTCTGGATTTGGTTCCTCCGGAGGGGCCGGGATGAAAAGCCTGACAGACACCTGTGGAGAGAGAATGAAGGAGACTGAGAAGGATGACCTGGGACCTCAAGTGGCAGACTGCAGGGAGAACCTGGAGCCCCAAATAGGGGAAAAACTATCGTTGGTCCAGAGATGGGATCTGGCTCGACTATTGGAGAGGTTCCCAGATGTACTGACCCCGATCCCGGGTGAAACCCGACTGGTGGCACATGAGATCCTGATGCCACCAGGGAAGGTGGTCAGACAATGACCCTACCACCTACCAGAAGCTAAAAAGCAGGAGGTCGTGGCACAGGTGCGCGAGATGTTGGCGATGGGTGTCATTGAAGAATCAAGGAGCCCGTGGTGCAGTCCCATTGTTCTGGTTCCAAAACCGGATGGTACATTACGCTTCTGTATAGATTTCAGAGAGGTGAATGCCACTCAGTATCGAGGAGCTTTTGGACCGCTTGGGGCAGGCTCAGTTTTTGACCACCCTAGACATGACGAAGGGGTACTGGCAGATTCCGTTGACTAGGGAATCTCGGCCGAAGACTGCCTTCAGCACCCCAATTGGGCTATTCCAGTTTATTTATTTTTTATTTTTTTTATTTTTTATTTTTTTATTGGAATTTCAAAAAACTTACAAAGCAAGCATAAAGAAACCACAGATGTTTCATAAAGGCAAAATATGACAAATATTGACCAAAAAACACACAATAGATAGCCCACAATCCGGGGAGATACTTTAAAGAAGAACAAAACACCTCAAAGAACAAATAGAGCAAACTCTAAATTATCAGGCAGCTTACAAACTAAACCCACCCACCTCCAGTTACTAATTACCCAGTTGTTCCTTGTCAGCCAGAAATACCTCAAGCTGAGAAGGATCAAGAAAAACAAACTTTGAACCTTGATACAAAACCAAGCATTTGCAAGGATATCTAAGAAAGAAAGTAGCAGAAATAGCAAGCAGTCTAGGTTTAAGGGCCAAAAAGGCCTGTCTCCTAGTCTGTGTCACTCTACTAATATCTGGGAACTTCTCCAGGACCAAGCAGGAAGTCAGTCCTCACATATGGGTGACGTCGGCGCCGACGGAGCCCTCGCGGAGCAATTTTCCCCAGCTTTCAAAGAAAGCCTTTGGGAATTGCAGCGCGCATGCGCGGTCTCCTTCCCGCCCAAGGGTGCCATCTTAGCCAGTCTTCTTTTTTCCGCGGAGCCCTACAGACGTACCCGTCGTGTCCCCGCTGAAAAAGTTGATTTTAGTAATTTATTTCTATTTCTTTCTTCGGTTCGACGCCGGTCTTTTTCCTGCCCGGACTCGCGACGCCGTTGCGAGTCCTTCTGTTATTTATCGGTTCTACAAAAATAGGGTAGTCCTACGGACTCCCCAAAGTTTCTTCCAAAAGTGGTCTCCCCTTTTCACATCAATCAGGAGGTGGTACTTCCGACCTTCTTTCCCAGGCCACACTCCAGCCGAGCTGAAATGGTCCTGCATACCCTGGACTGTAGAAGGGCATTGAACTTCTACCTTGACCGTACGCGGGAGCACCGTAAAGCGGCTCAGCTTTTAGTGTCTTTTGACCCCAATAAATTGGGGCTCCCGGTCTCCAAGCGTACTCTGTCCATCTGGGTTGCTGACTGTATCGCTTGGGCTTATGGGGCAGCCGGTCTCTCGTTAGAAAGTCGAGTCACGGCTCATTGTGTTCGGGCGAAGGCTACGTCAGTGGCTTACCTCCGCTCTGTTCCGTTGGCAGACATCTGCCGGGCCGCTACTTGGTCTTCGAGCCAGACTTTTGCGGTCCATTACTGCCTCGAGAGGGAGTCCCGCAGGGACAGTGCTTTCGGACAGGCAGTCCTACGAAATCTCTTCGAGGTTTGAGCAACTCCTACCCTCCATCCCGGATGGGGGCTACCGGTGGGTAATAATTCAGTGAAGATTCCTTCCTTCTGTGCTGCTGAGCTAGAGGGAGCTCTTTTTTGTGCTTAGGGTCTCTGGTAGCCTTAAGCTTGGGAGTCCCATATGTGAGGACTGACTTCCTGCTTGGTCCTGGAGAAAGCGTAGTTACTCACCTGTAACAGGTGTTCTCCAGGAGCAGCAGGAATCAGTCCTCACAACCCTCCCTCCTCCCCTTGGAGTTGCAATCATATGCTTAAGTTTTTTTGCAAATTTTTATGCTGTCTTTTAGCTATGTCATCAGACTGGCTAAGATGGCACCCTTGGGCGGGAAGGAGACCGCGCATGCGCGCTGCAATTCCCAAAGGCTTTCTTTGAAAGCTGGGGAAAATTGCTCCGCGAGGGCTCCGTCGGCGCCGACGTGACCCATATGTGAGGACTGATTCCTGCTGCTCCTGGAGAACACCTGTTACAGGTGAGTAACTGCGCTATTTGAACCCTGGCACCACAGAACAGAGCTGACCTATTTTTAAAATAACTACGAAAAACAAGCATTCTTTCCTGGTCTGAAAGAAAAGATACCACCAACGTGGCTCTAGAAGGAATATTGTCCCTAGAGTCCTCTAGGAATTTGGTAAGGTCCAGGGCATCCATGCCCTTAACCTCATCAAACCCAACCAGAGAACCGGTAGCCAACCTCTTACCAGTAAGGTAATATAACTTGGAGAGAGCAATGGAGTCAGCCGAAGCCAACCCCAAGACCTCTTTGAAATACTTTCTTAGCAAAATTTCAGCAGAAAGCAAATGAGAAAAAGGGAAATTCAACAATCTAATGTTTTTTGCTCGAAACATATTGTCATACTGTTCCATCTTAGTGTGCACATATAGACTTTCCTTTATATGAGAAGAATTAACAGCTGCAAGAGCCTGACACTGGGTTTCACACTTAGCAACCTGTATAGAAATAGTCTCAACCTTTTTATCCACTTCAGACAGCCTAGTGGTAATCTCAGAAGAGAAACCACAACGCTGTATTACAGTGGGCACCAAGGTGTTTTCGATACGGGTAACAACTTTCCAGATATCTGCCAGGGTGACCTGGTCATCCTGGACCACCTTGGCTTCGTCTGGAACGGGCACCCATAGTACTGGTTTCAGCTTTTCCCCGGCATCTATCGGGGTACTCTGCTGAAACTGGGTGCCCAGAGGAGCGGACAAAGGTGGAGATACATATACTGGAGGAGATGGTGGTGAGCGGTCCGGGGAACTGAGAGAAGCCGGGGACGATCGTAGAACAAGAAAGTCAGGGTCAAGTGATACATTAGTATTAGTCACTACCTTGACATGTTTATCCATGGGTCCAACAGCAACCTCCGTTTGCTCCGCCGGCAGAATCTTCTTCTTTCTTTTACCCATCTAGCCAACAGCTACCACAATGCAGCACTTGAACCAACTCTCCCGTTCTCCTTCGTTGCTCCAAGGGGCTCCCAAGGGGCCTACTATGCCCCTTGTATCTAGCCCCTTATATCGCTACCCCGACTAGCGCCTCCGACTGCACCTGGCCTACCAGGGTTTTAACCTCTGTCCCGAAGCTGAAATCAGCTGTGCAGCTTTAAAGGGCCCCCGATGACGTCGGGGCCGGCGGGAAAGGAAGCCCGGTGTCTCCGGACCTCAGCGCTGCCTCCAACCTCTCTCCCAAAGCTGAAATCAGCTGTGCAGCTTTAAAGGGCCCCCGATGACGTCGGGGCCGGCGGGAAAGGAAGCCCGGTGTCTCCGGACCTCAGCGCTGCCTCCAACCTCTCTCCCGAAGCTGAAATCAGCTGTGCAGCTTTAAAGGGCCCCCGATGATGTCGGGGCCGGCGGGAAAGGAAGCCCGGTGTCTCCGGACCTCAGCGCTACCTCCAAACTCTCTCCCGAAGCTGAAATCAGCTGTGTGGCTTTAAAGGGCCCCCGATGACGTCGGGGCCGGCGGGAAAGGAAGCCCGTTGTCTCCGGACCTCAGCGCTGCCTCCAACCTCTCTCCCGAAGCTGAAATCAGCTGTGCAGCTTTAAAGGGCCCCCGATGACGTCGGGGCCGGCGGGAAAGGAAGCCCGGTGTCGCCGGACCTCAGCGCTGCCTCCAATCTCTCTCCCCTGGGCTATTCCAGTTTAAGAGGATGCCCTTTGGCCTTCATGGTGCCACGGCAACCTGCCAGAGACTGGTGGATCAAGTCCTGCGTCCTCATCTAGAATATGCTTTCGCATATATGGACGATATTATTATCCACAGCTGCAGTTGGGTAGAACATATCCCGAGGGTTGAAGCCGTCCTGCGATCTATGAGGCAGGCGGGCCTCAACCTGAACCCGAGCAAGTGTGCCTTCGCCAAGCGAGAAGTGAAATACCTGGGGCATATGGTAGGTCGGGGAAGGATTAAGCCCTTGATTGACAAAGTGGACAGCATCAAGAACTTTCCCCGTCCCACAACAAAGAAGCAATTAAGAAGCTTTCTAGGCCTGATTGGCTATTACAAGAGGTTCCTGTCATGCTTTGCGGAAGAAAGCTCCATCTTCACAAACATGTTAAAAAAGAATTGCCCAAATCAACTCCGTTAGACCTCAGAGGTGGAGGGGGCTTTCACCAGATTAAACCCATGAGGGAAGGGTTAGGGCAGCCATTATAGTTGGTGATTCGATCATTAGGCATGTAGATAGCTGCGTGGCTGGTGGACATGAGGATCGCCTGGTAACATGCCTGCCTGGTGCGAAGGTAACGGACCTCACGCACCACCTAGATAAGGTCTTAGATAGTGCTGGGGAGGAGTCTGCTGTCTTGGTACATGTCGGTACCAATGACATAGGAAAATGTGGTAGGGAGGTTCTGGAGGCTAAATTTAGGCTTTTAGGTAGGAAGATGAAATCCAGAACTTACAGGGTAGCGTTCTCCGAAATGCTTCCCGTTCCACGTGCAGGACCCAAAAGGCAGGTAGAGCTCCGGAGTCTCAATGCGTGGATGAGACAATGGTGCAGAGATGAGGGTTTTGGATTTGTTAGGAACTGGGGAACATTCTGGGGAAAGGAGGGGCTCTTCCAAAGGGAAGGGCTTTACCTTAACCGGGATGGAACCAGGCTGCTGGCATTAACCTTTAAGAAGGAGATAGAGCAGCTTTTAAACTAGATAATAGGGGAAAGTCGACATTCGCCCAAGAGCGGATGGTTCGGAAGAATGTATCCTTGAAGCATACTGCCAAAAGCAGAGAGGTTCCAAAAAGAGTAAAGTAGCCCAAATGCCCTCGAGTATGGAGCAGACAGAGCTTAAAGATCCCAAATTACCCATGTCTACCAATAGCCAAATTAATATGAATAAAATACAGTCTCTAAAATGCTTGTATGCAAATGCTAGAAGTCTAAAAAATAAGATGGGAGAGTTGGATATATAGCACTAACTGAGAGGTTAGATATGATTGGAATATCAGAGACATGGTGGAAGGAGGACAACCAGTGGGACATTGTTATACCTGTGTACAAACTATATCTTAATGATAGAGCTGATCAAATTGGTGGAGGGGTTGCGCTCTTTGTTAGAGAGGGCATTGAGTCAGAAAGGATTAAAGTTTTGCAGGAAACATAATTTGATGTAGAATCTCTATGGATTGAAATTCCATGTAAAAAGGGGAAGGCGATGGCAGTGGGGGTAGACTATCGACCACCGGGCCAGAATGAACAAATGGATGATGAAATGCTCAAAGAAATCAAGGAAGCTAACAAAAGTTACAGCGCAGTAATAATAATGGGTGATTTCAATTACCCCGGTATCGACTGGGTCAGTGTCACATCAGGACATGCTAGGGAGATAAAGTTCCTAGATGACATAAATGACTGCTTCTTGGAGCAGCTGGTTCATGAACCGACCAGAGGGGAAGCCGTATTAGACCTAGTCCTTAGTGGAATACCAGATCTAGTGCAAGAGATAAGGGTGTTGGGGCCACTTGGCAATAGTGATCATAGCATGATCGCCTTTGATTTAATTAGTGGAGGAGGGATAGTACGGAAATCCACAGTACTACCTTTTAACTTTCGAAAGGGAGACTATGATAAAATGAGGAAAATAGTTAAGAAAAAACTAAAAGGAGCAGTTGCAAAGGTTAAAGACTTACATCAAGCTTGGGTGTTGTTTAAAAATACTATCTTGGAAGCCCAGACCAGCTGTATTCCATGCATTCCACGGATTAAGGTACGTATGACCTAGATTGGCCACTGTTGGAAACAGAATACTGGGCTTGATGGACCTTGGTCTGACCCAGTATGGCATATCTTATGTTCTTATGTTCTTAAGAACAGTGCAAGGAAGTCCAAAAAACTGCCAGCATGGTTTAAAGGTGAGGTCAGAGAGGCTGTTGTTGCCAAAAAAGCATCTTTCAGGAAATGGAAAAAAGAGCCAAATGACGAAAACTGGAAACAGCAAAAGCACTGGCAAGTTAAATGCAAGGCAAAGCGAGATTTGAAAAGAAATTTGCTACGGAAGCAAAAACACGTAATAAAAACTAGTATATTCGTAGCAAAAAACCTGTGAGAGAATCAATTGGACCATTAGATGATAGAGGGGTAAAAGGGGCAGAAAGAAGGGACAAGGCTATAGCGGAGAGACTGAATGAATTCTTTGCTTCGGTCTTTACTGAGGAAGATGTAGGGATGTTACCCATCACTGAAGTTGTATTTAAAGGTGATATTGCAGAGGAATTGAAAGAAATATCGCTACACCGGGAAGATGTATTACAACTATTTGATAAACTGAAGTGGCTAATCATCTGGACCAGATGGCATACATTCAAAGGTGTTGAAAGAACTGAAATATGAGATTGCAGACCTGCTATTAGTAATCTGTGAACTTTCATTAAAATCATCTGTAATACCTGAAGATTGGAGAACCACTAATGTAACGCCAATTTTTAAAAAGGGTTCCAGGGGTGATCCGGGAAACTACAGACCGGTGAGCCTGACGTCAGTACCGGGAAAAATGGTAGAAACCATCATAAAGAACAAAATTGCTCAGCATGTAGATAGTCATGGCCTAATGGAAGACAGCCAACATGGCTTTAGACAAGGAAGATCTTGTCTTACTAATCTGTTATGTTTTTTTGAAGGTGTGAATAAACAGGTAGACAAAGCTGAGTCAGTTGATATACTGTATCTGGACTTTCAGAAAGCCTTTGACAAGGTCCATCCTCAGAGACCTTTGGCAAAACTAAAAAGTCATGGGAAAGGAGACAGTGTACTATTGTGGATCAAGAGCTGGTTAAAAGATAGAAAGCAGAGATTAGGGCTAAATGGCCGATTTTCCCAATGGAAAAAGGTGAATAGTGGAGTACCCCAGGGATCTGTGCTGGGTCCGCTGCTTTTTGACATATTCATAAATGACCTGGAAAGTGGAATAACGAGTGAGGTTATCAAATTTGCAGATGACACAAAACTATTTAAAGTTGTTAAAACCCAAGAGGATTGTGGAAAATTGCAAGAGGATCTTGATAAATTGGAAGACTGGGCATCCAAATGGCTGATGAAATTTAATGTGGACAAGTACAAAGTTATGCACCTAGGAAAGAACAACACAAACTATGGTTATACGATGCAAAGTTCCACATTGGGAACCACTACCCAGGAAAAAGATTTAGGCGTCATCGTGGATAACAATATTGAAACGCTCCACCCAGTATGCAGCGGCGGCCGAGAACGCAAATAGGAAAGGAATGGAAAATAAAACAAAGGATATTACAATGCCTCTGTATTTTTCCATGGTGCGACCGCACCTTGAATATTGTGTGCAATTCTGGTCACTGTATCTTAAAAAGGATATAGCGTTATTAGAAAAGGTTCAGAGAAGAGCCACCAAAATGGTAAACATAGAAATATGACGACAGAAAAAAAGAAATATGATGACAGAAAAAGACCACATGGCCTATCTAGTCTGTCCTTCCATAACAACTACAACAGTCCCCTTTTTACCTTTAGAGATCCTCTGTGTTTGTCCCATGCTTTTTTGAATTCAGTTACTGTCCTCATCTCTACCACCTCCACTGGGAGACTGTTCCACGGATCCACTACTCTTTCCGTGAAGAAATATTTCCGCATATTACTCCTGAATCTATCTCCCTTCACCCTCATCCCATGTCCCCTCGTAGCAGAACTTGCTTTCAATTGAAAGAGGCTCTCTCCCTGAACAATTTTGCCACGGAGGTATTTAAACATCTCAATAATATCACCTCTATCCCACCTTTCCTCTAAGGTGTACATATTAAGATCCATCAGGGATGGAAGGCTATTCCTATGAGGAGAAGCTAAAATGGTTAGGTTTAGGGTTCTTCAACCTGGAAAAGAGACGGCTAAGGGGAGATATGATAGAGGTCTATAAATTAATGAATGCAGTGGAACGGGTAAACATAGATCAATTGTTTATGTTATCAGAATATAGAAAGACTAGGGGACATGCAATGAAGCTACAGGGTAAACTATTTAAGACTAATAAGAGAAAATATTTTTTACTCAACATGTAATCGAACTCTGGAATTTGTTACTGGAGGATGTAGTAAAGGCTGTTAGTGTAGCTGGGTTTAAAACGGGTTTGGACAAGTTCCTGGAGGAAAGGTCCATAAACCATTATTAAGGGACCCAGGATATCACTGCTTGACCCAATACAAGCATTGTGGAACCTGTGTCTTTTGGGGAAACTGCTAGATACATATGACCTAGATTGGCCACTGTTGGAAACAGGATACTGGGCTTGATGGACCTTGGTCCGACCCAGTATGGCATATCTTATGTTCTTACATTAGAGGATCTTAGCTGCTGCGGGGGGCAGGGTCAGCACAAATTAGTTTTCTTTTCTTTTCCAAGTTGGCTGCCACTCCTCCTTCACTGCTGCGCTGCACTGCACTGCGTGACTAAGTGCATCTGTTTAGTGCTGTGGTCGTCATAACTAAAATTGTGTCATCCTAGGTAGGTGCCTGGGCTCGCCTAATGGAAGGGCTGGCCCTGATGTGTATGTTTACAGAGTGGGAAAGGAATGTTTTTCAAAGAGAAAGTCAGAGAGATAATGTGTGTGTGTTTCTCAAAGAGTGTGTGCCTGTGTGTCTCAAAGAGAGTCAGAGTGAAAATATATGTATATTTCTCAAAGATACTGCGATCCTTGGGGAAGGATAGTCTTAGTTTGAGTTCATTTGAGTAAATACAATCAAACCTGGCAGATGCAAGTTAAGGGTTATTCTTTTGACCCAAAAGCTCCAGTATTCTCTCTGCCAGGTTTGGTTGCATTTACTCAAATAGTATCCAAATATCCAAATGCATAAGAATAAGCTAAAGTAGAGAGATATGTCTGCTTCAAATGAAAATATTTTAAACCAGAATATTCTAGATCCAAAATATTCTTATAGTCAATATCTCTTTTTTCTTTGCAGATTAACTCCTTGGTAACATGGGACCTAGTAATCACAGTATTGTGACTGAATTCATAATTATGGGATTCCCAGCTTTAGATGGCTTTCACATTTTGTTCTTTATAGGTCTCCTCATCATCTATCTCCTCACCATTACTGGGAATGTTGTGATTTTTTTGGTTATCAGGCTAGAATCCCGCCTTCACATCCCAATGTACTTTTTTGTCAGTGTTTTATCCTTCTTGGAAATCTGGTACACTGCTGTCACTATTCCCAAAATGCTCTCAAACTTATTGGCTGAAAAGAAAAGCATTTCCTTCAATGGGTGCCTCTTACAGACATACTTCTTCCACTCTCTGGGAGCCACAGAATGCTATTTGCTGACAGTTATGGCTTATGATCGCTATTTAGCCATATGTAATCCTTTGCGCTATCCTGCCATCATGACTTCTAAGTTTTGTTTTCAGTTAACTGTGGGATGCTGGATCTGTGGCTTTATGTGCCCTGTGACTGAAGTCATTTTGATTTCCAAACTGCCTTTCTGTGGGGAAAATGAAATCCTGCACGTATTCTGTGATTTCCCTCCACTGCTGAGTTTGGCTTGCACAGACACCTCAACCAACGTGCTTGTGGATTTTGCAATTAATGCTTTTATCATTCTTGTGACTTTTCTGTTCATCATGTCTTCCTATATAAAGATTATTATTACCATATTAAAAATCAGAAGTGCTGAAGGAAGACAAAAGGCTTTTTCGACCTGCGTAGCTCACTTGACTGTGGTTCTGGTATTTTTTTCATGCATCATATTCATGTATGTGCGACTAACCAAAAGTTATTCCTTGAATTATGACAGAACCCTAGCTGTCATCTACTCTGTCCTAACTCCTTTGTTCAACCCACTCATTTACAGCCTGCGAAACAAAGAAATAAGAGCAGCAATACGAAGAATTCTTCATAAACAACAATCTTTAATTAGTTCACATCATTGAGTGTCATCCTAAACAGGCCCTAGCTCTTCTTTGACAATGTAAGATTTATTTATTTATTTATTTTATTTACAAGCTCTTCTATACCGCGCTTTTCAGTATCAGTGCGGTTTACAAATAACAAAAATTTTGCATCAGACTCACGGCCTTATGCTTACAGGATAGGTAACTTGGGAATGATATTCAACTTGGGACTGATATAAGATATTCAGAACATAAAGAACATAATAGAATAGTTTATTGGAGTTGGTTTATTTAGATTTCAGCAACTAGAGGAAGAAATGCTTAATTATGCTCTTATCTTCTTAGACATTGCTGCAGCCTTTGACTCTGTACATCATGATCTGTTAATGGGGCGACTAAAAGAAAAAGGCATCAATAACACTGCCCTGGAGTGGTGCAAATCATACCTTGATCAGAGATGGCAGTACGTTACCTCAGGGACCGCAACTTCCACACCTTACCACCAAAAGCAAGGCGTACCGCAAGGATCATCCCTATCCTCACTCTTTTTCAATATATACATACAGCCGGTTTGCAACATCATCAAGTCTTTCAAGGTTGAATGCTTGATATACGCAGATGACATCCTCCTATACATGCCTTTCTCCACAGTTCATATGGACCTTTTCCCCGCTAACTAAATGTTTTGATGCAGTATCCGAATGGCTTCAATCCCAGAACCTCCGAATTCAACACAAAAAGACCGAAGTTCTCTTCATTTCCAGGGACCCACTCTTCACCCCTCCATCCCATATAAAGGTGAAAGAAGCCGAGCTCCAATCAAAACCTTCCATTCGTTACCTTGGAGTCACTTTTGATCAACGCATGGATCTGAAACTACACATATCCAACGTAGTCAGAGCAATCTACCTCAAGATCCGGACTCTTCGACATATTCGCCCCCTGCTTGATCCCGATGACTTCAGAACTATATTTCAAGCCTTAACCTTACCACACCTCGACTATGCCAATGCCATTCTCCAAGGCCTCCCACACTCCACATTAAACCCTTTGCAACTCGCCATGAATACCGCTGCTAGAGTCCTCTACGGAATATCAAGAAGAGACCATGTAACACCCATCCTACAGCAACTCCACTGGCTCCCGATACATGGCAGAATATTGTTCAAAACCCTATTACTAACTTTTAAGGCCACTAAATGCATCACCTCCTCCTCTCTAATAGACCTCATTCAGACCGTTCCACCCAACAGATCCAGGAGAACGACATCAACAAATAATCTAATCATCCCTAAAGCAGCGACAAAATGCCTATCAGTGACATCTAACAGGGCTTTCAGATTCTATGCCCCTAAGTGCTGGAATGCCCTACCCCCAGAGATTCGGGCTATCACTGATTTATCCCTTTTTAGAAAGGCTCTCAAATCCCACCTCTTCCCCCAATATTACTTGACCAGCTAATCATTCCTAATCACTACCCAAAATAAGAACAAATCTTGTTATGTATACATGTATATATCCTTGTAAATAGTTGCATTAATGATGTCCCATGTTTTATCCAAGTTCTCTGACCTTGTTCTATGTAAAAACCAAACAATGTGTTGTTATGGTATGTTGTTTTATTGTGAACCGCGCTGATGCTGAATAGAGCGGTATATAAGAGCCTGTAATAAATAAATAAATAAATAAAAATAAATAAATAATAAATTACTTTTTTATAGTTATGCAGTAGGAGCATCATTAATACTGGGCAAACAAGACTTGTACCTTGAATCTTATGAAAAGTGCCCAAGGTCTTCTGAACAATGTCCACTGCTGTCCAAAGTAGCAGTGCTTTTCTGCCTGTTCTCTATATTCTCCTCCTCATGCCTCCCCTCATTGTAAGAGTCAGGATATCTGTGGCATTTACAGCAGGACTGGCTCTGTGGAAGGAAGGCACAATGTGCACTTATATGCTTCTCCTGCAGTTTATCCTGAGGGTGAGAAAGAGAATCAGAAGACAAGGCAATCAGGGGAAAAGAGGGAGAAATCAAGGAAAGAAGGGAGAAGAATATCTGCAGGAAAGATGTGAGAAGGGACCAAGAGAGTGTCTGGAGGGAGGAAGGAGGACAGAGAGCAGGTACAAAGGGGTGAAGCACCAAAGAAGGGTTGCAAAGATGGTGTGAAGAATCTTAAAGGACTGGGGAAGGGTTGAAAGGCAATTTATTAAAAAGAGCACTGTGAAAAGGGTAAAAGAGTAGAAATGGGATTGAGGAGGAGGTGAAAGAGGGGGAATGGAAAGCTAGGTAGAGAATAAGAGATATAAAAAAGGAGGTGGATGCTAGGAAGGGTTGAGTGTCAAGGAAAGGGTTGATGAAGGAATGAGAGTCAAAAGGAAGGTAGAAGAGGACTTGGGAAAGAATGAATACAGAGGGTGGAAATAATGTACAAGGAAGTTGAAAAACTGGGAAAGGAAAGAAAGACAGTGGGGGAAATACAATAGGTAAAGAAGGATTGAAAGTGAAGAGGCAGAGAAAAAAAGAGGAGGAAAACTTCAATGTCAAAGATAATAAAATATACTAAAGTTTTGCACTTAACATGCAGTAAGTGCAAAGACTGTGTAGTAGCTGTTGGAGACCTGCCCAGTCCCTGCACAGTACATACATTTACCCCATGTTAAGTGCAATCATTAACAAAGATGTGCTACTAGCAATGCACTTATCGCAAGTTGCTGCAGCTCAAGAACACTTCTCCACCTAATTGCTGCTCCTGAAAACCCTGACTCCAACATTGTCCAACATCAAAAATAGAGTTCCTACACCTCCAAAATCCCAACATCTCCAATGAATAGTGGCATTTCTAGACAGAAGTATTTTGGGAAGCAGAGATCTGTCCCGGGTCCAATTCTTTTTAACATCTTTGTTGGTGATATTGTGGAAGGGCGGTCAGGTAAGCTTTGCCTCTTTGCGGATGATACCAAAATCTGCAAGAGTAGATATCTAGGAAGAAGTAGATAACACAAGGAGGGATCTAACTAAGCCTGAAGAATGATCAAGAATTTGGCAGCTGAGATTTAAGGCTGAAAAATGCAGAGTCATGCATTTTGGCTGCAAAAATCCAAGGGAGCAGTACAGTGTAGGAGGCGAAGTACTTCTGCCCAAGAAAGAAGAGTGGGGGCTGGGTGTGATTGTTTCTGACGATCTTAAAGTGGCTAAACAGGTAGAAAAGGTGACGGTGAAAGCCAGAAGGATGCTTGGATGCACAGGGAGAGGAATGGCCAGCAGAAAAAGAAGGCAACAGTGCCTCTGTATAAGTCTCTGGTGCAACCTCATTTGGAGTATTGTGTGCAATTCTGGAGACCGCACCTTCAAAAGGATGTAAAGAAGATGGAGTCGGTGCAGAGGGTGGCTACTGAAATGGTCAGTGGTCTTCATTATAAACCATATGGTGAGAGACTTAAAGATCTTAACAACAACAACAACAACGTTAAAGGAAAGGCAGGATAGAGGAGATATGATAGAGACGTTTAAATACTTATGTGGTATAAATGAACAAGAACATCCGACAAGGGTTTGCCCTGATCTTCATGGATATTGCCGCAGCCTTCGAGTCCGTTAGCCACAACATACTCCTGACACGCCCCAAAGAGAAGGGGATTCACAATACTGCGCTAAGCTTGTGCAAATCATACTTATCAGACAGATGGCAGCATGTGCGAACCAGCTCCACCACCTCCAAACCCTTCCAACAAGAACAAAGCTTACCGCAGGGATCCTCACTCTCGGCCCTCCTGTTCAATGTATACATGCAGCCCATTTGCGCTCTCATCCGCTCCTTCAACATCAACTGCCTGGTATACGCTGACAACGTACTGCTTTACATGCCTTTCTCAACTGGCCACCCTGACTTCACACCTCTAACATCCTGTTTCAATACTGTCACCGACTGGCTCCACACACAAAGGCTCAGAATAAACGTCAACAAAATGGAGGTCCTCTTCGTCTCCAGGAACCAAGCATTTACCCCGCCCACCTCACTGAAAGTACAAAATGCCGAGCTCCTCATCAAGCCTACAGTACGGTACCTTGGGGTCACACTAGACCAGAAGCTGGATATGAAGGTCCATATAAGCAACATGGTCAAAGTAGTTTACCACAAGATAAAGACAACCCGATACCTACGACATCTGCTTGAGCCAGATGACTTCTGAACAATCTATCAGGCTCTAGTAATCACTCACTTTGATTACGCCAATGCAATTCTGCAAGGGCTCCCAAAGAACTCACTGAACCCACTGCAGCTTGCAGCGGCAAGAATACTGTATGGAGCCTCCAGGAGGGAACACGTAACCCCAATACTAAAGCACCTGCATTGGTTGCCGGTCCACTGCAGACTCTCCTTCAAAACACTATTGATGACCTTCAAGGCCATCAACAAGTGCTCTTCCACCTCCCTCACAGACCTCATCCACCCTACCCCCTCCAACAGAGCTAGGAGATCATTTGCTGCCAAAACCCTGAGAATCCCGAAGGCAATAACAAAATGTTCACAAACATCCAGAAACAGAGCCTTTGCCCTCTTTGCACCCACATGCTGGAACGCGCTTCCACCTGCCCTCCGGGCCATCACTGACCTCACCCAATTCAGGAAGGCACTAAAGCACCACCTCTTCCTCCAGTACTACTCTCATACAAATGACATATCTCAACCAGACACACTCGACAACCAGGCCCTCACCCCCAGCGCACCAATGCCACATGATTGCAGCCCCACCCCCTAGTTCAACAATACCCCCAGTCTACTGAATATGTACATTGTGATCTACTGCTGTAAATATTGATGCAATACTGTAAAGATACCATCAGGTAACAGATGCTAAGTGTATATACCCTGTACATAGTTACCCCCGTTAATCCCAAGTTATCATCCCTTGTTCATTGTAAGTCCAGTGTAGGCCCGCCTTCACTGGTCAAATGTTGTTGACTGTAAACCACACAGATTCCAAAGAGCGCGGTATAAAAAAGACATTAAATAAATAAATAAATAAACCTCTTTTGATTGAAAGTAAACTCTGCAACGAGGGGGCTTAGGATGAGGGAGAAAGAGGATAGACTCAGAAGTAATATGCAGAAATATTTCTTAACAGAAAGAGTGGTAAATGTATGGAATCGTCTCCCAGTGGAGGTAACACAGCGAGGTCAGTGATACATCAACTCTTCTCACTGTATATAGTTGCATTGTTATCAGTACTATGGTTTGTTTATCCATACTGTAATGTAAAAAATTCTCCATGTTACATGTAAAAAATTCACAAACGTTCCATGTAATGTGATTTGGTGCTCATTCCTGTTGTACCTATCATACCATTTGTTCTTTGTAAACCGCTCTTGAACCACGGGAAAGCACGGTATATAAGTGTTTAATAAATTAAATAAATAAATAATACAGATGAGGACAGTATCTGAATTTAAAAAAGCATGGGACAAACACTGTTATCCCACTCTCAGTTGTTGTACCCCAAGGCAGTACCATACCTAGCCCTGTTTGAGCAGTGCAGTCGTACAGGGCACAAAGGCTTAGGGGCGCATTTCAGCTGCCTGCTGTTGCCCTGCTGCCACTACTTTTTGCTCTCTCAGCAGCGGCAGAGCAACAGCAGGCAGCCGAAATGCACCCCCTAAGCCTTTTCAGGGGTCTTTCTGCAGGTCAGATCTCTCCCAACTCTGCTGGCGACTTGCACATTGGGCGCGCGCCCCTCCCCATACCTCTAATCCACTTTTGCCTGCTCTTGCCCTGCTGCCGGTGCCGCCATGGAGAAAACAGAGGGCGGCAGCAGCAGGGCAGGAGCAGAAAGCAGCTGGATGGAGATATGGGGAGGAGGGAGGACACGCACCCGATGTGCAAGTCGCACAGGGCACGATTCTGGCTCAGTATGGCCCTGCCCCAAGGGTCTGTCTTGGGCCCACTCCTTATCTTTCTCTATACATAGTCTTTTTGTGCACTCATCTCCTCACAGGGTTTTTAGTACCATCTTTACGCTGATGACTTTCAGATCTACCTCTCTACACCTGAAATCATTCCAGCAATCCAGGCACGGATCTCTGCCTGCCTGACATTGCTGCCTGCATGTCTCACCACCATTTGACATGGATCATGGCCAAAACAGAGCTTCTTATTTTTCCCTCTAAACCCACACTTCCTCCTTTCTCATTCTCTTTGGATAACACTCTACTACTCCCTATTTACTCGGCTTGCAATCTTGGGGTCATCTTTGACTGCTCCCTCTCCTCCACACACATCCAACTGATAAAACCTGTAGTTTCTTTCCCTATAACATCAGCAAAGTTTGCCCCTTCCTTTCTGAACACAATACTAAGACACTTATCCACTCTTTAGTCACCTCCCATCTAGACTATTGCAACCTCCTCCTTGCTGGTCTCCCTTTGAATCAACTCTCTCCCCTTCAATCTGTTCAAAATTCAGCTGCACAGATAATTTTCTGCCAGCCTCGATATGCTCATATAACCCCTCTTCTCAAGTCCCTTCATTGGCTCCCTACCCATTTCCAAATCCAGTTCAAACTTCTCCTACTGACCTATAAGTGCACTCATTCTGCTGCTCCTCACTACCTTTCCTCTTTTATCTCTCCCTACACCCCTCCTTAGGAACTCTGCTCTTTTGGCCGATCGCATCTCTTCTACTGCCAACTCCAGACTTTGATCCTTTCACCTTGCTGTTCCTTATGCCTGGAACAAACTACTTGAGTCTGGCTTCATCTTTAGCCCTGTTCTGTCTTGACATGATTGTAAGCTCTGATGAGAAGGGACCATCTTTTACAGTGCCGCGTAAGCCTTGTAGCACTATACAAATGAACAGTAGTAGTAAAAGATCTATAAAGAAAAAAAAAGGAATATAATATTTGATATGGAAGACAGACTATATAGGCCATATGGTTTTTTTCTGCTGATGTTTCTAAGTTTCAATGGAGGGGGATAGCCAGGTATGGTGGGGGGAGGGTTCAAAGTGACATTTCTTCACATCAGAATCCTCCTCTCCCTACATTTAAATTAGCTATAAAAGATTTGACATAGAAGGTTCCAACAGTCTTTTATGTATAATGAAACCTCTAGTCCGCTTCAACCGCACAGTTCTTTGCATATCTTTAGGTCCATCAATAGCCTTCAATCTTGTAAATTATGATCTTCTGCAGTTTTTCCTCCACAATCGGTATCCGTGGGCAAGTTCTACGCTGTTTCCAATCATTTCTCTCAGGTCGTTCATTTTTTATCATCACCAATGATGAGGTCTCGGATATCTATCTGCTTCGATTGTGGGATTCTCCAGGGTTCTCTCCTGATCCCCATTCTCAGGGGCGGCACAAGGCTGGTGCGAGCCATGTGTGGAGACTCATTGCAGGGACTCATTTGCATATTGTGATGGAGCTGAAGCCATTGAAGCGATGGATGTAGAAAAAAACTCTCTTTCTTATGAAACAACTGAGTTACAGAGGGTGCAATTACCTAGAAGTGCAGCTAGAGGGAGCAAGCACGAGGCTGCAGAAGTTAAGCTGACACACCCAGGTTGTAGCAATGCACCTGAGCAGAAAGCCAGGAAACTCAGTTGGGGAACGCCTTTTTAAGCAGTGCTCACAAGGAAGCAGACAGAGAGGATCTAAGAAGGAACTCGAGAGAGGATCTAAGAAGGAACTCGAGAAGGAACTCGAGAGAGGATCTAAGAAGGAACTCGAGGGAGGACCTTTGAGAGAGAGAGAGAAAGGATCTATGAAGGAAGGACCTGAGGAAGGAACCTCATACACTGCAAGGCAGAGAAGCTTGGATACATGGAAAAGCAGAGCTAAGTTCCAGGGAGGACAAGCCCAGCTTAGAAAGCTCCAGAAGCCAGTCTTCAAGGAAGACGGTGACAAAGGGAGAGTCTCTGGTGGAGAGAACACCAGCAGCAAACGCTACAGAGATCCAAGATACAGTGATACTTCATTTATTAAATGGATGCCAGGTCCTAGGAAGGCTGATAACCTAAAAAGCCATTCTGAGAAGAAACAAAGCTGGAGGAAGTTTTGCAACCCTGTACAGAAAGGTATAGGGAAAAGCCCTAACAGTTACTTGCTAAACCCAAGCCAGCAAGGCTGGAAAGTGGGGGAAAGAAATACTGAACTGCAACCTGTGTTAACCAGGGAAAGCTCAGGATTAGAAGACACCACGTGTGAGCTAGAACCCATGCAAATTGAGTTTGCAGAACCAGAACTGTTGATGCTTGAACCAATGGACTGTTCTCTGTGTATTACCAAGAGCCTGGAATCTCTTACCAAGATATAACAGCAGCACATATTTTAAAGTACCTTTTGCTCCTGTTAAAACTGAAGGAAGAAGTTTTGTCTTGTTTTTCTTGCTGTTTGAGAAACTTGCTTGGATACGGAGAACTGTGAAGCATGTGTAACAGTTGCTGACCTTTTGTAAATATTCTTGGCACTAAACCTGAAGTAAGGTAAAATTCTACTTTGTTTCCTGAAGAACCTTTTGCATAACAAGGGAATAAAACCTTTTTGTTTCACCCTGCTCAAGGCTCACACATCTATTTTCTTTGAGAAGAGGGACTACAAGGACCAGAATGCACTTGGTCTAAAAGTTTTTCTTTCTTCAACAAAATTTAATTGTCTGCCCTGACCCTTTCACACACTGCCACTAGGAGGGGCTGTGAAAATATCCACGGGACCTCATATGCATAAATTTAAAATATATATGTTGCTTTCAAAGGAGTCTCTCACAAACCTCACTTTTATCCTGGCAATGACTTAGGGGCATGTTTACTAAATATTAATGTGCAATAAGTGCCATTGTGCCAGTAGAAATAAATGGGTGTTCCTGCACTTAGCGCACAGTAACATTTGTGAATGCGCATTAACTTTTAAACATGCATGGGCAGTGAGGATAAAGAAAGATGACCAGATTTCTACAGTACTTGCGAACTGCTGGACTTTCAGAAAGCCTTCGACAAGGTCCCTCATGAGAGACTTTTGGCAAAACTAAAGAGTCATGGGATAGGAGGCAGTGTACTATTGTGGATCAGGAACTGGTTAAAAGATAGAAAGCAGAGGGTAGGGCTAAATGGAGAAAGGTGAATAGTGGTGTACCCCAGGGATCTGTGCTGGGTCCGCTGCTTTTTGACATATTCATAAATGACCTGGAAAGTGGAATAACGAGTGAGGTTATCAAATTTGCAGATGACACAAAACTATTTAAAGTTGTTAAAACCCAAGAGGATTGTGGAAAATTGCAAGAGGATCTTGATAAATTGGAAGACTGGGCATCAAAATGGCAGATGAAATTTAATGTGGACAAGTGCAAGGTTATTTATTTTATTTTATTTATTTATTTATTTTACATTTCTTATATACCGCACTATTTATGCACCTAGGGAAGAACAACCCAAACTATGGTTACACGATGCAAGGTTCCACATTAGGAACCACCACCCAGGAAAAAGATTTAGGCGTCATTGTGGATACCATGTTAAAACCCTCGGCCCAGTGTGCAGCGGCGGCCAAGAGAGCAAATAGAATGCTAGGTATGATAAGGAAAGGAATGGAAAATAAAACAAAGGATATTATAATGCCTCTATATCGTTCCATGGTGAGACCGCACCTTGAATATTGTGTGCAATTCTGGTCGCCGTATCTTAAAAAGGATATAGAGTTATTAGAAAAGGTTCAGAGAAGAGCCACCAAAATGGTAAAGGGGATGGAAGGATACTCCTATGAAGAAAGGCTAAAAAGGTTAGGGCTCTTTAACCTGGAAAAGAGATGGCTGAGGGGAGATATGATAGAAGTCTATAAATTAATGAGCGGAGTGGAACGGGTAAACGTAGATCGATTGTTTACCTTATCAGAATATAGAAAGACTTGGGGACATGCAATGAAGCTACAGGGTAAACTATTTAAGACTAATAAAAGAAAATATTTTTTCACTCAACGTGTAATCAAACTCTGGAATTTGTTACCGGAGGATGTAGTAAAGGCTGTTAGTGTAGCTGGGTTTCAAAAAGGTTTGGACAAGTTCCTGGAGGAAAGGTCCATAAGCCATTATTAAGAAGGGACCCAGGATATCAATGCTTGAACTAATACAAGCATTGTGGACCCTGTGTCCCTTGGGGAAACTGCTAGGTACATATGACCTAGATTGGCCACTGTTGGAAACAGAATACTGGGCTTGATGGACCTTGGTCTGAACCAGTATGGCATATCTTATGTTCTTATGTTCTTATGCTGACACCTAATCAGGAGTTAGTGGGCCTGATTAGCCTGTGAATGAACTGAGAGCATAAAAGGCTTCAGAGCCCTGCCCTACCCTGTTGAGGCATTCCTAACAGGGTTCTACAGGTCAAAAAATGCTGGGAAACCGGCTGGTACTTTGGTAGATCTCTCTCTTGTGCTTTAACAGATACCTAAGCTCCACGAACAGAACAATGGCTGGGAAAAATCATATCGCTAAAGCTGTTGCCCCCGTTACAGCTTCGACCTCTGTCCAGATCTGTCTGGGTCCCAATGCCAGTTGAAGGACCGGTTCCATGTGCAGGGTGCCTGCATGCTGAAGCTCTGAGGAAACAAGTGGAGGAACTCATAGAGGAGGTAGCGAGGCTGAGAAGCATTCAAGAAAGTGAGAAGTACATTGATGAGATGCTTCTTGCAGCAACCAAGCTCTCCAGCAGAGGAGAAGATGGGTGCAAACAGAATGATGAAAGTTGGACACATCACCAGGGCCTGCAGAATCATCAATCCAACTTCTCCAGCCCTTGAATTGAAGAATCGTTATGCAGCCCTGGAAGTGGAGGACGTGAAAGCATCCCTGGAAAGGGAAGAACCAGAGCTCAAGTACCGCAAAGTTGCAGAATCAGTGACCACAAGGAAGTGAAGGGTAGTGGTGGTTGGTGACTCTCTTCTGAGGGGTACTGAGGATATGATATGATTGAGATGTTTAAATACCTCTGTAGCATAAATGTTCAGGGGGAGAGCCTCCTTCAATTGAAAGCAAGTTCTGCTACGAGGGGACATGGGATGAGGGTGAAGGAGGATAGATTCAGGAGTGATATATGGAAATATTTCTTTACGGAAAGAGTGGTGGATCTGTGGAATAATCTCCCAGTGGAGGTGGTGGAGATGAGGACAGTATCTGAATTCAAAAAAGCATGGGACAAACACAGAGGATCTCTAAAGGAAAAAAGGGGACTGTTGTAGTTGTTGATATGGAAAGACAGACTAGATAGGCCATGTGGTCTTTTTCTGTCATCATATTTCTATGTTTCTACATAAGAACATAACATATGCCATACTGGGTCAGACCAAGGTCCATCAAGCCCAGTATCCTGTTTCCAACTGTGGCCAATCTAGGTCATACGTATCTAGCAGTTTCCCCAAACGTACCTAGAGTTGTCCCCAAGAGACACAGGTTCCACAATGCTTGTATTGGGGCAAGCAGTGGATATTCTGGGTCCACTTTAATAATGGTTTATGGACCTTTCCTCCAGGAACTTCTCCAAACCTTTTTTAAACCTGGCTACACTAACAGCTTTTACTACATCCTCCAGTAACGAATTCCAGAGTTTGATTACACGTTGAGTGAAAAATTATTTTCTCTTTTATTAATCTTGTATTAGCCTTAAGTAGGTTACCCTGTAGCTTCATTGCATGCCCCCTAGTCTTGCTATATTTTGATGGCATAAACAATCAATCTACGTTTAACTGTTCCATTCCATTCATTAATTTATAGACCTCTATCAAATCTCCCTTTAGCCGTCAATTTTCCAGGTTGGAGCCCTAACCTTTTTAGCTTCTCTTCAAAGGGGTATCCTTCCAACCCCTTTATCATTTTGGTGGCTCTTCTCTGTACCTTTTTTTAAATTGTATATATTTATTAGATTATACATAAACATCAAGAACAATTCTTGAAGTAGACAGTGATACAAAGGTATAATAACCACTAGATTTATGAAAGAAAACAAGAAATATAAACCTAAGACCTCTGGTAGTCCACATAATATTGGGAGAGAGAAAAACAATGGTTACCAGAGCAGGAGAAAAACTCTGGCAGCCCTAAAGAAAATTCTTAACAATTCAGCGTAAAAGGAAATACAAGATCAGCCCTGATTACACAGGCTCTAACATGAGAGAATTCGGTCAATTATCACGGAGTCTAGACCTTATCCTGCAATTTAGCATTAATAAAAGATGCAAGATTAGCCGGTTGGAAATATATGTATCTAACCGACTTACAAATCACTTACAGGGAAATCTTAAGAAGAATGAACCCCCAATCTGCTGAACCCCAGATTTATGAAGAAGAAAAAGCCATCTCTTCTGTGTTTCCTTAGAAATATAAGGAAACATTGAAATGAACAGGCCATAATAGGTCTCCAACCTCTTTTTGAAGAACATTTTTAACAGCCATTCCTTATCGGTGGTAAGTGCACAAGTCACCACCAAAGTAGCTGGGACACATATCCCAGGATCAGAATCCTTTAACAAATCTGAAATGTTTAGAACATCCATATTTGCAAGTTCTTCAGAGTCCGCTGGTTCTTTCTTCCCCTGGGGTAGATAATAAACCCTAGATAAGGGTGGCATTAGTTACGCAGGTACTTTAAGGATTTCCTGTAGATATTGCTTGAACATATCCAGGGCAGATATGCCCTTCATTTTGGGAAAATTTAAGATCCTTATGTTTGCAGCTCTAGCAGTGTTTTCCAAGGTTTCCAACTTACTCCTAAGTGCCACATTATCTTTAACCAAAGTAGAAGTCAAATCAGATATTGTTGCCAGTTGACTGATGTGTTCTTCTATCTGAGAACCCCCACATTCACATTCTCCAAGAATGAAATCTTTTCAGAGTTATCATGCATTTGAACAGATAAAGCTCTAGTCTGACTTTGAACCGCCATCGATAAAGAAGTAATAGCCTCTCATATAGACTCAAGTGTGAAAACCTTCGGCCTCGAAGAAGTAGGAAACACAGAAGTTGAAGTCAAGATAGAAGTAGAAGGAGGAACAAAACCCTCACCTAATACAGCAGGAATTGCCAAGTCCTCCGTGGTAAGCTGTGCACCTGAAACCCTCCTGATATCACCGGGAGGGAGCTGGACTCTGAGCAAGGCTGTCTCCCCTCTGATGGCATCTCCACCTCTGCCTCCAGAGGGGGGAGGGGGGGCGCCGAAACCTCCAAGCTCTCAGCCAGCACTGCGGGGCACAGCGGAAGCTCTCTCTCAACAGGAGACAATGATACCTCCAACTCCGTGGGCGATGAAACACTCTCCTCAGCCGCCGCCACCCCAGCAGAGTGGATCTCCTGCTTCTGTGCCTGTGTTAATAGCACAAATAGGTCCATGGGACCTGCGGAAGGTAGCTGGGGGTCCGAGGGGAAGACCCTAAGCTTACCCTTGCATTTAGGCATACTCAGATGCTCAACTCAGCGGCCATCTTGAAATGCCCTCTCTCCCCGGTGACCTGCATGACCTCTCTGTACCTTTTCTAATAATGTTATATCATTTTTAATATATGGCGACCAGAATTGCACACAATATTCAAGCTACAGTCGCAACATGGAACGATACAGAGGCATATCCTTTCTTTAATTCTCCATTCCTTTCCTTATGATACCTAGCATTCTATTTGCTCTCTTGCCCGCAGCTGCACACTAGGCGGAGGGTTTCAACATGTTATGAACAATGACGTCTAAATCTTTTTCCAGGGTGATGATTCCTAATGTGGAACCTTGCATCGTGTAAAAATAGTTTGGATTGTTCTTTCCTAGGTGCATACCTTTGCACTTGTCCACATTAAATTTCATCTGCCATTTGGATGCCCAGTCTTCCAATTTATCAATTCTTCACAATCCTGTTGGGTTTCAACAACTTTGAATAATTTTGTGTCATCTGCAAATTTGATTACTTCATTCATTATTCCCATTTCCAGGTCATTTATGAATATATTAAATAGCAGTGGACCCAGCACAGATCTCTGCGGTACTCCATTATTCACCTTTCTCCATTGGCAAAATTGGGCATTCAGCCCTACCCTCTGCTTTCCATCTTTTAACCAGTTCCTGATCCACAATAGTACACTGCCTCCTATCCCATGACTTTTTAATTTCACCAAAGGTCTTTCATGAGAGACCTTGTCAAAGGCTTTCTGAAAATCCAGATATACTATATCAACCGACTCACCTTTTTCTGCTCTTTTTAGTTTGTTCTTAACTATTTTCCTCATTTTAACAGTCTCCTTTTTGAAAGTTAAAAAGTAGTACTGTGGATTTCCTTACTGTCCTTCCTCCATTTATTAAATCAAATGTGATCACTATTGCCAAGTGGCCCCAACACCCTTATATCTTTTACCAGATCTTGTGTTACACTAAGGACTAGGTCCAGAATGGCTTCCCCTCTGGACAGCTCCAAGAAGCAGTCATTTATTTCATCTAGAAAATTTATCTCCCTACATGTCCTGCCGTGACACTGACCCAGTCGATAACTGGGCAATTGAAATCATATTATTATTGTACTGTAACTTTTGTTAACTTCTCTGATTTCTTTGAGCATTTCTTGAGTGGCTCAGTGGTTGGGACAGGTTACCTCAGGCCGGAAGGTCAGGGGTTCAATTCCCACATGGGGACAAGCAACTTCAGGTCGGAAGGACTGGGGTCTCTAGTCCCATGGCCACTCCTTGTGGCCTTGGGCAAGCCACTTAACCCTCCATTGCCTCAGGTACACTTAGACTGTGAGCCTTTTGGGGACAAGGGAATAAAAAGTACCTGTTAGTATACATGTAAACCACACTGATTCTAAAGAGCGCGGTATATAAAAGAAATAAATAAAATAAATAAATAAATTTCATCATCCATTTGTTCACTCTGGCCAGGCAGTCGATAGCACAGCCCCACTGCCACTGCCATCGCCTTCCCCTGTCTACATGGAATTTCAATCCATAGAGATTTTACAGCAAATTTTGTTTCCTGCAAAACTTTAATCCTTTGTGATTCAATGCCCTCTCTAACATAGAGCGCAACCCCTCCACCAATTTGATCTGCTCTATCATTACGATATAGTTTGTACCCAGGTATCACAGTGTTCCACTGGTTGTCCTCCTTCCATCATATCTCTGAGATACCAATCATATCTAACCTCTCATTTAGTGCTATATATTCTAACTCTCACATCTTGTAAACCGCACTGATGTTGAATAGCGCGGTATAAAAGAGACTGTAAATAAATAAATAGATAAATCAATCTTATTTTTTAGACTTCTGGCATTTGCATCCAAGTATTTTAGAGGCTGTATTTTATTCATATTAATCTGGCTATTGGTAGGCAGGGGTAATTTGGAATCTTTAAGCTCTGTCTGCTCTGTACTCAAGGACATTTGGGCTACTTTTGTCATTATTGCAACCTCTCTTCTGATATCTTTATTGGAGTGCTTGATATACCTCCCAGGCTGGTGCATCAGAGCGGTACACAATCAATGTGGCTGCAAGGAAAAACAGAGGTGGTCAGGAACGCCATAATTCAGACAGGAAAGCAGTAAATTAGAGGACAGGCAGAAAATGAAAGAGACAAATGCAACAAACATATGTGTGGAGGGGAGGGGACAGAGGGGATTGGCCGATGGGTGGGGGGGGGGTAGGGGTCAGGGAGAGGGAGGTCAAAAGAAAGATGAAAAAGGTGGGTTTTGAGCATTGCCTTGAAATGGGGAAATGACACCTCAGTGCGTAGGGCTTGTGGGAGGGAGTTCCAAAGCGCAGGGCCTAGGAAAAAATAAGCAGAATGGCGGGTAATATCAAGATGGACCTGGGCAGTAGAGGGATGGAAGAGTCGATATACCCTAACTTCAGCCTTTTTCTACTATCCTTCAAGGATACATTGTTGCAAACCATGTGCTCCTGGGCAAGTGTCGACTTTCCCCTATTATGTAGTTTAAAAGCTGCTCTATCTCCTTTTTAAAGGTTAGTGCCAGCAATCCCTCCTTTCCCCAGAATGTTCCCCATTCCCTAACAAATCCAAAACCCTCTTCCTTGCACCATTGTCTCATCAATGCAATGAGACTCCAGAGCTCTACCTGCCTTTTGGGCCCTGTGTGTGAAATGGAAAGCATTTTGGAGAATGCTATCCTGGAAGTTCTGGATTTTAACTTCCAACCTAAAAGCCTAAATTTTGGCCTCCAGAACCTCCCTACCACACTTTCCTATGTCATTGGTATCGACGTGTAGCAAGACAGCAGACTCCTCCCCAGCACTATCTAAGACCTTGTCTAGATGCTGCGTGAGGTGCGCTACCTTCGCACCAGACAGGCATGTTATCAGGCGATCCTCATGTCCACCAGTCACCCAACTATCTACATGTCTAATGATCAAATCACCAACTATAACAGCTGTCCCAAACCTTCCCTTGTGGGCACATGGACTTGGAGAATACTCCTCGGTGCGAGAGAGTTTTACATTACCTGGAGGACAGGTCCTAGCAACAGGATCACTTCCTGCCACACCAGGGTGATGCTCTCCTGTCATGTGACCTCTCTCCTCCATTGCAAAAGGGATGCTGCCACACTGGAGGGACTTCAGCGCTACATCCCTGTAGGTCTCATCTATGTACCTCTCTGTCTTCTTATGCCCTCCAAGTCTGCTACTCTAGCTTCCAGAGATCGGACTCATTCCCTAAGATCAAAGAGTGGAGGAGTGGCCTAGTGGTTGGGGCAAGGTACTTCAGGCCGGAAGGTCGGGGGTTCAAATCCCACTAGAGGACAGCAACCTTGGGCTGGAAGGACTGGGGTTTCTAGTCCCACAAGTGCTCCTTGTGGTCTTGGGCAAGTCACTTAACCCTCCATAGCCCATGTTCCCTGTAAAATAGTTATCTCCAAGTTATAATGCCCTGTTCAATGTAATTTCAGTTTGTTCAATGTAAACCGCACTGATGCAGTATAGCGCGGTATATAAGAGAATGTAAATAAATAAACTCCTTGCACCTAGTGCACATGTATGACCCTCACCAACTCGGAGAAAATCATACATGCGACACTCAATGCAAAAGACACTCCACACCACCACACCTATACAGATCCCTCACACCAGAAGATTTAAGAAATTTAACAAGGACAAATTCCTAGATCAAACTAGACGAGACTTACAGGGATATAGTCCTGAAGTCCCACCTCCAGTCTGGCAGCATCCCTGTTGCCATGGAGGAGAGAGGTCACGTGACAGGAGAGCATCACCCTGGTGTGATCCTAGGACCTGCCCAGGAAGTTTCTCCAGGTCCATGTTCCCATGAGGGAAGGGTTAGGGCAGCCGTTATAGTTGGTGATTTGATCATTAGGCATGCAGATAGCTGGGTGGCTGGTGGACGTGAGGATCACCTGGTAACATGCCTGCCTGGTGCGAAGGTAGCGGACCTCACGCGCCACCTAGAAAAGGTCTTAGATAGTGCTGGGGAGGAGTCTGCTGTCTTGGTACATGTCGGTACCAATGACATAGGAAAATGTGGTAGGGAGGTTCTGGAGGCTAAATTTAGGCTTTTAGGTAGGAAGTTGAAATCCAGAACTTCCAGGGTAGCATTCTCTGAAATGCTTCCTGTTCCATGCGCAGGACCCAAAAGGCAGGCAGAGCTCCGGAGCCTCAATGTGTGGATGAGACAGTGGTGCAGAGATGAGGGTTTCGGATTTGTTAGGAACTGGGGAACATTCTGGGGAAAGGAGGGGCTCTTCCGAAGGGATGGGCTTCACCTTAACCGGGATGGAACCAGGCTGCTGGCATAAACCTTTAAAAAGGAGATAGAGCAGCTTTTAAACTAGATATTAGGGGAAAGCCGACAGTCGCCCAAGAGCGGATGGTTCGGAAGAATGTATCTTTGAAGGATACTACCAAAAGCAGAGAGGTTCCACAAAAGAGTAAAGTAGCCCAAATGCCCTCAAGTTTGGAGCAGACAGAGCTTAAAGATCCCAAATTACCCATGTCTAACAATAGCCAAATTAATATGAATAAAATACATTCTCTAAAATGCTTGTATGCAAATGCTAGAAGTCTAAAAAATAAGATGGGAGAGTTAGAATATATAGCACTAAATGAAAGGTTAGATATGACTGGAATATCAGAGATATGGTGGAAGGAGGACAACCAGTGGGACACTGTGATACCTGGGTACAAACTATATCGTAATGATAGAGCTGATCAAATTGGTGGAGGGGTTGCTCTCTATGTTAGAGAGGGCATTGAGTCAGAAAGGATTAAAGTTTTGCAGGAAACAAAATCTGCTGTAGAATCTATATGGATTGAAATTCCATGTAAAAGGGGGAAGGCAATGGCAGTGGGGGTGTACTATCGAGCGCCTGGCCAGAATGACCAAATGGATGATGAAATGCTCAAAGAAATCAAGGAAGCTAACAAAAGTTACAGCGCAGTAATAATAATGGGCGATTTCAACTACTCCGGTATCGACTGGGTCAGTGTCACGTCAGGACATGCTAGGGAGATAAAGTTCCTAGATGAAATAAATGACTGCTTCTAGGAGCAGCTGGTTCATGAACTGACCAGAGGGGAAGCCATATTAGACCTAGTCCTTAGTGGAACACCAGATCTAGTGCAAGAGATAAGGTTGTTGGGGCCACGTGGCAATAGTGATCATAGCATCATCGCCTTTGATTTAATTAGTGGAGGAGGGATAGTAAGGAAATCCACAGTACTACCTTTTAACTTTCGAAAGGGAGACTATGATAAAATGAGGAAAACAGTTAAGAAAAAACTAAAAGGAGCAGTTGCAAAGGTTAAAGACGTACATCAGGCTTGGCTGTTGTTGAAAAATACTATCTTGGAAGCCCAGACCAGCTGTATTCCACGCTTTAAGAAAAGTGGAAGGAAGTCCAAAAAACTGCCAGCATGGTTTAAAGGTGAGGTCAGAGAGGCTGTTGTTGCCAAAAAAGCATCTTTCAGGAAATGGAAAAAAGAGCCAAACGACAAAACCTGGAAACAGCACAAGCACTGGCAAGTCAAATGCAAGGCATTGATAAGGCAGGCAAAGGGAGAATTTGAGAAGAAGCTTGCTGCGGAAACAAAAATGCGAAGTAAAGACCTTTTCAAGTACATTCGTAGCAAAAAACCTGTGAGAGAGTCAGTTGGTCCATTAGATGATAAAGGGGATAAAGGAGCACAAAGAGGCGACAAGGCGATAATGGAGAGACTGAATGAATTCTTTGCTTAAGTCTTTACTGAGGAAGATGTAGGGATGTTACCCATGACTGAAGTGGTATTTAAAGGTGCGGAAGAATTGAAGGAAATATCGATACATCGGGAAGATGTATTACAACTATTAGATAAACTGAAGAGTAGCAAATCACCTGGGCCGGATGGTATACATCCAAGGGTGTTGAAAGAACTGAAATATGAGATTGCAGACCTGCTATTAGTAATCTGTGAACTATCATTAAAATCATCTCTAATACCTGAAGTTTGGAGGATCGCCAATGTAACACCAATTTTTAAAAAGGGTTCCAGGGGTGATCCGGGAAACTACAGACCGGTCAGCCTGACATCAGTACCGGGAAAAATGGTAGAAACCATCATAAAGAAAAAAATTACTCAGCATGTAGATAGTCATGACCTAATGGGAGACAGCCAACATTGCTTTAGACAAGGAAGATCTTGTCTCACTAATCTGTTATGTTTTTTTGAAGGAGTGAATAATCAGGTGGACAAAGGTGAGTCGGTTGATATTGTGTATCTGGACTTTCAGAAAGCCTTTGACAAGGTCCCTCATGAGAGACTTTTGGCAAACCTAAAGAGTCATGGGATAGGAGGCAGTGTACTATTGTGGATCAGGAACTGGTTAAAAGATAGAAAGCAGAGGGTTGGGCTAAATGGCCAATTTTCCCAATGAAGAAAGGCGAATAGTGGTGTACCCCAGGGATCATCCAGGCAGCAATGTTAGATGAGCAGGCAGAGATCCCAGATGGATTCCTGGAGAGATTTCAGGCACAGAGAGGTAGATCTGAGAGTCCTGAACATATAGATGGTACTGAAAACCATAGGAGAAAATAAGTGTACCAAGGGACTGAGTGTAGAGAGAGAAAAGGAGAGGTCCCAAGACAGAGCCCTGAGGCACACCAGACCATACACTAAGTGCAATGGGAGAGATAAAACCTGGATGGAACAGAGTTCCTAAATTCAAGTGAGGATAGGATATCGAGGAGAAGGTGGTGATCAAAGGCAACAGAATGGTCAAGAAGAATGAGAATCGAGTAGAGGCCTTTGGATTTGGTGAGGAACAAGTCATTGGAGACTTTGGCAAAAGCCATTTCTGTGGAATGTAGAGAATGAAAGCCAGATTGCAGTGGATCCAGAAGGGCTGAAGAAGAAAAGTCAAGACAGTGGAGGTGAACTGCTCATTCAAGTACTGTAGTTTTGAAGCAAAGGGAAAGAAAAGAGATAGGCTGATAACTAGAAGGGCAGGTAGGACCTTGTGAAGGCTTTTTGAGAAGAGGTGTAACCACAGCATGTTTGAAGGCCACAGGAACAAAGAGCTGGTCTCCATTTGGGATGAGATGGATTCAATGGGGCTGAAATTTCCAGCCCCAAATTTATTTATTTATTTAACTGTATTTATATACCGCTTTTCACCGGGTCAAAGCGGTGTAACATATAACAAGGGGGAGGGTCAATTCTTTATAGGGTGGGGCCATCACCAGGGGGGCAACATTAATGATTTGGGGTGGACATAGACATGTACACTTTTGCAGTATCTAAGCATTAGTTCTTGAGGATGGAGTGGGTTTCTGTTCAGAGATGTTCACGGAATAGGATTGTTTTCAGCTGTTTCTTGAATGATGTGATGTCAGCGTTGTTCCTGATGTGGGTTGGCAGAGAGTTCCAGAGGGATGGGGCATAGAGTTCAAAGGCTCTGTTGCAGGTCCGTTGTGTGGATTTGGTTCTTTTGTGGGGGACGATGATGGAGTTATTGGAGGATTGTCTGGTTGGTCTGTTGTGAGTCGGGCGGGGTAGTAGAGTGTGAAGTGCGGTGTTCTGTGTTTGGTGGATAGTCTTGTGGGTGAGTAGAATAGCTTTGTACTTAATTCTTGCTTCGATTGGAAGGATGTGGAGGTCTCTTAAGATTGGGGTGATGTGATCCTGTTTTTTCGCATTCTGGATGATCCTTGCCGTAGTATTTAAGGCAGTTCGGAGGGGGTTGGTTTGTGTGGCGGGTAGTCCATGGTAGATTATGTTGCAGAAGTCCAAATGGGGGAGTGTCACCGCTTGCATTACTGTCCTGAAGTCTTGAGGTTCGAGGAGGGGTCGGAGGCGTTGCACAGTTTTAGCTTTGTGGAATATCGTCCCAGTGGTTTTGTTGATTTGGTGTTTAAAGGTGAGGGCTTGGTCAATGATAACGCCTAGATACCTTATCTGAGGTTGGATTTGAATTTGTGTAGTTCCTATGTTGAGGTGGGTGGGTGGTTTGAAGTCTGGTTCTTTTGTTACTATAAGGGCTTCAGTTTTCTTTATGTTGATGGAGAGGTTGTTCTCCTGTAGCCAGTTGGACACATCGGTGAAGCAGGCTGATAGCTGGTCATTTGCTGGGTTGTTGGTTGTAATCGGTGCGTAGAGCATTATGTCGTCTGCGTATATGTGGAAGTTGACGTTGTGGGTGCGTATGATTGAGCAGAGTGGACGGAGATAGATATTGAAGAGCATGGCTGATAAAGTGGATCCTTGTGGTACTCCTTGATGTTGGTGGTAGGGGGGCGAGGTTGTGGTGAAAGTGCGGATCAGTTGCTGTCTGTTGGTTAGATAGGATCGGAATCATTGGAGCACAGTGTCTTTGATTCCAATTGACTGTACCATCTCCCTGTACCACCATAATCCTGTACCATCTCCCTGTACCACCATAATCCTCACTGAAGTCCACTTTTTCAGTAGGTTAATATGGTAAATTTTGGCTTCCTTCCATTTATTTGGCTGGACAATCTTTTCGTTAACAGACCCCACTTTCTTTTCCACCTCATAGGGCCCCTGCCATTCACAGAGTAACTTGTTCGCGGATGAGGGCAACAAGACTAAAACACTGTCTCCCAGGGGAAGGTATGGTGCATGGCTGCCCAATTGTAACCCCTAGTCTGCTCAGCTTAGGCTTTTTCCAGACTGAGTTTGGTCACCCTTATGGGTTTCCTCAGCTGATTGAGCATTTTCTAGCACTGAATGGCGAACCCTCTGGGTAGCAGCAGCGAGCTGATACAATCAGAACCTTCTTACGGCTGTCATCTAGGACTTGCAGACAATGCAGCACACGGTCCTCTTGCTTTAAGTTCAGTGCTCCCGGCTTCTGGAGCTGCTAAGCTGGCATGGCCCCTTTCTTTTCCCCTCTCACAGCAGAAAATTGGCAAACAGAGCCCCCTGAGTGGCAACTCTATCACCAGGGTACTGGAGTTCAACTGAGAGTTAGAGACTGGCTCCTAGCTCCAGTCTCCCCCAGTTCACAACATAAAGTTGTAACAATAACAATACTGCTTCTCAAATCTGTTCAGTTCAACCTAAAGTCTTTCATAATTAAAAGCTGTGCAGCTGCCCCACCCTTCCTCGCCTCAGTGTAACTTAATCCTTTATCTGAAACTACCCTAGGACTAGAACTTTTAGTGTTCCATCCCTTGTATCTCTATGGGTTCAGGATTCTCCTTGTCCTCACAGGGCAGTATTTCCATTGCCTCCTCCTCCTTGTCAGGGTAGATTTCCTCTTTATTTGGGAACTGTGGGAATTTTTCTAGGCCCAAACTACCTGAGCCCTCCCCCTCCCTGCCTCTTTCTGGATCCAAGGAGTAGTTCCTTGGATCAGAATCCTGGGGTGGATGAGTGGATTGAATCTGTTCCTTCCTAACAGAAATGGGGCTGTGTGGGCCTTCCCTTCAGGGATCTGAATCGGATTTTCCCTACGCTTATTCCCTCTAGGTTGCCTGCATGGCTGCAAGGAATCTTGCTCTATTTCTAAAGCAGGGCCCTCCTGGATCCACAGAGGCTAGTCACTACACACACACCCCTTAAGCGACTACAACACCATGGAGGTTGTACCACATCCTCTGCGGGGTTAACAATTCGCGAGATCGCATCTGCATTGCCCTGCAGCTTCCCTGCCCAGTGCACAACCCTAAAGCTATAGCTCTGCAAGGCGAGGTACCATCTCATCAGATGGGCATTATTACTCTTCATTTGGTTGGGTGTGCTCGGTCACTAGTGTGAAAAGTCCATCCCATCAAATAGTAAGTTAAGGCCCCTATGGCCCATTTGATGGCTAGGAACTCTTTCTCAGGGGTGGTGCAATTCTTTTCTGGGGGCGTTATTTATTTATTTACATTCTCTTATATACCGTGCTATTCTGCATCAGTGCGGTTTACATTGAACAAACTGAAATTACATTGAACAGGGCATTATAACTTGGAGTGGAATTAAGTATACAATCTATGCTGATGATATTATGATTTTCACAACTATCACTATTGAGAACCCTGATTTCTCGGGCATTACAGAATGTCTCTCAGAAATGTCCAACTGGTGTAAAACAAACAACATGGAAATTAATTTTAGCAAAACAGAGGCGTTATTTATTTCTCGTAACCATAATTTTGCGCATCCTCCTGACATCAAAATAGATAACTCAACTATTCCTATTAAATCAGAAGTGAAATATCTTGGAGTTACTCTGGATAATGAGTTGAATCTCAGATCACACATAAATAAGACAATTAAAAGCGCTTATTACAGAATGAAGCTCATCAAAAGACTAAGGCCGCTTCTTGATACTGTTCACTTCAGAAATGTTTGTCAAGCATTGATTACTCCATTACTTGACTTCTGTAATCCAATATATCTGGGTTTATCTAAGCAAGCACTTAAGCCTTTACAACTGGCGCAGAATACTGCTGCACGTATAATTTTTGGTCTATCAAGTAGAGAACATATAACTCCCATCTTGAAAGAGCTTCACTGGTTACCTATAGCTTCACGTGTAAAATATAAAACTATAATTTATATTTTCAAGATAAAACAACAATATTCTGCAGAAAGCCTGACATATCTCATACAGTCAAATATTAGCAACAGACCTAGAAGAAGAGGATCTGACAACAGAATCAGCTTATCAAATGATGTCAGAAAAACACGTAAAGACACCTCTGAAAGGGCTTTCTCTTTTGCTGCACCTTCCATCTGGAACTCTCTACCTAATGAGCTGAGAGCAGCTCAGGACATCAATGACTTTAGAAAGCAACTGAAAACATCTTTGTTTATAGAACACTACGGTCATGCAATTAACTAACTTAATTTGTCTGGAATGTAAATCATATACATATTGTATAATAGCTCACATTATAGTATAGCTCACTATGTAGATAATGCAACTCACTCTAACACATTATACCATAACTTTAACTTTTATTTCTTTACATTTTCTCACTAATACTCTTAATATCTTTGTTTGTGAGACCGCTTTGATTGTATGATAAGGCGGTATAGAAATCCAATTAAATAAATAAAATAAATAAATAAATAAATATTAAACCAATACATTTCAGAGAACAACAATACATGACCTACTGGGGAAAGAGAACAAGTGGCAATGTCAAATAGGAATTACATAAACAGAATACCTCAGCTCAGTTACACATGCAGAACATAGACCATCACCAAACAAGGAATCACAATTTAGAAACAGGAAGACAATAATTAAACTGGGAATCCCAAAAGCCAAACTTGGAATGTACAACACTGTAGAAATAAAACTATACATTAATTTGCTCTTGTACTAAAGAAAGCGCAGACGTTAATGATGCACATTTCCCAGAGCTGACATATTCCAATTAATAAATTCAAAATAAAGAGATATTTTTCTACCTTTTGTGCATTTTTTTTCAGCTGCAATTGCTCCAGCCACTTTCTTCTGGTTTCTTCGTGTCTTCCGCTAACTCTTCATCGTCTGCTGTCCATTTGTCTTTTCTTCTCTCTTCTAGTTTTTTTTCCATTCTCTCTCTACATCTGCTTTAACATACTAATCTTTCTCCTTTTGCTCTTTCCTCATTCCTATTTCATCCACTCAAATTTTACCCCTCCATCCTCAATCCCCACTTACTCTCCCAATATCCGGACAATTGTAGATTTGTCTTCCCTTCCACACAAAATATTTTTTCCCTCTCCATTTCACTCTCCCAGCTCCATCCCATTCTAATCCTCCCCCAACATCAGCTCCATTCTAGTTCGAGTCCCACCCAGCATCCGCTCCCTTCTAGTCCCCGCATCAGCCCATTTCCAGTCCTAGCTCCCCCATCTATTTGCAGTCCCATCCGAATCCCTCCATCAGCTCATTTCCAATCCCAGCCCCCCATGAGCCCATTTCTAGTCCTTTCCTAGCCCCACCATCAGCCCATGTCAAATCCTAGCTCCCCTCCACTCAGCCCATTTCCATTCCAAGCCCCCCATGAGCCTACTTCCAGTTCTAGCCCCTTCATGAGTCCATTTCAATCCAAACCCCCACCACAGCCCATTTCCAATCTTAGCACCCCCCCAACAGCCAATTTCCAGTCCTATTCTAGCCCCTCCATCAGCCCATTTCCTGTCCTAGCCCCCCCCCACTCACCCATTTCCAGTCCTAGCTCCCTCCCCCTCACAACCCATTTCCATTCCAAGCCCCCGTCCCCATCAGCTATTTGCAGTTCAAGCCCTCCTTCCACTCAGCCCATTTCCAGTCCTAGCCTCCTCATAGCCCATTACTAGTCCTAACCCCCCATCAGCCCATTACGTCCTAACCCCCCATCACCCTATTTCCAGTCCTAGCCCCCCCATCAGCCTATTTCCAGTCTTAGCCCCCCCACAGCCCATTACCAGTCCTAACCCCCCCATCACCCTATTTCCAGTCCTAGCCCCCCCCATCAGCCTATTTCCAGTCTTAGCCCCCCCCCATAGACAATTACCAGTCCTACCCCCCCATCAGCCCATTTCCAGTCTTAGCCCCCCCATAGCCCAGTACCAGTCCTACCCCCCCCATCACCCTATTTCCAGTCCTAGCCCCCCCATCAGCCTATTTCCAGTCTTAGCCCCCCCCATAGCCAATTACCAGTCCTACCCTCCCCCATCAGCCCATTTCCAGTCTTAGCCCCCCATCAGCCCATTTCCAGTCCTAACCCCCCACCCCCCACCTCAACCACCAATTCCAGACTTAGTCACCTCCCCATAGTACATTACCATTCCTAACCCCCCCCCATCAGCCCACTTAGCCCCCCCCATAGCCCTTTACCAGTCCTAACCCCCCCATCAGCCCACTTCCAGTCTTAGCCTCCCCCCCCCATGGCCCATTACCAGTCCTAACCCCCCCCCATGGCCCATTACCAGTCCTAACCACCCCCCCATCAGCCCACTTCCAGTTTAGCCTCCCCCCTCCCATAGCCCATTACCAGTCCTAAACCCCCTTCCCCCCTATCATCCCAAATTAAAACAAAAAAAAAACCCAAACCGGCTGCTTCTGCCGCGGCAGCATCAAGAGCTCTGCCGCGGCAGCATCAAGAGCTTTGCCGCGGGGCCCCCCCCCTGCCCGGCAGAGCCTCCCTGCATCATCAGCTTTCATCAAGTCCCAAAACGCGGGCTTCTTTCAGAGCCGTGAGAGTTTCCTTTCTCACGGCTCTGTTAATCCCGCCGAGGGTGATGGGAAATCCCATCAGCCCCGGCGGGATTAACAGAGCCGCGAGAAAAGAAACTCTCGCGGCTCTGAAAGAAGCCCACGTTTTGGGACTTGAAGAAAGCTGATGATGCAGGGAGGCTCTGCCGGGCAGGGGGGGGCCCCGCGGCAGAGCTCTTGATGCTGCCGCGGCAGCAGCAGCCGGTTTGTTGGTTTTTTTTTAAACTTGGGATGCTGAAGAATGTTTTTTGCGTGGGGCCCCCTGAAACGCGGGGCCCTGTGCAAAAAACATTCTTGCTCAATGGACGGGCCCGCCCTGGAGTGGAGGAGTAGCCTAGTGGTTAGAGCAACTGCCTAGTACCCAGAAGATAAAGGCTTCAATTCTGACTGGCACTCTTATGACCTTGCAAGCCACTTTACCCCCCATTGCCTCGGATGAAAAGTCCTGGCAATCTACCTCCAACAGGCAGCTGGGTCTCTAGAAGTCAGCACAAAATAAATAAATATCCATGAGGGGGCCCGATGCCTTTGCAAACTTTGGAAAAAAGCACCGGTAATATTCAATTAGCTCCTTAACTGCTTCTTTGTTATCAGTTGGGGGAACTCCCAGATATTTCGGACTTTGTTCAGCAGGGGTTCTATCCTTCCATGCCCTACTATGTGACCTAGGTATTGCACGTCATGCCCATCAAACGCACACTTCCGTGGGTTTAGGGTGAGTCTTACCTGGTGAACGGCCTCCAGAACAGTTCGTACCCTTGAAAGGTGTGTCCTTCACTCGGGACTAAAAATGACATTATTGTCCATATAAGCAGCTGTGTTGTCCTGATGACCTCTAAGTACTTGGTCGAGCAGCCTCTGACAAGTAGCTGAGGCTCCGTTGAGGCCAAAAGGCATTCTAAAGAACTGGCATAGACTTATAGAAATGCTGAATGTGTTTTGGGCCGAGATTCCTTGGATAAATGAATCTGCCAATACCCTTTGGTAAGGTCTAAGATAGTTAGGTATTGGGCTTGTCCTAACTTATCCAGCAATTCGTCCACCCAGGGCATTTGATAGGTATCTTAGGTGAAGATGGTATTAACCTGGCGGACGTCAATGCAAAGCCGCTGGGTTTTATTTATTTATTTATTTAATTCTCTTGTATACCGCGCTATTCTGCATCAGTGCGGTTTACATTGAACAAACTGAAATTACATTGAACAGGGCATTATAACTTGGAGATAACTATTTTTATTCATCCAGTTTTGGCACCAAGACAAATGGGCTGGCACAAGGGCTTAATGACTCCTCCACCATCCCGAACATCTCTGTCACTTGCTTAATAACTTCCCTTCTTTTGGCCTTTGGGAGTCTATAGAGGCCCTGCCTTACTATTGTTCCGGGAGTCGTATGGATTATATGTGTACTAAGGTGGGTTTTGCCTGGTACGGCAGTTAAGATATCCCGGAAGTCATCCAGTAGTTTTGCTAGCTCCTCCCTCCTCCCCAATATGCAACTCTTTCCTTTCGTAAAGATCGCTGACTTGGGGGCCAAAGTCCTCTGACTCTTCCGCTCCCACTGTAGCCGCCAGAGTGCCACAGCTTCAACACATTGATATGTATTCAACCCATTAGTTTGGGGATGATAGGCAAAGGTTTTTAGATTTACAATGTCAAATGCCTCCCACATATGCTTAAGATGTCCAGACATGAAATTTGTCCCCCTGTCAGTCAGCACTTCCCTCGGGAAGTCAACCTCAAAAAAAAGCTTAATAATTTCTCTCTCTATCACCTTAGCGGATGGAGTTCGTAGGGGAATTCCCCAGGGAAACCGGGTGGCTTGGTCTATGATGACTAGAATGGACATAAAGCTGCAAGGGGTCTTAGGAAGAGGTCATACTATGTCAATCGTCAGTAGGGTTACCGGTTCGGTAATGACGGGATGATTACAGTGGCAGCAGGGTACAGTAAGAGGAGGACGTCCACTAGCATTGTGGGGAAGTAGAGCAGTACCACACTACTTCCTTATAAATCCCCGGCCAATAGAACCTCTGCAAAATTTGCTGCAGGGTACTATGAATCCCTTTATTCCCCAATAAAAGGATGATCATGGGCTAACTGCAGAACCAATTTTGTGAAGGATCGCAGAACCACTTACTGCCGCTTCCTCCCTTGTCCGCTTCCTCCCTTGTCCCTTTGTTCCAGAAGAAAAACAGGAAGACCAGTCTGAAGGGGGTTCCAGGCCTTTTGTTTCTGTCGGAGGGAAGGGAAGCGCTTCAAATGTTTGTTAAGGGCCCTATCCAGGTATTCTTTCCTACGAACTGCTTTATCCTTCTTGCTTTTTCCCAGATCAGCTACTACATCTCTGTAGAAAGGGAACAACTGGGCTGAGGTCTCCTCCTCCTCCCCTTGGACCTTTTCTTCCAGGGAAGTTTGGAAATGTGTAGAAACAAACCACTCCTCCTTAGCTAAATAGTGTGTGAATACTCCAATACTATGGGTGGTAGTAATGGGGGGAGCACCTCCAGAGAGATTCTCCTACTAGAACCAAGGGCCTGAACCTGCAGATCATATACAGGATAGGAGACATGGGCTCCGTGAATGCATTGAATTCTTTTAGCATCTTTATATCTGTTTCCTTTTCCACGGAGAGCTGCCTTTACGATCTGCCAAGTACTCCAGGAGATCATGCTTTGCTCGGCCCCTGTGTCCCGTAAGGCTCTAATAGGAACTCCCTCAACAAGGACATCCACCCAGACCTCATTCCCAGGTCGTGAACTTATGCTTCCCACCATGGCAAGCTGGGCCTTGCAATTCCTCTTCAAATGTCCGCCTTATCACCTTTGAAGCATTTGTACCCTTCAGGAGAGTGTTCCTCTGCAGGTCTTCTTCCCCTTTCCCCTTTTTTTTCTTGGGCTCCCTTACCAGGACAGTCCTTGGAACTTCCAGAGGGGATACCTCTAGGTCTAATCCCAGGGTCAGATCGGGCTAGCTGCACCTCACAGTACAGTTCAGCTGCCCGGGTGGCTTCCTCTAGGGATTTGCAGCCCTGCTTAATTAACCACCCCCTTATTTCCCCAGGAACTGCAAAGAGGATTTGCTCAACTATTATATCTTCCATTATCCTGGCAGTTGTCCTTATCCTCAGGCTCTAACCATTTCACTGCTAAATCTCTTAGCTTCTGAGCCAAGTCTTGGGGTCTCTCATGCTTTACCAACATGGCTTTTCTAAAGGTTCTCCTGTAGGAGTCTCTGGTCAAGCCATATATAGCTGCTTTCACAATGGCATAATTCATAGCCTGTGTAGGCTTTAAGGTCCGGTAAGCAGCCAAAGCCTCCCCAGTTAGGAAGACAGCCAGTCTGATAATCCACTGTTCCTGTGCCCACCCTACAGCCATGGCCACTCTCTCGTAAGTCCCCAAAAAGTCATCTATGTCATCTGTGTCCGCTAACTTTCCAAAAGCAAAAGGTCCAAAAGGAGGCAGTTGTCCTGGGTTCATGGGAGCAGCGGCAGCTTCCTGCTTTCTGGGAGCCCCACTGTCCACACCTCCTGTTGTAGCCTTAAGATACCATTGTAATAGTTCCAACAGAGGCCATTGCTGTTCCTGCATTGCCACTAGCATGGCTTGCTGGCCCTTCAGGGAGTTTTCTTGTTGCTTTTGGGAATCAGTGGCCATCCACTGGAAAATGTCTTTCGGGTCCATCCTGAAGTATCCTGCTGTAGTAGCTGATAAGCATGCAATAAATAATACCCGGAGTCAGGCAAAGATTCAAGCCGGTTTAATGTGCACAGGCTCAGATTGCAGTACCATTCAAAATAGTCTGAGCACAGAGCTCAGAAAAATGACAGTTTATATACTTTTCTTCTCCAGTCTAATACAGGCAAAACTCCTCATTGGCCACAGTGGCCCACTTACTCTCATCCAATAGACATCTCTGACCGGGCCCAGGACTCGCTCCCCCTGCTTGGGTCTTACTAGCCACGGGTCAGCAATTAGACATAACACTAAACATAATACTTTTACTACAGTATATTTTGCTACTTCTGCAAGGTCAGTTAGCTTGCAAAGATAGTGGAAGGCATATCAGAAGCATTCTTAACAAAAGCAAAAGAAAGCGAGGCCAAACAAAGCAAGGTTAAGACGTATCTCTAGCCTTGGCTCAAAACACTAAACAATCTTCATAATGCTAGACAAAATATTCTTACATTGTTCAGTTTCTCTGCTATGTTTTCATCCTAATTACGAGGTCAGTGCACAATCAGCAAAGATACAGTGGCGCGGCATTCTACTGAAAGAGACATCTGACTTACCTAAACAATAAACAGTACCAAGGTTTAATTCTCTTATCTCCAGGAGAGCAGAACATGTTATCAAACCAGAATAGAACAGTATTTCTTTCTAACAGCTAACAGCATTCTGCAATTTTCCAAAATCAGCAATAACATTTTAAAGCAGGAAAAAGGGCTTCAGACCTAGCTCTGCTACATACTAGGCCATCGCCTATCACATTCCCTCCTTTTGATTATTCTCACCCACAAGTGAGGAAGGGTGAGAATCTAATCACACAAATAGCAAAAATACTTCAGACCATAGTAGAGGGATCACTGTGTGGTATAGGGTAATAATTCCATGAGACTAATATATGTGCCGCTGCCTTGCGGTCAATAGTACTATCGATAATAGAGTTCAGCATGCGCAAGCATAAGGGCAGGAAACAGGAGACACATATGCAAATAGCCACAATCAAAAATACATTTGATACAAGTGTTTATGTCAAATCATATAGCATGCCTAGTGTATAAGCGGAGGGGCAGGAGACATAGGAGGAACAAATGACATATATACTGTTCATCATAGCAATAGGCCTGTTCTCATTGTTCCATTGCAGCTCCCATAACAGGAGAGGAAAGATTCTGGCGGGGGGTTGAGACAAGTCCGGGTATTCCCTGTTGTGCAAATACTAGGTTTGCAGGCTGCACAGGGAAGCAGGGCAAGAGTCAATTCAAAGCACCCCAAGGCTGCCGCCAGAACGAAGCAAGAATAAGAATCCATAAAGAGCATAGTCTCTGGAAAAATGGTGGAACTGTCGGCTTCCACAACAGGTAGCAGACGTAGAGTTGATTGTAGGTCCTCAAGCTTCTGCCGTACGTAGACCTACCAGCTTTGTGGCAGGAGTAGGGCTGTAGATTCCAAAGTATCACTGTCCTCTGGGATGTCTCAGGCTCTTAAAATATCATAGTACAGTCTCTCAGGCTATTATTGCCTCCTTAGAGCAGTTCACTTTTTAGGAGATCAAAACAGTTTTTTTCTTTTTCTTTTTTTTTTTTTCAGAGCATTTGAACACAGTCTCGTAGAGGACTCAATTTCTTAACACAACACAGTCTATTTCTGATGATTTCAGCTTTCTCCAGATGCGAGGCTTACCTTCGGATAAACAAACAGTCTTGAAATAGTGCAGTTTCCGAGGGACCAATAAGTCTTAGGTCCGTGGCTGTTGTCGTAGGGTGAGGCGCAATGGAGTCTCAGGATCATTTATGGAAGTCCACGACCAAGTTCAGAAGCGGCTGCTGGAATGCAAAACTGGAGGACGTCTGTTCTCTTGACGTCCAGGAGCAGGTTGGTAAAGTTCTTACGATGACGGATCTTTTCTTCGCAGCGTGAGTCGCAATGGTGATGCAGGATTAGCGATCCAGGTCCAGGGGCAACTCTCAGGAACTGCTGCTGGTTTTACACGACTGTCGTGATTCCAGGAGTTGATCTCTGCCACTTTAACTGCTGTTGGGGTTGATAACAAAACGATATATGGCCCTTTCCAATACGGCGCCAGCGGTGTCTTCTTCTACTCTGTCACCCACACCGAGGCTCCAGGCTTGAAAGGATGCAGGGGCTTGGATGGGCTGGTCTCGTACTCACGCATGAAGACCCTGCAAAACAGAACTTAAAACCAATAGTGCTTATCTAGTAATTTCAGATCCTATCTGTCACACATCTCCTTTTACTCTCTATACAATAGGCTACAGAATCTCAGAATCTAAAAAGGAGAAACTCCTAAAGACTTAGCAGGGGCTAAGTATATCCTATGAAGGGCTATAGGAAGAACCTGGGGCCACTTCAGGTAAACCTCTGGGCAGTTTGGACAACTTGAGTACTGTGACAAGGCAGAGGCTGCAGAACCTAAAAATAGGGGTTTAAAACACTTTTTGTCCTCAGAAGCTGTCAGTAAAACAGGTCAGGAAAGGGTTAAGGATCCAGCCCTGAAAGCTTCTCTGCACAAGAAAGCAGAAAGAGAGCCACACCCGAGCTCTAGACAAATCCAGAGAGCTGACGTGGGAGAAAAAGGGGCGGAGTCACACCTGATAGGGCAGCCCTGTTCACATAACCAGGAAGCAACTGTTAGTCAGGGGGAAGGAGCCTTCAAGGGAGAAAAGGCAGCCAAGAGAGAACAAGCAGCCAAGGGAGGAGTGGCATCCAAGGGAGGAGGAGAATCCGGAAGAGACTCAGCATTGGAGTTGGATTCAGCCTTGGAGGGAGAGCAGTTCCAGGAAGGTCCAGGAGAGTCAGATCCAGGGAGAGATCTTGGGACCAGGAGAAGCAAAGCCAAGAGCAACCGGTACCCGGTTAGCACAAGGTGCTTGGGGAGTTGCTGGCCAGACTGCAGAGAGACAGCCAGGTCTCAGGAGAGGCGTCTGAAAAAGCTTCCAGGAAGGAACTACCTTGAGCCGCACAGCAAACAGAAACAGATCAGAAACTATTTCAAACCTCAGGGGAAAAGGTTAGATACCTTGCCTAGAAGAGACAGGAGTAGTTCTCTGGAACCTTCTCTTGAAGCCATAATTACAAAGAAGAGGTTGGGCAGAGAGAAAGTCCCATTCAAAAGTCTGCAAAGGTTTTCCCACTACAGAGAACGTGGCAGGAGTTCTAGCTCAGAGTATAGCCCAGGTGCCACTAAGCAAATTACTAATTGCAGGCATCACAGCCAAGGGCAAGAGTCAGACCCTGAAGAGCACGCTGTTTTAAGGGAGCTGGTAAAGCACTATCAAGAGAAATATTTGCCTCTCAACCAGAAAGCATATACTAGGCCAGGGGTCTGCAACCTTTAAGACATAAAGAGCCACTTGGACCCGTTTCCGAAGGGAAAAAAAAACTGGGAGCCGCAAAACCATTGCGACATTTAAAACAAATCTAACACTGCATATATTGTTTCTTACCTTAATGCTATATACAGGATCGTGCAGTCAGCTGTCAATCTGAAGACAAAAAGGACTTTTTCACTTAACAATGTAAAATATATTTTTGCACATTAATAGCTAATTAAAATATTTAATTTACCTGGTTAATGGGATTTTTGCTCCTGAACCTCAGTGCACAGTGTCTGCACATCAGGGCTGTAAGACGTCACCTTCATTTTCACACAGGCTTGCAAGCTGTCATCTGTGAGGCTATTGCACTCCATTAAAAAAAAAAATTACAAGCCCCTGCATACAGGACTAGATCAAGCCTATCAGGCGAATCTGGAGCCAGTTGACAACCCTACTGAGAGCTGGCAGCCAACTGTTCTGTTTCTCCCCATTTTCACTTTGTTTTGTAGATGCTTTTGTACAGCGCTTGATCAGCACCGATGACAGGTGAAAGAGATCACAGAACTAAAACCACCCATTGAGGTGATTTAACGTTTTACAGCATGTCACTTAAGGGGCAAGAAGACTATGCCTATGTTTTCAGTGATGCCTCTCATCACGTGGATTTCCTGGATGCTTTTCGAACATTTTACCTCGGTGGTTTATTTACGGACATAACGCTGCAGTGTTCTTCGGGACGGCTCTTTCACTGTCATAAAGCTGCCTTAGCTGCTTGCAGCCATTATTTCAAAGTGATGTTCACAGCGGACATGAAAGAAAAATCAAAAAATAAGATCACGCTTTGTGGGATTGATCACAACGTACTTGAAGCCCTGATAAATTATACTTACACCTCGCAGATAAAAATAACTCAGAGAAACGTGCAGAGTCTCCTTCAGGCTGCAGATCTGCTTCAGTTTGTTTCTGTAAAGAAAGCTTGCGAGCAGTTCCTGGTAAGACATCTCGATGTGGATAATTGCCTAGGGATGCACAGCTTCGCAGAATTCCATGTTTGTTCAGAACTGGAGAAAGAATCGCGAAGGCTAATATGTTCACGATTGGAAGAGCCGCGGCAAAGGTGAAAAAGAGCCGCATGCGGCTCTGGAGCCGCGGGTTGCTGACCCCTGTACTAGGCAGACCAGAAGGAAGGTGAGCCCTTTTTATGATGTTTTAAAAGGTGCTGGTGATTTGGAATCCTTGCAAGTGCCTAGGAGTTTTAAGGATAACAAACGGAAGCAGCTTAGAGCACTGATCAAGCAGTGGCAATCTGTAGACTCCATTAAACCTGGTCATAAGGACGTATCAGATCCTGAGCTTGAGGAAATGCAGACTGAAGCACCTCTAAGTGATAGTAGTGGTTCAGATATGGACTGTGGGTTTTGTCAAAGGGAGTGAAAGCTGTATAAGTGTATCCTGTAGAAGTGCTGAGAAAGCCTAACTGTTCTAACCTGAGTTTTCCACGGAGAAAGGCAGCGTTCTGCCTGTGGGAAACTCAAGCCTAATTAAGCAGCTGTGAAGAGGAGTACAACGCTGTGAAGTTTTCCTTTGTTTAGAGCATGTACCTGAAAGCAATGCCTATGTGGAGAAACAGCTGTTGTAATTGAAAGCTGGAAGAGTAAAAATGCAACGCAGGGAAGTTTTCCTTTATTGAAGCTTGTACCTGAAAGCAAGGCTTATGTAGGGAAAGCTGCAGTGGTATTTGAAGCTGGAAGAAGTTTGAAAAGCTGTATGTTTTGCTTTAATCTAGTACCTGAGAAGTATCAGGAGAACCTTGGACTTTTATTTGACACAATCTAGTAGCCACATCTTATGTCTGTGTTTGGGGAAGTAGTTCAGTAAAAACTCCTGTGCAACAATAAAAGTTATTGCTACCCCATTCAAGCCTTCGCTGTACTTACTTGGTCCACAACTACAAAGGATACCAGGCTGCAGCACTTATAAGGTTAAAAATATGTATTCTTCTCCTGTCTCGCCTGCCAACCCCTCCTAGGCAACCGCCTATATATATACTGGAGGGTGGTGAAGTGTGACAGTACACAATGTCCATTACTTCCAAGCAATCATGGTCAGGAGGGCCTGGACCGACGGGCAATAGGGTGGCTGGGTTTATTTCACATCCTTTTTATTAAAATTTTTCACAACAGACTATACAACCATAGAAACAACAACAGGTACACACAACCATTCATAAAACTAGTTCGCTCCTAACATACCCCCCCTCCCCAATACCCCCTCCCTCCCCTCCCCACACAGCATGGAAAGTTCGCCACACTTCACAATTCCCAAATCCACCAATAGACATAGTATATAGGCCCAGGGTAAGGGGCAGTTCCCTCCTCCTTCTGCACAAAGAACAGGGCATTGGGTTGCTGCCCAAGGAAGAGAGAACCAGAACTACTCCAAAGAAGAGATTGTATACAGCAAATAGATATTACATCGGGACAGCACTGTGATATTAGCTACATCGTCTAGGCAGGAAGCTCCCCAGCTATCGCAATGACCCATGTCCATGACCTCATCCGCCAACATTGAGCACTGCTCCTCTTTCCCTCGCAGACATCTGAGAGAGTACAGGAGACCACATGTCCCAAAAGTCTTCCCAACTCCTACCTCCCCTTTGCTGTGCGGTCATCTTTTCCATAAGCATCAAGTCGAACATAGATTGTTCCCACATTCCCAAAAGGGGGGGTGAGGGAAAGATCCAGCGACTCAGCAGCGCCCGCTTGACCATCAAAAATCCCCGTTCAAAGAGTGCTCTACGCCAATATGGGGGTTGAACAAAACCTAAGGCCCAATTATGGAAAAGGCATACCTCCCGCTGTATGGCACATTCTGACCCAGTCCAGGTCTGCAATTGAGCGCAAACTCGCACCCATAGATCGCGCACCTTCGGGCAGCCCCAAAATTTATGAAGTAATGTCCCAACCGCCCGATTGCACCACGCACACAGGTTAGTAGGTCGTATCCCTACTTGTGAGGCCCATTGATCACTAGCATAGGCTCTCCACAAGAACTTGTACTGCATTTCTTGGAGATATATCCACTTCACACCTTTCGGGATCCCCTCAAACGCTACTCGTAATATAGCCGCTGTCATCTCTTCCACGCCATCGCCCCTCCACCGACCCGCAAGATCAGCAAGGAACCCGTCCCCTCTGGAAGGTCGGATCACCTGTCGACATAACTCTTCCCCCGGGAGACGCTCCGCCAACCTCTCCAGCACAAAACGGGGGGGACAGGAGGCCATCCAATCTCCCACCCTCCCACCTATCGAGGTTAAGTAATGTCGCACCTGAAGGTAGGCATAAAAATCCCGGGTGCGAAGGTCATAGCGGCGTTGTAATTGCTGGAAGCTGTCCAGAACACCAGCATCCCGCGAATACAAATCCTCGAAACACCTCAGTCCCCTGGCAGCCCAGGTACAAAAAACATTACATTGGGAAAAACCAGGTCCAAAGTCCGGGTTACCGACCAAGGGCAGCATCGGAGACATTCTCCTGTCCCAAGCAAATCTCTGACAAAGGGCCTTCCAGGCAGCGCGCAGGGCCTCAAGATATTTCCTCCCCACCCCTAGCCTAGACACCGGCGGCATCTGTTCAACATGTAAGAGATAGAGGACATGATAAGGAGTGAAAGCCGCCGTCAGCTGTCGGACTAGAGCCCCCCCCCTCCGGGACTTCCAGGATCTCCCATATGTGGCGAGTCAAATAACGAAGGTTATAGTTGCGCAGGGATGGCAGTTCTAAACCACCTTCCTCCCGTCTACTCTGCAGCGCCCGTAGAGGGATACGTGCACGGCGACCTCCCCAGAGAAACTTTCGAAGACAGCACTCCAAGCGCCTCCAATCCTTATCCAGAATCCAGAGCGGGAGCATGCGGAGCACATAAAGCCACCTAGGAAATTCTACCATGGTAAACAGTGCAATCCGTCCTCTTAAGGACAATGGGAGGCCCCGCCATCCCAGCAACGTCTGCTGACTTCTGGCTAGCAATCTGGGCACATTAGCACCATAGAGATCTGCAGGCCGATCCGGCAATTGCACCCCTAGATAGGTAATCTGTCGGTCTGCCCACACCAGTGGAAACTCCCCCGCCCAGCGATGTCGCACCCTACCCCCAACATCGAACACCACCGACTTCGCAGCGTTAATCTTGAGGCCAGAGAACCGTCCATAATCTCGTATCAATGTCAGCGCATTCTGCATCGACATGTGCGGGCTAGTGCGGCAGAGCAGCATATCATCCGCAAAAGCACAAACCTTCAATTCTTCCTCTCCCCCCATTTGAATCCCCGCAATGCCAGGGTTGGCTTGTAAGGCCTGAAGTAACGGCTCCAAAGCAAGAACAAATAGCAATGGGGAGAGTGGGCATCCCTGTCTAGTGCCCCTCTCCAGTTCAAAAGGTTCCGAGAAGACGCCATTGGAGCCAACGCGGGCCAGGGGTTTCGCATACAACGCCCGAATCCAGTGCAGGAAAGTGCCCTGAAACCCAAAGGCCTCCAATGCATCCCAAAGATACTTCCATGCCACCCTATCAAAAGCCTTTTCGGCGTCCAGGCTAACCAGCAGCAGGTCTTCAGCTTTCTGCAAGCAGTAATCCATACCTAGAAGAAGTCTAGCAATGTTCCGAGAGGCCTCTCGGCCCTGAACAAACCCGACTTGTCTCTCATTAATAAGAGACGGTAAGATGGGGGCTAATCTATGTGCCAGTACAGAGGCCAGCAGCTTTAAGTCACAATTTATAAGAGAGATCGGACGGTAAGAGGCGGGATCCAGCGGATCCTTCCCCGGTTTAGGGATCACCGTAATGTCCGCACATCGCATATCACGTGGAAAAATCCCAGCCTCTCGCGCCGCTTCAAACATCACCACCATAGAAGGGGCCACGCTTTGTGCCAAGATTTTGTAATATTCCATGCTAAATCCATCCGGACCCGGAGCTTTATGAGACTTACCCTGGCCAATGCCCACCAGAATCTCTGCCACCGACAGCGGGGCATTCAGTTGTTCCAATAACTCCGCCGAAAGGCACGGCAGTGCCAGCTTCTGCAGAAAAGCCGCCCCCTGGGCATAGTCTCTTCCCTCTTCTCTATAGAGGTGCATATAAAAGTTGCGGAAGATCTTAGCTATGTCTTCCGACCGATTTTTCATGCGGCCAGTCTCATCTCGTAGCACCGGTATAAACCGAGTTCCCCCGGATTGCCGTACAAGTTGCGCTAATAATCTCCCAGAGCGATTACCAAATAAATGTAGTCGATGTTTATAGTGCTGCATCGAGGCCGTCGCTCTTTTCTGAAGCAGTTCGTTCAGAACCGTCTGCACGCGGATATACTCTTTCTGGAGGGCAGTATCTCGATGCCTACCGAGTTTAGCCTGGAGGGCGCTTAAATCACGTTCCAACATTAACACACTCCGATCTAAGTGCTTGCGCCTACGAGCGGTATAAGAGATAATCGCTCCTCGCATCACGGCTTTACTAGTCTCCCAAAACAGCAATGGTGGGCATTGCGGGGTATCGTTAAAGGAAACATAGTCTTCCCATTGTTTTGCCAGATAACCTCGAAAATCCTCATCTTCCCACAAGTATACAGGAAAGCGCCAGCCGGCTCTCGCCGGTCTCGCACAGTCCCAAGTGATCCAGACCATCCCATGGTCCGAAATCATGATCGGCTCTATCTCTGCCCGCAGGACACGTGTAACCCCTCTTTCACTAACCAAAATAGAGTCTATGCGAGACCAAGTTAGGTGTGCTCTCGACTGGTGCGTATATGTACGTTCCCCAGGGTGCAGCATGCGCCATACATCCACCAATTCTCCGTGCCTACAGAGATAGCTAACTCCCCTACGCGACCAGGCACCCTCCCCTCGATTATGGGACTTATCCAAATTCGGATCATGCGGGCAGTTAAAGTCCCCCGCCACAACAACGTTAGCTCGCCCAGCACACTTCAGCAAACCCAGCAGGTGAATAAAAAAGGCATGATCATACACATTTGGGGCATAAACATTCAAGATCCACAAAGGTTCAGCATACAGTGTGCCCTGCAGCAAGAGATATCTGCCATGAGAGTCTGCCCGAGTGGTGTGCACATCAAAGGGCACCCCTCTCCTCACTAACACCGCCACCCCCGCCTTTTTCGTGCCTGAGTCAGCTCCATAAGAAATCTCTACCCAATCTCGCCTCAATTTCTGATGTTCCCTGGCGCTCAAATGTGTCTCTTGTAGCAGAGCAATATGCGTTCCCTTTCTTTTCAACCCCTGGAGAATTTTAGTACGCTTTATCGGGGAGCCCATGCCTCCAACATTCCAAGACACTATCTTTATCTCAGGCATACTCCCATGGCCAAGAAATCCAACAGGTCAGATTAGTATAAAATCGTCTGGAGGTGCCCAGCCTCATCTCCAGACGTTGTACGCCAAGCCCCTTAATGGTTAAATTACCATGCTGTGTACCTAGACCCCCCTCAATTCCCCTTCTCCATATTAAAACTCTCTTAGTCAACTTCTTGCATATCTTCCCCCCCAGTCTCCTCTCCCCCATCCCCCCCCCCGCATCCCGCTTATCCCCCCTCCCCTCCCCCCCGTCCACCGCTCCAATACTCTCCGAGATCGCCCCCCCTCCCCCCCCAGAAACAGTACTCCTAACCCTTCCCTCCCCCCTGCCACCCTAGAAAATTCTATCATAATCCCCAATAAGAGAGAATCACAATCCGCCCTTCTGGACCGTCTCCCCTCAATGCCCTCTCATAAAGAGAGCCCCGGGTGAAAAACAGCCAATCATAGCGAACCCCCAAAGATCATACTCACAGGTTTAGTACTTGAAGAGCAACATAGCTAATTTACCAATGCAGGAAACTCTGAACAGTACTCACATACCCCCAACAGTAGAGTAAGTAGTCGTGCATATACAGCACAAGCATATCTAAGTCGTCATGCCGCCTTTATCACTCTAGACACTCAGAACCAGTCTAGGTGACCCGCGGTCGGCATACTCAGGGCCCAGTCAATCAGAGCCATATGTCCCAGTCAAGAAGCAGTGTCCACCACCGACTTCGATCCTTTTCTCACCATCGCGGCCAGGAAAGTCTTGGCAGCCGGGACCCGATCAAAGGTATGGGTCTTCCCCTCATAGTATACCCGAAGCACTGCAGGATACACAAGAGCAAAACGAATTCCTTCTCCCGCCAGCTGACCACAGAGCGGGGAGAACTCCTTACGTCTTGCCGCTAGAGCGGCGGAGTAGTCCTGGAACAGCAAGATCGATTTATTATCCAGTTGCAGAGAGCGTTTCTTGCGATATGCTTGGAGCAGGGCCATTTTGTGCTGAAAGTTCAATAACCTGGCCAGCACCGCCGGCCGCGGCCTCTCCTCAACGCCTCGCTTCGGTCCCAAGCGATGCGCTCGCTCCACGATGACCCGGCCAATCAAGCTCTCTAGTCCCAGCTCCGTCGGTAGCCACGTTTCAAAAAGACCTGCTAGCTGCTGATCCGACCAGGTCTCCGGCACCCCCACCAGCCGCAAATTGTTTCGGCGCGATCTATTTTCAAGATCGTCCGTTTTCTCGAGCAGCGCTTCAATTGCCTTTTGGTGGCGGTCAATAAGAGTATCCCGCTTCTCCTCGCCTTCTTCTAGCGCAGTGATGCGGTGCTCAGCTTCCTCTACTCTCCGGGTAATCTCTCCATATGTCTCTGCCATTGAATCGAGTTTGAGCATAATAGAATCGAATTGAGGCGCCAACAATTTAGCTACCTCTTGTGCAAGATCCTCCGCTCCGCTCCCGCTTCTCCAGTGCCGGAGCCCGGAGATGATCCTGGAGAGCCCAGACTCGTTTCAGGCCGCGTGGCCGGCGCCATCTTAGATTCTCGGATCCCATGCACTTTGTCCTTTTCTCGCTTTGCTGCCGACCTCATGAGTGTACAGCGGTTTCCACGTAAAATCGGGGCTCACTGCACGGGGGGTCATCGGTTTGCTGATCTCACTATATGTACCCCCAATGACTCCTATTTACTGCAGGTTTCTTGCCGATTCAGGGAGACGGTCCAGGAGCACACTGAGGACACGTCCTCACTCGCTCATGCGCTCACGTGATCCTCGGGTGGCTGGGTTTAGAGTTTGGCTGAGACTTAATTGCAAGTTAGGATTCTCACATAGCATACTTTGATATTTTAACATTCGAGCGTTGGTAAAACAGAGTGTGGTAGAGTAACTTGAAGAAGGTTTTGTCTTAAGGTGAGCTTATCAGCTTCGCTCACTAAGAGGGCTGTGGCTGCTACAGCTCTCAGGCAAGGTGGCCAGCCTTTGGCAACAGGATCCAATTGTTTCGACAGGTAGGCCACAGATCGCTGCCAAGACCCAAGAGGCTGGGTCAAGACTCCCAATGCGTTTTCACTTGATTCATGGACATACAGACGAAATGGTTTCTGCACATCTGGTAGTCCCAAGGCTGGGGATGACATCAATGCTGTTTTCAGTGATTTGAATGCTTTATCTTGTTCTGAGCCCCATTCCAGGGGAGATCGTTCCATTCCTTGTGTGACTTGGTACAAGGGTTTCGCCATGAGCGCAAAATTTGGTATCCATATTTGGCAGTAGCCTGCAGCTCCCAAGAAAGCTCGCACCTGTTTCCTAGTAGTGGGGGTTGGGATGCGGCATACTGCTTCTTTTCGCTCAAGTCTTAATTTCCGGGTTCCTGTGGACAGATGGAACCCTAAATATTTCACTTCTGTCTGGCACAGCTGCGCCTTGGCTCTGGAAACCTTGTAGCCAGCTTCATTCAAATGGTGCAAGAGGTCACTTGTAGCTTGTATACAATCAGATTTGTTGTTGGTGGCTATGAGCAAATCATCTACATATTGAAGCAAAATTCTTTTTCCCGGAATCACAGAGTAGCTTGACAAATCTTGACTGAGGGCTGCACTGAAGATAGTGGGTGAGTTCTTAAATCCTTGTGGTAATCGAGTCCAAGTAAGTTGCCCTAGCCGTCCTGTGGTAGGGTTTTCCCATTCAAATGCAAACAAAAACTGACTGGCCTCTGTCAGGCGTATACAGAAAAAAAGGCATCTTTTAAGTCCAAAACAGTGAAATGAGTGGCTTCTGCTGGAATCAGTCCCAGGAGGGTGTAAGGATTTGGTACTACTGGGTGTATGGTTTCAACTGCACTGTTTACTTGACGTAGATCCTGCACTGGGCGGTAGTCACCTGTCCCAGGCTTCTTGATTGGGAGAAGGGGGGTGTTCCAGGGTGATTGGCATTCTCTGAGAAGTCCATACTGCAATAATTTCTTCAAATGGCGATGAATGCCTTCAACTGCTGGTCTTGGGAGGGGATACTGACGCACATGCACTGGTTCTGCTCCTGGCTTAAGGGTAACAAGTACAGGAGCTATATTCTTTGCTAGGCCAGGTGGATTATTCTCTGCCCATACTCCAGGTGGGGCTGCAATGCTGGTAAGTATACAGGAACTTTGCTGGCCTGATTGGAGATGCACTATAGAACCGCTACTCTTCTTCTCGGGGAACAGTCAGCACTATCAATCCAGCTCCTTCGATTAGGAAAACTTCCTCCACATCATTCAACTATAGTATCAGCAAGAAGAACTGCTCTCTTCTCCATCTTACATTCACTTTCTCTGTCACATTATCTCCACAATTCACAGACATTCTGAACAACTTAATCGTGCTGTATTCATGCCCGCAAATCCATCCCGTTTCTGCAAGTTCTGTTTTATATCTCCCTGGGACTGACTTGACAAAAACTGCATTTACCAGGCGCAAATTCTCCTGGGCTGCTGGATTTCATGGAGCATATAGTGAGGGCTGCCTGCACTATTTGGATTCCACTTCATGTTCTCGGGCGCTGACTGTGGGTGACTCTGAACTGGTAAAATGAATCCCTGCCTGCAGTGTCAGCGGTGGACTGTAGCCCCCACATGTGCTTGTCAACAGACAGAGGAACAATCTAGATAGAGTCCTTACAATAGAAAACTACACTTCTGCAACATGTTATAATAACAAATCCTAACAGAAAGAACTATAGTTCATAACATGACGACTACATAGCTGTTACGTATAACTGGAATAAAATTGCTTGGCAAAAAACTAACTGCCAGCCGTAATCAGCTTGGCTTTACAAAATAAATTACTTTCAATTTTACAGTTTTTAGGAAGCAGAGATTCAAAAAGACATTCATTCTGGATACATTTTCCATAAAGCGGGTGGACATCTAAAATACATATACACATTTTCCTTCCTAGTTGGTAGGCTTCGTAGGGCAAAGGGAAAATACAAGCATCCTTTTCTATTGAAACCTGAGCCCTACAAGATTTCTGCTCACTTGATCTGCACAGGAATTCGAGTAGGAATGTAACCCTTTCCAGGCTAAGTACAATACTATCGAGATCCACAATTCTGACTAAACATTCTTATTAAATGATATATAATACGTGACCATAGCAGAAGGCACATCACTATTACAAAATATTGAATAAAAACAGGTATAATTCCCTAAAATAAGCACCCATTAGCCCAGCAGCAGAACGTTGAAAACATGCCTTCATAGGGTTAAAACATTCCTCTGCACAAACACGTCTCCTGTCATTTTCACTCTGTGCTGCAGCTGAATGAGGGAGACAGCTGCTTGCTTTTACAGTGACTCTTCTTAACTATACTTTTACTATGTCATATGTGGTAAAGTGTCACAAATTACCCAACGGAATATAATCCTACCCTTATACTAGAAGGGAAACTCGTGGTTTCAACAGATAACAAAGACAAACTCCCAACGCTTCCTCCTTTTCACAAGCATTCTTCACACAGACAAACATGCTAGCATTTTCCAAATTCTGAATTCCCGGGCTGACTGACAAACCAGAATTACTGAAACCGAAACGGCTGATGGGTTCGCCCCGCGCACTACTTGCAGGGGTACTAGGATCGCCCGTGGAAGTTGATCAGACTTCCTTTACCTGTTACTGTACCAGAAGTGTCTCGAGACTTTCCCAAAGCTATCTGACTAAGAACCAGAAAAATCAATACTCACCGGATCCGGTAGCTAATGCGCTGCGCAACCAATCCCTCCTTGAGTTGAATCCTGGACCCCCCTCGGGTTCGAGGTGTTTGCCGGCCAGAAACAGCACCCTGCGGAGGGAAGGAGGAGTCTCCTCTGATACAAAAGGACCAGGGGTGCCAGAGACCCTCCTGCGGTCAGTCAGGCTCAGCTCCAGCCGGACTAAACCTGTGAGGCGAGATGTCGGGGCATATTCACTTGCATACCATCCCCCACTCGCACATTCCCGGCCCAACACACCAGAAATATGTAGTAGCTGATAAGCATGCAATAAATAATACCCGGAGTCAGGCAAAGATTCATGCCGGTTTAATGTGCACAGGCTCAGATTGCAGTAGCATTCAAAATGGTCTGAGCACAGAGCTCAGAAAAATGACAGTTTATATACTTTTCTTCTCCAGTCTAATACAGGCAAAACTCCTCATTGGCCACAGTGGCCCACTTACTCTCATCCAATAGACATCTCTGACCGGGCTCAGGACTCGCTCCCCCTGCTTGGGTCTTACTAGCCACGGGTCAGCAATTAGACATAACACTAAATATAATACTTTTACTACAGTATATTTTGCTACTTCTGCAAGGTCAGTTAGCTTGTAAAGATAGTGGAAGGCATATCAGAAGCATTCTTAACAAAAGCAAAAGAAAGCGAGGCCAAACAAAGCAAGGTTAAGACGTATCTCTAGCCTTGGCTCAAAACACTAAACAATCTTCATAATGCTAGACAAAATATTCTTACACTGTTCAGTTTCTCTGCTATATTTTCATCCTAATTACGAGGTCAGTGCACAATCAGCAAAGATACAGTGGCGCGGCATTCTACTGAAAGAGACATCTGACTTACCTAAACAATAAACAGTACCAAGGTTTAATTCTCTTATCTCCAGGAGAGCAGAACATGTTATCAAACCAGAATAGAACAGTATTTCTTTCTAACAGCTAACAGCATTCTGCAATTTTCCAAAATCAGCAATAACATTTTAAAGCAGGAAAAAGGGCTTCAGACCTAGCTCTGCTACATACTAGGCCATCGCCTATCACACTGCAACCAGAACAAAAGCAAAAACAAAACCAAGTGTGGATCCCTAGGCACCCTATGGGGTCCATTTGTCTCTACTTCAGCAGCAGCCCTTCTCCCCCAACACAGCCAGCAACTCATCCATCTTAGGTACTCTTACTGGGTGTGACCACTGGCAATCGCCTAGGGTGAAGAGTTGGAATCCAGCTTCCAGGCGTTGTGATTCCTTCATCGTATTCCTGGCCAATGCACAAGTGTAGCACCGAACAATGAACCCTCTGGGTAGCGGCAGCGAGCTGATACCATAAGAACCTTCTTACGGCTGTCATAGGATTTGCACACATGCAGCACACAGTCCTCTTAATTTAAGTTCAGTGCTCCCGGCTTATGGAACTGTTAGGGCTGTCGTGGTCCCCTTTCTTTTCCCCTCTCATGGCAGAAAATGGCAAGCAGAGCCCCCCTGAATGGCAGCTCTATCACCAGGGTACTGGCATTCAACTACAGTGTTAGAGCCTCAGCTCCAGTCTCCCCCAGTTCACGACATAAAGTTATAACAATAACAATTAATACTGCTTCTCAAATCAGTTCGGTTCAACCTAAAGTCTTTCATAGCCTCAGTAAGCAAGGACTATAAAGCCCAGCTGCATAGTTAAAAGCTGTGCAGCTGCCCCATCCTTCCTCCTTTCAGGTTCACTTAATCCTTTATCGGAACCTGCCGCAGGGCTAGAGGTTTTAGGGGCTTGTTTACTAAGCCACGGTAGCAGCTTTCACCCAATATTAAAGCCACGGCCCCATTGAATTCAATGTGGCCGCAGCTCCGATATCGGGCAGAAGCCGCTACCACGGCTTTGTAAACAAGCCCCTTAGTGTTCCATCCCTTGTACATCCATGGGTTCAGGATTCTCCTTGTCTTCACAGAGCGTTATTTCCATGGCCTCCTCCTTGTCAGAGTAAATCTCCTCTTTATTTGGGAACTATGGGAGCTTTTCTAGGCCCAAACTACCTGAGCTCTCCCCCTCCCTGCCTCTTTCTGGATGCAAGGAGTAGTTCTGGGGGTATACTTCTGGGAATTTTCTGAAAGGAATTCTTTCTATTAAAGCTATTTAATCTGTGAACCCACTATTTTTTGTTAAATCAGTCAGGGGCTAGTAGCAGCAGTTTAAATTGAAATTTAAAACACAGAAGAGAACTTTCTGGTTACATTTCATACCCAGCAGAGAGCTTGTAGTTTAAATTTAATAGTCACTCAGGGCCTAGTATCAGCAAAATGGCCTTTTGACCTGCCACCTGGTGTTAACACCTATTGAAAAGGTTTCACAGATCTCTTGCCCCCTAGGTAGAAGGCCTCTTTGTAAAGGTCTCTAGAAGACTTTATTTGCTGCTCAAAGAGTACTGACCCTGTTTTGCCTTTTGTGCTAATCTATATTCTTATTTTATTTAAATTATAGCTCTTTGCTGCTGCTAGGCTCTAACTTATTATGAAATTTAAACTACAAGCTCTCTGCTGGGTTCTAAATTTAACCAGAAAGCTCTCTTCTGTGTTCTAAATTTAACCTAAAAGTACTTTCCTAATGCTAGGCGCTGAGTGACTATTAAATTTAAACTACAAGCTCTCTGCTGGGTATGAAATGTAACCAGAAAGTTCTCCTCTGTGTTTTAAATTTAAATTTAAACTGCTGCTACTAGGCTCTGACTGATTTAACAAAAAATAGTGGGTTCACAGATTAAATAGCTTTAATAGAAAGAATTCTTCAGAAAATTCCCAGAAGTATATACTCACAATTGCAGATCTCTCTCCATAAGTAACAGTCCCCTTTTCTAGTCCTTCTAGACTGAGGATCACAGAGCTCTGGTTGAGTTATGCTGCTGAGGTAAGCTGTGACCAATTTCCTGGATGATTAACAGTCCTTGCTTGGATAGAAGGAGTCTTTCAAAATGGCCTTTTGACCTGCCACCTGGTGTTAACACCTATTGAAAAGGTTTCACAGGTCTCTTGCCCCCTAGGAAAAAGGCCTCTTTGTAAAGGTCTCTAGAAGACTTTATTTGCTGCTCAAAGAGTACTGGCCCTGTTTTGCCTTTTGTGCTAATCTATATTCTTATTTGATTTAAATTATAGCTCTTTGCTGCTGCTAGGCTCTAACTTATTATGAAATTTAAACTACAAGCTCTCTGCTGGGTTCCAAATTTAACCAGAAAGCTCTCTTATGTGTTTTATATTTAAACTAAAAGTACTTTGCTGATACTAGGCTCGAGTGACTATTAAATTAAAACTACAAGCTCTCTGCTGGGTATGAAATGTAACCAGAAAGTTCTCTTCTGTGTTTTAAATTTAAATCTAAACTGCTGCTACTAGGCCCTGACTGATTTAACAAAAAATAGTGGGTTCACAGATTAAATAGCTTTAATAGAAAGAATTCCTTTCAGAAAATTCCCAGAAGTATATACTCACAATTTCAGATCTCTCTCCAGAAGTAACAGTCCCCTTTTCTAGTCCACTTATACTGGAAACATAAGTTTACACATACATTTGACTGTTGCATCATATGCTAGATGTCATACAGGCAGCCCAGACCAATGTTGGCCTATTCTGCATATTTGGTTAACAATATCACTGCATTGATTTGAGGTTCATACTGCCCTCACATTGTCTAGGACACACACATAGCAAATTGGTGCATGTTACTCACCAAGACCCTCTACAGCTACTCTTCTTCATAACATACTGCAAACGGTGCAATAGTGAAACAGTAGGTGTACATTGCATGTACATGTACATATTGCGCCTCATAAACGCTACGTGGATGCCAATGGCGCAATGTTCATGATGTCCATATCAGGCACACTAACAGCTGATGCAGCAGGGCCCATATTGTCAGGGGATGTTGCATAGAGTGGGGTCTCCACCACTGTGCTGCTGCATTATTGCTCACAGATCATACCACAGAAAACAACATAGGTATTGCAGTGGGAGCAAAGCTACATTCTAGCGGCACATGGGCTGGGCCCATCTGCATGTCAGCTCCTGTTTCCCTTTGAGGCTTTTTTTAATGGTGTGTATAAATAGTATGCCACATCCAGGTTCATGCTGGTAGCAGTACATCCCCATCTGTGAGGGCTATCAGGGACATAGATGGTGTTAGCGTTATTTGGCACTGGAGATGACAGTAGAGGTGCAACAGATTGGACCTGCATGTGCCTCCTTGTAAACACACCATCCAAAATGCATATGTTCCTCTCCATACACATGCACATTTTTTGCTCTCTATGCATGTGCTGGATTGTATGGCTTATATTCACTGTTATCTCTACAGATGACCTGCAGGACAGATCCTGCCTGTATGTAGACAGTATGTGGTGTATGATGAGGATCCAACACATGTCATCTATGAAATGCCCTCTAGCACATACCAGGCAGGTATGAACCTACAGTGCACACAATGCAGCTCCTAGGCAGGATCTGTCCTGCAGGTCATCTGTAGAGATAACAGTGAATGTATATGGCACATGTTGGAAACATACCTGTCTCATCTACTGCATCTCCGCACTGACTAATGTATACTCTGGCATAATCATGACAACCATAGCTCACTTGACCAACAATCCCTGAAAGGTAGCAGCAGGATGGCTGCAAATCAGCTGAAATATCACAGGGAGATACAAATATACATACACACTTTCCCTTTAATGGAACATATTTCCATTGTAGTTGCTGTGGAGGGTTAGCATAGTGATTACAAACATGTGTTTGGGCGCACTAAGGAGCCGGTTCGATTCCCACATGTTGCTTTCCATTTTTTTTCTTGTGTTCTGCTGAACATACCATACAAAGGGCCGCAGCTTCAGCACTGCACCAAAAACCCTTCAATCTCTTCAGTGTGTACTCCATTGTGCTCTCCATCCAGATTACCCATCACATATTGAGCGCAGACTCAGATGTGGTGCATTGATGTGTGTTGGTAAGGTGAACGCAGCAGATGCATGACCCACACAGTGCAAAGTCTTGGGAGACTGCGCCCTGAGTGTGTGTGTCTGTGTGGGACTCCATCACAGAGATATTTTACCCAAAGGCACACCCTAGAGGGGTGACGTGATTCTATTAACCTCCTTCTACATTGTTATCAGATACATAGGGACCTTTTCTTTGTAGTTTCTAGAAGAGCAGTTGGCTTGCAGTGTTAGCATAGCTGTTCGTGCATTGTTTGGACAACACAGAGTGCCGGTTTGATTCACACATGTTGTTTCTTCACTTTTTTCCCATTACGCCCAGATGCACATACCATCCAAAAGGGTGGGGGTTCAGCCCAGGCCTGGGCACCCTTGCAAAAATTCCAGGCAAGCTATTTTATGCATGCTGTTTTCAATGCAGATAATTTAATGGTGTGTGTGCATGACCTTGCCTATGGCTGACATCCCACTTACGGGCTACAATATCAGCTGCCAAAGATCTATCACCTAACACCTGCAAATCCATCAGTCTTGGGGCACCATATATCTACGTCCCTCAGGGCATCTTATACTGTCAGGGTGCCTTAAGTCACAGCCCAAGATCTTTGGCGTGCTGATGCTTGTCGCTTGTGTATCTGGACTTTCAGAAAGCCTTTGACAAGGTCCCTCATCAGAGACTTTTGGCAAAACTAAAGAGTCATGGGATAGGAGGCAGTGTACTATTGTGGATCGGGAACTGGTTAAAAGATAGAAAGCAGAGGGTAGGGCTAAATGGCCAATTTTCCCAATGGAGAAAGGTGAATAGTGGTGTACCCCAGGGATCTGTGCTGGGTCCGCTGCTTTTTGACATATTCATAAATGACCTGGAAAGTGGGATAACGAGTGAGGTTATCAAATTTGCAGATGACACAAAACTATTTAAAGTTGTTAAAACCCAAGAGGATTGTGAAAAATTGCAAGAGGATCTTGATAAATTGGAAGACTGGGCATCAAATTGGCAGATTAAATTTAATGTGGACAAGTGCAAGGTTATGCACCTAGGGAAGAACAACCCAAACTATGGTTACACGATGCAAGGTTCCACATTAGGAACCACCACGCAGGAAAAAGATTTAGGCGTCATTGTGGATACCATGTTAAAACCCTCGACCCAGTGTGCAGCGGCGGCCAAGAGAGCAAATAGAATGCTAGGTATGATAAGGAAAGGAATGGAAAATAAAACAAAAGATATTATAATGCCTCTATATTGTTCCATGGTGAGACCGCACCTTGAATATTGTGTGCAATTCTGGTCACCGTATCTTAAAAAGGATATAGCGATTTTAGAAAAGGTTCAGAGAAGAGTCACCAAAATGGTAAAGGGGATGGAAGGATACTCCTATGAAGAAAGGCTAAAAAGGTTAGGGCTCTTTAACCTGGAAAAGAGACGGCTGAGGGGAGATATGATAGAAGTCTATAAATTAATGAACGGAGTGGAACGGGTAAACGTAGATCGATTGTTTACCTTATCAGAATATAGAAAGACTAGGGGACATGCAATGAAGCTATAGGGTAAACTATTTAAGACTAATAAAAGAAAATATTTTTTCACTCAACGTGTAATCAAACTCTGGAATTTGTTACCTGAGGATGTAGTAAAGGCTGTTAGTGTAGCTGGGTTTAAAAAAGGTTTGGACAAGTTCCTGGAGGAAAGGTCCATAAACCATTATTAAGAAGTGACCGAAGATATCAATGCTTGACCCAGTACAAGCATTGTGGAACTTGTGTCTCTTGGGGATACTGCTAGGTACATATGACTTAGATTGGCCACTGTTGGAAACAGAATACTGGGCTTGATGGACCCTGGTCTGACCCAGTATGGCATATCTTATGTTCTTATGCTTGCCATCGGCTGTCACGTTACCGCACGGTACATGGCCAAGGTGCCCTGTACCACATGTTACGTGGCCAGAGCACCCTGTATCGTGCGGTAAATGGCCCACGGCTACCTTAACCCTTAACCCTGCACCGCCCACATCCTTATATGGCGTTGGTAACATTAGCGCTGCATTTACCGCCGGTGACGTTACCGCCCCTTAGTAAACATTTATTTATTTATTTTATTTAGAAAATATTTATATACCGCAGCTTCCAGCGATCAGCAGCGGTTTGATTATAGATTGAAAATTGCCAAATTGAGGCAAAAATTTTGGAGTATCATTACATTGATTAGAAAGACAAGCACGGCACACAGTAATAAGGTCCTAGTAGAGGAGACAGTAATTTACATATGTACATTTCACCTAACAGAATTCTTGTCACAAATTGTGACATCTTGTATTCCCTGGGATTTACATCAAGTTGTAATAGCACTGGAATAGATGGGTCTTTAGCTGTTTCCTGAACGCATTAAGGTCTTTGGTCATTCTGAGCTCACCTGGTAGTTGGTTCCAGAGGGTTGGGGCAGAGTAGGAGTATGCTCGGTGGCTAGTACTAGATTTGACTGCTCTGATGTCGGGCGGAACGTGTAGGGTGTCTGAGTTGACAGATCTTCTGACTCTGTTGGGTGGTGGCGTGCTGATAAGGGTGGAGACGAAGGATGGAGCTATGTTTTGTATGAGTTTATGTGTGGTTATCAATGTTTTGTATTGTATCCGGGCAGTGATAGGGAGCCAATGCAGTTCGATTAGCACAGGCGTGATGTGTTCGGCTATGCTTTTTCGCATGATGATCCTTGCGGCCACATTCTGGGCCATTTGTAGGATGTTTAGTGTTTTCTTTGGGAGACCCTGCAGGATGGCGTTGCAGTAGTCTAGGTGCGGAATGATGAGTGCTTGTGCCACAGTCCTAAAATCGTGGGGTTCGAGGATATTCCGTAGAGGTTGTAGAACTCTAAGTTTGTGGAAAATGGCCTTGTTGGTTTTGCGTAGGTGTTTTTCCATCTTTAGGTTGTTGTCCAATGTGACTCCCAGGTATTTGATCTCTTTCTTTGTGTGGTATGTATTGTTACAGAGTGTAATTGTCGCGGGAGGTTCAAAATTTGGTTTGCTGGAGATAAACATCACCTCTGTTTTCTTATGGTTTATCGTCATGTTGTTTTGCTTTAACCATTGCAACATTGCATTCAGGCATGTTTCAAGTAGTGTATAGTTAGGGTCGACTGTATCCAGTTGCGTGTATATCATAATATCATCCGCATAGATGTGGTATTTGACATTATGCTGTTGGAAAATATCACAGAGGGGCTGCATATAAATGTTGAAAAGTAGTGCAGAGAGAGCTGATCCCTGAGGTATGCCCTGCGTCTGAGAGAAAGCTTCAGCCTTTTCACCATTGAATTGTACCTGTGGCATTCTATTTGATATGTATGAGGAGAACCATTTTAGGGGGGATCCCAATATCCCTATCGATTCAAGCTTGTTTATGAGGATTCCATGATGGACCGTATCAAAGGCAGCAGAGATGTCAATGAAGATGAGTATGAACATTTTCTTCTTATCTTCAAGGCCTTTGAGGAGGTTGTTAAGGAGTGCTATTAGTAGTGTTTCTACTCCGTGATGTTGCCTGAAGCCGTATTGTTGCTCATCCAGGATTTCATGGTCATCCAGATGATCTTGTAGTTGCATAAGGACTGCCTTCTCAATGATCTTTGCTAAGAAAGATATGCTGGAGATGGGTCGGTAGGATGCCGGGTCATCTTTGTTGAGTGAGTTGTTCTTCAGAATTGGTCTTATTATAGATTTCTTGAGTTGCGCGGGCATGATTCCTTGTTGTAGCGATTGGTTCACTATGTGGGCGACTTGGTGGGCAATATCTGTTTTTGCCGCCTTGATCCATGCAGCTGGGCAGTGATGTGGTGGTATTTATGTTTGTTATTATTTTGATGGTTTGTTTATCATAATTTTGTGGAAAGCGCTCCATGTCTGGTCCTGTTGTATACTGGCTTTCCGACATGTTGCGTTTAGACAGATTGGGGTCAAGGTAGCAGTAAGTTTACTTGCGTAGTAGTCTGCCAAGGTTTGGGGTTTTATTACGTCATCATAGTGGTCAGCTTGGCTGTTTTAGCAACCAACATCACTGATTTGCTCTGCACTTAGATGTACAATACATTATCTGTCTGTCTAAGCTAGCTCCAACCCCGGGGGGGAATTAAAGACCAGTACCTTAGCTCTTGCCAGAAGGCTGTGGCTGGGTCCAAGAAATTGTCTCAGGAACAGCACAAAGTTAAAGTATGGCAGAGGTCCAACGTCGGCTACAGGCAGGAGAGCCGAGCTGCAGGTCTGTGTGAGAGATTCACTCCATCCTGAGATTAGTCTTTGTCCTTGAGGCAGGCAGGCAGTAGGGCTAAGAATTGCAGAAAACAAACTTCCAGAGACAGGCTAAGTTACAGTTCCCAAGCAGTATATCAGAAGTCTGTGTGTGCAGAAGTGTGCAGAAATCCTAGAAGCAGTTGCAGAAAGAATGTAGAAGCAGTCCAGAAAAAGTGCAGAAGCCGTGTGTCTTCAGCATATAATTCTTTGTCCTGACCCCTCATCATGGCACGGTGATTGGCTGATCTCAGATACTGTCTATTATCTTCAGCGAATCCTATAACAGTGAAAAGGTGGTCCTTCTCCAAACAGAGGTCCATAGTGCAGGAAAGATGCTGGTATGCAGGTGCATACATTGTTGCAAATCCTAAACCCAGTGGCACAGTCTCTGGATGAGAGTGAGTTCTCTAGCATGTAGACATGAAAAATGATTCTGCTGACTTGCTTGATCTGCAGGGTTTACTGCAGATCATTTATTTATTTAGCTGCATTTATATCCCGCTTTTCACCAGGTCAAAGCATTTTGACAGAAAAGGGGAGGGGGTACAATAATCAACTCAACAGAGAGAAGGGTGGGGCAACATTGATGATCTGAACAGAAAGTAACAGTACTAGACAATTGTCGCGAATCTCTTAGTTGGGAGCAGAGGGGTTAGGTTAGATTGAGTCTGGAAGTTGCAGTCAGTGAGAGATGTCCATCTCAGATCCAAGATATTCATGAAACAGGAGAGTTTTTAACTGTTTCCTGAATGTGGGGAGATCTCTGTTGTTTCAGATCTGGTTCGAAAGGGAGTTCCAGAGGGAGGGCGCATACAGTTCGAATGCCCTGCATAAAAACATAAGATATGCCATACTGGGTCAGACCAAGGTCCATCAAGCCCAGTATCCTGTTTCCAACAGTGGCCAATCTAGGTCATACGTACCTAGCAGTTTCCGCAAGAGACACAGGTTCCGCAATGCTTCTACTGGGTCAAGCATTGATATCCTGGGTCCCTTCTTAATAATGGTTTATGGACCTTTCCTCCAGGAATTTGTCCAAACCTTTTTTAAAACCAGCTACACTAACAGCCTTTACTACATCCTCCAGTAACAAATTCCAGAGTTTGATTACACGTTAAGTGAAAAAATATTTTCTTTTGTTTAGTCTTAAATAGTTTACCCTGTAGCTTCATTGCATGTCCCCTAGTCTTTCTATATTCTGATAACGTAAACAATCGATCTACGTTTACCCGTTCCACTCCGTTCATTAATTTATAGACTTCTATCATATCTCCCCTCAGCCATCTCTTGTTACCCAAGTTTATATACCTGTTTGCTGTAAACACGGAATAGCCTGTTATTCTGTTGATGTTGTTGTATGTGAACCACGCTGATATCAAATAGCGCGGTATATAAAAGATTGTAATAAATAAATAAATAAATAAAAGAGCCCTAACTTTTTTAGCCTTTCTTCATAGGAGTATCCTTCCATCCCCTTTACCATTTTGCAGGTTTGTTGATTGAACTTGGTTCGTTCGTGTGGGATGGTGAGGGTGTTGCTGGTGGTCTGGCGGGTTGGTCTGTTAAGGGTAGACTGTGGTAGTAGAGTCCGGAGTTGGGAATTCTTCATTTGATGGAGGGCTTTGTGGATAAGTAGGAGAGCTTTGTATTTAATTCTTGCTTCAAGAGGCAGGATGTGAAGCTCTCTCAGGACTGGGGTGATGTGACTGTGCTTCTTCGCTCTCTGGATGATTCTTGCGGTGGTGTTTAAGGCAGTTCGAAGGGGGTTGGTGTGGGTGCACCTTTTCCATTTCTCCTCCTATATTACCTTCCTCCCTTTCCTCAGCTCTTGAACTTCACTTTTTTTCTTCCTCTCATTCATCCCTCTCCCATCTCTCATAAACAACCTCATCCTCGTTTCTGCCATTCTGTCTCCTCTCTGCCTTGCACTCTTCTGTTCCTTCTCCTTCTTTTATCTGGTGACATTAATCCTAACCCTGCCCCCAAGACTTCTCTCTCATGCCTGCTCCTCACTTAACCACTCTAACCTCATCCATAAAATTCCTCTCCATTCTCCCTCCTCTCTCCCCTTTTCTTGTGCCTTATGGAATGCTCATTCCATAGCTAATAATCTCCCCTTTACCCATGATCTCTTCACTTCTAACTCTCATCAACTTCTAGCTCTTACCGAAACCTGCCTCCTCCGTGATGACACTGCTTAAGTTGCTGACCTATCTCACTTCGGCTACCAATTCTCACACACTACTCGTGCCACTAGCTGCAATGGTAATGTGGGTTTTCTGCTTTCTCCTTCCTGCCAATTTCAACCCCTCCCTCTACCTCAGTCTCACTCCTTTTCTTCTTTGAAGTCCACTCCATCTGCCTTTTTAATCTCTTACTGTAGACCTCCCCCCCCCCCTAACTGGAGGGAGCGGTAAGACAGTCAGACTCCTACAATAATACAGATGTAGTATAAGTATAGTCAGATTGGCCAAGTGGGTACCTTGGAGTCTATTTCTCTTTCTCAGGTGAGGGCTGACAGAAGTCACTAACCACATCTTATCTTCCTCTGCAATTAATAGTAGGATGTAGAAGAAGAAAAATAAATCTAATTAGGATTTGACTCAAAAAACAAATTCAGGGCATTTTCTGTCCCTTCCCCATATGGAGAGAATACTAATTTAATTTTCATTTATTTTTAAATTTGGCCCACTCTTCAGGCCCCAATTCTTTTATATAAAAGTCAATTGGCCCAAATTCCTCTTTGGGACCCAATTCCAAGACCCTTAAATAAACCTTTGGGCCATCCAGTTTCCCCCAATATACCTTTGGGCCTCTCAGACCCAATTTCCAAGGCCCCCTGTATTCTTCCAGACTCCTTTCCCTTGCCTCCTTTTATTTATTTATTTATTTATTTATTAACAATTCTTATATACCGCACTATTAGACATCAGCGCGGTTTACATTGAACAGAAAACATCCGACAGTTTACACATGTCTGGTCGTTACATTTAACAGGAAGTATAACTTGGCGAAATAGGGGAAACTAAATACAATGCAGGGTTATCTGATAAAGGATATCCTGGTTAACTATATACAACAGTGGTACAATAGTATATGGAACAACTTGTTATCTACATTGTGAAGTTGGTCTGTTGCGGGGTCTATCTGTTTGACCACTTCTGCTATTCAGCTGGGGGTTATGTTCGGAGCTGTCATTGAGATATTTAAGGAAGAGGAAATGCTTTAAAGCCTTTCTGAACTGACTTAGATTAGGTATTGCTCTGATTTGTGCTGGTAAGGTGTTCCATAGAGATGGGGCGCAGAATTGGAAGGCTCTGTTGGCTGTTGATCTAGTGCATCTTGTGGTGTCATTTGGGATAACTAGTGTGTTTAATTCTGCTGTTCTTCGTGGCCTGTTTGGTGCAAGTGGTTGTATGAGGTTTGAGAGAGAGGAAGAGGTGAGCCCCTTAGCCGCTTTGAATGTTAGCAGTAAGGTCTTGAAACTGATCCTTGCTTGAATGGGGAGCCAGTGTAGCTGTTTTAGAAGGGGTGTTATGTGATCTCTCCTGGATGCCCCGAGAAATATTTAACGTTTTAACGTTATTTAACGTTCAGGTTTACTCTTCTGCCCCCACTCATCAGCACAGCCATTGCCTTGTTTATTTATTTACATTCTCTTATATACTGTGCTATTCTGCATAAGTTTGATTTACATTGAACAAACTGAAATTACATTGAACAGGGCATTATAACTTGGAGATAACCATTTTACAGGGAACATGGGCTATGGAGGGTTAAGTGGCTTGCCCAAGACCACAAGGAGCACCTATGGGCAGGGGCGGCCCAAGGGGGGTGCGGGGCCATGTGCGGAGACTCTGTGCGGGGCCTCATTTGCATGAGGTGCCTCATTTGCATAAATATTTGCATAATGTTACCATACACTAACTTTTAGTAAACATGCCTCTTAATGAGTATATGGATAAAGAAAGACTAAAAGGTTTCTACATTACTATAATCCAGTACCAACCGCCAGGCACATTAGGAACTACTACAAACACTGCCAATTTAGAACCCATAGCAAACCCGCCGTATCCTAACAGCACTACCAGGACTCACAAAGCACCATACCCTAACTATCAAAAGGCAACACTGCAAATATTAAACCAATACATTTCAGAGAACAATACATGACCTACTGGGGAAAGAACAAGTGGCAATGTCAAATAGGAATTATATAAACAGAATACCTCAGCTCAGTTACACATGCACAACATAGACCATCACCAAACAAGGAATCACAATTTAGAAACAGGAAGACAATAATTAAACTGGGAACCCCAAAAGCCAAACTTGGAATATACAACAACACTGTAGAAATAAAACTATAAATTAATTTCCTCTTGTACTAAACAAAGCGCAAAAATTAATGATGCACATTTCCCAGAGCTGACATATTCCAGTTAATAAATTCAAAATAAAGAGATATTTTTCTACCTTTTGTGCATTTTTTTTCAGTTGCAATTGTTCCAGCCACTTTCTTCTGGTTTCTTCGTGTCTTCTGCTAACTCTCCATCTGCTGTCCATTTGTCCTTTCTTCTGTCTTCTTGGGGTTTTTTTCCATTCTCCCTCTACATCTGCTTTAACATACTAATCTTTCTCCTTTTGCTCTTTCCTCATTCCTATTTCATCTACTCAAAATTTACCCCTCCATCCTCAATCCCCACTTAATCTCCCAATACCCGGCCAATTGTAGATTTTTTATCCCTCCCACACAAAATATTTTTCCCCTCTCCATTTTACTCTCCCAGCCCCATCCCATTCTAATCCTCCCCCAACACCAGCTCCCTTCTAGTTCCCGCCTCACCCAGCGTCCATTCCCGTCTAGTCCCTGCATCAGCCCATTTCCAGTCCTAGCCCCCCATCAGCCCATTTCCAGTCCTAGCAACCCCCCAACCCAATACCAGTCCTAGCCCCCCCCATCAACCCACTTCCAGTCCTAACCCCCCATCACCCCATTTTCAGTTTAAGCCCCCCCTATAACCCATTACCAGTCCTAACACATCAGCCCACTTCCAGTCCTAACCCCCATCAGCCCATTTCCAGTCAGCCCCCCATAGCCCATTGCCAGTCCTAACCCCCCTCATCAGCCCACAGTCCATTACCAGTCCTAACCCCATCAGCCCACCTCAAGTACTAACCCCACCCCATCAGCCCATTTCCTGTCCGCGCCCCCCCCATAGTCCATTATCAGTCCTAACCCTCCATAGCCCATTACCAGACAGCCCCCATCAGCCAACAGGCCCATTACCAGTCTTAACCCCCCCATAGCCCATTGCCAGTCCTAACCCCCCCATCAGCCCACAGGCCCTTACCAGTCCTAACCCCAACAGCTCACCTCAAGTCCTAACCCCTCCCCATCAGCCCATTTCCTGTCCTAGCCCCCCATAGCCCCTTACCAGTCCTAACCCCATCAGCCCACCTCCAGTCTTAATCCCCCAGCCCATTTCCAGTCCTAGCAACCCCCCCAACCCATTACCAGTCCTAGCCCCCCATAGCCCACTCCCAGTCCTAATCCCACCAGCCCATTTCCAGTCCTAATCCCCCATCACCCAATTTTTAGTTTAAGCCCCCCCATCAACCCACTTCCAGTCCTAATCCCATCAGCCCATATAGACTTAGCTCCCCCATAGCCCATAGCCCCCCATAGCTCGCCCATAGCCCCCCCATAGCCCATCACCACTCCTAACCTCCCCCAGCCCATCACCACTCCTAACCCCCCCCCATCAGCCCATTTCCTGTCCTAGACCCCCATATCCCATTACCACTCCTAACCCCCCCAGCCCATCACGAGTCCTAACCCCCCAACAGCCCACAGCCATTACCCCTCCTAACCCCCCCAGCCCATCACCAGTCCTAACCCCCCCCCAGAGCCCATCACGTCCTAACCCCCCCCAGAGCCCATCACCAGTCCTAACCCCCCAACAGCCCATCACCAGTCCTAACCCCCCCCCCAGAGCCCATCAGCAGTCCTAACCCCCCCCCCAGCCCAACAGCCCACCACCACTCCTAACCCCCCCCAGCCCATCACCAGTCCTAACCCCCCAACAGCCCACAGCCATTACCACTCCTAACCCCCCCCCCCACCGAAATTGTTTTTAAACAAAAAGCTGACGCGGCCGCTGCCGGGGCCGGGGCCGCCGCCGCAGACTCGAGTGGGCCCCGGGGCCCCCCCCTCCCCCCCAGAGCCTGACCTCCCCGGTATCACCTCTCTCACTCAGCTGCCTCCAGTCACACGCGCCGGCTTTCAGAACGCGAGGGAATAGTTTCTCCCTCGCGCTCTGAAAGCCGGCGTGTTTGACTGGAGGCAGCTGAGTGAGAGAGGTGATACCGGGGAGGGCAGGCTCTGCTGGGCAGGGGGGCCCCGCGGCACACTCGATTCTGCCGCGGCGGCCCCGGCCCCGGCAGTGGCAGCTTTTTTTTTTTTTTTTTAATTTTAATGTTGGATCAGAATGTTTTTTGCGCGGGGCCCCCTGAAATGCGGGGCCCTGTGCAAAAAACATTCTCGCTCAATGGACGGGCTGGCCCTGCCTATGGGACTAGAAACCTCAGTCCTTCTGGCCCAAGGTTGCTGTCCTCTAGTGGGATTTGAACCCCTGACCTTCCAGCCTGAAGTACCTTGCCCCAACCACTAGGCCACTCCTCCACAGCCCTTGTTTCCTTCTCTAATTGTTTACCCTCTAATTTCTTTGCTCAAGACCCCACCCCTCTTGTATCAGGCCTTCCCAGCTCTCTCCCTTCATTTTACAGGCCTGTCCGTGGCCCAAGGTGTCTCCGGGACCCCACTTTCATTTTAAAACGGGCCCTCCATGATCCAATATACCTCTGGTCTGCCCCTTCTCTCCCTCCCTATCATTGGGGACAGAAATGGCAAGCAGCTGCAACTCTCCCCAATGATAGGAAGGAGATTCCGCTCCGACCTCCTAACAATGGGGACAGCAGTGCAGCCCGCGGCTTCCCCCGATGCATCCAGGCTCTCTCTCATGCGATCGGGACCAGCTGCACAAACCACAGCTGTACACGATCACAGCTGGCCACCATTGATAGAAAGGTTTAAATTGTTGTTTTTACAAAAGTATCTATACACAGGTGATAGAAGAAAGTAAAGTGTTATTTTTACAGAAAGATAGAAAATTAAGTCAAAGAATGTAGTTATATAGAGGTTTCTAGAAATACTCTGCAAAACAAAAATGTCTGAGATAAATGTCTGCCATCTCATGCAGATTCTTCTCTCTCTCCATTGTTCTGCATCTAGATAGCAGAGCCTAAGAGACACTAAGTACATTCTCCTCTCTCCCCCCTCCCTTCCTGATCTTTGTGGTCCTTTATGATAAGGACTGAAAGACAGAACAGAAACCTAAAGTTAAAAGGCATACTGTGTGGATCATAAGAGTCAAAAATGATTAAAATGTCAGGGAGTTAACTCCATATAAAATATAGAGGATTATGTATTTGAAGTGTGTCTATTTATTGCCATATTGTAAGAGACAAGATAAATATATGCAAGATGGAAAAACTAATTTTGTAGAGGTCAGGGTTGGTCTTAAGTTATAAAGCTAAGGTAAATATAAGAGATCCTTGCTCTGTTGACCTTTTGCAATGCAAAGGTCTTATGGAGCAAGCACAAAGTAAATAAACCATTGACCATCAGTATGTACTACCATAAAGGGGTCAGAAGAGCAAGAAAAACTGCATTCTTGCATATGATCTGTCATGTAAGAATAGGGAAAAACCCATGTGTGCTGTTTGAGCACACTAGATAGGTCAATAACACTGTATTAGTTAGCCAATAAGATACTGGGGGTAGGGGCCTCTAGATTTGACAAAGGTATAAATGTCACTGAAATATGTAAAGGGGTGTGTCTCTATTTAAATACCCATTGCTATAGCAATGTACTGAATAATAATTATAATAAAGAGATCTTAAACTGCTTCACAATATTCCTCTCTGAGTCTCATTGGCCAGGTTGGCCATAGGTGAATTGGTCACAGGTAAAGGTGTAGATAACAGCATGTCATTTGGAACCAGCCACAAAAACCCGCAGCTGCATCCGACTGCCGGCAACCCACTCCCCAAACCTAAAAAATTGCTTGGAATGGGCCAGAATACTGCCGCCTTCCTTCCACTACTCCTGCAGCCTAAAAAAGCGACTGCTGTCAGCAGCCACCCCGAGACATCCTCAGACAGCCCCAGCCAGGTAAGGGGAAGGAAAAAAAATTATTTTAGCCAACTGGCTACATTACTACTCCGGATAGCTGCTTTCTATAGACCACCTGACAAGTCCACCTCTACCTTTCTCTCTGACTGACTCATGGCTTTCTTTATTTCTCGATTCTTTTTCCCCTTCTCTTATTCTTGGTGACTTTAACATTCATGTTGATAGCTTTTCTGATCCCTGTTCTTCCAAACTCCTTTTCCTTGCCTCCTTATTTAACCTTCAGCTTTGCTCTTCTGCCCCCACTCATCAGCACAGCCATTGCCTTGATCTTGTTTTCTTCTCTAATTGTTTACCCTCTAATTTCTGTATCTCAGCTCTTCCCTTATCTGACTACCACCTGGTTAGCTTCACTCTTCATCACTCCCCACCTCAATCATGCCTAGTCTCCTCCTACCTTTTTAGGAATTTTCCTGCTATAAATCATAGAGACATAGAAACACAGAAAAAGGACAGAAAAAGACCACAAGGCCTATCTAGTCTGTCCTTCCATATCAACAACTACAACAGTCCCCTTTTTACCTTTAGAGATCCTCTGTGTTTGTCTCATGCTTTTCTGAATTCAGATTCTGTCCTCATCTCTACCACCTCCACTGGGAGACTATTCCATGGATCCACCACTCTTTCCATAAAGAAATATTTCCGCATATCACTCCTGAATCTATTCCCTTTTACCCTGTCCCCCGCAGCCCCCTCTGGTGGCGGCGTAGTGTTTCCACCGGGGCTGGGGAGCGCATAAGATTAGGGGTATCAGGGTTGGCCGGTTGCGAGGGTCATAAGGTAGCGGACCTCTGTGCCGACCTCGTTGCCAACTTCCCAATAAAGTGACCTCACAGCCAAGTGTAGGGAAAAAGGAAAAAGACTTTTATTTCTCCTTTACGCAATATGGTTCAAAATATACGGTTCAGAAAGTAACAGGGCTGTATCAGTCTTTATAATAGGTTTAACTCATATAAAACGGTCAAAGTAACACTTGTTTATCTCCACAGTAACTTAAAGCATAAGGCATCCTGTATTCACTTCATACATTCTTTAACTCAAAACAGATTATGGTTTTCCTACTGTACAATAAACGCATTCCATAGGTTCTCCTGCCTCCTCATCCCCAGATTCCACTGGCAGCCATTCCATGTCCGAGAGCTCTGAATCAGAAGCTTCAATGGGGCTGAGTTCTGGCTTTTTGAAAGCGTGCCAAACCGTGTTCCAATGCTTGTTTGTCAGCTTGGGGCGTCGGTTCTTGGCTATAGGATAGAACCCTGGCTGTCCATCTGCTATGGTTATAAAAGCTCTCTTGTCCCAACCTTTAGCATTAACAGTTTTCTTCCTGGGGAAATCATCTGTTATTTTCTGCTTAAAAGTGTCATTATTATACTGATAAAATCCTCTCTTCTGCTTTTCTCCTATGCTGGGTTTAGGCACACAATCACAGGCAATAACTGTTTTACCTTTGAGCTTTCTGTAGTCTCTTCCAGGAAAGGCTTGAGGCCTAGCCTGATTATCTTCTAATTCTTGCTGGCTCAAGTAATCCCCCGGGTCTCTCTTTCTCTAGAGTGTGGATAAACTTCTTTGGGGCAGGGCTGCAGCTGATGCCCTCGGCCTTTGCTTCCACTCCCGTGGCAGTTAGCTAGTGGCCGCACCCTCTCAGCTTTTCCCTGTTCACCAGGCCTCTGAGTTTTCCACCCTTCTCTCTGGTTACTTTTATAGAAATCTTTAAGAGTACCTTTCTCTTCTTGAGTATCCTTTTCAGCTGGATATCTTTCTCTCAGATCGTGGCTTAGCCCATCTCCCTGGATAGGGCTTTCTCTCCAGCTGGATGGGAGAGCACCTTCTTCCTTGACTGCTCTCTGCAGTGCTGCTCCTTGGAGTTGTCTCTGGCCTGCTCTCCGGCCTACTCCTCGGCCTAGTACTTGGTCTGCTCTCCAAGCTGCTTCTTGGCCTTCTCCTCGGCCTGCTCTTCGGCCTGCTCTTTGGTCTCCCCCTTGAACTGCTCTGTCCCTGCTTAAATCGGGACTGACTGATTCTAAGTCCTGCCCATAGAGGCGTGGTTCCTCTGCATCCAGGTTGGCTCTCCTGCTCCCTCTATGTGGGCCTTCAGGATATTGCAACTGAAACTTGTTTTTTTCTAAATTTAAAACTTTTTTTCTTTCTGCCAGAGGGTCCGCTGCATCACAACCCTCATCCCATGTCCCCTTGTAGCAGAACTTGCTTTCAACAGAAAGAGGCTCTCTCCCTGTGTATTTATGCCACGGAGGTATTTAAACATCTCAGTCATATCACCTCTATCCCGCCTTTCCTCTAAGGTGTACATATTAAGATCCTTCAGTCTGTCCTCATATGCTTTATAATGAAGACCACTAACCATTTTAGTAGCCACCCTCTGTACTGACTCCATCCTGTTTATATCGTTTTGAAGGTGCAGTCTCCAGAATTGCACACTATACTCCAAATGAGGTCGCACCAAAGACTTATACAGAGGCACTATCACCTCCTTTTTTCTGCTAGCCATTCCTCTCCTTATGCACCCAAGCATCCTTCTAGCTTTAGTTCTCTCATTATCATCTCTCTCTTCCACTTGTCTTCTAAGTTGGTTGATGAGGCTATAGTTTCCTATAATACTGCTCTCTTCTGTGCTCTGGATTCTCTTGCTCCCCCCTATCCTACCATCCTGTGAGGTGCACTATACCTCAGCCCTGGATCAACTACCTGCTACTTTTGCTCCTGGGCCCATTCAATTCAGCACATTTGACTCAAATCCCACTTCCTTGCTTTCTTCACTTCAAATTCATGCTTCCTTCCTTCCAATCTGCCATAGCACTTGCCAAGCAAAACTACAATGTCCATCTAACTCTCTTGCCTTTGACCCCTATTGTTTTTTCTTTTCTCTCAACTCTCTCCTCAAGGCACCTCTGCCTCAGACTCGCGCTTTTCTTTCTGCCCAAGCCCTAGCTGACTATTTCTATGAAAAAGTCCACAAGATTACACTCCAATTTCTCTCAAGCTTGGCTTCATCTCCTCTTCAATACCAACTTTTTCCCTCAATCTCTGTTACCCTTTCTTCCTTTTCTAGGATCTCTGAAGAGGAAACCTCTCATCTTCTTTCCTGTTCTTCTGATCCTATCCCACCCATATCCTCAACTCAGTATCCTCCTCTGTCATCCCTTCCATCACACACATTCTCAATCTATCATTCTCTACTGCAAGTTTCCCTGCAGCCTTCAAGTATGCTCTGGTGACACCTCAAGAAACCTTCACTTGACCCCATTTGTCCTCATTATCGACCCATTTCCCTTCTTCCCTTCATTTCTAAAATTATTGAACATGCAGTTCTCCACCATTGCCTTGAATTTTTCTCCTCTCAAGCCCTCCTTTTAATCCATTTCAATCTGGCTTTCATCCCCTCACACGCTACTGAAATGGCTCTTGCTAAAGTCTCCAGTGACTTCCTCCTAACTAAATCCAAAAGCCTTTATTCAGTCCTCATTCTTCTTGATCTTTCTGTTGCTTTTGATACTGTTGACCACCAAATTGCTACATTGTCCTAACTTGATTTTAGGGGCTCTGTACTGTCCTGGTTCTCGTCAGTACCAGGGAAAATGGTAGAAACCATCATAAAGAACAAAATTACACAGCATGTAGATAGTCATGGCCTAATGGGAGACAGCCAACATGGCTTTAGACAAGGAAGATCTTGTCTTACTAATCTGATCTGTTTTTTTGAAGGTGTGCATAAACAGGTAGACAAAGGTGAGTCGGTTGATATAGTGTATCTGGACTTTCAGAAAGCTTTTGACAAGGTCCCCCATCAGAGACTTTTGGCAAAGCTAAAAAGTCATGGGATAGGAGGCAGTGTACTATTGTGGATCGGGAACTGGTTACAAGATAGAAAGCAGAGGGTAGGGCTAAATGGCCAATATTCCCAATGGAAAAAGGTGAATAGTGGAGTACCCCAGGGATCTGTACTGGGTCCGCTACTTTTTGACATATTCATAAATGACCTGGAAAAGGGAATAACTAGTGAGGTTATCAAATTTGCAGATGACACAAAACTATTTAAAGTTGTTAAAACCCAAGAGGATTGTGGAAAACTGCAGGAAGATCTGGATAAATTGGAAGACTGGGCATCCAAATGGCAGATGAAATTTAATGTGGACAAGTGCAAAGTTATGCACCTAGGAAAGAACAACCCACACTATAGTTACACGATGCAAGGCTCCACATTAGAAACCACCACCCAGGAAAAAGATTTAGGAGTCATCGTGGATAACATGTTAAAACCCTCCGCCCAGTGTGCAGCGGCGGCCAAGAAAGCAAATAGAATGCTAGGTATCATAAGGAAAGGGATGGAAAATAAAACAAAGGATATTATAATGCCTTTGTATCGCTCCATGGTACGACCGCACCTTGAATATTGTGTGCAATTCTGGTCACTGTATCTTAAAAAGGACATAGAGTTATTAGAAAAAGTACAGAGAAGAGCCACCAAATTGGTGAAGGGGATGGAAGGCTACTCCTATGAAGAGAGGCTAAAAAGGTTAGGGCTCTTTAACCTGGAAAAGAGACGGCTGAGGGGAGATATGATAGAGGTCTATAAATTAATGAATGGAGTGGAACGGATAAACGTGGATCAATTGTTTACGCTATCAGAATATAGAAGGACTAGGGGACATGTAATGAAGCTATGGGGTAAACTATTTAAGACAAATAAGAGAAAATATTTCTTCACTCAACGTGTAATCAAACTCTGGAATCTGTTACCGGAGGATGTAGTAAGGGCTGTTAGTATAGCTGGGTTTAAAAAAGGTTTGGACAAGTTCCTGGAGGAAAGGTCCATAAACCACTATTAAAAAGGGACCCAGGATATCAATGCTTGACCTAGTACAAGCACTGCAGAACCTGTGTCTTTTGGGGAAACTGCTAGGTACGTATGACCTAGATTGGCCACTGTTGGAAACAGGATACTGGGCTTGATGGACCTCGGTCTGACCCAGTATGGCATTTCTTATGTTCTTATGTTCTTATCTCTCCCATCACTCCTTCAGTGTCAGTTTTGGCGGTTCCTCCTCTACTGCTATCCCTCTTTCAGTTGGTGTACCCCAAGGGTCTGTTCTAGGCCCTCTCCTTTTCTCTCTCTATACACAGTCCCTTGTTTCTCTTATCTCCTCTTATGGCTCTCAATATCATTTTTATGCTGATGACTCTCAGATCTATCTATCTACACCTGATATTTCACTTACACTTCAAATCCATATATCTGCCTGCCTATCTGACATCGCAGCCTGGATGTTTCAATGCTGTTTGAAATTGAACATGGCCAAAACCAAACTTCTTATTTGTCCCCCTAAACCCTCTTCTCCATTTCCTCCCTTCTCTATCTCTGTTGATTAAACTCTTCTGCTTCCTGTTTCCTCAGCCTGCAACCTTGAAGCTATCTTCGACTCTGTCTCAGCATGTAGATAAGATATGTAGATAAGACAATGGTGCAAGGATGAGGGTTTTGGATTTGTTAGGAACTGGGGAACATTCTGGGGAAACGAGGGACTCTTCTGAAGGGATGGGTTTCACCTTAACCGGGATGGAACCCGGTTAATGGCATTAAGCTTTAAAAAGGAGATAGAGCAGCTTTTAAACTAGATAATAGGGGAGAACCGACAGTCGCCCAAGTGCATGGTTCGGAACAATGTAACCTTGAAGGATACTACCAAAAAATGAAGTTAGAGCACATCAAAAAAGAGGTTCCAATAAAGACAAAGGTAGCCCAAATGCCCTTGAGTAAAGAGCAGACAAAACTTACAGATTCCAAATTACCCCTGCCTTTTTTTTTTTTAGTGCCATCAAGTCAGTGTTGACTCATAGTGACCCAGCTACCTCTGGGTTTTCTTGGCAATGTATCACTGGAAGTAGATTGCCAGCCTTTTCTTCTGAGGCAATGGAGGGTAAAGTGACTTGCCCAAAGTCACAAGGAGTGCCAGTGGGAATCGAACCCTTGATCTTCTGGGTAATAGGCAGTTGCTCTAACTACTCCTCCACTCCAAATTAATATGAATTAAATACAGTCTCTAAAATGCTTGCATGCAAATGCTAGAAGTCTAAAAAAATAAGATGGGAGAGTTAGAATATATAGCACTAAATGAGAAGTTAGATCTGAATGGTATCTCAGAGACATGGTGGAAGGAGGATAACCAGTAGAGCAGATCAAATTGGTGGAGGGGTTGTGCTCTATGTTAGAGAGGGTATTGAGTCACAAAGGATTAAAGTTTTACAGGAAACAAAATTTGCTGTAGAATCTCTATGGATTGGAATTCCATGTAAAAAGGGGAAGGCAATGGTAGTGGGGATGTACTATCGACCGCCTGGCTAGAATGAACAAATGGATGATGAAATGCTCAAAGAAATCAGGGAAGCTAACAAAAGTTATAGAACAGTAATAATAATGGGTGATTTCAATTGCCTTGATATTGACTCGGTCAGTGTCATGGCAGGACATGCTAGGGAGATAAAGTTTCTAGATGAAATAAATGGTTCATGAATTGACCAGAGGGGAAGGCTTTTTGGACTTAGTCCTTAGTGGAACACCAGATCTGCTGTAAGCGATAAGATTGTGGAGCCACTTGGCAACAGTGATCATAGCATGATCGCATTTTATTTAATTAATGGAGGAGGGATGTTAAGGAAATCCACAGTACTACCTTTTAACTTGCAAAAGGGAGACTATGATAAAATGAGGAAAATAGTTAAGAAAAAACTAAATAGAGCAGTTTCTAACGTTAAATACTGTGATGAGGAGAGTCTCGCCGAGCCCATGGAAATAGAGGAAAATCAAAAATCTACCTTTAAGGAAAGAGACAGGCAGCAAATCCATAGCCTGCAGAGTGCAGGAAAAGAGAAAAAAACGCAGTTGCTGAAGGCAGGCCACACCCAAGCTCTGCTAACCTAAGGGCAGGCTTGGAAACTAATGAAAAACACCTGAGCAGGGGGCAGTGCACGATAGGAAAAAAACAGCTTTATAAACCCAGAGGAACAGGAAGGAAAGGGAGTTCACCAGGGAGTTCACCAGAGGGTTTGATCGGGGATTCGATCGGGGAATTGACCGGGGAGTTGCAGTTGACCACAGAGACTGTTGGGGAGAGAAGCACCCAAGAAAGACCCAGAGAGTTCACTGGGGAGGAGACCGGTGGAGACTTTCGTGGGGACTTCAGAGGTGAAGGCAACACCCCAAGAGAAAGTCAGGCTTGCAGGAAAAGTACAAGTAGTTCTGAAGCCAGCAGTGGTGTGGCTGGGAGAATTACTGGCCAGCAGCAGAGTGCAGTTTCTAGAGTTTGTGGACCAGCTCTAAGGGTTCAAGCTCCCAGAAGGTGGGTGAACAAAAGTACAGCTAACAGTGACCTGAAACAATTAGAGACACTGTGGCATTTAATTCAGAAAAAGAATCTTCACCTTTCAGATGAAAGCCTCTCTCATAGTGAAAAGCCTCAGTGGAGAAAAGTTCAGGAGCTTTTGGAATGTATTGAGCCAGAAGCATTGCATGGAGCTTTAGAGTCAGACGTACCGGCAGGAGATCCAGAAGAAAAGCAGGTAGATTGTTCTGAACCTGTTTCTATGTCTGAAGATTCATTAATGGACTGTTCATGGTGTCAGAGATCTGAATAAACGCTTCTGGAGAAAGAAAACCCTGTAACTTGAAAACCCCAAAGCATTAAGGAAACAGGGAGAGTTACCCTAGCCAGGAAAGCTAAGAGCCCTGTTTAATGCAGAGAAGACATTTACTTTTGTTTGGAAAAAAAAAAGGACGTATTAGTTTGTTATATATTGAGAGACAGCTGCATGTGTTAAGAGAGCCTTCTAAAGCAGTTTCAGTCTTTGGTTTTCATGGAATTTCCTGAGGAATACTGTTTGGAGAAGAATCCTGTTGCCTTCTGTTAAGCCTTAGTGTTTTTGGAAAAAAAGAAGAAATAAATTCCTGTTTGCCTTTGAAAAAAAACTTTGGTTTCCATACTTCTGTTTTTGAACAAGTAACACAACTACAAGCCCCAGAAGCCCAGGCTCTGGACGAGGATAACATAATCTTTATTTAAAGATTAACAAGGGCAGCCCTATGCCTATAGGCCATGGCCTGGTCTAGGGTCCCCCACAGGTGGTGTAGTTTTTGGATCTTTTTTTTTTCCTTCCTGCTGTCAGACGGCTGCCTGGGTGAGAATCGTGAAGTTAACCTAAAAAGAACAGTTTGTTTCTTGCTTTGTGACTTTTGCTTGTGAGCTAAGTGCATAGAAATATGCACTTGCCAAGAGTGTGAAACTCTTGGCAAGTGCATATTTCTATGTGATTTGCAGGTATTGTGGGCAATGTAGTTCATTCACACCAGACACAGCTGCTGACAATAATTTAGTTGTGCTCTTGGGTAAAGCCAATAAGATATTTATTTATGGGGTTATTTCTCCCAACACAGATATGCTTGGTAGCACATAAATTAGGTTACTTGCTTTCAGTGTTAACTTGGAAAAACAAAGTTAAAATCAGGAAAACAACAAATGAAAAGTCACAAAGCAAGAAACAAACTGTTCTTTTTAGGTTAACTTCTGATTACTTCCCACATAGATACAGAAGTGATTCTCTCCTAGCTCACAAGCAATTAGGTAAGGCTTAATTGCTAACAGTTACCAGCTGAAACCCCTTAGCTGGCTTGCCTTCCACTGTGTGGGTCAAATCCTGCTTCAGGAGCTTTTCTGAGTAGATTAAAGAACAAATTTGTATTTCTTTGTGATGGTTGCTGTACTTTATAACAGAAAGTTACCAACGGAGTTTAGATAGAGAGCAGTCCATATAAATAGGATCCTCATCTGCTATTATTCCCCCTTGTTCAACAAGCATGGGTTCAATATCATGGATTGGCACAGATGAATCTCTCAATGGAGCATTTTCAGGAGAATACTTGTTTCCCTGCTGTCTTTCAAGGTTATAGCTAGGGCATAGATCAGTGTTCATACCTGAGCTTCCATTGCTGCTAGAGTTCCTCTCTATATAGCCTGGCCAGTATGTAGTCCAGTTCTTATGTCCAGCCTTCCAATCCAGATCCCTGGACACTGGATCTCTCTTCACATACCTTCTGGCACAGGTCTTAGGGTCCCTTCCACTTGCAGCCGTCTCCCTCACAGGTAGCCTCTGGTGATTCCTAGCTCTGCAGCACCATTCCTCTGGCTTTCCCCAGTCCAATGGTGTATGCTGGCCCTTGGAATACCTCCCAGTATACGTACTGCTTTGGACTCTTCTAGACCTCTCAAAGGCTTTTCTCTTCCTTCTTCCAAAGGGTCTCTTTCCCTCTCTGTCCGTCCGGTTTGGCTTCTGCTTCTGATGATCCTTCAGATGAAACTGATGATCAAACTCAAGCTGATTCTCAGGATACTGAGGACAATTCTCTGGATATCCAAGGTGATCATGAAGATGGTCATCTGTAGAATAAACTCTACTCTTATTCTGCTTAGATGAGTGATCCTCCCTAACACAGCGCAGCTGTGCTGAATCAGGCCCTGCCCTTTGAGATGAGTGCTTAGGGATTACCTCATAGCCCTCCTGATTGAACACACGTTTCCCTACTTCAGCTCCTCTAATGGCTGTTGGAAACCTGGTGCATTCTGGGACTGGTAGTCTTTTATGGGAAAATTCTGTTTTCTTATTTCTACCAGAACTGACAGGTTGCTTGTTCAGAGTCACTTCACCTTTTCTATAGCTCCTTCCTGCGCTATGATAAGCTTCCTTATCACATACCCCCCTGCTTAAGTTATTACGGACTGGTGTAACTGGTGAAACTTCTTCTCTACAGTCCGTAATCCGGGAAAGGGCATCCGCATTCTTGTGTAACTTCCCAGCACGATGTTCAACTTGAAAATCAAATGCCTGTAAGGCCATGTACCAGCGTGTCAACCTGGCATTGTGGTTCTTCATTTGCTGCAACCACTTAAGTGGGGCATGGTCCGTGACCAACTGGAACTTTCTCCCTGTAAGGTAAAACCTTAACGCCTCCACTGACCACTTGATAGCTAAACATTCTTTTTCTATTGTGGAATACTTTTGTTCTGCCGGTGACAACTTCCTGCTCAGGTACATCACAGGATGCTCCTCCCCATCATGACACTGGGATAGAACCGCTCCTAGCCCTACATCCGATGCATCGGTTTGAACCAGAAAGGGTTTCTTGAAGTCCACCCCTTTCAGTACCGGTCCTGTACACAATTTTCCTTTTAAGACTGAAAACGCTTTTTCAGCTTCAGGTGTCCACTTTAGCTGGTTTGGACAATTCTTCCGCAGCATATCCGTGAAAATTGCACTTTTCTCTGCGAATTGCGGTATAAACCTGCGGTAGTATCCAATAAGTCCTAAGAAACTTCTTAGTTGTTTCTTTGTTGTTGGAGGAGGAAAATTCCTGATGCTATCTACTTTACTCATTAGAGGTTTAATTTTTCCTCTTCCCACTAGGTGGCCCAGGTATTTTACCTCCCTATTTGCAAAGGCACACTTCTTCGGGTTTAAAGTGATTCCCGCTTGCTTCATGGAGCACAAGACTGCCCTGATCCTCTTTAGATGCTCCGCCCAGGTGTTACTATGGATTATGACATCATCCATATGTGCAAAAGCATAATTTTGGTGGGGTCGAAGTACCTGATCCACTAACCTTTGGCAGGTAGCCGCTGCTCCATGCAGTCCGAAAGGCATCCTCTTGAACTGGAAAAGGCCAATGGGGGTGCTGAACGCAGTCTTCGGCTTCGACTCCCTGGTGAGAGGGATTTGCCAATATCCTTTTGTCATATCAAGGGTGGTTAAGTATTGAGCCTGTCCCAGCTGGTCCAACAGCTCTTCAATTCTTGGCATTGGATATGCATCAAAAACTGATATGGCGTTTACCTGCCGGAAGTCAATACAAAATCTTAAAGATCCATCAGGCTTCGGCACCAGGACTATGGGGCTATTCCAGGGACTCTTTGACTCCTCTATTACTCCCATGTCCAACATCTCCTGGACTTGTGCCACTACTTACTGTCTCTTGGCTTCAGGCAAGCGATATGGCCTTTGACGAACTAATTTCCCAGGTGGAGTTATTATTTCATGGGCAACCAAATGTGTCTCCCCAGGTATGGGTGTCAACACATCTGGGAATTCTTTAAGCAACTTCCTAATTTCTTCCTGTTGTACCACTGTCAGGTCCTCACCTATTTGGGGCTCTGATTTTTCTTTACAATCAGATACCTGGGGTCCCAAATCTTCCTCTTCATTCACCTCCCTCTCTCGGGCACAGGTGGCAGCTAGGCTTTTAACCCCTTTGACGTCAGTAGAACCAAAGCCTTTGGTTCCACGCTCAGAATTTTCCAGGGATGTGACCTCCTCTACAGGTGGAAAACCCAGCCTCTAACAGATCAATTGGGCAATTCTGTCCCCTGTCTTCACGTGATAATCATTCTGTCCAAAATTAAATAACAGAACTTTAATATTGCCCCTGTAATCGGGATCAATTACTCCCGCACCCACATCGATGAAATATTTAAGGGCTAATCCGGACCTTGGGGCTACTCTCCCATAGCATCCAATAGGTATTTCCACTTGGAGACCAGTGTCCACCAGGGCTCTCCCTTGGCTAGGTACAGTCACATTTTCTATGCTGCACAGGTCAAACCCAGCAGCTTGAGGGGTTGCCCGCTTAGGAGCTTGGGCCTTCTCTGTGACCCTATGGTACTTTAGGACGAATGTCTGCTTTGGGGTAGCTTGGTCTTCTGGACGCTTAACCATCTTTTTAGCTGGGGTCTGAGGACTTCCAAATAAAGGCCCGGGAGCTATTACCATTAAACCTTCTCCCTCCTTCTTTCCTAGTCCTTCCACTAGACCCTGCTTAAATCTTGGCCAGTCTCTTCCTAGAACCAAATCAAAGGGTAGCCTAGGCACCACTGCTAACAGGACTTCCTCTTGTTCCCCCAGGCACTTAACCTTTAGCCTATAGGTGGGATATGATGTTGCAGCACCATGAATGCATCTGATGTGATCTTGACTTTCAGGGGTTCTAGGCACAAATCCTTCTTGGGCCTCTATCCTCTTCCAAAGCCTTTTTGACATCATACTCTGGTCTGCCCCAGAGTCTAACAAAGCATTGTGGTAATTCCTTGCACATCAACCATCAAAAGAAATCCTTCTTTGGGCTGTTTTAAATCCACCCCCATTAAGCTAGTGTGTGTCTGGCATCTCTTTTTTAAATGTCCCCATTTTCCACACTTGAAACATTTCTTTCTATTCCACTGTGTCATCTGGTTTGATACAGTACATTCATTTTCAGAAACATTTTTAATTATTTTCTTTTCTGATACAGCACAACTAGACTCAGCACCAATCTTCAGAGGGCCACCCATTCTATGGCAAGCCTGCGTGGCTTCCAAGAATCTCTCTGCTAGCATGGTTGCCTCTCCAAGATTTTGGCAATTTTGCTGTATAAGGAAAGTATGCAAATCTTTAGGGACCGCAGACATAAATTGTTCCCGCATTATAATGTCTAATAACATTTCTACCGTCTTTTGCTCAGGCTCCAACCATTTTACAGCTAAACTTCTGATTCTCTGACTCAGAGCCCTGGGTGTCTCACCCACTCTCAATGTAGTAGCTCTAAACATTCGCCTATACTCTGAAACAGACAACCCTAGGCGATCTCTAATAGCAGCCTTTACATCCTTATAATTCAAAGCCTGGGCTGCTGGCATTGCTCTGTAAGCTGCAAGCGCCTCTCCAGTTAATGAGGCTGCCAGCCTTACTGCCCACTGGGTCTCTGGCCATGCTAATGCTTGTGCCACTCTTTCAAAAGACTCTAGAAAATCATCAACATTATCATCTGGAGTTAGCTTCCCAAAACTAAATGCCCCAATCCCTTGACTGAGTCCCACACTGTCCACATGTGTTGTACCAGTATTCACTGCTGGTCTTGCATCTGTTCCACTTTGGTACTTCAGCTCAACTAGGGCTTGCACCAGATCAAGCACTGGTCTCTGCTGGTCCATTAAGGCTCTCATAGCAGTGTCCTGAGCCTGCTGTGCTAGCTCCTGCTGCCTGCTGAACTGGGCTGCCATCCACTGAGCTAGTTCCTTTGAATCCATCTTGAACCCTGTAAGAAAATACAAAGAAAAAAACAGTGCACCACCTTCCAAACAGATGTTTTTTTCTACACTCTTTTTTTTTTCAATTACCCTGTGCTTACTCCCATCCAACACTAGACATGCCCAGGTACTTATTACCTTGTCTCAGTGATGAATCCAGCTCTGCACAGGGTCTTTTCCTCCTGGGACAGCTTCCTGGAACAACCCCTTTTCCTCCAAAGTGTAGTTGAGGGAAAATCTTTTTTTCCAGCTTTAAATTTGAACTTTAGTTGTAATCCTCAGCAAGTAAATCCCCTTTGTGCAAAAGCAATCCGAAAAACTACGCCATTTGTCAGACGGCTGCCTGGGTGAGAATCTTCACACTCTTGGCAAGTGCATATTTCTATATGATTTGCAAGGTATTGTGGGCAATGTAGTTCATTCACACCAGACACAGCTGCTGACAATAATTTAGTTGTGCTCTTGGGTAAAGCCAATAAGATATTTATTTATGGGGTTATTTCTCCCAACACAGATATGCTTGGTAGCACATAAATTAGGTTACTTGCTTTCAGTGTTAACTTGGAAAAACAAAGTTAAAATCAGGAAAACAACAAATGAAAAGTCACAAAGCAAGAAACAAACTGTTCTTTTTAGGTTAACTTCTGATTACTTCCCACATAGATACAGAAGTGATTCTCTCCTAGCTCACAAGCAATTAGGTAAGGCTTAATTGCTAACAGTTACCAGCTGAAACCCCTTAGCTGGCTTGCCTTCCACTGTGTGGGTCAAATCCTGCTTCAGGAGCTTTTCTGAGTAGATTAAAGAACAAATTTGTATTTCTTTGTGATGGTTGCTGTACTTTATAACAGAAAGTTACCAACGGAGTTTAGATAGAGAGCAGTCCATATAAATAGGATCCTCATCTGCTATTATTCCCCCTTGTTCAACAAGCATGGGTTCAATATCATGGATTGGCACAGATGAATCTCTCAATGGAGCATTTTCAGGAGAATACTTGTTTCCCTGCTGTCTTTCAAGGTTATAGCTAGGGCATAGATCAGTGTTCATACCTGAGCTTCCATTGCTGCTAGAGTTCCTCTCTATATAGCCTGGCCAGTATGTAGTCCAGTTCTTATGTCCAGCCTTCCAATCCAGATCCCTGGACACTGGATCTCTCTTCACATACCTTCTGGCACAGGTCTTAGGGTCCCTTCCACTTGCAGCCGTCTCCCTCACAGGTAGCCTCTGGTGATTCCTAGCTCTGCAGCACCATTCCTCTGGCTTTCCCCAGTCCAATGGTGTATGCTGGCCCTTGGAATACCTCCCAGTATACGTACTGCTTTGGACTCTTCTAGACCTCTCAAAGGCTTTTCTCTTCCTTCTTCCAAAGGGTCTCTTTCCCTCTCTGTCCGTCCGGTTTGGCTTCTGCTTCTGATGATCCTTCAGATGAAACTGATGATCAAACTCAAGCTGATTCTCAGGATACTGAGGACAATTCTCTGGATATCCAAGGTGATCATGAAGATGGTCATCTGTAGAATAAACTCTACTCTTATTCTGCTTAGATGAGTGATCCTCCCTAACACAGCGCAGCTGTGCTGAATCAGGCCCTGCCCTTTGAGATGAGTGCTTAGGGATTACCTCATAGCCCTCCTGATTGAACACACGTTTCCCTACTTCAGCTCCTCTAATGGCTGTTGGAAACCTGGTGCATTCTGGGACTGGTAGTCTTTTATGGGAAAATTCTGTTTTCTTATTTCTACCAGAACTGACAGGTTGCTTGTTCAGAGTCACTTCACCTTTTCTATAGCTCCTTCCTGCACTATGATAAGCTTCCTTATCACACTGCGCATGCGCCAGAAAAAGGATTTACAAGCATCCCATGATTTCCACCCAAGACAGTGCTAACTGCAAAGCCGTGTGGAGGAATACAAGGTTAAGCACTGCTGGAGGTCAGAACCGGAGTCAAGGAGGACGAGCGGTGACCTCAACTTCTGAAAGCTGGAATCTATACCTGTATCAGGTAACCCGTAGATAAGGGGTTTTAAAAAAAAAGGATACCAGTGTGGTGGTGCAGCAGCTAATCTGTAGAAACCAGAGAAGGAGCAGAGCTGGTATTCTTGAGCCACACTTGGTGGTGTTTCTGTCTTTTCTTTTTACAGAGCAGCCGCAGCCTTGGAGTGCAAGGAGATACTACAGTGGATGGCTAACCAGTTTGAGAAACAACGAGAGATGTCCATTCAAGCCCAAGAGCAGTCTGCAGCAGTAATGCAAGAGCAGCAGAAGCCTCTATTGGACATGATGGGAGCGTGGCTGGGAGCTCAGGAGAAAGCAGCCGAACCAGCATGGACAATTCCAGGTTCTTTGGAACATTATATACATGTGGGCTAGGGCCACAATCTAGTGGAACATTTTCATTCGGACAATTAACTGAGAGTGATGATATTGATGACTTTCTTGAGGCGTTTGATAGGGTGACACACATAATCGGGTGGCCTAAGGAACAATGGGCTGTACGCCTGGCCACATCGCTTACTGGTGAAGCATTGGCGGCGTACAGGGCCATGCCTGCAGCCCAGGCTAACGATTATGATGAGCTGAAGAAAGCCATAAGAGACCACCTAGGTTTAACACCCATGGTATATCATCGTCTGTTAAGGGATACTAAATTGAAGCCTAGTGAGACACCAAAAGCTCTCTGCCAGAGAATCAAGAGCTTGGTATTAAAATGGTTAACACCAGAGGCAAAAACGGTAGAGTCTATCATAGATAGCATTGTCCTAGAACAATTTATGGCCACAGTCCTGAAGGACATACAAACCTTCCTGATTTTGCAGAACTGCCAGAACACAAAGGAAGCAACCTTACTCGCTGAACGCTTCATGGAAGAGGAATTGGCAGGTCAAGGGAAAGGGAGTGCTTCTAAAAGGGCAGATCCTGTATTGTCAGAAAGGAAGGTAAGACCAAAGGGGAATGATATGAAAATATGTATGCCCATGTTTAAAAACTACTCCATAAGAAAGAAATGTTTTTCATGTGGTAGTGAGGGACACCTGAAGAGGGATTGTAACGCGAGGACTGCCTTGATAACTGCCAATACTAAGGAGATCAGGGAAGGTTTTCTCATATCGGTGGAAGTACAAGGCATTGCTACTGAAGCTTTGTTAGATTCAGGAGCAGATCAAAGCATGATGTCCAGGAAACTCTGGAAAAAGATTGAATCTCGCTCCAATAGGGTCCCGAACCAACCTGAGGGAAAGGTAAAAATCAGGTGCATCCATGGGGCATCATCATTTTATCCCATACATAGAGTCTTAATAAAAGGTTTAGGGATTAAAAAGGAAATTCCCATAGCGATTGTACCCAGATTACCCCATGCCCTGGTATTGGGGAGGGATTGGCTCCAATTCCGAAAAGGACTAGAAGAGGGTCTACATCCTAGGGTGGGTATGTTATCTACCCGAGCACAGTCCAAAGCCATAGAGGGGGAAGACAAACCTCTAGATGAGACCTTAGAGGATCTACCCTTCCAGAGAGACTTAAGGGCTTCCCTTATAGACAGGGGTAGGAAGGGACCCCGCGGATCACTACGGAAGGCAGAGGCTGGGGTAAGCTCAGTTCCCGGTCCACTGTTTGGGAAAATTCAGAAGCAGAGACAGAGAGGAAGACCCCAAAAGGAAGAATCGGAGAATAAAACAAAATTTGTCTTAAAATACTGCAAAACAACCCCTAACGCGCAGAGCCCTAGGCGCGTTTCAGAGCAAGCAGCCAGCTACGATTTGTGTAGTGCGGTGGACCTGGTCGTTCCAGGGCAAGGGAAGGCTTTGGTGGACATGGGCCTCCAACTGGAGATGCCGCTAGGTTGTTATGGCCGCATCGCACCCCACTCGGGGCTGGCTCTGAAGTATTTTATAGATGTAGGGGCGGGCGTCATCGACCCGGACTATAGAGGAGCTGTCAAGGTGTTATTTTTTAACTTCGGGAAAGAAGACTTCAGGGTAAACTTGGGGGATCGAATAGCCCAACTCATCTGCGAGAGGGTGGGTTTTCCGCCGCTTGAAGAAGTTCCCATGATGTCCACTACAATCAGAGGAACCGGAGGATTTGGATCTACAGGATGTGCAGATGTGAAAGGATTGACTGCGACCTTCAAAGAGAAGGAAGAGGAAGATTTGGGTCCGCAATTATCCAATTGCAAGACAGACCCTGTGCTGAGAATGGGAGAAGAACTTTCTTGGTTTCAAAAAGAAGAAATGACCAAGGTGTTGAAAAGGTTCCCAGATGTCCTAACGCCAGTTCCCGGGAAAACTAGGTTGGTGGCTCATGAGATAGTAACCCCACCTGGTGAGGTGATAAGGCAAAGACCCTACAGGCTACCTGAAGCCAAGCAACAGGAGGTGGCGAACCAAGTAAGGGAAATGCTTGAAATGGGGATCATCGAGGAGTCAAAAAGCCCCTGGAACAGCCCCATCGTGCTCGTGCCAAAGCCTGATGGGACAATGAGATTCTGTATAGACTTTTGACAAGTCAATGCCATCTCGAAGTTCAATGCCTACCCGATGCCACGTATAGAAGAGTTATTGGATCGGTTGGGCCAGGCAAGATTCCTTATTACCCTTGACATGACTAAGGGTTATTGGCAGATTCCCTTAACCCGGGAATCACGGCTTAAGACAGCGTTCAGTACACTATAGGACTCTTCCAGTTTTGAAGAATGCCTTTCGGTCTGCATGGCGCAGCTGCAACCTGCCAGCGGTTGGTGGACCTCGTGTTACGTCCACACCAAAAATATGCGGTTGCTTATATGGACGACATAATCATACACAGTTCCAGGTGGGATCAGCATTTGCCTCGCATGGAAGCGGTCTTACGGGCAATGAGGCACGCTAGCATAACATTAAACCCTGTGAAGTGTATGTTTGCCGGGCAGGAGGTAAAATATCTAGGCCACGTGGTCAAGCGCGATATAGTTAGGCCGCTATTAAATGAAATAGAAAGTGTAAAAGCGTTCCCAAAGCCACTTACCAAAAAGCAATTGCGCAGTTTTCTGGGCCTAATAGGCTATTATCAGCGTTTCATTCCGCATTTCACAGAAGAGAGCGCATTAATGACCGACATGTTAAAAAAAGAACGCTCCAAACCAACTGAAGTGGTCTGTGGCAGCAGACGGGGCTTTTATTTTATTAAAAGAAAAGCTCTGTTCTGCACCGGTGTTACAGGGTGTAGATTTTGAACAACCATTCATTGTACAGACGGATGCTTCAGAGACGGGTTTGGGGGCAGTGTTATCGCAGAAACATGAGGGCACTGAGCATCCGGTTATGTTTCTGAGTCAGAAATTGTCACCAGCAGAAAGAAAATATTCCACCATAGAAAGAGAGTGTTTAGCCATCAAATGGGCGGTGGAGGCTCTTAGGTTCTATCTTATAGGACGAAGATTCTTGTTGGTCACAGACCACGCGCCACTGAAGTGGCTAAACCAGATGAAAAATCATAACACCCATTTAACCCGCTGGTACATGGCGTTGCAGGCCTTTGATTTTCGTATTGAACATAGAGCAGGAAAACTGCACATGAATGCAGACGCTCTGTCTAGAATTACGAGCTGTGTGGGTACTTTAGCGCCAGCCCGTAATATCTTAAGGGGGGGATATGTGATGAGGAGAGTATCGCTGAGCCCATGGAAATAGAGGAAAATCAAAAATCTACCTTTAAGGAAAGAGCCAGGCAGCGAATCCATAGCCTGCAGAGTGCAGGAAAAGAGAAAAAAAATGCAGTTGCTGAAGGCAGGCAACACCCAAGCTCTGCTAACCTAAGGGCAGGCTTGGAAACTAATGAAAAACACCTGAGCAGGGAGCAGTGCACGATAGGAAAAAAACAGCTTTATAAACCCAGAGGAGCAGGAAGGAAAGGAAGTTCACCAGGGAGTTCACCAGAGAGTTCACCAGAGAGTTTGATCGGGGATTCGATTGGGGAATTGACCGGGGAGTTTATTTATTTTATTTATTTAGACAGTTTTTGTATACCGCCTTATCCTTCAATCAAAGCGGTCACAACACAATTGGGGGATACATTTAACATGCGGGGATATGAGACACATACACTAATACTTACAGGGAACATGGGCAATGGAGGGTTAAGTGGCTTGCCCAAGACCACAAGGAGCATCTGTGGGACTAGAAACCCCAGTCCTTCCGGCCCAAGGTTGCTGTCCTCTAGTGGGATATGAACCCCCGACCTTCCGGCCTGAAGTACCTTGCCCCATCCACTAGGCTACTCCTCCCTCTTTGGAGTTGACCACAGAGACTGCTGGGGAGAGAAGCACCCAAGAAAGACCCAGAGAGTTCACCGGGGAGGAGATCGGTGGAGACTCCCGTGGGGACTTCAGAGGTGAAGGCAACACCCCAAGAGAAAGTCAGGCTTGCAGGAAAAGTACAAGTAGTTCTGAAGCCAGCAGAGGTGTAGCTGGGAGAATTACTGGCCAGCAGCAGAGTGCAGTTTCTGGAGTTCGTGGACCAGATCTAAGGGTTCAAGCTCCCAGAAGGTGGGTGAACAAAAGTACAGCTAACAGTGACCTGAAACAGTTAGAGACACTGTGGCATTTAATTCAAAAAAAGAATCTTCACCTTTCAGGTGAAAACCTTTCTCGTAGTGAAAAGCCTCAGTGGAGAAAAGTTCAGGAGCTTTTGGAATGTATTGAGCCAGAAGCATTGCATGGAGCTTTAGAGTCAGACGTACCGGCAGGAGATCCAGAAGAAATGCAGATTGTTCTGAACCTGTTTCTATGTCTGAAGATTCATTAATGGACTGTTCATGGTGTCAGAGAGCTGAATAAAAGCTTCTGGAGAAAGAAAACCCTTTAACTTGAAAACCCCAAAGCATTAAGGAAACAGGGAGAGTTACTCTAGTCAGGAAAGCTAAGAGCCCTGTTTAATGCAGAGAAGACATTTACTTTTGTTTGGAAAAAAAAAGGATGTATTAGTTTGTTATATATTGAGAGACAGCTGCATGTGTTAAGAGAGCCTTCTAAAGCAGTTTCAGTCTTTGGTTTTCATGGAATTTCCTGAGGAATATTGTTTGGAGAAGAATCCTGTTGCCTTCTGTTAGGCCTTAGTGTTTTTGGAAAAAAAGAAGAAATAAATTCCTGTTTGCCTTTGAAAAAAACCTTCGGTTTCCATACTTCTGTTTTTGAACAAGTAACACAACTACAAGTCCCAGAAGCCCAGGCTCTGGACGAGGATAACATAATCTTTATTTAAAGATTAACAAGGGCAGCCCTACGCCTATAGGCCTTGGCCTGGGCTAGGGTCCCCCACAATACTTACATTAAGCTTGGGTGTTCTTTAAAAATACTATCTTGGAAGCCCAGACCAACTGTATTCCACACTTTGGTTTAAATCATTTTTATTAACCACAAACACAACATTGTCAACAAAATAACATGGTAAAACGGCATTAAAAAAGAGAAGAAGAGAGCATTCAATTATACAATTAGTAGAGCATATATAGTGCACATTAACGACATTGGCACATGGTCACATTTTCACCCAACTCCCCCACCCCCACCCTCAATCCTCCCCTCCCCAATACCCGCCCAATACACCACAGGAATCCTACTATACATCCTAAGGAGTAAACAGGTTCCAGAGCCGTGTGCTGGCAAGTGGACAATCCTCCTCCCCCCATATTGCAAGGATAGGCTATGTGTGATGGATGTTGACCCCCCAACCCTCTCCCCCCCAGTCCACCCCTCCTGAGTACCAAACCCCCCTCCCCATCAATCTAAGAACTTCAAATTAAATATGCCCCATTTCCCAAGCTGAACATGTTAACCCGCTCCCCCTTCCAGCACCCTGTTGCGTGCGCCAGCTGGCAGCATCTGAATATGAGGACCCCAGCCCCGCATAAAGGCCTCCCAGCGGTTTGGGTGAGTCCCCACCCGATATCTCTCCAACCACAACAGCCCATGTAGGCGAATTCTCCAGCGCCCATATGTAGGGCCCATAGGGTCCAACCAGGCATGCAAAATAGTCATACACGCAGTCACAAGCACCACCCGCAACCAATTTCTTTCTACCCCACCCAGCGCCCCCCCCCCCCAATCTTCATCCCAAACATCAAGGATCAAATTCACAGGCGTCAACTGCAGAGACGTGCCCAAGCACCGCTCTAGGTAGCGAATAACCTTACTCCAAAAGCCCTGTACTTTGTCACAGTGCCAGAACATATGCCCCAGCGTAGCTCCTACAGCCTCACACTTCGGGCAGGAATTCGTAGAAGCTATCCCTGCTCGTCAAGCCCTATCAGGGGCAAAGTAAAGCCGATGGATCAGTCGATACTGCATATCCCGATACTCCACCGACACCAACAGTTTGGGAATGTACGCAATAGCATGCACTATCCAGTCCCCCTCCACCAGCTCGCCAAGCTCTCGCGTCCAGGCCCCCGCCAAGCCCCCTTCACTACCCACCGGCTCTAACTCCGAGAGGGACCTACGCAACTGAGCCACCCATGCTACCTGGTCCCCCCCTAATAACAGCTCCTCCAACCGGGAACAGATTTCCCCTCTCAGAGAACTCGTCGGTAGAGTGCCAATATAGCTCCGAATCTGAGCATAGGGAAACACCTCTCCCCCCATCCATGCGTAATGTTCTTGTAGGCAGGCAAAGGACACCATAGCCCCATCGCCATCTAACAGCTGCTCAAGAGTAGAGATACCCATCCGTTCCCAGCGCACAAAACTCCTATCAGTCAAACCGGGCAAGAAGTCCTTATTACCACGCACTGGGAGATAGGGGGAGCAAGACGCCCGACACCCCACCTTGGTACAGAAGTGCCTCCAAGTTCTGACCACCGGAGACAACAGAACTGACCACACGCCAGGTTATATTGCTTAATATCAGGACAGCCCATGCCCCCGCGTCCCAGGACCGCTGTAAAATCGCCAGTCTCACCCGAGGTCGCCTACCTCTCCAAAACAAGAGGTTTATCTGCTTCTCCATTTGCTTAAGATCCTTCCGCTTCAACAGCAAAGGCAGTGTTTGTAGGACGTACAACCACCTAGGAAAAATCGCCATTTTGTATAATGCTATCCTACCCCCCAGGGACAGTGGAAGATCCTTCCATTTCTGTACCCTATCCGTTAAGTGCTTCATCAACGTCGAGACATTAATCTGATATAAGGTCAGAAAATCCGCGGGCAAGTAAATCCCTAGATATTTAAAATGGCCCTCTGCCCACTTCAAGGGGAAACCCCCCGGCCAGTTCTGGGATATAGACGGAAGCAACGGCAGAGCCTCTGATTTGTCTAAATTGAGCCGTAGCCCCGAAAACTGACCATAATCCTGAAAAAGTTGCAATAGAGCCGGTAAGCCATCCTCCGGGTTCTCAATATGCACCAGCAAGTCGTCGGCGAATGCCGCTACACGAAATTCAGACTGCCCTACACGTACACCCCGAAACGCCTCCGAGGATCGAAGATGACACAACAGGGGTTCCAATGTCAGCACAAATAAAATAGGCGACAGAGGGCAACCCTGCCTTGTACCCTTTTGTATTGCAAACTCTGGGGACAAATTGCCATTGATCAAAAGCGCTCCTCTCGGGTCCGCGTACAGCAATCTCACCACATCTACAAAAAAACCATGTATCCCCACGATCTCCAGCACCTGGTACATGAAGCACCAGTTCACTCTATCAAACGCCTTTTCTGGGTCAAAACTTACTAACATAGAGTGCCGATTCTCCCGTTTGCTAGCACAAATGGAGGCCAAAATCCGCTGTAAACTATACGCCACATGTCGACCCTTCACAAAGCCCACCTGGTCTTTCTGTACCAAGTCTGGCAGAGCCCCCGCCAGCCTCCCCGCCATTATTTTCACTAAGATTTTTATGTCCACATTCAGCAGAGATATAGGTCTGTAAGAACTAGGCAAGAGAGGGTCTCTACCAGGCTTTGGGAGAACGGTAACAACAGCTTTGTTCGCCTCATACGGAAACCTCCCCTGCTATATCAAAGCCTCAAAATACCCTACCAAAGGGATCACGACTTTATCCTCCAAAATTTTATACAACTCCCCCCTCATCCCGTCTATGCCAGGAGCTCTCCCATTTTTCAGACAAACGATAGCCTGCCGCACCTCAATCCCAGAGATCGGGGCATTCAAGACCTGCAGCTGCTCCGGCGTCACCCGCAGGCGAGCCCACCCTCCCCCAGGCACCGCGCCTTCCTGTTCATATAACTTCTGATAATAGTCACAGAACACCTGCTAGATTTCTTCCGCTTTGTTTTGGACGGTCCCATCAGCATGTCTAATTCCACCCACGTGCCTAGATCCTCCCTCCACCCACACCAGAGAAGATAGTAACTTCCCGGCCCTATTCCCATGCCTATACAATTGATAGCGATAATACAGCATAGATTTCTTAGCCCTCTGGCCCAGCAAGAACTCCAGCTCATTTTGCAACTCCTGCAGCCGTATTCGAGCCTCTTCGGTCCGAAATCTAGCATGCCGCCGTTGGGCCTTAGACAACTCTTTCTCCAACTGCACTATTCTACAGTTCATCCGTTTCCTCTTACTGAGATGATAACTAATAATATCCCCACGGAGCACCGCCTTCCCAGCCTCCCAGAACAAGGCAGGCTGGTATATATGTTGGGCATTGTTCAAAGAATATTCTGCCCATTTGTTCCGGATATATCTCTCAAACTTAGCATCTCTAGCCAAATCCAAAGGGAATCGCCAAAGCCGTCTACTGCCACATGCACGCCGTTGCATCTCCATTAGCACCATAGCATGGTCCGAAATGACTGGCGGCCCAATATCCACTCGCGCAACCCAACTAAACAAGTCCTTAGACAGCAGAAAATAATCAATTCTCGACCACGTCCCATGAGCCCGAGACATATGGGTATACTCTCTTTCACCTGGGTGCAAAATACGCCAAACATCAAGCAATTCATACCCCTCACACATCCCCCGAATGCGCCGCGTGCCCCGCTGATCCCGAGGTCCAGCCGTTCCCGACCGATCCATACCCTCATCCATAACTGAGTTAAAGTCCCCTCCAAGGATCAGTTGATAATTCCCTAGAGTTGACACTATCCGCGACATGCACTGATAAAAACAGGCCTCATATGTGTTAGGTGCATAAACGGAGCACAGCACCACCCTCGTTCCATCCAGAGTCCCCCAAACAAACACATACCGGCCTTCAGCATCAATCTCCACCTTCTCCTCCACCCAGTCCACTACTTTGGATATCATAATCGCCACCCCCCTCTTTTTCCCCACTGCAACAGCTCCATACACCTTACCCACCCAGCCTCGAACTAGCTTATCATGCTCCACACTTGTCTGGTGAGTTTCTTGCAGCATAGCTACATCCACCCTTTTCAGGCGCAACTGTTGTAAGACCTTATACCTCTTTATGGGGGAACCCAGCCCACACACATTCCAGGAAGCAAAGTGCAGGGATTTACCCATTATCCAAAGGCCACCAACGCTCCTTCTGCAGGAAATAAATAGCGTCCTTTAGGCCCAGATCCCCCCAGCCTAGGGTCCACACCTCCCCCAGTCCCCAGAACTCCACAACCTGAAAACTTTGTGGGAGCAAACCCCTACCCAACCCCCCCCCCAGATCTCCATCCCTTCCCCCCCCCCATCTCCCTTCACTATCCCCCCCGACCCTCCTCCCCCCCCTGATCATTCGCTACTCTCCCCAGAAACCAACATCCCCTTCACCCCCCCTCCAGACCCTCCACCCCCACCAGCAAACGTCCCCACCACCCACCCTTGGGGACCCAATTCCAGTGGCATCCGGGCCCACCCCGTTACTAGCCAAATCCACCCCCCGCCAGCCTACCCATGGTGTGCCCCCCCCCTTTTTGGAACCAACAGGCACGTACATACCCTCCCTGAGTACCCCAGCCATTAGACCCAACCTCCCCAACCCCATCCTACCTCCACTCTACTTTCACTTTCACTTCCATTCGAACACACCGTAACCCCAATATAACATGGAATACTGAACAGTAGCGAGAGGGAGAAATAAGCACCCCCAGCCTCATAACAGAACAACTATCATACCGGGCAAACAGGAATTCAAACAAAAACCCAGATGGTTATAGTCTACCCTGTAGTTAACAGCACTGCAGTCCACCCATCCCCCACACGCTTGCTTCAACATGTCTCCACCATTCTGCCAGGTAAGTCCCTTCGCGCTTCTATGCGCAGCCCAGTCTGGCTCAAGTGTCCGAAGCACCAGGTAACTGTTCCAGGAAGACTTGGGCCTCCCCTGGGGACACGAAGTAGGTCATGCGGCCTTTGTGTTCAACTCTCAATTTCGCGGGATATATCAAAGCAAAGCGCACACCTTTGTTAAAGAGCTGACCGCAGATTGCTGTGTAGGCCCTGCGTTGTTGGCTAACTGCTGCAGAGTAATCTTGAAACACCAGTACTTGCGGGCCCTCACCCGGCATCCGATGACGTCCTCGAGCTGCCCTCAAAACCTCCTCCTTCTGCTGGAATTCAAGAAACCGCACGTGGCCGGCGCAACCCATCCTGTCTCGGGCCCAGCCGGTGCACGCGCTCTAACCTGAGCGGACCTTTCACTGCATTGGGGAAAGTCTGTCCAATCCAGGATTCCACATACCCTGCAAGCGCACTGTCCAACACGGATTCCGCTATTCCAACGAAGCGCAGGTTCTTCCGGCATCCCCGGTTCTCAAGGTCATCAAGTTTATCCCGCTGCTGCTTCGCGAGGCCCTCTAAGGCCCGCACCTGTTCTGCAACGCTCCGTGGGAGTCTTCGACCGTGGAAACTCGGGCCTCAATCTGTTCAATGCGCCCGGTAAATTCCCCGATGCTCTGGGTCACATGAGACATCTGTTCCGCTAGCGACCGGAATTTTTCATCAAGCGCCGATACCATGGCGGCACTGACTTCAGCCACCATATCCTGGTGCAGATTAGCTGCAGGGCTTGTCGGTGCCTCGTCCGCCATCTTGCCCTCTGGGACCCGACTCCTGTCCTTGCGGGCAATTTTCGAAGCCATATAACAATTATTAGGGACCCGAGCCAGGCGCCACTCCACACAGCCAGGTACTCCCGATCGTAGCGTGAGGGGATTAGCGGTCCGCACCGCTGTACTAAGGGGCTTAAACACTGATGTTCAGGGGTCTCCCCGGAGCTGATCACCACCACGTCTTACCAGCTCATTGCCACCGGAAGTCTCTCTCCACACTTTAAGAAAAGTGGAAGGAAGTCCAAAAAACTGCCAGCATAGTTTAAAGGTGAGGTCAGAGAGGCTGTTGTTGCCAAAAAAGCATCTTTCAGGAAATGGAAAAAAGAGCCAGGCATATTGGGAATTAATATAAAACCCTACAAAAGTCACCTAAGATTTTTAAGGCCAAATCTACCAGACCATTACCAGCATAAACTTCCAAAACTCATACTTAGGGCTTACCCAGAAAAAAGCAGCACTATAATCGGGCCCTAGAACATCGGTACTCCTGTCTGAAAAACTGAACAAGTCAAATTACTGCAGTACAGTATAGATCCCTATGTATAAACTCCATGTTAACAGAACACCTGGACTCAGTCACACACTCAGAACACAGACTCTCACCAAGTACCGAATAAGTGGCTACAACCTAAAGTAAAAATAAAAATATGTAGACAAAAATTAAACTCCTATACTCAAAAGTCTGCATGGGCTCCTAGTTGCCCAATGGATCAAACATAAAACTATAAGTGCCTTCTCTTCAAACCTCCACCATGCCGCCGATCGGACGTCGGGGGTGGAAGAGGGAGCTGCTCACTCTTCCCGCTCCCCCCGCCAAGGCCCAATCGTGGCACCACAGACTTCCTTTAAATGCTGGACCCAGCAGGCGGGGCACAAGTGGCGGGGTCGCTCTTCATCCCTCGCAGATGACTGCAAGTGCAGGAGAGCGGCGAATGGCGGCAGCCATCAAAAGTCCTGATTTGGTGTCCCTCCTCAAGAGCAGAGCTGACCAATTAGCAGGAGATGAACTGCCTCATGGTTGGTTCTGCTTACCGCTATATTTATTGTAGTTTCAATGTAATCTAATTTATGTACCATAGTTCATGTTATTTTATTTATTTATTTACATTCTCTTATATACCGCGCTATTCTGCATCAGTGCAGTTTACATTGAACAAACTGAAATTACATTGAACAGGGTATTATAACTTGGAGATACCTATTTTACAGGGAAAATGGGCTATGGAGGGTTAAGTGGCTTGCCCAAGACCACAAGGAGCACCTGTGGGACTAGAAACCCCAGTCCTTCTGGCCCAAAGTTGCTGTCCTCTAGTGGGATTTGAACCCCTGACCTGAAGTACCTTGCCCCAACCACTAGGCCACTCCTCCACTCCTGTTGTCATGTTTTCCCTGTGTGATGTTTTCCCACTTTCCTGTATCCTTATCTTTGTATAACTTTGTATTGTTTTGTGACCACTTTGATTGAAGGAAAAAACGGGATACAAGACTTGTTAAATAAATAAATAACTACCACCTACAAAAAAACAAAATAATCTCTCTGCCACATGTCTCAAGCTGAATCACAAAAACATCCATAACAAGACCAAGAAGAACTATAACCCACAGTCTCCTGGCCATCTCACCGTTCAAGACAAAATGCAAACACAGGGACTTCTCGATATATGCAGTAATAGCATAGTAACATAGTATATGAGGGCAGATAAAGACCAGAATGGTTCATCTAGTCTTCCCAGCAAGGTGGCAAAAATAGGTGCACTTGCCGCTCTGTGCAGATCACTCCTCCCCATGTCTTTGTTTAGGGGTGTACCCACTGCTCCATGTTGGTCGCCCCTATTTATTCAGATATAAGAGATAGTTAATTTTTATTTTGATTTTATCCTGTTGCTATAAAGGAAAACACTGTGTCTGTCCCATGCCATTTTGAATTCTGTCACTGTATTTAGCACCACCACCCTTTCAGTGAAAAAGTATTTCCTGACATTGTCTTTCAGTTTACCCCCTTGCAGCTTCATGTTATGCCCTCTAGTTTTGCAGCTTCCCTGTCTTTGGAAGAGATTTGTTTGTTCATTAATATTCTAAGTATTTAAAGGTCTGAATCAAATCTCCCCTGTCCCTCCTCTCCTCCAGAGTCTACATATTTAGGTCTTCAAGTCTCTTCTCATAAGTCTTCTGATACAGGCTCCAAATCATTTGGTCGCCTTCCTCTAAACCGTTTTCAGCCTTTTTATATCCTTTGCGAGATATGGTCCCCAAAATGGAACACAATATTCAAAGTGAGGCCCCACCAGCGACTTGAACAGTGGCATTAGTACCTCTTCTTTCTGCTGGTAATTCCTCTCTGTATGTAACCCAACATCCTTCTGGCTTTTGCCACTAGTACTACTACTGAGCATTTGTATAGCGCTATAAGTCATATGCAGCGCTGCACAGACATGTAAGAGACAGTCCCTGCTCATCAGAGCTTACAATCTATCCAAGACAGACAACACAGAAGGTGCAGACAGAGATAAAACAAGGGGGAGTGGTAAAGAAACAAAGAGATCAGGTGAGTCATGAACCAAAAGCAGCAGGGAAGAGGTGAGTTTTCAGCCTGGATTTGAAAAGGGTCAGAGAAAGTGCCTGGCGTACAGACACAGGTAGTTTGTTCCAGGCGTAAAGTGCACCTTGAGATCCTCAGAAACAATCACTCCAAGCAAGATCCTTCTCCTGGTCCGTGCACACCAGTCTCACCTCCTATCACATACAATTCCCTTGGATTTCTGCCTCCCAAGTGCATGACACTGAACTTCTTAACATTATATCTCAACTGCCAAGCATTAGATCATTCTTCTAGCTTTTGTAGATCTTTCCTCATGTTCTCCACTCCCTCAGGGGAGTCCACTCTGTTGCAAATTTTGGTGTCATTTGCAAAAAGGCAGACTTTTCCATTCAGTCCTTCAGCAATATCACTCACCAATATATTGAACAGTACTTTTCCCAGGACTGAACACTGGGGTACACCGCTAATCACCTTCCTTTCATCCGAGTGAGTTCCATTTACTGTCACCTTCTGTCGTCTATCAGTCAACCATTTTCTGATCCAGTTCACAATCTTGGGACCCATCCCCAAGCTGTTGAGTTTATTGATAAGCCTTCTATGAGGAACAGCCCTTCTCCAGTCCTGTGGAATTTCTCCTGTCTCCAAGGATCTATTAAAAACATCCTTTAATGGCCCTGCAAGAAACTCTCTGAGCTCTTTCAGTATCTTGGGAAGTATCATATCTGGTCCCCCTCATGATCTGGAACTCTCTAGCCAAAACCATTAGATCTGCAAATATGAAGTAATTATTAAAATGCACCTTTTCATACAAGATTTTGGGCCAAATGACATTACATAAATGTATATACAATAACCACCAATGATCTATTAACTTAAACATAATCCCATATTTATCTCAAAGTTGTATATCCCTTGATTTATGTAAAACAAATCTCCAGAGATAAATGTTGTTGTTCACTGTAAACTGCTTTGGTATAAAATAAAATGCAAATGTGTGCCTTTGAGTCAGTCCTGACTCCTGGTGACCCAGAAGCTCCTGGGTTTTCTTGGCAGTGTCACTGGAAGTAGATTGCCAGGCCTTTCTTCTGAGGCAATGGAGGGTTAAGTGACTTGCCCAAGACCACAAGGAGTGCCAGTGGGAATTGAACCCTGGTTGCTTGGTTACCAAGCCAGTGTTCTAACCACTAGGCTACTCCTTCACTCCCAAAGTGGTATATAAAAACTGTTAAATAAATAAAATAAATAAATACAATAAACTGAAACCCCAAGAAGACAGACTCCGCATGCAGTGCAACATTAAAAAGAGATGCAGTTCCCCATACTGTGTAAAATATAAAGACAGTGCAAAGTGCAGTGATTAAAATGAAAATAAAATTAATTTTTCTACTTTTGTTGTCTGACCATTTTATTCTCTGATCCTGCTGGTCCCAGTCTGAGACCTCTGTTTTCCTGTCTTTTCTTAGCTCTCTTTCTATGGTCTATATTTGCCATTTCTTATCTCTTGTTTTCTTCATTTCCTTCCATCAGCCTATTTCCGGTCCCAGTAACCCTTCTCAGTATCAGCCCCCTTTCCAGGCCTCCCCTCCCAGTACCTTCCAATATCAACTCCCTTGCATTCCCAAGACTGCCACTGGTGTTCATTCCCTTCCAGTCCCCCTCCTTCTCTACTGTTCAGCCCCGTCTAGTCCAAATACCATCGTGGGTATCAGCTCACTTCCACTCCCAGTGCCACTCCTGAAGGGATAATTGGAATAAAGGGATAATCAGCTCAGATCTGCTTTATATGTTTGCCTTATGATTGCATATATGTCTGCCTTATAACTGCACTCTGGCCTGTTTGAAACATACACAGCAACATATGGCTGGCACAAAACAGGTGGGCAACAGGAAAAGAGTACATGCAGCTTACTACTGTTATAAAGCCTAAAAAAAAGCTATACTTTGGACAGAAGTGTCCAAGGATATAAGCCTAGGTTCAAACAGGTCAAGCCAGGAATTCAACTAATGCTCTTGCCCTGAAGGTTTCAATTGGTGCCAGCAGATGGAAAAACACAGGAGGAGGCAGAGGGCTATGATTGATTGCATAGATAGGCAAGCCTTGATCAGCAGATCCAGCTGCATAAACATAGGAGGCCCTGGGAAAGAGCTTTGCAGGAAGCCTGCAAACACCTAAGAATTTATGCTGAATTTGCTGAAACTATTTAGAATTTGAAGCAGAGAGGTATATATAAGACAGCAATTTTAGAGGGTCTTGGGCAGTTCTTTTCTCCCCTTGCAGAGAGAAGGCTGCCCCGCTGTCCCTCAGACAGGCACTTGCTATCTGCATCTATAACCATTTGTTTGCTGTGCCAAATAAAAAGTTTCTTTGTAGCTGAGCAACTGTCGTCTGAACTGTTTATTGGTAATTGGGGAGACTTTGTAGGTGGACCCGGCCTACACTCCCCACCCTGTCAGCTCCCTTCCTGTCACCCTTCCCTCTGTCCATCCCCTTTTCAGTGCCATCCCCACGTCAGCTCCCTTCCAGCTCCAGTGGCCCCTCCCTTCCAGCATCCTCCCCATTACCCAGCCATCTACCAGTCCGATCCCCAAGTGGCAGCTTCCTTCCAGTCCCCTTCCAGTACCATCCCCCAAGTGTCAGCCCCTTTCCATTTCCCTACTCCCTTCCCTAGTGTCATCACTCTTCCAGTCCCCCTCCACTACCATGCTAAGGTATCAACTCCCGTCAAGCCCCCCCCCCATGTCAGCTCCTTTCCTGCCCCCTAATTTCCCTGGAAGTCCCTCTCAGCATCTACTCCCTTCCAGTCCCATCTTCCCATCCCCCTGCATCAGCCCATTTGTAGCCCTAGCTCCCAGTCTTCTTCCAGGGCCAGCAGCTCTATCCTCCCACCCCCATCAGCTCATTTCCATTCCTAACCCTCCATCGGCCCATTTCCAGTCCCAGCCTATTTTCAGTCCTAGCCCCCTATCTGCTCCCTATCAGGAGCATTTCCTGTCTCAACACAAGACAGGAAATACCCTTGTTTGCCCTCAGCGCGCCGCCAGGCTCAACTTTAACAGAGCCACAGGAAAGAAGGGAAATGCTATTCTTTCTCACGGCTCTGCAGAGCCAAGGCACCAGGCTTGGGCCAGTCAGGCAAGTACAGTGACTCCCAGGGCAGCGGTGGGGGTTAAATCTGATGTTGTCGAGAAGCAGAGGCAGCAGCTTGTCCACCCTTTTTTTTTCTTTTAACTTTAAAGACAGGCGGTTGTTTTTTGCCACCCCCAAACGTTTGCCAGCTGAGGCGATCACCTCATTATAGAACTGCCCCTGCCTGGTGGGTTGTGGATTGCCCTCAGTCACATGGTTAGAGGAAATCCCCAAACTGCCACCATATGTAGTAGTGTGGTGGGAAGGGATTTTCTTTAAAACACAGAACAGACAGCAGTTCAGGGGAAACAAAGGCAGCTTTATTCTGTCCCAGTTTGTTAACCCTCTACAAAGCTGGTTCTCTTGGCCCTTCCTCCAGTCCCAGTTAAGTTCCTACCTCAGAACTCCTCTGCAGAGCTTGCCTTGGAAGGATGTCTGGCTCCACAAGCCTCTCACACTCCTGCAACCTTCTGGGTTCTTAACATCTTCCTCTGAGCCACACCCTACCAGTCCTGAACTCTGGGCTGTGGACTCTCTTAAAGGGGACTGTTGATAACCTCTTTGGGGATAGACAGGAAACATTCTATATACCCCATCACTCTCAAATCATTAACTAGTTATATTTGAAAGGATTCCACAGATTCAGGGTCAGTCCCGGAGGTGGTACGAAGTGTTGGTATCTTAGGCAAACCTTAAGCTTTATGCTTCCCCCCTCTGTAAAAGCCTATTGTTTCACTTGGAATGCCCTGCTCTTTGCCACCCTCCATACGTTGCCACCTTAGATGACCACCTGTTTGCCTAATGGTTGGGCCATCTCTACACAGATTCAAAGTTTATTACATTTCTCAGGACTTTTCCCCAGTAAACAGAGCTAGCTAATATAGTGGTCCTCAACCCAGTCCTCTGAGACCCCCAGGCCAGTCAGGTTTCAGGGTATATTCATTGTGGATATCCTGACTGACCTGGGGGTCCCAGAGGACTGGGTTGAAAATCACTGAACTAATGCTTACAATATTAAGACTTCAGCTGTTCATAGACAGGCCAAGTAAATATATGGGCGACATGTGATTCATCTTCATCCCTGAGATGAGTCCCCATGGAGGTCTGCCACAGTTCCTTACACTATGCATCCAAAGCTTGGATGCTATTGGTGATGATTTTTCACCAGATTAGTACCCCCAGAACCTTTTTCAACTTTTTTCTTTCCCCATCGCAGCTTGTCCCCCTACCCTCGCTCCATCTCCTCTTACCTTACCATTTATCATCACAGTTTGAAAAGTAACAAGCTGTAAAGGGCACACTAGCAGTATAAATCAATGGCACATTTCTCCCATTCCCAGAATCAGGCATATAGGGTGTTCATATGTGCAAACTCATAGGAAGTGTCAGGTGATATCAGGGGCTAGGTGGGTGTGGATGTGATAATGTCATGTAGAGTGTCAGAGGCTGTGGGTGGGTGTGGGTGCGTACAGCTGCATGTGTGTCTTACTGGAAGTGTCGAGGAGTCCATGCATCTGTCTATCTTGGGGAGTGTTGGAGGGTGCATAGATGTGTGTGCATGCGCGCATGCGTGCATGTATTATAGGGAATGTCAAGGGCTTCATATATGCATACTTTTATCATGGAGATTAAGTCATGGACTTGCTGCATGCGTGTATGTCATGGGAGTTTTGTGGGCTTCGTGTATGTCATAGTGCGTGTCAGGCTGCCTGTATATATTGTGCATCATGGGGAGTGTTGGGGGGCTGCATGTGTGTCTGTCCATTATGTGGAGTGTCAGAGGGTGCATGTGTGTGTGTATTGTGGTGGAGAAGCAGGCTCAGAAAGCAGTGAGAGAAAGAAAAAGCAGACTTTTTTTCCTTTCCACAAAGAAACTGCAGGCAAAGGAAGGGTTAACTCTCAAACTAAGGACAGAGATTCCCTGCAGAGAAGTGCAGACCTAAGAACACACCCTGTTCCCATGGAGATAGAGGGAGGAGAAGGGAGTGGTTTGGAGGCGGAGTCAAGACCCATAGGACAGCCCCAAACATTTAGGCAGGGAAGTTGCACACACAAACAGGATGAGATTCAGATTGGAACGGAGATTGAGAAGCAGCAGAAACAGACACGAGGGAACAAGCAAGGAAGCACAAGAGAGAAACAGTCTCGGGCAGAGAAACAGAATTGGAAGGAAACATGAAAGCCACTTGCACAGAAGCAATTGAGAAGTAGGAGCAGAGAGCTGACAAGGCCAGTGGAGAACTCAGGGGAGGAGTCCTCAGAGGAGGAAATATTCTCCCGAAGTTCTTGGCTTAACTCTTCTCCTAGTAAGGAGTCTACAGGGAGGAAAAACACTACAAGCAAGGTGTGCCCTTTACAACTCTTAAAAGAGCTACTAAACAAAGAGGGTTTTTCCTGCCCTTCCCCCACAAGCTCACGTAATGCTAAGGGTACCTGGGAGAAGCTCTTGAAGGCTGTACAAGACAGAAAGGCTTCTCAGGAGGATACCAGAGAAAGCAGTTACCCGAGAGAGTCTAGTGTGGAGGAGATGGACTTGGGGGACAGTGTGGATTCATGCAGTGTTTCAGACATGGAGATAGACTGTGCAATTTGTGCTAAAGAGGAGTAAAGGAACCAAATAGCGTTTGAAGAGCTGAAGGAATCTCAGCTGCTCCCAATCAGTGAATGTGTCTGTGTTACCTTGTGCTGGAGTAAAAGAACTGAATGAAGTTTGTTATCTGGAAGAAACCAGAAGTTCTTTTACAAGGATATTTTAAAAAGCCCATTTCTTTTAGCTGTGCTTTTAAAAGTAGCTGGCCTGATTAAAGCTGCTTGGAAGGAAAGCTAGGCAGAAGCTAAAAGCTTGTAATATAAATTGAAGAAAATTCTATTGCTGTGAAAAAGTATCTGGGTAGACCAGGAAGCTTTGTTAGACCTGCTGTGAAAGTAACAGGGGTTTATAGCGCCTCCTGGAGACCAGGAACAGAATACCGATGTAAATAGAGTTTTATGTGAAAGAAAGATTTAAAGCTGGCCCAAGCCAAGGACTGTACAATAGGCTTGTGTTGTATTCTATGGAGAAGTATCCTGAACTTTAATTTTGTATGCTTCAATCAATTCTTGCCAAAGAATTGAATCCGGTTAGGAACTCCTTATTTCTAAAATAAAGAAATATTCCTGTGACCTTTGGCACTTGGCTCCAATCCTTTCGGGGACGCAACTACACGCTACTGGGCTGATTTAAACAAAGGACAATCGGGCGCTCCCCATACCACTAGGCAACCGCCTGGCCACACGGGGGGTGTCCGACAGGTGGCGTAGTTATTGGATTGAGGAAAAAACCTACCAATTGAAGCTACTGAAAACATCAGGATATACAAGGTGGCCAGAGTGACATCTTGAAAGCCTTCCTCAGAATTTCTGCAAAGAGAACCGGACCGGAGACTCAGCAGAGCGGACCAGGAGTTGGAGAGCCCAGCTGGTACCGACGGTGCTGAGAGGCCTGATTCACCACTTACAGCAGGTAAACCCGTATTTAAGAGGGTTGAGCCAGGATTGCTGTAAGGGGGGGTTCTGCAGGTGGAGGAGAGAGGGGGTGTTTTGATAAGGGCCGCACTTGGTGTGTCTTTTTTCTGTTTCTTTCCAGCATCGCAGTATGGAGCGCACCGAGCTGCTTAACTGGATGGCAGACTGCTTCCGGCAGCAACAGGAGCTAGCGGTGAAGTCGCAGGAAAGGATGGCTGCCATGATAAAGGAACAGCAACAGCCGCTCCTGGACATGATGGCTGGGTGGATGGCTCAACAGAAGAAGACTTCAGATGAGATAAGGACTGTGTCTAGTTCCTCAGGAACATTATTGGGACTGGAACATAATAGCAAAGGACCTTTTTCATTTGGGCCTTTGACCCCAGGAGACGATATAGATGATTATTTTGAGGTTTTCGAGCGTGTGGCAGTCCTAAGTGGATGGCCAGCAGAGCAGTGGGCCATACGAATAGCAGCCTCCCTTACAGGGGAAGCTCTTGCAGCATATAGGTCCGTGCCTGCTGAGCTAGCCTCCACTTATGATGAGGTAAAAAAGGCCGTGAGCGACCGATTGGGACTAACTCCAATGGTCTACCGCCGTCTTTTCAGGGCTTGTAAACTGAGGCCAGATGAGACGCCTCGTGCTTTATGTCAGCGTCTCAAAGCATTGTTGCACAAGTGGTTATTGCCAGAGGGAAAAACTGTTGATGCTATTGTAGATATTATTGCTCTAGAACAGTTTATTGAGGCTGTGCCACAGGAAATGCGATCTTTCTTGGTCTTACAAGATTGCAAGAGCACAAAAGAAGTGACTTCTTTGGCAGAGCGGTTCCTGGAAGCTCGGGTAGTAGGCCAAATGAAGGGTGCAGGGTTGAGCCAAGCAAATGTAAGGGAACCAGAAAGAATAAGCAGGACCATGCTAGGAGAGGTTACCCAAGGAAAACCCCTAGGAAGGTCAGGGTATGAGCAGCGCAAATGTTACAGTTGCGGAAATAAGGGCCATATCAAAAGAAACTGTCACAGTAGGACAGTGTTAATGACAAACCCCTCTAAGGATAGAGGTGAGGGCTTTCTGCTATCAGTGGAGGTGGAGGACATCCCAGTGCAGGCGCTCCTGGATTCAGGCGCCGACCAGTCAATGGTCTCCCAAGAGCTATGGGCAGAGATACAAGCCAGGAGAGGGGGTCACACAGAAAAACATTCAGAAGGGAACATAAAGATTCGATGTGTGCATGGCGCAGCATCAGTTTACCCCTTACAGACAGTAAAAGTGAAGGGCCTAGGTTTAAAAAGAACTATCACTGTAGCCATAGTCCCAAAACTTCCATTTCCAATAGTTTTAGGGAGGGACTGGCCACAGTTCAAACGTGGGTTAGCCCAGGGGTTGGAGTCCAAGACAGGGTTAGTCTCTAATAGGGAAAAACCCAAGGCTAGGGAAGAAGAGGAAGATTTGAGCGGAGTGCTAACACCCTCTAGAGAAAGGGATAAGGTTGGACAGGGGAGAGGCTTCACATCCTCTCGGAAGCCCAAGGCCAGGTCCCAAGTAATGCCTGCTCCATTGTTCGAGACCACTCACAAGAAGCAGGATAGGAGGGTGGCTCTAAGACGAGATCAGGATAGTAAGCCCAAGTTCGTGCTAAAATGTTGTCGTACTACTCCTAATGCACGAATACCCAAACGAGCAACAGAGCATACCGCAGGGTTCGATCTCCACAGTGCTGAAGACATTAGTATCCCTAGGCTAGGGAGGGCTTTGGTGGAGACGGGATTGCAAGTAGAGATACCGCCCGGATGCTATGGCCGGATTGCTCCACGCTCCGGCCTAGCGGTGAAAAGCTGCATTGATGTAGGAGCAGGGGTAGTAGACCCGGATTACCGGGGACCCATTAAAGTCTTGTTACTCAACTTTGGGAAAACAGACTTTAGGGTGAACACCGGGGACCATATAGCCCAGCTAATCATGGAGAGGGTAGGATTTCCTCCTGTGGAAGAAGTACCGGAGTTAAACCCTACGGTACGGGGATCAGCGGGGTTTGGATCCACGGGACGGGCGGAGATAAAAGGTTTAGCAGCAACTAGGGAGGAGGATAAGGCCGATGTTGACCTCGGGCCTCAATTGGCTGACTGTAAAACGAAGCCTACTCCGAGAATGGGGGAGGAACTGGCGTGGAACCAGCAACAGGACCTGTTTAGGTTGTTACGGAGAGTCCCGGACGTCTTAACTCCTGTACCAGGGGAGACGAGACTCGTGGCCCACGAGGTGATAACCCCTCAGGGTGAGGTGATACGGCAAAGGCCGTGTAGGCTTCCAGAAGCAAAGCAGCAAGAAGTTATCAGGCAGGTACGGGAAATGTTGGACATGGGCATAATCGAGGAGTCGGTTAGCCCATGGAATAGTCCAATAGTAATGGTCCCGAAGCCTGACGGAACAATACGGTTTTGTATCGACTTCCGAAAGGTCAACGCCATTTCTAGATTTGATACCTATCCCATGCCCAGGATAGAGGAGTTATTAGACCAGCTGGGGCAAGCAGCTTACCTTACCACGCTGGACATGTCTAAGGGGTACTGTCAGATTCCCCTTACGCGGGAATCTCGCCAGAAAACTGCCTTCAGTACCCCTATAGAACTCTACCAGTTCCGTCGCATGCCCTTCGGGCTACACGGAGCGGCGGCCACATGTCAGAGGCTGGTAGACATTGTCCTACGTCCACATCGCCAATATGCCATAGCGTACATGGACGATGTGGTAATTTATAGCAAAAGCTGGGAACAACATCTAGTTCATATTGCGGCAGTTCTAGAAGCAATGAAGAAGGCAGGCATCACCTTAAACCCTTCCAAGTGCATGTTTGGGGGGAGGGAGGTGAAATATCTCGGGCACATAGTAGGACGGGGCGTAGTAAAACCCCTTATTGATAAAGTAAAGAGTGTGAGGGACTTTCCTAAGCCAATTAATAAGAAGGAGATACGGAGCTTTTTAGGATTAATCGGCTACTATCGCAGATTCTTGCCCCATTTCGCGACAGAAAGAGCCCCTCTCACTGATATGTTGAAAAAAAATGCGCCAACTCAGGTAAAGTGGTCACCAGTGGCAGAACAGGCTTTCGCACAACTGAAGGAACAATTATGTTCAGCACCCATTTTAAGAGGGGTAGACTTTAATAAGTCTTTCGTATTGCAAACCGATGCGTCAGAAACGGGGTTAGGTGCTGTCCTAGCGCAAAAACATGAAGGGGTAGAGCAACCGGTTATGTTTTTAAGTAGAAAACTGGCACCTGCAGAACAAAAGTACTCCACCGTCAAGAGGGAATACCTCGCCATACGTTGGGCAGTGGAGGCACTTCGTTTTTACCTAACTGGCCGTAGGTTCCTTTTAATAACCAACCATGCGCCCTTAAAATGGTTGACCAGCATGAAGGACCACAACCCTCGCCTCACAAGGTGGTACATGGCCCTCCAGGCCTATGATTTCCAAGTTGAGCACAGGGCGGGACGGCTACACACAAACGCTGATGCCCTTTCACGGATTCCGTGCTGTGCGCTAGAAACGCCAGCCCGGAATATCTTAAGGGGGGGGTTATGTGGTGGAGAAGCAGGCTCAGAAAGCAGTGAGAGAAAGAAAAAACAGACTTTTTTTCCTTTCCACAAAGAAACTGCAGGCAAAGGAAGGGTTAACTCTCAAACTAAGGACAGAGATTCCCTGCAGAGAAGTGCAGACCTAAGAACACACCCTGTTCCCATGGAGATAGAGGGAGGAGAAGGGAGTGGTTTGGAGGCGGAGTCAAGACCCATAGGACAGCCCCAAACATTTAGGCAGGGAAGTTGCACACACAAACAGGATGAGATTCAGATTGGGACGGAGATTGAGAAGCAGCAGAAACAGACACGAGGGAACAAGCAAGGAAGCACAAGAGAGAAACAGTCTCGGGCAGAGAAACAGAATTGGAAGGAAACATGGAAGCCACTTGCACAGAAGCAATTGAGAAGTAGGAGCAGAGAGCTGACAAGGCCAGTGGAGAACTCAGGAGAGGAGTCCTCAGAGGAGGAAATATTCTCCCGAAGTTCTTGGCTTAACTCTTCTCCTAGTAAGGAGTCTACAGGGAGGAAAAACACTACAAGCAAGGTGTGCCCTTTACAACTCTTAAAAGAGCTACTAAACAAAGAGGTTTTTCCTGCCCTTCCACCACAAGCTCACGTAATGCTAAGGGTACCTGGGAGAAGCTCTTGAAGGCTGTACAAGACAGAAAGGCTTCTCAGGAGGATACCAGAGAAAGCAGTTACCCGAGAGGTCTAGTGTGGAGGAGATGGACTTGGGGGACAGTGTGGATTCATGCAGTGTTTCAGACATGGAGATAGACTGTGCAATTTGTGCTAAAGAGGAGTAAAGGAACCAAATAGCGTTTGAAGAGCTGAAGGAATCTCAGCTGCTCCCAATCAGTGAATGTGTCTGTGTTACCTTGTGCTGGAGTAAAAGAACTGAATGAAGTTTGTTATCTGGAAGAAACCAGAAGTTCTTTTACAAGGATATTTTAAAAAGCCCATTTCTTTTAGCTGTGCTTTTAAAAGTAGCTGACCTGATTAAAGCTGCTTGGAAGGAAAGCTAGGCAGAAGCTAAAAGCTTGTAATATAAATTGAAGAAAATTCTATTGCTGTGAAAAAGTATCTGGGTGGACCAGGAAGCTTTGTTAGACCTGCTGTGAAAGTAACAGGGGTTTATAGCGCCTCCTGGAGACCAGGAACAGAATACCGATGTAAATAGAGTTTTATGTGAAAGACTGTACAATAGGCTTGTGTTGTATTCTATGGAGAAATATCCTGAACTTTAATTTTGTATGCTTCAATCAATTCTTGCCAAAGAATTGAATCCGGTTAGGAACTCCTTATTTCTAAAATAAAGAAATATTCCTGTGACCTTTGGCACTTGGCTCCAATCCTTTCGGGGACGCAACTACACGCTACTGGGCTGATTTAAACAAAGGATGATCGGGCGCTCCCCATACCACTAGGCAACCGCCTGGCCACACGGGGGGTGTCCGACAGTATGTATGTTTCTGTCATGGGGAGTGTCAGGGACTGAATGTACGTGTGTCGTCCAATCTGCTTTTTCCTCTCTCTTTCATGATGTCCCTCCCAGGTTTCCTCCAGTCCATTTCTCCCTCCCCACCCCACCCCACCCCCCACACCACCAAGCTTCCTCCAGTCTGTTGTTCTCTCTCCCTTTCTAATTTTTGCTCAGTAGTAGTAGTAGTAGTTTTTGCCACCTACTACCGAGCCTGGCTGCCTGCAGCTGGGCTTTGTCCTGAGGCTGCCGCCCCATCCATAGTGGGTTCCGCCGGCCCTGCACAGAACATACATATTATAAGAATCCCTCAATGTGGTTACAAAAAGGAAACACAGACCATCACATGGTAAAAAGGGCTTGATATTCAAAGGCATTTAAATGGTTTAAGAGCCTTATTGTTGTTATATGTAAACCACTTTTGATTGCCTGGAAAAACGCGGTATAAAAATGTTAAATAAATAAACATTAGACAAAGGCTAAACAGGTAACTGTCTGATTCAAGCAAAAACCCTTTAACCCACACAGATAGTACACACTCATGATGATCTCACAGCTTATGTCCTCTCACTCCTATGTATATATATACATATATAAAATTGTATATAGTTTATTCTGTTCTGTATTATCTCACATTGTTTAGACTGTATACTCTACACATAATATGATGTTCCTTGTAAATATGTTCTGTTATAATATGACGTTCCCTGTAAAAAAACTTGCTTTGTTAATTGTTGTTCACTGTGAACCGCAACTGAACTTTGGAAGATGCGGTATATAAGTGTGTATAAAATAAAATAAAAATAAAATAAATAAATAAATAAATGAAATAAATGCCACTATACACTCTAATGCTATCCGTGAAGAATCAGGGCATATCATGGGCATTCTGAAGCTCAGCGGAGGTGGCATCCTTTGCAAACATCCTACCTAGTATCCCGCCTACACAAACTCAGTCATAACCTCACATAACGTTTTTTTGTAAATAGTTACTATGTTACAAAATGCTCAATGTCATTGTTTTTCTGTTCTCTGTACACCACCCCTGATCTCTGGAATGGGTGGTATAAAAAATGTTTCCAAATAAATAAATAAATAAACTGGGCAGCAGTGATATTGAACTGCTGCCCGGATAGCACCCCGTTGGTAAAGATAGGAGTGGGCAAACATCAACTATCTCTACCCATGGGAGCAATCAGGGCAGCAGCTCAAAATCACTATTGTCCATTTAGTCGCACATCACCTCACTTCTCAATCAGAACATAAGATATGCCATACTGGGTCGGAGCAAGGTCCATCAAGCCCAGTATCCTGTTTCCAACAGTGGCCAATGTAGGTCATAAGTACCTAGCAGTTTCCCCAAAAGACACAGGTTCCACAATGCTTGTATTGGGTCAAGCAGTGATATCCTGGATCCCTTCTAATAATGATTTATGGACCTTTCCTCCAGAACCTTGTCCAAACATTTTTTAAACCCAGCTACACTAAACAGCTTTTACTACATCCTCCGGTAAGAAATTCCAGAGTTTGATTACACGTTGAGTAAAAAAATATTTTCTCTTATTAGTATTAAATAGTTTACCCTGTAGCTTCAATGCATGTCCCCTAGTCTATTTATATTCTGATGATGTAAACAAACAAATTGGTGGAGGGGTTGCACTCTATGTTAGAGAGGGCATTGAGTCAGAAAGGATTAAAGTTTTGCAGGAAACAAAATTTGCTGTAGAATCTCTATGGATTGAAATTCCATATAAAAAGTCCTATAGGCACTCCTTGTGGTCTTGGGCAAGCCACTTAACCCTCCATTGCCCATGTTCCCTGTAAGTATTAGCGTATGTGTCTCATATCCCCTCATGTTAAATGTATCCCCCAATTGACCGCTTTGACCTGGTGAAAAGCGGGATATAAATACAGCTAAATAAATAAAAAGCTAAATAAAAAGGGGAAGGCGATGGCAGTGGGGGTGTACTATCGACTGCCTGGCCAGAATGAACAAATGGATGATGAAATGTTCAAAGAAATCAGGGAAGCTAACAAAAGTTACAGCGCAGGAATAATAATGGGTGATTTCAATGGGTCAGTGTCACGGCATGACATGCTAGGGAGATAAAGTTCCTAGATGAAATAAATGACTGCTTCTTGGAGCAGCTGCTTCATGAACCAACCAGAGGGGAAGCCATATTAGACCTAGTCCTTAGTGGAACACCAGATCTAGTGCAAGAGATAAGGGTGTTGGGGCCACTTGGCAATAGTGATCATAGCATGATCGCCTTTGATTTAATTAGCGGAGGAGGGATAGTAAGGAAATCCACAGTACTACCTTTTAACTTTCGAAAGGGAGACTATGATAAAAAGAGGAAAATAGTTAAGAAAAAACTAAAAGGAGCAGTTTCAAAGGTTAAAGACTTACATCAAGCTTGGGTGTTGTTGAAAACTACTATCTTGGAAGCCCAGACCAGCTGTATTCTACGCTTTAAGAAAAGTGGAAGGAAGTTTAAAAAACTGCCAGCATTGTTTAAAGGTGAGGTCAGAGAGGCTGTTGTTGCCAAAAAAGCATCTTTCAGGAAATGGAAAAAAGAGCCAAATGACGAAACCTGGAAACAGCACAAGCACTGGCAAGTCAAATGCAAGGCATTGATAAAGCAGGCAAAGGGAGAATTTGAGAAGAAGCTTGCTGCGGAAGCAAAAATGCGAAATAAAGATTTTTTCAAGTACATTCGTAGCAAAAAAACCTGTGAAAGAGTCACTTGGTCCATTATGACCTAGATTGGCCACTGTTGGAAACAGGTTACTGGGCTTGATGGACCTTGGTCTGACCCAGTATGGCATATCTTATGTTCTTATGTTAACGATCTACGTTTATTCGTTCCACTTCATTCAATAACACAGGTACACTACCAAAAAACTGCCTCCAGTTTTGCAAGTGATTCCTATAGATTTTGGGGTGCTGAATCCATGAAAAATAGCCAAAATGTTCCATCACGTCACGTTTTCTTGCAAAATTAGATTTCTTACCCATATAAGGAATGTTCACATAATTTCTTTTTAGCCGACTGCAGTTTATTTTCTTGGCCCAAAATAGAGGTTGTAATGGTTAACTAACTAGAAACACTCCCTCATGATATTTTAGAGTGTTTTGTATTCATTTTATACATTAACAGGACAATTGGGAGGCGGGGGGCTAAATCCAGTACTCGCGCTGGCGCATGTTCTTTCCTGTTCGCCTCGCCCCGTTCGCTCGCTCAAACACGGTGGTTGCGACATGAACGTTCCTGTCAAATTTCAGTTTCTTGCAAGTTCATTATTACCTTTTGTTTGCTCAGTCGTAATCCAGCTTTATTCCGAAGTGGTTCACTACAGTTGTAGTTTGCAGTGCTGTGTATTTGTGATGGCTCACAGAGCCAGAGGTTGCGTCAACTCTCCGGACAGTTTTTGTTTTATTTGTGGGGAATATACCGTGAAAAAGCGGCAGAGGAACATTTCTGCATTTATTTAAAAAGTATATTCGCCTATTTCGGTTTGACGTTAGGCGATCAAGACAAACCGTGGGCTCCTCACAAAGTGTGCAAGACATGTGAGGAAGATCTACGCTTATGGATGAAAGGTAAAAAACAAGCATTTCATTTCGGAATACCTATGATGTGGCGTGAACAAAGAGACCACAGCAGTGACTGCTATTTTTGCTCTTGCATTGTGAAGGGATACAACTTAAAAAATAAGAACGTAATAAGTTACCCCAACCTTCCCTCAGCAATTAGGCCTATGCCTCATAGCAACGAAGTACCTGTGCCTGAACCACCAAAATCTTTGGATCATATTTGTGTGGACGGTTCTGATCATGATGAGACTCATCAGATGGCTTTTCCCGATGAGTCCAGTACTTCCGAGTTTGAAACTGAACCAGATCCGAAACCTGAACTTTTCTCTCAAGCTGAATTGAATGATTTAGTCCGGGATTTAGGACTCCCAAAAGATGCTGCCCAACTGCTAGGTTCTCGGCTTAAACAGAAAAATCTATTGTCACCAGGAACAACTTTTTATTGGTACCGCAACCGCGAGACACAATTTTTGAAGTATTTCAGCAAAGAGGAAGATTTGGTATTTTGCAACGATATATACGGAGTGATGGAAAAGTTTAAACTCAAATATGATCCTGCTGAATGGCGGCTGTTCATTGATTCGTCAAAAGACAGCATAAAAGGTGTTCTTCTTCATAATGGCAACACATTCGCTTCAGTTCCTATTGCTCACTCTGTTATTCTCCAAGAAAAATACGAGAATTTGGCCCTGATTCTTCAGAAGATTCGTTATGATGAGCATAAGTGGATGATTTGTGGAGACTTTAAAATTCTATCCATGCTATTAGGGCAGCAATCCGGTTTCACCAAATATCCCTGCTTCCTTTGCTTGTGGGATAGCCGGGCCCGCGACCTACACTGGGGGAAAAAAGACTGGCCAATTCGGGAGTATTTGAGACCCGGTGAGAAAAATGTTCTTCATGAGAGCTTGGTACCTCGTGATAAAATTCTATTACCACCTCTCCACATTAAGTTGGGTCTCATTAAGCAATTCATCAAGTCCCTTCCAAAAGATGGTGAGTGCTTTCGGTACCTTTGCTCAAAGTTCCCCCGACTTTCTGAAGCAAAGCTAAAGGAAGGAGTGTTTGTTGGCCCTGATATAAGGAAACTCATTTCAGATGGAGCATTCGCTGAAACGATGTCTGAGAAGGAAAAAGAAGCCTGGGATTCCTTCAAGGATGTTGTTCTCAAATTCTTGGGGAACAGGCGGGATGAGAACTATAAGGATATTGTTGCCAGGATGCTCAATGCCTTCAAAGAACAAGGCTGTAACATGAGACTGAAAGTCCATTTCTTGCACTCCCATGTGAACTACTTTCCCGAAAACTTGGGGGCGTACAGTGAAGAACAAGGTGAAAGGTTTCACCAGGACATCAAGGACGCAGAGAGAAGGTACCAAGGAAGATGGAACACCACTATGATGGCTGATTTCTGCTGGTTGCTGCTGCTGCGGGAAACCCCAGATGAAAAATACGCCAAGCAGCGCACCAAGAGAAGCATTCGGGGGAAGAAGAAACGGGCCCACCAGGAGATTGATTGACCCAAGAATGACTTTAAAATCTAAACTGTGTTGACAAATATCGTGTTTTTACTAAACTTTGAAATAAAAATTTGCTAGTTATTACCACAGTGTCGGATCTCATTTATTAGAATTTTATTTTCACACCATCGGGTGTTTGTCTTCATGTATTGCAATGGTGCGGTTTGCGTTTTCTATTCTTACATACATACCTGTACAACATTTTTTTGCACATTTCTTTGCTTTGCTTTGTGTCTAACCTCGCTCTTATATGCTCAATGTTTATGCACATGTATGTGGCTGTTTTAAGTGCAGACAATTTTGCTACCATCACAGTGTGTTCTGTTGACATTACTCTATTCTTATGTGCTGCCTTGTTACAATTTTCTTTATTCTTATTTGAATAACTACTAAACAATTAGTATAAAGAATTCATCCAAGAAACCTTTATCTCGATCGCACTCAATCTGAAACGTTCACCTCAAACTGCTAACCCAATGTAGCAAAAAATCTGTACGTGATGGAGCAAATTGGTTACCAGATTTGGATTCAGCGCACCAAAAAACGTAAAAATCAATCGAAACATTAGAGGCAGTTTAAAAAAAAATTTTTTTAGTGCACCTGTGTAATTTATAGACCTCTATCATATCTCCCCTCATCTGTCTCTTTTCCAGGTTGAAGAGCCCTAACCCTCTTAGCCTCTCTACATAGGGGTATCCTTCCATCCTCTTTTATCATTTTGATGGCTCTTCTCTGTACCTTTTCTAATAACGCTATATCCTTCTTAAGATACGGCAACCAGAATTGCACACAATGTTCAAGATGCAGTCGCACCATGAAGCAATCAAGAGATATTATAATATCCTTTGTTTTATTCTCCATTCTTTTCCTTATGATACCTAGCATTCTATTTGCTCTCTTGGCGCTGCTGCACACTGGGCAGAGGATTTTAACATGTTATCCACGATGACGCCTAAATCTTTTTCTTGGATTGTGGTTCCTAATGTGTAACCATAGTTTGGGTTGTTCTTTCCTAGATGCATAACTTTGCACTTCTCCACATGAAATTTCATCTGCCATTTTGATGCCCAGTCTTCTAATTTATCAAGATCCTCTTGCAATTTTCCACAATTCTCCTGGGTTTCAGCAACTTTAAATAGTTTAGTGTCATTTATTTATTTATTTATTTATTTATTTATTTAACAGCTTTTATATACCGCACTTTTGACATCAGCGCGGTTTACATTTCAACAAATTTTGTACTTAAACATAAAACAAATGTTAAGTTTACAGAGAACAGGGAATAAAAACATGGATAACAGGGATAAACAACTAACAGATATATTCAATTATTTACAATTATTTATAATTATTTATAATTCAATTATTTACAATTATTTACAATTATTACAATTATTTACAATTATTTCATCTCCAAATTTGATAACCTCACTCATTATTCCCTTTTCCAGGTCATTTATGAATATGTCAAAAAGCAGGGGACCCAGCAGAGATCCTTGGGGTACTCCACTATTCACCTTTCTCCATTAGGAAAATTGGCCATTTAGCCCTACCTCTGCTTTCTTTCTTTTAACCAGTTCCTGATCCACAATAGTACACTGCCTCTTACCACATGACTTTTTAGTTTTGCCAAAAGTCTCCGATGAAGGACCTTTCTGAAAGTCCAGATAAGACTAAATCAACCGACTCACCTTTGTATATCTGTTTATTTACACCTTCAAAAAATCATAACAGATTAGTAAGATAAGACCTTCCTTGGCTAAAGGCATATAAACATAGAAATATGACGATAGAAAAAGACCACATGGGCTATCTAGTCTGTCCATCCATATCAACAACTACAACAGTCCCCCTTTTTCCTTTAGAGATCCTCTGTGTTTGTCCAATGCTTTTTTGAATTCAATTACTGTTCCCATCTCTACCATCTCCACTGGGAGACTATTCCATGGATCCAGCACTCTTTCCGTAAAGAAATATTTCCGCATATCACTCCTGAATCTAGAAACATGATGACAGAAAAAGACCACAAGGCCCATCTAGTCTGTCCTTCCATAACAATTACAACAGTCCACTTTTTACCTTTAGAGATCCTCTGTGTTGGTCCCATGCTTTTTTGAAATCTATCCCCCTTCACCCTCATCCCATGTCCCCTCGTTGCAGAACTTGCTTTCAATTGAAAGAGGCTCTCCCCCTGAACATTTATGCCATGGAGGTATTTAAACATCTCAATCATATCACCTCTATCCCGCCTTTTCTCTAAGGTATACATATTAAGATCCTTAAGTCTGTCCTCATATGCTTTATAATGAAGATCCCTAACCTTTTTAATAGCCACCCTCTGCACCGACATCCAACCTGTTCACTTCCTTTTGAGGGTGTGGTCTCCAGAATTGTACACTATACTCCAAATGAGGTTGCACCAAAGACTTATACAGAGGCAATATCATCTCGTTTTTTCTGCTAGCCATTCTTCTCCGTATGCACCCAAGCATCCTTCTAGCTTTTGCCGTCGCCTTTTCTACCTGTTTAGCTACTTTAAGATCATCAGACACTACCACGCCTAGGTCCCTCTCTTCTTTAGTGGACAAAAGTACTTCACCCCCTATACTATATTGCTCTCTTGGATTGCTGCAGCCCAAATGCATGACCTTACAATTTTTAACATTAAATCCCAGCTGTCAAATTCTACACCGTTCTTCAAGTTTAGCTAGATCCCTCCTCATGTCATCTACACCTTCCTGGGTGTCTACTCTATTGCAGATTTTGGTATCATTCGCAAAGAGGCAAACCTTACCGAACAGCCCTTTTGCTATATCACTAACAAAGATGTTAAAAAGAATCGGAACAAGGACATATCCCTGCGGCACATCACTGGTAACATCTTTCTCCTCAGTGTGAGCTCCATTTACCTGTACTCTTTGTCGCATCGCACCCAACCAATTTCTAACCCAAGCAGTAACTTTAGGGTCCATCCCTAGGTGCTCAGTTTGTTTATAAATCGCCTGTGAGGAACAGTGTCAAAGGCTTTACTGAAATCTAAATACACCACATCTACGGCTCTCCCTCAGTCCAACTCTCTGGTCACACAGTCAAAGAAATCAATCAGATTTGTCTGACAAGTCCTGCCTCTGGTGAATCCACACTGCCTCGGATCCTGTAATCCACTGGACTCCAGAAACCTCACTATTTTCTCTTTCAGCGGCATTTACTACAATTTACTCACCACCGAAGTTAAACTAATCGGCCTGTAGTTTTCAACCACATCCTTACTTCCGCTTTTGTGTAAAGGTACCACATGAGCCTCTCTCCAGTCCTTTGGCACCACTCCCGACTCCAACGAGGCATTGAAAAGGTCAGTCAGTGGAGCTGCTAGTTCCCTCAGTTCCCAAGTTCCCTCAGTATTCTTGGGTGTATCCCATCCGGTCCCATTGCTTTGTCTACTTTAAGTTAAGCTAGTTTCTCACAAACACAGTTTTCTGAAAATTGTTCAAGATGCCCCTCGCTTCTGTTCCTGTTTCTGGGTGTTTTCTGAGGTCCTTTTCCTGGTTCTTCATCTGTGAACACAGAACAGAAATATTTGTTAAGCAATTCCGCTTTATCCGCATCAGCTTCTGCATATTCCTCCACTTCACCCTTGAGTCTGAAAATACCATTTTTGCCCTTCCTCTTCTCACTAACATATCTGAAAAATGTCTTATCCCCCCATTTTATTGCATTGGCTATTTCCTCCTCTTTTTTTTATTCTTTGCTTTCCTGACTACTTTGCTAGCTTCTCTAAGTTTTTCCAAATATAGATGCCTGTCTTCCTCTCCCTGTGATCTCTTGTATTTCATGAATTTCACTTTTTCAGTTGCTTCTTTTGAAAGCCATAGCGGTCTCCTTTTCCTTTTACCTTTTTTTACCATTTTAACAAAAAGGATGATTGCTCTTAAAATATCCCCTTTCAGTTCTGCCCACTGTTTTTCTACATCCCCCAGCTGTTCCCATCCCGCTAACGACTCCCTGACGTATTGGCCTATCTTGGCAAAGTTAGTCTTCCTAAAGTCTAAGACCCTCACCTTTGAATAGATTCTAACAGCCCTAGTCCTAATACTGAACCACACCATCTGGTGATCACTGGATGCAAAATGATCTCCCACTATAACATCAGAAACACTTTCACTATTGGAAGCACCAAGTCCAATATGGCCCTTTCACGTGTGGGGTCTGTTACCAATTGCCTGAATAGTTCTCCCTGTAGAGAATCCAGGATCTCTTTACTTCTAGATGATACTGCAGCAGGAATGTGCCAATCAACATCTGGCATATTGAAATCCCCTATCAGTAGCACTTCCCCTTTCCTAGCAATGCTTCGTATATCTTCAATTAACTCTCCATCCACCTCTTCCTCTTGTGAGGGAGGTCTATATATCACGCCAATGCAAATAGAGTTCTCTTTCCCTCTTTCTAGTTTAACCCACAATGTCTCCTCTCTCTCTTTAAAGTTCTGTAATTCCAAAGATTTAATAGTATTTTTTTCATATAGTGCCACTCCTCCTCCCCTTCTTCCTACCCTGTCCTTTCTGAATAAAGTATAGTCAGGTATAGTTACATCCCAGTCATGGTTTTCTGTGAACCATGTTTCTGTAACTGCCACTAAATTCAAGTCGGCCACTCCCACCAAAGCTTCAACATCAGGGATCTTATTTCCCATGTTATGGGCATTTATACACACTGCTTTCCATATGTTACCCCTGTTACCCATTTCCATAAAGGAATTTAATCTATCACTTACCTGAGGGCTTTCACTTACCTGGGGGCTTTCTTCACCCATCCTCAATGAATCTAGTTTAAAGCCCTCTTCAGTAGATTAGGCAATTTATTACTGAAGATGTGTTGACGTAAATATTACAAATTGGGAGGAGGGGCTCATAATAGGGACGATACATAAAGCTCGGATAAAAAAACAGTTTTTTGTATAGTCACCTCTTAAAGTTTTGCTTTTATCCCTCTCATCAAATTTTATGTCTAGTTTTTATACATAGTCTCTCCCCCTGGAATGCAATTTATTTTTCCCTGGATTGAGTTTTTTGTTGTTTTTTCTTTCTCTGGTCCCCTTCGTGGTCAGGACAATTTACAACTTCCCGGCACCTTTTCCCTGTAGTGGACTTTAGAGTTTTCTCTAGTATGGCTATTTATGACGTTTGTTTAATGTTACCTCTCCTTTTCTTTCTCCCGTTATGCACAATTGTCCGAATGAGCCGTTTGGTTCCTTTACCTTTCATACATATGTGTACACACACATTTATAGCCTTGTGCTACGTTTCACTTTCATGTTTTCTTTCTATATGCTCCTACTGCTATTTTATCCGAGCTTTATGTATCGTCACGATTCCCCCCTTTTTTGCCCGTTTTTATGTTTGCCGTTCATTTGATCAAGATGTATATTTATGATATCACTATTATGAGCCCCTCCTCCCAATTTGTAATATTTACGTGGGATTTTTTATTTAGCTTTCTAATTATCAATTTAGCCAGAAGTAATGCCCCCCTTTTCTATCACTCTTCCATCATTACTCACAATACACATTTGTTGTTTTGTTTTTATTTTTTCACCTCACCGCTCTGTCAGTGCACTTGAACTATATATTCTTTTTATTCTAATCTCCAATTTTCTATTTTTTATGATACATTTTTATTTTTTATTGTATTATGAATTATGCATTATATTATTTATTCATTGTACTGTTGAGTTATAATACCCCCCTCCCTATATATATTTATATTTTTTCTCTTTGAGTATTGATGAATGTATAGTTTACTATTTCTTCTTTGAGTATTGATTGATGTTTATTTTGATGTTTATCTTATTGTTTGACATCCTGTGGATACATATATATATATATTATTTTTATATATTTTTTACATATATATTTTGACGTATGTATTTGCTTACTGGTCTTTACCTTAATGATTTGCTCTGATGTAATGCTCTTTTATGTATTGGAATCTTTTTTGTACTAATCAATGATACTTGTTTATTTAACTTATTCCCTTATAGATTGGGAAGAGTGGTGTAGTCTACCTTGCTCTGGTTTTTTGTTTGCTCTTTTATGGTAATGTATTCCAACTTTTAATATATTAGATGAGGATGTCCTTCTTTATATACCTTGCAATTTTATTTTTATTTTTATTTTTAATATTTATGTTTATGTTTGTCTGTTTTTAGACCCCTGAAGAAGGCCTCCGGCCGAAACCGTTTGAATTGGGTCTGTCAATAAAGGTTATTTTATACCACTCCTTTGTGTTGGCCGTGGTCTTTAGCTTCCGCTTTGCTCCATTGGTTCTCCTGCGGAAGATTCTCTTCTCTTCCTTTACCCTTTGGTTTCCCGTATCACTCCTGGAACTCTTTTTAAAAATTGGCGTTACATTGGCTACCCTCCAATCTTCAGGTATTACAGATGATTTTAATGATAGTTCACAGATTACTAATAGAGTTCTGCAATCTCATATGTCAATTCTTTCAACATCCTTCAGCTTATCAAAGAATTATTATACATTTTCCCAGTGTATGGATATTTCTTTCAATTCTTCCACAGTATCATCTTTTGAATACCACTTCAGTCATGGATAACATCCCTACATCTTTTCTAATAATGCTATATCCTTTTTGAGATACGGCGACCAGAATTGCACACAGTATTCAAGGTGCGGTCTCAATAGGATATAGCGTTATTAGAAAAGGTTCAGAGAAGAGCCACCAAAATGGTAAAGGGGATGCAAGGATACTCCTAAAGTACAATTTAAACACAGCAGATTTATCATACTCAGATACAAATGTGACTACTAAAGTAGCCCGAGTTAGAATAGTATCCTGAGAATCTTCTAAGAATTTGGTAAGGTCTAAGTCAGCTCCTCCTTGGAGAGTATCAAACTCACCAGGAGCGCCGGCAGTTACCTTCCTCCTAGTCAAATAATATAACTTAGAAACCAAAACAGAGTCAGCAGAAGCCAGACCCAAAGATTCCTTTAAATACTTCCGAAATAAAATCTCTGCAGATAATAAATGACAAATAGGAAAATTTAACAACCTAATATTTTTAGCTCTAAACAAATTGTCATACATTTCCATCCTGTGGTGAACAAGCAAACTCTCCTTAATACTGGACGTACTAGTAGCCTTAAGAGTAGCACACTGATTTTCACACTTAAAAAGCTGAGAAGACATATTCCCTAAACGCTCTTCTACGTCTGACAGCTGATTGCTAACCTCCGATGAGAAGTTACAAAGCTGTGAGACAGTGGGGGCTAAGATATTTTCTATACGGGATACACTCTTCCATATATCAACCAGAGTAACCTGATCATCAGGCACTTCCTTAATGACACCCGGAACAGAAACCCAAGCAACTGGTGTCAACTTCCCACGAGAAACCACTGGGGTACTTTGCTTAGCATGATCCCCCACAGTTGCTGAAGAGGGTGGAGAAATGTATACTGGAGGAGAAGGTGGAGACCTATCCGGAGAACTTAGAGACGCCACTGATGAGCGAAAAGCCAGAAAGTCCGGATCCAGGGACGCATCGGCCCCTACCTTTATCTGAAGGTGTTTGTCCATGGGGCCCACCACCGATTCCACTTTCGCCTCCGGAATCACTTTCTTCTTTCTTTTCCCCATCACAGTCTCTGCGGCTGCTAGAACTTACAGTCCACTGCTCCTGCGTTGCTCCAAGGGGCTCCCAAGGGGCCTAACACGCCCCTTGTATCGTGCCCCTTTGATCGCTGCCCCCAGCACGCGCCTCCGGCTGCGCCCAACCGCGGAGCGTTTAAAGGAAGGCCCCCGATGACATCGGGGCCGCGGGACCAGGAGCCTGCCGCCTCCGGGCAAAATGCTGTCTCTCCGGCTCTCCCACTGGTGCTCTTTACTGCTCCGCCTTTAAAGGAAGGCCCCCGATGACGTCGGGGTTGCGGGACCAGGAGCCTGCCGCCTCCGGGCAAAATGCTGTCTCTCCGGCTCTCCCACCGGTGCTCTTTACTGCTCCGCCTTTAAAGGAAGGCCCCCGATGACGTCGGGGCCGCGGGACCAGGAGCCTGCCACCTCCGGGCAAAATGCTGTCTCTCCGGCTCTCCCACCGGTGCTCTTTACTGCTCCGCCTTTAAAGGAAGGCCCCCGATGACGTCGGGGCCGCGGGTCCAGGAGCCTGCCGCCTCGGGGCAAAATGCTGTCTCTCCGGCTCTCCCCATGTTCTTATGTTCTTATGTACATCTTCCTCAGTAAAGACCAAAGCAAAGAATTCATTCAGTCTCTCTGCTATGGCAGTCCCCTCTTCGTGCCCCTGTTACCCCTCTATCATCTAATGGTTCAACTGACTCACAGGTTTTTTACTATGAATGTAATTGAAAAAGTCTTTATTATGTGTTTTTGCTTCCACAGCAAGCTTCTTTTCAAATTCTCTTTGCCTGCCTTATCAATGCCTTGCATTTAACTTGCCAGGGCTTGTGCTGTTCCCAGGTTTCATCTTTTGGCTCTTTTTTCCATTTCCTGAAAGATGCTTTTTAGGCAACAGCTGCATCTCTAACTTCATCTTTAAACCATGCTGGCAGTTTTTTGGACTTCCTTCCACTTTTCTAAAAGTGTGGAATACAGCTGGTCTGGGCTTCCAAGATAGTATTTTTAAACAACACGCAAGCTTTATGTAAGTCTTTAACCTTTGCAACTGCTCCTTTTAGTTTTTTCTTAGCTATTTTCCTCATTTTATTATAATCTCCCTTTCGAAAGTTAAAAAGTAACACTGTGGATTTCCTTGCCATCCCTTTTCCAAAATCAAATGCGATCATGCTATGATCACTATTGCCAAGTGGCCCCAAAACCCTTATCTCTTGCACCAGATCTGGTGTTCCACTAAGGACTACATTTTAAATGGCTTCCCCTCTGGTTGGTTCATTAACCAGATGCTCCAAGAAGCAGTCATTTATTTCATCTAGAAACTTTATCTCCCTAGCATGTCCTGCCATGACACTGGCCCAGTCAATACCGGGGTAAGTGAAATCACCCATTATTATTGCTGTGCCTTAACTTTTGTTAGCTTCCCTGATTTCTTTGAGCATTTCATCATCCATTTGTTCATTCTGGCCAGGCAGTCGATAGTAAATCCCCATGCCATCCCCTTCCCCTGTAGCAGCAAAGCGCAGACAAACCAATGATACCAGGAGTCTGTTCAGAAGGTCCAAATCATTTATTTGTGCACAGGTCTCAAGCAAGTCAATTTCAAAATGGCTGAGCAAAGTTTTCTAGCATTACAACTTTTATAGACTTCTGTTCCATTCTAGGTATAGAAAAACATTTCATTGGTCCCGGTACTCTCCCGTACCTCCCGTAGCCCTTCCATTGGTCCCGGTACTGATAAGATTATCCAATTATGTTCCTTCAGTGGGCATGGCACCTGCATACCCCCCTTCTAGTCCCAATTACAATGGTCAGTTCATCAACTTGTTACTTTCATACTCTCAAGGCCATAGAGCCAATTTGTGCATGCAGGGGAGCAGGGCTCTGCAACTCATCTGTCAGCACTCCCAATTATATTCCTTGCAGATGTACTTTTTCTTATCAGTAACTTTTAAACACACTTTTCTGTATTTTTCCATTTCTCAGTTTTGCTTACCTAAGTTAGTTTAGTTCTCTTACAGAGTTCTATCCTACAATAGCAGCATATTGGGGGATGTGCAATTCCTATGTGCCTCTCCACATGCTTCATTTACAGGTCAAGCTAGTTAGGCCTGCCTGCTTACGTCAGACACCGTGGATCACAGGCCTGCACCTGCCACATTCCCCCCTTTGATTAATCTCACCCTATTACTTAATAAGGTGTGAGAGTTAAATCACCTTTAGAAGAATCACATCATGATTGAAGGATTTCGACTAGGGCTGGCTTTATATAAAGCCATTATTTTAGTTGCGGTCTTCCGCTCTACTGTGCTATCAATAGCATTATGAATGGAACGCATACAACATGGGATTAAACATGGTAATAAGAAAATAACAGCAACAAGAATTAGTACTAAGACAATGAAAGTCTTAAATCCTCCCAGCCAAGAGAAAAGGTTAGCAAACCAGTTAGGGAATTTCAATGAGTGCCAAGTCTGTACTGGCACATAAGCATGTCTTTGCATATCTTTAGCAATTTCTTCAACTACTTGACCCTTATCATCTATTTTCAAACAGCAATTAGTTAAATTCAGCTTACCACATACTCCTCCTTCAGCTGCTAACAAATAATCAAGTGCTAAGCGGTTCTGATATATAGCAGTGCGCATCTGAGTACTTTGTCTAGCTAAGAGCGTAAGAGCATGACTAGTTTCATTGGTTATGATTTCAACTACTGCTTGTAAGCGAATAATACGATTAATCATATAGATTGGAGTACGATAACCATACATACCATCATCATTCCAAGTGGCAGGCCCATAATACTCAATGATTCTTTCTGGTGGCCAATCATCACCTTGCCACTTCTCCCACTTGCCTATCTGTAAGGCTTCTCTTTTCTGTCTCAGTGCTCGTTTGTGTCGGTGGGTAGTGTATACAGGGTATCCTAATTGTTCTCCGTGTTCAGTGTTTAACAGGAAGAAAGAAGGTCTGATGGTTCCTAAGACACATGCTCCTCCCCAGTGTGGCGGGAGTTGTGCATATGCTCGGTTTCCACAGATCCAATACAGGCCAGGTGGGGCTTGCCAGGCTTGGACTTTGGCAAGGTTAGTCCATAAACCAGCAAGTTCAGGAAATCTGGCTAATGGGTTAGGAGGTTCAGGGTGTCTGATTCCTGACCACCATGCTGTCTTTTTGGTCGTGGCATTATAGTACTTCTGGCTAAGACAGACCAGCTGTCCTACCTTTTGGGTGAACTGGGGTCCAGTTCTGGCATAGCAAAGACGTCCAACGATTGAGTGTGCTAACACCCATTCACTGGTAGTCTTGTGTAATTCAGTCTGATTGTAAATCAAAGAATAATTCAATTCTTGGGCTTCCCATGGCCACTGGTCTCCCATTTGGGTCCCGCCACAGAAATAGCAATCTGAGATCTTAAGACTAGATACTACTGCTCCAGCTAATTCTAAAAATAAATTCTGTGAGGGATGAGGGATCTCAAACTTATTTACATGCATAGCTTCATAAAAGGTATTATGAATATGATATTTGGATGACTTGTGGGCTTGGGTATTCAATCTGATATACACAATGGTTCCTGGATCTATTGCCCCTCCAGCAATACGCAAACCAAACTTGTATCCTTGTTTCCAAGCATAGGGATTGTGTATACGTAAGTGTAAGGGGTTACAAGCATCTTTCTGACATTTATCATTTGTGGTTGGCTTGGTTAAAGTAGCCATTCGTTTATCTATTTTATCATCAGTTATACCAGTATTCCAGGTAGCATAAAAAACACATCCCCAATACGGGCAATAGTAGTCTGCCGCTGGTGCAGTACTATAGCCTGATCCCGTTTTACCTGTACACTTCCACCAATTTGTGGCACCCTCTGGACACATGTACTTATGGTCATTCCGATACGCTTTCTCCCATGTACCACAGGTGGAATAACTATCTCTATTAATGGCATTACATGCATCAAAATTCAAAACAGCAGGTTTAGTAATGTCTTTAAGTGGTGGTGTAGCAGCTAGTATAGGTCCATCTGCATCCTTCCATCGTATTTCCAACGTGTAATAGGATGGATTCTGATGCGGATTATAGCATGCTCTAATTTTGCCATGAGTGCAAACATTTAGTTCAGTGGTGTTATAGATACACCGAGTCACTGTTCCCTTGCAGGTATAGTAAGAATGATAAATCAAAGTCTGAGTTACTTTCAGTCCAGTTCGAGTAGAAGTAATGCAGGCAGTGCATGGAGGTAAAGCATAAGTCTGTTCAAAACCTCCAAATAAGGCAACCAAGGCAAAGCAAAAGTAAAGATGCATGTTGATGTTGATTGGAGTTCTTCTGAATCCTCAGCTTGCTGATCTTGATCACGACGTTCTCTTTCTTCGTCCCGTTTGCTAATGAAGCAATTTAATGGGTGCTGAGTGTTGATTGAAGATCCTCAGGTTGTCCAGTACACATTCACCAACTTATTAGCAATCTCAGTTGGCTTGTGAAGTCTGGCTAGTCAATGTAGTATCAAAGTAGTGTGCAAAATTATGCACAGATTGAGTTCGTTGAAACAAAACTGTTGCTGCATGGAAAACAGCAATCCTCTTCGAAAGACTTGGCTACTGCAAGGCACTGTGATGAAGTGTCTAAGCTGCTGGTTGCCGTCTCAGAGTAACTCGTAAGGGTGCATCAAGATGCTGTTCTGCCGTCCACTGCTCAGGTTCAGGATCAGCGGCGGGCTTGACTCTGCTGATAGCTGCCATATCAGAAAGTGAATGTATACTAGCCACCAAAGATCTCTTGCAGTTACTAGATGAAGTTGGATACAAAGTTTCCAGAGCCAAAGCACAGCTATGTCAAAAAGAAGTGAAATACTTGGGCTTCCATATAACCCAAGGAAGCCGAAGATTAGGCAGAGAAAGAAAAGAAGCAGTATGTAGAATTCCAACTCCAACAACCAGAAAGCAAGTCAGAGCCTTTCTGGGAGCGGCAGGATATTGCCGAATTTGGATACCTAACTTTGCCCAAATTGCCAAACCACTGTATGAAGCCACAAAAGGAGAAGAGAAGTCGCCACTGGAGTAGGGACTTGAGCAGGATACAGCCTTCCAGAAATTAAAGGAAGAATTGATGTCATCACCAGCACTTGGACTACCAGATGTCCACAAGCCTTTCCACTTGTTTGTACATGAAGCACAGGGAAATGCCTTAGGCATGTAGACTCAGAAATTGGGAAATTGGGAGCGACCTGTAGCATACCTATCGAAACAATTGGACCCTGTGGCCAAAGGATGGCCACCTTGCCTGAGAGCAGTTGCAGCTACAGCGCTACTAGTGAGTGAAGCAGACAAACTCACACTAGGACAGAATATACGAGTCACTGTGCCACATGCAGTCCTTGCCCTTATGGAACAAAAAGCAAATTATTGGCTCACCAATTCCCGAATGTTGAAATACCAGAGCATGTTATGTGAAAACCCACAGATACAACTAGAAGTGAGTCATGCCTTGAACCCAGCCACCTTGATACCCATCAGTGAAGAACTCCCAGAACATGACTGTATCGAAGTCATGGAAACTGTGTTCTCCAGTCGACCCGACTTGGCAGATGTGCCCATAGACAATCCTAACCAGATCTATTATGTTGATGGGAGCAGTCTCATCCTTGATGGACGACGCTGTGCCGGATATGCAGTCGTCACTCAACACGAAGTAGTTGAATCATCAGCTCTAGCCTCAGGCACATCAGCCCAGAAAGCCGAATTGATAGCACTCACCAGAGCATTGTTGTTAGGAGAAAAACTCGTGCTAAATGTATATACAGATTCCAAATATGCCTTCACCACTTTGCATGCCCATGGAGCTCTCTATAAAGAACGAGGGCTCATCACATCCGGAGGAAAATCAGTCAAGTATGGTCCCGAGATATTGATGTTACTTGATGCAGTTTGGGCCCCAACACGTGTAGCTGTTATGCATTGTAGAGGACATCAAGCAGGAAAAGGAGAAGTTGCCCGAGGAAATAGATTTGCAGATGCCTCAGCACGACAAGCAGCTATGACAGGACAGATTGCCCCACAAGCTATGCCAATGCAAGCAGCATTGTTTCCAGTACCTCTAAATTTATGGACACCACGATATACCACCAAAGAATTGGATTACTACTGTAACAAAGAAGATGGAGTACTGAAAGATGGATGGATTGAGATGCCACCAGAAGAGGGCAGTCAACCCCCTGGACGAATAGTAATTCCTGAACTGTTAGGACCATCTTTTGTCAAAGCTTTCCACGAAGCCACCCACTATGGGAAGAGTGCTATGGAAAAAGCACTCAGACCACATTTTTACATCCCTCTGATGACAACCATATCAGCTTCAGTAGCACGTCAATGTCTAACCTGTGCCAAAAATAATGCCAAGCAAGGCCTTATAACGGCACCCCTAGTTCAGTCAGGAGGTGTAACTCCCATGCACAACCTCCAAGTTGATTTTAACGAAATGCCCAGAGCCAATGGATACCATTACCTATTAGTATTAGTTTGTACCTTCTCTGGGTGGGTAGAAGCCTTCCCAACCAGAACTGAGAAAGCCCGAGAAGTTACCAAAGTCTTAATGAGGGAGATTGTCCCTAGGTTCGGAATTCCAGCAGTAATAGGGTCAGACAATGGACCCTCATTTGTCTCCCAAGTTACTCAGCAGTTAGCAAAAGCTTTACAGATACAATGGAAACTCCACACTGCATACAGACCCCAGAGTTCAGGGAAAGTTGAGCGAATGAATCGTACCCTAAAAGCCCAAATGTCCAAGCTTTGCCAGGAGACACACTTGAAGTGGCCCCAAGTGCTCCCAATAGCTTTACTCAGAATACGCTCAGCTCCTGTAAAGTCAACAGGATTTTCCCCTTTTGAAGTTTTGTATGGTAAACCCCCACCAATAGTGCAGGGAATTAAAGGAAGTTTAGCCCAGATTGGTTCAGAAGTAACCAGACAAGAACTTCTAGCTCTTAGTTTTGTTCTGCAGACTCTCCATGCGTGGATCCAAGACCAGTTGCCTATCAACTTGACGGAACCCTTGCATCCCTATCAGCCTGGTACCTCGGTGTGGATCAAAGATTGGAAGAAGACACCGTTGGAACCCCATTGGAAGGGACCGTACACCGTCATCCTGTCTACCCCAACTGCAGTAAAGGTAGCCGAGATCGACGCCTGGATCCACCACAGCAGAGTCAAGCCCGCCGCTGATCCTGAACCTGAGCAGTGGACGGCAGAACAGCATCTTGATGCACCCTTGCGAGTTACTCTGAGACGGCAACCAGCAGCTTAGACACTTCATCACAGTGCCTTGCAGTAGCCAAGTCTTTCGAAGAGGATTGCTGTTTTCCATGCAGCAACAGTTTTGTTTCAACGAACTCAATCTGTGCATAATTTTGCACACTACTTTGATACTACATTGACTAGCCAGACTTCACAAGCCAACTGAGATTGCTAATAAGTTGGTGAATGTGTACTGGACAACCTGAGGATCTTCAATCAACACTCAGCACCCGTTAAATTGCTTCATTAGCAAACGGGACGAAGAAAGAGAACGTCGTGATCAAGATCAGCAAGCTGAGGATTCAGAAGAACTCCAATCAACATCAACATGCATCTTTACTTTTGCTTTGCCTTGGTTGCCTTATTTGGAGGTTTTGAACAGACTTATGCTTTACCTCCATGCACTGCCTGCATTACTTCTACTCGAACTGGACTGAAAGTAACTCAGACTTTGATTTATCATTCTTACTATACCTGCAAGGGAACAGTGACTCGGTGTATCTATAACACCACTGAACTAAATGTTTGCACTCATGGCAAAATTAGAGCATGCTATAATCCGCATCAGAATCCATCCTATTACACGTTGGAAATACGATGGAAGGATGCAGATGGACCTATACTAGCTGCTACACCACCACTTAAAGACATTACTAAACCTGCTGTTTTGAATTTTGATGCATGTAATGCCATTAATAGAGATAGTTATTCCACCTGTGGTACATGGGAGAAAGCGTATCGGAATGACCATAAGTACATGTGTCCAGAGGGTGCCACAAATTGGTGGAAGTGTACAGGTAAAACGGGATCAGGCTATAGTACTGCACCAGCGGCAGACTACTATTGCCCGTATTGGGGATGTGTTTTTTATGCTACCTGGAATACTGGTATAACTGATGATAAAATAGATAAACGAATGGCTACTTTAACCAAGCCAACCACAAATGATAAATGTCAGAAAGATGCTTGTAACCCCTTACACTTACGTATACACAATCCCTATGCTTGGAAACAAGGATACAAGTTTGGTTTGCGTATTGCTGGAGGGGCAATAGATCCAGGAACCATTGTGTATATCAGATTGAATACCCAAGCCCACAAGTCATCCAAATATCATATTCATAATACCTTTTATGAAGCTATGCATGTAAATAAGTTTGAGATCCCTCATCCCTCACAGAATTTATTTTTAGAATTAGCTGGAGCAGTAGTATCTAGTCTTAAGATCTCAGATTGCTATTTCTGTGGCGGGACCCAAATGGGAGACCAGTGGCCATGGGAAGCCCAAGAATTGAATTATTCTTTGATTTACAATCAGACTGAATTACACAAGACTACCAGTGAATGGGTGTTAGCGCACTCAATCGTTGGACGTCTTTGCTATGCCAGAACTGGACCCCAGTTCACCCAAAAGGTAGGACAGCTGGTCTGTCTTAGCCAGAAGTACTATAATGCCACGACCAAAAAGACAGCATGGTGGTCAGGAATCAGACACCCTGAACCTCCTAACCCATTAGCCAGATTTCCTGAACTTGCTGGTTTATGGACTAACCTTGCCAAAGTCCAAGCCTGGCAAGCCCCACCTGGCCTGTATTGGATCTGTGGAAACCGAGCATATGCACAACTCCCGCCACACTGGGGAGGAGCATGTGTCTTAGGAACCATCAGACCTTCTTTCTTCCTGTTAAACACTGAACACGGAGAACAATTAGGATACCCTGTATACACTACCCACCGACACAAACGAGCACTGAGACAGAAAAGAGAAGCCTTACAGATAGGCAAGTGGGAGAAGTGGCAAGGTGATGATTGGCCACCAGAAAGAATCATTGAGTATTATGGGCCTGCCACTTGGAATGATGATGGTATGTATGGTTATCGTACTCCAATCTATATGATTAATCGTATTATTCGCTTACAAGCAGTAGTTGAAATCATAACCAATGAAACTAGTCATGCTCTTACGCTCTTAGCTAGACAAAGTACTCAGATGCGCACTGCTATATATCAGAACCGCTTAGCACTTGATTATTTGTTAGCAGCTGAAGGAGGAGTATGTGGTAAGCTGAATTTAACTAATTGCTGTTTGAAAATAGATGATAAGGGTCAAGTAGTTGAAGAAATTGCTAAAGATATGCAAAGACATGCTTATGTGCCAGTACAGACATGGCACATTGAAATTCCCTAACTGGTTTGCTAACCTTTTCTCTTGGCTGGGAGGATTTAAGACTTTCATTGTCTTAGTACTAATTCTTGTTGCTGTTATTTTCTTATTACCATGTTTAATCCCATGTTGTATGCGTTCCATTCATAATGCTATTGATAGCACAGTAGAGCGGAAGACCGCAACTAAAATAATGGCTTTATATAAAGCCAGCCCTAGTCGAAATCCTTCAGTCATGATGTGATTCTTCTAAAGGTGATTTAACTCTCACACCTTATTAAGTAATAGGGTGAGATTAATCAAAGGGGGGAATGTGGCAGGTGCAGGCCTGTGATCCACGGTGTCTGACATAAGCAGGCAGGCCTAACTAGCTTGACCTGTAAATGAAGCATGTGGAGAGGCACATAGGAATTGCACATCCCCCAATATGCTGCTATTGTAGGATAGAACTCTGTAAGAGAACTAAACTAACTTAGGTAAGCAAAACTGAGAAATGGAAAAATACAGAAAAGTGTGTTTAAAAGTTACTGATAAGAAAAAGTACATCTGCAAGGAATATAATTGGGAGTGCTGACAGATGAGTTGCAGAGCCCTGCTCCCCTGCATGCACAAATTGGCTCTATGGCCTTGAGAGTATGAAAGTAACAAGTCGATGAACTGACCATTGTAATTGGGACTAGAAGGGGGGTATGCAGGTGCCATGCCCACTGAAGGAACATAATTGGATAATCTTATCAGTACCGGGACCAATGGAAGGGCTACGGGAGGTACGGGAGAGTACCGGGACCAATGAAATGTTTTTCTATACCTAGAATGGAACAGAAGTCTATAAAAGTTGTAATGCTAGAAAACTTTGCTCAGCCATTTTGAAATTGACTTGCTTGAGACTTGTGCACAAATAAATGATTTGGACCTTCTGAACAGACTCCTGGTATCTTTTATATGGAATTTCAATCCATAGAGATTCTACAGCAAATTTTGTTGCCTGAAAAACTTTAATCCTTTCTGACTCAATGCCCTCTCTAACATAAAACGCAACCCCTCCACCAATTTGTTTAGCTCTATTATTACAATATATTTTGTACCCAGGTATCACAGTGTCCCACTGGTTGTCCTTAAACCATGTCTCTGAGATACCAATCATATCTAACCTCTCATTTAGTGCTATATATTCTAACTCTCCCATCTTATTTTTTAGACTTCTAGCATTTGCATACAAGCATTTTATTCATATTAATCTGGTTATCGATAGGCAGAGGTAATTTAGAATCTTTATACTCTGATCCGTACTCAAGGGCATTTGGGCTACTTTTGTTTTTATTCGAACCTCTCTGCTGATATGCACTAACTTCATTCTTTTGGTAGTATCCTTCAAGGATACATTTTCCAAACCATGTGCTCTTGGGCGACTATCGGCTCTCCCCTATTATCTAGTTTAAAAGCTGCTCTATCTCCTTTTTAAAGTTTAATGCCAGTAGCCTGGTTCCATCCCAGTTAAGGTGAAGCCCATCCCTTTAGAAGAGTCCCTCCGTTCCCCAGAATGTTCCCCAGTTCCTAACAAACCCATTAACCCTCGTCCTTGCACCATCGTCTCATCCACGCATTGAGACTCCGGAGCTCTGCCTGCCTTTTGGGTCCTGCGTGTGGAACAGGAAGCATTTCAGAGAACTCTACCTGGAAATTCTGAATTTCAACTTCCTACCTAAAAGCCTAAATTTAGCCTCCAGAACCTCCCTACCACAATTTCCTATGTCATTGGAACCGACATGTACCAAGACAGCAGACTCCTCCCTAGCACTATCTAAGACCTTGTCTAGGTGGCACGAGAGGTCTGCTACCTTCGCACCAGGCAGGCATGTCACCAAGCGATCCTCACGTCCACCAGCCACCCAGCTATCTACATGCCTAATTATCAAATCACCAACTATAACGGCTGTCCTAACCCTAACATCATGGGCACATGGCCCTGGAGAAAGCTCTTCGGTGTGACAGGGTTTTACATCACCTGGAGGACAGGTCCTAGCTACAGGATCACTTCCTGCCACACCAGAGTGATGCTCTCCTGTCACGTGACCTCTCTCCTCCATGGCAACAGGGCTGCTGCCAGACTGGAGGTGGGACTTCAGGACTATAGATTCCTGTAGGTCTCGCCTATGTACCTCTCTGTCTTCCTTATGTCCTCCAAGTCTGCTACTCTATCCTTCAGATTCGGACTCATTCCCTGAGAGCAAAGAGCTCCTTGCATCTATTGCAAATGTAAGACCCCTCACCAACTGGGAGAAAATCAGACATGTGACACTCAGTGCAATAGACTGGAAAGCCCTATCTCGCTGCACTGGTTACCTATATCGCAAAGAATCAAATACAAGGCCATCATTAACATATACAAAATCGTCAATAAACTTTCAGCAGTCAACCTTGGATCCTTAATTGCTATCCACAGCTTCTGTAGACCCAGGAGACAAACCAACATAAATATACTAGAAATACCAAATGATAGAACAAAGTGCAGTCAAAGAACTAACAGAGCCTTCTTGTTATATGCCCCAGTACTATGGAACTCTCTACCACCTGTCACCCTCTCGGTGGCCAGCCCAGCGCCTAGGGTGCTGAGAGTTGGTCTGCCTTTGTATTCCTGACTCAGAGAGTGTGACCCTGCATTGGTCCTGCAAGGCCCTCTGGGAATAGTAGTCCCTTTTACCCTTTGAGAACAGCAGAGTTGTAGTCGAGTGTTTCAGGCAAAGACAAGAATTTATTTTTCCCCTTCCTAACGGATTTCTGTGCAGGTAAATAACTTAGGACAAACTGCCATACAATTGGCTTGAGGGATATGTACAAGAACTCAGGTAAATTAGCCTTATCAGCTTCAGGCTCACAACGTGCAGTGCTCGGTACAAACAAAACAATAACAGCTTCCTTCAGCAAAAGAAAAGGTTCCCCATTCTTTCTGCTGCTTCACCAGCTTTCTCAAACCAGTGTTCAGCACAGAGACTCAATGTGGTCAGCAAAACATAACGTGCAGTCCATCTGGTTATCCACTATTTCACTGCTATCAGAGTCAATCTGCATTTCTTCAGCGTCAGCAATAGCAGGGTGTGTCAGTGAGCTACTATCCTGAACTTTAAAACAGACGTCTTCACTATCCTCACGTGACTTCTCTCGATAGCACTCTAAAGGATAGGACTGTGAATTACCATATATACTGGAGTTTCTTTTTAGAGAGTCTGCTACATTCTGGCAACTGCAGGGAAATACTTTATAACTAGGTTCAAATCTATGTAAGTTGTGAAGCCTACCTTTCGGCTTTGGAGGGAAAGGAATTCTCAGCTCTGCAAGGTCAGATTGATTCCCAAACACAGCTTGTGTTTGTTTGTTTCTCAGCCTCGTAGCTTCAGCCTTAAAGGTACAAGTATTTTCATGCCAGCAGGTTTCTCTCTCTGGAGCATGTGAGTTTTCCCAAGCCTGCGTTCCAGGAAATATCTTGTCCTCCTTGCCTTTACCAGACGGCACCTGTCCTGTGCTGCTTCTTTCTGGCGTTAGGACTATGGCTCCCTTGGTCCCTTGGTTCTCACTTCTTTCAAGCTCTTTTGGGTTAGCGTGCTCCTAGATTTGTTTCCTTGCCAGACCCTTCTCTCTTGTTCTGGCGTCTCTCCCTTGGAGGTCTCTTTCTTTCTCTCCTTGGAGATCTCCCTGTTTCTCTCAGAGCTTGAGCTACTGCTTCCCGTTCTCCTTCCTTCTCGCTGCTCCCCTCTTTTCTCCCCTTTAGTCCAAGCTAATGACCACTTTTTATCATCCTGTTTCTCAGGGCTAAGCTGTGCCCCTCCCTTAAACTTGTGTATCTCATTATCTCCTGAATTAGGGAATACGTCACAGCTTGGGAGTGTCTTTCCAGCTCGTGACTCTCTTTGTTTACATTTTCTCTGAAAACACTGAACCATGTGCTCAGACTGCCTGTCAGTTTCTGCAACTGAATCCTCTTCTCTCACCAACTCCATAGGCTCAGAAGGGTCTTCTTCATGACAGATCCCCCCCTTAAGATATTATGGGCTGACGAGCTACTACTCGGACAGCTTGTAATCCGTGACAATGCGTCAGCATTGATATGCAGCTTCCCTGCCCGATGTTGTACTGCGAAGTCGAAGGCCTGCAGTGCTAAATATATAAATGTGGCAATTGTTCTGTTTGTTCGCACACTATTTTAGCAAAAGGATTTTTCATGCATCCACTTACCAACTATAAAGTACATCTTCATACTTTTTCCAATTGCAAAACAGAAAATGTTATTTATTTGATTCTATGCCCCTGCAATTTGGTTTACATTGGGAAAACCAAACGTCAAATACGTACTCGTATTATAGAACACAGAAGTTGCCTACAACGAGGCGTCCCTGACCGCCCACTTGTTGCCCATTGGCTCAAAATGAAACATTCTATACAAGATTTGAAGTATGTGGTGTTAAAAGGGGTAATTCCTCATTGGAGAGGGGGGGACGTAGATAAGATTCTCCTTAAGTTAGAGCAGCGTTTCATATATGAGTTTAACAGTCTAGAACCTAATGGTCTTAACCAAGAGATAGATTTATCTGTGTTTCTGTAGGCCCCTTCAAGTCCTTGTGGCTTCTATATTACAGATCAACATGATCAATTTGCTTGTTTACCACTGATGAAATTTATAGTGATCTTAATGTATCATTTTGTTTTAAGGTAATTTTTCAATTACGTACGTGAAGTTTTACTAATTTTAGTAGTCATTTATTTATTTGTTGCAAACACAACAGATCATTTATGTATCATATGCTTTCATTTAATCACACTTCATTAGCTATAATCTAGAGACAGGTTCATTAATTCTGCCACGTTTTTTGCTTCTCTACAGTATACATAGGTATCCATGTTTAAATGGAATTGGAGTAGGATGGTATTTTAAACTTTTAATATGTTTTTACATAGAGATATTTAAAGGGGTTCACATATTTATTTATTTATTTATTAATGTATAAATTACATTTTCAACTCACCATAATTGGTTTCCATGATAACTATTTTAGTTTTTACGCTCCTGGCATCTAGAAGTTTTTAAGCGACGCTACAATATTTATTTATTTAACTATTTATTGTCATTGTTTATCCTTTTAGCAAATATCACTGTTTTACTTTTTTAGACTAGGATTTTTTAATTTTTTAACACAAATTCACAACCTAACACATTCACTATAGTCCTAATCAAATGACAGTTTTATTAACATAGTCATGTTTTTATTCTATAACATTGATAGACACATTGGTTTCAAAAATGGAGATAAATACCGGTCCATATTAAGTATCTTAGTCTTGCCCATGGCATCCAAAAGTTTCAAGTGGTGCTATATCAATTTTTATTTATTACTTGCACATTTCATAGGTATGAATTTTTGTTTGATCCATATAGTTGTCCATGCAAAATATCCTTTTATTTCTCTAACCCTGATTTTTCATTTTAATTCCTATCAGTACATTGAGTTTTTTATAAACACATCGAGCTTCGTTTAGATATTAATTATAACATTAATCTCCCAATTGACATAAAGCCTTACATTATAAATTATTCATACTCTTTAGGTTTACCAAAATCGTTTCATCATTTTTAAGAAGGATGCACCTTTTTACGTTTTCAATACCTTTTTTCCGTCTGATTGGTTTAACTAAAGAAAAGAGGGTAATATTTTATAAGTGAGGAATATTTTATAAGTGAGGTATGTTTCAGTACGATGTTTTTATAACGGTTTTTTAAGAATCATTTTTATGTTAAGTATTAGTTTATTCTATACTCTAGCTGTGCTTCATGCACTATTTTGGCCTCTAATAAGTGACTGCTTTTATTCGCGGCAAATCGCGGTATGTTTTAGCAAGTCAGCATTTCGAGGTGACACGCACTAGGACACATTTATGTTGAATACTTAACATGGGTTTATATTGTACATCATCCTTTTTGCACCCCCCCTTTTTCCACATTCCTTGTGAATAACAGGGGTCCATCGAGTTTCTTGCCGAGACTCCCGTGTGCGTTATTAAGCTTCAATTTGTCCCCTTTGCAAAGTTACATTTATTTGGACAATTTTTCAATAAAAACAATTTATCATATTTCTCAGCATAAAATTATTGTCTCTCCTCTATACATTCTTAAATATCCCCTTTTTTACACTCTTAAACATCCCTTCATTGATTGGATGAGGATGGCCACGCCCCTTTTGGTGCGAAAATTAGCGTCTTTAAAAACAGCACTTTAGAGCAGGATCCCGATTCATTTAGAAGAACGCACCTTGCACAGCTTTTGCCGTCAGCAGTAAGTAATAATATTCTTCATTCTTGCCAAAAAAGCAGCATTTACAAAACACAATTATTCACGGTTCACGTTGATGTGTTCTTTGCAGTTGCTAGTACAGCGTCCTGCTACTGTTACTCTACAAATTTCCTTCAGAAAGGTTAACTCCGATCGTGCAGTCAATACAGGTATTTAAAACGCACCGTCTTTTGAAGTATCTGCAAGAGCCTTTTATTTCCAGCATTATTTTTAGTTTAAATGTGATCTGTTTTTTATTTATATAGTGGCACATTACAATCTCACTAAAGACCTCAGTGTCTCGTCGTTTTAAACGGCACTTCGGTGCACGTTTCAGTGAGTAGCTTTTATATGACTTTTATATGATTAATATAATCTGCTTCAATGAGTTTCTTTCTGCCCTGCGTCTCTCTATGGTGTTTTAATATGTTATTTCATGGTTTTTCTAATTTTTATTAATTCAATATGAGTGTCACATTTAATTTCTTATTGTATATTTATTTATTTTTTTAACATATTTTTTAACAGTTTTACTTTTGTTTTAATTTTAATTTAAAGTTAATTTTGTTATGTATTTTAAAAGTATGTAAATGTGCTCCGGTTGCCTTTTAGAGATGTGTTTATGCATGTATTTTAATATATTTATTTTTTCTTTGTAAGCACCTCTCCCCTTGAGAAAGGCGTAAGCCGAAACGCGTCGGGGACCTTCAATAAAGTATTTTTAAGCAATCTAGAGCCACTGGGTCATCAATTACTTCTGCTCGTTGTGTACTCTGCAGTGCTAAATGCCATCGAGTTAGTCGAGCATTATTATTTCTCATTTGGCTTAGCCACTTTAAGGGTGCGTGATCTGTAACTAACAAAAACTTGCGCCCGGTGAGGTAAAACCTCAGGGCCTCTACTGCCCACTTGATAGCCAGGCATTCTTTCTCTATTGTCGAATAATTTCTTTCGGCTTTTGACAACTTTCTACTAAGGTACGTAATGGGGTGCTCCATACCCTCAAACTCCTGAGACAGGACCGCCCCTAATCCAGTCTCCGAGGCGTCGGTTTGAACAATGAAGGGTAACCCAAAGTCTACCCCTCGTAGTACAGGGGCTTTACAGAGCTTCCCCTTTAATGCTGTAAACACTTCTTCTGCTTCTGGGGTCCATTTTAGATTGTTTGGCGCATTTTTTCTCAGCATCTCCGTAAAGAGCGCGCTCTCCCCGGCAAAGCGCGGTGTAAACCTCCGATAGTAGCCAATGAGGCCCAAGAAACTTCGTAATTGTTTCTTATTCGTTGGCCGGGGGAAGTTTTTCACGCTGTCTATCTTGCTTGATAGGGGTTTGACCATTACTTTCCCCACCAGGTGGCCAAGGTATTTTACTTCTTCGCCTGCGAATAAACATTTTCCGGGATTTAATGTTAGCCCTGCCCGTTGCATGGCTCTCAGGACGGCTTCCACCCTGGGTAGATGCTGAGCCCAGGTGGTACTGTGGACAATGACATCATCCATGTACGCCAGCGCATACTCCTGATGGGGCCTCAAAACCTGGTCCACCAGCCTTTGACATGTTGCAGCAGCTCCATGTAGGCCAAACGGCATCCGGCGGAATTGAAATAGACCCATGGGCGTGCAGAAGGCGGTCTTTGGTTTCGAATCATGGGTCAACGATATCTGCCAGTAGCCCTTCGTTAGATCAAGGGTGGTCAGATACCGTGCCTGCCCTAGCCGGTCAAGCAGCTCCTCAATTCGGGGCATGGGATAGGCGTTGAATTGTGAAATGCTATTTACTTGCCGGAAGTCTATACAAAAACGAAGGGACCCATCTGGCTTCGGCACGAGGACGATGGGACTAGACCAAGGGCTTTTCGACTCCTCTATTACGCCCATGCTGAGCATCTCTCGTACTTGGGCAATGACCTCCTTCTTTTTCGCCTCAGGCAAGCGATAAGGTCGTTGCCTAATCACTTTCCCTGGTGTGGTAACAATCTTGTGTGCCACCAGATTAGTTTCCCCTGGTATGGGTGTCAAAACATCTGCAAATTTGGCGAGCACCTTAGCCAACTCCTGTTTATGTTGCCACGATAGCTCCGTGCCTATTCTGGGCTCCGGGTTTTCTTTACAGTCAGTCAGCTGGGGGCCTAGGTCTTCCTCCATCTTTTCTTCAGTGGTAGCTGTCAAGCCCGTCACTTCGTCCAACCCAGTGGACCCAAATCCCCCCGTTCCACGATCCGTGGGGGTCAGTGAAGGCACTTCCTCCACCGAAGGGAAACCTACACGCTCACAGATAAGTTGTGCGACCCTGTCCCCCACCCTTACCTTGAAATCTTCACTTCCAAAATTAAAAAGTAAGACTTGGACTACCCCTCTGTAGTCAGGGTCTATGACTCCTGTGCCGACATCGATAAAGTATTTTGCAGCCAAACCCGAGCGTGGCGCTATGCGGCCATAACAGCCTACAGGTATTTGCATTTTTAACCCTGTATCTATCAATGCCTTTCCTCCTTTAGGGACTATCTTTTCTTCGGCACTAAATAAATCGTAGCCAGCAGCTGTGGATGAGGCTCTCTGCGGGCTTTTTGCCATAGCCGACAATTTGCAGTATTGCAAAACAAATTTTTGTTTACTTGGGGACGTATCTCCTATATGTAGCTTTGACTGTGAAGTAGAGTCTCGGGGCTTTCCAAATAGGGGACTAGGAACAGTTGTTGCTAGGGCCTCTACCCCTGGAACACTCTGCCGGGCTATCCTTTTCTTAACTTCCTTGTAAGGGGCTTTAGTCACTTTCTTACATGCAGGAAGCTTATGGGATACCTCCTCTATGAACTCATCCTCCCTCTCGGAGGGTTCATTCCTACCCTCGGGGAGTTCCTCGCTTCCCTCTGGTGGGTCAACCCTTATTCCGGAGGTTCCAGCCTGGGACCTAGTGGAGACCATGCTTGTTTTCACATTTAAGTCCTTCTCTATCCCTCTGCAAAATGGGGGCTAGTCCCTCCCAACACAATATCGTAGGGAAGCCGTGGGATAACGGCTACCAAAACCTCTTTTTGGGTCCACAACCCTTTTACTGAGAGCCTGTATAGTGGATAATGAGAGGAAGCACCATGTACACAGCGTATCTTAATCTGACCTTCTGCTTGCCTCGGTGCAGACCTACCGCGGGCTTCAACGACCTGCCAGAGCTTTTTAGAGACCATGCTCTGGTCTGCACCCGAGTCAAGCAGTGCATTGGCCACAATGCCTTGAACTTCCACCTTTAACAGGAACCCTTCTCGCACCTGTTTTCCTTTTCCAGACATTAGTGCTGTTCGCACTGTACAATTTTTCTGGAAATGTCCCACTTTTCCACAATTATAACAGTTTCCTTTTTTCATTAACAAAACAGCATTTCCAGTAGTCACATTTGCTTTCACATCCCTTTCTAATCTTCCAAAGTTGGGTATTCCAGCCAGCTTCAGTGTGCCTCCTTTTGGTTTACCCACCAACTCTGCTTCAAAATAGTGCTCTGTGAGGACGGCTGCTTCTGCAGTGGACTGGCAACTTTGTAAAATTAAGAAAGATTTCACCTCAGGAGGTACTGCCTCCACGAATTGTTCCAGAATGACCGTGTCTAGCACAGAGTCAAGGGTTTTTCCTTCTGGAACAAGCCATTTCCACGCTAAAGCCTTGATCCTCTGATACAACGCTTTAGGTGTCTCATTAGGTTTAAGTCTTGCCTCTCTAAACATTCTCCGATAGAACATTGGGGTTAGACCCAATCTGTCTTTAACTGTTTTTGTAACCTCCTCATAGCTGGTCGCGAGAGCAGCGGGCATGGTTTTATATGCCGCTAAAGCCTCTCCCGTTAGGGAAGTGGCAAATCTTACAGCCCATTGCTCAAGTGGCCATTTGACTGCTATTGCAACCCTTTCAAAGGCCTCAATAAAGTCATCCAAATCATCATTGGTTGTTAACTGGCCAAAAGTTAAGGCTCCACAGCCTTGTGGTCCTACCACCACAGCAAACGATGGGTTTGTTTCTTCAGTAGCCTTCTGCTTGGCGAGTAAAGCCTCCATTAGCTCTACCAGGGGCTTCTGCTGAGCATACATAGCCGCAGCTGTCTGCTCTTGCGTGCGATGTGCCAGTTCCATTTGCTTCTCGAACTGATTGGACATCCACCGCAACACCTCTTGTGGATTCATTTTTAAGGATTGTTGTTCCTGCAGAGAAAGCAAAAAGAAAAGCCCACCAAGTGCAGCACCAAACTCTCTTTTAAATCCTAACTAGCTTTACTGCAGAACAAAGACTCCCCTTTCTCTCTTGAATCCTCTACACCCGTGCCCAGTTACCCGTTACCTTCGCACGGTGTAGACTCAGGCCTTGAGAAAGGAGTCTTATCCTCGGTGTCCTGATCCTCCTGGCACGATTTTGCCAGTGAAATCTCCAACCACTCTCCACCAGCAGCTTAGCAGATTTTCTCTCTGTACTTTCCAGATGTGGCAAAACTTCTGGTGTATCCTGATGTTTTTTCTTTCTTTTCCCTCAATTGGGATGTCCTTTTGTATTCCAAGCAAAGATCCGAACAGACTACGCCACCTATCACCCTCTTGGTGGCCAGCCCAGCGCGTAGGGCGCTGAGAGTTGGTCTGCCTTTGTATTCCTGACTCAGAGAGTGTGACCCTGCATTGGTCCTGCAAGGCCCTCTGGGAATAGTAGTCCCTTTTACCCTTTGAGAACAGCAGAGTTGTAGTCGAGTGTTTCAGGCAATGACAAGAATTTATTTTTCCCCTTCCCAACGGATTTCTGTGCAGGTAAATAACTTATGACAAACTGCCATACAATTGGCTTGAGGGATATGTACATGAACTCAGGTAAATTAGCCTTATCAGCTTCAGGCTCATAACGTGCAGTGCTCGGTACAAACAAACAACAACAGATTCCTTCAGCAAAAGAAAATGCTCCCCATTCTTTCTGCTGCTTCACCAGCTTTCTCAAACCAGTGTTCAGCACAGAGACTCAACGTGGTCAGCAAAACATAACGTGCAGTCCATCTGGTTATCCACTATTTCACTGCTATCAGAGTCAATCTGCATTTCTTCAGCGTCAGCAATAGCAGGGTGTGTCAGTGAGTTACTATCCTGAACTTTAAAACAGACGTCTTCACTATCCTCACGTGGCTTCTCTCGATAGCACTTTAAAGGATAGGACTGTGAATTACCATATATACTGGAGTTTCTTTTTAGAGAGTCTGCTACATTCTGGCAACTGCAGGGAAATACTTTATAACTAGGTTCAAATCTATGTAAGTCGTGAAGCCTACCTTTCAGCTTTGGAGGGAAAGGAATTCTCAGCTCTGCAAGGTCAGACTGATTCCCAAACACAGCTTGTGTTTGTTTGTCTCTCAGCCTCGTAGCTTCAGCCTTAAAGGTACAAGTATTTTCATGCCAGCAGGTTTCTCTCTCTGGAGCATGTGAGTTTTCCCAAGCCTGCCTTCCAGGAAATATCTTGTCCTTCTTGCCTTTACCAGACGGCACCTGTCCTGTGCTGCTTCTTTCTGGCGTTAGGACTATGGCTCCCTTGGTTCTCACTTCTTTCAAGTTCTTTTGGGTTAGCGTGCTCCTAGACTTGTTTCCTTGCCAGACCCTTCTCTCTTGTTCTGGCGTCTCTCCCTTGGAGGTCTCTTTCTTTCTCTCCTTGGAGATCTCCCTGTTTCTCTCAGAGCTTGAGCTACTGCTTCCCGTTCTCCTTCCTTCTCTCTGCTCCCCTCTTTGCTTCCCTTTAGTCCAAGCTAATGACCACTTTTTATCATCCTGTTTCTCAGGGCTAAGCTGTGCCCCTCCCTTAAACAGGTGTATCTCATTATCTCCTGAACTAGGGAATAGTTCACAGCGTGGGAGTGTCTTTCCAGCTCGTGACTCTCTTTGTTTACATTTTCTCTGAAAACACTGAGCCATGTGCTCAGACTGCCTGTCAGTTTCTGCAACTGAATCCTCTTCTCTCACCAACTCCATAGGCTCAGAAGGGTCTTCTTCATGACACAGCACAAATAAGAGCCATATAACTCCTGAAAATCTTCCGCCAAAGCTTGAAGACATTCCTATTCCTCGAATATTATGGACAAAGCCCAAACAATGAATAACTCGTACATCACCACCTCACTCAAACACCTACCTGTTTCTTAGTTCATTACAACATGTAAATAGTTAGCTAGCCCCCCTAGCATATGTTACAATATGTTTATTATATTTATAATATGTTACATACATGTTCAATATAACGTGCACTACTGGTTTTATTAGTTTCTGTTCTTGCACTAAGTTCCATGTAAACCGTCTTGACTTGTAGAAAGACGGTATAGAAAAACTGTTAAATAAATAAGTCCAAAGCATATTAGGGCAACACCACAGCGTTAACTGCTGAGAGCATGGAAAGCTGTTCCTAGCAGTTACCATGGTGCACGTGGCCCTGCCACGACATAAGAATAGCACAGGTGAACTCAACACTACCTAAACTGATGGTGATGAGTACACCTGCACTACTTACCTGATGTGCAGGTAATGCAGATGCCCTGCCTGCATGATTCTCATCCCACCCACTCTCTGCCCCTAGCCCTCCTACCTGCAACCATAATGCACCATGGAAAGTTAGCAGCAAAATTCAGCAGCACTAACTCTCATAAACCCACACTAGCTATAAACACATGTCCAATGCACACCTTTCGAGCACATCTGACCCACGCCAAGAGCTAGTGCCCTTTAGTAATAGGGCTGCTAAATGGACTCCTGCAAATAAAGAGGAGATAATGTATTGCTAAAAACTCACCTCTTCTAGGCTGCTTTTAGTTCCTGACACTCCTCATTCTCTTGTTCACTACTTATGTGAATCTTACCGTACTCTAGTCCCCAATTTTCTGATGTATTTCATCTTGATTAGATTTTAAGCTCTGATGAGAAGGGACTGTGTCTTACATCTATATGTACAATACTGCATACACCTTTTAGCACTATACAAATGATAAGTAATAGTATTGCTACCACCCTATATTTAAATTGAGAGGGTATACACGAGAATCTGGGAAAAACTGGAAGAAAGAGGAATATTGCCACAAGAAAAACTGCAAAAAGCAACTGATGCAATTTTAAGATCTTTAATTTCACAGATCAAAATAAAGAAATGTGCAAATGATAACATCTTAAATCAACCAAGGGGTTCTGTGAAACAGCACACCTTAGCAAATTACCCATACATATTGCATCTTATGAACTCTAAAAGGAGGTTCCTCTTTGGCAGTATATTTGAGAGACTGAGATCGTGCTTCATATATCCTGGTTTAGGAGTGAGGTTCATTACTGTCATCGTATGTGCAGAACTAACCCATTTACAGAAATTGCCCACCCCCTGAAAAACAGCGCAGTTAGCCACTCTTCAACATTATCACGATGTAGCAAATGAAATAAAACCAAAGCTGGCGTGTGATGTGATTAGCATATAACAATCACCGTAATTTTTGTGGCAAGTGCAAAAGGATCCATAATTCACTAGCCTAGGGAATCATTATGGTCAATTGACTACACAAAGAGGATTATCTCATCTCTAATTTCTAGCTAATATCGCTAAATAATTAGGGTTGTGTATGCAGATTTAGATGGGCTTGAAAGATAACTATTTTACTGGGATGCAACTCATGGAAAACAAATCTCTATGGGACTATCTGATCTCCGGGGATTAGTGGGCAGACTACAAATATTTCTGCAGGAGCTTCTGTTGTATCCTTTCTGTGACAGGAGAAGAAAGAAGACTAAACAAAGGAAACCAAAGGTAAGAAATCATGCTGCTTGTTTCTTTAAAAACTTTTGCTAAAAATGCTAAAAGATTTTCACCATGTAAGGAAAAAAATTTATTAGTAGGTTGATGTTAAGCTTGTTGCGTCAGCTTTTTTAAAAATTTTAAACACCAGACCACATGGATAAAATTATCCAGATATTCAGCGCCAGTATCTGAATACTGCGGTCAGTAGCCAGCACTATCTGGAGAGCATATAATTTTCAGCCACTGTCCAGACAGCATTTAGGACAGTTTCTGTACTGTCCTAAGTTAATCAGGATAGTTTATTTATTTATTTATTTAACAGTTCTTCTATACCGCGCTATTTTAGATCAGTGCGGTTTACATTTAACATCAACTATACAACACTGGCACTTTGAGTTGTATTTACAATAAAACAGGGAGTTATCTGGAAAGCTTCACTGGAAATCACCACTATCTGGATAGCTCATGTCTCCATCCCCACTCTGCCCCAGGACCTCTCCCCCCCCCCCCCAACACACACATCCAGATAGTGCCGTGGCCTATAAAGAGAGTCAGCAGCCTTATCCAGACACTGCTACTAAATATTTGTTTATTTATGAATATTTGATATCTCTCTCCATGAGACTTATCCAGTTTCAACACAGCGCTGTGTACATCTTGTAGCGCTATATAAATCATTAATAGTAGTAGAAGTAGTGCTGTTCAGATAAGTCCCTTTAAATATTAGGCCCCAAATTTCTAGAAAAAGCAAAATTACTGCACATATAAATAGTCATGACTTAATGGGGATTCCTGCCTTTTAAAGAGGATGCAGGAAATCCACTGCTTGCCCCAGGACAAGCATTGTGGAACCTGTGTGCCTATTTGGGAACCTGCCAGGTACTAGTGACCTGGATTGGCCACTACTGGAAACAGTATGCTGGGCATGATGAACCTTGGTCTGACACAGTATGGCATTTATTATGTTCTTATGTGATAAGAAAAGCTGATTGATAGACCATACTCTAGGTGGATTTCAAACTACATATGAGAAAGTGCTCATCAGAGTCATAGAACAAGAGGCAATGTCTTGTTGTTGATTGGGAAATTGCTAAAAGATAGGAAACAGTGACTAGAACTACACTTAAACTGTTATTTTTTTTCAATAGAGAAAAGTAAATAGTGATGTGCCCCAGGGATATATGTACAGGGACCAGTGCTTGTTAATATACTTTTAATGATTTTGAAAAAGGAACGATAAATGAGGTGATCAAATTTGTAGATGACAGAAAATTGTTCAAAGTTGTTGAATCGTGAGAGGACTGTAAGGAATTGCAGAAGAACCATGCGAAACAGAATCACTGGGTATCTAACTTGCAGATGCTATTTAATGTGGACAAGTGCCAAGTGATTCATTTAAGGAAAAATGTTCCTAACTGTGGCTACATGATGCTGCTTTCCACATTAGGAGTTACCACACAAGAAAAGGATGTGGGAATCATTGTGGACAATACATTGTAATCCTCAGTTTATGTCTATTATATTTGCTTAACCGCCTTTTCAGAGGGACCAGCAAGGTGGTGTACATGTAAAAACAGTTCAATATCTGGCAGAGGTCAAAAAGCAAAGAGAATGTCAGGCATTATTAAGAAAGAGATGAAGAATAAAATCAAGATTATTATAATGTTTCTTTAGAATGTTAGGCATTATTCAGAAAGAGATGGAGAATAAAACCAAGAATATTATAATGCTTCTGTACTAATCCGTGATGCAACAATAGCTCATAAAAGATATTGTGGACCTAGAAAACATAGAGAGAAGGTCAACCAAAATCATAAAGAACACGTACAATTTCTCTGTAAATAAAGCCTAGGCTCTTCAGCTTGGAGAACAGCTGGAGAAGAGATATGATAGGACTGCACAAAATCATGAGTGTGGTGGAAGAGGCAAAAAATAGATAATCGTTGTTTACCTTTTCAAGGTGCACTAAGGTGAGGGAACAAACCATGGGGGTATTTTTATAAAGATGTTTTCATGCAGAAAGCTGATTTTACAATCGGAAAAGGGTTTTTCTTTGTTTTTTTTTACAAAACTGTGTGTCTATCTACACATGTATATATGCATATCTCTGAAACAATGTTTCTCAACCATTGTGTCAGGACACATTGGTGTGTCACCAAGAGCTAGGTAGTGTATCACAACATATTTGACAGACATTAAGCCTATCCTTTCCTTAGTAATCATGTTTGCCTGCATGCTGGGAAAAGTCAGATGCTTAAAATTCCATAACCAGTACTTGTTGAGATGACACCAGAATTTGAATATATACAAGCTAAAAGGGGAAAATTCTAGCTCTCTGTTATGTATAGACTCCAAAATAGGTAAAGGTTTTTGGTGGTGGCAATAAGTTTAGTGTGAAAGAAGTAAGGTAAATGTAAATAAATTAAAAAATGTGTTTAACATTTAACTCCATATTGAAAAACAGTGTAACAAGTTAGTGCCTGTGTCAAGGTTGGTGCTAACATTAGGTGAACTAGGCAGTCACCTAAAACACAAGATTTTGGAGGGTGATATGCTCATGCTCCCACTCCACCTCCTCCCCTCCCCATACCATATTTCTCGGGTCAATTGATGACAACAATAAACAAGGGAAGCCTCAACCCCTGCATGTTGCACTCTGAAATTGCAGCAAGTTCTGCTCCAATGCAAAGAGGCAGTCTGCATCGAAAGGGGGGGGGGGGGGGGAGAAAGGCTGCGTGCAGGAGTTGAGGTGTGCCCCCACGTAGTACTCCAGCTTATTTACTGCTGTTGCCACTGGACTGGGAAATATCGTACAGCAGCAGCAACAGAGGCAGTAAGAGGAAAGGAGGGAGGTGGGAAAATTGACTATTGCCTAGGGCAACCAATGCCCTTGCATCGGCACTGGCCAGATTTCTCTATGATGAAGTAAGTAAGGATTAAAACTTAATGTGAAAAGATAATAAAATGTAATAACTTTTATATAAATAACAGCTTCTAAAAAATACATTCCATTAAGAATATTTTATATTGCCCAATGTGCCAATAGTGCGCAATTGTGCTGCCAAATTAGAAGATAGAAACATAGAAACATAGAAATATGACGACAGAAAAAGACCACAGGGCCTATCTAGTCTATCCTTCCATAATAACTACAACAGTCCCCTTTTTACCTTTAGAGAGCCTCTGTGTTTGTCTTATGCTTTTTTGAATTCAGTTACTGTCCTCATCTCTACCACTTCCACTGGGAGACTATTCCACGGATGCACTACTCTTTCCGTAAAGAAATATTTCCGCATATCACTCCTGAATCTATCTCCCTTCACCCTCATCCCATGTCCCCTCATAGCAGAACTTGTTTTCAATTGAAAGAGGCTATCTCCCTGAACATTTATGCCACGGAGGTATTTAAACATCTCAATCATATCACCTCTATCCCGCCTTACCTCTAAGGTGTACATATTAAGATCCTTCAGTCTGTCCTCATATGCTTTATAATGAAGACCACTAATCATTTTAGTAGCCACCCTCTGCACCAACTCCATCCTGTTCACATCCTTTTGAAGGTGCGGTCTCCAGAATTGCACACTATACTCCAAATGAGGTCACACCAAAGACTTATACAGAGGCATTATCACCTCCTTTTTTCTGCTAGCCATTACTCTCCGTATGCACCCAAGCATCCTTCTAGCTTTTGCCGTCGCCTTTTCTACCCGTTTAGCTACTTTAAGATCATCAGACACAACCACGCCTAGGTCCCGCTCTTCTTTAGTGGACAAAAGTACTTCACCACCTATACTATATTGCTCCCTTGCATTGCTGCAGCCCAAATGCATGACCTTACATTTTTTAACATTAAATTCCAGCTGCCAAATTCTAGACCATTCTTCAAGCTTAGCTAGATCCCTCCTCATGTTATCTATACCTTCCTGGGTGTCTACTCTATTGCAGATTTTGGTATCATCCGCAAAGAGGCAAACCTTACCTGAAAGCCCTTCCGCTATATCACTAACAAAGATGTTAAAAAGAATCGGACCAAGGACAGATCCCTGGGGCACACCACTGTTAACATCCTTCTCCTCAGAGTGAGCTCCATTTACTTGTACTCTTTGTCGCCTCCCACCCAAACAATTTCTAACCCAAGCAGTAACTTTAGGGTCCATCCCTAGGGTGCTCAGTTTGTTTATAAGTCGCCTGTGAGGAACAGTGTCAAAGGCTTTACTGAAATCTAAATACACCACATCTAGGGCTCCCCCTCGGTCCAACTCCCTGGTCACCCAGTCAAAGAAATCAATCAGATTTGTCTGACAAGTCCTGCCTCTGGTGAATCCATGCTGCCTCGGATCCTGTAATCCACTGGACTCTAGAAACCTCACTATTTTCTCTTTCAGCAGCGTTTCCAATAATTTACTCACCACCGAAGTTAAACTAACCGGCCTGTAGTTTTCAACCACATCCTTACTTCCGCTTTTGTGTAAAGGCACCACATGAGCCTCTCTCCAGTCCTTTGGCACCACTCCCGACTCCAACGGGGCATTGAAAAGGTCAGTCAGTGGAGCTGCTAGAACGTCCCCAAGTTCCCTCAGTATTCTCGGGTGTATCCCATCCGGTCCCATCGCTTTGTCTACTTTAAGTTGAGATAGTTTCTCACGAACACAGTCTTTTGAAAATTGTTCAAGATGTCCTTTGCTTCTGTTCCTATTTGTGGGTGTTTTCTGAGGTCCTGCTCCTGGTTCTTCATCTGTGAACACAGAACAAAAATATTTGTTAAGCAATTCCGCTTTATACTTATCAGCTTCTACATATTCCTCCCCTGCACCCTTGAGTCTGACAATATCACTCTTGCCCTTCCTCTTCTCACTAATATATCTGAAAAATGTCTTATCAACCCATTTTATTGCATTGGCTATTTCCTCCTCCTTTTGAATCTTTGCCTTCTTGACTACTTTGCTAGCTTCTCTAAGTTTTTCCAAATACAGATGCCTGTCTTCCTCTCTCTGTCATCTCTTGTATTTCATGAAGGCCTCCCTCTTTTTCTTCACTTTTTCAGCTACTTCTTTCGAAAACCATAGCGGTCTCCTTTTCCTTTTACCTTTATTTACCATTTTAACAAAAAGGTTGGTTGCTCTTAAAATATCCCCTTTCAGTTTTTCCCACTGTTTTTCTACATCCCTCAGCTGTTCCCATCCAACTAACGACTCCCTGAGTTATTGGCCCATCTTCGCAAAGTTAGTCTTCCTAAAGTCTAAGATCTTCACCTTTGAATGGATTCTAACAGCCCTAGTCCTAATACTGAACCACACCATCTGGTGATCATTGGATGCAAAATGATCTCCCACTACAACATCAGAAACACTTTCACCATTGGTAAGCACCAAGTCCAGTATGGCCCCTTCACGTGTGGGGTCTGTTACCAATTGCCTGAATAGTTCTCCCTGTAGAGAATCCAGGATCTCCTTACTTCTAAATGATACTGCAGCAGGAATGTACCAATCAACATCTGGCATATTGAAATCTCTTATCAGTAGCACTTCCCCTTTCCTAGCAATGCTGCGCATGTCTTCAATTAACTCTCTGTCCACCTCTTCCTCTTGTGAGGGAGGTCTGTATATCATACCAATGTAAATAGATTTCTCTTTCCCTCTTTCTAGTTTAACCCACAATGCCTCCTCTCTCCCTTTTAAGCCCTGTAATTCCAAAGCTTTAATAGTAGTTTTTACATATAGTGCCACTCCTCCTCCCCTACTTCCTACCCTGTCCTTTCTGAATAAGATATAGCCAGTTATAGTTACATTCCCAATCATGGTTTTCTGTGAACCATGTTTCTTTAACTGCCACTAAATCCAAGTCAGCCACTCCCACCAAAGCTTCAACATCAGGGATCTTATTTCCCATGCTATGGGCATTTATACACACTGATTTCCATATGTTACCCCTGTTACCCATTTCCATAAAGTTATTTAATGTATCACTTACCTGGGGGCTTTCACTTACCTGGGGGCTTTCTTCACCCATCCCCAATGAATCTAGTTTAAAGCCCTCTTCAGTAGATTAGCCAATCTACTACTGAAGACACGTTGACCTTTCTTGGACAGATGGATGGAATCTCTGCTCTGTAACCCTTGGGACAGCATCCCATGGTCTAGGAAACCAAAATGCTCTCAATGACACCATCCACGCAGCCATGCATTCATCTCCAGGATGGAGCCTCTCTGCCTTGGCCTTTACCCTCAACAGGGAGGATTGAAGAGAACACCATCTGTGTACCTAACTGCTTCACCCTCTGTCCCAGAGCCATGAAGTCACTTTTGATACGTTCCGAGGTATACCTGGCAGTATCATTTGTTCCAACATGGATTAGCAACATTGGGTAATAGTCAGTGGGCTTGATGAGTCTCGGAAAACTCTCCATAACATCTTGGATTTTGGCACCAGGCAGACAGCATACCTCTCTGGATATCAAGTCTGGTCGGCAGATGGACGCTTCAGTACCCCTCAGAAGAGAGTCTCCAACCACCACTACCCTTCGTTTCCTTGTGGTCACTGATTCTGCAACTTTGGGGTACTTGAGCTCTGGTTCTTCCCTTTCCAGGGATGCTTTCACCTCCTCCACTTCCAGGGCTGCATAATGGTTCTTCAATTCAAGGGCTGGAGAAGTTGGATTTTGCAGGCCCTGGTGACTTGTGTCCAACCATCAACATTCTGTTGGCACCCATCTTCTCCTCTGCTGGAGAGCTTGGTCGCTGCAAGAAGCATCTCATCAATGTACTTCTCACTGTCTTGAATGCTCCTCAGCCTCGCCACCTCCTCTCTGAGTTCCTCCACTTGTTTCCTCAGAACTTCAGCATGCAGGCACCCTGCACATGGAACCGGTCCTTCAACTGGCATTAGGACCTCTGTCTGGACCGAGGCAGAAACTGTAATGGGGGCAACAGCTTTAGCGATACGATTTTTCCCAGCCATTGTTCTGTTCATGGAGCTTAGGTATCTGTTAAAGCAAAAGAGAGAGATCTACCAAGTACCAGCCGGTTTCCCAGCTGTCCGTTCAGAGAAAAAGCAGTTAAATCTCCTTAATTATATTCAAAATGTGCTGGTCCAATTCTCTGTGCTTTGTCAAATGGGGAGGTGCCCTATAAAGCAAGACTACTCACTAGGGGTGGGTGGGAGTCGAGGTGGGTAGGTAGGGAAGGAACTAACACCTGATTAGGTGTTAGCAGTTTCCAAAGCTGAGGAGGTTACTGGAGTTAAGAACATAAGAACATAAGACATGCCATACTGGGTCAGACCGAGGTCCATCGAGCCCAGTATCCTGTTTCCAACAGTGGCCAATCTAGGTCATACGTACCTAGCAATATCCCCAAAAGACACAGGTTCCTCAATGCTTGTACTGGGTCAAGCATTGATATCCTGGGTCCCTTTTTAATAGTGGTTTATGGACCTTTCCTCCAGGAACTTGTCCAAACCTTTTTTAAACCCAGCTATACTAACAGCCCTTACCACATCCTCCGGTAACAGATTCCAGAGTTTGATTACACGTTGAGTGAAAAAATATTTTCTCTTATTTGTCTTAAATAGTTTACCCTGTAGCTTCATTACATGTCCCCTAGTCTTTCTATATTCTGATAGCGTAAACAATTGATCCACGTTTATCTGTTCCACTCCATTCATTAATTTATAGACCTCTATCATATCTCCCCTCAGCCGTCTCTTTTCCAGGCTAAAGAGCCCTAACCTTTTTAGCCTCTCTTCATAGGAGTAGCCTTCCATCCCCTTCACCAATTTGGTGGCTCTTCTCTGTACTTTTTCTAATAACGCTATGTCCTTTTTAAGATACGGTGACCAGAATTGCACACAATATTCAAGGTGCGGTCGTACCATGGAGCGATACAGAGGCATTATAATATCCTTTGTTTTATTCTCCATCCCTTTCCTTATGATACCTAGCATTCTGTTTGCTTTCTTGGCCACCGCTGCACACTGGGCGGAGGGTTTTAACATGTTATCCACGATGACTCCTAAATCTTTTTCCTGGGTGGTGGCTTCTAATGTGGAGCCTTGCATCGAGTAACTATAGTGTGGGTTGTTCTTTCCTAGGTGCATAACTTTGCACTTGTCCACATTCAATTTCATCTGCCATTTGGATGCCCAGTCTTCCAATTTATCCAGGTCCTCCTGCAGTTTTCCACTATCCTCTTGGGTTTTAACAGCTTTAAACAGTTTTGTGTCATCTGCAAATTTGATAACCTCACTCGTTATTCCCTTTTCCAGGTCATTTATGAATATGTCAAAAAGCAGCGGACCCAGTACAGATCCCTGGGGTACTCCACTATTCACCTTTTTCCATTGGGAATATTGGCCATTTAGCCCTACCCTCTGCTTTCTATCTTTTAACCAGTTCCCGATCCACAATAGTACACTGCCTCCTATCCCATGACTTTTTAGCTTTGCCAAAAGTCTCTGATGGGGGACCTTGTCAAAAGCTTTCTGAAAATCCAGATACACTATATCAACCGACTCACCTTTGTCTACCTGTTTATGCACACCTTCAAAAAAACATATCAGATTAGTAAGACAAGATCTTCCTTGTCTAAAGCCATGTTGGCTGTCTCCCATTAGGCCATGACTATCTACATGCTGTGTAATTTTGTTCTTTATGATGGTTTCTACCATTTTCCCTGGTACTGACGTCAGGCTCACCGGTCTGTAATTTCCCGGGTCATCCCTGGAACCCTTTTTAAAAATTGGTGTTACGTTGGCGACCCTCCAATCTTCAGGTATTACAGATGATTTTAATGAAAGTTCACAGATTACCAATAGCAGGTCTGCAATCTCATATTTCAGTTCTTTCAACACTCTAGGATGTATACCATCCAGTCCAGGTGATTTGCTACTATTCAGTTTATCAAATAGTTGTAATATATCTTCCCGGTGTAGCGATATTTCTCTCAATTCCTCTGCAGTATCACCTTTAAATACCACTTCAGTCTTGGGTAACATCCCTACATCTTCCTCAGTAAAGACCGAAGCAAAGAATTCATTCAGTCTCTCCGCTATAGCCTTGTCTCCTTTTACTGCCCCTTTTACCCCTCTATCATCTAACGGTCCAATTGACTCTCTCACAGGCCTTTTGCTACGAATATACTTGAAAAAGTCTTTATTTCGTGTTTTTGCTTCCGCAGCAAGTTTCTTTTCAAATTCCCGCTTTGCCTGCCTTATCAATGCTTTGCATTTAACTTGCCAGTGCTTGTGCTGTTTCCAGTTTTCATCATTTGGCTCTTTTTTCCATTTCCTGAAGGTTGCTTTTTTGGCAGCAACAGCCTCTCTGACCTCACCTTTAAACCATGCTGGCAGTTTTTTGGACTTTCTCCCACTCTTCTTAATGCGTGGAATACAGCTGGTCTGGGCTTCGAGGACAGTAGTTTTAAATAACGCCCAAGCTTGCTGTAAGTCTTTAACCTTTGGAACCGCTCCTTTTAGTTTTTTCCTAACTATATTCCTCATTCTATCATAGTCTCCCTTTTGAAAGTTAAAAGCTAGTACTGTGGATTCCTTTACTATTTGTTCTCCAATAATTAAATCAAACATGATCATATTATGATCACTATTGCCAAGTGGTCCCAACACCCTTATTTCTTGCACCAGATCTGGCGTTCCACTAAGGACTAGGTCCAGTATGGCTTCCCCTCTGGTCGGTTCATGAACCAGCTGCTCCAAGAAGCAGTCATTTATTCCATCTAGAAACTTTATCTCTTTAGTTTGTCCTGCCGTGACACTGACCCAATCGATACCGGGGTAATTGAAATCACCCATTATTACTACTCTGTTGTGACTTTTGTTAGCTTCTGTGATTTCTTTGAGCATTTCATCATCCATTTGTTCATTCTGGCCAGGCGGTCGATAGTATACTCCCACTGCCATCACCTTCCCCTTCATAAGTGGAATTTCAATCCATAGAGATTCTACAGCAAATTTTGTTCCCTGCAAAACTTTAATCCTTTCTGAGTCAATGCCCTCTCTAACATAGAGCGCAACCCCTCCACCAATTTGATCAGCTCTATCATTACGATATAGTTTGTATCCAGGTATCACAGTGTCCCACTGGTTATCCTCCTTCCACCATGTCTCTGAGAGTGCAATCATATCTAACCTCTCATTTAGTGCCATATATTCTAACTCTCCCATCTTATTGTTTAGACTTCTAGCATTGGCATACAAGCATTTTAGAGACTGTATTTTATTCATATTAATCTGGCTATTGGTAGGCATGGGTAATTTGGAATCTTTATTCTCTGTCTGCTCCTTACTCAAGGGCATTTCGGCTACTATACTCCCTTTTGGAACCTCACTGCTTTTGGTAGTATCCTTCAAGGATACCTTCGTCCGAACCATGTGCTCCTGGGTGACTGTCGGCTTTCCCCTAATTTCTAGTTTAAAAGCTTCTCTATCTCCTTTTTAAAGGTTAATGCCAGCAGTCTGGTCCCATCCTGATTAAGGTGAAGCCCATCCCTTCGGAAGAGCCCCCCCTTTCCCCAGAATGTTTCCCAGTTCCTAACAAATCCAAAACCCTCATCCTTGCACCATTGTCTCATCCACGCATTGAGACTCCGGAGCTCTGCCTGTCTTTTGGGTCCTGCACGTGGAACAGGAAGCATTTCGGAGAACGCTATCCTGGAAGTTCTGGATTTCAACTTCCTACCTAAAAGCTTAAATTTAGCCTCCAGAACTTCCCTACCACATTTTCCTATGTCATTGGTACCAACATGTACCAAGACAGCAGACTCCTCCCCAGCACTATCTACGATCCTATCTAGGCGGTGCGTGAGGTCCGCTACCTTCGCACCAGGCAGGCATGTTACCAGGCGATCCTCACGTCCACCAGCTACCCAGCTATCTACATTCCTAATGATTGAATCACCAACTATAACAGCTGTCCTGACCCTCCTCTCATGGGCACGTGGCCCTGGAGAAACGTCCTCGGTGCAAGAGGGTTTTACATCACCTGGAGGACAGGTCCTAGTTACAGGATCACTTCCTGCCACACCAGGGTGATGCTCTCCTGTCACGTGACCTCTCTCCTCCATGGCAACAGGGATACTGCCAGACTGGAGGTGGGACTTCAGGACTATATCCCTGTAGGTCACGTCCATGTACATCTCTGTCTTTCTTATGTCTTCCAGGTCTGCTACTCTAGCCTCTAGAGAACGGACTCGCTCCCTGAGAGCAAAGAGTTCTTTGCACTTAGTGCATACGTAAGACCTCTCACCAACTGGGAGAAAATCATACATGCGACACTCAATGCAAAAGACCGGAGAACCCCCATCTCGTTGCTGGACTTCTGTCTGCATCTTAGTTTAAAGCTTGTGTTTAGGTCTTTTAAATTCTGTATATACTAAGGATTGGTGTAGATGCTTATACCAATAAAAGTGTATCTAATACCCCTAATACACCTTGTATACCTGAAGCTTAATTAATTAAGCTCAGATCCTCCATGTATGACTGATTTGGATAACGAGCTGCACCTGAGAGCAGCCCCTTTCCTCTAAGATGTGCAAGTACCTATACAAGTCCTACTAAAGAGGGCAGTTACAAGGTACCCTGTCCTGAACCCTCAGCAGGGGGGAGGGGGTACCACATAAAGCCCAGTTAGTTGAGAGAGGCAAGGTAAGTTACAGCTGAGAAGGGTAAGAGAAAGTTTAAAAGGTAAACCTCTACAGCAATGGAGTGGGTAAGGAACCCAACTATGGACAGATAGAGAGCTATGTGGAGACAAACAGATGCACAGTTATTTGGAAACAAGACTCACAGTTATGCAGCAACTCAGTAAAAAATCACCTTTGGGAGAGCTCTGGAAGCACCCCTCTTCTTAGAGAACACCAAGGCAACCACCTGTGCTCAAGGAAAGTCCCACTAAAGCACCAAAATGAAAGTAACCTTGCTTTAAAAATTTACAAAACACCCTTTTAAGAGCTCCCAGTCAGAGAGCTAACAATTTAATATAATAAAACAAACCCTTAAATCCTTACTGTTGGTTGATCTGGAGAGCTCCTGTAGGAAAGCCCTCAGATAAGATAAGATAAGAACATAAGATATGCCATACTGGGTCAGACCAAAGCCCATCAAGCCTAGTATCCTGTTTCCAACAGTGGCCAATCTAGGTCATAAGTACTTAGCAGTTTCCCCAAAAGACACAGGTTCCACAATGACTATATTGAGTCAGGCAGTGGATATCCTGGGTCCCCTTTAGTAATGGCTTATGGACCTTTCCTCCAGGAACGTGTCCAAACCTTTTCTAAACCCGGCTACACTAACAGCTTTTACTACATCCTTGTTAGCAAATTCCAAAGTTTGATTACACGTTGAGTGAAAAGATATTTTCTCTTATTAGTCATAAATAGGCTACCTTATAGCTTCATTGCATGCCCCCTAGTCTTTCTATATTTTGATGGCGTAAACAATTGATCTACGTTTACCCGTTCCACTCATTAATTTATAGACCCCTATCATATCTCCCCTCAGCCGTCTCTTTTCCAGGTTGAAGAGCCCTAATCTTTTTAGCTTCTCTTCATAGGGGTATCCTTCCATTCCATTTACTATTTTGGTGGCTCTTCTCTGTATCTTTTCTAACTGCACACAGTATTCAAGGTGCGGTCATTATAATATCCTTTGTTTTATTCTCCATCCCTTTCCTTATAATACCTAGCATTCTATTTGCTCTCTTGGCCACAGCTGCACACTGGGTGGAGGGTTTTAAGATGTTATCCACAATGACGCCTAAATCTTTTTCCTGGGTGGTGGTTCCTAATGTGGAACCTTACATTGTGTAACCATAGATCTCCAGGAACAAGCAGGAATGTAGTCTTCACATATGGGTATCGTCAGTACCGACGGAGCCTGCGCGGGAACGCTCCCCAGTGTCCAATAGGAATGCTTTTGGGAGCATTCCTCAGCACATGCGCGCTGCCTTCTCGCCTTTCCAACTGTCCCTCTTCAGTTCTTCATTTTCCGCGGAGCCGACAGGTCACATAACCTGTCACCACAGAATATTTCTTATTTAAACTTGTTTTTCTTGTGGTCGCACCTGCCTCCACTCGACGCCTACCAGTACCGCCGGTACTCTTTTCTTCTTCTTTTCAAAAAAAAATATATATAGGTGCCATTTTGGGCATTAGGCCCCATTTTCCTGAAAAATGGAAAAACCAGCTAGTGGTTTTAAAAAATGTACTAAGTGTGGCGGTACCATTTCCGTTACCGACATCCATGACTGGTGTCTCAAATGTTTAGGCCCTGACCATTCTCCATCGGAGTGTTCCTCTTGTATGGGGATGACTAAAAGAGGAAGACAGAACCGGGCTGCAAAGTTCGGTACCCTCTTTTCTTCAGATGCGATGTCCATTGCGTCAACGTCTTCCAGAGCCTCGTCTTCCTCCCATGGATCTCAGGTAACTAAACATAAGAGCCAGTCCTCAAAGGGTAGATCTCCTTCCAAGCATCGAGAAGCCATTGGCATTGCCCTTGAGGAAACTATACCGGAAAAACAGCCCCGGCGGGAGGCTTTGGCCTCCAAAGCACTAACAGGGCTCCAGGATGTTCTTGAGGCCTCAACCTCAGCAGAACTACTGGTGCCATACTCAGGGGTTCCGGCCGCTTCTACTGGTACCGACACCCAGGCATCGGCAGCGTTGATAGACCAGAGATTCCTCGCTATCGAATGCAGTCTTGCAGCTCTCCTTACAGCTGCAGTACTGTTGACACCGCTAAAGACGGTTCAACGGGCACCGGTAGCAATACCGGTACCAGCACCGACGGTACCGGCCCCAGTGGGAATTCTGCCCATGCCGACTTTTTCGGGCATCGACAGATTGGTACCGGACCAACTCGGTGCCAACTTGGATCGATACCGATACCATGCTTTGCATGAACATCGGGATCAGAGATGCTTCAAATCTTCCGATTCCGATGACTCGGATAACTCGGTCGGTACCAGAGTACTTCTTCCGGAAGACTCCTCTTCTCCTCAACGCAGAATGTCTCCTCCGGAGGACATGTCTTTCCAGGATTTTATTCGTGATGTGGCCCGAGGCCTATCAATCACGGTAGCTCCTGAAAAAGAACCTAGAGCAAAGGAATTGGAAATACTCCAATACCCTAAGGCTCCCAAAGAGGTAGCTACCCTGCCCATTCATGAAATTCTTCATGATTTGATGCTCAGGATGTGGGAAACACCTCTGACCTCATCTCCTCATTCTAGGAAACTCGATACCATGTACCATGTATCGAGTTCCACCATGTCCTGGTTTTCAAAAGACTCAGCTGCTACACCATTCAATGGCAGTGGAATTAGCCATGCGTAGAATGAAAAGTGCAAAAAGACATGCATCCAATCCTCCAGGTCATGAATGCAGGACCCTTGACACCATTCGGTGTCGAACATTTCAGGCTTCCACGTTTTCAGCTAGGATCAGCTCATATATTTTATATATGGGAATGTTCCTCAAAGAAGTCACAGGAGATTTGGAGCTTTTGAGCCCCCTTCTCCCTGATGACAAATGACAAGACTTCCTTACTCTTGTCAAGCATGCCCAAGACGTTTCCAAGTTTGTAAATTGTGCAGCCTTTGACTGCTTTGAATGCATCAGCAGAACTTCTGCTATTGCCATTAGTGCATGTCGGATTGCCTGGCTTCAGGCATCAGACTTGGAGACTTGGGTACAGGACAAATTAGGAAACATCCCTTGCACAGGAGAAAACCTCTTTGGCAAGAATTGGCAGGAAAAGGCTAATGAGATAGATACTGACAATCTCACTTTAGACAGATTGTCAAAATCTACAGCCACTCCAGCCAAAAAGAAACCCTATAAAAAACCCTTTTTCAGCAAAAAGAGGAAGTTTTATCCATCCTATACCCAGCAAGGGCAAGCTCAGGGTCAAGTTGCCCAAAAAAGACAACAGCAACAATCCAGACAACAAAAGAAGCCAAAAGGCCCGAGAGCTCAACCAGCTCCACAGGCTCAGCCCCCTCAAGGGCTTTGACTCCTTCCTAGAGAGCTTAGTTTTCCTGCCACTGAAGGGTCCAGAACCCCTAAACATTCCAGGCAGGTTGTGTCATTTTGTCAACAGATGGCACCAAATAACAGCAGAAAATTGGACTCTGTCCATTTTAGGGGAGGGGTACAAGCTTCATTTTCACAGCATGTCCCCCTCCTACAATCGTAAGACTGTTCAATTCCCAAACCTCTCCAGACAGTCTACTGGATCAAGAGGTCTCAACACTCCTTGCTCAGAAAGCAATAGAGGAAGTGCCCATTCCCCAACAGGGTACAGGGTTCTACTCCCCCTATTTTCTTATTCCAAAGAAAACAGGAGGACACAGACCCATTCTAGACCTCAGAGAATTGAACAAATATCTGTTCCGAGAAAAGTTCAAAATGATTTCTCTGGGAACTCTTCTGCCATACCTTCAAAGTCAGGATTGGCTTTGCTCTCTAGATCTAAAGGATGCATATACTCATATTCTGATCCATCCAGATCACAGGAAATTCTTACGATTCCTTTTCAAGGGAAAACACCTCCAATTACAGGGTTCTTCCTTTTGGTCTGGTTTCAGCACCAAGAGTATTCATGAAATGCATGGCAGTAGGAGCTGCATTCCTGCGAACCCTAGGGATATTCGTCTTCCCTTACTTGGACGACTGGCTCATTCAAGCCCCCACGATTCCAGAAGCCAGCTCTGCACTGTCTCGCACAATGCGAATTCTCCAATACTTGGGATTGGTCATAAACTTCCCAAAATCCCAACTTGTTCCTTCTTAGACCCTGGAGTTCATAGGAGCTTGTTTAGATACCAGACAGTCAAGGGCTTTCCTCCCACAGCCCTGCTGTCTTCGCATAATGCAACTAGCTTCTCAAGCAGCAGGAAAGTCCTCCCTAACTGCTCGAGAACTGCTGCAATTACTGGGACATATGGCATCCACAGTTCATGTAGTTCCCTATGCTCACCTCCACATGCGAGAAGCCCAGTGGACACTATCCACACAGTGGACACAGGCCACAGGACGTCTGTCGGACAAGATATCAAGCTCACAACGACTGATCTTGTCCCTACAATGGTGGCAATCACTGGAGAATCTTTTAGTGGGGTCTCCTTTCCAACAACCCCCATTCCAAGCCACCCTAACAACAGATGCATCACAGGTGGGATGGGGAGCACACCTGCACCATCTCTCCACCCATGGTACCTGGAGTCCACAGGAGGCTTGTTTTCACATAAACCTCTAGAACTCAGAGCAATCTATCTAGCTCTTCGAGTATTCCATGCCCAGCTCAGCTACAAGACAGTCCTAGTCCAAACCGACAATCAAGTAGCCATGTTCTACGTGAAAAAGCAGGGAGAAACAAGTTCTCTGCCGTTATGCAACGAAGCTTTACGACTATGGGCCCTCGCCAGAGAGCATGAAATTCACATTCTCGTGGTATATCTTCCAGGCATTCAAAACCTCTCTCAAGCTGCACCTCTGGAGTTAGGGTGTGCTCCAGACCTTCTCTCCCAAGAGAGCGGGATGCTATGGCACCCGAATCCCCAGTCCCTGCATCCCAGGGCCTGGTTGCTGAAAGCCTAGACCTGCAGGATCTTAACCTTTCCCAACAAGTAAAGGATGTCCTTCAGGCTTCCAGAAAACCTTCCACAAGACGTTCTTATGCCTTCAAGTGGAAACGTTTTACTATATGGTGGTCTCAAAAGGGATCAAACCCCCTTGTGATACCTTTGGAATCGGTACTAGAGTACCTTCTTCATTTATCAAATTCTGGTCTAAAGACAAATTCAGTAAGAGTCCATCTTAGTGCAATTGCAGCTTCCTATAAGCCTCTAAATGGACAACCAATTTCCTCTCATCCACTCATAGCAAGATTTATGAGAGGTCTTCTATTAACAAAGCCTCCCATCAGGCCACCACTGGTGGCATGGGATTTAAATCCAGTTCTCGGACAGCTCATGAAACCGCCCTTTGAACCTTTAGCCACTACAACCCTAAAGTTTTTATCCTGGAAGGTCATCTTCCTAATTGCAAGCACCTCCGCACGTCGCATTAGTGAACTGCAAGCTTTAGTGGCTGATCCCCCTTATACAAGGTTTCACCATGATAAGGTTGTTCTCAGAACTCATCCACATTTTATGCCAAAGGTGGTTTCGCCTTTCATTTAAATCAATTGATTTACCTTCCTGTATTCTTTCCGAGGCCTCATGCCTCTAATGCAGAAAGCAACCTTCATACCTTGGACTGTAAAAGAGCCTTGGCTTTTTACCTACAAAGAACACAGCATCATAGAAAGTCTTCTCAACTTTTTGTTGCTTTTGATTCTAGTCATTTGGGACTTCCAGTCTCCAAAAGAACTCTATCTAAATGGATTGCACAATGCATATCCTTTACTTATGAGAGTAAGAGTCTTCCTCTTCAAGGCCATGTCACAGCACATAATGTGAGAGCCATGGCAGCCTCTATGGCTAACCTTCACTCTGTGTCTATCGATGACATCTGTCGAGCAGCCACCTGGGCTTCGGTGCACACCCTCATAGCCCACTACTGCCTAGATAAAGCCTCCCGTTGGGATGCCTTCTCTGGCCAGGCTGTTCTTCAACATCTCTTTCAGACTTAATTCAACTCCTACCCACCAACCCAGGTAGGATGCCAGAGATCCATGGGAGGAAGCATGGCCCACCTCACTATAGGTGGCAGCTTCCTGGGGCCATCTCCCCAGCATCTTCAGCTGAGACTCCCCATATGTATGTTCCTGGAGTGGGCAGCTTTTATTACCCTGGTATTGACTGGGTCAGTGTCACGGCAGGACATGCTAGGGAGATAAAGTTCCTAGATGACATAAATGACTGCTTCTTGGAGCAGCTGCTTCATGAACCAGCCAGAGGGGAAGCCATATTAGACCTAGTCCTTAGTGGAACACCAGATCTAGTGCAAGAGATAAGGGTGTTGGGGCCACTTGGCAATAGTGATCATAGCATGATCGCCTTTGATTTAATTAGTGGAGGAGGGATAGTAAGGAAATCCACAGTACTACCTTTTAACTTTCGAAAGGGAGACTAGGATAAAATGAGGAAAATAGTTAAGAAAAAACTAAAAGGAGCAGTTGCAAAGGTTAAAGACTTACATTAAGCTTGGGTGTTTTTGAAAAATACTATCTTGGAATCCCAGACCAGCTGTATTCCACGCTTTAAGAAAAGTGGAAGGAAGTCCAAAAAACTGACAGCATGGTTTAAAGGTGAGGTCAGAGAGGCTGTTGTTGCTAAAAAAGCATCTTTCAGGAAATGGAAAAAAGAGCCAAACGACGAAACCTGGAAACAGCACAAGCACTGGCAAGTCAAATGCAAGGCATTGATAAAGCAGGCAAAGGGAAAATTTGAGAAGAAGCTTGCTGTGGAAACAAAAACGCAAAATAAAGATTTTTTCAAGTACATTCGTAGCAAAAAACCTGTGAGAGAGTCAGTTTGTCCATTAGATGATAGAGGAGTTAAAGGGGCACTAAGAGACGACAAGGCGATAGCGGAGAGACTGAATGAATTCTTTGCTTCGGTCTTTACTGAGGAAGATACAGGCATGTTACCCATGACTGAAGTGGTATTTAAAGGTGTGGAAGAATTGAAGGAAATATCGATACATCGGGAAGATGTATTACAACTATTAGATAAACTGAAGAGTAGCAAATCACCTGGGCCAGATGGTATACATCCAAGGGTGTTGAAAGAACTGAAATATGAGATTGCAGACCTGCTATTAGTAATCTGTGAACTATCATTAAAATCATCTCTAATACCTGAAGATTGGAGGATCGCCAATGTAACACCAATTTTTAAAAAGGGTTCCAGGGGTGATCCGGGAAACTACGGACCGATGAGCCTCACGTCAGTACCGGGAAAAATGGTAGAAATCATCATAAAGAATAAAATTACTCAGCATGTAGATAGTCATGGCCTAATGGGAGACAGTCAACATGGCTTTAGACAAGGAAGATCTTGTCTTACTAATCTGTTATGTTTTTTTGAAAGTGTGAATAAACAGGTGGACAAAGGTGAGTCGGTTGATATAGTGTATCTGGACTTTCAGAAAGCCTTTGACAAGGTCCCTCATCAGAGACCTTTGGCAAAACTAAAAAGTCATGGGATAGGAGGCAGTGTACTACTGTGGATCAAGAATTGGTTAAAAGATAGAAAGCAGAGGGTTGGGCTCAATGGCCAGTTTTCCCAATGGAGAAAGGTGAATAGTGGTGTACCCTAGGGATCTGTGCTGGGTCCGCTGCTTTTTGACATATTCATAAATGACCTGGAAAGTGGAATAACGAGTGAGGTTATCAAATTTGCAGATGACACAAAACTATTTAAAGTTGTTAAAACCTAAGAGGATTGTGGAAAATTGCAAGAGGATCTTGATAAATTGGAAGACTGGGCATCAAAATGGCAGATGAAATTTAATGTGGACAACTGCAAAGTTATGCACCTAGGAAAGAACAACCCAAACTATGGTTACACTTTGCAAGGTTCCACATTAGGAACCACCACCCAGGAAAAAGATTTAGGCGTCATTGAGGATAACATGTTAAAACCGTCGGCCCAGTGTGCAGCGGCAGCCAAGAGTGTAAATAGAATGCTAGGTATGATAAGGAAAGGAATGGAAAATAAAACAAAAGATATTATAACGCCTCTATACCGTTCCATGGTGAGACCGCACCTTGAATATTGTGTGCAATTCTGGTCCGCCGTATCTTAAAAAGGATATAGCGTTATTAGAAAAGGTTCAGAGAAGAGCCACCAAAATGGTAAAGGGGTGGAAGATTACTCCTATGAAGAAAGGCTAAAAGGTTAGGGCTTTTTAACCTGGAAAAGAGACGGCTGAGGGGAGGTATGATAGAAGTCTATAAATTAATGAACGGAGTGGAACAGGTAAATGTAGATCGATTGTTTACGTTATCAGAATATAGAAAGACTAGGGGACATGCAATGAAGCTACAAAGTAAACTATTTAAGACTAATAAAAGAAAATATTTTTTCACTCAACGTGTAATCAAACTCTGGAATTTGTTACCGGAGGATGTAGTAAAGGCTGTTAGTGTAGCTGGGTTTAAAAAAGGTTTGGACAAGTTCCTGGAGGAAAGGTCCATAAACCATTATTAAGAAGGAACCCAGGATATCAATGCTTGACCCAGTACAAGCATTGTGGAACCTGTTTCTCTTGGGGAAACTGCTAGGTACTGTGATGAAGCTGACACTACTGAAGCTATGGAGTTAGAAGAAAACTCCGTTTCTTTTAAAGAAACTGATTTACAGAGAATGCAGTTACCAAGAAGTGCAGCTAGAGGGAGTAAGCATGAGGCTGCAGAAGGTAGGCTGACACACCCAGGTTGTAATGATGCAATAGCTAATCAAACACACCTGAGTAGAGGGCCAGAAATCTCACTAGAGAAACGGCTTTATAAGCAGTGCTCGGTCAGGAGAATTGAGAGAGGAGCACTACTACAGAGAGGATCACCAATACAGAGAGGAGACCACAGGAGCAGAGAGGACCACAAATACAGAGAGCAACAGAAACCCCTGCTACTAAGGAGAGAGAAAGGGGAAAGCTCCAACTACGGAAGGAAAGGCAATTAAGCTTGCAGTCCTTACAAGGGAGGAACAACTTCCAGGAAGGACAAGCCCATGCTGAAAAGCTCTAGAAAGAAGTCTCCAGGGAAGACAGTGTAAGCAGGAGAGTGCCTGGTAGAGGGAATACCAGCAATGCACGTCTCAGAGAACAAAGGTACATTGACACCTCCTTTCCTGAATGTGTGCCAGGTCCTAGAAAGGCTTGTAAACCAGAGAGCCATAGATATGAGAAACAAAGCTGGGGAAAGCTTTGGAAACCTGTGCAGAAGGTCCTAGATAAAAGCCATATTAATTGTTTGCCAGACCAGGTCCAGCCAGGCTGGAAAGTCTTGAAGAGAACTACTGAAGTACAACCAGTTTTGCCTAGGGAAAGCTCAGGATTAGCAGACACCATATCTGATCAAGAGGATATGCAAACAGACCTTGTAGAACTAGAACCATTGCTACCTGAATAGCCTATGGACTGTACTCTCTATGTAGCTGAGAGTATAGAATCTCTCACAGAGTCATAGCATAAGACATGCTCTAACATGTCATTGCTTTGTTGAGCTGAAAAGAAGAAGTTTTTGTGTTTATTTAACCTGTTTATATTGAAAAATTCTGCTTGAATGGAAAAGACTGTGAAGCTCTTATAACAGTTTTGGACTTTGTTAATACTTTGGTAGAAACCCTGAATTAAGGTGAATTCTGTTGTCTTCTTGGAGAACCTTAGCACATCAAGGGAATAAAACCTTATATTTAACCCAGCACAAGGCTCACACAACTATTCTTTATAAAGAAGGGAACTACAAGGACCACAATGCACCTGGTCTAAGTTAGAGTTCCCGGCTTCAACAAACAATAAATGTCCACCCTGACCCTTCAGCACGCTGCCACCGGGAGGGGCTGTGACAGTACGTATGACCTAGATTGGCCACTGTTGGAAACAGCATACTGGGCTTGATGGACCTTGGTCTGACCTAGTATGGCATATCTTATGTGCCCTTTCATGTCGAGGTGCTGGTCTAGTGTGAAACCCAGGTAGCGTACTGTGGATTTACTTGGGAGCTCTGTGTCTTCTATTGTAGTGGGAGGGGAGAAGCTTTTGTTTCTTGTGATGAAAAGAACCTCTGTTTTGTTGAAGTTGATTCGGACGTTCTGTGCGTGGAGCCAGTCAGAGATTGCATCGAAGCATTTCACTAATGTTGAGAGGTCGGGTTGGTTGATGGTCAGTGGGGCGAGTAGCAGGTCATCATCTGCATAAATCAGGCTGGAGATGTTGAAGGAGTGGATGATTTCACATATTGACTGCATATATATGTTGAACAGGAGAGCAGAAAGTGAGGAGCCCTGGGGAACCCCTTGTCTTTGTTGAAAAGGCTCAGAGTTCTTGGATCCCACCCTTACGTACTGTCGTCTATCTGCTAGGTAGGACTTGCAGCTCCAGGCTAAGCCCTGGATTCCCTTCTCATGGAGGCGTGTCAGGAGCTGCTCATGATTGACTGAGTCAAACGCAGCGACGATGTCCAGGAAGATAAGCGCATACCCATTTCCAGTGTTATCTATCCCTCTGCTTAAGGTGTTGATTAGCGTGGTGAGTAGTGTCTCAACTCCATGCGATTCTCTGAAACCATGCTGACATGGATCTAGGGGGGCAGTGGTATCGATGTGCTGCTGAATCTGCCTTTGGACGACCTTCTCGATTATCTTAGCCAGCAGGGGGGGATACATAAGATCGGACGGTATGATTTGGCCTTCTGGGGGTTTAGCTTGTTGTTCTTTAGGAGGGGCCGTATGGAAGTCTATTTGAGGGTTGACGGGAAGGTTCCCATTGAGAAGGATAGGCCCATGATCCTGGCTAGGATTGGGCTGAGTTCTGTGCGCATCAGTCTTATCCATAATGCTGGACAGGGGTCATTTGGGGCAGTTGTAGTGTTGATGGCTGCAATGATGTCCTCGATGCTTCTCTCAGATGGTGGTGTGACTGTGGTGAGCGGCTTTAGATGGTATGGGTTATGGGTAGGTGTGGGTTTCGTGGCTGTGTCGACTTTCTCGGCCAGTAGGTAGTACGCGTATTCTTGAGGTTGTAGTAGGTTCGGTTGGGGGGGGGTGCTGGTTCTTTCGTTAAGGACTTCACTATGTTGAAGAGATCCCGCGGCTTGTTTAGGGATCGTTGCAGGAGTTCAGAGTGGTGTGCTTTCATTTTCTCTGAGATTGCTTCCCGGTGAAGTTTTAAGTGGGATGTGTATGCTGACTGGTCAACTGGGGATCTGGAGCATCGCCATTTTCTCTCTAGCTTCCTGAGGAGGAGTAGTGAAGTCCGCAGCTCTGTGGAGAACCAGCAAGCAGATTTCCTTCTTCTTGCTGGCCTGTCCGGATCAAGTGGTTTGTCCGAGGAAGGTAGCCGTGCAAACGAGCTCAGGCTATTATCCCACCTGGCTATCATTTCATCCAGGTTAGGTGCCGGCAGTTTGAGATTTGGAAGTACATTCTTGATGATCTCTTCTTTGTCAAAGAGCCTGATTCATCCTGTTTGCGCCAGTGGTGCCTCGCTTGCCCTGCTGGGTGAAGTGTGAGGCACCACCCTGATGAGCAGGGTCCGTCTATTACTTGTTTGTACAGTGCTGCATACGACTTGTAGCACTTTATAAATGCTCAGTAGTAGTGGTAGTGGTATAGCAAATGTTTGAATAAGATGAAGATGGGTAACTTTCCTACATCTTCTACAGTAAAGGTCTTGTCCCCTCTTAGTGCCCCTTTTACTTCTCAATCATCTAATAGTCCAACTGACACTCTCACAGGTTTTTTGCTATGAATTTTTTTGGAAATGTTTTCTTATTATGATTTTTGCTTCCACAGCAAATTTTTTTTCAAATGCTCTTTGCCTGCCTTATCAATGCCTTGCATCTAACTTGCCGGTTCTTAATGTTTCCAGCTTTCATCATTTGACTCCTTTTTTCCATTTCCTTTTTTGGCAACAACAGCCTCTCTGACCTCACTTTTAAATCATGCTGTCATATTTTTGGACTTCCTTCCACTTTTCTTAAAGCATGGAATACAGGTGGTCTGGGCTTCCAAGTTGGTATTTTTAAACAGCCCTGCTTGATGTAAATCGTTAACCTTTGTGGCTGCTCATTTTATTTTTTTTTTCTTATCATAGTCTTCCTTTTGAAAGATAAAAGGTAGTACTGTGGATTTCCTTACTGTCCTTCCTCTATTTATTAAATCAAACGCAATCATGCTATGATCGCTATTGCGAAGTAGCCCCAACACCCTTATCTCTTGCACTAGATCTGGTGTTCCACTAAGGACTAGGTCCAAAATGGCTTCTACTTTTGTCAGTTCATGAACCAGCTGCTCCAAGAAGCATTTATTTCATACATGTCCTGCTGAAATACTGACCCAGTCATTGAAATCACCCATTATTATTACTGTACTGTAACTTTTGTTAGCTTCTCTGATTTCTTTGAGCATTTCATCATCCATTTATTCATTCTGGCCAGGCGGTCGATAGTACATCCCCACTGCCATCGCCTTCCCCTTTTTACATGGAATTTCAATCCATAGAGATTCTACAATGTATTTTGTTTCTACAAATTTTTAATCCTGTGTGACTCAATGCCCTCTCTAACATAGAGTAGATCGAATTTGTGGAGCAGCTGCACTCTGTCATTGTGATATAGTTTGTACCCAGGTACCATAGTATCTTACTGATTGTCCTCCTTTCACCAGGTCTCTGAGAAACCATACATATTTAACTTCTCATTCAGTGCTATATATTCTAATTCTCCCATTTAATAATGGTACCTATTGCACCTAAATTCAAGGCAGTTTCTGCCACATATGTTAGCACTTTATGAAGGAGGTGCCTTCTTGTCCATATATGCACCTACCCATGGTGCCTTGGATTAAGATTATCCTCTTTGCAGGCAATTTTGTAAGAGGGGAGCATATGTTTAGGTGCCAAGTCTGAGCCTAGCTGAGGGTTATTTCGATCAACATGTAGGTGTTTGGCCTTTTATAAAATTCTAACCATCATGCATGTTCCCATGATGTTTGGCACATAATTTGCTGGTGGGCATGCACATGGGCAGAGTTTGGGTGGAGCACAGGTGGAGAGCACAATTAAGCTTGTAGATTATAAAATACTATAATTTATGCATGTTTTTAAAATATAGGTTCGGTCATTTATATTGGCTCTAAGGCTGCTCTAAATGTCTTTGCCTTTACTTAACTAGAGTCTCCCCTTTATAAAATTACCCTCCCCATATATGCATGTAATCATAAAATTAGTGCCAAGGGTAATTTTATAGCAGGTCACCTAGGTCAGGAAGCCAAATATTTATTTGACAGGTTTTTTTTATACTGCTTTATCATTTCAGTCAAAGCAGTTTACACTCTGACTTAAACTTGGTTATGTACATTAAACAGGGACATTGATAACTTGGATTTTTTCTTTGGCAATGGTTAAGTGACTTGCCCAAGGCTTGATAGTGGAAATTGAACCCTGCTCTCTTGGTTTCTAAGCCAGTCCTCTAACCACTGGGCTACTCCTCCATCCCTAGTAAGGTGTCATTTGTAAGCCTATTTTATAAAAACACTTAGTCGCGTATGTAGGGCTAGTGCAAGGTATTACACACCCTATCTGAACTTCCAGCCATAATTATCTTTCATGCTCCTAGGTCATCCTATGAGATTTTCAGAATTAAAATTCATCAATCATGATTATCTCATCACCCATCCGAAAACAATCCTGTAAAAATTGGACATTATACTATTTAATTTTCAAATTTTTTTTGTATGTATATTTGTAATGAGGGAAATTTCCAAAAGCAGTTTATCCATATAAATGATTATTTATCTTGGTAAATGAGCTGAAATTTACCCAGCATCCCTGTGAGTAAAAGTACATGCTGATCATTCTTTGGTTAGGATCTATTCTTTTGCTTTCACTGTAGCGGTTCTTTGTTGACCCCTAGAAGATTGCACCATAGCAACTGCCTGATTAGCTTGATGATCAAGCCTGCCCTATGCCTATGCATCTTTATAAAATACAAATGCAAAAGCACCTTGAGTTGAAACTTAAGTACATGCCTACATGTGTATTTTATAGCCGATGTTTGTACTTTGTGACTCCACCCAGGTTGTGTACATCTTTGCTTTCATAGCATGTACTTGCATGTGTTGGTAATTTTATTAGAAGAATTGTAAACATGTATACAGGCATATATGGGATAATTTTATAAAGGTTTTTCCTACATGTAAAGCCTGTTTTACATGCAGAAAAGGGCTTTTGTAAAATATTGCATATGGAAAACAATCACCTATTTTTCTACGAGGCATTTCCATAGAGGCAGGGCCAGTGCAAGGACTGGAGGTGCCTTAGGTGGGCCCTCCCCTCTGCTGCCCCTCACGCCCATTGCGGCAGCAGCAGCAGCAGCAGCAGCAATGGCCCTGAAACTGTGATGCAGAACTTACCTACATTCTCTGAGTCACGGTTTCTTTCTTGCACTATATGCCACTTTCGCCCCCTCTGACTCTGACTTATAGTTTTTCATAAACAAAAATTCTGCGCCAGAGGGGGTTGGAAATAGCAGATTGTGCAGGAGGGAAACTGTGATGCAGCCCAGCAGCAGAAGCAATGGCTGTGTCACAGTTTTGGAGCCATTACCTCCACTGCTGGCCCTGGAGAGATGTGGCAGCAGCAGCAGGCACCCCTGGAGGGCTAGAGCTCTAGGTGACTGCCTAGTTTGCCTAATGGTTGAGCCGGCCCTGGGCAGAGCAGAGGCAGAATTGTGATGTACATGTGTGTGTTATAAATTGTGTGTGTACATGCACACGTTTACATTAAATTCAGAGCAGTGTATGCAACCAGTACTTGCATGGTATTGAGGATGGCTCTGGCTGCCTAGTTTATAAAGTCACACAGGCACCTATATTGCCTTTTTGGATCTCTCACACAGGTGTCCCGTTATAAAATTAGGCCCAGTAAGTTAAAAACTATTGCTCTATGACCTGAATGTTTTTTTTTAACTTTTCTTACATTTTTTATTTATTAAAACTTCAAAATAATTTCATATACAAGATATCCTATATAGCCTTTGGTATTAGCAGCACATCTGCATAAGTGTTTTTGAGTACTGGCCACCACTGTTGAAGATATAAAAATAGCCCATGTGTGCAAGTACAGTATGTGTAATGACAAGAATATGTGTACTTGTATGCAACTTTGGTGCAGGCATGTTATAAAGCAGTGTTTGGCCTCAGAATGGGCAGAGTCACCATTTGCATAAGCAGTGGCCAATATTCAAATCATTTTAGCTAAAACTCGCTGAGCCTGCTATTCTGCAGGTTAGTGTCACTGAATATCCCCATAGTCAGTGTAAAAAAGCACCTAGGGCACTCTATGGGCAGAATGGGGGCCTGCTGTCTGGTTAGTGGTGATATTTAGCCGATATCACCACTAACTGAATAGCTTAACCAGTTAAAGTTAAGTCACCTCAATAGCTGTCTTAACTTTAACAGGTTTCCACAATCATGGCAAAGACCCTTCCTGTCTATCCGTGGGAGAAGAAGAGAAGCTGCAATCGTGGCAAAGACTCTCCCTGCGGGCAGACAGGAAGGATCTTTGCCATGATTGCGGGGAGCAGCTTCCCACAGGCATCTCATTCCCTGTGGGCAAAAGAAGAAGAGAAGATTCAATAGCAGCACAGACCTTTCCACTTCTGCCTGCAGGGATCTGATCTCCCATGGTCAGACAGGAAGGGTCCTTGCCATGATCACAGTCAGCAGGTAGCAGGCTTCCAATGGGCATCCCACTCCTGCAGGCAAAAGAAGAAGAGAAGCTGAGATCGTGGCAAAGACCCTTCCTGTTCTGCCCACAGGGAAGGTCTTTGCCACAATCGTGGCTTCTCTCTTTCTTCTGCCTGTGGGACAAGTGATCCCCTTTTTGGTTGCTCATATGACCCACCCCTTTCTGACACCTATGGTACAACCTTAAGCAAATGTATGGGGGAGGGGAGTAACCTGCACAGAGTGGCAGGTGCAACTCTAGCCACTTTGCTAGGCAGACTAAATGGACCATGTTGGTCTTTATCTGCCTTCATTTACTATGTTACTGTCAAAAAAACCTTCAACTATTAATTCCAGAGGATGAATTACTAAAAGAAATATTCCCTGTTCACCCAGTTCTAGCCATCTGGCAATCACAAAACTTGAAAAGAATAATCATGAGTAAGCTCCAAACAGAATCCCAAATAGAAGAAAATAGCACGAAACCATGAAAGACAGTAAGTGTTATGTTTACTAGGGTGACAGAAGTAGCGCGGGGCTAATGTGTGCTTTTTACTGCTGCAGGACCTAGAGGCCGCAGTAGAGATGTGCCACAACACTAGGCACATCGGTTGTGAATGTGTGGATATAATGCATGTGCACAGTGCCCTGCAATTGAAAACAAATGCATTATTAGGATGGCAGTGGGCTACAGAACCACTGAAGACATACCCCAACTGCCACCTCCAGGACAGTCGTAACAGGATAGTGCAGAATAGAAAGGGATGATCAGGAATAGGCAGAAATGCCTGCACAACTCAGAGCAATGGGGCGAAGTACAAAAGGGTGGGGCATGAAAATCAGGAAAGCAAACATGCAGAGAATCCATGCTGAGCCCCTAACTGGGGGAGATAAAGTGCAAATGTGGCATCTGACAATGCTGGGAGCCTGGTATGGGATCAGGCAGGGTGTCAGCAGTGTCCATCATGTGGATAGGGTATATGAACCCTCTCACCCTGAGGTGCCCAGGGTACCTGTTCACCTGGGTTACAGGGAACATAGCACAAGACCTCTGGTGTTGGAAGGAATAGCCTATCTCCAGGAACAAGCAGGAATGAGTCTTCACATATGGGTATCATCGGTACCGACGGAGCCTGCGCGGGAACGCTCCCCAGCGTCCAGTAAGAAAGCTTTTGGGAGCATCGCACAGCACCTGCTTGCTGCCTTTCCCAACCGCCTCTCTCCAGTTCTTCTTTTCCGCGGAGCCAGCAGGTCGTGTTCCTGTCACCGCAGAAGAAGTTCTTTATTTTTTTCTTTATTTTTCTGTGTCGCGTCTGCCTTCTTCGACGTCAGACTGGCACCGCCGGTCTTTTCTTTTCTTTCTTTAAAAAAAAAAAACACCTTTTCTTTCTTTAACTGTGCATTTTCTGTTTGGGCCTTAGGCCTGAACATTTTTCTCCTCATGGAGAAGCCCGCTTCCGGGTTCAAAAAGTGCACGAAATGTGGCGGTACTATTTCTGTCACTGACACCCATGATTGGTGTCTAAAATGTTTGGGTCCTGACCATTCCATCACGGATTGTGTGTCCTGTACCATGATGTCTAAAAGAGGTCGGCAGAACCGAGCAGCCAAGCTCAGTACCCTGTTTCCCTCTGATGCAGCCTCGGTGGCATCGACGTCTTCCAGGGCTTCTTCTTCCTTCCATGGATCTCAGGTAACCAAACATAAATCAAGCCGGTCCTCGAAGGGCAAATCTCCCTCTAAGCATTGAGATGCCTCCGGGCTTGTCCTCGAGGATTCCGCACCGGCAAAATTACCCCGGCGGGAAGTTCCGGCTTCCAAAGCATTGTCTATGGGGTCACAGGTTGACATCGATGGCTCGGCCTCGACCGATCACCTGTTGCCGTGTTCTGGGGTGCCGGTGGCCTCCACTGGTACCGACATCCAGACTCTGGTGGCGTCGATGGATCAGAAGATTCTGTCCATGCAGCGCACCCTAACGGCGTTTATGCAGGCTTCGACGCCTCCGGTACCGCAACAATCTCTGTTGCCGGTACCGACTCCGGCACCGGCATCGTTCCCGGTGCCGGTACCGGTTGCATCGACATCGGCCTCGGTGTCGACTGCAACGGTACCCTTCCTATGATGCCCATCGGTACCAAACCGGTACCGCTTACTCCCGATGTCGATCCCAATCGGTACGCGTATCGGGCTTTACAGGAGCATCCAGACAGGCTTTACTTCGATTCCTCCGAAGACTCTGATGAGTCGGAGGCTTCTGTCGAGGCACCGGTACTTCTTCCTCAGGAGCCTGCTTCTCCAAAATGAAGAATGTCTCCTCCAGAAGACTTGTCTTTCAAGACTTCATTAGGGAAGTGGCTAGGGGCCTCTCCATTACAGTGGCCCCTGAGTCAGAGCCTAGAGCCAAGCAATTAGATATTTTGCAATATCCTAAGGCTCCTAAAGAAGCAGCTACCTTACCTATTCATGAGATTCTTTATGATCTCATGTTGAGCATGTGGGAGACTCCTCTTACCACCTCTCCTCATTCTCGTAGGTTAGACACCATGTACCGTATCCCTCCTTGTCCTGGCTTCCTCACCACTCTATTGTGGTAGAGTCTGCCATGAGGAAAATAAAGAGTGCAAAGAGACACTCATCTAATCCTCCAGGACGTGAATGCAGGACCCTTGATGCTTTTGGCCGAAGGGTTTTCCAAGCTAATATGCTTGCTGCCAGAATCAACTCCTATAGTCTCTATATGGGGATGTTTCTAAAAGAAGTCACAGATCATCTGCAGACTTTAGCCCCTTTTATTTCAGAAGATAAAAGGCAGGAATTTCTCACTTGGCTTAAACATGCCCAAGATGTTTCCAAATTTTCCAACCGTGCAGCCTTTGACTCTTTTGAGTGTGTAAGCAGAGCCTCGGCTATTGCCATAGGTGCACGCAGAATTGCTTAGTTCCAAGCCTCTGATTTGGAACTCTGGGTCCAAGATGAACTGGGAAATCTTCCTTGTACAGGTGAAAACCTTTTTGGCAGAGATTGGCAAGCAAAGGCCACTCAAATGGATGCTGAGAACTCTGCTTTGGATCGACTTTCAAAGTCTACCTCTGCTCCTGTTAAGAAAAGATTGTTCAAAAAGACACCTTTTTCTAAAAAGGGCAGATACTATCCTGCTTATGGTCAGCAGGCATCTTCTGCAGGTCGTTTTGCTGCAAAGCGTCAGCAACCACCTAAACAGGCCAAGTCAAAGGCTGCCAGGCCTCCCAAGGCCCAGCAGCCTCAGCCTCCTCAGGGCCTTTGACTTGCAACTAGAGAACTTAGCCTTTCTGGCTCTAGAAGAACCAGAGCCCCTCACCATTCCAGGAAGGTTGGCTTACTTTGCTCCCAGATGGGACCAAATCACAGCAGAGCAATGGACCCTCTCCATTATAAGGGAGGGGTACAAGCTTCATTTCTTAAACCTTCCTCCCCACACCATGGTGAAACAGTTCAATTCTCCAACATCTCTCCTCAACCTTCTGGGTCAGGAGATTGCTACCCTTCTTGCCCAAGGGGCAATAGAAGAAGTACCTCTTCTTCAACAGGGCTCAGGGTTCTACTCCCCTTATTTTCTTATTCCAAAGAAAACAGGGGGCTACAGACCCATATTAGATCTCAGAGAATTGAACAAGTTTCTATTCAAGGAGAAATTCAAGATGATTTCTCTCGATACTTTGCTGCCATACCTTCAGAGTCAGGACTGGCTTTCTTCTCTAGATCTCAAGGATGCGTACACCCACGTCCTCATCCATCCAACACACAGGAGGTTCCTTCGATTCCTTTTTCAAGGAAAGCACTACCAATACAGGGTGCTTCCTTTCAGTCTGGCCTCTGCACCAAGGGTGTTCACAAAATGCATGGTAGTAGTAGCTGCATTTCTACGCACTCTAGGAATATTCATTTTCCCATATCTGGATGACTGGCTCATTCGAGCTCCATCCCAGTCAGAGGCCCAGATTTGTCTAACTTGCACAATGCGTGTCCTTCAGTATTTGGAACTGGTAATAAATATCCCAAAATCCCATCTCATCCCTACTCAGTCTCTGGAGTTTATAGGGGCCCTGCTGGATACCACAACTGCAAGGGCCTATCTCCCTCAGGCCCGTTGCCTACGCTTGGTGCAGTTAGCCTCCCAGATACAGTTAAAGTCCCATTTAACTGCTCGAGAAATGCTACAACTATTAGGACACATGGCATCCATCGTGCGTGTGGTTCCATATGCTCGCCTTCACATGAGGGCAGCTCAATGGACTTTGTCCACCTAATGGACTCAGGCATCAGGTTGCCTGTCAGACAAAATAGCAAACTCCAGTCGCCTATTTTGGTCTCTCCAGTGGTGGAAGTCCCCTCCAAATCTGTTGCTGGGGTCCCCTTTTCAGCAGTCGCTACCCCAAGCAACTCTAACAGATGCTTCTCCAATGGGTTGGGGAGCTCATCTGCAGGATCTCTCCACCCAGGGCATCTGGTCTCCACAGGAGACTTCTCTGCATATCAATCTCTTGGAACTCAGAGCAATATTCTTAGCTCTCAGAGTGTTCCATTCCATTCCCTGCTCAGCTACAGGACAGTCCTCATCCATACGGACAACCAAGTAGCCATGTTCTATGTAAACAAGCAGGGCCGGACTGGCTCTCTGTCGCTTTGCAACAAAGCTTTGCAACTGTGGGCCTTCGCCAGAGAGCATCACATCCATCTTCTGGCAGTTTATCTTCCAGGCGTTCAAAACTCTTGGGCGGACAGACTCAGCCGAGTTCTGCTTCCACACGAGTGGTCCCTCCACATGGACCATGTAGCCAGGAGTTTTCGAATTTGGGGAACCCCGGACATAGACCTCTTTGCAAGTCCGTGGAATGCCAAACTTCCCCGGTTCTGTTCCAGAATTCCGTGTCAGGGAGTTCAGGCCAAGGATGCCTTCCTCCTTCACTGGGGTCAAGACTTCCTTTATGCCTTTCCACCAATTCCCCTAATTCCCAAAACACTATTCAAGCTTCAGAGAGATCGAGGGACCATGATCTTCATAGCACCACATTGGCCACGCCAAGTGTGGTACCCTCTACTTCTGCATCTCTCTCAAGCTCCTTCCCTGGACTTGGGCTCTGCACCAGACCTTCTGTCCCAGGAAGAGGGAACATTGTGGCACCCAAACCCCCAGTCGCTCCATCTCAGGGCTTGGTTGCTGAGGGCCTAGACCTTCAAGATTTTCATCTCTCTCAGCAAGTCAGAGATGTTATTCATGCCTCTAGAAAGCCTTCTACTAGACGTTCCTATGCTTTCAAATGGAAAAGATTTACCATTTGGTGTTCAGAGAAGGGTCTAAACCCTCTTGCAATACCTCTGAATTCTCTACTAGAGTATCTGCTGCATCTATCCCATGCAGGTCTGAAAACGAATTCAGTAAGAGTCCATTTGAGTGCTATTGCAGCGTCCCTCAAGCCTCTCAATGGACAACCTATTTCCTCTCATCCTCTTATAGCAAGATTCATGAGAGGCCTTCTTTTAACTAAATCTCCCATTAGACCACCTCCAGTGGCATGGGACTTAAACCTGGTTTTTGGCCAGCTTATGAAGCCACCCTTTGAACCTTTAGCCACCACCTCCTTGAAATCTCTTTCTTGGAAGGTTATTTTTCTCATTGCAGTCACCTCAGCACGCCGCATCAGTGAGTTGCAAGCTTTGGTGGCTAATCCACTTTATACAAGGTTCCATCATGATAAGGTAGTCCTCAGGACCAATCCACACTTTATGCCTAAAGTGGTCTCGCCTTTTCATCTGAACCAAGAGGTATATTTACCTGTCTTTTTTCCAGGACCTCATGCATCAAATGCAGAGAGGAATCTTCATACCTTGGATTGTAAGAGAGCTCTTGCTTTTTACTTACAAAGAGCACAGCAACATAGAAAGTCTTCTCAACTCTTTGTTGCTTTTGATCCTTCTCATTTAGGACTTCCAGTCTCTAAGAGAACACTGTCCAACTGGATTGCTCAGTGTATTTCTTTCGCCTACCAGAGTAGAAACCTTTCTCTGGAGGGCCATGTCACAGCTCACAATGTGAGAGCCATGGCGGCCTCAATGGCTCATCTAAACTCTGTGTCCATCGACCAAATCTGTCGAGCGGCCACCTGGGCCTCGGTTCATACTTTCACAGCCCATTACTGCTTGGACAAGGACTCCCGCCGGGATGCCTTGTATGGTCAGGCTGTTCTCAAACACCTGTTCCATTCCTAATCAACTCCTACCCACCTACCCTGGTTGGATGCCAGGGATCCATGGGGGGAGGTAGAGTCCTTTTCAAGGACACACAACCTGGGGTCTTCCCCTGGCATCTGCAGCTAGGGAGTCCCCATATGTGAAGACTCATTCCTGCTTGTTCCTGGAGATAGCACAGTTACTTACCTGTAACAGGTGATCTCTGGGAACAGCAGGAATAAGTCTTCACAATCACAACCACCCACCTCCCCTAGGAGTTGTATCTCTCTATCTTTCCTTTCCTCTCTCTCTCTCTCTCTCTTTGTCTCAGCTTTAAAACTCAAACTGGAGAGAGGCGGTTGGGAAAGGCGGGAAGGCAGCGCGCAGGCGCTGTGGGATGCTCCCAAAAGCTTTCTTACTGGATGCTGGGGAGCGTTCCCGCGCAGGCTCCGTCGGTACCGATGATACCCATATGTGAAGACTTATTCCTGCTGTTCCCAGAGATCACCTGTTACAGGTAAGTAACTGTGCTTTATTAACGTTTCTTATATGACTTGGACATCTCCCTATCCAATGTGGAGGGTGTCCTGGGGGTAGTTTCTCCAAATGGGTTAGTTTTGTGCATACTATGGCAGTTGTGAATGCCACTTCCAAGCCAGGGTATGTGTCCACCATTGTGAGGACTGGCGGTGCTAGAGCCAGTGGATCAGGAGGTCAAACTCAATGAGCACATAGATATTGGGGATGAGATATTGGGATAAGGTGGGCAACATAATGCTCTAGGCAGCCTGCCAGCCAGTAACATTATCACCAGGTCTCAAGAAATATCCACATAACCCGCCATATAGAACACCCACCCCTGTGGCTTGACATCAAGGAGGGGATTGAGGGCAGTCCACAGAGGGCACCCATGCCCCCTCCTCTGGGAGGGGGCATGAGTGCCACCCATGGAGGGTGTCCAAATCAGGCAAGCACCCAGGTATCAGGGAAGCAGAGGTCCACAGGACCTTGGGAGCATGCAAATCAGAAAGCAAACACATGCATAGAGCATGTGCTGCATCTCAAACCATAGGTGATTGGGTGTGAATGTGGCATGCAGAAGGCCATGTATGGTATCAGGCAGAATATCCAGTGTCCATTACGGGGGACAGGATGGACCCACTCGCTGTGAGACAACAAAGAACATAACATATGCCATACTGGGTCAGGACAAAGTCCATCAAGCCCAGTATCCTGTTTCCAACAGTGGCCAATCTAGGTCATAAGTACTGTGGCACTGCAGACCAGCTGCAGGCAGAAGAAAAGGTTTTAAACCCAGAAAAAATAGGTAAACACTGGCTGCAGCATCACGAGGAACCATATAGGGGGAGCCAGAGAGACCTCTGGAGGACTGAGGAACCACGCCCTAGAGCCAATGATGCAATACCAGCCAACACCCAATGTAGAAAGGGAAGAATTCCTTTTAAAAGCTCAGATGACTGGAAGAAGTCAGACCGGTACGCAGAGTGGCAAAGAGAAGGGCAAACAGACCGGTACGCAGAGTGGCAAAGAGAGTGCCAAAGAGAGTCGCAAGGAGATTCACAAGCAGATTGGCAAGGAGACTGCCAAGGAGACTGGCAAGGAGTGGTGCAAGGAGTTCCAGTTCCAGCTTTGCATGGATATTCGGAGGATCCAGGAATAGGAGTCCTGACCGAGGGGAACGGCCTAGCAGACTCAGCAGAGCCAGGTGAAGAAACTTGCTGTAAATGTTTTAAAAGAGGAAAAGATACACTTTCCAGGAGGGAAAGATACCATAAGGAAGCTGACCTTGAAAGGAGGAGGACTATACCAGAAAGTGCAAGGCCTGAGAGTAACAAGGGCCAGCCACTGTTGAAAGGTGCAACAAGGAATAGCAAACAAGGAGGTGAAAGGAGAATTGTGAAGGGTAACTCTCAAAGCCCTGGGAGAAAGGAGCTGTGGCACAAACAAGGCCTAACTCCAGCAGCAGGCAGACCTGAGAACCAGAGGCCTACCTGGACAGCTGAGAAACCAAGACCCAGCAGGAGCAGGCCTCAGCCCTCACCTCAATCTGAGAACCTTAGAAGAAAAGGTAATTGCCATTTTAATAACTATGATTTTAGGAATGATGTGATACAGAAGGAGCAGGGCACTAGAGAATGCTATCCTTCTAGAGGCATTCAGGAGACAAGATACAAATCTGCATTAAACAGGAAACTTGCTAGAGAAGAAACAGGGTGCAGGAGAGACTGTTCCTGTTATAAAAGTATACAATGCACGGACTTACCTTTTAATGCTGACCATTGGCGCATCTTACAAGCGTTACACAGAAGGCCTGAAAGAGAGTCCTCAGACATTCCGGACTGCGAGCCCATGCAGGTGGAATTCCCGGAGGATCCCTTGGATATTCCGATGGAATGTAGCTATTGCCTGACCAAGAGGATTGAGCCCTAGCAGAGGAATAGCTGTGGCCTGTATGTAAAGTTTGATGCTGTATTCCGTTTTTGACAGTACTGTGAAGTTAACAGATTTTTCAGTTCATGTTTTTCCTTTAACCTGGAGCAAGGACATTTCTTTTGTGTGTGCTGTTGTATTCTGAGCTTAGGAACCTATTTGCAACGTGGGAAATAAAAGCCTTATAATTTCCCTACCCTCGGACTGTTATTTCTCGGGAGCTCTTAGTTATCCAGAAGGCTACCAGGCCTGTGAGAACCTGGGCCCTGCATTTGAACTAAGCTCCTCCACAAACAAATTCTTCTTCCATGTCCACCCCCTTTCTTTATCTTTATCTTTATCTTTAATTACATTTAATATACCGCCCTTGTCGAAACGTAAGGGCGGTTTACAATAAAATAATATAAATAAAAGTATTAAAAACAGAAAAGAAATCCATTAAAATAGAGAAAAGATGGACCAAAGAGGTCACAAAACACATCAAACAAAAGACAGACCAAACAAACAAATGAGACATAATCAGCCAAAGACAAAAGAACAAAACTATTGGGAGGGAAGGTCATAAGCCTGTTGAAACAGGTAGGTTTTGAGCTGATTCTTGAATTGTTGGTAAGAAGATTCCAAACGGAGTGAAGAAGGTAGAGAATTCCAGAGTGAAGGACCCAAGAAGAAGAAGGCAGCATGCCGTGTCTGTTCGAGGTGAGCGCGAGACGGGGGGGGAAGAAACAAGCGGTTGGCATGCAAAGAGCGGAGCTGACGATAAGGGGTGTGAAGGGAAACCAGATTTGCTAAATACTGAGGATTGGAAGTGTGGATAACTTTATGTAATATAATAAGGACCTTATATTTAAACCGGAAGCGTAACGGGAGCCAATGAAGACGGAACAAAAGAGGAGTGATATGGTCTGATTTACGAGCAAAAGTGATAATACAGGCGGCTGTGTTCTGTAGAAGCTGAAGACGTTTGAGCTGGTAGGCAGGAAGGTTGGCATAGATTATATTACAATAGTCCAGTCTGGACATGACTAGAGCTAACACCAGAGTGGTAAGGGAATCCTGGGACAAAACCGAACGAACTGAACGTATTTGCCGTAAAGTAAAGAAGGAACGACGGGACAAGGCAGATACATGGTCATGGAAGGACAGGGATGAATCTAAGATCACCCCTAAGTACCGGAGAGAGGAAGTGAGAGGAATGGGAATAGAATTGATTTGGGGTGCAATGACCGGACAAGAAGAACTCAAGGACACCCACATGGCGGAGGATTTAGTGGGATTTAGGTGTAAATAATTAGATGAGAGCCAGGTGGCAACATGGGAAAGACAATCATTGAGGGGGGTAATATCAATAGCAACTGGAGAAGTGTGAAAGAGAAAGACAATATCATCTGCATAAATGTAGGTGGAAACTGGAAATTGTTGGGCCAAAAGGGGAAGAGGGGCAAGAAAAATATTAAAAAGCAGAGGGGAGAGAACTGATCCTTGGGGGACTCCACAGACCAACGGAATAGTCGGTGAGGTCTGGTGAGCAGCATGAACGACATAGGAACGGGAAGTGAGAAAGGAACGGAACCAACGTAACACCACACCCCGAACACCAATATCAGAAAGACAGGATAAGAGGGTCTGATGATCAATTAAGTCAAATGCGGCAGATAGATCCAAAGAAACCAAAAGTGTGATGTCACCCCGTTCATGTGCAACGTGAAGTTCGTTTACCAAAGCAAGAAGGATAGTTTCAGTGCTGTGTCCTGGTCTGAAGCCGGCCTGACGGGGGTGGAGAACATTAGTAGCCTCAACATGAGAGGAGAGTTGCAGAAAAACTAGGCGCTCCAACATTTTGGCAAGAAAGGGGAGGTTAGAGACTGGGCGCCAATGGGACAACACAGAGGGATCAAGGGAGGGCTGCTTCAGCAGGGGATGTACTACGGCAGATCTCCAAGCCAAAGGGAAATGACCTGAAGATAAACTGGAGTTAAACAGGATAGTGATGAGAGGTATAAGCTGAAGAGAAGGGTCCACCAGCCAAGCAGAAGGGACTGGATCCAGAGCGCAGGTGGTCTTCCTAGACTGGGATAAGGTGAGTAATACCTCCGCTGAGGTAAGGGAGTGGAAAGAAGACCAAGTGTGAGATAAGGTCCTGTTAGTAGAGCTAGTCACACCAGGAATAGCAATACCAAAGGATTCAATAGTAGCAGGGTTGTCCAAGGAGAGGGGCAAGGGAGAAGCTGAGGAGAAGATGGATGGTGACAAAGGAGGTGGGGGAGCAACAGGAAAGGACGAACGTAAGTTCTGGACTTTATCTGAGAAAAAAGATGCTAAGGATGCGGGGGATGGCATGGCAACTTGAGAGGCAGAAGGGGAAACAGTAGAAGAAAGTTGCCGTAGAATTGTGTGCAATTGTCTTGAGGAATTGGCAGCCTGTGAAATACCTAGCGTGTAATATGAGCGTTTGGCAGAGTGAACTGCGGAACGATATTCTGAAAATAGCAGTTTAAAACGAGCCATGGCAGATGTAGATGGGTGAGAACGCCAATGCCGCTGGGCTTGGCGCAATTGAGTACGTTGTAGCCGTAGGCCCTGATGAAACCAAGGCGAACGAGTCTGAGACGGGGCACTGGAGGGCCGGAGAGGGGCCACTTCGTCTAAGGCATGTGAAAGAACCGAGTTCCAGAGAGCGACTTGGGCATCCGGATCACGCATTGAAAAATCATCTGGAAATAATGAATGGGCTGGGGGGAAAGCAGCCAAAGAAGAGGGAGTGAGATGGCGCCGGAGACGCTCAGGGGGCTGAAAAGCAGAAGAGTTACTAGGATTGTACCCTGGGAGGGAAACAGAGAAAGAGATGCAATAGTGGTCAGACCACGGAACACTAAGAGACACAGGTGCTGATAAAACCGAGCAGAAGTTAGAAGAAGAGGTAAGAACTAGGTCCAAAGTATGACCCAACTGGTGAGTGGGACCAGACACATGCTGGCAAAGCGATAAGTCATGGAGTAAATTCATAAAAACCCTATCTTTTGGCCTGGAAGGAGCATCCGCGTGGATGTTAAAATCACCTAAGATCATAATATTGGGGTACTGTAGGACTGTTTCAGAAAGAGTTAGCAGAAACGCCTCCCAATGGTCAAGGGAGACCGAGGGAGGAAGATAGAGAAGAAAGAAATAAAACGGGGGAGAAGAGTGAAAACGCAAAAGCAAAGACTCCGAGGAATGAACCGATGGTGTTGCAAACCTCCGTGATAGGGAGCGAAGCACGATACAGAAGGGCTACCCCGCCCCCTCCTCTGCCTAGCCTGGGTGTCGAGAAGGCCGAATATCCAGAGGGGAGGGCACTAGAGAGGAGGGGAGTATCTCCTTCCTTGAGCCAAGTCTCTGTGAGGAAGCACAGATCGAAAGAGTGCTGCTGGACAAGGTCATGAACCAGTAAGGACTTGGAACGGAGAGACCTACAGTTCAACAAAGCTAGGCCCAAGGTTACACTAGCAGCCACTGAAAGCGCAGTGGGCAGGGCTGTATGGCGAGGGGAAGAAAAAGCAGATCTATTACAAATAATAAGATTGGCGAGGCAACGATGGTGTAACCGCTTAGAATAACCAGGAGCGGCATAGAGGCGCCTGCCCCAAAAAACAGGAATACCAGACATAAGAAGCAGTAGTGAAGTACTGAGCAGAAAGATACAAAGAAATAACACAAACCAAAGTTTACCTGATGTGAAAGGAAAAGCACGGCTCAGTGAAATGAAAGGCACCAAATAATTCAGATGCAAACTCGTCACGGATGACACCACTAAAAGGGCCAGAAGACATAAAGTCAGAGCCGCCCAAGGAGCTCGCCCCAAGGAGCTCGTCCAAGGAGCAGGACCTGCTCCTTGGTCGCGCTCCTTCGGCGCGCGCCGCGACGGCGCGGACCGCCGTCGAGTAGTCCTTTAAATGGATGGTGGATACCTGGAGTGGTCGCGATCACGTGAACGAGATCGCGTCACTTCCTGGAGACAGGTGAGGCTCAACAGGCTTGATCCAGGGACAACGGGAAACAGCAACCAGCAAATTCCACTAACAATAAACAGCAGTAACAGCACAGATAAGCACAAATAAGCACAGGCAGCAGGAAAGCAGAATAGCAAAGCACACAAGAACGCCGTCGAGTAGTCCTTTAAATGGATGGTGGATACCTGGAGGGGTCGCGATCACGTGAACGAGATCGCGTCACTTCCTGGAGACAGGTGAGGCTCAACAGGCTTGATCCAGGGACAACGGGAAACAGCAACCAGCAAATTCCACTAACAATAAACAGCAGTAACAGCACAGATAAGCACAAATAAGCACAGGCAGCAGGAAAGCAGAATAGCAAAGCACACAAGAACGCCGTCGAGTAGTCCTTTAAATGGATGGTGGATACCTGGAGGGGTCGCGATCACGTGAACGAGATCGCGTCACTTCCTGGAGACAGGTGAGGCTCAACAGGCTTGATCCAGGGACAACGGGAAACAGCAACCAGCAAATTCCACTAACAATAAACAGCAGTAACAGCACAGATAAGCACAAATAAGCACAGGCAGCAGGAAAGCAGAATAGCAAAGCACACAAGAACGCCGTCGAGTAGTCCTTTAAATGGATGGTGGATACCTGGAGGGGTCGCGATCACGTGAACGAGATCGCGTCACTTCCTGGAGACAGGTGAGGCTCAACAGGCTTGATCCAGGGACAACGGGAAACAGCAACCAGCAAATTCCACTAACAATAAACAGCAGTAACAGCACAGATAAGCACAAATAAGCACAGGCAGCAGGAAAGCAGAATAGCAAAGCACACAAGAACGCCGTCGAGTAGTCCTTTAAATGGATGGTGGATACCTGGAGGGGTCGCGATCACGTGAACGAGATCGCGTCACTTCCTGGAGACAGGTGAGGCTCAACAGGCTTGATCCAGGGACAACGGGAAACAGCAACCAGCAAATTCCACTAACAATAAACAGCAGTAACAGCACAGATAAGCACAAATAAGCACAGGCAGCAGGAAAGCAGAATAGCAAAGCACACAAGAACGCCGTCGAGTAGTCCTTTAAATGGATGGTGGATACCTGGAGGGGTCGCGATCACGTGAACGAGATCGCGTCACTTCCTGGAGACAGGTGAGGCTCAACAGGCTTGATCCAGGGACAACGGGAAACAGCAACCAGCAAATTCCACTAACAATAAACAGCAGTAACAGCACAGATAAGCACAAATAAGCACAGGCAGCAGGAAAGCAGAATAGCAAAGCACACAAGAACGCCGTCGAGTAGTCCTTTAAATGGATGGTGGATACCTGGAGGGGTCGCGATCACGTGAACGAGATCGCGTCACTTCCTGGAGACAGGTGAGGCTCAACAGGCTTGATCCAGGGACAACGGGAAACAGCAACCAGCAAATTCCACTGGAGGGGTCGCGATCACGTGAACGAGATCGCGTCACTTCCTGGAGACAGGTGAGGCTCAACAGGCTTGATCCAGGGACAACGGGAAACAGCAACCAGCAAATTCCACTGGAGGGGTTCTGTTGGGTTCCGCCACTATCACCAAGGGGGCGGTGTGACAGTACCTATCAGTCTCCAAAAAAAGACACAGGTTCCACAATGCTTGTATTGGAGCAGGCAGTGGATATTCTGAGTCCAAACCTTTTTTTACACCCGGCTACACTAACAGCTTTTACTAAATCCTAAGGTAGCAAATTTCAGAGTTGAATGAAAAAATATTTTCTCTTATTAGTCTTAAATAGGTTACGCTGTAGCTTCATTGCATGTCCCCTAGTCTTTCTATATTCTGATGACATATTTTATTTATTTATTTATTTAATTTCTCTTCTATACCGCGCTATTCAATATCAGTGCAGTGTACATTTAACTGTAGCTTATACAATGCAGTCGTGACTGCATTGTATTTACAATAGAACAGGAAATATAACTTGACTAGAAACTGGGGTAACTGAACAATCAATCTACGTTTACCCGTTCCACTCCATTCATTAATTTATAGACCTCTATCATATCTCCCCTCAGCAGTCTCTTTTCCAGGTTGAAGAGCCCTAACCCTCTTAGCCTCTCTTCATAGGGGTATTCTTCCATCCCCTTTACCATTTTGGTGGCTCTTCTCTGTACCTTTTCTAATAACGCTATCCTTTTTAAGATACGGCGACCAGAATTGCACACAATATTCAAGGTGCAGTCGCACCACGGAATGATATAGAGGCATTATAATATCCTTTGTTTTATTCTCCATTCCTTTCCTTATGATACTTAGCATTCTATTTGCTCTCTTGGCCGCCTCTGCATACTGGGTGGAGGGTTTTAACATGTTATCTATGATGACGCAGCGAGCTCCAACACTAGAAGTCCACATTTAGTGACAGAAGTATTATGCTGCTGCTCAGAGCTAGTAGGCCTCAGCCACATTCTCCCTTGGTTAAGGTGAGGAGCCATCAGTCCACAGGTACATGACCCATGTATTCACTGCCACATGCATCCCCATGCACAGGGACCAGGTGTCAGATGACTCCTGTGCTGCCACACCATCATTTAGCCATAGCGTGCATCAACTAATTTGCATGATTCTTCCCACACTGTACTCTTTTGGCTCCATCTCTGCCTCTAAGGCAAGTATTGATTACAGCACAGAGCACAAGCTCCATCTCTTGACACCTCCATAGCACACACCAACAGCCCTCTGAAGCCTATCCAATGTGTATGCCGATGTGTACAGCAGACTACCAGGACAGCTTTTGTTGTGTCCATAAATGTTGGCCTACTGTCCCAGCAGTGTGAACCCGGACATGAAGGCCCTGGTGCTGTGGTTGTTGGGCTAGTGTGTCCCACCACTATGTCATCTGTACTGTGCAGCACCCACAAAATGATGCATCAGAGCATTGTTATCTCTAAGCAGCTTGAAACTGCGCTAGAGTACTCCGCCAGCATTTTTGCTGATGGGGGAAGGTGAAATGCGATTGTGCTTAGAATCACACAGTATAAGCAGATCCCTTGGGACCTGCCTATGCCATGCGATCCTAAGTGCAATGACTTTGCACCTCCCCACATCAGCAGGATTGCTGGTATAGGATTCCAGTGCAGCTTCAAGCTGCTTAGAGGGAATATTGCACCTGAGTATTTGGCCCATCTCCTATTGGCAACCTGTTGTTTCAATGTGCTAGCCCTGTTCCTGCCTTTCATATTTATTAACACTCATGTATGAACTGTGTGGCTGGCATGCGGGAGGATGGCGTCTGCAGCTAGCGCCTGGTCAGAGGCAGGCTTAGCGACTCTCATGCTAGCAGTGTCATTTCACATCTAGCATGCGAGTAGCATGCCTACCCATGGCATGTGCCATGCTTCCACGCTGTCTTTACGTTCACCCACTTACTTACACATTGCAGTGGTAGTGCAGGATTTTTAGCACGGTGGCATTTCACACATGCGCTCCTTGCTGCGAGCAAACCGCATGTAAAACCGCGCTGCTGGTTTGCGCACTTTAGTAACCATGCCCCAAATTTGTAGATGCTACAGTTTTTCACTTGCTTCATTGCTGTAAAATATATGCATATCAATGGTAAAATGGAAAATAACTTCCAAAAGGCTGATTATGACCAGTTCATATGTTGAGATCCTAGTAACCGGAAAATGTCTGAAAAACATCTTCAAAAACAGCATAAGAACCTTAGATGTGCCAAAATGGATCAGAACAAAAGCCCATCAAGCCTTTGTCTCTGACAGGGCCAATTCAGGTACCTGGCAATATCTCAAAAAGTAGGTCTATTTTTTATTGCTCATACTTAGAGATATTCATACAATCTTCTTATTGGTCCTTTCAGAGCAAAATACAATGCCTTTACAATTCAAAAATGCTCCATAAATAACCTTCATTCAATGTGATAAATGCATTTACGGTAAAAACATTTTTCTTCATTTAAAGACAGTGGAAAAAATGCTGTATATGCCCAGAATGTCTCAGACTAGATGGCGCTATAACGAACTATATTTATCATGTCATACTCCAGCACCTAATAGCATCAAGGACTGTTCTGGCAATTTAGCATATTTTTTTATTGAAAATTTCGACCTTCTAAATTATCATTCAGAGTAAAAAATGCTTAGCTTTGTAGTTTCAGATGCTCCCCAACACCTCCCTCGGGCGCCAATCATGCGTTTCACTCAACAAAGAGCTTCCTCAGGGGGATTAATCAAAACTAGCAAGGTTTCCTCAGGAGAATCTAAAAATAAAAATAAACATTTCATTCCAAAAGCCTCAACATTAATTTTCCACAATGATATCGCTAAAAATGTTAACTCTATCAATTTGTTGGTTTCACATACCTATCAAAAATATCATTCCATGATGCTGCCAGCGTCTATTGCTATTAAACTTTTGAAACAATGTAACTTCCAAAAAACGCCACACATGCGTGGGACCCGACCTATTGAACTTTTATACTGCCCTGTTTTGATGTCATCTAGTAGATAAAACTCTCAATATAAAGAGTTTGAGTCTAAATCTCTTTCTTTCATTCATTTAGAGGCATACTCCCCAATCAATGGTGGCCCTGATTTGTTTCCTTTTAGAACTAGCCCGGTTGACGGTGTTTCAAAATCACTTCCTTTTTGAACGACAAATTTATCATTAAATTGCAGGAGTTGCGATGGGGGCTATGTGTGCCCCGTTGATAGCAAATCTTTTCATGGGCAATTTCGAATTGAAATGGCTTTTTCCATCCAGTTATTTAACTCAAATTAAAATGTGGTGCCGTTTTATTGATGACATTTTTGTCTTATGGAAAGGACCTATAGAATCAGTGATCCCATTTATGCATTGGTTAAATGGAGTGGACAAAGCCATACAATTTACCTATAGTATCCACCTCACCAAAATCACTTTTTTGGATGTGGTGGTAGAAAAAGGACATCATGGATGGATAACATGGGTATATAGAAAACCCATAGATCGCAACACTTTCCTGCATTATAACAGTGCTCACCCTCAAAGATTAAAAGACAGTTTACCTTTTTCTCAGTTTCTGTTTTTGCAGGAATTGTTCGGATGTGCATGACTTCAAGAGGCAATCATCGATTTTTATTGAAGCATTTCAATGATCGGGGTTATCCCCCTCGGGTTTCTCGGCAAGCCTACAAACGAGCGCTTTTTAATGATAGATCCTGCTTGTTAGGGACAAACAGCGTGGGAGAGACCGACATGGAGCAAGTCAACATGATAACACGATTTTCACCATTGAGTTATAAAATTCAGCGTAGTCTATTAAAACACACTAACGTGTTATGTAATATCCCAGGTCTTGAAGAGAAATACATTCGCTGTGTTTGGCAGAGAAACAAAAATTTGAAGGAACATCTAAGTCCAGCGGTGTTACCATCGGCAGAAGAGAGAGATGGTGTTCATATAAGGGGGACATAGGAAATGCGGCCAGTGTGGAATTTGTGAGATCACAGAGGAAATTATTAGAAGAAGAACAAGATCGGCTTTCCGAAAGCTACAAGAGTTAAAGAAAAAGTTTCAGCCTCGAATTGGAATGTTACAAGATGCTCAAGGTTCTATGCTGAATGATGCTGAGAAGATCAAGAAAAGGTGGAAGGAATATACGGAGTTTTTATATGATAAAGATCAAGTGGACCAACAGCCATTTCAACCTGTACCTTATGATCAGGAACCATTGGTGATGAAAGAAGAAGTTGAAGCAGCATTGAAAGCCTTATCAAAGAACAAAGCACCAGGCATTGATGGCATTCCTATAGAAGTATTGCAGCAATCTGATGCAGCTGTTACCATACTTACAAGGCTATGCCAAGAAATATGGAAGACAACATCATGGCCAACTGACTGGAAAAGATCTGTGTTTATACCAATACTAAAGAAAGGTGATCCAACTGACTGTGGAAATTATCGAACAATCGCTCTGATCCCACATGCCAGCAAGATTCTACTGAAGATTATTCAAAAGAGACTACAACCATACCTGGAACAAGAACTACCTGAAGTGCAAGCAGGGTTCAGGAAAGGGCGAGGAACGAGAGACATCATTGCGGATGTGAGATGGATCCTTGAAAAGACTAAAGAATACCAAAAGGATATCTATTTGTGCTTTATTGACTATAGCAAGGCTTTTGACTGTGCAAACCATGAGAAACTCTGGGCCACATTAAGAAGCATGAGTATACCAGAACACCTGATCGTTCTCTTGCGCAATCTGTACATTGATCAAGAAGCAACAGTTCGAACGGAACAAGGAGAAACAGAATGGTTTAAAATAAGCAAAGGTGTAAGACAAGCTGAATACTTTCCTCCTACCTGTTTAATTTATATGCAGAACAAATCATCAGAGAAGCAGGATTGTATGAAGACAACAGAGGTGTGAAGATTGGTGGAAGACTCATCAACAACCTTCGCTATGCTGATGATACCACATTACTGGCTGAAAGTGAAGATGATCTTAAACATTTGCTTCTCACAGTCAAAGAACATAGTCTCAAAATGGGCCTGCACCTTAATGTAAAGAAGATAAAGATCATGACAACTGGCATAATCAACAGGTTCATCGTTGAAGGAGAAGAAATTGAAATTGTGAACAACTTTAACCTACTTGGATCAACTATCAATAAAGAAGCAACAAGCAGTCAAGAAATCAAACGACGCATTGCTCTTGGCAGAATGGCTATGAAAGACCTAGATAAGATTCTCAAGAGCAGAGATGTCTCTCTCCATACAAAGATTTGACTTGTTCAAGCCATGGTAGTTTCAATAACATCATATGGATGTGAAAGCTGGACAGTGAAAAAGACAGACAGGAAAAAAATTGATGCCTTTGAATTATGGTGCTGGAGGCGAATACTGTGTATACCATGGACTGCCCGAAGAACAAACCAGTCGGTACTAGAGGAGATCAAACCTAAGCTTTCTTTAGAAGCTCAGATGACAAGACTTCAACTTTCATACTTTGGACACATCATGCAAAGAGAGAGATCATTAGAGAAAGACATCATGCTTGGCAAGATAGAAGGTCAACGCAAAAGAAGAAGGCCAGCAATGAGATGGATCGATACAATAACAGCAGCTACCAGTCTGTCAACAATGAGCCGCCTGACTGAAGACCGAACACAATTTAGGATAGCTATCCAGAGGGTCGTCATGAGTCGACTCCGACTCGACGGCACTTAACAACAACACATCGAAGCAGGATATATAGATTGCGTAACAACACCTCTTGTGATACAACATCAGTGATCTATACTATAAGATGTCCCTGCACTTTATTATATATAGGGAAAACCGCATGTCCCTTTAAAATGCGCATAGCAGAACATAAAAGTCGATTAAAATGCAAAACGCTAACAGCACCTATAATTCAGCATTGTCTAGAGTTTTCACATCAGTTTGAAGATCTGCAGTGCTTCTGCATAGAGCAGGTAACGTTAGCGATACATGGGAAATCACAAGAACAGACACTGTTAATGCGAGAACAACGTTGGATTTTTAATTTGAAAACCCTATCACCGGAGGGTTTAAATTCCACCATTGATTGGGGGGGGGGGGTATGCCTCTAAATAAATGAAAGAAAGAGATTTAATTTCAAACTCTTTATATTGAGAGTTTTATCTACTAGATGACATCAAAAGAGGGCAGTATAAAAGTTCAATAGGTTGGGTCCCACGCATGCGCGGCGTTTTTTGGAAGTTACATTGTTTCAAAAGTTTCATAGCAATAGACGCTGGCAGCATCATGGAATGATATTTTTGATAGGTATGTGAAACCAACAAATTGATAGAGTTAACATTTTCAGCGATATCAATGTGTAAAATTAATGTTGAGGCTTTTGGAATGAAATGTTTGTTTTTATTTTTAGATTCTACTGAGGAAACCTTGCTAGTTTTGATTAATCCCCCTGAGGAAGCTCTTTGTTGAGTGAAACGCATGATTGGCGCCCGAGAGAGGCGTTGGGGAGCATCTGAAACTACAAAGCTAAGCATTTTTTTTACTCTGAATGATAATTTAGAAGGTGGAAATTTTCAATAAAAAACTATGCTAAATTGCCAGAACAGTCCTTGATGCTATTAGGTGCTGGAGTATGTGATAGGGCTGAAGCCACTGAAGGCAAAAACTTAGAAAAAAACGCTGTTCCTTACAAAGCAGTTAATGTGCAGAAAATGCCGTTCCCTTGCAGAGCCGCTAGAGGGAGCAGGCATGAACCTACAGAGGCTGAGCTAACATACCTGGGTACTGATTGTGCAGGAGCTAATCAGCTCCACCTGAGGGGTAGCCCGGGAAACTCAAAAGTAAAAGGCCTTTATAAGCAGAGGGCCAGCTCAGAAGAAAGGAGAGAGGACGGAACCTCGGAAGGGAGCTCAGGAGGGAGCTCAGAAGGGAGCTCAGAGGAGAGCTCAGAAAGAGAGAGAGAAAGAAGTAGACCCAAAGGAGCTGGAGTGAGAGAGAGACCTGGGAGAGACAGACTGGAAAGAGATCTCCATGGAAGAAATCCCAAAGGCAGAGAGCTCAGAAGGAGAGAGCCCAGCCGGGAGAGAGGCCTCTGCTAACCAGGAGGGTCTGAAACAGGATTAAAAGGTATTGGAAGAAAAAGTCCTGACAGGAGATTTACTTATACTAAGAAGCCAGGAAGCCTGGAATCTTTACAGGGTCTTCCCAAGCTACAGAGAGGACAGACAGTACCCAGGAGGCTTCCAGAGGGAGTCTGCAAAGGAGACTGTGGCCAGAGAGAGGTGCCTGAGTGGGCAAGTAACAGACACCCTGACTTCACGAAGCCAAGGTACGGTGACTATTTTTTCTCAAAGAAAGGCCCAGCTCCTAGAACACCTTTAAAACCAGATAATCAGCCTAAGAGAAAAGGAAGCGGGCAGGAGTCCTTTAAGCCATCACGTAGGGGCATAGGGACAAACCCTGCTATTTACCTGAAAGCCCTAGAACAGCCTAGCTGGAAGCTAGGGAGAAGAAGTACTGACTTTCAAACCACAGCAGCCAGGGAAAGTTCAAGTACAGAGGGAGGCACAAATGAAACAGAGCCCATGCAGCTGGAGCCTGTGGACTCAGTTACATTGTCCCAGGAAGAAGTAATGGACTGCTCGGTTTGTGTAGCAGGGAGTTTTGAGTCACTCCTCGAGCTGTAACTTATTTAGACAAACTCTGATATTGTTTTTGTTCATGTTGAGCGAAAGAGAAAAAGCTCACTAATTTTACTTTGCTCTGAAGTTTGGAAAACCCTGTGGTGTTTTTGCAAGAAGCTGTGAAGTATGTAACAGTTCACTTGTTTAACTATGCTTTGGTAAAAACCCTGCCAAAGAAGGAGAACCCTTTATTTTCTGTTACCTAGTGAACCTCAGTGCTTGAAAGGGGAAATAAAAGCCTTATTTACCCTCCATTCTGGTCTACACAACTTATTCCTATAAGGAGGAGGACTACAAAGACCAGGGTGCACCTGGCCTCCAAAGGTCTCTTACCTCCACAAATAATATATATGCTCAACCTACCCTTGCCGCCACTGGCCACCAGGGGGGGTTGATGACAAGTATGACGCGATAAATATAGTTCGTTATAGCGCCATCTAGTCTGAGACATTCTGGGCATATACAGCATTTTTTCCACTTTCTTTAAATGAAGAAAAATGTTTTTACCGTAAATGCATTTATCACATTGAATGAAGGTTATTTATAGAGCATTTTTTTATTATTTATTATTTATTTTTATTTAAAGTCTTTTCTATACCGCGCTTTTCAAATTCAGCTCGGTTTACAAGTAACATCAACTTTCTCCAGGCACGGGGGCCCGCACTGGACTTACAGAGAACAAGGGTTGATAAACTTGGGCTAAACTGGGTAAGCTATATACAGGATGTAAGCTAGTTATTTACATTCTAAGTTACTATAAACATTCTTAGTTACTATGTACATGGTCCTGCTCGGGTTCGGCTAGAGCTATCGTGTTGTGCTAGTGTCATGTATAATGGGTAGCGAGGGGTGGCTGTTTAATTGACTGGGGACGGGTGGTTGTTGTGTGTTGCCATAGTGTTTCAGGAAGAGGTGATGTTTCAGGGCCTTCCTGAAAGTGGTAAGGTCTGTAATGGAATGAATGTTAGGTGGGAGTGCATTCCAGTATGAAGGAGCATAGTACTCAAAAGCTCTCTTTTTTGTGGACTGTGAGCATTTTGTGATCTTACTGGGGATACTCAGGGTGTTTACAGTGGCTGATCTTCTGGCTCTATTTGTGGGAGTGGGGATGATGAGGTCCATGATGGAGGAGGAGGTGATTCTATTGATGGCTTTGAATGTCATCACCAGGGTCTTGAAGGTAATTCTGCAGTGGACTGGCAGCCAGTGAAGGTGCTTTAGAATTGGTGTTATGTGGTCCCTCTTGGCTGCGTCGTGTAGAATTCTGGCTGTGGCATTCATGGCTAGTTGTAGTGGGATCAGCGCACTCTTTGGTAGTCCCTGTAGGATGATATTGGCACAATCGAAGTGAGGGATGATTAGTGCCTGGTAGACTGTCCTAAAGTCATCCGGGTCTAGCAGAGGTCGTAGGTGGCGGATTGTGCGAATCTTAAGGTATACTGCCTTGACGGTGTTATGTATATGGGCTTTCATGTTTAGTTGTTGATCAAGTGTTATCCCTAGGTAGCAGATGGTTGGCTTGCTTTGAAGTTCGGCGTCTCTTGCTTTTAGTACTGCCGGTGATGTGAAAGATTGATCTCTGGTAATGAATAGCGCCTCAGCTTTCTTAAAATTTATTCTAAGGTTTTGGGTGTAGAGCCAGTCTGCTATAGCGCTGAAGCAAGTAGTTAGTGGTGAGAAATCCGGCTGGTCGGTGGTGAATGGCGTATAAAGTAATACGTCGTTGGCATATGCAAGGCATGAGATGCCGAAGGATTGGGCAACTGTACAGATGGGCTGCATGTATATGTTAAAGAACATCACTGAAAGGGAGGATCCCTGTGGTACACCTTGTTTTTGCTGGAAAGGTTTGGACGTTGTGGATCCTGTCCTCACATGCTGCCATCTGTCTGAAAGGTAGGATTCGCACCATCTCAAGGCTGTGTCCTGGATCCCTTTCTCTGCCAGCCGCTCCATGAGTAGCACGTGGTCCACGGAATCGAACGCTGCAGCGATGTCAAGGAAGATTAGGGCATAACCTCCTCTGGTTTTGTTCAGGCCGGTGGTTAGAGTATTGAAGAGGATGGTCAGTAGTGTCTCGACCCCATGTGCTTCTCTGAATCCATGTTGGCATGGGTCTAGGGGTGCGTTGGTCTCGATGTGATTCTGGATTTGTTGTTGAGCAATCTTTTCAATTATCTTGGCCATTAAAGGAATACTTGAGATCGGCCTGAATGATTCAACTTTCTGGGTGTCCAACTTGTAGTTTTTTATTAGTGGTCTAATGGATGTTTGTTTCAGGGTGTGTGGGAATGCTCCTGTGCTGAAGGAGAGATTAATGATCTTGGTTAGGAAGGGGCTGAATTCCTTGCACAGTGTCTTTATCCAGAACGCTGGCAGGGGTAGTTTGGCGCTGTGGTGGTGTTGATCACTTTGATTGTGTCTTCAACGTGCTTCGCTGTGGACGGTGAGAAGGCGGTTAGTGGCGAAGTGTCCTGTTTACAGGGTTGGGTGGTGGTGCCTTAACACAGCGTTTTTCAACCACTGTGCCGCGGCACACTAGTGTGCCGTGAGATATTGTCTGGTGTGCCGTGGGAAAAATTCCAATTTCATCCGTAACATGTGGCCTCGGCTCACAAATTAGAGTTGCCAACTGGCCGGTTTTCAGCCGGCCTGGCCGGTTTTCAGCCGGCCTGGCCGGTTTTTCCATGGCCAGGCCGGCTGCCGGCACAGTTGTAAAACCGGCCATTGAAAAGCCGGTTTTTTGCTCTGGCCGCAAGATCGGGAGCGGCCAGAGCAAAAAACCGGCTTTTGTGCCGAAGTCCGCGGCGCGAACGCGATTCCCTATAGCAGTGCAGCCGCTGGTTCTGCTTTGTACAGAGCAGCTGCTGCACTACACTTACATTGAAAAGTAAAGATAAACTGTGTCAGGAGTCCTCCGATCATGCAGAGCCCGAGGAAGTGATGTCATGGGGGCGGGCTCCTCACAGGCTGTCTTTCCTTTTCAAATTAACTTTAGCTGCAATAAAGTTAATTTGAAAAGGAAAGACAGCCTGTGAGGAGCCCGCCCCCATGACATCACTTCCTCGGGCTCTGCGATGACCGGAGGACTCCTGACACAGTTTCTCTTTACTTTTCAATGTAAGTGTAGTGCAGCCGCTGCTCTGTACAAAGCAGAAGCAGCGGCTTGGGCAGAGGGGGGTGTGTGTGTGTGTGTGTGAGTGAACCAGCAAGGGGGGGGAGTGTGAGTGAACCAGCAAGGGGAGGGGAGTTTGAGTGAACCACCAAGGGGGGGGGAGTGTGAGTGAAACAGCAGTGGAGGGGGGATGGTGGTGTGAGTGAACCAGCAGGGGAGGGGGGGTAAGTGAGTGAGTGACCCAGCAGGAGGGGTGAGTAAGTGACAGGGGGTGGGTGAGTGAACCAGCAGTGGAGGGGGGGGGGTGGTGTGAGTGAACCAGCAGGGGAGGGGGGTTGGTGTGAACCAGCAGGGGAGGGGGGTTGGTGTGAGTGTTTGATTCCTATTCAAGAGAATTACTTTATATATAGTCAGTATAGGCACAGAGGTAAATTTTTTTAACATTTTCTAATGGTGGTGTGCCTCGTGATTTTTTTCATGAAAAAAGTGTGCCTTTGCACAAAAAAGGTTGAAAAACACTGCCTTAACAGTCTGAATTGTTTTCGACTGTAGGTAATCTGCATATTCTTGTGGCTCTGGCATGTTTTGTTGGGCGGGGGAAGTTTCCTTTGTGAGGGTCCTTACAAGGCTAAATAGGTCATTTGGTTTATTTAGGGAGCATTGCAGTAATGTTGCGTGGTAGCATCTCCTTGTCTTGTTTACTTCGTTGTGGTGTTTCTCCAGGTTTGTGTTGTAGTTGTCCAGGTCTTCAGTGGATCATGAGTGTCGCCATCTTCTTTCGAGTTTTCTTAGGTGGCGGAGTGATGTCAGTAGTTCGGGGGAGTACCATCGGGTGGGCTTCCTTTTTCTTGGTGTTGCGTCTCTGGTTGGTTGGTTAGCAATGGTGTTGAGACTGCTATTCCATACAGAGAGCATTTCTTCAAGATTGGTTTCTGTGAGGTCGAACAAAGGTATGGTTTTGGAGAGTACCTCTTCCTTGTTGAAGTGTCGGAATTTTATTTTTGGATAGGTATTGGTAGTAGCTTGGATTCTTGTTTGCTCCTGTTGGTTGGGTAGTTGAAACAGTATTAGCTTATGGTCGGACCATGGGACTGCCTTGAGTGAGGTGGCAAGTCTTGACTTACGGCTGGTTGTGGGGCGAATATCAGGTCCAGCTTGCTTCCCTTTGTGTGGGTGGGCTCATTGATCACTTGCACGTAATCCAACTGTCTAAGAGCATCCTGGAGGGAGGAGGCGTGCTCTTCAGTTAGGGACGAGAGGTTGAAATCACCCATAAGCCAGTTCAATATGCGTGGGTTCTTGGTGTTGCAGGCGAGATCAATTATCATCTGGGGTGGCTGATGGAGGTCTGTAGATTAAGTTGATAGAATTGTGTCTATTTGATATAGTTATGTAGTCCAGATGTGTGGTACTATTAGCAGTGGTCTGTAGGAATTGTAGCTCGGTTTTCGTAAGTGCTAGGGTTCCTCCCCCCCTACGGTTGTCCCTGTGGCAGGCGTGAGCTGAGAAGTTGGGTGGGGTGAATTGGTTCAGGATGGCAGTGTCGGTTTCTGTGAGCCACGTTTCTGTAATTAATAGGATGTCTGAGTGATATTGGGATATCAGGTCAGATATGATTGGCCATTTCTTCCGGACTGAGCGGGCGTTTATGAGGGCACAGTTCAGGTAGTAGGGTTGCTGGTATTTTCTTGGCGGGTATTTTTTGGAGTATATAGTAGGTGTGGGCTCTGACTGTGTCTGGGTTCTGCCTCCGGGTGCTGAGACGTGTCTGTCCATCTTCTCCCGGTGCTCTGTAAGGTTGGTATGGGGTTGCCGGTGGGTGTGAGGGCCACGGCACTATGGAGTAGGTTATATAGGATGTATATGTTGGTTACTATAATAAGGGAGGGAGTCATCTTGAGAGGTTACTGTGATGGCTTCTAACTGTTGTGTTATGTATGTTTGGAATTCCGGTACTATTGTAGTTCAAGGAAGCTTTCGCTTTTAGACAATTCAGATTCTATGGCAGTATAGTGGTAGATTCTGACTCTAAGGTATTACAGTGGTAGCTTCTGATTCAAAGGCAGTACAATGGTGGAATCTAATACTAAGGCAGTACTATGGTAGCTTCTGATTCTAAGGTAGCACCATGGTAGATTATGATACTAAGGCAGTACTATGGTAGATTCTAATGTAGTACAATTGCGGATTCTGATTCTGTGGCGATATCGAGGTAGTGCTCAGAACCATGTTGGTTTGCTTGCTTTGATCTTGAGGAAAATTAGTTGTGATAACAATTAGGTAGCTATTCTACCGGTGAGGCAATGCAAGATGTTAGCTGATAGCAGATAAGTAAGCAAATCCCTAGACCGCTTATGTTTATGTTTATTTAAAATTTGTTATACCACCCACACCATAGGTATCTGGGTGGTTTACAATTGTAAAAATTACATAGCTGCAGAAAGAGAAAGGAGCACCATTATTTAAAAACAGTAAAGAGAAAGAGAGAGGACAGAGAAGAACTAATCTGAGCATAACAACATACTACATCAGCAGGGAAGCAGAGGAAAGGGTAGGGACTACGGGGAAGGTCAAATGCTAGGCTAAACAGATGAGTCTTGAGTTTTGTTTTGAAAAGCTGGAAAGACATCTTGGATCGTAGGGAAAGGGGAAGCGAGTTCCAAAGCCTAGGGCCTAAAAAATAAAAAGCGGAGGAACGAGTGGATTCTAGGTGAGCGTGTGAGGGAGGGGGGGAGGAACACATGATTTATTTATTATTTATTTATTTCTTACAATTTCTTATATACCGCACTATTCGGCATCAGCGCGGTTCACATTATAACACAACAACCATAACAACAAGCTGTTTGGTTTTACATCGAACAGGGGTACAAACTTGGATAACAGGGGTAAACTATATACATGAGATATTTACACGGCTAGAATTGAATAACAAGGATAGAGCGAAGCGAATGGTGAGGAGTATGAAAGTGAACCAGATCTGCAAGATAAAGGGGAATACCTGTGTGGAGAGCCCTGTGAACAAAGGTGAGGATTTTATACTGAATACGGAAGGATACTGGCAACCAATGTTGATGTAAAAGAAGAGGGGTAACGTTCATACTGGGAAGCATGAGTTGGGAGACGGACCGCAGTGTTCTGAATACGCTGAAGACGGGAAAGTTGTGACTGTGGGAGACCAGCTAGAACAACATTACAGTAGTCGAGTCGGGACACCACTAGAGAGAGTAAAAGTGTAGCCAAAGCAGAGGGGGAAAGAAAGGGGCGAACAGCCCGTAACTGCTTAAGAGAAAAGAATGACCGCTGGACGACTGAGGAGATATGTTCCTTAAAGAGAGGGAAGAATCAAGAACCACACCTAAATAACGAAAAGAAGAAACCAGGGGAATAGAGTGAGAAGAAAAAGAGGGAGCACACGTGGGAGAAGGGCTCCCTAATGTAAACCATACAGTAAAGTTAGCTATTCTAACTGGTACAGTGGTGCAGAAGCTATCTGGTATTAATAAAAGCGTCTGAACAGTTCTTCTAACTTATGATACTGGGTAGGCAAAAATAATGTCGTGGGTACAGACAACTTGGCGAGACCTCTAAACTGTTGCCTAGCTAGCGTAATACAGAATATATCCGAGTCAATGTCTACTTAGTGTGTTTTGCGTGTGTAGTTTTCTTTTGTATATTCAGATCCCAATGTACTTGCATTTTCCTTATTCGATTTGGGCTCGGTTTTGATCTTTCGTTACTCCTTGCTCTTGGTATCTGGTCTCCATAATGGCCTCCGCCTAAGGGCCATGCCAAAGGGCCCTCTGGCGAGGCCCTCAGGCACGGGCCCACCAGGCGCAGTCACGCCCGATCGGCGCTTCTTTTAAAGTGTGCTGAGGCTGCCCCGATTGGGCATCTCCTTCTGGAGGGGTGGTGCGGTGCTCCTGCGTGCTCCGGAGGTGCTCGATCTTCGCCGGGAGAGCAGTTGGAGCGCCAGAGTGCTGCAGGAGACCCTATCGGCAATACAATTTTTGAACTGTAAAAGCATACTTAGAGATAAAGAGTGGCTTTCCCACTCCTAACATAGTAACATAGTAAATGGCAGCAGATAAAGACTAGTATGGTCTATCTAGTCTGCCCAGCAAGGTGGCAAGGGTAGGTGCACCTGTCGCTCTGTGCAGGTCACCCCTCCCCATGTCTTTGTTTAGTGGTGAACCCACTGCTCTGTGTAGGGCACCCCTGTTTGTTGAGAAATTAGATAGTTAAGTTTATTTTGATTTTATCCTGTTATAGAGAGATCCACTGTGTCTGCCCATGCCATTTTGAATTCTGTCACTGTATTTGCCCCACCACTTCCATCGGAAGGGCTTTCCAAGCATCCACCATCCTTGCAGTAAAAAAGTATTTTCTGACATTGTCTTTCAGTTTACCCCCTTGCAGCTTCATGTTATGCCCTCTAGTTTTACAGCTTTGGAAGAGGTTTGTTTGTTCATTAATACTCTTTAAGTATTTAAAGGGCTGAATCACATCTCCCCTATCCTATATAGTTAATAATCATTTATGGGGGTTTCCTCTAGGAACTTATCTAAAGACTTAGGGCCCCTTTTACTAATGCTAGTGTGCTCTATCTGCCACACAGCCCATAGGTAAAAAATGGACCATACAGTAGATATTGAGCGCTAAGTAAAATGGGGCCTTAGTTTCATGCAAAGTAGTTTTATAACAGGATACCTATTTTCAAGCAGCAAAAAGAGGCTTATTTTATAAAGGCAACATAAGTGCCTATGTGCTTTTATGAAATAGGTTCTGAGAACCAATCCCACTAAAGCACACATGCCTACACATACTTTTACTGTAAATGTTGAGCATACTCTATGCATGTACCCATGTATTTTATAAAATATTGTGTATTGTGGTGAAGACTCCCCTCCAGAGGAAATGGAGATAGGGGAAAATCCTGATAGAAGGGATGACACACACAGGATTTCCAAAACTGACTTGGAAAAAACAGTTATCGGCTGAGCTGAAGACAAGCCCCAGCCCAGGGGAGGAGTTAGGCTTCAGCACTGATTGGGCACGCCCAGGGGAACGACAGGGAGTGCTGGGAAATGAAGCCCTTTTTAAATCCTCAGACAGGATTGACAGAGGAGGCAGCAAGGCTGACAGAGGAGGCAGCAAGGCTGGCAAGGCAGGCAGCAAGGCTGAAAAGGAGAGCAGCAAGAAACGAAGCAGACGAGAAGCAGCTTCCAGTGCACGTTGGTCTTCAGGAGGAACTTGGAATCAAAGGGGAAAAACGCTAGAACCCTGGGAGAAGGCAGAACCCTGGAACGGTAAGCCTTGGAGCCCAATATACTCTCAAGGAGATCCTTACTACACGGTACAGCCTAAACGTGGAAAAGCTAGCAAACCCAGCTCTTGGAGAAAAGGTATTTTATCTAGTGGCGAGTAGTGCTATAAAAGCCAGGAACCAAAACAGGAAAGAAGTTTTTCTGAGAGAAATTCCCCTAGCAGAAGAACTAGCCATAAGGCTCCTGAGTTTCTAGAGAGGAGAGAGTCCTGGAAGAAAGGTGCATGTTCTTATGCCAACGTCTCTGATAAAGGTAAAGCTGAATTTCCTAATTTTAATGCCTTGCTGGAGAAACCCTTTTATTGTGCTGACCTCCCTTGTAGTAGCTGATAAGAATGCAATAAATAATACCCGGAGTCAGGCAAAGATTCAAGCCAATTTAATGTGCACAGACTCAGATTGCAGTAGCATTCAAAATGGTCTGAGCACAGAGCTCAGAAAAATGACAGTTTATATACTTTTCTTCTCCAGTCTAATACAGGCAAAACTCCTCATTGGCCACAGTGGCCCACTTACTCTCATCCAATAGACATCTCTGACCGGGCCCAGGACTCGCTCCCCCTGCTTGGGTCTTACTAGCCACGGGTCAGCAATTAGACATAACACTAAACATAATACTTTTACTACAGTATATTTTGCTACTTCTGCAAGGTCAGTTAGCTTGCAAAGATAGTGGAAGGCATATCAGAAGCATTCTTAACAAAAGCAAAACAAAGCGAGGCCAAACAAAGCAAGGTTAAGACGTATCTCTAGCCTTGGCTCAAAACACTAAACAATCTTCATAATGCTAGACAAAATATTCTTACACTGTTCAGCTTCTCTGCTATATTTTCATCCTAATTACGAGGTCAGTGCACAATCAGCAAAGATACAGTGGCGCGGCATTCTACTGAAAGAGACATCTGACTTACCTAAACAATAAACAGTACCAAGGTTTAATTCTCTTATCTCCAGGAGAGCAGAACATGTTATCAAACCAGAATAGAACAGAATTTCTTTCTAACAGCTAACAGCATTCTGCAATTTTCCAAAATCAGCAATAACATTTTAAAGCAGGAAAAAGGGCTTCAGACCTAGCTCTGCTACATACTAGGCCATCGCCTATCACATTCCCTCCTTTTGATTATTCACACCCGCAAGTGAGGAAGGGTGAGAATCTAATCACACAAATAGCAAAAATACTTCAGACCATAGTAGAGGGATCACTGTGTGGTATAGGGTAATAATTCCATGAGACTAATATATGTGCCGCTGCCTTGCGGTCAATAGTACTATCGATAATAGAGTTCAGCATGCGCAAGCATAAGGGCAGGAAACAGGGGATACATATGCAAATAGCCACAATCAAAAATACATTTGATACAAGTGTCTTTGTCAAATCATATAGCATGCCTAGTGTATAAGCAGAGGGGCAGGAGACATAGGAGGAACAAATGACATATATACTGTTCATCATAGCAATAGGCCCGTTCTCATGACCCACAAAAATAAGAACCATTCCTATTAATAGCAGCACCTGTATCAGAGATCGGTAGCAGTACATGTCAAAAAGGTAGGTAGCACATGTTATCCAGAATGCGAAAAAACGGGATCACATCACCCCAATCCTAAGAGACCTCCACATCCTTCCAATCGAAGCAAGAATTAAGTACAAAGCTATACTACTCACCCACAAGACTATCCACCAAACACGGAACACCGCACTCCACACTCTACTACTACCCCGCCCGATTCACAACAGACCAACCAGACAATCCTCCAATAATTCCATAATCGTCCCCCACAAAAGAACCAAATCCACACAACGGACCTGCAACAGAGCCTTCGAACTCTATGCCCCATCCCTCTGGAACTCTCTGCCAACCCTCATCAGAAACAACACCGACATCACATCATTCAAGAAACAGCTGAAAACAATCCTATTCTGAGAGCATCTCTGAACAGAAACCCACCCCATCCTCAAAAACTAATGCTTAGATACTGCAAAATGTACATGTCTATGTCCACCCCAAATCATTAATGTTGCCCCCCTGGTGATGGCCCCACCCTATAAAGAATTTACCCCCCCCCCCTTGTTATATGTTTCACTGCTTTGACCCGGTGAAAAGTGGTATATAAATACAGTTAAATAAATAAATAAATAAATGTTTGAAAATTAGCAACACATGTACTAAAGTCCAAAAAATAGCAGTTCCCATAACAGGAGAGGAAAGACTCTGGCGGGGGTTGAGACAAGTCCGGGTATTCCCTGTTGTGCAAATACTAGGTTTGCAGGCTGCACAGGGAAGTAGGGCAAGAGTCAATTCAAAGCACCCCAAGGCTGCCGCCAGAACGAAGCAAGAATAAGAATTCATAATGGGCATAGTCTCTGGAAAATTGGTGGAACTGTCGGCATCCACAACAGGTAGCAGATGTAGCGTTGATTGTAGGTCCTCAAGCTTCTGCTGTACGTAGATCTACCAGCTTTGTGGCAGGAGTAGGGCTGTAGATTCCAAAGTATCATTGTCCTCTGGGATGTCTCAGGTTCTTAAAATATCATAGGACAGTCTCTCAGGCTATTATTGCCTCCTTAGGAGATCAAAACAGTTTTTTTCTTTTTCTCTTTTTTTTTCAGAGCATTTGAACACAGTCTCGTAGAGGACTCAATTTCTTAACACAACACAGTCTATTTCTGATGATTTCAGCTTTCTCCAGATGCGAGGCTTACCTTCGGATAAACAAACAGTCTTGAAATAGTGCAGTTTCCGAGGGACCAATAAGTCTTAGGTCCGTGGCTGTTGTCGTAGGGTGAGGCGCAATGGAGTCTCAGGATCATTTATGGAAGTCCACGACCAAGTTCAGAAGCAGCTGTTGGAATGCAAAACTGGAGGACGTCTGTTCCCTTGACGTCCAGGAGCAGGTTGGTAAAGTTCTTACGATGACGGATCTTTTCTTCGCAGCGTGAGTCGCAATGGTGCTGCAGGATTGGCGATGGAAGTCCAGGGACGACTCTCAGGAACTGTGGCTGGTTTCACTCGACTTTGGTGGATCCAGGAGTCGATCTCGGCCACTTTAACTGCTGTTGGGGTTGATAACAAGATGACATATGGCCCTTTCCAATACGGCGCCAGCGGTGTCTTCTTCTACTCTGTCACCCACACCGAGGCTCCAGGCTTGAAAGGATGCAGGGGTTTGGATGGGCTGATCTCGTACTCACGCATGAAGACCCTGCAAAACAGAACTTAAAACCAATAGTGCTTATCTAGTAATTTCAGATCCTATCTGTCACACATCTCCTTTTACTCTCTATACAATAGGCTGCAGAATCTCAGAATCTCAAAAGGGGAAACTCCTAAAGACTTAGCAGGGGCTAAGTATATCCTATGAAGGGCTATAGGAAGAACCTGGGGCCACTTCAGGTAAACCTCTGGGCAGTTTGGACAACTTGAGTACACAATGTCCATTACTTCCAAGCAATCATGGTTAGGAGGGCCTGGACCGACGGGCAATAGGGTGGCTGGGTTTAGAGTTTGGCTGACACTTAATTGTAATCGAGGATTCTCACATAGCATATTTTGATATTTCAGCATTCGGGCATTAGTGAGCCAATGGCTTCCTTTATGTTCCATCAGGGTTAAATCAGAGTGTGGTACAGTAACTTGAAGGTTTTCTCCTAAGCTTATCTGCTTTGCTCACTAAGAGGGCTGTGGCTGCTACAGCTCTCAGGCAAGGTGGCCAGCCTTTGGCAACAGGATCCAATTGTTTCGACAGGTAGGCCACAGGTCGCTGCCAAGACCCAAGAGGCTGGGTCAAGACTCCCAATGCGTTTCCACTTGATTCATGGACATACAGATGAAATGGTTTCTGCACATCCGGTAGGCCCAAGGCTGGGGATGACATCAATGCTGTTTTCAGTGATTTGAATGCTTTATCTTGTTCTGAGCCCCATTCCAGGGGAGATTGTTCCATTCCTTGTGTGACTTGGTACAAGGGTTTTGCCATGAGCGCAAAATTTGGTATCCATATGCGGCAGTAGCCTGCAGCTCCCAAGAAAGCTCGCACCTGCTTCCTAGTAGTGGGGGTTGGGATGCGGCATACTGCTTCTTTTCGCTCAAGTCCTAATTTCCGGGTTCCTTTGGACAGGTGGAACCCTAAGTATTTCACTTCTGTCTGGCACAGCTGCGCCTTGGCTCTGGAAACCTTGTATCCAGCTTCATTCAAAAGGTGCAAGAGATCACTTGTAGCTTGTATACAATCAGATTTGTTATTGGTGGCTACATATTGGAGCAAAATTCTTTTTCCCGGAATCACAGAGTAGCTTGACAAATCTTGACTGAGGGCTGCACTGAAGATAGTGGGTGAGTTCTTAAATCCTTGTGGTAATCGAGTCCAAGTAAGTTGCCCTCGCCGTCCTGTGGTAGGGTTTTCCCATTCAAATGCAAACAAAAACTGACTGGCCTCTGTCAGGTGTATACAGAAAAAAAGGCATCTTTTAAGTCCAAAACAGTAAAGTGAGTGGCCTCTGCTGGAGTCAGTCCTAGGAGGGTGTAAGGATTTGGTACTACTGGATGTATGGTTTCAACTGCACTGCTTACTCGATGTAGATCCTGCACTGGGCGGTAGTCACCTGTCCCAGGCTTCTTGATTGGGAGAAGGGGGGTGTTCCAGGGTGATTGGCATTCTCTTAGAAGTCCATACTGCAATAATTTCTTCAAATGGCGATGAATGCCTTCAATTGCTGGTCTTGGGAGGGGATACTGACGCACATGCAATGGTTCTGCTCCCGGTTTCAAGGTAAGAAGCACAGGAGCTATATTCTTTGCTAGGCCAGGTGGATTATTCTCTGACCATACTCCAGGTGGGGCTGCAATGCTGGTAAGTATACAGGAACTTTGCTGGCCTGATTGGAGATGCACTATAGAACCACTACTCTTCTTCTCGGGGAACAGTCAGCACTATCAATCCAGCTCCTTCGATTAGGAAAACTTCCTCCACATCATTCAACTAAAGTATCAGCAAGAAGAACTGCTCTCTTCGCCATCTTACATTCACTTTCTCTGTCACATTATCTCCACAATTCACAGACATTCTAAACAACTTAATCGTGCTGCTGTATTCATGCCCGCAAATCCATCCCGTTTCTGCAAGTTCTGTTTTATATCTCCCTGGGACTGACTTGACAAAAACTGCATTTACCAGGCACAAATTCTCCTGGGCTCCTGGATTTCATGGAGCATATAGTGAGGGCTGCCTGCACTATTTGGATTCCACTTCATGTTCTCGGGCGCTGACTGTGGGTGACTCTGAACTGGTAAAATGAATCCCTGCCTGCAGTGTGAGCAATGGACTGTAGCCCCCACATGTGCTTGTCAACAGACAGAGGAACAATCTAGATAGAGTCCTTACAATAGAAAACTACACTTTTGCAACATGTTATAATAACAAATCCTAACCGAAAGAACTATAGTTCATAACATGAAGACTACATAGCTGTTACGTATAACTGGAATAAAATTACTTGGCAAAAAACTAACTGCCAGCCGTAATCAGCTTGGCTTTACAAAATAAATTACTTTCAATTTTACAGTTTTTAGGAAGCAGAGATTCAAAAAGACATTCATTCTGGATACATTTTCCATAAAGCGGGTGGACATCTAAAATACATATACACATTTTCCTTCCTAGTTCGTAGGCTTCGTAGGGCAAAGGGAAAATACAAGCATCCTTTCCTATTGAAACCTGAGCCCTACAAGATTTCTGCTCACTTGATCTGCACAGGAATTCGAGTAGGAATGTAACCCTTTCCAGGCTAAGTATAATACTATCGAGATCCACAATCCTGACTAAACATTCTTATTAAATGATATATAATACATGACCATAGCAGAAGGCACATCACTATTACAAAATATTGAATAAAAACAGGTATAATTCCCCTAAAATAAGCACCCATTAGCCCAGCAGCAGAACGTTGAAAACATGCCTTCATAGGGTTAAAACATTCCTCTGCACAAACACGTCTCTTGTCAGTTTCACTCTGCGCTGCAAGACAGCTGAGAGAGAGAGAGACAGCTTCGTGATTTTACAGTGACTCTTCTTAACTATACTTTTACTATTTCAAATGCGGTAAAGTGTCACAAATTACCCAATGGAATATAATCCTACCCTTATACTAGAAGGGAAACTCGTGGTTTCAACAGATAACAAAGACAAACTCCCAACGCTTCCTCCTTTTCACAAGCATTCTTCACACAGACAAACATGCTAGCATTTTCCAAATTCCGAATTCCCGGGCTGACTGACAAACCAGAATTACTGAAACCGAAAGGGCTGATGGTTTCGCCCCGCGCACTACTTGCAGGGGTACTAGGATCACCCGTGGAAGTTGATCAGACTTCTTTTACCTGTTACTGTACCAGAGATGTCTCGAGACTTTCCCAGAGCTATCTGACTAAGAACCAGAAAAATCAATACTCACCGGATCCGGTAGCTAATGCGCTGCTCAACCAATCCCTCCTTGGGTTGAATCCTGGACCCCCCTCGGGTTCGAGGTGTTGGCCGGCCAGAAACAGCAACCTGCGGAGGCAAGGAGGAGTCTCCTCTGATACAAAAGGACCAGGGGTACCAGAGACCCCACTGCGGTCAGTCAGGCTCAGCTTGTGATAGGGAAGCTTATCATAGCTCAGGAAGGAGCTATAGAAAAGGTGAAGTGACTCTGAACAAGCAACCTGTCAGTTCTGGTAGAAATAAGAAAACAGAATTTTCTCATAAAAGGCTACCAGTCCCAGAATGCACCAGGTTTCCAACAGCCATTAGAGGAGCTGAAGTGGGGAAACGTGTGTTCAATCAGGAGGGCTATTTATTTATTTATTTATTTATTTAACATCTTTTATATACCGCGCTATTTGTTTTCAGTGCGGTTTACAAGTAACAGAACTGCACAATCAGAAAACACTGGTGTGCTTACATTATAACAGGTAACTTAAACTTGGAAAAGGGGTAATAAAACTAAGCAGAATAAAGGTAGAGTTTATTCTACAGAGAATGATCCTCAGGATCATCATCATCTTCATGATCAGCTTGGATATCCTCAGTTTCATCTAGAGGATCATCAGAAGCAGAAGCCAAACCAGACGTACAGAGAGGGCAAGAAACCCTTTGGAAGAAAGAAGAGAAAAGCCTTTGAGAGGTCTAGAAGAGTCCGGAGCAGTACGTATACTGGGAGGCATTCCAAGGGCCAGCATACACCATTGGACTGGGGAAAGCCAGAGGAATGGTGCTGCAGAGCTAGGAATCTCCAGACAGTACCTGTGAGGGAGACGGCTGCACGTGGAAGGGACCCTAAGACCCGTGCCAGAAGGTATGTGAAGAGAGATCCAGTGTCCAGGGATCTGGATTGGAAGGCTGGACATAAGAACTGGACTACATACTGGCCAGGCTATATAGAGAGGAACTCTAACAGCAATGGAAGCTCAGGTATGAACACTGATCTATGCCCTAGCTATAACCTTGAAAGACGCCAGGGAAACAAGTATTCTCCTGAAAGTGCTCCATTGGGAGATTCATCTGTGCCAATCCATGATATTGAACCCATGCTTGTTGAAGAAGAGGGGGTGATAGCAGATGAAGAATCTGTTTACATGGACTGCTCTCTGTCTAAACTCCTTTGGTGATTTTCTGTTATAAAGTACAGCAACCATCACAAAGAAATACAAACTTGTTCTTTAATCTACTCAGAAAAGCTCCTGTGTAGGATTTCTAGCCACGCAGTAGAAAGCAAGCCAGCTAAGGGGTTTCAGCTGGATAACTGCTAGCAATTGAGCCTTACCTAATTGCTTGTGGGCTCTGAGAGAATCACTTCTGAATCTATGTGGGAAGATATAAGAAGTTTACCTGAAAAGAACAGTTTTTTTTCTTTCTTTGTGGCTTTTGGTTTGTTGTTTGACATTGCTAAGAGAATATTAGCTAAAGCCTACAGAAAAGACCAGTTTGTTGCCAACCAGGTCTTATTTCTTTTGCTTTGATTGCCTGATAAGTTAAAATGTTGTTTTCCTGATTTTGTTTTTTCAAGTTTAACACTGAAAGCAAGTAACCTGATTTATGTGCTACCAAGCATATCTGTGCAGGGAGAAGTAACCCCATAAATAAATATCTTATTGGCTTTACCCAAAAACACAACTAATTATTGTGAGCAGCTGTGTCTGGTGTGAATGAACTGCATTGCCCACAATCCCTTGCAAATCATATAGATATATGCACTTGCCAAGACTGTGAAGATTCTCACCCAGGCAGCCGTCTGACAAGCTCCAGCCAGACCAAACCTGTGAGGCGAGATGTCGGGGCATATTCACTTGCATACCATCTCCCACTCGCACATTCCCGGCCCAATGCACCAGAAATATGTAGTAGTTGATAAGAATGCAATAAATAATACCCGGAGTCAGGCAAAGATTCAAGCCAATTTAATGTGCACAGACTCAGATTGCAGTAGCATTCAAAATGGTCTGAGCACAGAGCTCAGAAAAATGACAGTTTATATACTTTTCTTCTCCAGTCTAATACAGGCAAAACTCCTCATTGGCCACAGTGACCCACTTACTCTCATCCAATAGACATCTCTGACCGGGCCCAGGACTCGCTCCCCCTGCTTGGGTCTTACTAGCCACGGGTCAGCAATTAGACATAACACTAAACATAATACTTTTACTACAGTATATTTTGCTACTTCTGCAAGGTCAGTTAGCTTGCAAAGATAGTGGAAGGCATATCAGAAGCATTCTTAACAAAAGCAAAACAAAGCGAGGCCAAACAAAGCAAGGTTAAGACGTATCTCTAGCCTTGGCTCAAAACACTAAACAATCTTCATAATGCTAGACAAAATATTCTTACACTGTTCGGCTTCTCTGCTATATTTTCATCCTAATTACGAGGTCAGTGCACAATCAGCAAAGATACAGTGGCGCGGCATTCTACTGAAAGAGACATCTGACTTACCTAAACAATAAACAGTACCAAGGTTTAATTCTCTTATCTCCAGGAGAGCAGAACATGTTATCAAACCAGAATAGAACGGAATTTCTTTCTAACAGCTACCAGCATTCTGCAATTTTCCAAAATCTGCAATAACATTTTAAAGCAGGAAAAAGGGCTTCAGACCTAGCTCTGCTACATACTAGGTCATCGCCTATCACACCCTAAGCCAAACTCTGCAACAGGAGCAGATAGTGAGTGGGGGAAGTGTGTGACCCTTACCGGAGACTATCAAGCAGCTAAAGAGCAGCTACAGGCTGAATTGCTTCTAAAAGAGTTTCAGCAATTTCTGGAGCTAAAGTCAGGGAAACATAAGATACCTGATGAAGAGAACAATTGCCTTAGCCCAGATGAATGTATGCAGATAGATAATGTTGTGCCTACCTTGAGTTATGATCCTTGTGCAATGGATTGCTCTTTATGTTTTAGAGAGTAACAGTGTAAAGAAGCATCTGGAGTTTGTATGATAAGAATACAAAACGTTTGCTATACCTGTTGCCTAGCCGTGAAAGTTCACAAATTGTTTTCACCTGTTTCTGTAAAGCCACGCTGTGAGGAGAACAGCTGTTACTGTGAGGCTGCAATAATCCCAAGCAACCACACGAGGCAAAGCTGAGCAGAAGCTACCGTGACTGTGTAAAGCTGAGTTAAAGCTATTTGATTTCAGTTGTTTTCCTGACCTCCTGATTTCACCTTTATGTTGAAAGTTGCACCTTTACGTTATGCACCTTTGAATTGTAATGCGTTGAAAATATCCCCACAACAAATAAATTTCTTGCAAGCCTTATCACTTGAGTCACAACTACAACTTTCATCCCTAAAGGAAAAAACAAGTGTACTACGAATCCCAGCATTCAGAGGGATCAGTACCACCTTTATTCATAAGGGACATTATATAAGGCCACTCCTGCCTGTAAGCTCTAGGGCCCAGGCAGGAGCATCGCAGTATATCACAACTCTGCTTCTGCTCTACCCAAACTGTGCTTCTAGGAATGTCTATGCATGGTACGTACATAAGTACGTGGGATCTTTTTAGAGCAGTGGTTCTCAAAATTTCTTCTGTGGTAGCACACTTGACTGAAAATGTTTGCATGTGTGACATACTGAACACTACAATTTTGTGTCTGAACAAACAAAAAGTATAAGGGGCATACTTACTAAAATTTGCTATTCATTAACATAGGGTTTAATGTGTGGCAAGGACACCGCGCTAAAAATCCCAGGCTAACCAGATAGTGCGTGTTTTCAAGTACATTCATAGCAAAAAACCTGTGACAGAGTCAGTTGGACCATTAGATGATAAAGGGGTAAAAGGGGCACTAAGAGGAGACAAGGCCATAGCGAAGAGACTGAATGAATTCTTTGCTTCAGTCTTTACCGAGGAAGATGTCAGGATGTTACCCATGACTGAAATGATATTTAAAGATGATGCTGCGAAAGAATTAAAAGAAATATCGATATACCAGGAAGACGTATGACAACTATTACAACACCGAGCAGCAGAGCAGCCATAAAAGCGGCGCCCCAGCCAGAGGGGAGCCGCTTCAGCCAACACCACCACCCCGCTGACCTCCGCAGCTCCCCCGATCAGGGTAGAGCGCCTGAGCGGGAAATCCTCCCGCTCAGAAGCTCCTGCCCAATCGGGGCAGTGGGAGCAACACCGAGCAGCAGAGCAGCCATAAAAGCGGCCCTCCAGCCAGAGGGGAGCCGCTTCAGCCAACACCACCACCCTGCTGACCTTCGCAGCTCCCCCGATTAGGGTAGAGTGCCTGAGCGGGAAATCCTCCTGCTCAGAAGCTCCTGCCCAATCGGGGCAGTGGGAGCAACACTAAGCAGCAGAGCAGCCATAAAAGCGGCACCCCAGCAGAGCGCGCCCGCGCCTGAGGGCCTCGCCAGAGGGCCCTTTGGCGTGGCCCTTAGGCGCGGCCACAACACAATACAACTACTAAGGGGACAAGCAGGAGTTCAACAGCAGAAAACTCCAGGAGGAGACCCTATCGGCAAGAAAACACCAAAGCTACAACAGCCAAGTAAGCCCACCCAAACCCAACATGGCCACAACCATATACCTGTCGGTATACCTTCTCCTAACCCACCTTATCCCCCAGCACACAGCCAGTCACTACCCACCCACAAAGACCCTATGGATACCAACACCCATGCCAACTTACACCCCGCCACAACACACAACCTGGAGCGCACCCAAGAAACTCAAACACAACAAACACTCAAAACACAAGCACAACCCACACACAAACCCAACAGACAACCCCAAAGCAGCAAACACCCCTAACACTACCTCCATAGAGCTCATCAACACCAGGTCCATAAGGAACAAAATAAACACGATCAAAGACAACATAGACAAGCAACAACCCGATATCTTATGTATCACCGAAACATGGGTCACCCCCACTGACAATGTACTCCTCAATCAAGTAGTCCTCCCCGCATACACAGCATTCAACAGCCCACGCACACACAGGAGAGGGGGCAGGGTTCTGATCATAACAAAGAACACCCTAAAGCTCAAAACCCAAAACTCCCCAAACTCAGACCTATGCAACACAATCATGGTAGAAAACAAGCAGATGGCCCTGTGTCTCATTTACAGAGCTCCCCATGCTCCAACAGATGAACTAGCCTCCACACTAGAGACGGTCTGCGCAATTAACACAAGTCACAAGTCTCTACTACTACTGGGAGACTTCAACCTCAGCTCTGCGACCAACAAAGACAAAGAAACCTTCCTACAGGCCATGGACTCCTTACAATACACTCAACTGATCAACACTCCAACACACAGACACGGATCATCTCCAGACCTCATATTCACCCCCAACAACCTATTCGACAGAGGGGGCATCTCAACACGCACAGTTACCCCAGTACCGTGGTCAGATCACTACAGAATTAAAATAGAAATCACATCTCAAGGTGAGAGTCACAATAAGACAACAGACATACCACCCGTTCGAAGAAGATTCAAAAGATTCGACAAAGACCAATTCCTTCACGACACACTACCCCACCTGGACCCCGAAACAAAAGACCTGGATGAACAAATATGCAAATGGAACAATGTCATCAATGCTGCAGCCAGAGCCAATGAACACAAAGCAAGGAAAGCACCCAACCCCAAAAGACAGCACACCCCATGGTATTCAAAAGACATACGCAACGCAAAGAGACACCTAAGAAAGTTAGAGCGCCTCTGGAGACACTCCAAATCTCCCACCACACAGGCCCTATACCTAACGAAACAAAGGAAATACAATGAACTCATTAACCAGACAAAAAGAGAGCACCACACAAACATCATACTAAAGGCCTACAACAAACCAAGGGAACTTTTCGTGATAGTAAAAAACCTAACAAATGAACCCAATCCCAAAAAAAGACGTGCAGATTGACCCACAAGCCTTTGCAGATCACCTTCAAGAAAAGCTGGACTCTACACCACAACAACCGACAAATGGAACTGCCAACCCAACCAAAACCACCACAACTTGGGAGAAATTCAGCACCCCATCCACAAGACAGCTTTCAGACAACATCACAACGCTCAACACAAGCATCGCGCCAATAGACCCATGCCCTGTAACCTGGATCAAGGCATCGAAGGAAAGCTTCATAAACCCCATACACAATATAGTACACAACTCACTGACACAAGGAACTATGCCAGAACAGTTGAAGCTAGCGGGAGGAGTGGTCTAGTGGTTAGGACAAGGTACTTCAGGCCAGAGGGCTGGGGGTTCAAGTCCCACCTGGGGACAGCAATCTCAGGCCGGAGGGACTGGGATTTCTAGTCCTATAGGCACTCCTTGTGGTCTTGGGCAAGCCACTTAAACCTCCACTGCCCATGTTCCCTGTAAGTATTAGTGTATGTGTCTCATATCCCCTCGTGTTAAATGTATCCTCCAATTGACCGCTTTGACCCAGTGAAAAGCGGGATATAAATGTTGTTGTTAAGTGCCGTTGAGTCGGAGTCGACTCATGGCGACCCTCTGGATAGCTATCCTAAATTGTGTTCGGTCTTCAGTCAGGCGGCTTATTGTTGACAGACTGGTACCCGTAGCTGCTGTTATTGTATCGATCCATCTCATTGCTGGCCTTCCTCTTTTGCGTTGACCTTCTATCTTGCCAAGCATGATGTCTTGCTCTAATGATCTCTCTCTCCGCATGATGTGTCCAAAGTATGAAAGTTGAAGTCTTGTCATCTGAGCATCTAAAGAAAGCTTAGGTTTGATCTCCTCTAGTACAGACTGGTTTGTTCTTCGGGCAGTCCATGGTATACACAGTATTCGCCGCCAGCACCATAATTCAAAGGCATCAATTTTCTTCCTGTTTGTCTTTTTCACTGTCCAGCTTTCACATCCCTATGATGTTATTGAAAATACCATGGCTTGAACAAGTCGAATCTTTGTATGGAGAGAGACATCTCTGCTCTTGAGAATCTTATCTAGGTCTTTCATAGCCATTCTGCCAAGAGCAATGCGTCGTCTGATTTCTTGACTGCTTGTTGCTTCTTTATTGCACAGGTACACTAAAAAAATTTTTTTTTAAACTGCCTCTAATGTTTCGATTGATTTTTACGTTTTTTGGTGCGCTGAATACAAATCTGGTAACCAATTTGCTCCATCACGTACAGATTTTTTGCTACATTGGGTTAGCAGTTTGAGGTGAACGTTTCAGATTGAGTGCGATCGAGATAAAAGTTTCTTGGATGAATTCTTTATACTAATTGTTTAGTAGTTATTCAAATAAGAATAAAGAAAATTGTAACAGGGCAGCACATAAGAATAGAGTAATGTCAACAAAACACACTGTGATGCTAGCAAAATTGTCTGCACTTAAAACAGCCACATACATGTGCACAAACATTGAGCATATAAGAGTGAGGTTAGACACAAAGCAAAGCAAAGAAATGTGCAAAAAATATTGTACAGGTATGTATGTAAGAATAGAAAACGCAAACCGCACCATTGCAATACATGAAGACAAACACCCGATGGTGTGAAAATAAAATTCTAATAAATGAGATTCGACACTGTGGTAATAACTAGCAAATTTTTATTTCAAAGTTTAGTAAAAACACGATATTTGTCAACACAGTTTAGATTTTAAAGTCATTCTTGGGTCAATCAATCTCCTGGTGGGCCCGTTTCTTCTTCCCCCGAATGCTTCTCTTGGTGCGCTGCTTGGCGTATTTTTCATCTGGGGTTTCCCGCAGCAGCAACCAGCAGAAATCAGTCATCATAGTGGTGTTCCATCTTCCTTGGTACCTTCTCTCTGCGTCCTTGATGTCCTGGTGAAACCTTTCACCTTGTTCTTCACTGTACGCCCCCAAGTTTTCGGGAAAGTAGTTCACATGGGAGTGCAAGAAATGGACTTTCAGGCTCATGTTACAGCCTTGTTCTTTGAAGGCATTGAGCATCCTGGCAACAATATCCTTATAGTTCTCATCCCGCCTGTTCCCCAAGAATTTGAGAACAACATCCTTGAAGGAATCCCAGGCTTCTTTTTCCTTCTCAGACATCGTTTCAGCGAATGCTCCATCTGAAATGAGTTTCCTTATATCAGGGCCAACAAACACTCCTTCCTTTAGCTTTGCTTCAGAAAGTCGGGGGAACTTTGAGCAAAGGTACCGAAAGCACTCACCATCTTTTGGAAGGGACTTGATGAATTGCTTAATGAGACCCAACTTAATGTGGAGAGGAGGTAATAGAATTTTATCACGAGGTACCAAGCTCTCATGAAGAACATTTTTCTCACCGGGTCTCAAATACTCCCGAATTGGCCAGTCTTTTTTCCCCCAGTGTAGGTTGCGGGCCCGGCTATCCCACAAGCAAAGGAAGCAGGGATATTTGGTGAAACCGGATTGCTGCCCTAATAGCATGGATAGAATTTTAAAGTCTCCACAAATCATCCACTTATGCTCATCATAACGAATCTTCTGAAGAATCAGGGCCAAATTCTCGTATTTTTCTTGGAGAATAACAGAGTGAGCAATAGGAACTGAAGCGAATGTGTTGCCATTATGAAGAACACCTTTTATGCTGTCTTTTGACGAATCAATGAACAGCCGCCATTCAGCAGGATCATACTTGAGTTTAAACTTTTCCATCACTCCGTATATATCGTTGCAAAATACCAAATCTTCCTCTTTGCTGAAATACTTCAAAAATTGTGTCTCGCGGTTGCGGTACCAATAAAAAGTTGTTCCTGGTGACAATAGATTTTTCTGTTTAAGCCGAGAACCTAGCAGTTGGGCAGCATCTTTTGGGAGTCCTAAATCCCGGACTAAATCATTCAATTCAGCTTGAGAGAAAAGTTCAGGTTTCGGATCTGGTTCAGTTTCAAACTCGGAAATACTGGACTCATCGGGAAAAGCCATCTGATGAGTCTCATCATGATCAGAACCGTCCACACAAATATGATCCAAAGATTTTGGTGGTTCAGGCACAGGTACTTCGTTGCTATGAGGCATAGGCCTAATTGCTGAGGGAAGGTTGGGGTAACTTATTACGTTCTTATTTTTTAAGTTGTATCCCTTCACAATGCAAGAGCAAAAATAGCAGTCACTGCTGTGGTCTCTTTGTTCACGCCACATCATAGGTATTCCGAAACGAAATGCTTGTTTTTTTACCTTTCATCCATAAGCGTAGATCTTCCTCACATGTCTTGCACACTTTGTGAGGAGCCCACGGTTTGTCTTGATCGCCTAACTTCAAACCGAAATAGGCGAAATATACTTTTTTAATAAATGCAGAAATGTTCCTCTGCCGCTTTTTCACGGTATATTCCCCACAAATAAAACAAAAACTGTCCGGAGAGTTGACGCAACCTCTGGCTCTGTGAGCCATCACAAATACACAGCACTGCAAACTACAACTGTAGTGAACCACTTCGGAATAAAGCTGGATTACGACTGAGCAAACAAAAGGTAATAATGAACTTGCAAGAAACTGAAATTTGACAGGAACGTTCATGTCGCAACCACCGTGTTTGAGCGAGCGAACGAGGCGAGGCGAACAGGAAAGAACATGCGCCAGCGCGAGTACTGGATTTAGCCCCCCGCCTCCCAATTGTCCTGTTAATGTATAAAATGAATACAAAACACTCTAAAATATCATGAGGGAGTGTTTCTAGTTAGTTAACCATTACAACCTCTATTTTGGGCCAAGAAAATAAACTGCAGTCGGCTAAAAAGAAATTATGTGAACATTCCTTATCTGGGTAAGAAATCTAATTTTGCAAGAAAACGTGACGTGATGGAACATTTTGGCTATTTTTCCTGGATTCAGCACCCCAAAATCTATAGGAATCAGTTGCAAAACTGGAGGCAGTTTTTTGGTAGTGTACCTGTGTAGTTGATCCAAGTAGGTTAAAGTTATTCACAATTTCAATTTCTTCTCCTTCGACGATGAACCTGTTGATTATGCCAGTTGTCATGATCTTTGTCTTCTTTACATTAAGGTGCAGGCCCATTTTGAGACTATGTTCTTTGATTGTGAGAAGCAAATGTTTCAGATCATCTTCACTTTCCGCCAGTAATGTAGTATCATCAGCATAGCGAAGGTTGTTGATGAGTCTTCCACCAATCTTCACACCTCTGTTGTCTTCATACAATCCTGCTTCTCTGATGATTTGTTCTGCATATAAATTAAACAGGTAGGGGGAAAGTATGCAACCTTGTCTTACACCTTTGCTTATTTTAAACCATTCTGTTTCTCCTTGTTCCGTTCGAACTGTTGCTTCTTGATCAATGTACAGATTGTGCAAGAGAACAATCAGGTGTTCTGGTATACCCATGCTTCTTAATGTGGCCCAGAGTTTCTCATGGTTTACACAGTCAAAAGTTTTGCTATAGTCGATAAAGCACAAATAGGTATCCTTTTGGTATTCTTTAGTCTTTTCAAGGATCCATCTCACATCCGCAATGATGTCTCTCGTTCCTCGCCCCTTTCTGAACCCTGCTTGCACTTCAGGTAGTTCTTGTTCCAGGTATGATTGTAGTCTCTTTTGAATAATCTTCAGTAGAATCTTGCTGGCATGTGGGATCAGAGCGATTGTGCGATAATTTCCACAGTCAGTTGGATCACCTTTCTTTAGTATTGGTATAAACACAGATCTTTTCCAGTCAGTTGGCCATTATGCTGTCTTCCATATTTCTTGGCAGAGCTTTGTAAGTATGGTAACAGCTGCATCAGATTGCTGTAATACTTCTATGGGAATGCAATCAATGCCTGGTGCTTTGTTCTTTGATAAGGCTTTCAATGCTGCTTCAACTTCTTCTTTCATCACCAATGGTTCCAGATCATAAGGTACAGGTTGAAACGGCTGTTGGTCCACTTGATCTTTATCATATAAAAACTCTGTATATTCCTTCCATCTTTTCTTAATCTTCTCAGCATCATTCAACATAGAAACTTGAGCATCTTGTAACATTCCAATTCGAGGCTGGAACTTTTTCTTTAACTCTCGTAGCTTTAGGAAAGCTGATCTTGTTCTTCCTCTAATAGTTTCTGCTTCTATTTCCTTGCATGCGTCATTGTAGTACTTTTCCTTGTCCTGTCTTGCTGCACGTTGGAAATCTCTGAGTTCTGTGATTGTCTTTCTTTCTCCTCTGGCTTTAGCCTCTCTGCGTTTCTGGGCAATTTTCAGAGTTTCTTCCGTCATCAATTTTGGCCGTTTTTTCTTTTTTACCTTTTGTAGAGACTTCTCGCTTTCTTCCAACACAACCTTCTTGATGTCATTCCATAACTCTTCTGGAACTCTATCATTTGTATCTAAAGCAGCAAATCGATTTTGCAGGCAGTCTTTAAATTCCAGTGGTATATTCTCAAGGTCATATTTTGCTGCATTCATGAGTGGTTTGCTCTTTTTCAGCTTTAGCTTGAGTTTGCATACTAGTAGTTGATGATCTGTACCACAGTCAGCTCCAGGTTTTGTCTTTGTTGAAGTTATAGAGCTTTTCCATCGTTGACTTCCACAGATGTAGTCAATTTGATTTTTATACAATCCATTGGGCGAAGTCCATGTGTACAGTCGCCGCTTGTGTTGCTGGAAGAAGGTGTTCGAGATGAATAGATCGTTGGTCTTGCAGAAGTCTATCAGTCTTTCTCCAGCTTCATTTCTGTTGCCAAGTCCATATTTTCCAACTACTTTGTCTTCTTCTTTGTTGCAAACCTTTGCGTTCCAATCACCCATGACTATCAGGATATCCTGTTTGCATGTTCTGTCAATTTCAGCTTGTATTTGTTCATAGAACTCTTCAATTTCATTCTCTTCTGCAGCTGTTGTTGGGGCATATACTTGAATTATAGTTGTGTTGATAGGCATTCCTCGTAGACGAATAGAGATTAAGAATTCGCTGACTGCACTGTATTTCATTACAGTTCTTGCAAGTTTCTTCTTTATTATATGTATAAATAAATAAATAAGCTAGCTACCATATGACCAATCCCGAAGAAACCCATGTTAGACAAGAGCAACCCAGCAGCGTACAGACCAATCTCCAGCATACCGCTACTGGCAAAGATCATAGAAAAAGCGGTACAACTCCAACTCCAGGACCATATCGACGAACATGCCCCTCTGGACTTACACCAGCACAGCTTCCGTCCAAACCACGGAGTTGAAACACTACTATTATATCTACTCAATGACATATTCCAAACCATAGACAACTACAAAAAAGGAACACTAATGATCTTCCTAGACATCTCAGCCACCTTTGACACAGTGGACCACAGAATCCTCCTAACCAGACTACAGAGCATCGGAATAAATGGCACCACCCTAAGAAGGTTCAACTCTTAACTAACTGACAGACAGTTCCAGGTCAAGATCGGTCCCAACACCTCACGACCCGCAAAGATCAAGCAAGGGGTACCACAAGGCTCCGCCCTATCCGCACTACTATTCAACCTCTACATGCAACCGATCTGCAACATCATGAAAGAGCACAAAATACACTACACTATCTACGCAGACGACATCATGATATACACCCCAGTGAACCTCGACAACCCCGACTACACCAGAATAACAGACTGCCTCAACAACATGTCCAACTGGCTACATGACAACAACCTGACCATAAACTACAAGACAGAAGCACTTCTCATCACATGAAACAACAACTTCAGCCCACCACTGTCCATCAAGGTCAACAATTCAACAATACCATTAAAAAAGGAGGTGAAATGTCTCAGAATAACGCTCGATAGGGAGCTAAACCTACAGTCACACATCAGCAGAACCACCAAAAATGCATACTTCAAGATGAGAATAATCAGACGCCTCAAGCCACTCCTCACACAAGACCATTTCCGCACAGTCTGTCAAGCTGTAATAACTCCCATACTCGACTTCTGCAACCCGATCTATACAGGCATGTCAAAACAGTCGCTCAGACCACTACAAATGGCCCAAAACACGGCTGCATGAATAATATCCGGAGCATCAAAACAAGACCACATCACCCCATACTAAAAGACCTACACTGGCTCCCAATCAGCTCACGTATCAAATACAAGACAACCCTAAACATATTCAGAGTCAAACACAGGAACTCTGCCCTCAGCCTTCAACCCCATATTTTATTTTATTTATTTATTTAGCGTACACTTGTATCCTGCTACTTCCAGCGATCAGCAGCGGTTTTCTATACATAAGGGAGAGGCTGTACAGGCCAGAATTAGAACATACAGTATGATTGCAGGGATGGGTAATAAGCATAGCAAACGGTTACAAGTTTACATTTGATTTGTTTGAGAGGAATCTTACATATATACATTTGATAGCATAAGAAGCGGCTTTACATATATACATACTTTACGTAATTACAGAACACATTTCTTGCTGGTATGATTAGTTTAAGTGGGCATGTTGCTCTAGTAGTATATGACACTCTGATTAGGTTAGGTTGTAGTGGGTCTGAAAGAGGTGTGTCTTAAGTTTTTTCCTGAAATCCTTCAGGTCCTTGTTTGCTCTCAGTTCATAGGGCAGTTGCTTCCAGAGTGCTGGAGCAGTAAAGGAGAACGCTCTTTTGGTGGTGTTTGCGTTGCAATTTCTCATGCTATTCGGGACATGTAGGGTGTTGGTACTTGCTGTTCTTCTGCTTCTGATGGTTGGCTGGGCGGAGATTAAGGTGTTGAGGTATGAGGGTGCTACGTTATGAACGAGCTTGAATGTGGTTACTAAGAGCTTATATTGGATGTGGGCCGTGATGGGGAGCCAATGAAGCTCAATTAGTACTGGAGTGATGTGTTCAGTTAGTCCTTTTTTTCATGACGATTCTGGCTGCCAGGTTTTGTGCTAGTTGAAGTATGTTAAGGGTTTTTTTAGGCAGACCTTGTAATATAGCGTTGCAGTAGACCAGGTGGGGAATGATGAGGGCTTGTGCCACTGTCCTGAAGTCCGAGTGATCGATAATATTCCATAGCGGTTGTAGAACTCTTAATTTGTGGAAGATGGCCCGATTGGTAATACGGAGGTGCTTTTCCATATTTAGGTTGCTGTCCAGCATTACACCTAGGTATTTTATTTCAGACTTTGTGGTACATACAACCCGACATCAGTACAAGACCTAGAAGAAGAGCCAAATTGGATACAATTAACATGCCAAAAGACTACACAAAGGCATGCAAGTCCACCGCACGAAAAGCGCTATCAATGGCAGCACCTGGAATGTGGAACGCACTCCCTGATGAACTGCGAGCCACGGAAGACACTAAGGACTTTCAGAAACAACTAAAGACTCTGCTCTTCCTGGAGCACTACGGCCCGAACACATAACACACACCCCTTTTCACCGCTGCAGCACTCCGACTCTCGTCCAGCTCTCTCGGCGGGGATAGAGCGAGCCGGAGCACCGCACCGCCCCCACCAAGAAGATCTGCCCAATCGGGGCACCGGACGGGAGATTTAAAAGGGAGCCTTGACCGGGTACGAGCCCCCTTTTCACCACTGCAGCACTCCGGCTCTCGTCCAGCTCTCCCGGCGGGGATAGAGCGAGCCGGAGCACCGCACCGCCCCCACCAAGAAGATCTGCCCAATCGGGGCACCGGGCGGGAGATTTAAAAGGGAGCCTTGACCAGGTGCGAGCCCCCTTTTCACCGCTGCAGCACTCCGGCTCTCGTCCAGCTCTACCGGCGGGGATAGAGCGAGCCGGAGCACCGCACCACCCCCACCAAGAAGATCTGCCCAATCGGGGCACCGGGCGGGAGATTTAAAAGGGAGCCTTGACTGGGTGCGAGCCCCCTTTTCACCGCTGCAGCACTCTGGCTCTCGTCCAGCTCTCCCGGCGGGGATAGAGCGAGCCGGAGCACCGCACCGCCCCCACCAAGAAGATCTGCCCAATCGGGGCACCGGGCGGGAGATTTAAAAGGGAGCCTTGACCGGGTGCAAGCCCCCTTTTCACCGCTGCAGCACTCCGGCTCTCGTCCAGCTCTCCCGGCGGGGATAGAGCGAGCCGGAGCACCGCACCGCCCCCACCAAGAAGATCTGCCCAATCGGGGCACCGGGCGGGAGATTTAAAAAAGAGCCCTTATCAGGCGTGCCTTTGCCTTGCCTTTGCCTTTGGCACGGCCCTTAGGTAGCGGCCCTCTCTTAAGACGCTCAAGAGCCAGACAAATGATTCCTCAGCATTATTAAAGAAACAAGGAACAGGAGCTCCCCTAAGATTGAGCGCTCGACATCAACACGATCAGCTTACCCATCTCAGCAAGTATATTTCACCTGTTAAGAGCTGATTAAAGTACCCCTTCATCCTTGCTACAATTAAAAGCATTTGTAACCTTATATCTGCTACATGTTTAACAGATGTACTGATGCCAGTAACTGTCACATACGTATACTACTTCCATTAGTTTATGCTTAATTACTTACTGTTGTCAGTAACCAATAATTCTTTTCTCTCTTTATATACTGTTGTCAGTATCCAATAATAATTTCATTCTTAATTTCTTATACTGTTGTCAGTAACCTGCATTCTTGATTTCATATACTGTTGTCAGTAACCTGCATTTTTACAGTCATCGGAAGTTTCAGTATGAACTATATAAAAATGCTACTGCTTACTTTGAATCTCACTTTATACATTGTCAGCCTACTATTCTCTCTCTACCCTTTCCCTGCTAACGCCCACACCCCACCATTGAACCTCCCTGAATTTTCATACATTCATGTTATCCCTCATCGTCAGAGACATAACACTCATCATCTATATCTAGGAAATGCTAAGATAAACCACCATAGACTGATTCAGATAAAGCAATCTTCTAAAACCGACCACATAAATACAGTCAATGCTTTCACACACATTTCCCTCATCCTCATCAATGCAAGGTCAGTTAGAAATAAAACACCTATCATAACTGATCTAATTAATACAGAAAACTCAGACCTACTATGCATTACTGAGACATGGCTAACAGAATCTGACTCAGTACTGTTAAATCAATTAAAAGTGCAAGGTTACTCCATCTTCACCTGCAATAGGAACCATATAAGAGGAGGGGGTGTTCTTATATTAGCTAAATCTAATCTCGGATTATCCTCTACTTTATGCGAAAGTCATGACGACACAAATATACTCAAGATTGAAAATAAGGACATAGCAATCTGCTTGATATACAGACCTCCGACTGCAAGTAATCAAAATGTTGACACCATTCTTGAATCTGCATGCAACTCAACAATAAGGAAACCCCTCATCATGCTAGGTGATTTAAACCTTCCCTCTCTCTAATAATCAAGAAACATCTTTCTTAGATGCGATGGAAGAAATGGGCTTCAAGCAAACAGTTAATCAACCAACGCACACCAAAGGAAACACTCTCGACTTAATTTTCATTCCAGCCCATTACACAACCACATCTCATTATGTCTCACCTTCCACAGCTCAAGTCCCATGGTCTGACCACTTTATGATTAGGTTCTCTTTCCACCTCCCACAATGCACCAAAACACCCCTTGTCAATCTACAACATGGTCAGAGATTTCGTCCATTCAACAAGGAAGAGTTTCTCGAATCAGTACTCCCTAGATTGGATCCTTATATCTCTAACCTTGATGATGCAATATCCAGCTGGAATTCCATTATTGGATCCGCATCAGAGCCATATTCAACATAGATACGCCATAAAATGAGAAAAAATGAAAAATGGTACTCTACGGAACTCGCAATTCTGAAGAAAGGTCTTAGAAAAATGGAATCTACTTGGAGAAGGAATAAAACTCACGAACTCAGAATACAATACTTCTCACTACTCAAAGGTTACAAGGATGCGATTAATAAGGCTAAAAAACAATATCACTCTAATACTTTATCAAAAGCCATTAATCGTCCTAGAGAACTATTTGAGATTGTCAAATCATTAACCAAATCCCCATCCAACAATTCCCACAAAATGTTGATTAGCCCTCAAACGATTGCTGATCACTTTGCAAATAAACTCAAACTTAACAGCCAATTCACCCCACCTAGCCTATCTCTTCCAGTTAACAACCACCTTGAATGGAAAGCCTTCCACCCTATTACTAACAAACTCCTACTCCAGACAATCTCCAACCTAAATACAACAACCTCTTTACTCGATCCTTGCCCAGTGACTTGGATAAAATCAACAAAAACAGAACTTGCCTCAGACTTGCTGAACATAGTAAACCAATCTCTTCAACAAGGACGTATAGCAGATGTCCTCAAAAGGTCAGCAATTCGACCGCTGCTAAAAAACAAAACCCTAGACGGCAATGACCCAACTTCATATCGCCCCATTGCAAGTATTCCACTCATTGCCAAGATTATTGAAAAGATTGTGCAAATCCAACTGCAAGATTATATAGACTCATCAGCTCCATTAGATGAACATCAATATGGATTTCACCCATATCATGATGTAGAAACGCTCCTAACAGCACTATTTGACACAATCATCAGAGGTATCGATAATTCCAAGTGAGCCTTCATTCTCATATTCCTTGATATTTCCTCGGCCTTTGACACTGTAAACCATACCATGCTCATCTCTAGACTCTCTCAAATAGGCATCAAGGATAAAACCCTTGAATGGTTCATATCCTATTTTACTAACCGGACCCAATATGTGCAAATAGATCAAAATGCCTCATCCCCATTTCCACAAGAGCAGGGCATCCCTCAAGGCTCTGCCCTATCGGCACTATTGTTTAATCTCTATCTTCAACCCATCTGTTCCATATTTAAACGCTTCAAAATCAACTACCACATCTATGCAGATGACATCATGTTATACTCGCCATTTGATGTGTCCAACCTGGATTACAGCAACATATGTCGTTGCCTCACTGAAGCTGAGCTGTGGCTGAAATCAATGAATATGAATATTAATTTAAAAAAAACAGAAGTTCTATTTATGACAAGAAACACAAGCTTCACTCCACCGCCTGAAATCAACACTGGAAAAACTACTCTCCCAGTTAGAGATGAGATCAAATACTTGGGAGTCAGACTAGATAAGACCCTCAGCCTCACCAAACATATAAAACAAACTGTAAAATCAATATATTTCAAATTAAGGACAATCCAACAACTTAGACCATTGATAGATAACACTGACTTCAGATCCGTGGCTCAAACACTTATAACACCACATTTAGACTACTGTAATGGCATTCTTCAAGGGACCTCTAAGAAAAATATACACACACTTCAATTAGCCCAAAATGTCACTGCAAGGATCATCTATAAAGTGAAACTATCAGATCATATATCTCCGATTCTCTACGCTCTCCATTGGTTACCTGTCTCATGCAGAATCATCTACAAGTCCTTAGTTACTACGTTTAAGATCTTTAATAATATAGCACCATCTTTCTTATCTATGCTCATCAACATCCCACATGAAAATAGATCAAGAAAAAGAATAAACCTTCACACGATACAAGTCCCTAATTCTATTAGAAAGACAAGTCAGAAGACAAGTAATACAGCTTTCTCATTCTTCGCCCCTACGTTATGGAACAACCTCCCAATTGAAATAAGAGAAATCAAGGACCTTCAATTATTTAGAAAAAATCTAAAAATCCATCTATTTACTCTGTACTACAATAACCTCCAAATTGAAGATAATCCAAACTCAGAGAAAAGCACCGAACATCAGTCACTCACTGACCCTACCTAGACAAGGCATAAAATCTTTCCCTCACATCCACATTGCTCACCTAGATTAATCTTACTCTTGAATGCAATTTGCTTATCGCTAATGTAAATAATTGTAACTAATGTAAATAATCCCTTTAATGTTGACATATTATGTTTTGAAACATTAACTAATGCATACCCAGTTTCAAACGTTCCTACTTCTCCTGTTATCTTTTTTGTATTAGAGTTACATTTAATAGTTGAATGTTCTTTGTTCTAAATCTGTTCTATGTAAAATAATAGTATTCTACTATTAAAGTTTATGTTACCTGTAAACCGCCACTGATCTCTGGAAGTGGCGGTATAGAAAAGATGTATAAATAAATAAATAAATAAATAATGAGAACAACCACGGACTAACGACTTATCCGCACGCTCTTTGGACATACACTGTATAAAGCTCATGCTGTAAATAGAGCACGCTAATCAACCTACCCACACGCGCACACATCCACTGTACAATATATGCACACCTTGAACCCAAAATGCCAATTCCTTTGATTGTTTGCTGTGTATACCGCCTTGATTGAAGGATAAGGCGGGATAGAAATACCATTTAAATAAATAAAATAAAATAAAATATTTGATAAACTAAAGAGTAGCAAATCACCTGGATCGGATGGTATACATCCAAGGGCGTTGAAAGAACTGAAAGATGAGATTGCAGACCTGCTATTAGTAATCTGTGGTCTATCATTAAAGTCATCTGCAATACCTGAAGATTGGAGGATGGCCAGTGTAATGCTAATTTTTAAAAAGGGGTGATCGGGGAAACTACAGACCAGTGAGCCTGTCGTCAGTAACAGGAAAAATGCTAGAAACCATCATAAAGAACAAAATTACTCAACATGTAGTGCGACGCTCCTGCCTGCGCCCTGGAGCTTACAGGCAGGAGTGGCCTTATTGTCCCTTTTGAGTATAGGTAGAACTGTTCCCTATGAATGCTGGGAACTGAAGTCCACTTCTATTTTCTTTAGGGAATAAATTGTAGTTGTGACCAAAAATGGTAAGGCTTTGCAAGAATATTTATTTGTATTGGGGATGTTCTCCAGCGCATCAAAATTCATAGATACAAACGTAAAGGTGCAACTTTTAACATAAGCAGAAGTAAACAGGAACTCAGGAACAACTGAAATTGAATTAGCTTTAACTCAGCTTTTCATATTTAGAGGAGCTTAAACTCAGCATTGCCTCGAGTGGTAACTCAAGAATATTGCAGCCTCACATTAACAGCTGTTCAGCTCACAGCGTGGCTTTAGAACACAGGTGCAAACAATTATGAACTCTCACGGCAAAGGCAGCAGAAATAGCAAACGTTCTGTATTCCTTTCATACAAACTTTCAAAGCTTCTTTATATTGCTATTCTCTACAACAAAAAGAGCAGTCCATGCTACAAGGATCAGTGGTTAATGTAGGCAAATCATTTTCTACCTGCATGTACTCCTCTGAGTTAATGGAACTACGGTCTTCTTCAAGCTTCTGATGTTTCCCTGCTTTCAGCTCTAAAAACTGCTGAAATTCAGGGCAATGAAAAGGTTTCTTCAACAAAGCACTAAAGATAGGAAATTGTGCTTTACCTTCTCCAGCGTTGTTTGTATAAGAACTGATTTCTTTCTGCAAGATTCCTCTCCTGTTTGGAAGCTCAGGAGTTTTGTGGTTAACTCTTCTGTTAGGAGAATTTCCCTTAGGAAGGTTTTCTCCCTGCTGTAACTTTCTATAGCACTGCCTGCCAGTATAGGAAGTACCTTCTTTCCACGTGTTGGTCTTTCTGGGCTTCCCAGGTCCAGGCTCTATTCGGTAGAAAGAGTTTCCTTCAGAGTGTGCCTGCCTTTGAGGCCTTCTATTCCAGGGTTCTGTCTTCTCCCAAGATTCTAAAGCATTGCTCCGTCCATTCCTCATAGGACTCCTCTTAGTAGTGCCTTTAGAACTCCTTGCAGAACCTCTCTTGCTCCTCCTCACAGACTCCGACTCACTCTTACTCCCAGACTCACACTTAGCCTCAGACTCTGACCGACTCTTGGACTCTGACTCAGACTTAGCGTCAGACTCCGACCTCCACTTCCTAGCAGCCCTGTTCAAGGCTTTAAAAAGGGCTTCTTTTCCCGGCACACCTTGTCCAACCCCTGGGTGTGCCCAATCAGCATTGAAGCCTAACTCCTCCCCTGGGCTGGTGTCTGTGCTCAGATCAGCAGAGCAGTGTGTTTTTTTCAAGTCAGAATTGAAAATCCTGTGTGAATCCTTTCCTTTCTCAGGATTTTCCTCAATCTCCATCTCTTCTGGAGGGCATTCTTCACCACAGTAGATAGTCATGGCTTAATGGGAGACAGCCAACATGGCTTCAGCCAAGGAAGGTCTTGTCTTACTAATCTGTTATGTTTTTATGAAGGTGTGAGTAAACTGGTAAACAAAGGTGAGTTGGTTGATATAGTGTATCTGGACTTTCAGAAAGCTTTTGACAAGGTCCCTCATGAGAGACGTTTTGCAAAATTAAAAAGTCATGAGATAGGAGGCAGCTTGCTATTGTGGATCAGGAACTGATTAAAAGATAAGAAGCAGAGGTTAGGGCTAAATGGCCAATTTTCCCAATGAAGAAAGGTGAATAGTAGAGTACCCGAGGGATCTCTGCTGGGTCTGCTGCTTTTTAACATATTCATAAATGACCTCGAAATGGGAATAATGAGTAAGGTTATCAAATTTGCAGATGACACAAAACTATTTAAAGTTGTTAAAACCCATGAGGATTGTGGAAAATTGCAAGATGATCTTGATAAATTGGAAGACTGGGCATCCAAATGGCAGATGAAATTTAATGTGGACAAATGCAAAGTTATGCACCTAGGAAAGAACAACCCAAAAGCGTAGTTACTCACCTGTAACAGGTAATCTCCGGGAACAGCAGGAATTTAGTCTTCACATATGGGTATTGTCGGTACCGACGGAGCCTGCGCAGAAACGCTCCCCAGCGTCCAATAGGAACACTTTTGGGAGCATCCCTCGGCACATGCGCGCTGCCTTCCCACCTTTCCAACTGTCCCTCTTCAGTTATGTTTGCAGCTGAGTGAAAGGATAGAGGGGGAGAGGAAAGAGACAGAGAAAAAGAGAGAGAACTCCTAGGGGAAGTGGGTGGGTTGTGAAGACTAAATTCCTGCTGTTCCCGGAGATCACCTGTTACAGGTGAGTAACTACGCTATCTCCAGGAACATACAGGAATGGGGAGCAGCTTTTAAACTAGAAAATAGGGGAAAGCCGACAGTCGCCCAAGAGCGAATGGTTCGGAAGAATGTACCCTTGAAGAATACTACCAAAAGCAGAGAGGTTCCAAAAAAGAGTAAAGTAGTCCAAATGCCCTCGAGTATGGAGCAGCTACCAATAGCCAAATTAATATGAATAAAATACAGTGTCTAAAATGCTTGTATGCAAATGCTAGAAGTCTAAAAAACGAGATGGGAGAGTTAGAATATATAGCACTAAATGAGAGGTTAGATATGATTGGAATATCAGAGACATGGTGGAATGAGGACAACCAGTGGAACACTGTGATACCTGGGTACAAACTATATCGTAATGATAGAGCTGATCAAATTGGTGGAGGGGTTGCGCTCTATGTTAGAGAGGGCATTGAGTCAGAAAGGATTAAAGATTTGCAGGAAACAAAATTTGCTGTAGTATCTCTATGGATTGAAATTCCATGTAAAAACAGGAAGGCGATGACAGTGGGGGTGTACTATCAACCGCCTGGCCAGAATGAACAAATGGATGATGAAATGCTCAAAGAAATCAAGGAAGCTAACAAAAGTTACAACGCAGTAATAATAATGGGTGATTTCAGGAGTAAATTGAGTAGGAGTAATAGAATATAGATTGAATTATGGAGGATAAGAAGTCGTATCCATATAACAATCCATATTGGAATAGTGTGAAGAGGTGAGTTTTTAGTTCTCTTTTAAACATTTGTAGGTCTTTTATTTCTCTAAGCTGTGTCGGGAGGTTATTCCACAAGGTTGGTGCAATATATGAGAAGGCGCTGATGCTTGTTTGTTTAGTCTTCCTTATTGAGTCAGGCACGAGGATGGTGTTGAGATTCGTTCTTCTTCTAGTTCTGTTATCAGGTGGGTTATGAATCAATGTGGATAGGTATGATGGGGCAATCTTATAAATTAATTTGAATGTGGTCAATATAATTTTATATTGGATCCTACTTGATATGGGTAACCAGTGAAGTGCATATAATATTGGGGTAATGTGATCGGTAAGTTTTGCTTTGAATATTACTCGTGCCGTAACATTCTGGGCCATTTGAAGGATTTTTAAATTTTTCTTTGTTGCTCCTTGCAATATACCATTACAGTAATCAAGGTGAGGGGTTATTAATGCTTGAGTAATAGATCTAAAATCGTTGTTTTCTAGTAGTGGTCTTAGTTGTTGGATTAATCTGAGCTTATAATAGATTGTTTTGGATATTTTTTTAATGTGAGATGTAAAGCTAAGGGTTTTGTCAAGGGTGACTCCAAGATATTTGATTTCGTCTTTAACTGGGAGGGTAAAATTGAAGAGTTTGATTTCTGAAGGTGGGGTGAAGTTCGTGTTTCTTGAGGTAAATAATACTTCTGTTTTTTTCAAATTTAGGTTCATATTATTTGATCGAAGCCAGAGTTCAGCTTCAGTGAGGCATGATGTTAAATTATCATATTTGGGGTCAAGTGTGTTTATTGGGGAGAACAACATAATGTCATCTGCATAGATATGATAGTTCAACTTATATTTTTAGAAAATGGTGCATATCGGTTGTAGATAAAGATTGAATAGGAGGGCGGATAGAGCAGAGCCCTGTGTTATTCCCTGTTCTTGAGGAAATGTAGGTGATGACATTTGGTCAACTTGGACATATTGTGAATGGTCCGAGATATATGACTTAAACCATTTAAGAGTTAGTTTTTGTAATCCTAGCTGACTGAGTCTTGATAAGAGTATATTATGGTTTACACTATCAAATGCAGCAGATATGTCAAGAAATACCAGGATGAAGGCTTCGCATCTTACATAAATAACAGAATGCAGCAAGTCCAATTCAACAACGCAAAGGCCTCTGCCTTCCCTCAAACTCAAGGCATACCACAAGGCTCTGCCCTATCCTCACTCCTGTTCAACCTCTATCTACGACCTATTTGTGAAATCCTGCAGGACCACAAGATCAGTTACCATATCTACGCAGATGACTTGATGCTTTACACTCATCTCGACATCAACAACCCCAACCTCAATCAGCTCGAAAAATGCCTAAGTGAACTACAAAACTGGCTGCAACAGAATAATATGTCAATAAGCCATAAAAAAACAGAAGTGATGTGCATTTCCAGAAAACCTGACTTTAACCCACCACCAACGGTTACCATGAACAATAATGTCTATACCACAAAGCCTGAAATAAAATACCTAGGTGTAATGCTGGACAGCAACTTAAATATGGAAAAGCACCTCTGAATCATCAATCGGGCCATCTTCTGCAAATTAAGAATCCTGCAACTGCTACGGAATATTATTGACCACTCCGACTTCAGGACATTGGCACAAGCCCTCATCATTCCCCACCTGGATTACTGCAATGCTATATTACAAGGTCTGCCCAAAAAAACCCTTAACATACTGCAACTAGCACAAAACGTAGCGGCTAGAATCATCATGAAAAAAGGCCTAACCGAACGCATCACTCCAGTACTAATCGAGCTTCATTTTATTTATTTTATTTATTTAACAGTTGCTTATATACCACTACCTTCCACAGATCAGGTGCGGTTTACAATGAACAAGGAATGAACAGATTAACAGGTCTGTTTTACATGAAACATTAATTAACTAGGTACAATTTTGCTAAATACATTAAACATGATTGGACTAAGTATGGTAAATAATTTGTTAAATAACAATCGAACTATTTACATTGGCTCCCCATCAAAGCCCGCATCCAATATAAGCTCTTAGTAACCATGTTCAAGCTCGTTCATAACGTAGCACCCTCATACCTAAACACCTTAATATCCGATCAACCAATCATCAGAAGCAGAAGAACAGTAAATAGCAACACACTTCATGTCCCGAGTAGCCTGAGAAATTGCAACGCAAACACCACCAACAGAGCGTTCTCATTTATTGCACCAATACTCTGGAACCAACTGCCCTATGAACTGCGAGCAAACAAGGACTTGAAGGACTTCAGGAAGAAGCTTAAGACTCACCTCTTCCAGACCCATTTCAACCTAACCTAGTCAGAGTGTCTTATTCTATTTGGGCACCTTGCCAGCTTAAATAAAACACAGCAGTATAAAACACGTCCTGTAATATGTAATATATGTGTATATGTAATATATGTGTATATGTATTTATTTTATTTATTTAGTGTACATTTGTAACCTGCTGCTTCCAGTGATCAGCAGCGGTGTCTATACATAGGAGGTTTGGCTGTACTGGCCAGGATTAAATTATATACAATGTGATTTGGGGAGGGGGAAAGTGCACAGCAAGCATAGGGTTACATGATTTACAGTAGATTGAATATTGCAGTTACATACAGGTACTTAATACATATTTACAGTTGCTGCCTGTTAGGACTTTACAAATGATGACCCTTATATACAAATTTACACATTGCTGAGTATGCTTCAGGAGGTTAACATATTTCATGCGGTTAAGTTGTAATGTGCTTGGAAAAGATGTGTCTTGAGTAGTTTTCTAAAGTCTTTCAAATCACTGACTTCACGTAGTTCGGTTGGCAATCGGTTCCAGAGTGCTGGAGCTGTAAAGGAGAAAGCTCGGTTGCTGGTGCAAGCATTAACCTTTGCGAAGCACTTCGGGATACAGAGGGTGTTGAGGTTCTGTGTTCTTCTACTTCTATTGCTAGGTAGTTTTGCTATTAGGCTGTTGAGGTGTGATGGCGCTATATCATGTATGAGTTTGAACGTAGTGACTAGGACTTTGTATTGAATGCGGGCTGTGATGGGGAGCCAGTGGAGCTCCATTAGTGCGGGTGTGATGTGGTCGGAGAGACCCTTCTGCATAATGATTCGGGCTGACACATTTTGTGCCATTTGCAAAATATTGATAGTTTTTCTTGGCAGGCCTTGCAGTATGGCATTGCAATAGTCCAGGTGTGGAATGATGAGGGCTTGTGCGACTGATCTGAAGTCAGTATGATCGAGGATGTTACGCAGGGGCTGTATGACTCTTAATTTGTGAAAAATAGCCCGATTGGTAATTCGAAGGTGCTTGTCCATATTCAGGTTGCTGTCAAGCATCACTCCCAAATATTTTATCTCTGCTTTGATGTTGTAGATATTATTGTTCATGGTGACTGTTGTCAGGGGCTCGAATCCTGGTTTCCTGGAGATACACATTGCTTCTGTTTTCTTGTGGTTAATGGACATATTATTGCATTGTAGCCAGACTTGAAGCTCGTGTAGGCATTTCTCTAGGTTGCAGAGGTTCGGGTTGTTTACGTCTAGTTGCGTATATAGCATTAGGTCATCTGCGTAGATATGGTAGTTGATGGCATAGTCCTGGAAAATCTTGCATACTGGTTGAAGGTATAAGTTGAATAGGAGGGAGGAGAGGGCAGAGCCCTGTGGAATGCCTTGGGTTTGTGGGAAGGGGGTGGCTTTGACATTGTTGAAATTGACCTGCTGCATTCGGTTTGTGATGTACGAGGAGAACCATTTTAGAGGGGTGCCTGTGATACCTATGGACTCGAGTCGCTTTAGCAGTGTGGGGTGATGCACAGAGTCGAAAGCTGCTGAGATGTCTATGAAAATAAGCATATACATTTTACTCTTATCTTACAGACCCTTAAGTAGGTTGTCCATTAGGACTAACAGGAGGGTTTCCACGCCGTGGTGCTGTCGAAACCCGTATTGATGCACATCCAGGGCGGTTATGTCATCAATGTGGTTTTGTAGCTGCTGCTGCACTGCTTTCTCAATGATCTTGGCGAGGAAGGATATGCTTGAGATGGGTCGGTAAGAGGTGGGGTCGTCCTTGTTGAGCGTTTTGTTTTTCAGGATTGGACGTATAAGCGATCTCTTGAGGGGTGATGGCATGATGCCTTGTTGAAGTGAGAGGTTCACTATGTGGGCGATGTGTTGCGCTACTTCCTCTTTGGTTGCCTTAATCCAGGAGGCTGGACATGGGTCAAGAGGGGAGGTAGTGGATCTCAGGCAGTTGATGATATCTTTTACCTGCTGGTCATTCACTCCCAGGAATGTTGACCATTTACCACTCTGGTCTGGACTTCTCCGGGTGTAGGTTTCTTGCAGGGGGTTGGTTGTATCCAGTTTTTGGATCGAGGTGGTCATGTGTTGTGGGACTAAGTTTGTTGGCATAGTGGTCCGCTAGCCGTTGGGCTGTCATGGTGCCTCCGGGATTGCTGTCTTGTGGAGGTTTGGTGAGTGATTTTACGAGGGCGAATAGTTCCCTAGGTCTGTTGAGGGCCTTGTTGAGTGTGGTTGTGTGGTGAGCTTTCTTAGCTTGGTTGACTTCCTTCTTATAAGTTGCCAGAAGGTTGAAGTAGGTCTTTTTACTTTCTGCGGTCTTATGTTTTCTCCATTTTCTTTCTTGCTTTCTCAGATCTTTCTTGAGGTCCCTTAAGGTTGCGGAATACCAAGGTTCTGACTTGGATTTGGTTGAGTGCCTTGGATGGCTCCAGGTGGATTTAGAGGCGGCCTCAATCCCCATGTTCCATAGGTTTGCCAGCGTCTCAAGATCCGAGTGATCTGTGTGTATGTGGTTTGCTATGGATTCTAGGAGAGCCTCTTTGTTGAACTTTTGGAAACATCTTTGCTGCTGCGTTGCTTGGTCAGGTTGTGCTTGGTCAGGGGTTGCGGGGAGCGTTAAGAGTAGCTCTATTTGATAGTGGTCGGACCATGGAACTTGGGTTATTTGCGGTTCGGATTTCAGCAGTTTGGGATGCTTGGTGGGTAGGAATACCATGTCCAGGGTATTACCCTTGATATGGGTTGCGCTTTGGATGATCTGTTCATAGCCCAGCTGTTCCATAGCCTCATGGAACGTGTTGGATTGCACCGTGGAGGTCGAGGCTAGGTTGAGGTCTCCTAGGATGATCTGGTTCTTTTTGGGTGCTGTAGTTGAGATGATTTCTAGAGCTGCTGCCAGGGATTCCTGAGGGGAGGCTGGGGGCCTGTAGATAAGACATATGGACAAGGTTCTGCTTTCTATCTTGAGTATGTCAATGCCATCGCGCACGCTTATTGGTGTGTTGGTTAGGGCTAGGTCCGATTTAGCCATGATTAGCACTCCTCCTCCCCTTTTCTTAGAGCGGGGGCAGTTATAGGTTGTGTAACCAGGCTTGCTTATCTGGTTGACAATTACTGGATCAGCTTCGGTTATCCATGTCTCAGTGATGCATAGTACATCAGGCTTCATATCCGTGATGAGGTCATGTAGTATGTGAGTCTTATTTCTTATTGACCTGGCATTTATTAGCATGATGGAGATGGTGGACTGCTTTTGGGTTCCGATCTGTGAGGTCCTGGCCGCATTTTTGCTTTGCTTGGTGTTTCTTATTTCCTCCAGCCGTCATTTATTCTTCGATTTGTGGTTGTGGTGGGGAAGCTTTCTCCTGGTGGTATCATTAGTGGGCCCCTGAGAGTGTTGTATGCTTATTTGCGTGCGTGGATTCAGATATGAGTTGTGGCATACATGGACAGGTAGTGGGCTGCATATGAATATTGGTTTCCAGGCATATGGGGTGTAGAAGCGGGGGATGGGGTTTCCCATGCAGGTGGTTAATATTGTATACATGTAAAGCCTCCTCTCAAACAAGCAAATGTAGATATGTAAAGTCTCCTCTTATACAATCAAATGTAAATATGTGACTGTTTGATGTGCCTTTTACCCACCCCTGAAATCACACTGTATGTTCCAAATCCGGCCTGTACAGCCGTACCATTATGTATAGAAAACCGCTGCTGATCGCTGGAAGTAGCGGGATACAAGTGTACACTAAATAAATAAATAAAATAAAGGCTTGCTTCGTGTTATCTAGACCTTTAATGACAGTGTCTAGAAGGGCAAGTAGTAAGGTTTCAACACCGTGGAAAGGGTGAAACTCATATTGATGATCATCGAGGGGGGCAGAAGTATCTATATAATCCTGCAGTTGAAGTTGGACAACTTTTTCGATAATTTTAGCTAGGAAGGGAATACTTGCAATCGGTCGATATGATGACGGGTTATTGTCATTTAGTGTTTTGTTCTTAAGAATAGGGCGGATTGCTGTTATTTTGAGTTCCTTAGGTAATAGTCCTTGCTGAAGAGATTTGTTTACTATGTCTAATATAAAGGGGGCTAGTACAGTTTTAGAAGTCTTAATCCAAGATACCGGGCAACACTGTTCCCTCTAAGCTGTGCACGTGTGCGCGCGCACACACCTTGCCGAGCGAGCACACATACTTTTCAACAGAGCGCACAAAAATTATGGTTATGATTCTGATAGAAAACAACACAGACGTCTTAAAATTTAAAAGTTGTGATTGTAATTACTAGAAATTTTCCGCTTCATTTATTAATCGTCTATTTTCATTTAATTTGATTAAAATCAATGTGGTGTACATACTGTATTCTGACATGTAGTCAAATTTTAAAGTATATAACTCCAAGCGTCGTTATGTGGCGCACAAAAATTTAACCTTCCTTCAAAAGCTGCACAGCTGATATTTTATGCGCACACAGCCTACAGAAAATTAGAGGGAACATTGCCGGGCAAGGATCTAGGATGGATGTGGTTGTGTTGATTTTAGTGATTATGTTCAGTAGGTGCTTTTTGTCGATAAGATGGAAAGAGTCCCAAACATTGCCATGGTTGGCTGTATTTGAGAGGGGGTTGGATATCGGTATAGAAGTCAACCTAAGTTTACTAGCAAAATAGCTTGCTAATTCTTGTGGGTTAATAGGTACCTTGCTTGTTTTAGCAGTTGGGGTTTTAGTTAATGATTTTACAATTTCAAATAATTCCCTAGGGCGGTTGATAGATTTTGATAGAATATTCATATGATATTGTTTTTTAGCATTGTTTGTTGCTGACCTATAGTTATTAAGAGTTGAAAAATATAATTCACGGAGTTCTATAGTTTTATTTTTTCTCCATTTGGTTTCTAAGTTTTCTTTTAATTAAAGTTAGCTCCTGTGTGTACCATTTTTCAGATGATCTTTTATATAGTCTATTAGCTTTGCTAGTTAGTGGTTTGGATGCTGCTTTTATTACAGTGTTCCAATTTGTAATAGCTTTGCTTAGATTGTTTTCTATATCGAGCTGGGGGACAATTGTATCAAGGAATTCTTCTGGTATAAATGGACGAAAACTTTGTCCTTGGTATGATTTAGCTTGGTGAGGATTAGTTTTGTATGGTATATTGATAGAAAACTGTATCATAAAGTGGTCAGTCCATGGAATCTGAGTTATAGTGGGAGGGGTATATTGGGGTAATTCGATCAGGTGTTCAGGAATGAATACTAGGTCAAGGGTGTTACCTTTGATGTGTGTAGGGTGCTTGATTGTCTGTTTAAAGCCCATGTCAGCCATTGATTCTAGGAAAGCCAAGGTTTGTGTGTTATTGAGGGTTGATAAATTAAAATCACCTAGAATGATATGAGGTTTAACCATTGAAGCTTTACAGGTTGTTTCTAGGATGGTTGTTAAGTTTTGGTCATCAGATGAAGGGGGCCTATAGAAGAGGCAGATGGCTACGTTTTTATTCTCTATCTTTAGTATTTATTTTATTTATTTAGCTGCATTTATATCCCGCTTTTCACCGGGTCAAAGCGGTTGGGGGATACATTTAACACGAGGGGATATGAGACACATACACTAATACTTACAGGGAACATGGGCAATGGAGGGTTAAGTGGCTTGCCCAAGACCACAAGGAGCACCTGCAGGACTAGAAACCCTGGTCCTTCCGGCCCAAGGTTGCTGTCCTCTAGTGGGATTTGAACCACCGACCTTCCGGCCTGTAGTACCTTGCCCCAACCACTAGGCCACTCCTCCCTATATCTATATTTTCTTTGGTTTCACAGATTGTGGAAGAAGAGTCTAGGTTTATTTTTGCTAGTATGAGTACCCCACCTCCTTTTTTTTTATTCCGGTTACAATTAAATATGGTGCATCCTTTTATCTTTATTTGGTTCAATAGGACTGGTTAGCCAGGTATCTGTGAAGCCGCGAATGCTGGGAAAGGTTAAAGGGCATTGCCTTTAACCTTTCCCAGCAATCGCGGCTTTACAGATACAGCCGCCAGCGTGAAGGAAAAGGCTCTTCACGCTGGCGGCTGTAAAGAGGGAGCCGGGGCCTCGCGTGAGCTTACCCTGCTCCCTCTGAAGCCCTGCGGTGGGTGGGCCCTTGCCAGCTGTGGGCCCTACGCCATGGCGTACATGGCGTATAGGTAAATCCGGCCCTACCCCATGTCCCCTGCATTTCAGTAGCTTTAATATTGCTTTTGACATACAAGGCTATTCCTCCTCCTTTTCCATTTTCTCTGTCTCTTCTGAATAGATTATAGCCAGCTATGGCTATATCCCAATTGTGCGATTCATTAAACCACGTTTCTGTAATGGCCACAATTTCCAAATTCGTTTCCACAATTAGGGCTTCCAGGTCTGGAATTTTGTTGGCTAAGCTTCGAGCATTTGTGCTCATTGCTTTCCAGCATTTTCCTGGCTTGTGTGAATTTTGCATTGATTTTGTTCTGCCTACTTCTTCCCACATGTTTTTGATGTGTGGTTTAAAAGTGTGGCTGTTTCTGATGGTGTTCTGCTTTTGCTGGGGGTGGCATGCAGATGTTGACCTTCCACATCCGTCACCCCCTCTTCCTAGTTTAAATGCATATCCACATACTGCCTGAATTTTTCACTTAGGATTCTTTTCCCTGCGACAGAGAGATGTAGTCCATCAGCATAGTATAGTCTCTTGTTGGTCCATCTGTTGTCCCAGTTACCAATAAATCTGAATCCTTGTTGTTTGCACCAGGTCTGGAGCCATGTATTAAAGCTGTTAAAAACCCAGGAGCTTCTGGGTCTCCAGGAGTCAGGACTGACTCGAAGGCACACATTGCATTTGCATTGCAATGCGATGCAGCCTTTTTGTTCCCTTACCAAGAACAGGTAGAACTTCTAAGAATGCAACAGTGTTAACATCGCACTTGAGTTTCTCTCCCAGAGATTGGAAGTCCTTTTGGGCTTTGGAGGCACTGTTCCTAGCCAGGTCATTTGTGCCTAAGTGGATAATAACATCAAGTTCGGAGTGTTCACTTTTTGCGCTAAGTAATTCAACAACTTGGTTTGTATTCCTGCTGGCTGAAGAGCCTGGTAAGCACATGCCTATCTTCTCTCCTTTGAACTGTGTTCCCAAGTTGGTGCCTCTGATGATGGAATCTCCAAGTAGTAGTAGTTTTCTGTTTGGTGAGGTTTTCTTCATATTGGTGCTTTAGCAGGGGATTGGGGATTGTCTGACTCATTTAAGGGCCCTTCAGTTTCTTTGGATTGGGCATCCTCATTAGCCAAGGCAGAGAAGGCATTGTGCAATGATATCTCTTGATGTACAGGATGTCTCTGTGTTACTGGTCGCAATCTACCAGAACCCACTGTGATCCATATGTTCCTGGGGCGTTTGATTCTTTGTGGGAGCGGTGGTGGACTTTGTTCAGTTTGTATCCTAGAAGAGGTGCGCTTCATTGCAGCCAGTTCCTCCCTCAGTAGAGACACTTCTTTATGCATGGCAGCTAGGTCTTTCCTTAGTAGAGTCAGTTCTTTATGCATGGCGGCTGACTTTAGGCATATAGGACAAGCTCTTAGGCTCCAAATGATTCATCTTGGAATGAAAGTACCGCAGTTATTGCACTGAATACATGACATGTTTATGCAGTCCCAGAAGAGGAAGAAGAAGAAGAGAAGATGAAGACGATGTGGCTTTTAATCCAGGTTAGGAACGATAGATGGCACGCATGTGACCACTATATAAGTAATGTAGCCCCTGGGGTGGGTGGGGCGAGGAGTAGAGTGGGAGGGAACCTAAGTGTCTCTGGCCAGTAGACTGTTCCTGAACTGTGGGCACGGGAACCCACCACTAAGGACAAATAGACACGTGCAGCACAGGAAATGGAGGTCCACAACACTAACTCAGCAGGGGGGAGGGGTAGCCCTTCTGGTAGGCTAAGAGAAAAAGTTTAAAACTCTACAGCAATGGAGTGGGTAAGGGAACCCACTACTAAGGACAGATAGAGAGATAAATATGTGGAGACAAACAGATTCACAGTTATTTGAAGACAAAGACTCACAGTTATGCAGCAAACTCAGCAAAAATCACCTTTTGGGAGAGCTCTGGAAGCACTCCTATTCTTAAGGAACAGAAAGGCAGTCTGATCTCTGGAGGTTACTTGGAGGAGATAAGGAAGACAGAGAGGTACATAGACGACACCTACAGGGATATAGCCCTGAAGTCCCACCTCGTCTGGCAGCATCACTGTTGCCATGGAGGAGAGAGTTCATGTGACAGGACAGCATCAACCTGGTGTGGCAGGAAGTGATCCTGTAGCTAGGACCTATCCTCCAGGTGATGTAAAACCCTCTTGTATCGAGGAGGTTTCTCCAGGGCCATGTACCCATGAGGGAAGGGTTAGGACAGCCATTATAGTTGGTGGTTCGATCATTAGGTATGTAGATAGCTGGGTGGCTGGTGGACATGGGGATCGCCTGGTAACATGCCTGCCTGGTGCGAAGGTAGCGGACCTCATGCACGACCTAGACAAGGGGGTATGTTTACTAAACTGTGGTAACATAGCAGCGGCTATGTTAACGTGTGTTAAGTAACGTTAACGCACGTTAATGTTACCTAGTGTGCGTTAACTTTACCTAACGCGCATTAACGTCACCGGCCGGAGTAAGTCCCACAGAGGATGGAGAGAGGGCGGAGAGAAGGGGTCAATGGGCAGGGAGTGGGTGGGGAGAGGCTCCTGCTACACTAACATGGGGAAATGAAGGGCTAAACATTACCAGGACTGAAAACCTGTCGTTAGATGCACATTTGCAGGAGGGTGAAACCATTTCAGTGTCAGCAATGTACAGCATTAGCAGGGAGCCCAAGAAAGGTGATAGTAGTGCTCCATCTGCAGCAACAGCATAGTGCCCGTGTATGAAAGGCCACTAAGGTGATGCTGCAAATGGGGCATAGGGGGCCACAGGTGGGACATGCAGTGGGGGCAGCTGGGGCACAGGGTGGACTAGGCTGTCACTTAGGTGGCACATATGAACATAGAACACGGAAGGTAGCAAGACAGCAGCTGACCAAGGTCAAACATGCCCAGTATTCTGTGTTCCACAGTGCCCCATCCAGGGGACACATACCCAGCAGGCACCCCAAAGGTCACACAGGTACCACTATGCCTGTAATAGGGCAATCAGTGCACATCTGGGGACCACTCTAACAAGGGTCCACAGACCCTAACCAGGATGCGTCCCAAACAGTTCGTAAACCCAGCTAACTGAACACCCTTTACTGCAGCCCCTAGTAAGGATTTGCGGGGTGTGACCACACATTGTTGGAAACATATACACACCCAGTAGGCCAAACTGGGTACACCGTACCTGAGTTGCATGCCCAAGCCTGTCCACAGACGGCTGTCACAGCACAATCTACCTGCATCTACCTGGTCCACCCTAGCCAAAAGTTGCTAGAGCACTAACCTGACATCCCCCCAGCCATCTCTCCCCCTTGTGGAAGGGACATAACATCGGTAGGCGGTGATGGGGGGATGTGTAGATGTCCATGTATGCCTCCCCACCCCAGAGACCCCACCCTAGGCACCCGCCTACCTGCACAGTGGATGGCCTGGGACTGCACACTGACAGCATATGGGCATGTCAGCATGGCAGGGGTGTGTGTGTGTGTGTTGGTGCTGGGGGGGGGGGAGTGACACCTGCCTGCAGTGGACCTAGGCCATGCCCTGTACCACTACATGGTGTGCAGTGCAACAGAAAAGGTCTGGCTGAGGAAAAGTAAAGATAGCCCCAGGGACCTCTGTGTTTCAGTGGCAACAGTGTGGTGCAGTCCACACAGCCAGTGTGTCTATTATTTATCTATCTATTTATTTAACATTTATAAAGTGCTTCAAACGTAAGAAGCGCTGTACATACATGAAGAAAAGACAGTCCCTGCTCATCAGAGCTCATAATCTAGTCAAGAAGATCACAAAATACAAATACAATCAAGTAAGACAAAGTATACAATAAACAAGAAGAGCAAAAACAAGAATCAAAAACAGAAAGCAATAGAGAAGAGATGGGTTTTCAATCTGGACTTGAAGAGGTCCAGAGAGGGTGCAATGCGCACAGACAGAGGTAGATTGTTCCAGGCAAAAGGTACAGCCAGGTGAAAGGAGCGAAGTCTAGAATTAGCAGTACGAGTGGAGGGCATAGATAGACGAAGGCTGTTCGAAGAGCGAAGAACGCGAGAGGGGATGTAAGGAGAGATAAGAGATGATAGGTAGTGGGGGGCTGAAAAGTGAATGCATTTATAGGTCAAGAGGAGGAGTTTGAATTGGATACGGAAGCGGATGGGAAGCCAAAGAAGGGACTTGAGAAGAGGAGTAACATGGGAAAAGCGATGCTGACGGAAAATTAGTTGAACAGCAGAATGTTGAATAGATTGAAGGGGAAAGAGATGGTTTGCAGGAAGGCCAGCAAGGAGAATATTGCAGTAATCAAGGCGGGAGGTGATCAAGGAGTGGACAATCATTTTAGTAGTGTCATCAGAAAGGAAGGGGCGAATTTTGTTAATGTTAGAAAGGAAGAAACGGCAAGTCTTAGCTATGAGTTGGATATGAGTTGGAGAAAGAGAGAGAGGACTCAAAGATAACATGAAGAGTTTAAGTATTAGTTGTATATAACTCTATGTAAATTTTATGTGTATATATCTTATAAATAGTTTCCCCCGTTCTCCCCTTATGATTGTACCCCTGTTCTTTGTAAGCACATCGTGTTATGTAATACATTGTTGCATTGTTCAGTTATAATGTAAACCGCACTGATCTTAATAGCGCGGTATATAAGAAAAATAAATAAATAAATAAATAAATAACACCCAGGTTATGGGCCGAAGAGACAGGAAAGATTAAAGAGTTATCCACAGAGACTGAGAAAGGGGGTAGAGAAGTGGAGGCATGGGGGGGGGGGGGAAATATAAGGAGTTCAGTCTTAGCCATATTTAATTTCAAGCTGCGGTGAGACATCCAAGTAGCAATGTCTGAAAGGCAAACAGTGATCTTGTCATGGATTGCTGGAGAGATATCAGGAGAAGAGAGGTAGATTTGAGAGTCATCAGCATACAGATGGTAATGAAAGCCATGGGAAGAGATAACAGCACCAAGAGATTGGGTATAGAGAGAGGAGAGGAGCGGTCCCAGGACTGAACCCTGGGGAACACCAACTGGGAGCGGGGTGGCAGAGGAGGAGGAGTCACCAGAACACACACTAAAAGAGCGATGGGAAAGATAAGAGGAGAACCAAGACAGTACAGAGCCTCTAAAGCCGAGTGATGACAGGGTGATAAGAAGGTGGTTGTGGTCAACAGTGTCAAAAGCAGCAGAAAGATCAAGAAGGATAATAATAGAATAAAGACCTTTGGATTTTGTTAGGAACAAGTCATTTGATACTTTAGTGAGAGCTGTTTCAGTGGAGTGCAAGGGACGAAAGCCGGACTGTAAAGGACCAAGAAGGGCATGAGACGAAAGGAAATCGAGACAGCGAAGGTGGACAGCACGCTCAAGTAGTTTAGAGATAAACGGAAGGAGAGAGATGGGTCGATAGTTAGACGGACAGGTAGGATCGAGTGAGGGTTTCTTGAGGAGGCGTGTGACTATGGCATGCTTGAAGTCAGTAGGGAAGGTAGCCGTGGAGAGGGATAGGTTGAGGATATGAGAAATGGAAGGGACAATAGAGGATGAGATGAGGCATAAGAGACGGGTGGGGATGGGGTCAGAGGAGCAGGTGGTGGGTTTGGAGGAAGAAAGAAGGAGTGCTGTTTCATCATCAGAGACCACAGGGAAGGAGGAGAGGGTAGCAGATGTTAGTGGGGTGAGATGGGAGAAAGGTGAGGTAGAAGGGGTAATGGGGAATTGTAGCAGGGGGTCACAGGTTCAGGTCCCAGCTATGGATCCTGCAGAGCATGTTCCTATGTTTTACCCTACAATGCAGATACAACATCAAACTATGCAATCCCCAAAGCAGCGGCCAACAGGGGTACAAACACCCACTCACACAGGCTCCACTATCCAAAGCTTCATGGAGAGTCAGGCTGCTGGCCCCAGCATGGAGCTGCAGTTATCACCACAGCACTACTACTACCGCCTGCACAGTTTAGCAATGTCGGCACTGTGAGCAGGACCAGTGTGGAGTGCAGGGCTGCCAACCACCCCTATCATTGCACAATGCTGCATTAGGTTTGTGGGTATGTTTATGTTTATGTTTATTGAGCTTAATATACCGCCCTTCAGTAAACATCAGAGCAATTCACATGATACAATAACATAAAGAAATCATATTTGTGAAAAGGGAAAGGAAGTTACAATAAAAACAGAAAAGCAAATCAGCAGAATCGGTCAACGAGACAGGAAGGGGGAGAGGAGAAGAGGGAAGAGAGGGGGAATGGGCTACACAGAAGGGTCAGGGAGGTCAAAGGCAAGGGCAAAGAGATGGGTTTTGAGTTTGATTCTGAAGGTGGTAAATGTCTGTTCAAGCTGGATGGAGGTGGGGAGAGAGTTCCATAGTGCAGGGCCAAGGAAAAAGAAAGCAGAGGAATGGGTGGACTGGAGGTGAGTGTGAGCAGGAGAAGGAATATGAAGGCGGTTGAGGTGCATAGACCGTAGGGAGCGAGCTGAGGAATGAAAATGAACGAGGTCAGCGAGGTACTGAGGGGAGTGGGAATAAAGAACATGGTGAAGAGTGGTCAGGGCCTTGAAATGGATACGGGACTTGACAGGAAGCCAGTGGAGGTGAACGAGCAGGGGTGTAACGTATCACGGGGAGAGGAGTGGAAAATGAGACGGGCGGCAGTGTTTTGGATGCGCTGGAGGCAGTGAAGCTGAGTGACAGGGAGACCGGCTAAAATAGAATTACAAAAATCAACACGGGACATAACCAGGGACAGGAGGAGTGTAGTAAGTGTTTGGGCGGTGAGAAAAGGCCTGATGGCATGGATCTGGCGAAGGAAGTAGAAAGAGGATTTTGATATATGAGCGATGTGGTCGTGGAAAGAGCTGAGAATCGAAGTAAACACCCAGATAGCGGAAGGAGGTGACCAGTGGGATTGGAGAGCCAGAAAAAGAGGGGGCGATCTGAGGAGAGGTGTCATTGCGAGAGAACCAGATGGCAAGGGTTTTGGTGAGGTTAAGGTGAAGACAGTGCGTGGTGAGCCAGCTGGCAACAGCAGTGAGGCAGGCATTAAGAGGGGAGAGATCGGGGGAAAGGGGAGAAGTGTGATGAAGAAGAAGGAAGTCATCGGCGTAGTAGAATGCGGAGATACCATGTTGCTGAACAAGCAAGGCGAGGGGGGTGAGAAAAATGTTAAAGAGGAGGGGGGCCAAGACAGAACCCTGGAGAACACCACAGGGGAGAGGAACGGGCTCAGAGGGGGAGGAGAAGGAAGAAGAGGGAAGAACAGAGTAGGACCGAGGAGAAAAGAATGAAACCAATGAAGAACGGTGCTGCAGAGGCCAGCATCCTAAAGACGAGCCAGAAGGAGAGAGTGATCAACAAGGTCGAAAGCAGTGGAAAGGTCAAGGGAGACCGCCACCGACAGATCACCACGATAATGTGCTGTGCGAAGTTCATTCGTGAAACCCAAGAGGACCGTCTCGACACTATGGCCGGGACGGAACCCAGATTGGCAGGGGTGAAGGAAGTGAGTGGAATCGAGAAAAGCAGACAGCTGTGAGAAAACAGCTTTCTCGAGGATTTTAGAAAGAAAGGGAAGGTGGGAGACGGGATGGTAGTTGGCAGGAATCATGGGTACGCACTAATCTGAGTGGTGTCTGGTCCCAGAGGGCCACATGTGACTGCGGAATAGTGTCAGTGCTGTGGCCTGACCGAAAACCAGATTGGCGGGGATGAAGTGCATTGGTGGAGGCTAGGTGAGAAAAAAGCTGGGCAAAAACAAAGCGTTCAAGAATCTTAGAGAGGAAAGGAAGATTTGAGACAGGGCACCAATTGGAGAGGACTGTCAGTTCAAGAGAGGGCTTCTTGAGGAGAGGATGAACTATGGCATGCTTCCAAGAGGAAGGGAAACAACCAGTGGACAAAGAAGAATTGAGTATGAGGAGGATTGAGGGAAGGAGAGCCAAGGATGACTCCAAGAGCCATTTAGGGGGAATGGGATCCAGAGAGCATCAAGCGGACAAGATGGTGCTGTGGAGCTCAGAGGCAGTGATGGGCTCAAAAGAGGACCAGGTATGAATAAGAAGGGGGGTTAGAGGAGGGGAGGATGGGAACAGGAAAAGAGGGCAGGAGCAAGAGGCAAAGGAGACCCGGAGGGAAAGGACCTTATCCGAGAAGAAGGTAGCCAGGTTGGTAGGATCAGGGCAGGGAGAAGAAGCTGGACCAGTAGTTGAAAGAGAGGAAAGAGACTATAGGACAGAGTAGAGCTGCCTGGAGGAGTTAGAAGAGTCCTGGATCAGCTTGGAGTAGTGATCCTATTTCGTGGCATGGACCATAGCCCAACACTCCCCGTGACACTGGCGGAAGGAGGCCAGAGTAACAGGAGAGGGGCGGCTGCTCCAATGGTGCAGGGTGTGACTAGCTCTGAGCGATGAACACACAGCCTAGGAAGAACCAGGGATGGCGAATAGGGGGAGGAATAGCTGGGGCAGGGAGGGAGGGGGCCAAAAAATCAAGGGCAACAGATAGAACAGAGTCCCAGGCTGAGCCCAAGAGTCAGGGGAAAGAGAAGAGAAATAGGGAGGAAGGGGCTGAGCCACCAGCAGGAAACCTTGCAAGGTTTGGGGGGTAATGTGATGACAACTCCGGGGAGGCTTCAGGGAAGAAAGTGACAGGCTGGGAGGGTGCAGCAGCTGACGTGAGAAAGAGACACAAAAATGGTTCGACCAGGGCAGTAAATGTGGTGACAGGGTGTAGGGGGTAGCAAAAGAAATATGGGGGGGGGGGGGATGAGGAGATCGAGAGTAGAGCCAGCAGCATGAGTGGGAAAAGGGACATGTTCATGACTGAAATGGTATTTAAAAGGTGATGCATCGGAAGAACTGAAAGAAATACCAATAAATCAAGAAGATGTATTACAACTATTTGATAAACTAAAGAGTATCAAATCAGGACCAGATGATATACATCCAAGGGTGTTGAAAGATCTGAAATATGAGACTGCAGACCTACTATTAGTAATCTGTGAACTATCATTAAAATCATCTGCAATACCTGAAAAATAGCGAATGGCCAATGTGACGTCAATTTTTAAAAAGGGTTCCAGGAGTGATCCAGGAAACTACAGACTGGTGACCCTGATCTCAGTACCGGGCAAAATGGTAGAAACCATTATAAGGAACAAAATTACTGAACAAGTAAATAGTAATGGTTTAACATGAGAAATCCAACATGGTTTAGCCAAGGAAGATCTTGTCTTACTAATCTCTTAGATTTTATTTTGGTGTGAATAAAAAGGTGAGCACAGATGAGCCAGTCAATAGAGTGCATCTGGATTTTCAGAAAGCTTTTGACAAGGTCCCTTATGAGAGACTCTTGGTGAAATTAAAAAGTCATAGAACAGAAGGCAGTGCACTATTGTGGATCAGGAAATGGCTAAAAAATAGAAAGTAGGACTAAATGGCCACTTTTCCCTATGGAGAAAGGTGAATAGTGGAGTACCCAATGGATCTGTGCTGGAACTGCTGCTTTTTAACATTTTCGATAATGACCTGGAAATGGGAATGAGTGAAGTAATCAAATTTACAGATGACACAAAATTATTCAAAGTTATTAAAAACCCAAGAAGATTGTGAAAAATTGCAAGAGGACCTTGATAGATTGGAAGACTGGACGTTCAAATTGCAGATGAAATTTAATGTGGACAAATTAATTTTATTTATTTATTTATTTAACATGTTTTATATACCACGTATATCAGTTCAAAGCGGTTTACATATAACAGTTATAGCAACGAGCTTTACATAGAACAGGGAGTTACAACTTGGAGGGTTACATGGGGTATAAAGAATACATTTAAATGATTAAATATATTACAGTTACACTGTAGCAGATTGGGTGAGTTCAGTTGTTATCTTTAATAATCTTTATCAATAGCATTACTGTTGTAGTGAGGGTTGAGTGCAGGAGGATATGTTTGCTGGGGAGGATGTATGTAAGCTTTTAGATGTCCTTAGAATACAGTATGTTGAGACATGGGAGAATGTTATTATGTTGATGAGGAGTGGTATGATGCAGAGAGACAGGTTATTGTGTTGCTTCCACTGAAGTCTTATTATTCGTTTCTTCAATGGTAGGACCATAGTATTCCATGAAGAGGTGGGTCTTTATGGCTTTTCTGAAGTCTAGTAGGCCTCTGATTGTACGTAATCTGCTGGGCAGCTCATTCCATAGATGGGGAACATAAAGGGAGAAAGCTCTATTGCTGGTTATGCACCTAGTAAAGAACAACCCAAACTATGGTTACACAATGCAAGGTTCCACATTAGAAACCACCACCCTGGAAAAAGATTTAGGGGTCATTATGAATAACACATTGAAGCCTTCTACCCAGTGTGCAGCGGCAGCCAAGAAGGCAAATAGAATGCTAGGAATCATAGGAAAAGAATGGAGAATAAAACAAAGGATATTATAATGCCTCTTCATTGTTCCATGGTGCGCATTCATATTGTGTGCCATTCTGGTCACCTTTTCTAGTAACTCTATATCCTTTTCAAGATACGGCAACCAGAATGGCACACAATATTCAAGGTGCAATCACACCATGGAACAATACAGAGGCATTATAATATCTTTTGTTTTATTCTCCATTCCTTTCCTTATGATTCCTAGCATTCTATTTGCTCTCTTGGCTGCTGCTGCACACTGGGCAGAGGGTTTCAACATGTTATCCACGATGACACCTAAATCTTTTTCCTGGGTGGTGGTTCCTAATGTGTAACCTTGCATCATGTAACCATAGTTTTGGTTGTTCTTTCCTAGGCACATAACTTTCTACTTGTCCACATTAAATTTCATCTGCCATTTGCAATTTTTCACAATCCTCTTGGGTTTTAATAACTTTGAATAATTTTGTGTCATCTACAAATTGATTACTTCACTTATTATTCCCATTTCCTAGTCATTTATGAATATGTTAAAAAGCAGTGGACCCAGCACAGATCCTTGTGGTACTCCACTATTTATTTTTCTCCACTGAGAAAATTGGCCATTTGGTCCTACCCTCTGCTTTCTATCTTTTTTTTTTTTCCCCCATTTTATTTTAAATATAAAGAAACATACATAATCAAAAATAGGTAACAATGATTGGGAACAATATCCCCATTTCATACATCAAAAAAATTGAATTGAAAGTTAGACCACATTTAGGAGAAATTAACTTACATTCAAACAAAATTAAAATACATCTCTGACTAAGACCGGTAAATCCCTAACCATAAAGGAGAAAAAGCCAAGAGAAGCTGGAAACTTAACTTTTTCCCTCTAAGAAAGCTAACAATTGATCCACTTGAGAGAAAACATATCGCGTGCCCTGATACATTATGTGACATTTGCATGGAAATCTTAAATAAAATAAGGCTCCCAGGGCTAAAACACGAGGACGAACTTCCAAAAAGGCTTTCCGTCGCCGTTGTGTAGCCCTGGACACATCAGGAAATATCTGAACACACTGGCTGCAAAATTTCTCAAATTTCTTCTTAAAATAAGCTCGAAAAATTTTTTGTTTATCTAATTCTGAGGCAAGAGAAACTAATAAAGTCGCCCTGACAGGAATTTCATCCTGTGAGGACTCTAAAAAATTTGAAATATTTAAGGAAGGTAAATCATGAGATCCACCTTGTGCCCCTCCTTCCTTACCTCTATCCTCCGTAACATTAATTTTAGAAGAAATATAATAAATATTTAACAGAGAAATAGAGTCAGAATCGGTAATAAGCAACACATCCTTCAAGTATTTATAAAACAACATAGTAGGTGCAAGATAATGTGTTCTGGGAAAATTCAAGATGTGGAGATTCCTTGAGCGCAAGGAATTCTCCAGCAATTCATCTTGAAAATGTAAAGAGGTCACGTCACGAACTAAAGTGTCTACAGTTGTCTGCTGTACATCAATCCGAGCTTCAGTGGATACCAAAGATTTTTCAATATTGGACAACCTAGACTCTTGATTAGCAATCTTTTCAACAGTTTCCTTTGTAAAAACCGAGACCTTTTGAAGGGAGGAGTCCAAGGTCAACTCTAACTTAGATAACATAGCCCACAAGTCCCGCAAAGAAACATCATCCGGGGGGGTCGGTGGCTCAACAGTCCCGGCAAATACCACCACAGAAGGGAGCGGTGGAGGCAATAACACATTCGGCGGTTCAATCCTCAGAAAAGAAGAGGAGAGGATAGGTTCCTCTCCAGCTAAATGATTTAAATCACTCACAACAGAAGAAACATTCTCCTTAACAGCTAGGGAAACATTCTCCATTTGCGGCGAAGAGTTTGAAGAAGCAATACTCACAGAAGACTTCTCACTTGATGACATATCCACTTTATGTTCTGGTACTACTCTCACGGTCAAGTGTGTGTCCATAGGCCCCACAGTCTTTACAGCCTTCGGCTGACCAACCGACTGGAGGCGTTTCTTCCTCTTCCCCATCTGCGAGACTCTATCTCGCCAAATCTGCGCCGAAGGGGTGCCAAAGGGGCGTGGCCTGCCCCTTTGATCACGCCCCTTCGAGCACGCACCACGGGCACACGCCCGCTAACGCGTCCCGCGTTGGGGGCAGAGTGATATAGCCCCAGGAAATCCACCAGCTCCAATCAGAGGCAGGAGCTGGAACCGATCCAATCAAAGGTACAGGTAACAGGAAAAGTAACTTCTCGGCGTCCCGCACTGGGGGCAGAGTGATATAGCCCCAGGAAATCCACCAGCCCCAATCAGAGGCAGGAGCGGGAACCGATCCAATCAAAGGTACAGGTAACAGGAAAAGTAACTTCTCGGCGTCCCGCGCTGGGGGCAGAGTGATATAGCCCCAGGAAATCCACCAGCCCCAATCAGAGGCAGGAGCGGGAACCGATCCAATCAAAGGTACAGGTAACAGGAAAAGTAACTTCTCCTGCTTTCTATCTTTTAACCAGTTCCTGATCCACAATAGTACACTGCCTTCTATCCCATGACTTTTTAATTTCGCCAAGAGTCTCTCGTGAGGGTACTTGTCAAAGGCTTTCTGAAAATCCAGGAACACTATATTAGCCGACTCACCTTTGTCTACCTATTTAGTCACACCTTCAAAAAAACATAACATATACACTTCTTGTTGCTACAGTCACACCACCCTCAGTGAGACCCATCTTGTCTAATATTCAGGGGCGGCCCAAGGGGGGTGCGGGGCCATGTGCGGAGACTCGGTGCGGGGCCTCATTTGCATAAGTGGCCTTATTTGCATAAATATTTGCATAATGTTACCATACACTAACTTTTAGTAAACATGTCTCTTAATGAGTGTATGGATAAAGAAAGACTAAAAGATTTCTACATTACTATAATCCAGTGCCAACCGCCAGGCACATTAGGAACTACTACAAACGCTGCCCATTTAGAACCCATAGCAAACCCGCTGTATCCTGACAGCATTACCAGGACTCACAAAGCACCAGTCCCTACCTATCAAAAGGAAACACTGCAAATATTAAACCAGTACATTTCAGAGAATACTGGGGAAAGAGAACAAGTGGCAATGTCAAATAGGAATTACATAAACAGAATACCTCAGCTCAGTTACACATGCAGAACATAGACCATCACCAAACAAGGAATCGCAATTTAGAAACAGGAAGGCAATAATTTAAACTGGGAACCCCAAAAGCCAAACTTGGAATGTACAACAACACTGTAGAAATAAAACTATAAATCAATTTCCTCTTGTACCAAACAAAGCGCAGACGTTAATGATGCACATTTCCCAGAACTTTCATATTCCAGTTAATAAATTCAAAATAAAGAGGTATATTTCTACCTTTTGTGCATTTTTTTTCAGTTGCAATTGCTCCAGCCACTTTCTTCTGGTTTCTTCATGTTTTCTGCTAACTCTCCATCGTCTGCTGTCCATTTGTCCTTTCTTCTCTCTTCTAGTTTTCTTTCCATCCTCTCTCTCTACATCTGCTTTAACATACTAATCTTTATCCTTTTGCTCTTTCCTCATTCTTATTTCATCCACACAAATTTTACCCCTCCATCCTCAATCCCCACTTACTCTCCCAATACCCGGCCAATTGTAGATTTTTCATCCCTCCCACACAAAATATTTTTCCCCTCTCCATTTTACTCTCCCAGCCCCATCCCATTCTAATCCTCCCCCAACATCAGCTCCCTTCTAGTTCCAGTCTCACCCAGCATCCATTCCCTTCTAGTCCCTGCATCAGCCCATTTCCAGTCCTAGCCCCCATCAACCCATTTCCAGTCCTAGCTCCCCCATCCATTTTCAGTCTGAGTCCCTTCATCAGCTCATTTCCAATCCTAGCCCCCCATCAGCCCATTTCTAGTCATTTCCTAGCCCCACCATCAGCCCATGTCAAATCCTAGCTCCCCTCCACTCAGCCCAATTCCAGTCCAAGCCTCCCCATGAGCCTACTTCCAGTTCTAGCCCCTCCATGAGTCCATTTCAATTCAAGCCCCCACCACAGCCCATTTCCAATCTTAGCTCCCCCCAACAGCCCATTTCCAGTCCTATCCTAGCTGCTCCATCAGCCCATTTTCAGTTCTAGCTCCCTTCCCTCACAGCCCATTTCCATTCCAAGCTCCCTCCCCATCAGCTATTTGCAGTTCAAGCCTCCCCGTCCACTCAGTCCATTTCCAGTCATAGCAATCCCCCAACCCATTACCAGTCCTAGCCCCCCATCAACCCATTTTCAGTTTAAGCCCCCCCTATAACCCATTACCAGTCCTAACCCCCCATCAGCCCACTTCCAGTCTTAACCCCATCAGCCCATTTCCAGTCAGCCCCCCATAGCCCATTGCCAGTCCTAACCCCCCCCATCAGCCCACAGCCCATTACTAGTCCTAACCAGATCAGCCCACCTCAAGTCCTAACCCCTCCCCATCAGCCCTTTTCCTGTCCTAGCGCCCCCATAGCCCATTAGCAGTCCTAACCCCCCCCCCCATAGCCCATTAGCAATCCTAACCCCCATCACCCTATTTCCAGACAGCCCCCATCAGCCCACAGCCCATTACCAGTCTTAACCCCCCCAGCCCATTTCCAGTCCTAACCCCCCATCACCCCATTTCCAGTCAGCCTCCATCAACCCCCAGCCCATTACCAGTCTTAACCCCCCCAGCCCATTACCAGTCTTAACCCCCCCAGCCCATTTCCAGTCAGCCTCCATCAGCCCCAGCCCATTAGCAGTCTTAACCCCCCCCCAGCCCATTTCCAGTCCTAACCCCTCCCCAGCCAATTTCCTGTCAGCCTCCATCAGCCCCAGCCGATTTCCAGTCCTAACCCCCCCTCCAGCCCATTTCCAGTCCTAACCCCCCCCACCCCATTTCACGTCAGCCTCCCTCCCTCCCAGCCCCTTTACCTTCCAAACCCCCCCCCTTGCCCATTTCCAGTCCTACCCCCCCCCTTGCACATTTCCAGTCCTAACCCCCCCCTTGCACATTTCCAGTCCTAACCCCCCCCCTTGCACATTTCCAGTCCTAACCCCCCATCACCCCACTTCCAGACAGCCTCCATCAGCCCCCCCCCCTTCTGCCCTTCCCTTCCCTTCCCTTCCGGCAAATTTAAAAACAAAAACCTGGCTCTAGCTGCTGCCGCGTCCGTCGCAGCAGCGGCAGAATGGCGTGTCCCGCGGGGCCCCCTCTCCACGTCGAGCCCTCTGCAAGGGCTTTCAGATTCGCGAAGGGAGAGTGCTCCCTCGCGTCTCTGTAAAGCCCGCAGGGGCTAATGGGAAATTTCCCATCAGCCCCTCGCGTCTAAAGGGGCTGATGGGAAATTTCCCATTAGCCCCTGCGGGCTTTACAGAGACGCGAGGGAGCACAACTCTCCCTTCGCGAATCTGAAAGCCCTTGCAGAGGGCTCGAAGAGGAGAAGGGGCCCCGCGGGACACGCCATTCTGCCGCTGCTGCGACGGACGCGGCAGCGGCAGCAGCTAGAGCCAGGTTTTTGTTTTTAAATGTAATAAAAAAAAAAGCAGAATGTTCTTTGCGCGGGGCCCCCTGAAACGCGGGGCCCTGTGCAAAAAACATTCTTGCTCAATGGACGGGCCGGCCCTGCTAATATTGGAAGCTCAGCAGAGAGAGGCCTAGCTAGTACTTGGATGGGCGACTGCCTTGGATTATCAGATGCTGTAGGCTTACTGCTTGGAAGAAAGGTCTGGCAATCTATTTCTGATCACACCTTGCCAAGAAAACCCACGCAATAGTCATAACTATCCATAGGATTGCCAATGGCACACAACAGCACTCCTCCTCATCATTGACCTCCAAGACAGCAGAAATTGTTGCAAAACTAATTTAAATTATTCTGAATCACAACTATTTCAGATTCATTACTGATATCTACTTACAAATAATGAGAACAATTATAGCCACCAGCTGACACCATGGAACGCCATGCTTTTCATGTCAAAATTGGAGGAGACATTTCTAAGTGGTTAGAGCAACAAACCTTTCAGATATTGCCAATTTATAGCTGGCATTTTATGATTTTGACTAAAAGAGAGCCTTAAGCATTTTTACAGTTCCTATGCATCCCATCCCACAAACAGCCTCAAAAGAAGCTACTCCATGCAAAGAGTTAACTATTTATAAACATATGGGGCCATTCCGAGGCATGAATAGCTGTACATCCATCCCCGCTATTTGGGTCCTTTCCCGATCTATCTACCTTCCCCATGCGTTGTACGGGGAAGGTAGACAGGGAGGGATGGGAAAGGGGCATATCAGGGGCAGTGTTAGGGTGGTCAGTGGGCAGTCGTTGGTCCTGAATGCACAGAGCCAATTCCAATGTCAGCCCTGTACATCCAGGACCGACGGCTTGATCAGGGAACTTATTCCACGTCAGAGGTGGAATAGGTTCCCCTAGTTGGCGAGGGATGGTGGGCCTGCGGCACAGAAAAGGCAGGGGGGGCAGAGGATATTCCTCGCAATCCAACACTGGCCTTAGGAGGCCAGATTGGGGGTCAGGCTGCAGGGAAAGCAACTTTGGAGCTGATAGCTGTGGATCGCAGCTTTGCAATGGAGCTGCGGTGGCATGGCAACCGGACGCCATGGCGCCGCGGCACCATTGAACAGCCCTGACTGAGCTATCCAGGTAAGGCCTCTACGTGCAGCCTGCACGTACAGGCCTGGTCGTGATTCTAATCCCACAGGGCTAGACGTGCCCTGCAGGATCAGAATCGTGGCTCCCTCTGTGTGTCCGGTTCCGACTAGGCCCACAGAGGGCTGACACATCCATATTGGAATCGGGCCCATAAGGGATAATTCCCTCACTTGGTTTGCAGCTTGCCGTGCTGTGAGGGCTTGTGTGTATCAGTGATGCTGAGAGCTAAGCTATCAGTAGCTTAGCTACTAGCAGGGTCTCCCAGGGCCCAACAGGCCTCAGATGAGGTGCCAGACTAAGATAAACCACCCATCTGGGCAGCACCAGAATGGGATGGTGTTGGCGGTGGAGGATCACATTTCTATGACAACTGCAGCAGCACTAGAATTAGCTACACAGAAGAAAGATCTAGCAAATCTACTTCTGTATCTTGCCATGAAAACCCAATGCATAGTCACAAAACAAATTGCACTATAGTGCTGGAAGATGAGACCCTCCGGTCAGAAGGCATTCAACTGGATACTGGGGATGAGCTGAAAACTTCTCAGAGTAAAGCCAACATTTCTGATGTGGTTGGTTCTGCTGATGTAGCTGCACATGAAATGAGAGTCAGAAGTTCCAAAGATGTCTTACATATTGGGACATGGAATGTTCGAAGCATGAACCAAGGGAAGTTGGTCAACAATGAAATGGAACGTGTACAACTTGATCTGTTGGGTGTCAGTGAACTGAAATGGAATGGCATCAGGCACCTTGCATCTGATGATCACATGGTCTTCTATGCTGGAAATGAAAGACAAAAAAGAAATGGTGTTACATTTATAATTAAGAAGAAACTTGCAAAAACTGTAAAGAAATACCGTGCAGTCAGAGAATGCTTAATTTATATTCATCGACGACGAGTGCCCATCAACACAACTGTAACTCAGGTATATACCCCAACAACAGTTGCAAAAGAAGATGACGTTGTTGAAGTCTATGAACAAGTACAAGCTGAAATTCAGAGACCATGCCAACAGGATATGCTGATAGTCAATGGTGACTTGAATGAAAAGGTTGACAACAAAGAGGAAGGAAAGTGGTTGGAAAATATGGACTTGGCAAAAGAAATGAAACTGGAGAAAGACTGAGAATCTCCAATGATCTCCAGTTCAGAAAGGCGCTAAAACATTTCCTCTTCCTTAAATATCTCAATGACAGCTCCGAACATAACCCCCAAGCGAATAGCAGAAGTGGTCAAACAGGCAGACCCTCGCAACAGGCCTACTCCACAATGTAAATAACAAGCAGTTTCATGTACTGTTGTACCACCTATGTATATAGTTGACCATGATATCCCTTATCAGATAAACCACCATTGTATTTAGTTACCCCGTTTCTCCAAGTTCTACTTCCTGTTAAATGTAATGACCAGACATATGTAAATTGTCGGATGTTTTCTGTTCAGTGTAAACCGCGCTGATGTCTAATAGTGCGGTATATAAGAATTGTTAATAAATAAATAAATAAATAAATCTCAAACACCTTCTTCCAGCAACTCAAGCATTGACTGTACATGTGGACTTCACCCAATGGATTGTACAGGAATCAAATTGACTACATCTGTGGAAAACAACAATGGAAAAGCTTGATAACATTAACAAAGATCAGACCTGGAGCTGCCTGTGGTACAGATCACCAACTACTGTTATGCAAACTCCAGCTGAAGTAGAAAAAGGGCAAGCCACTCATGAATGTAGCAAAATATGACCACTAGAATTTAAAGACTGCCTGCAAAGTCAATTTGCTGCTTTAGATACAGATGACAGGGCTCCAGAAGTGTTATGGAATGACATCAAGAAGGCTATGTTGGAAAAAAGCGAGAAGTTTCTACAAAAGGTGAAAAAGCAAAAACGGCCAAAATGGATGATGGAAGAAACTCTGAAAACTACCCAGAAATGCAGAGAAGCTAAAGCCAGAGGAGAAAGAGAAGCAATCACAGAATCCAACAGAGATTTCCAATGTGCAGCAAGACAGGACAAGGAAAATTACTACAATGACACATGCAAAGAAACAGGAGCAGAAACTATTAGGGAACAGATACATAACAGATTAGTAAAACAAGACCTTCCTTGGCTAAAGCTATGTTGGCTGTCTCCCATTAAGCCATGACTATCTATGTGTTCAGTAATTTTGTTCTTTATAATGGTTTCTACCATTTTTCCCGGCACTAATGTCAGGCTCATCGGTCTGTAGTTTCCCAGATCACCCCTGGAACACTTTTTAAAAATTGGCGTTACATTGGCCATCCTCCAATCTTCAGGTATTGCAGATGATTTTAATGTTAGTTAACTGATTACTAATAGTAGTTCTACAATCTCATATTTCAGTTCTTTCAACACCCTTGGATATATACCATCCGATCCAGGTGATTTTCTACTTTTCATTTTATCAAATAGTTGTAATATATGTTCCTGATGTATCGATTATTTTTTTCAATTCTTCTACAGCATCTCTTTTAAATACCATTTCAGTCATGAGTAACATTCCTACATCTTCCTCAGTAAAGATTGAAGCACAGAATTCATTCAGTCTGTCTCTATTGTCTTGTCCCATTTTAGTGTCCCTTTTTACCCTTCTATCATCTAATGGACCAACTGAGTCCACAGGTACAGCAGCTTTCTGTGGAGGACTGGTCGCTGCCCGACGACGTTCTAGACAACCTCTCAGGGCCTCACAGCATCAGCAGTACATCCGAACGAGAGGAGGGTGAGTTGTCCCCACTGGAGGGTGACCATAAGAACCAAGATGAAGGGCAGGATGTGTGTCTGTTCAGCAAAGATGAGCTTCCCACCTTAATTGCACAAATTGTGGAATCTCTTCACCTCACAGAAACTCCAGCCAGACCCCATTATAGTGAGCATCCGCAAGCCCTCAAATGTTTTTCCCTTCCCTATGGAGCTCCAGAAAATGGTGTCTATGGAGTGGGTCTCCCCAGATGCATCCTTATATTCCACTTGACGACTTGGTCGAATATATGCCTGGCCCCCAACAGAGATCAATAAGTGGCTTCGATTTCCTAAGGAGGATGTGCTAGTGACATCGGTCATGAAGCATACAATTATCCTGGTGGAGGGGGCCTACATCTCTGAAGAATCAGCTTGACTGTAAAGTGGAAGGCTTCTTGAAAATGGCCTTCATCTCCTCATCCCTCACCTTGCAGGCATCCATGTTTGGGGGCCTGGCAATGCGTGCCTTGTTGCGATGGATCCAATTGCTGCCGGAGGATCTCTCGCTAGCGCAGCTGGAATCAACTACTGCCTTCTTGGCAGATGCCGTCTATGATCTCCTTCACCTCGCTGCTAGGTTAGTGGCCGCAATGATGGTGGTGTGTCATTGACTCGCTAGACTCCTTTTCAAGGGCTGCCTACTGTTTGAGGAGGATTTGGAAAAGCTGGTGAAGGACTTGCGAGAAGTCAAGCCTCAATGTCTACCTGAGGCTAGACTCTAAACCTCATTATGCAGATCCGGTGGATTCTCCTCTGCAACAGCCTCAGGACGGTCCTGTTTTTGAGATTCTCACCAATACAGACCCAGGAAGTCCTTTTCCTCCATGCCCAGACAGGATTTCAAGGCCCAGTCTCAGCCTTCTTGGGGGTTTCACCACTCACAGGACCATTTCTCCTCTTCCTCCTCCTCCACTAAGTTCTCTGGAAGGGAATACCCTTCCTGCTGAACTGGCTTCAGGCCCATTCCAGGGTGCCGCAGATAGAGAGGGCAATTGCACATTTTCTCCTGTAAATGGGCCCAGATCACATCGGACAGTTGAGTGCTTGAGGTGATAACCCACGGGTACACCCTCAACTGCACCAAACCCATCCAGGACGCCTTCCTTGTTTCCCCTTGTGGGTGGCCCACAAAATGACTTGTGGCATGTGAGACTTGTCATGCCCCGTCGTCCGCCTAGGCAATTGCCTGACGTCGGATAAGGTGTGATAATCACTTTCAAGAGACTACCCAGTGCAAGGGCTCCTGGGAGTCGTAGTTCAAAGCACCTGTAGTTGTGTAGCTAAATAAGCTGGAGCCGAGTTGAAAGCAAACAGGAATATTTTTTATTTTTAAGCCTCCCTTGGCATAGAGAACTCCAATATGAAGCTTGGCATTATATGAAAACTTGAAGTAACAAAATACAAGATAAGAAAATCAAAACAGCTTTCTTCAGCATTAGAAAAAAATCCTTCTTCTGGCAAATAAGGCTTTTTCTCCAAAATGCTCAAACACAAATGTTCCTTTTTCTTATTCAAGGTAAATGCAAAAACTCTTCTCACAGAATAAACTTTTTCTTTGTACAAACTTTCAGAGCTTGTTCCTGGTTCTTAATTAGAGCACGTGAGACTTTAAAACGTTAGGCATTCTTACGTCTCACTCAGCACAGCAAACACTCTAATTAAAACTCTTCTGGCTCTAAAAAGGTTAGGTAATCCAAATCAACTGTACCTTTCTGTAGCAGATGCAAAAAGACAGTTCTTTACTTGACTACCTGTGACAAATCACATTCCATACAAATCTCTGGATCATTTAATGGAACCTCTTCTTCAATCTCCATTGATTCACACATAGAACCGGAGAGGTCTGAGTCCTCATCAGCAGACACCTGTGCTTCTGCTCGGGGCACAGAATACCTCTGCTTCTCAATTACTTCCTGGTTCTGTAATAAACTTTGTAGTAGCTCTAACACATTAGCTTTCTCATGTTTAAAGACTTTTCCATATGCTGGCTCCTGGCTCAATGCATAAAGCTTGCTGGCTAGTAAGTCTTCCTGAGACTTGGGTTTGTTAAGATAATCAGTTTTACCTCTGAGACGTCCTTTCATGAATGGCTCTCTGCTCTTGCTGAAGCCATATGGTTTCAGGATATCTGCAGCCTGATTATCTCCCCTCCAAGAATACAGCTCCTGACCTGAACAAGGTTTCTCTTCAGCCTGTTCCTCTGAGAATGAGGTCAGTCTCCCTTCCTCTCCTGGGAAGTGTGTAATGCTGGCAGCTCCTTTCCTTCCAGCTGCCCTCCTTGAGCTATCCTCTGAGTTCAACGCTGAGCTCCTCACTGAACTCCCTCCTGAACTCCTCAATGAACTTCTCAGTGAACTCCTCCCTGAGCTCCTCCCTGAACTAACTTTCTCTGCCCTCATGGGTTTATAAGCATGTGACTTGCTGCTCTCCTTCCACCCCGCCCCCATCTGAGTTGTATCAGCACCCTTAGCTATTATGGACCTGGGGTGTGGCTTCTGCCCAGCAAGTTCTGACTGACTGTTTTTTTCAATGCTGACTTTGGTTTTAAAGTGAGCCTTTTTTTCTTTTTCCCTTTGCCTAGGGGAAATTTCCTGTATTCCCTCTATTTCCATGGGAATCTGACCATCTTCGCCATCACAGACTGCAGCGCCTACTCCAACCTGTTCAGTCCCAGCATCCGAGAGGAACCTGGGCCAATGCTCTGTCTATTTTGTTGTCCCATAAAGGAAAGGAATGTTTTGGCCCATTTTGGACCTCAAGGGAGCCAACCACTGTCTCCACATTCTCCGCTTCCATATGGAGACACTGAGGTCCATCATACAAGCAGTGAGACCCGGAGAATTTCTCGCATCCCTGGACCTCGCGGAGGCATACCTTCACATTCCATTTTACTACAATCATCAGAGATTTCTACAGTTCGCTATCTTGGGTCAGCACTGTCAGTTCTCTGCGCTGCCCTTTGGTCTGGCAACAGCTTCCTGCACCTTCTCCAAGGTCATGGTTTTGGTGGTGGTGGCATTAGGGCTTAAAGGCATTCATGTACATCCCTACTTGAATGATTGGCTGATATGGGCCAACTACTTTCACAAGGCGCTCTTGGCAGTATGAGTAGTGAATTTTTTGGAACAGCTTGGATGGGTTGTAAAGCGAGCGAAAAGTTCACTAGACTTCCTAGGGTCCATTTCGACACACGCAAGGGCCACATATTCCTGATGGGGAAGAGAGCCTGGAAGATATGCAAACAGATGCAGACATTTCAATGGATGCCTCTGCAACAGTCTCCAGTGGAACAGGATTATAGTATGCCGATCCCTCTTCCGCTCTGTCCACCATTCCCTACAGTGGTGGCTTGCCCTTGACAACTTGATTAAAGGAATTCCCTTGGAAATTCCAAACTGGATCATCCTCACAACTGATGCAAGCCTCATCAGCTGAGGTGCGCACTGGTAAGGCCAGTCAGTGCAGGGCACCTTGACTTTAGTTGAGGCAAGCTGAATCATCAACCACCTAGAAGCCCGAATAGTCCAGCTGGTGCTACTTGCGCAGTCCAGATCTTGTCCGACAATGCTACGACAGTAGCCTATCTCAACAGGCAGGGGGCATCAAATGTCCGGGAGTGGCCCAGGAAATGCCCCTTCTCTTCCCGTGAGAGAAGTGTCACTTGCAAGCTCTGTCGGGTCAACATATTGCAGGAGTGAACGATGTCCAGGCGGACTTCCTTAGTCGGCACGCCTTGGACCCCAGTGAGTGGGAACTGGTGCCTTGGGCTTTCAAGTTAACTGTGCAGAAGCAGGGTCTCCCATACCTAGATGTAATGCCAACATCCTCCAACACCAAGGTGCTACTCTTCAGCAGAAGGAAGGAACCAAACTCAGGAGACATGGATGTTCTGATGCAGAAGTGGCCTCCCTCCCAACTCCTTTATGTCTTTCCTCCATGGCAATGATTCATCAAGTGCTGTGGTGCACAGCATCACATCAGGGATGGGTGGTCCTGGTAGTCCTGGACTGGCCCCGTTGCCTGTGGTATGTTGACCTAATATGGCTCACCAGATCCACGCCTCTGACACTGAGCTCCCACAGGGGCCAATTCTCCTGGGCGACCCCACTCCGTACTCACTTACAGCCTGGCTCTTGAGCGGTGAAGACTGATTTGCAAGGGATACCATGAGTCCGTGGTAGCCATACTGCTGAAAGCCTGAAGGGCATCTACATCCAGGGCATACACCAGGGTGTGGCACAGTTTTGAGTGGTGGTGTAGGCAGCAATCGCTCTCCCCATGACAGGTGCAAGTGCCACACATTCTTCCTTTTTACAGATTTGAGAGCAGCCTCGCACTCAATACGCTGCAGTACAGGTGGCGGCTTTGACCTGTTTTCATAGGCTACTCAAGGGGCCCTCCCTGGCCTCACATGCGGATGTGTGTCATTTCCTTCAGGAAATCTGTGCTCTAAAACCCCCTGTCACCTGGTGGTGCAGTCATGGGATGTCCATTGTCATCTGGGCATTTGGATGGTTGCCCTTCAAACCCCTGAGGGTGGCCCCCTACTGGATCTGACTCTCAAGTCAGTCTTTCTAGTGGCAATCATTTTAGCTCGGCAGCTGTTGGAGCTCCAAACCTTATCATGCCGAGACTCATTCTTGTCCTTCTCAGCAGAGGAAGTTTCCTTAAGGATGATTCCATCCTTCTTGCCCAAGGTCATTTCTGACTTTCACATGGACCAGTCAGTTTCTCTCCCATCCTTCCCGAAGGAACAGTGCTTGGAAGAGAATGCAAACCTACGACTTCTTGATGTTGATCATACATTGCGGCGCTATCTGAAGGTGACAACTCTTTCCATCTCTCAAACAGGCTCTTTATCTTGATGGCCGAAACCCGTAAAGGGCAGGCCACATCGAAGTCCACCAGTGCGTAATGGATTAAGCAAACAATTGAGTCAGCCTACATCCTTCATAACAAGCCCATGTCTGAGGGGTTATTGGCTCATTCCACGAGAGCTCAAGCAGCTTCATAGGCAGAGCAGTCGCAGGTCGCACCACTAGATATTTGCCAGGCAGCGACTTAGTCATCTTATTCTACCTTTGCCTGGCATTATTGCTTGGACCTCCAAGCAAGGGAAGCAGCGTGCTTTAGAGTCACCGTGTTGGCCGCAGCTGTTTCTTCCTGCCCGGAGGTCGAGTTGGTGTCGACTCAAGGCGACTCTCTGGATAGTTGTCCTAAACTGTGTTCAGTCTTCAGACAGGTGGTTCATTGTTGACAGACTGGCACCCATAGCTGCTGTTATTGTATCAACCCATCTCATTGCTGGCCTTCCTCTTTTGCATTGACGTACTACCTTGCCAAGCATTATGCCTTTCTCTAATGATTTCTCTCTTCACATGATGTGTCCAAAGTATGAAAGTCGAAGTCTTGTCATCTGAGCTTCTAAAGAAAGCTTAGGTTTGATCTCCTCTAGTACTGACTGGTTTGTTCTTTGGGCAGTCCATGGTATATGCAGTATTTGCTGCCAGCACCATAATTCAAAGGCATCAATTTTCTTTCTGTCTGTCTTTTTCACTCTCCAACTTTCTCATCCATATGATGCTATTGAATATACCATGGCTTGAGCGAGTTAAATACTATATGGGGAGAGACATCTCTGCTCTTGAGCATCATCAGATTTCTTGACTGCTTATTTCTTCTTTATTGATAGCTGGTCCAAGCAGGTTAAACTTGTCTGCTATTTCTATTTCTTCTCCATCAAGGACAAACTTATTGATTTTGCCAGTTGTCAGGATCTTTGCCTTCTTCAAATTAAGGTGCAGGCCCATTTTAGGACTATGTTCCTTGATATTGAGAAGCAAATTTATTTATTTATTCATTTTTATTTCTTATATACCGCGCTATTCAGCATCAGCGTGGTTTACATGTAACAATAACTGTTCAGTGAAGACAATATACACTGAACTTACAATATAACAGAAATGTACAATTTTAACTTACAATATAACAGGAATATGTTTCAGATCATCTTCACTTTCAACCGGTAATGTGGTATCATCAGTTTAGAGAAGTGATGAGTCTTCCACTAATGTAATTGGCCTTCATGAATGCATGGCTGCGTGGATGGTGTCATCGAGAGCGTTTTGGTTTCCTATACCATGGGATACTGTTCCAAGGTTTGCAGAGCAGAGAAGGCATCCATCTGTCCAGGAAAGGTCAACGCGTCTTCAGTAGTAGACTGGCTAATCTACTGAAGAGGGCTTTAAACTAGTTTCGTTGGGGATGGGTGAAGAAAGCCCCCAGGTAGGTGATACATTAAATACCTTTATGGAAATGGGTAACAGGGGTAACATATGGAAAGCAGTGTGCATAAATGCCCGTAGCATGGGAAATAAGATCCCTGATGTTCAAGCTTTGGTGGAAGTGGCTGACTTGGATTTAGTGGCAGTTACAGAAACATGGTTCACAGAAAACCATGATTGGGATGTAACTATACCTGGCTATACTTTATTCAGAAAGGACAGGGTAGGAAGAAGGGGAGGAGGAGTGGCACTATATGTAAAACTACTATTAAAGCTTTGGAATTACAGAGCTTAAATGGGAGAAAGAAGGCATTGTGGGATATCTAGAAAGAGGGAAAGGGAAATCTATTTGCATTGGTGTGATATACAAACCTCCCTCACAAGAGAGTTAATGGAAGATATACGCAGTATTGCTAGGAAAGGGGAAGTGCTACTGATATGAGATTTCAATATGCCAGATGTTGATTGGCACATTCCTGCTGCAGTATCATCTAGAAGTAAGGAGATCCTGGGCCGGATGGTATACATCCAAGGGTGTTGAAAGAACTGAAATATGAGATTGCACACCTGCTATTAGTAATCTGTGAACTATCATTAAAATCATCTCTAATACCTAAAGATTGGAGGATGGGCCAATGTAACACCAATTTTTAAAAAGGGTTCCAGGGGTGATCCGGGAAACTACAGACCGGTGAGCCTCACGTCAGTACCGGGAAAAATGGTAGAAAACATCATAAAGAATAAAATTACTCAGCATGTAGATAGTCATGGCCTAATGGGAGACAGCCAACATGGCTTTAGACAAGGAAGATCTTGTCTTACTAATCTGTTATGTTTTTTTGAAAGTGTGAATAAACAGGTGGACAAAGGTGAGACGGTTGATATAATGTATCTAGATTTTCAGAAAGCCTTTGACCAGGTCCATCATCAGAGACTTTTGGCAAAACATTTGGCAAGACTTTTGGCAAAACAGAAATTGGACCCCTGATGCCAAATAGCGCGGTATATAAGAAATTGTAATAAATAAAATAAATAAATAAATAATAAAACTAAAGAGTCATGGGATAGGAGGCAGTGTACTACTGTGGATCAGGAACTGGTTAAAAGATAGAAAGCAGAGGGTTGGGCTAAATGGCCAATTTTACCAGTGGAGAAAGGTGAATATTGGTGTACCCAGGGATCTGTGCTGGGTCCGCTGCTTTTTGACATATTCATAAATGACCTGGAAAGAGGAATAACGAGTGAGGTTATCAAATTTGCAGATGACACAAAACTATTTACAGTTGTTAAAACCCGAGAGGATTGTGGAAAATTGCAAGAGGATCTTGATAAATTGGAAGACTGGGCATCAAAATGGCAGATGAAATTTAATGTGGACAAGTGCAAAGTTATGCACCTAGGGAAGAACAACTCAAACTATGGTTACACAATGCAAGGTTCCACATTAGGAACCACCACCCAGGAAAAAGATTTAGGCGTCATTGTGGATAACATGTTAAAACCCTTGGTCCAGTGTGCAGCGGCAGCCAAGAGAACAAATAGAATGATAGGTATCATAAGGAAAGGAATGGAAAATAAAACAAAAGATATTATAATGCCTCTATACCGTTCCCTGGTGAGACCGCACCTTGAATATTGTGTGCAATTCTGGTCGCCGTATCTTGAAAAAGGATATAGCGTTATTAGAAAAGGTTCAGAGAAGAGCCACCAAAATGGTAAAGGGGATGGAAGGATACTCCTATGAAGAAAGGCTAAAAAGGTTAGGGCTCTTTAACCTGGAAAAGAGACGGCTGAGGGGAGATATGATAGAAGTCTATAAATTAATGAACGGAGTGGAACGGGTAAACGTAGATCGATTGTTTACGTTATCAGAATATAGAAAGACTAGGGGTCATGCAATGAAGCTACAGGGTAAACTATTTAAGACTAATAAAAGAAAATATTTTTTCACTCAACGTGTAATCAAACTCTGAAATTTGTTACCGGAGGATGTAGTAAAGGCTGTTAGTGTAGCTGGGTTTTAAAAAGGTTTGGACAAGTTCCTGGAGGAAAGGTCTATAAATCATTATTAAGAAGGGACCCAGGATATCAATGCTTGACCCAGTACAAGCATTGCGGAACCTGTGTCTTTTGGGGAAACTGCTAGGTACGTTTGACCTAGATTGGCCACTGTTGGAAACAGGATACTGGGCTTGATGGACCTTGGTCTGACCCAGTATGGCATATCTTATGTTCTTATCCTGGATTCTCTACAGGGAGAACTATTCAGGCAATTGGTAACAGACCCCACACATGAAGGGGCCATACTGGACTTGGTGCTTACCAATGGTGAAAGTGTTTCTGATGTTGTAGTGGGAGATCATTTTGCATCCAGTGATCACCAGATGGTGTGGTTCAGTATTAGGACTAGGGCTGTTAGAATCCATTCAGAGGTGAGGATCTTAGACTTTAGGAAGACTAACTTTGCCAAGATGGCCCAATACCTCAGGGAGTCGTTAGTGGGTTGGGAACAGCTGGGGGATGTAGAAAAACAGTGGGCAAAACTGAAAGGGGATATTTTAAGGGCAACCAACCTTTTTGTTAAAATGGTAAATAAAGGTAAAAGGAAAAGGAGACTGCTATGGCTTTCAAAAGAAGTAGCTGAAAAAGTGAAGAAAAAGAGGGAGGCCTTCATGAAATACAAGAGATCACAGAGAGAGGAAGACAGGCATCTGTATTTTGAAAAACTTAGAGAAGCTAGCAAAGTAGTCAGGAAGGCAAAGATTCAAAAGGAGGAGGAAATAGCCAATGCTCTAAAATGGGGGATAAGACATTTTTCAGAGGAAGGGCAAAAGTGGTATTGTCAGACTCAAGGGTGAAGGGGAGGAATATGTAGAAGCTGATGAAGATAAAGCGGAATTGCTTAACAAATATTTGTGTTCTGTGTTCACAGATGAAGAACCAGGAGGAGGACCTCCGAAAACACCCACAAACAGGAACAGAAGCGAGCGACATCTTGAACAATTTTCAGAAGACTGTGGTCATGAGAAACTAGCTCAACTTAAAGTAGACAAAGCGATGAGACCGGATGGGATACACCCTAGAATACTGAGGGAACTTGGGGACATTCTATTAGCTCCACTGACTGACCTTTTCAATGCCTCGTTGGAGTCAGGAGTGGTGGAAAAGCACTGGAGAGAGGCTCATGTGGTGCCTTTACACAAAAGCGGAAATAAGGATGTGGTTGAAAACTACAGGCCAATTAGCTTAACTTTAGTGGTGAGTAAATTATTGGAAACGCTGCTGAAAGAGAAAATGGTGAGGTTTCTGGAGTCCAGCGGATTACAGGATCCGAGGCAGCATGGATTCACCAGAGGCAGATCTTGTCAGACATATCTGATTGATTTCTTTTGACTGGGTGACCAGGGAGTTGGACCGAAGGAGAGCCCTAGATGTGGTGTATTTAGATTTCAGTAAAGCCTTTGACACTGTTCCTCACAGGTGACTTATAAACAAACTGAGCACCCTAGGGATGGACCCTAAAGTTACTGCTTGGGTTAGAAATTGGTTGGGTGGGAGGCAACAAAGAGTACAGGTAAATGGAGCGCACTCTGAGAAGAAGCATGTTACCAGTGGTGTGCCCCAGGGATCTGTCCTTGGTCCAATTCTTTTTAACATCTTAGTGATTTAGCGGAAGGGCTGTCGGGTAAGGTTTGCCTCTTTGTGGATGATACCAAAATCTGCAATAGAGTAGACACCCAGGAAGGTGTAAATGACATGAGGAGGGATCTAGCTAAGCTTGAAGAATGGTCTAGAATTTGGCAGCTGGGATTTAATGTTAAAAAATGTAAGGTCATTCATTTGGGCTGCAGCAATCCAAGGGAACAATATAGTATAGGGGGGGTGAAGTACTTTTGTCCACTAAAGAAGAGCGGGAGCTAGGCGTGGTTGTGTCTGATGATCTTAAAGTAGCTAAACAGGTAGAAAAGGCGATGGCAAAAGCTAGAAGGATGCTTGGGTGCATACGGAGAGGAATCGGCGTAGAGGGTGGCTACTAAAATGATTAATGGTCTTCATTATAAAGCATATGAGGACAGATTTAAGGATCTTAATATGTACACCTTAGAGGAAAGGTGGGATAGAGGTGATATGATTGAGATGTTTAAATACCTCCGTGGCATAAATGTTCAGGGAGAGAGCCTCTTTCAATTGAAAGCAAGTTCTGCTACAAGGGGACATGGGATGAGGGTGAAGGGAGATAGATTCAGGAGTGATATGCGGAAATATTTCTTTACGAAAAGAGTGGTGGATCAATGGAATAGTCTCCCAGTGGAGGTGGTAGAGATGAGAACAGTATCTGAATTCAAAAAAGCATGGGACAAACACAGAGGATCTCTAAAGAAAAAAAGGGGACAATTTTAAAAAAGGGTTCCAGGGATGATTCGGGAAACTACAGACTGGTGAGCATGACGACAGTATCGGGGAAAAATGGTAGAAATCATCATAAAAAACAAAATTACTGAACATGTAGATAATCATGGCTTAATGGAAGACAGCCAACATGCCTTTAGACAAGGAAGATCTTGTCTTACTAATCTGTTATGTTTTTTTGAAGGTGTGAATAAACTGGTAGACAAAGGTGAGTTGGTTGATATAGTGTATCTGGACTTTCAGAAAGCCTTTGGCAAACTAAAAAGTTATCGGATAGGAACTGATTAAAAGATAGAAGGCAGAGAGTAGGTCTAAATGGCCACATTTCCCAATGGAGAAAAGTGATTAGTGGAGTACCCCGGGAATCTGTGCTGTGTCCGCTGCTTTTTAACATATTCATAAATGACCTGGAAAAGGGAATAACGAGTGAGGTTATCAAATTTGCAGAAGACACAAAACTATTTAAAGCTGTTAAAACCCAAGAGGATTGTGGAAAATTGCAAGAGGATCTAGCTAAACAGGTAGAAAAGGCGATGGCAAAAGCTAGAAGGATGCTTGGGTGCATACGGAGAGGAATGGCTAGCAGAAAAAAGGAGGTGATAAGGCCTCTGTATAAGTCTTAGGTGCGACCTCATTTGGAGTATAGTGTGCAATTCTGGAGACCGCACCTTCAAAAGGATGTGAACAGGATGGAGTCGGTGCAGAGGGTGGCTACTAAAATGATTAGTGGGCTTCATTATAAAGCATATGAGGACAGACTGAAGGATCTTAATATGTACACCTTAGAGGAAAGGCGGGATAGAGGTGATATGATTTAGATGTTTAAATACCTCCGTGGCATAAATGTTCAGGGAGAGAGCCTCTTTCAATTGAAAGCAAGTTCTGCTACGAGGGGACATGGGATGAGGGTGAAGGGAGATAGATTCAGGAGTGATATGCGGAAATATTTCTTTACGGAAAGAGTAGTGGATCCGTGGAATAGTCTCCCAGTGGAGGTGGTAGAGATAAAAGCATGGGACAAACACAGAGGATCTCTAAAGGTAAAAAGGGGACTGTTGTAGTTGTTGATATGGAAGGACAGACTAGATAGGCCATGTGGTCTTTTTCTGTCATATTTCTATGTTTCTATATTACCCCTCTTCTCAAGTCACTTCAATGGCTATCCATTTCTGCATCCAGTTCAAACTTCTCCTGCTGACCTATAAGTGCTTTCAGTATGCAGCTCCTCACTACCTTTCCTCTCTTATATCTCCCTACACTCCTCCTCGGAAACTCTGCTCTTCTGGAAAATCGCTTCTATCTGTGCCTTTCTCTTCTTTTGCTAACTCCAAACTTCACTCCTTTCACCTTGCTGCTCCTTATGCATGGAACAAACTACTTGAGTCTGTACATCAGGTGCCCTCTCTGACCCTTTTCAAATCCAGGCTGAAAACTCACCTCTTCAATGCTGCTTTTGGATCTTGACTCACCTGATCTCCTTTGTGTTTCCCTACCATGCTGATGACATGCTAGGGAGATAAAGTTTCTAGATGAAATAAATGACTGCTTCTTGGAGCAGCTGGTTCATGAACCGACCAGAGGGGAAGCCATTTTGGACTTATTCCTTAGTGGAACACCAGATCTGGTGCAAGAGATAAGAGTGTTGGGGCCACTTGGCAATAGTGATCATAGCATGATCGCGTTTGATTTATTTATTTATTTAACAGGTTTTATATACCGCTTTATCATTTCAATCAAAGTGGTTTACATTGAAATTTAAACTTGGTAATGTACATTAAACAGGGACATTGATAACTTGGATTTTTCTGAGGCAATGGAGGGTTAAGTGACTTGTCCAAGGCCACAACATAAGAACATAAGATATGCCATTCTGGGTCAGACCAAGGTCCATCAAGCCCAGTATCCTGTTTCTAACAGTGGCCAATCTAGATCATACGTACCTAGCAGTGGGAGTGCTAGTGGGAATTGGACCCTGGTCTTTGGGTTCCCAAGCCAGTGTTCTTAACCATTAGGCTACTCCTCCACCGCACAATTAATGGAGGAGGGATGGTAAGGAAATCCACAGTACTACCTTTTAACTTTCGAAAGGGAGACTATGATAAAATGAGGAAAATAGTTAAGAAAAAAACTAAAAGGAAGGCGGCAAAGTCAGCGGTGAAGCAAGATGGCTGCTTAGGAGCCTGCTCCCACAGACCCGAACATAATCCTGCAAGTATTTACCCTGTGCCTTGGCGAATCTACTACAGTCGATCCCCTTTGTTGATCCTTTGATGACTAAGCGATCATGGCTAGCGGCAAACCAACTAAATTGGAGATTTTGGCAAATACAAACATGGGCTCCAAGTGCGCCAAGTCAGACCCTCCTTCTCCCCATAAGATGGCCACCACACGAGACCCAGATGATGCAATACGAGAGCTATTGGTGGAAGTCCGTTCAGTGAGAACGCTCGTCTCTGCGAATGGAGATGCACTGCTACAGATGCAATCGGATATACAAGAACTGAAAACATAAATAGTAGGTTTGGCAGGCCATGTGGAGAAGATGGATGCTGCTATTACAATGCATGAGGAAAAGATCAATAAGCTGGACAAGGCTGTCAAAAAGATAGAATGCTTAGAGCAGAACTTGGAAGACCTAAGTAACAGATCTCGCTGCAACAACATCAGACTGGTAGGCATACCAGAAGGAGCTGAAGGCTCAGATGTGATTACATTTCTGGAAAATCTACTACCCAAGCTGCTTCGGCTAAACTTTAGCAGACCGCTGGAAATTGAAAGGGCCCACAGAATACCTACACAGGCTGGTCTACATAATCGAAAGCCAAGACCATTAATCTTTTGCCTGTTAAGGCACCAGCATGCTATGCAGATAATGGTTGTGGCAAGAGCGTTCTTGTCTTTGGCATATGAAGGGCATAGCATTTCTTTCTTTCCTGAGTTCAGCAGAACAGTGATGGACAAAAGAAAGCAGTTCTTAGAGCTGAGACCCCGATTGCAGCAACTGCAAGTGTGTTACGGACTCTTTTACCCTGCTAGATTCAAGGTCACGTTTGACAATCACACTAAAACTTTTGAGGACCCCAATGTTCTACTGCAGTTCATTGAAGATCAGGCAGCCTTAAAAATGCATTGAGAAGGGTCGCTATTGAATGAGAACTGAGAACCAAGTACAGCTTGAATGGTTGATTAGGATTGAAGAAGACTTCAAAATTATGCAGGGGAAGTCTTTGGATTTATCTCCCGATACAATAAAAAGGACAATGGGTATAATTGGTTGAAATCTTTCCTAAGTGTGTTATATTCAGGGAACTTAAAAGAACAAGTGTGATAATTTACATTAAAGTATATGTAGGGTCATGCGGCAGCCATATTGATGGTCCGCTGATTCACCCATTTGTTTTGATCCTCCTTGTGAGGGCGGGGTTGGCGCATTACGGGCATATTATGGGTATGATAAATGTGTGGGATACCTTTCATTTGGGCAAGATAGATCGGATAATAGAGAGTGTATTAAGTTCCAGTATGTGTCCTTGTTATGAACCCCTTAAAATTCTGTCTCTGAATGTAAAGGGCATTATGCATCCTGCTAAAAGGAAAAAGATACTTGTATATTGTTAAAAGCAAAATATGGATATAATAATGCTTCAAGAAACTCATCTATCTACTAAGGAAACAAAAAAATTAGCTATGGGGCGATATAACCTGGTTGCCCATGCTCCAGCTATTGGGAAAAAGAATGGGGTGGCAATACTAATGTGTAATTCGTTAGGTGCCCAAGTCCTCTCTGCACGGGCTGATTATGAGAAGCGATGGGCAAAGGTTCACCTGGTTAGTGGTAAAAAGCATTTAGTCATATTGAATGTGTATGCTCCAAATTGTGATCATCCAAAAATTTTCCAGTCATTAGCGGAAGTAATCCAAGAAGCTTCCTCACTACCAATTATTTTTGGAGGGGATTTTAATATGGTCCTTGACCCCTTAATAGACTGTAAACTGAGTAGGGTAAAAAGAAGTGGCAGAGCAATGGTGGTAATGAAGTCCCTCATGGTCGAAACAGGCTTGGTGGATATATGGAGGATTCTGCACCCTTCTGAAAAAGACTATACTTTTTTCTCTTACCCTCATGGTTCTCATTCTCGCATAGATTTTTTTTTTTATATCTAGAATGCTGGTGCAAGAAACTAATAGAGCAGATATACTTAGTACTCATATCTCGGATCATGCAGCAATAATGCTGGAGTGAGGACCTTTCTAAGCAACAGTCATGGTTCTTTAATAGATCCCTGTTGGTGGATGAGGCCTTTAAAGTTCAAATAAAGCAAGCTATAAAAGAATATTTTTGTAATAATTCTCCAGAGGATACGCCTAACTGGGCTTGGTGGGAAGCCTTCAAGGCTTCGATAAGAGCATATACAACCAGCTTCTCTATTGCTGCAGCCAGAAAGGTGAAGGAGAAGCTCAACGATCTTGATCAGCAGATAAGGACTGAGGACTGGAGAAAGAACTTTACAAAGGCAATTTAACCCTATTGCTCTAAGTCATCTTCAAAGATTGAGATATAAATACAATATGATACTTAGTTCTGAGGTAGAGCAATGTATGTTTGTGCAGCAAGCACGTTACTAAACGGAGAAGAACAAAGCTGGTAAACGTCTGGCTGCAAAACTAAAGGCTCGCTGTACTAAAGCGCATATCATCTCTATAAAGGATGAGCGACAGGGATCCCTGAGCAATAGCAGTGAAATTTCGGAGGCATTTCGTGCATTCTATTTGCAGCATTATACATAGGGTTGCCAACTTTTTCACCGAGAAAAACCCGACACCTGTGGCTCGCTATGCCCCACCCATTCTCCGCCCCTAGTCCCACCCATGCTGCACCCCAGCCCCACCCACAAAAATTACCAAGGATAAGTGTAGGCTAACTCCCTTGGTCAGATAATAATTAAAGTGGTAACCCCAAAAGCCAAACATGGCATGTACAACACTGGAGAAATAAAACTATAAAGTAATTTCCTCTTGCACTAAACAAAAACGCAAATATGTTAGCAATACACACTTCCCAGACCAGACATATTCCAGTTAATAAATTCAAAATAAAAAGTATTTTTCTACCTTCTGTTTGGGCATTTTATTTTTTCAGTTGCAATTGCTCCAGTCACTTTCTTCTGGTTTCTTTGTGTCTTCTGCGAGCTATCCATTTGTCCTTTCTTCTCTTTTAGATGTTTTCCATTCTTATTTATTTATTTAACATTTCTTATATACCGCCTTTCATGATATCAAGGCGGTTTACATTGAACAAATTGAAATTACATTGAACAGGGCATTATAACTTGGAGATAACTATTTTACAGGGAACATGGGCTATGGAAGGTTAAGTGGCTTGCCCAAGACCACAAGGAGCACCTGTGGGACTAGAAACCCCAGTCCTTCCGGCCCAAGGTTGCTGTCCTCTAGTGGGATTTGAACCCCTGACCTTCCGGCCTGAAGTACCTTGCCCCAACCACTAGGCCACTCCTCCACTCTTCTCTCTATATCTGCTTTAACATACTGATCGTTTCCCTTTTGGTCTTTCCCCCATTTCTTTCCTTATTCCTTTATCATCCCCTCAAATTTCACCCTTCCATTCTCAATCCCCTCTTACTCTCCCAATACCTGGCCCATCGTAGACTTTTCTTCCACACAAAATATATTTTCCCCTCTCCATTCTCATTCTCATTCCCCATCCCCATCCCCTTCTAGTCCTCCCCCAAAATCAGCTCCCTTATAGTTCTAGACCCACCCAGCATCCACTCCCTTCTAGTCGCATTCTCCCATGCCCCCACATCAGCCCATTTCCAGTCCTATTCTAGCCCATCACCCATTTGCAGTCCAAGCTCTCCCCATCAGCCCATTTCTAGTCCTATTCCAGCTCCTCATCAGCCCATTTCCAGTCCTAGCTTCACATATGCTCTTTTCCAATTCCTTTCTTCTCTTTCTATCATTTATTGTAATTTCTTTTTTCTCTTTATATAATTATTAATTTTATTTTGTAAACCGCCCCGATGTTATGGGGGGCGGTATATTAAGTGTGAAATAAACAATAAACAATAAACATTCCAGCCCTCCATCAGCCAATTACCACTCCAAGCTCCCCCATCAGCCATTTTCCAATCCTAGCCCCCTCATCAGCCCACTTCCAGTCCTATTCCAGCCCCCATCAGCCCATTTCCAGTGCTAGCCCTCCCATCACAGGCCATTTCTAGTCCTAGCCCCCCATCACAGCCTCTTTCCAGTCCTAGCGCCCCCCCCCCCACCATCACAGCCCATTTTCAGTCCTAGTCCCCCCATCACAGCCCATTTCCAGTCCAAGTCCCCCCAACCATCACAGACCATTTGCAGTCTTAGCCCCCCTAATCACAGCCTATTTCCAGTCCAAGTTCACCCTCCCCCCACCATAGCCCAATTCCAGTCCAGGCCCCCCCATAGCCCAATTCCATTGCAGCCCCCCCCCATAGCCCATTTCCAGTCCAGGTCCCCTCCCATAGCCCAATTCCAGTCCAGGCCCCCCCAAAGCCCATTTCCAGTTCAGGTTCCCCCCCCCCCCTCATAGCCTATTCCCAGTCCAGGTTCCACCCCCCCATAGCCCAATTCCAGTCTAGGTTCCCCCCCCCCCATAGCCCTTTTCCAGTCCAGGTACACCCCCCATAGCCCAATTCCAATCCAGATCCCCCCCCTAATGCCTATTTCCAGTCCAGGTTCCACCCCCCTCCCATAGCCCAATTCCAGTCTAGGTTCCCCCCATAGCCCTTTTTCAGTCCAGGAACAGCCCCCATAGCGCAATTCCAGTCCAGATCCCCCCCCCCCCCATGCCTATTTCCAGTCCAGGTTCCACCCCCCCCCCCCCATAGCCCAATTCCAGTCTAGGTTCCCCCCATAGCCCATTTCCAGTCCAGGTACCCCCCATAGCCCAATTCAAGTCCAGTCCCCCCCAATAACCTATTTCCAGTCCAGGTCCCCCCCCCCCCATTTCCAGTCCAGGTACACCCCAACACAGCCCATCCAGTCCTTGGCCTCCCGCCCCGCCCCCATCAAAGCCAATTTGTAGTCCTAGCCCCCCCCCCCCCCCCCGACCAGCCCCGCGGCTGTCTAAGGTGCTTCAGAGGGAGCCAGGGAAGCCCGCGCGAGGCCCCAGCTCCCTCTGTACAACCCCCAGCGTGAAGAGCCTTTTCCTTCACGCTGGCGGTTGTTTCTGTGAAGCTGCGAATGCTGGGAAAGGTTAAAGGGCATTCCCTTTAACCTTTCCCAGCAATCGCGGCTTCACATAAACAGCCGCCAGCATGAAGGAAAAAGATCTTCACGCTGGCGGTTGTAAGAGGGAGCTGGGGCCTTGTGCGGGCTTCCCCGGCTCCCTCCCCCGTGGACGTCGGGAGAAAAGCCGTTTTTTTGCTCTGGCCGCTCCCGATCTTGCGGCCAGAGCAAAAAAACGGCTTTTCAATGGCCGGTTTTGCATTTCTGCCGGCAGCCAGCCTGGCCATGGAAAAACCGGCCAGGCCGGCTGAATACCGGCCGGTTGGTAACCCTAATTATACATCAGAAGTGATGTTAGATGACACTGTCTGCAAGAACCTGCTGGGAAGGGTTGCTCGTTCTGAACTTGGAGAGGAACAAGTAGCAGCCCTTAGTGAACCTATTTCATTGATGGAATTGAAAGAAGCAATAGCAGGCATGAAAGCTGGGAAGGCCGCAGACCCAGATGGGATCCCGACAGAATTCTTTAAAACCTTTGCAAAAGAACTTCTTCCTCAGTTGAACACTTACTATCAAGCATTGCAGGAGCAAGATAGTAACACTGGAGCATTTGCTAATGCAACATTCGTTGTGCTGGAGAAGCTGGATAAAGACCCGAAGCTAGTCAGTAATTATAGACCAATCTCACTTTTAAATGCTGATTACAAGCTATATTCTAGTATCTTGGCCAGACGACTTAACAAAGTTTTGCACTTGCTAATACATCCCGATCAATGTGGATTCGTTACTGGGAGGTCCACGGCTGATAATGGGCGGCTACTGCTTGAAAGGGCGGAACAGCTTGACATACCTTTTGTAGGCCTTTCATTGGATGCTGACAAGGCTTTCGAAAGGCTAGAGTGGCCTTTTCCATGTGCTTGGTTGGTTTGGTTTTCCAAAAGAATATGTGGCTATGATACGAGTGCTTTATGCCAACCCTTCTGCTCGGATCCTTACCAATGGAATACTTTTGAAACCTTTCTCACTGTGCCGGGGTACTAGGCAAGGTTGTCCTATGTCCCTGCTTCTGTTCAATCTTGCACTGGAACCGTTGGCATTGCTTATTCATCAGTCTGAGGAGATTCAAGGCATGAAAATTGCAGACCTTCAAGTCAAACTTTCTGCATATGCGGATGACCTTCTATTTTTTCTCAGCCCCACATCAATCTCTCCTTTGTTGCAGTTACTCAATACTCGTCTCTTTCTGGGTACAAAGTTAACTGGACAAAGTCAGTAGCTTTTCCTATAAATCACCAGGCGAATGCTTCCCTGGTAGAGAGTTTTCCATTTCAATGGGAGCCCTTAACAATAAAATATTTGGGGGTACAATACTGTGCATCTTTAGATGAAACGGTGAGGTTAAATACAGCAAAGCTTCAGGATATGACGCGTTCTTTCACCTTGTGGTGGTCTCCGCTGCACCTTACTTGGTGGGGCCACCTAGAAGCTATTAAGATGATTATTAAGATAAGTGGGGAGGAGTGGCCTAGTGGTTGGGGCAAGGTACCACAGGCCGGAAGGTCAGTGGTTCAAATCCCACTAGAGGACAGCAACCTGGGGCCAAAAGGACTGGGGTTTCTAGTCCCACAGGTGCTCCTTGGGGTATTGGGCAAGCCACTTAACCCTCCATTGCCCATGTTCCCTGTAAGTATTAGTGTATGTGTCTCATATCCCCTCGTGTTAAATGTATCCCCAATTGTGTTGTGACCACTTTGATTGAAGGATAAGGTGGTATACAAAACTGTCTAAATAAATAAGAACATAAGAACATAAGAACATAAGATATGCCATACTGGGTCAGACCAAGGTCCATCAAGCCCAGTATTCTGTTTCCAACAGTGGCCAATCTAGGTCATACGTACCTAGCAGTTTCCCCAAGGGACACAGGTTCCACAATGCTTGTATTGGTTCAAGCATTGATATCCTGGGTCCCTTCTTAATAATGGTTTATGGACCTTTCCTCCAGGAACTTGTCCAAACCTTTTTTAAACCCAGCTACACTAACAGCCTTTACTACATCCTCCGGTAACAAATTCCAGAGTTTGATTACACGTTGAGTGAAAAAATATTTTCTTTTATTAGTCTTAAATAGTTTACCCTGTAGCTTCATTGCATGTCCCCTAGTCTTTCTATATTCTGATAAGGTAAACAATCGATCTACGTTTACCCGTTCCACTCCGTTCATTAATTTATAGACTTCTATCATATCTCCCCTCAGCCGTCTCTTTTCCAGGTTAAAGAGCCCCAACCTTTTTAGCCTTTCTTCATAGGAGTAGCCTTCCATCCCCTTTACCATTTTGGTGGCTCTTCTCTGAACCTTTTCTAAAATCGCTATATCCTTTTTAAGATACGGCGACCAGAATTGCACACAATATTCAAGGTGCGGTCTCACCATGGAACGATATAGAGGCATTATAATATCTTTTGTTTTATTTTCCATTCCTTTCCTTATCATACCTAGCATTCTATTTGCTCTCTTGGCCGCCGCTGCACACTGGGCCGAGGGTTTTAACATGGTATCCACAAGGACGCCTAAATCTTTTTCTTGGGTGGTGGTTCCTAATGTGGAACCTTGCATCGTGTAACCATAGTTTGGGTTGTTCTTCCCTAGGTGCATAACCTTGCACTTCTCCACATTAAATTTCATCTGCCATTTTGATGCCCAGTCTTCCAATTTATCAAGATCCTCTTGCAATTTTCCACAATCCTCCTGGGTTTTAACAACTTTAAATAGTTTTGTGTCATCAGCAAATTTGATAACCTCACTCGTTATTCCACTTTCCAGGTCATTTATGAATATGTCAAAAAGCAGCGGACCCAGCACAGATCCCTGGGGTACACCACTATTCACCTTTCTCCATTGGGAAAATTGGCCATTTAGCCCTACTCTCTGCTTTCTATCTTTTAACCAGTTCCTGATCCACAGTAGTACACTGCCTCCTATCCCATGACTCTTTAGTTTTGCCAAAAGTCTCTCATGAGGGACCTTGTCAAAGGCTTTCTGAAAGTCCAGATACACAATATCAACCGACTCACCTTTGTCCACCTGTTTATTCACTCCTTCAAAAAAACATAACAGATTAGTAAGACAAGATCTTCCTTGTCTAAAGCCATGTTGGCTGTCTCCCATTAGGTCATGACTATCTATATGCTGAGTAATTTTATTCTTTATGATGGTTTCTACCATTTTTCCCGGTACTGATGTCAGGCTCACCGGTCTGTAGTTTCCCGGATCACCCCTCGAACCCTTTTTAAAAATTGGTGTTACATTGGCGATCCTCCAATCCTCAGGTATTAGAGATGATTTTAATGATAGTTCACAGATTACTGATAGCAGGTCTGCAATCTCAAATTTCAGTTCTTTCAACACCCTTGGATGTATACCATCCGGCCCAGGTGATTTGCTACTCTTCAGTTTATCTAATAGTTGTAGGACATCTTCCCGATGTATCGATATTTCCTTCAATTCTTCCACACCTTTAAATACCACTTCAGTCGTGGGTAACATCCCTACATCTTCCTCAGTAAAGACCGAAGCAAAGAATTCATTCAGTCTCTCCGCTATCACCTTGTCGCCTCTTAGTGCTCCTTTAACCCCTTTATCATCTAATGGACCAACTGACTCTCTCACGGGTTTTTTGCTACGAATGTACTTGAAAAGGTCTTTATTTCGCGTTTTTGCTTCCGCAGCAAGCTTCTTCTCAAATTCTCTCTTTGCCTGCCTTATCAATGCCTTGCATTTGACTTGCCAGTGCTTGTGCTGTTTCCAGGTTTCATCATTTGGCTCTTTTTTCCATTTCTTGAAAGATGCTTTTTTGGCAACAACAGCCTCTCTGACCTCAGCTTTAAACCATGCTGGCAATTTTTTGGACTTCCTTCCACTTTTCTTAAAGCGTGGAATACAGCTGGTCTGGGCTTCCAAGATAGTATTTTTCAACAACACCCAAGCTTGATGTACGTCTTTAACCTTTGCAACTGCTCCTTTTAGTTTTTTCTTAACTGTTTTCCTCATTCTATCATAGTCTCCCTTTTGAAAGTTAAGGGGTAGTACTGTGGATTTCCTTACTATCCCTCCTCCACTAATTAAATCAAAGGCGATCATGCTATGATCACTATTGCCAAGTGGCCCCAACACCCTTATCTCTTGCACTACATCTGGTGTTCCACTAAGGACTAGGTCTAATATTGCTTCCCCTCTGGTCGGTTCATGAACCAGCTGCTCCAAGAAGCAGTCATTTATTTCATCAAATAAATGATGCTGGTGCCAAAAATAAATTATATACTGGGAATGCTTCCCATCTTACTTCCTAAGGCTATATACAGAAATTTGGAACTTACAATTACTGCTTTCCTTTGGGAAGGGAAAACACTCATGATAGCTTTAAAAAAGCTAAAAGCCAGTAAATTTAAAGGTGGTGTTCACTTTCCAGATTTCTACTAGCATCCTGATTTCTTCTGGCTTTCCTCTTAAAACAAGGAGCGTTATGGTCCACGGATACTACCCTCGCTCAGGAACCTAGTTGGTCTCTCCATGCCCAGTCAATTTACTTACGTGGATGAGAAATCCGGATAATTCCAGTGTGGGATGAACATAAGAACATAAGATATGCCATACTGCGTCAGATCAAGGTCCATCTACATTGGCTGCCAATCGATTTCCGGATATCCTTCAAGGTCCTTACTTTAGCCCATAGAGCTATCTATCTGTCTACACCTACCTACCTCTCGGATCTGCTTACTTATCATACTCCCTCCCGCAGTCTTCGGTCCATTCACATCAGCCGCCTTCACTTACCAGCACCCTCCAAAGCTCATTTGCAATCCACCAGGAAAGCAGCATTTTTCTACTTGGCTCCATCTCTCTGGAATTCCCTTCCCACTGCCCTCCGTACAGAAGAATCATACCCCAAATTCCGTTCCCTCCTTAAGACTCATCTGTTTTCCTTAGCCTTCCCCTCTTGAGTCTCAATATTCTGTTCTTATAACTCTATTTGTCTAACTGTTCTGTCCTTACTCTCTTCTCTGCTCTATCATTTATTGTAGTTCTATCTTTCCTTTTTCTATAATTGATATTAATTTTGTTTTTGTAAACCGCCCCGATGTTATGGGGGGCGGTATAACAAGTGTACAATAAACAATAAACAATAAACATCAAGCCCAGTATCCTGTTTCCAACAGTGGCCAATCTAGGTCATACGTACCTAGCAGTTTCACCAAAAGACACAGGCTCCACAATGCTTGTACTGGGTCAAGCATTGATATCTTGGGTCCCTTCTTAATAATGGTTTATGGACCTTTCCTCCAGGAACTTGTACAAACCTTTTTTAAACCCAGCTTCACTAACAGCCTTTACTACATCCTCCGGTAACAAATTCCAGAGTTTGATTACACGTTGAGTGAAAAAATATTTTCTTTTATTAGTCTTAAACAGTTTACCCTGTAGCTTCATTGCATGTCCCTAGTCTTTCTATATTCTGATAACGCAAACAATCGATCTACATTTACCCGCTCCACTCCGTTCATTAATTTATAGACTTCTATCATATCTCCCCTCAGCCGTCTCTTTTCCATCTTAAAGAGCCCTAACCTTTTTAGCCTTTCATCATAGGAGTATCCTTCCATCCCCTTTACCAATTTGGTGGCTCTTCTCTGAACCTTTTCTAAAATCGCTATATCCTTTTTAAGATACGGCGACCAGAATTGCACACAATATTCAGGGTGCAGTCTCACCATGAAACGATATAGAGGCATTATAATATCTTATTTTATTTTCCATTCCTTTCCTTATGATACCTAGCATTCTTTTGCTCTCTTGGCCGCCGCTGCACACTGGGCGGAGGGTTTTAACATGTTATCCACAATGACGCCTAAATCTTTTTCCTGGGTGGTGGTTCCTAATGTGGAACCTTGCATCGTGTAATCATAGTTTGGGTTGTTCTTCCCTAGGTGCATAACTTTGCACTTCTCCACATTAAATTTCATCTGCCATTTTGATGCCCAATCTTCCAACTCATCAAGATCCTCTTGCAATTTTCCACAATCCTCTTGGGTTTTAACAACTTTAAATAGTATTGTGTCATCTGCAAATATGATAACCTCACTCGTTATTCCACTTTCCAGGTCATTTATGAATATGTCAAAAAGCAGCGGACCCAGCACAGATCCCTGGGGTACACCACTATTCACCTTTCTCCATTGGGAAATTTGGCCATTTAGCCCTACCCTCTGCTTTCTATCATTTAACCAGTTCCTGATCCACAGTAGTACACTGCCTCCTATCCCATGACTCTTTAGTTTTGCCAAAAGTCTCTGATGAGGGAGCTTGACAAAGGCTTTCTGAAAGTCCAGATAAACTATATCAACCGACTCACCTTTGTCCACCTGTTTATTCACACCTTCAAAAAAACATAACAAGATATTCCTTGTCTAAAGCCATTTTGGCTGTCTCCCATTAGGCCATGACTATCTACATGCTGAGTAATTTTATTCTTTATGATGGTTTCTACCATTTTTCCCGGTACTGACGTCAAGCTCACCGGTCTGTAGTTTCCCGGATCACCCCTGGAACCCTTTTTAAAAATTGGTGTTACATTGGCGATCCTCCAATCTTCAGGTATTAGAGATGACTTTAATGATAGTTCACAGATTACTAATAGCAGGTCTGCAATCTCATATTTCAGTTCTTTCAACACCCGGCCCAGGTGATTTGCTACTCTTCAGTTTATCTAATAGTTGTAATACATCTTCTCGATGTATCGATATTTCCTTCAATTCTTCCACACCTTCAAATACCCCTTCAGTCATGGGTAACATCCCTACATCTTCCTCAGTAAAGACCGAAGCAAAGAATTCATTCAGTCTCCCGCTATCGCCTTGTCGCCTCTTAGTGCCCCTTTAACCCCTCTATCATCTAATGAACCAACTGACTCTCTCACAGGTTTTTGCTACGAACGTACTTGAACAAGTCTTTATTTTGCGTTTTTGCTTCCGCAGCAAGCTTCCTCTCAAATTCTCCCTTTGCCTGCCTTATCAATGCCTTAGATTTGACTTGCCAGTGCTTGTGCTGTTTCCAGGTTTTCATCATTTGGCTCCTTTTTCCATTTCCTGAAAGATGGTTTTTTGGCAACAGCAGCCTCTCTGACCTCCCCTTTAAACCATGCTGGCAGTTTTTTGAACTTCCTTCCACTTTTCTTAAAGCGTGGAATACAGCTGGTCTGGGCATCCAAGATAGTATTTTTCAACAACACCCAAGCTTGATGTAAGTCTTTAACCTTTGAAACTGCTCCTTTTAGTTTTTTCTTAACTATTTTCCGCATTTTATCATAGTCTCCCTTTCGAAAGTTAAAAGGTAGTACTGTGGTTTCCTTACTATCCCTCCTCCACTAATTAAAACAAAGGCGATCATGCTATGATCACTAATGCCAAGTGGCCCCAATACCCTTATCTCTTGCACTAGATCTGGTGTTCCACTAAGGACTAGGTCTAATATGGCTTCCCCTCTGGTTAGTTCATGAACCAGCTGCTCCAAGAAGCAGTCATTTATTTCATTTAGGAACTTTATCTCCCTAGCATGTCCTGACGTGACACTGACCCAGTCGATACTGGGGTAATTGAAATCATTCATTATTATTACTGCGCTGTAACTCTTGTTAGCTTCTTTGATTTCTTTGAGCATTTCATCATCCATTTGTTCATTCTGGCCAGGCGGTCGATAGTATACCCCCACTGCCATCGCCTTCCCCTTTTTACATGGAATTTCAGTCCATAGAGATTCTACAGCAAATTTTGTTTCCTGCAAAACTTTAATCCTTTCTGACTCAATGCCCTCTCTAACAGAGCGTAACCCCTCCACCAATTTGATCAGCTCTATCATTACGATATAGTTTGTACCCAGGTATCACAGTGTCCCACTGGTTGTCCTCCTTCCACCATGTCTCTGATATTCCAATCATATCTAACCTCTCATTTAGTGCTATATATTCTAACTCTCCCATCTTAGTTTTTAGACTTCTAGCATTTGCATACAAGCATTTTACAGACTGTATTTTATTCATATTAATTTGGCTATTGGTAGACATGGGTAATTGGGGATCTTTAAGCTCTGTCTTCTCCATACTCGAGGGCATTTGAGCTACTTTACTCTTTTTTTGGAACCTCTCTGCTTTTGGTAGTATCCTTCAAGGATACATTCTTCCAAACCATCCAGTCCTGGGTGACTGTCGGCTTTCCCCTATTATCTAGTTTAAAAGCTGCTCTATCTCCTTTTTAAAGGTTAATGCCAGTAGCCTGGTTCCATCCCGGTTAAGGTGAAGCCCATCCCTTTGGAAGAGCCCCTCCTTTCCCCAGAATGTTCCACAGTTCCTAACAAATCCAAAACCCTCATCTCTACACCATTCTCTCATCCACGCATTGAAACTCTGGAGTTCTGCCTGTCTTTTGGGTACTGCGTGTGGAACGGGAAGCATTTTGGAGAACGGTACCCTGGAAGTCCTGGATTTCAACTTCCTACCTAAAAGCCTAAATTTAGCCTCCAGAACCTCCCTACCACATTTTCCTATGTTATTGGTACCGACATGTACCAAGACAGAAGACTCCTCCCCAGCAGTATCTAAGACCTTATCTAGGTGGCGCGTGAGGTCCTCTACTGTCGCACCAGGCAGGCATGTTACCAGGTAATCCTCACATCCACCAGACACCCAGCTATCTACATGTCTAATGATCGAATCACCAACTATAACAGCTGTTGTAAACCTTTCCTCATGGGCACATGGCCCTGGAGAAACTTCCTCAGTGTGAGAGGGTTTTACATCACCTCGAGGACAGGTCCTAGCTACAGGATCACTTCCTGCCACACCAGGGTGATGCTCTCCAGTCACGTGACTCTCTCCTCCATGGCAACAGGGATGCTGCCAGACTGGAGGTGGGACTTCAGGATTATATCCCTGTAGGTCTCGTCTATGTACCTCTCTGTCTTTCTTATGTTTTCCAAGTTTGCTACTCTAGCCCCTAGAGAATGGACTCGTTCCCTGAGAGCAAAGAGCTCCTTGCACCTAGTGCACATGTAAGACCTCTCACCAACTGGGAGAAAATCATACATGTGACACTCAATGCAAAAGACTGGAAAGCCCCCATCTCGCTGCTGGACTGCTGTCTACATCTTAGTTTAAAGTTTGTGTTTAGATCTTTAAGTTCTTTATTTACTGAGGGTTGCTATGGATATTTATACTAATAAAACTGTACCTAATACATTTAATATACCTTGTTCACCTGAAGCTTAATTAATCTCAGGTCCTTAGTGTTTGACTGATTTGGGTAACGAGCTTCACCTGAGAGCACTTCCTGTCTTTTAAGATGTGTAAGTACCTATAAAGCTACGATTATCCCAGGGGTGGGTGGGTGTTGGGGAGGGAGGGAGGGAAAAACATTTATTAAAAGAGGGCTGCTACACAGTACCCTGTCTTGTGCTGCTGAGGTAAGCTATATTCTGATTTGATTTAAATTATTTATTTATTTATTTAATTGGATTTTTATACCGCCTTATCATACAATCAAAGCGGTTTAACAAAAGAGAAAATAAGTAATAGTGAAACAATCTGTGATAATATATACATAGTTTGTAAATATATGATTAAATGTCTTGGGATAAGGTGCAATATATATATTGTGAGCTATATTATAAAGTGAGCTATTGTACAATGTATCTTAAGTGTATCTTAAAAATTAATTAGTTGATTGCATGACCGTAGTATGGAAGTCGCAGCAAACGAGAAAGCTCTCTTAGAGGTCTCCTTGCGTTTTTTTCTGATGTCATTTGAGGAGCTGATTCTATTTTCAGATACACTTCTCCTAGGTCTGTTGCTAATATCTGACCGGATAAGATACGTCAGACTTTTTGCAGAACATTGTTGCTTTATCTTGAAAATATAAATTACTGTTTTGTATTTAATACGAGATGATATTGGTAACCAATGAAGCTCCTTTAAGATAGGAGTTATATGCTCTTTACTTGATAGACCAAAAATTATACGAGCAGCGGTGTTTTGCGCTAACTGTAAAGGCTTCAGTGACTGCTTAGCTAGACCCAGAAATATTGGATTGCAGAAGTCAAGTAATGGTGTAATTAGAGCATGACAAACATTGCGGAAGTGAACAGTTTCCAGAAGCGGCCTTAGTCTTCTGATGATTTTCATTCTATAATAAGCGCTTCTAATCGTCTTGTTTATGTGTGATCTGAGATTTAATTCATTGTCTAGAGTAACTCCAAGATATTTCACTTCTGATTTAATAGGAATAATTGAATTATCTATCTTGATGACAGGTGGATGTGCAAAATTTTGGTTACGAGATACAAATAATGCCTCTGTCTTGCTAAAATTAATTTGATTATTGTTGGTTTTACACCAGGTGGACATTTTTGATAGACAATCTGTGATGCTGGAAAAATCAGGTTTCTCGATGGAGATAGTTGTGAAAATCATAATATCGTCAGCATAAATTGTATACTTTATGCCACTTTTTAACGGAATATTGCAAATTGGCTGCAAATAAATGTTGAAGAGAAGCGAAGAAAGAGCGGAACCTTGTGGCACACCTTGTAATACTCTTATGGGCAGAGAAGTTTTTTGTCCAATCTTTACTTGTAAAAATCTCTCTGTCAGATATGATTGAAACCATTTTAATGTGACCCCATGTAGACCAATCTCCTCTAATCTATGTAATAACCTATTGTGATCTACAGAATCGAATGCAGCCTAAATGTCTATAAAAATCATTATAATACCCTTTTTAATGTCATCAATGGTACGTAGAACGTAATCAAAAATTATAGCTCTTTGCTGCTGCTAGGCTCTATCTTATTATGAAATTTAAACTACAAGCTCTCTATTGGGTATGAAATGTAACCAGAAGGCTCTCTTCTGTGTTTTATATTTAAACTTGAACTGCTGCTACTAGGCCCTGACTGATTTAACAAAAAATAGTGGGTTCACAGATTAATTAGCTTTAATACAAAGAATTCCTTTCAGAAAATTTCCAGAAGTATATACTCACAATTGCAGATCTCTCTCCAGAAGTAACAGTCCCCTTTTCTAGTCCTTCAAGACACATAATTATTTCTACGCAAAAGGCATTTTACGCACTTCTTCCAATTATTAAGAAGGATAACCCCTTATCGCTCCTACTGCCGATTTGGTTTAACCCTGTATTTAAAATCAATCCAGCCCCATATGCATGGTTGAATTGGCAAAGATGTGGTATTTGGACAATGGGTCAATTGATAGATGGGTCTAATTGGAAATCTTTTTAGGCCCTGCAACGGGAGTTCAGCCTCCTACCCAGAATCTACTTTCAGTGTCAGCAGCCTGAAGATGAGTCGTGGGGACTTTCCCAAATGTGGGGGTTGTGACGAATTATTGAGGAAATAAGTTCCAAAGATGGAGCAGTATCAAGATTTTATACAATGTTCACGGATCAGTCTTTGCCGCCGAATAAAGGATTGCTGAAAGTATGGGAGGAAGAGACTGGAATCAATACAGAGCAGCAGACATGGAAGGTATTTTGGGGGTCTACTATTCGTGCTTCCAGTTCTGCTGCTGTCACTCAGTTTATGTATTTTTTTAGCTCATTGGGCATTTGTCACCCTGGTCAAACTTCCTAAATGGAATAAGGAAGGGACCAGCCGTTGTTGGTCCTGTCATAAGGAAATGGGCCTGTTAAGACATATGATGATGGAATGACCTTACATTCAGGCTTTTGGATTCTGGTATGGGCCAGAATTCAACAAATATTAAATTTTCTGTTACCCTGACGTGGCGCATAATAGTGTTAAGAGCCATGGCAGAGATCCCGTCGTTGGCAAAAGAAAAATTATTTTTATTAAATTTTATGATAATGGTTGCCTTAAAATTAATACTTGCTAATTTGAAAAATCCTAATAAGCTAAACTGGTTGGCATGGTGGAACCAAATATATTTATATGCCAAATACAAAAAGGCTCATGATAAAATTTTGAATCTTAGGGGCAGATTGTTAAACTCTCTAGGTGGTCTGCTTTAGATCAGTATGCAGGCCTTGTCACAAATCTTGGAGGCTAATCCTCTAGAACATAAGGAAGGAGTTTTCCCTGTCCTGTGTCCTTTCCCCTGGTAGTATATTCTTTTAGGAATTGTTAATTAGGGCCGGGGTAGTATTAGTAAGCAGCCCATAATGCGCCGGGGGGGGGGGGGGGTTGGGTGGGTTTTATGATTGTATTTTTGTGAGGGGAGATGTAATTTCCTTAATCATTATTATTTGTGTTAAGGTTGTAAAATTTAAAAATAATAATAATAAAAAAAAACCTAAAAGGAGCAGTTGCAAAGCTTAAAGACTTACATCAAGCTTGGGTGTTGTTTAAAAATACTATCTTGGAAACCCAGACCAGCTGTATTCCACGCTTTAAGAAAAGTGTAAGAAGTCCAAAAAACTACCAGCATGGTTTAAAGGTGAGGTCAGAGAGGCTGTTGTTGCCAAAAAAGGATCTTTCAAGAAATGGAAAAAAGAGCCAAATGACAAAAACTGAAAACAGCACAAGCACTGGCAAATTAAATGCAAGGCATTGATAAGGCAGGCAAAGAGAGAATTTGAGAAGAAACTTGCTGTGGAAGCAAAAACGCATAATAAAGACTTTTTCAAGTGCATTCGTAGCAAAAAAACAGGTGAGAAAGTCAGTTGGATCATTAGACGATAGAGGGGTAAAAGAGGGGACAAGGCTATAGTGGAGAGACTGAATGAATTCTTTGATTCGGTCTTTACTGAGGAAGATGTAAGGATGTTACCCATAACTGAAGTGGTATTTAAAGGTGATACTGCGGAAGAATTGAAAGAAATATCGCTACACCGGAAGATGTATTACAACTATTTGATAAACTGAAGAGTAGCAAATCACCTGTGCTGGATAGTATACATCCAAGGGTGTTGAAAGAACTGAAATATGAGATTGCAGACCTGCTATTAGTAATCTGTGAACTTTCATTACAATCATCTGTAATACCTGAAGATTGGAGGATCGCCAATGTAATGGCAATTTTTAAAAAGGGTTCCAGGGGTGAACCGTGAAACTACAGACTGGTAAGCCTGACGTCAGTACTGGAAAAAATGGTAGAAACCATCATAAAGAGCAAAATTACTCAGCATGTTGATAGTCATGGCTTAATGAGAGACAGCCAACATGGCTTTAGACAAGGAAGATCTTGTCTTACTAATCTGTTATGTTTTTTTGAAGGTGCAAATAAACAGGTAGACAAAGGTGAGTCAGTTGATATAGTGTATCTGGACTTTCAGAAAGCCTTTGACAAGGTCCCTCATCAGAGACTTTTGGCAAAACTAAAAAGTCATGGGATTTATTTATTTATTTAAAAGGATTTCTATACCTCCTTCTCCTGTAATCAAGGCGTTCTACACAGCAAACAATCAACAAAATACTGAGTCTTGTGTGTGCATGCATTGAAACTGAGTCTTGTGTGTGTAGGGTGTCGTTGATTCTTGGTGAGCTATTTACAATGTGCGCTATAATACAATACTATGTACATCAAGGACTTTACATGAATACTATGTACATGGCGAAAAGGGAGGGTGGCTGGGCTGTGGTATTTTCTGACGAACAGTTTATGTGACGTCACCGTAGTGTTCGATGAAGAGGGTCGTCTTGAGCTGTTTCCGAAAGTCATAAGAACATAAGAAATGCCATACTGGGTCAGACCGAGGTCCATCAAGCCCAGTATCCTGTTTCCAACAGTGGCCAATCTAGGTCATACGTACCTAGCAGTTTCCCCAAAAGACACAGGTTCTGCAGTGCTTGTACTAGGTCAAGCATTGATATCCTGGGTCCCTTTTTAATAGTGGTTTATGGACCTTTTCTCCAGGAACTTGTCCAAACCTTTTTTAAACCCAGCTATACTAACAGCCCTTACTACATCCTCCGGTAACAGATTCCAGAGTTTGATTACACGTTGAGTGAAGAAATATTTTCTCTTATTTGTCTTAAATAGTTTACCCGTAGCTTCATTACATGTCCCCTAGTCCTTCTATATTCTGATAGCGTAAACAATTGATCCACGTTTATCCGTTCCACTCCATTCATTAATTTATAGACCTCTATCATATCTCCCCTCAGCCGTCTCTTTTCCAGGTTAAAGAGCCCTAACCTTTTTAGCCTCTCTTCATAGGAGTAGCCTTCCATCCCCTTCACCAATTTGGTGGCTCTTCTCTGTACTTTTTCTAATAACTCTATGTCCTTTTTAAGATACGGTGACCAGAATTGCACACAATATTCAAGGTGCGGTCGTACCATGGAGCGATACAGAGGCATTATAATATCCTTTGTTTTATTTTCCATTCCTTTCCTTATGATACCTAGCATTCTATTTGCTTTCTTGGCCGCCGCTGCACACTGGGCGGAGGGTTTTAACATGTTATCCACGATGACTCCTAAATCTTTTTCCTGGGTGGTGGTTTCTAATGTGGAGCCTTGCATCGTGTAACTATAGTGTGGGTTGTTCTTTCCTAGGTGCATAACTTTGCACTTGTCCACATTAAATTTCATCTGCCATTTGGATGCCCAGTCTTCCAATTTATCCAGATCTTCCTGCAGTTTTCCACAATCCTCTTGGGTTTTAACAACTTTAAACAGTTTTGTGTCATCTGCAAATTTGATAACCTCACTAGTTATTCCCTTTTACAGGTCATTTATGAATATGTCAAAAAGTAGCGGACCCAGTACAGATCCCTGGGGTACTCCACTATTCACCTTTTTCCATTGGGAATATTGGCCATTTAGCCCTACCCTCTGCTTTCTATCTTTTAACCAGTTCCCGATCCACAATAGTACACTGCCTCCTATCCCATGACTTTTTAGCTTTGCCAAAAGTCTCTGATGGGGGACCTTGTCAAAAGCTTTCTGAAAGTCCAGATACACTATATCAACCGACTCACCTTTGTCTACCTGTTTATGCACACCTTCAAAAAAACAGATCAGATTAGTAAGACAAGATCTTCCTTGTCTAAAGCCATGTTGGCTGTCTCCCATTAGGCCATGACTATCTACATGCTGTGTAATTTTGTTCTTTATGATGGTTTCTACCATTTTCCCTGGTACTGACGTCAGGCTCACCGGTCTGTAATTTCCCGGGTCACCCCTGGAACCCTTTTTAAAAATTGGTGTTACGTTGGCGACCCTCCAATCTTCAGGTATTACAGATGATTTTAATGAAAGTTCACAGATTACCAATAGCAGGTCTGCAATCTCATATTTCAGTTCTTTCAACACTCTGGGATGTATACCATCCGGTCCAGGTGATTTGCTACTATTCAGTTTATCAAATAGTTGTAATATATCTTCCCGGTGTAGCGATATTTCTCTCAATTCCTCTGCAGTATCACCTTTAAATACCACTTCAGTCTTGGGTAACATCCCTACATCTTCCTCAGTAAAGACCGAAGCAAAGAATTCATTCAGTCTCTCTGCTATAGCCTTGTCTCCTCTTACTGCCCCTTTTACCCCTCTATCATCTAACGGTCCAATTGACTCTCTCACAGGCCTTTTGCTACGAATGTACTTGAAAAAGTCTTTATTTCGTGTTTTTGCTTCCGTAGCAAGTTTCTTCTCAAATTCCCGCTTTGCCTGCCTTATCAATGCTTTGCATTTAACTTGCCAGTGCTTGTGCTGTTTCCAGTTTTCATCATTTGGCTCTTTTTTCCATTTCCTGAAGGTTGCTCTTTTGGCAGCAACAGCCTCTCTGACCTCACCTTTAAACCATGCTGGCAGTTTTTTGGACTTTCTTCCACTTTTCTTAATGCGTGGAATACAGCTGGTCTGGGCTTCGAGGATAGTATTTTTAAATAACACCCAAGCTTGCTGTAAGTCTTTAACCTTTGGAACCGCTCCTTTTAGTTTTTTCCGAACTATATTCCTCATTCTATCATAGTCTCCCTTTTGAAAGTTAAAAGGTAGTACTGTGGATTCCTTTACTATCTGTCCTCCACTGATTAAATCAAACATGATCATACTATGATCACTATTGCCAAGTGGTCCCAACACCCTTATTTCTTGCACCAGATCTGGCGTTCCACTAAGGACTAGGTCCAGTATGGCTTCCCCTCTGGTTGGTTCATGAATCAGCTGCTCCAAGAAGCAGTCATTTATTTCATCTAGAAACTTTATCTCGTTAGCTTGTCCTGCTGTGACACTGTCCCAGTCGATACCGGGGTAATTGAAATCACCCATTATTACTACTCTGTTGTGGCTTTTGTTAGCTTCCTTGATTTCTTTGAGCATTTCATCATCCATTTGTTCATTCTGGCCAGGCGGTCGATAGTATACTCCCACTGCCATCACCTTCCCCTTCATAAATGGAATTTCAATCCATAGAGATTCTACAGCAAATTTTGTTCCCTGCAAAACTTTAATCCTTTCTGACTCAATGCCCTCTCTAACATAGAGCGCAACCCCTCCACCAATTTGTTCAGCTATATCATTACGATATAGTTTGTATCCAGGTATCACAGTGTCCCACTGGTTATCCTCCTTCCACCAAGTCCTTGATGTCTGTTGTTGATCGTAGTTCATCAGGGAGGGCGTTCCAAATTGCTGGTGCAGCCAGTGATAGGGCTTGGTTTGCAGTGTCCTTGTGGACCTTGGTGAAGTCTTTTGGTGTGTTGACACGGTTGGAGGTGCCTCTCCTCCTCAGTCGTGTGCTGCTGTCGGATTGTATGAGTGGTTGTAAGCTGAGAGCTGATGTCTGTTGTTTGATTTTGAATATGTTTATGACTGTCTTATATCTGATGCCAGAGCTGATTGGTAGCCAGTGGAGAGCTTTTAGAGTGGGTGTGATGTGTTCTTGTCTTGCTGTGCCAGATATTATGCATGCTGCTGTGTTTTGCACCAATTGCAGTGGCCTGAGTGTCTGCTTTGTTAAGCCGAGATAGATTGGGTTGCAGAAGTCTAGGATTGGGGTTATTAGTGCCTGACCGACTGTGCGCAAGTGCTCCTGGGAGAGGAGGGGCTTGAGGCATCAGATTAGGCTCATCTTGTGGTATGCATTTTTGGTGGTTCTGCTGATGTGTGATTGTAGGTTCAGTTCTTTGTCGAGAGTCAATCAAAGTTATTTCACTTGCGGTTTTATGGGTATAGTTGTGTTGTTTATCTTGATATTGAGTGGAGGGATGAAGTTGGTGTTTTGGGTGATGATTTGTTCCACGGTCTTGCTGTAGTTTATGGTCAGGTTATTGTCTTGAAACTAGCTGGTCATGTGCATGAGACAGTCTGTTATTTTGGTGTAGTCTGGGTTATCAAGGGTGATTGGTGTGTATATCATGATGTCATCGGCATAGATTGTGTATTGCATTTTGTGTTCTTTCATGATGTTGCATATTGGCTGGATGTAGAGATTAAATAATAGCGCCGATAGGGCGGATCCTTGTGGTACGCCTTACATGACCTTTATGGGTCGGGATGTGTTGGGGCCAACCTTGACCTGTATCTGTCTGTCCGTTAAGTAGGAGTGGAACCACTTCAGGGTGGATCCGTGTAGTCCAATGTTCTGTAGTCTTCCTAGTAGAGTTCTGTGATCCACTGTGTCGAACGCTGATGAAATGTCAATGAAGATCATAAGTATTCCATTCTTGCAGTTGTCTATGAGGTGGAGTATGTCGTTAAAGAGGTATAACAGGAGTGTTTGGACTCCATGGTTGGGGCGGAAGCCATGTTGGTTGAGGTCCAGTGGTGCATGGTTGTCAATGTGGTCTTGTAGCTGATGCTGTACCGCTTTTTCAATCATTTTTGCCAGTAGTGGTATACTTGAGATAGGTCTGTAAGCGGCTGGGTTGTTCTTGTCGAGTGGTGATTTCTTTGGGATTGGTCTTATTCTGGTGAGCTTTAGCTGGTTTGGCATGATTCCTTGGGTTAGTAAACTGTGCACCATGTTGTGTATGAAGTTCGTCTTTGTTTATTTAATCCGTCACTGGGCATGGGTCTGTTGGGGCCGTGCTTGTATTGAGTGCGGTGATGATATGTGAGAGCTGCTCTGTGTATGGGGTGCTGAATTTCTTTGTTTTCGGTTGTGATGAGCAGGGCCGGCACGTCCATTGAGCGAGAATGTTTTTTGCACAGGGCCCCGCGTTTCAGGGGGCCCCGCGCAAAAAACATTCTGATCTAAAAGTAAAATTTAAAAAAAAAAAAAAAGCTGTCTGCTGCCGCTGCCGGGCCGCCGCGGCAGAATCAAGTGTGCCACGGGGCCCCCCCTGCCCAGCAGAGCCTGCCCTCCCCTGTATCACCTCTCTCTTTACAGCTGCAGTCACACGCGTCGGCTTTCAGAGCGCGAGGGGAGAGTTTCTCCCTCGCTGCTCTGTTAAGCCCGCGGGGGCTCATGGGAAGTTCCCATCAGCCCCCGCGTGCTTAACAGAGCCGCGAAAGGGAAACTAGTTCCTTCGCGCTCTGAAAACCGGCGCGTGTGACTGCAGCTGCAAAGAGAGAGGTGATACAGTGGAGGGCAGGCTCTGCTGGGCAGGGGGGGCCCCGCGGCACATTCGATTCTGCCGCGGCGGCCCCGGCAGTGGCAGCAGACAGCTTTTTTTAAAAAAAATTTTCCCTAGGCTGGGCTGGGCTGGGCTGGGGGGGGGGTTAGGAGTGGTGATGGGCTGGGGGGGTTAGGAGTGGTGATGGGCTATGGGGGAGCTAAGTCTGTATATGGGCTGATGGGATTAGGACTGGGAGTGGGCTGATGGGGAGGTTAGGACTGGTAATGGGGTATGGGGGGGCTTAAACTAAAAATTGGGTGATGGGGATTAGGACTGGAAATGGGCTGGTGGGATTAGGACTGGGAGTGGGCTATGGGGGGCTAGGACTGGTAATGGATTGGGGGGTTGCTAGGACTGAAATGGACTGGGGGGATTAAGACTGGAGGTGGGCTGATGGGGTAAGGACTGGTAATGGGCTGTGGGCTGTTGGGGGGGTTAGGACTGGTAATGGGCTATGGGGGGCCAGGACAGGAAATGGGCTGATGGAGAGGGGTTAGGACTTGAGGTGGGCTGTTGGGTGGGGTTAGGACTGGTAATGGGCTATGGGGGGCTAGGACTGGAGATGGGCTGATGGGGGGGTTAAGACTGGAGGTGGGCTGATGGGATTAGGACTGGTAATGGGCTGTGGGCTGATGGGGGGTTAGGACTGGCAATGGGCTATGGGGGCTGACTGGAAATGGGTTGATGGGGGTTAGGACTGGAAGTGGGCTGATGGGGGGGTTAGGACTGGTAATGGGTTATAGGGGGGCTTAAACTGAAAATGGGGTGATGGGGGTTAGGACTGGAAGTGGGTTGATGGGGGCGGCTAGGACTGGTATTGGGTTGGGGTGTTGCTAGGACTGGAAATGGGCTGATGCAGGGACTAGAAGAGAATGGATGCTGGGTGAGGCTGTAACTAGAAGGGAGCTGATGTTGGGGGAGGATTAGAATGGGATGGGGCTGGGAGAGTAAAATGGAGAGGGGAAAAATATTTTGTGTGGGAGGGATAAAAAATCTACAATTGGCCGGGTATTTGGAGAGTAAGTGGGGATTGAGGATGGAGGGGTAAAATTTGAGTGGATGAAATAGGAATGAGGAAAGAGCAAAAGGAGAAAGATTAGTATGTTAAAGCAGATGTAGAGAGAGAATGGAAAAAAACTAGAAGAGAGAAGAAAGGACAAATGGACAGCAGACGATGGAGAGTTAGCAGAAGACACGAAGAAACCAGAAGAAAGTGGCTGGAGCAATTGCAGCTGAAAAAAACTGCACAAAAGGTAGAAAAATATCTCTTTATTTTGAATTTATTAATTGGAATATGTCAGCTCTGGTAAATGTGCATCATTAACGTCTGCGCTTTGTTTAGTACAAGAGCAAATTAATGTATAGTTTTATTTCTACAGTGTTGTACATTCCAAGTTTGGCTTTTGGGATTCCCAGTTTAATTATTGTCTTCCTGTTTCTAAATTATGATTCCTTGTTTGGTGATGGTCTATGTTCTGCATGTGTAACTGAGCTGAGGTATTCTGTTTATGTAATTCCTATTTGACATTGCCACTTGTTCTCTTTCCCCAGTAGGTCATGTATTGTTGTTCTCTGAAATGTATTGGTTTAATATTTGCATGTTTCCTTTTGATAGGTAGGGTATGGTGCTTTGTGAGTCCTGGTAGTGCTGTTAGGATATGGCGGGTTTGCTATGGGTTCTAAATGGGCAGTGTTTGTAGTAGTTCCTAATGTGTCTGGTGGTTGGCACTGGATTATAGTAATGTAGAAATCTTTTAGTCTTTCTTTATCCATACACTCATTAAGAGGCATGTTTACTAAAAGTTAGTATATGGTAACATTATGCAAATATTTATGCAAATGAGGCCCCTTATGCATAGCCCCGCATCTCCCTTGGGCCGCCCCTGGTGATGAGGAATGAAATTTTTCTTGGATGTGGTCTGCGAATGCTTGTGGGTCTATTTGCACTATTGTGGAACAGGAACTGGTTAAAAGATAGAAAGCAGAGAGTAGGGTTAAATGATAAATTTTCCCAAGGAATCTGTGCATTCTATTTGCTCTCTTGGCCACTGCTGCACATTGGGTGGAGGGTTTTAACATGTTATCCACGATGATGCCTAAATCTTTTTTCTCGGTGGAGGTTCCTAATGTGGAACCTTGCATCATGTAACCATAGTTTGGGTTTTTCTTTCCTAGGTGCATAACTTTGGATGCCCAGTCTTCCAATTTATTAATATCCTCTTGCAATTTTCCACAATCCTCATGGGTTTTAACAACAATGAATAGTTTTGTGTCATCTGCAAATTTGATAACCTCACTCGTTATTCCCTTTTCCAGGTCATTTATGATTATGTTAAAAAGCAGCAGACCCAGCACAGATCACTATTCACATTTCTCCATTGGGAAAAATTGGCCATTTAGCACTACCCTCTGCTTTCTATCTTTTAATCAGTTCCTGATCCACAATAATACACTGCCGCCTAGCCCATGACTTTTTAATTTTGCCAAACGTCTCTCATGAAGGACCTTATCAAAGGCTTTCTGAAAGTCCAGATACACTATATCAACCGACGCACCTTTGTCTACCTGTTTATTCACACCTTCAAAAAAACATAACAGATTAGTAAGACCAAGACCAAGACCTCCTTGGCTAAAGTCACGTTGGCTGTCTCCCATTAAACCATGACTATCTGTATGTTCAGTAATTTTGTTCTTTATGAAACATAGAAAAATGATGACAGAAAAAGACCACATGGCCTATTTGTCTGTCCTTCCATATAAACAACTACAACAGTCCCCTCTTTTCCTTTAGAGATCCTCTGTGTTTGTCCCATGCTTTTCTGAATTCAGATATTGTCCTCATCTCTACCACCTCCACTGGGAGACTATTCCATGGATCCACCACTCTTTCTGTAAAGAGATATTTCCACGTATCATTCCTGAATCTATCCCCTTTCACCCTCATCCCATGTCCCCTCGTAGGAGTACTTGCTTTCAATCGAAAGAGGCTCTCCCCCTGTGCATTTATGCCACAGAGGTATTTAACACTAGAAGCCCCAAAAGGAATTCTACCTAGAAACCCCAAAGCACGTCAATTGATGCATTATCACGACGTCTGCGTTTAGCATGAAATGCAGATGTGAATTAATGTGAAGTTACTTATTTGTTAAATACGTGCAGTATGTGACATCATTACATGACATCATTGTGTGTTTATTGTTTGTAATATCAGAGTAAAACTGTAAACAGTGATTGAGATGCGCCACTTAGTGGGAACATGAATTTATACCTAGAAGCCCCAAAGTATGCAAATTGACGCATCCAAGACATTGAGTGCGTCAATTGACGTATTTTGCGGCTTATAGGTATAAATTCATTTTCCCGCTAGGTGATGCATCTGTCATTAATTTTCGATGCACATATTTGAACATCTTGACCTTGCTAACAAAGTCATGGAACATGACTGACATGGTACTAGCAGTGGCGCTGGTATACAACATCGAAGATGCATTTGCATCAATTAATGCACTTTGGGGCTTCTAGTGTTAAACATCTCAATCATATCACCTCTATCCCGCCTTTCCTCTAATGTGTACATATTAAGATCCTTAAGTCTGTCCACATATGCTTTATAATGAAGACCACTAACCATTTTAGTAGCCACCCTCTGACTCCATCCTGTTTATATCCTTTTGAAGATGCGGTCTCCAGAATTGCACACAATACTCCAAAAGAGGCTGCACCAAAGACTTATACAGAGGCATTAGCACCTCCTTTTTTCTGCTAGCCATTCCTCTCCAAATGCATCCAAGCACCCTTCTAGCTTTTGCTGTCAACTTTTCTACATGTTTAGCCACTTTAAGATCTTCAGACACAACCAAGCCTAGGTCCCGATCTTCTTTAGAGGACAAAAGTACTTGACCCCTTATACTATATTGCTGCATGACCTTGCATTTTTTAACATTAAATCCCAGCTGCCAAATTCTAGGCCATTCTTTTCAAGCTTAGCTAGATCCCTCCTCATGTTATCTACAACTACCTGGGTGTCTACTCTGTTGCAGATTTTGGTATCATCCACAAAGAGGCAAACCTTACCCAACAGCCCTTCTGCTACATCACTAACAAAGATGTTAAAAAGAATCAGACCACGGACAGATCCCTGGGGCACACCACTGGTAACTTCCTTCTCCTCAGAGTGAGCTCCATTTACTTGTACCCTTTGTCGCCTCCCACTCAATCAATTTCTAACCCAAATAGTAACGTTAGGGTCCATCCCTAGGGTGCTCACATTGTTTATAAGTTGCCTCTGAGGAACGGTGTCAGAGGCTTTACTGAAATCTAAATACACCACATCTAGGGCTCTCCCTCATTCCAGACCCAGTCAAAGAAATCAATCAGATTTGTCCGACAACCTGCCTCTGGTGAATCCATGCTGCCTTTGATCCTGTAATCTGCACGACTCCAGAAACCTCACTATTTTCTCTTTCAGCAGCATTTCCAATAATTTAATCACCACCGAAGTTAAACTAACCGGCCTGTAGTTTTCAACCACATCCTTCCGCTTTTGAGTAAAGGCACCAGTCCTTTGGTTTCTACCATTTTTCCCGATACTGACGTCAGGCTCAGCAGTCTGTAGTTTGCCGGATCACCCCTGGAACCTTTTTTAAAAATTGGTGTTACATTGGCCATCCTCCAATTTTCAGGTATTACGGATGATTTTAATGTTAGTTCATAGATTACTAATAGTAGTAATTGAAGGAAATATCGATACATTGGGAAGATGTCTTACAACTATTAGATAAATTGAAGAGTAGCAAATCACCTGGGCCAGATGGTATACATCCAAGGGTGTTGAAAGAACTGAAATTGCAGACCTGCTATTAGTAATCTGTGAACTATCATTAAAATCATCTCTAATACCTGAAGATTGGAGGATCGCCAATGTAACACCAATTTTTAAAAAGGGTTCCAGGGGTGATCCGGGAAACTACAGACCGGTGAGCCTCACGTCAGTACCGGGAAAAATGGTAGAAAACATCATAAAGAATAAAATTACTCAGCATGTAGATAGTCATGGCCTAATGGGAGACATCCAACATGGCTTTAGACATGGAAAATCTTGTCTTACTAATCTGTTATGTTTTTTTGAAAGTGTGAATGAACAGGTGGACAAAGTTGAGTCGGTTGATATAGTGCATCTGGACTTTCAGGAAGCCTTTGACAAGGTCCCTCATCAGAGACTTTTGGCAAAACTAAAGAGTCATGGGATAGGAGGCAGTGTACTACTGTGGATCAAGAACTGGTTAAAAGATAGAAAGCAGAGGGTTGGGCTAAATGGCCAATTTTCCCAATGGAGAAAGGTGAATAGTGGTGTACCCCAAGAATCTGTGCTGGGTCCGCTGCTTTTTGACATATTCATAAATGACCTGGAAAATGGAATAACGAGTGAGGTTATCAAATTTGAAGATGACACAAAACTATTTAAAGTTGTTAAAACCCAAGAGGATTGTGGAAAATTGCAAGAGGATCTTGATAAATTAGAAGACTGGGCATCAAAATGGCAGATGAAATTTAATGTGGACAGTGCAAAGTTATGCACCTAGGGAAGAACAACCCAAACTATGGTTCCACAATGCAAGGTCCCACATTAGGAACCACCACCCAGGAAAAAGATTTAGGCGTCATTGTGGATAACATGTTAAAACCCTCGGCCCAGTGTGCAGCAGCGGCCAAGAGAGCAAATAGAATGCTAGGTATGATAAGGAAAGGAATGGAAAATAAAACAAAAGATATTATAATGCCTCTATATCGTTCCATGGTGAGACCGCACCTTGAATATTGTGTGCAATTCTGGTTGCCATATCTTAAAAAGGGTATAGCATTATTAGAAAAGGTTCAAAGAAGAGTCACCAAAATGGTAAAGGGGATGGAAGGATACTCCTATGAAGAAAGGCTAAAAAGGTTAGGGCTCTTTAACCTGGAAAAGAGACAGCTGAGGGGAGATATGATAGAAGTCTATAAATTAATGAACGGAGTGGAACGGGTAAACGTAGATCGATTGTTTACGTTATCAGAATATAGAAAGACTAGGGGACATGCAATGAAGCTACAGGGTAAACTATTTAAGACTAATAAAAGAAAATATTTTTTCACTCAACGTGTAATCAAACTCTGGAATTTGTTACTGGAGGATGTATTAACGGCTGTTAATGTAGCTGGGTTTAAAAAAGGTTTGGACAAGTTCCTGGAGGAAAGGTCCATAAACCATTATTAAGAAGGGACCCAGGATATCAATGCTTGACCCAGTACAAGCATTGCGGAACCTGTGTCTTTTGGGGAAACTGCTAGGTATGTATGACCTAGATTGGCCACTGTTGGAAACTGGATACTGGGCTTGATGGACCTTGGTCTGACCCAGTATGGCATATCTTATGTTCTTATGTTCTTAGGTCTGCAATCTGATATTTCAGTTCTTTCAACACCCTTGGATGTATATCATCCGGTCCAGGTGATTTTGCTACTCTTCAGTTTATCAAATAGTTGTAATACATCTTCCCAGTGTATCAATATTTATTTTAATTCTACCACAGCATCACCTTTAAATACCATTTAAGTCATGGGTAACATCCCTACATCTTCCACAGTAAAGACCAAAGCTAAGAATTCATTTAGTCTCTCTGCTATAGCCTTGTCCCCGCTTAGTGCCCCTTTTACCCCTCTATCATCTAATGGTCCAACTGACTCTTTCACAGTTTTTTTTTACAATGAATGTACTTGAAAAAGTCTTTATTATGCGTTTTTGCTTCCACAGCAAGCTTATTCTCAAATTCTCTCTTTGCCTGCCTTATCAATGCCTTGCATCTAACTTGCCTGTGCTTGTGCTGTTCCCAGTTTTCATCATTTGGCTCCTTTTTCCATTTCCTGAAAGATGGTTTTTTGGCAACAGCAGCCTCTCTGACCTCACCTTTAAACCATGCTGGCAGTTTTTTGGACTTCCTTGCACTTTTCTTAAGGCATGGAATGCAGCTGGTCTGGGGTTCCAAGACAGTATTTTCAAACACACAAGCTTGATGTAAATTTTTAACCTTTGCAACTGCTCCTTTTAGTATTTTCTTAATTATTTTTCTCATTTGATCATAGTCTCTTTTGAAAGTTAAAAGGTATTACTGTGGATTTCCTTACCATCCCTCCTCCATTTATTAAATCAAATGCGAACATACTATGATCACTATTGCCAAGTGGCCCTAGCACGTTTATCTCTTGCACCAGATGTTGTGTTCCACTAAGGAATGGCTTCCACTCTGGTCGGTTTATGAACCAGTTGCTCCAAGAAGCAGTCATTTATGTCATCTAGGAACTTTATCTCCCTAGCATGTCCTGCCGTGACACTGACCCAGTCAATACTGGGGTAATTGAAATCCCCCATTATTATTATTGTGCTGTAACTTTTGTTAGCTTACGTGATTTCTTTTCCATTTGTTTATTCTGGCCAGGCGTTCAATAGTACACCCCCACTGCCATCGATTTCCTCTTTTCACATGGAATTTCAATCCATAGAGATTCTACAGTGAATTTTATTTCCTGCAACATTTTAATCCTTTGTGATACAATGCCCTCTCTAACATAGAGCGCAACCCCTCCTCCAATTTGATCTGCTCTATCATTACGATATAATTTGTACCCAGGTATCACAGTGTCCCACTGTTTCTCCACCATGTCTCTGAGATACGAATCATATCTAACCTCTCATTTATTGTTGTTGTTAAGTGCCATTGAGTCAGTGTCAACTCCTGGCGACCCTCTGGATAGTTGTCCTAAATTGTGTTCAGTGTTCAGTCAGGCTTCTTAATGTTGACAGACTGGCACCCTTAGCTGCTGTTATTATATCAATCCATTTCATTGCTGGCCTTCCTCTTTTGGCGTTCACCTTCTATCTTGCCAAGTATGATGTCTTTATCAAATGATCTCTCTCTTTGCATGATGTCATGTCATCTGAGCTTCTAAAGAAAGCTTAGGTTTGATCTCCACTAGTACTGATTGGTTGTGTTCTTCGAGCAGTCAATGGTATATGCAGTATTGCACAGCTGCCAGCACCATAATTCAAAGGCATCAATTTTCTTCCTGTCTATCTTTTTCACAGTCCAACTTTCGCATCCATTTGATGTTATTGAAAATACCATGGTTTTAACGAGTCAAAACTTTGTATGGAGAGAGACATCTCTGCTCTTGAGAATCTTATTAGGTCCTTCATAGTCATTCTGCCAGTGCGTTGTCGGATTTCTTGACTGCTTGTTGCTTCTTTATTGATAGTTGATCCAACTAGGTTAAAGTTGTCCATGATTTCCATTTCTTCTCCATCAATGATGAACCTATTGATTTTGCCAGTTTTCATGACTGTTGTCTTCTTTACTTAAGGTGCAGGCCCATTTTAAGATTATGTTCCTTGATCGTAAGAAGCAAATGTTTCAGATCATCTTCACGTTCAGCCAGGAATGTAGTATCACCAGCATACCGAAGGTTGTTGATGAGTCTTTCACCAATCTTCACACCTCTGTTGACTTCATACAGTCCTGCTTCTCTGTTGATTTATTCTGCATATGTATTAAACAAGTAGGGGAAAATTATGCAACCTTGTCGAACACCTTTGCTGATTTTAAACCATTCTGTTTCTTCTTGTTCCATTCGAACGGTTGCTTCTTGATAAATGTACAGATTGTGCAAGAGAATTATCAGGTGCTCTGGTATACCCATGCTTCTTAATGTTGCCCAGAGTTTCTCATGGTTAACACAGTCAAAAGCCTTGCTGTAGTCAATAAAGCACAAATAGATATCCATTTTGGTATACTTTAATCTTTTCAAGAATCCATCTCACATTTGCGATGATGTCTCTCGTTCCTCGCCCTTTCTTGAACCCTGTTTGCACTTCAGGTAGTTCTTGTTCCAGGTAAGGTTGTAGTTTCTGTTGAATAATCTTCAGTAGAATTTTGCTGGTATGTGGGATCAGAGCGATTGTGCGATAATTTCCACAGTCAGTTGGATCACCTTTCTTTAGTATTGGTATAAACACAGAACTTTTCCAGTCAGTTGGCCATGATGTTTTTTTCCAAATTTCCTGTCAGAGCCTTGTAAGTATGGCAACAGCTGCATCAGATTGCTGTAATACTTCTATGGGAATGCCATCAATGCTTGATGCTTTTTTCTTTGATAAGTCTTTCAATACTGCATCAACTTCTTCTTTCATCACCAATGGTTCCGGATCATAATGTACTGGTTGAAACGGCTGTTGGTTCACTTGATCTTTATCATATAAAATCTCTGAGCATCTTTTAACATTCCAATTCGAGGCTGGAATTTTTTCTTTAACTCTCGTAGCTCTAGGAAAGCTGATTTTGTTGTTCCTCTAATAGTTTCTGTTTCTATTACCTTGCATGCATTATTGTTTTGCTGCATGTTGGAAATCTCTGTTGAGTTCTGCGGTTGCCTCTCTTTCTCCTTTGGCTTTAGCTTCTCTCCGTTTCTGGAAAATTTTCAGAGTTTCTTCCATCATCCATTTTGGCCATTTTTGCTTTTTTCACCTGTTGTAGAGACTTCTCACTTTCTTCCAATGCAACCTCCTTGATGTCATTCCATAACTCTTCCGGAACTCTGTCATTTGTATCTAAAGCAGCAAACTGATTTTGCAGGCAGTCTTTAAATTCCAGTGGTATATTCTTAAGGTCATATTTTGCTACATTCATGAGTGGCTTGCTCTTTTTGAACTTTAGCTTGGTTTGCATGCTAGCAGTTGGTGACCTGTACTACAGTCATCTCCAGGTTTTGTCTTTGTTGATATTATAGAGCTTTTCAATCATTGACTTCCACAGATGTAGTCAATTTGATTTTTGTACAATCCATTGGGTGAAGTCCATGTGTACAGTTTGTGTTGCTGGAAAAAGAAATTTGAGATGAATAGATCATTGTTCTTGCAGAATTTAATCAGTCTTTCTCCAGCTTCATTTCTGTTGCCAAGTCCATATTTTCTAACCATTTTGCCTTCTTCTTTGTTGCAAACTTTTGTGTTGCAGTCACCCATGACTATCAGAATATCCTGTTTGCATGTTCTGTCAATTTCAGCTTGCACATGTTCATAGAATTCATCAATTTCATCCTCTTCTGCAACTGTTGTTGGGGCATATACTTGAATTATAGTTGTGTTCAGGGCCGGCCCGTCCATTGAGCGAGAATGTTTTTTGCACAGGGCCCCGCGTTTCAGGGGGCCCCGCGCAAAAAACATTCTTTTCGAAAAGTAAAATTGAAAAAAAAAAAAAAAACCTGTCTGCTGCTGCCGCGGTCGGGGCCGCCGCGGCAGAATCGAGCGTGCCGCGGGGCCCCCCTGTGCACGGCAGAGCCTGCCCTCCCCTGTAGCAACTCTCTCTTTGGAGCTGAAGTCAGACGCGCCGGCTTGCAGAGCACGAGGGAGGAGTTTCTCCCTCGCTGCTCTGTTAAGCCCGCGGGGGCTGATGGGAAGTTCCCATCAGCCCCCGCGGGCTGAACAGAGCAGCGAGGGAGACACTCTTCTCTCGCGCTCTGCGCTGCAAGCCGGCGCGTCGGACTGCAGCTCCAAAGAGAGAGCTGCTACAGGGGAGGGCAGGCTCTGCCGTGCACCGGGGGGCCCCGCGGCACGCTCGATTCTGCCGCGGCGGCCCCGACCGCGGCAGCAGACAGGTTTTCTTTTTATTTAATTTTCCCTGGGCTGGGCTGGGGGGGGGAGTTGTTAGGACTGCTAATGGGCTGGGCTGGGCTGGGCTGGGGGGGGGTTGTTAGGACTGCTAATGGGCTGGGCTGGGCTGGGTTGGGGGGGTTGTTAGGACTGCTAATGGGCTGGGCTGGGGGGGGTTGTTAGGACTGCTAATGGGCTGGGCTGGGTTGTTAGGACCGCTAATGGGCTGGGGGGGTTGTTAGGACTGCTAATGGGCTGGGCTGGGCTGGGCTGGGGGGTTGTTAGGACTGCTAATGGGCTGGGGGGGTTGTTAGGACTGCTAATGGAATGGGCTGGGCTGGGGGGGGTTGTTAGGACTGCTGCTGGGCTGGGGGGGGTTGTTAGGACTGCTAATGGGCTGGGGGGGTTGTTAGGACTGCTGCTGGGCTGGGGGGGGTTGTTAGGACAGCTAATGGGCTGGGGGGGTTGTTAGGACTGCTAATGGGCTGGGCTGGGCTGGGGGTTGTTAGGACTGCTAATGGGCTGAGCTGGGGGGGGTGTTAGGACTGCGAATGGGCTGGGCTGCGCTGGGCTGGGGGGGGTTGTTAGGACTGCTGGGGGTGTGTCTGGGTTGTTAGGACTGCTAATGGGCTGGGGGGGGGGTTGTTAGGACCGCTAATGGGCTGGGGGGGGTTGTTAGGGCAGCTAATGGGCTGGGGCTGGGGGTGGGTTAGGACTGCTAATGGGCTGGGGAGTGGGGGTGGGTTAGGACTGCTAATGGGCTGGGGGTGGGGTTAGGACTTGAGGTGGGCTGATCGGGGGGGGGGGTTTAGGACTGGCAATGGGCTGATGGGGTTAAGACTGGAAGTGGGCTGATCAGGGGGTTAGGACTGGTAATGGGTTATAGGGGGGGCTTAAACTGAAAATGTGGTGAAGTGGGGGTTAGGAATGGAAGTGGGTTGATGGGGGGCTAGGACTGGTAATGGGTTGGGTGGTTGCTATGACTGGAAATGGGCTGAGTGGAAGGGGAGGCTTGAACTGCAAATAGCTGATGGGGAGGGAGCTTGGAATGGAAATGGGCTGTGAGGGAAGGGAGCTAGGACTAAAAATGGGCTGATGGAGCAGCTAGGATAGGACTGGAAATGGGCTGTTGGGGGGAGCTAAGATTGGAAATGGGCTGTGGTGGGGGCTTGAATTGAAATGGACTCATGGAGGGGCTAGAACTGAAAGTAGGCTCATTGGGGGGGGCTTGGACTGGAATTGGACTGAGTGGAGGGGAGCTATGATTTGACATGGGCTGATGATGGGGCTAGGAAATGACTAGAAATGGGCTGATGGGGGGCTAGGATTGGAAATGAGCTGATGAAGGGACTCAGACTGAAAATGGATGGGGGAGCTAGGACTGGAAATGGGTTGATGGTGGGCTAGGACTGGAAATGGGCTGATGCAGGGACTAGAAGGGAATGGATGCTGGGTGAGACTGGAACTAGAAGGGAGCTGATGTTGGGGGAGGATTAGAATGGGATGGGGCTGGGGAGAGCCAGTGGAAACAGCGCCCGATTGAGAGGGAACAGGCTCCTGCTCCGGTTGGCCCCGACGTCATCAGGGGGCCTCGTTAAAGCCTGGGAGGTGCGGTGAGCAGTTGGGAGAGCCAGTGGAAACAGCGCCCGATTGAGAGGGAACAGGCTCCTGCTCCGGTTGGCCCCGACGTCATCAGGGGGCCTCGTTAAAGCCTGGGAGGTGCGGTGAGCAGTTGGGAGAGCCAGTGGAAACAGCGCCCGATTGAGAGGGAACAGGCTCCTGCTCCGGTTGGCCCCGACGTCATCAGGGGCCTAGTTTAAGCCTGGGATGTGCGGTGAGCAGTTGGGAGAGCCAGTGGAAACAGCGCCCGATTGAGAGGGAACAGGCTCCTGCTCCGGTTGGCCCCGACGTCATCAGGGGGCCTCGTTAAAGCCTGGGAGGTGCGGTGAGCAGTTGGGAGAGCCAGTGGAAACAGCGCCCGATTGAGAGGGAACAGGCTCCTGCTCCGGTTGGCCCCGACGTCATCAGGGGGCCTCGTTAAAGCCTGGGAGGTGCGGTGAGCAGTTGGGAGAGCCAGTGGAAACAGCGCCCGATTGAGAGGGAACAGGCTCCTGCTCCGGTTGGCCCCGACGTCATCAGGGGGCCTCGTTAAAGCCTGGGAGGTGCGGTGAGCAGTTGGGAGAGCCAGTGGAAACAGCGCCCGATTGAGAGGGAACAGGCTCCTGCTCCGGTTGGCCCCGACGTCATCAGGGGGCCTCGTTAAAGCCTGGGAGGTGCGGTGAGCAGTTGGGAGAGCCAGTGGAAACAGCGCCCGATTGAGAGGGAACAGGCTCCTGCTCCGGTTGGCCCCGACGTCATCAGGGGGCCTCGTTAAAGCCTGGGAGGTGCGGTGAGCAGTTGGGAGAGCCAGTGGAAACAGCGCCCGATTGAGAGGGAACAGGCTCCTGCTCCGGTTGGCCCCGACGTCATCAGGGGGCCTTGTTAAAAGCCCATCTTGCCGGCGCAGCCGGAGGCGCGAGTCTGGGGCAGCGATCTAAGGGGCTAGATACAAGGGGCGTGACAGGCCCCTTGGGAGCCCCTTGGAGAACCGCAGGAGAAGTGTTGTCGGGACCCGAGGCTACACAACATTTAGATGGGCAAGAGGAAGAAAAAGATTGCGCCTGCTGCTACGGCTGCGGCTCTTGCGACAGTGGGTCCTATGGACAAACATCTTAAGGTACTGTCTACTGTTGATGTGCCCTTGGGCCCTGACTTTCTGACTTTGGGGTCGTCTGCTGCATCCCTTAGTTCCCCCGATCGCACTCCTCCTTCTCCGCCATGTATAATCTCCCCTGTGCCCTTGTCTCCTCTGGAGGGTCAGTTTCAGCAGAGTACCCCAGTGTCTCTGGGGGACAAGCTGAAACCTGTTACCTGGTCAGCTATAACAGGTGCTGCAGGGGATATACCTGATGATCGGGTCACCCTTGCAGACATCTGGAAAGCTGTTAACCGGATTGAGAATGTCCTTGTTCCAACTGTTAAATCGTTGTGTGAGTTTTCCTCTGAGATTTCTAGTAAGATTAGTGAGGTAGAAGGGTATGTGGGAAACATTTCTTCTCGAATATCAGTATGTGAAAATCAATGTCTCTCCTTAAAAGTGGTGCATTCCTCTACTATTAAGGATAGTTTAAATATCCACCACAAATTAGAATCGTATGAAAATTTATTGAGGTCTAAGAATATTCGTCTTTTAAATTTTCCTGTTTGCCATTTACTCTCTCCTGAAATTCTTCTTTTGAAGTATTTTAGAGAAGTGTTGGGATTAGCTACTGCTGATTCAATTGCTATCTCTAAATTATATTACCTGACGGGGCGTGGGGTTGTACCTAACTCTTCGGGAGAATTTGATGTGGTTCAGGCCCGTCCTGAGCTTGAGCTCACCAAATTTCTTGAAGACTCTCAGGATACTATAACATCACGAGCTACTCTGATAGTGACCTTTATTTCTGATAAGGATAAGGTTTTGGTACTACGTAGTTATTTTAAGAAAATGTCTTCTTTATTTTGTGGTGAAAAAATACAGATATTTCCAGATGTATGTAGGACTACACAGGTTAGGAGACAGGCCTTTTTGGCATTGAAACCTAGAGTGTTAGCCCTTACTGCTTCTTTTTTTCTTTCTTCGTTATCCCTGCAAATGTTTAATTACTTTGCAGGGTTCTAAATTTACTTTTATGGAACCTTCACAATTGGAATTATTTTTGGTTGGTAAGGAGAGTCAGAGTAAAGGGTAGGGAAGGTTTTGGAGTGATTGTTTAATTGCTGTTTAATAACTAGAGTGACTTAACTCTTAATGTTTTTTCCTTATTTTTATTTCTTATATTCTTTGTATCTCCCCAGTATAGAGGGCTAGAAATAAGTGATGTTAGTTAGTATGGATTTCCTTTAATGGAATGTATTGTAATGTTTTTTTTACTTGTATAATGCCACTTCAAGTTGCTTGTACTTTGCTTTTGTAAGTCGGTTGAAAAATTTATTAAAAAAATAAAAAAAAAAAATAAAAAAAAAAAAAAAAGAATGGGATGGGGCTGGGAGAGTAAAATGGAGAGGGGAAAAATATTTTGTGTGGGAGGGATGAAAAATCTACAATTGGCCTGGTATTGGGAGAGTAAGTGGGGATTGAGGATGGAGGGGTAAAATTTGTGTGGATGAAATAGGAATGAGGAAAGAGCAAAAGGAGAAAGATTAGTATGTTAAAGCAGATGTAGAGAGAGAGAATGGAAAAAAAAACTAGAAGAGAGAAGAAAGAACAAATGGACAGCAGACGATGGACAGTTAGCAGAAAACATGAAGAAACCAGAAGAAAGTGGCTGGAGCAATTGCAACTGAAAAAAATGCACAAAAGGTAGAAATATCTCTTTATTTTGAATTTATTAACTGGAATATGAAACCTCTAGGAAATGTGCATCATTAACGTCTGTGCTTTGTTTGGTACAAGAGGAAATTAACTTATAGTTTTATTTCTACAGTGTTGTTGTACTTCCAAGTTTGGCTTTTGGGGTTCCCAGTTTAATTATTGCCTTCCTGTTTCTAAATTGTGATTCCTTGTTTGGTGATGGTCTATGTTCTGCATGTGTAACTGAGCTGATGTATTCTGTTTATGTAATTCCTATTTGACATTGCCACTTGTTCTCTTTCCCCAGTATTCTCTGAAATGTATTGGTTTAATATTTGCAGTGTTGCCTTTTGATAGGTAGGGTATGGTGCTTTGTGAGTCCTGGTAATGCTGTCAGGATACGGCGGGTTTGCTATGGGTTCTAAATGGGCAGCGTTTGTAGTAGTCCCTAATGTGCCTGGCGGTTAGCACTGGATTATAGTAATGTAGAAATCTTTTAGTCTTTCTTTATCCATACACTCATTAAGAGACATGTTTACTAAAAGTTAGTGTATGGTAACATTATGCAAATATTTATGCAAATAAGGCCCATTATGCAAATGAGGCCCCGCACTGAGTCTCCGCACATGGCCCCGCACCCCCCTTGGGCCGCCCCTGGTTGTGTTGATAGGCATTCCTCGTAGACGAATAGAGATTAAGCGTTCACTGACTGCGTTGTATTTCATTACAGTTCTTGAAAGTTTCTTCTTAATTATAAAAGCAACACCATTTCTTCTTTGTCTTTCATTTCCAGCAAAGCAGACCATGTGATCATCTGATGCAAGGTGCCCAATGCCAGTCCATTTCAGTTCGCTGACACCCAACAGATCAAGTTATACACATTCCATTTCATCCTTGACTACCTCCAATTTCCCTTGGTTCATGCTTCGTACATTCCATGTCCCAATATGTAAGAAATCTTTGCAGCTTCTGACTCTCATTTCATGCGCAGCTACATCAGGAGTCAGACATCCCGAGGGCTTTGATCCACCCACATCATAAATGCTGGCTTTTACTCTGAAAAGTCTTCAGCTCCTCCCCAGTAGCTAGTTGAGTGCCTTCCGACCTGGGAGTCTCATCTTCCAGCACTATAGTGTAATTTGTTTTGTTGTGACTATCCACTGGGTTTTCATGGCAAGATATCAAAGTAGATTGCCGGGCCTTTCCTCTGTGCAGTTTAAGTTTAGTGTTGGTGCCACTGTCACAGAAATGTGATCCTCTGTCCCATTCTGCTGCTGCCCAGATGGGTGGTTTGTCTTGGTCTCAGCATCACTGATGCACACAAACCCTCACAGCACGACAAGCTGCAAACTGAGAGAGGGAATCTTTCATTTAGTGCTGTATATTCCAACTCTCCCATCTTATTTTTTTAGACTTCTAGCATTTGCGTACAAGCATTTTAGAGGCTGTATTTTATTCATATTAATCTGGCTATCAGTAGGCAGGAGTAATTTAGATTCTTTAAGCTCTGTCTGCTCTGAACTCTAGAGCATTTGGGCTACTTTTCTCTTTATTGGAACCTCTGCTGATATGCCCTAACTTCAGTCTTCAAGGATACACTGTTCTGAACCACGTGCTCTTGGGCAACTGTCAGCTTTCCCCTATTATCTAGTTTAATGTTATTGAAAATACTATGGCCTGGACACGTCAAATCTTTGTACGCAGAGCGATATCTCTGCTCTTGAGAATCTTGCAAGGTTCTTCATAGCCATTCTACCAAGAGCAATACATCGTCTGATCTCTTGACTGCTAGACCTTTCTTTATTGATTGTTGATCAGAGCAAGTTAAAGCTGTCAACTATTTCAATTTCTTCTCCATCAATGATGAACCTATTGATTTGCCATATGTCAGGATCTTTGTCTTCTTAACGTTAAGGTGCAGACTCATTTTAAGACTCTATTCCTTGATCTTGAGAAGCAAATGTTTCAAATCATCTTCACTTTCAGCCAGTAATGTGGTATAATCAGCATAATGAAGGTTGTTTTTGAGTCTTCCACCAATTTTCACACCTCAGTTGTCTTCATACAGTCCTGCTACTCTGATGATTTGTTCTGCATATAAATTAAATAGGTAGGGGGAAAGTATGCAGTCTTGTCATACACCTTTGCTGATTTAAACCATTCTGTTTCTCCTTGCTCCATTCGAACTGCTGCTTCTTGATCAATATAAAGGCTGTGCAAGAGAACAATCAGGCATTCTGTATGCCCATACTTCTTAATGTTTCCCAGAGTTTCTCATGGTTTAAACAGTCAAACGTTTTGCTGTAGTCAATAAAGCACAAATATATATCCTTTTGGTATTTTTTAGTCTTTTCAAGGATCCATCTCACATTTGTGATGATGTCTCTTGTTCCTCGCCCTTTCCTGAACTCTGCTTGCACTTCAGGCAGTTCTCATAAGAGCATAAGATATGCCATACTGGGTCAGACCAAGGTCCATCAAGCCCAGTATCCTGTTTCCAACAGTGGCCAATCTAGGTCAGAAGTACCTAGCAGTTTCCCCAAAAGACACAGGTTCCTCAATGCTTGTATTGGGTCAAGCAGCGATATCACGGGTCCCTTTTAATAATGGTTTATGGACCTTTCCTCCAGGAACTTGCCCAAACCTTTTCGAAACCTAGCTACAGCTCTTACTACATCCTCCGGTAACAAATTCCAAAGTTTGATTATACGTTGAGTGAAAAAATATTTTCTCTTATTAGTTTTAATTAGGTTACCCTGTAGCTTCGTTGCATGTCCCCTGGTATTTTTATATTCTGATGACGCAAACAATCGATCTACGTTTTCCCGTTCCTCTCCATTCATTAATTTATAGACCTCTATCACATCTCCCCTCAGCCGTCTCTTTTCCAGGTTGAAAAGCCCTAACCTTTTAGCCTCTCTTCATAGGAGTATACTTCCATCCCCTTTACCATTTTGGTGGCTCTTTTCTGAACCTTTTCTAATAAAGCTATATCCTTTTTAACATAAGGCGACCAGAATTGTGCACAATATTCAAGGTGCGGTCGCACCATGGAACGATATAGAGGCATTATAATATCCTTTGTTTTATTTTCCATTCCTTTCCTTATGATAGCTAGCATTCTGTTTGCTCTCTTGGCTGCCGCTGCACACTGGGCAGAGGGTTTTGACATGTTATCCGCAATGACGCCTAAATCTTTTTTCCTGGGTGATGGTCCCCAATGTGGAACCTTGCATCGTTCTCATTCCAAGTATGGTTGTAGTCTCGGCTGAATGATCTTCAGTAGAATCTTGCTGCATGTGGGATCAGAGCAATTATGCAATAATTTCCACAGTCAATCGGGTCACCTTTCTTCAGTATTGGTATAAACAGAAATCTTTTCCAATAAATTGGCCATGAATTTGTATTCCAAATTTCCTGGAAGAGCCTTCTAAGTATGGAAAAAGATTCATCCAATTGCTATAATACTTCAATTGGAATGCCAGCAATGCCCGGTGCTTTGTTCTTTGATAATTTTATTTATTTTATTTTATTTTACATTTCTTATATACCGCACTATTTACGATCAGCGCGGTTTACATAAAACAAAACAGAATCCGACAATGAACAAGAGTCAGGTCATTACAATGAACAGGAGCAATCAACTTGGATAACGGGGGAAACTATGTACATAAATGGAATACTGAAATTGGTAAACTATGTACACAAATGGGATACTGAAATTGGTAACTGTCTATATGTGAGATGAGTTCATTGTGTGTTGTTCGTACCTGGTGGCTGGGGTTCGAGGGAGGCTGTGAGGTATTTAATAAAGAGGAGGTGTTTTAAGGCCTTCCTGAACTGGCTCAAATTGGGGATAGCTCTGATGTGTGGTGGTAAGGAGTTCCAGAGGCTTGGGGCGCTCAGGCTGTAGGCTCTATTTGAAGTTGATATGGCGCATCTTGTCATAGCTTTTGGTATTGCTAGCATGTTGGTTGCAGCCGTTCTTCTTATCCTGTTGGGCATGGGTTGTTGTATGAGGTCACATATTGAAGAAGAGGATAACCCATTGATGGCCTTGAATGTCATCACTAAGATCTTGAAGTTAATCCTGGCTTGGATGGGGAGCCAGTGCAGCTGCATCAGGAGGGGTGTGATGTGCTCTTTCCTTGGTGCTCCTAAAAGGATTTGCGCAGCGCTGTTCATGGCGAGTTGTAAGGGATGTAAGGTTGCTTTAGGGAGACCTTGTAGGATGGCGTTTGCATAATCAAAATGAGGGATGATGAGGGCTTGGTAGATGGTACGGAAGTCATTCAGCTCGAGTAGAGGGCGTATGTGTCTGAGGGATCTGATCTTGAAGTAGATCGCTCTTACTGTTTTTGCTATGTGCTGCTTCATGTCGAGGTTCTGATCCAGTGTGACTCCGAGGTATCGTATGGCTGATTTTACTTGCAGCTTGGCGTTGTCGACTTCCAAGTGGTTAGGTGGAATAAACTCAAGATTTCTAGAGATAAATAGGACCTCTGTTTTCTTATGTTGGATGCGCAGATTTTGAGAGAGGAGCCATTCGGATACTGCATTGAAACACTTAGTTATTGGGGTGAGGTCTGGGCAATCCAGGGATATTGGCAGGTAAAGTAGGACATCGTCGGCGTAAATCATGCAACTCACATTAAAGTGTCTAATGATGTTACATATGGGTTGGATATAAATGTTAAACATAAGAGACGATAGGGAGGATCCTTGAGGGACTCCTTGACTTTGTAGGAATGGCTCAGATGTGGTTCCATTTGCTCGTACGTGTTGCCATCTTCCAGACAGGTAAGACCTGCACCACTCCAGCGCTGTTTCAGTGATGCCTTTCTCTCTTAGCCGAATCAGGAGGATCTCGTGGCAGACAGAGTCGAAGGCTGCCGCAATATCTAAAAAGATAAGTGCGAAACCTGTACATGAGTTTTCAATGCCTGAGACTATGGTGTTGAAGAGAGTGGTAAGTAGTGTTTCCACTCCATGTGACTCTCTGAACCCGTGTTGTGATGGATCTAGAGGTGCATAGGTGTCCACATGATCTTGTAGCTGCCTGTATACTATTTTTTCAATGATTTTAGAGAGCATCGGGATACTGGATATGGGTCTGTAAGACTCGACCTTTAGAGGGTCTAATTTGGTGTCCTTAAGCAGCGGTCTAACAGAGGTCTGTTTGAGCATGGATGGGAATGAGCCGGTGCTAAATGATAGTCGCATCATTTTGGCTAAGATTGGGGCAAGGTCAGATCGCAGATCTTTTATCCAGAATGCTGGACATGGATCTGAGTATGAAGTAGAGGTATTTAGGGTAGCAATGGTGTCTTCAATAATTATCTTAGACGGAGTGGTAAAGGTGGATAGATACGTTGCGCATGCTTGAGCATAAGGGGGGTCCGGTATCACCATCTTGTCGGTTCTGCATAGCTTTGATTGCATAAAGTTGGCATAATCCTGAGGGTGTATAGATTCTGTGCGCTCAGGGGTCGGTTCTCTGGCAAGAGATTTGACCAGGTTAAAGAGGTCGTGCGGCTTGTTTAATGAACGTTTCAGAGTGTTGGTGTGATGTAGTTTCATTTTGTCTGTTACAGCCCTGCGATGAGTGTGTAAGAGTTGGATGTATGCTGCTTGATCGCTGCTGGTACGTGATTTCCTCCAGCGTTTTTCCGATCTTCGTAGGAGAGTTAAAGACGCCTTTAAGTCAGGTGTGAACCAAGGTGCGGAAGGTCTTTTCTTTGAGGCTTTAGTCGTGGGAGGGCGGATTGCGATCACGCTGAGCTTGCTGTTCCATGTGGAAATTAGGACATCCAGGTCTTGTGGGGTATTGTCAAGGAGAGAGTTTATTTCATCCAGGATGCGTTCTTTGTTAAACGGGTGAAAACGTCTGGCATTTGAGGTTGTGATTGTTTGTTCGTTCGTGATGGACCTTTGTGACCTGGTAGGGGTCGGAATTTGGAATGAAATAAGCTTATGATCCGACCATGGAACTGCTGTTAGAGATAACTTGATGTTTTGTGCTTGTTGAAGCACCACTTGTGGGGCGAATATCAGATCAAGAATGTTGCCCTTTGTGTGTGTAGGTTCATGAACCAATTGGGTGTATCCCAAGGTATCTAGGGCTTCTGTGAAGGCGGCAGCCTGATTGACCTGTAGGGATGGTAGGTTAAAATCACCTAGTATCCAGCTTGGTCTGTGTGGAACATGGGTATTTGTTGCTATGTTTATGATATTGGAGAGATTGTCTGGATCAGTGGAGGGCGCTCTATAAATAAGGTTTATGGAGCAAACGTGGTTGGAAATCGATAATGTTTCAAGGGTATTGGTATTGCTGGCTTCTACCATTTTGAATTGAAGGTCAGCTCTGGTGATGATGGCAACTCCTCCACCCCTTTTGTTTTGCCTGTGGCTTGTGAAAGTTACGAAGTTGGGTGGGAGAAGTTGATTGAGGATGGTATTATCTTCCGGTGAGAGCCAGGTCTCAGTTATCATGATGACATCTAGATTAAGATGAATTATTGTTTCAGTGATTGCTGGCCATTTTTTGCGAAGTGATCGAGCGTTAATGAGAGCGCACTTCAGGCTGTTAGTATGTAGGGGTTTATTTTGCTTTGGTTTAGAGTTATTTTGTAGGGGGATATAGACTAGACGGGGGCGGCGTGGATAGCTCGCTCCATGATAGGAGTTGTTGATGTCATCAGAGCATTTTCTTCCACTAGTCCGGAGCGTCGGGATGGGGTTTTGTGCTGTTAGTGCCAGAGAGCTGGATGGCAAGATAGTAAGTAGAAGGTAAAGACTCATTAGAGTGAGGATTATGTGCTTCATTTTGGGTCTATCTGTTCCGGTACAAGGGTGGAAAATATGAGACAATATGAGACAATATGAGACAATATGAGACAATATGACAATATGATAATATGAGACAATATGAGACAAGGAAAATATGAGACAATTGGTATGGTTTCAGGTTGTTAAGGTGTGGGAGAAAGAGAGCCTCTTATAGCTACCTTTTTGGAGTGGTATAAGACTGTAGGCAGCTGGTAAGTATGTAGACACAATGTTTCATTCTTCACTTTGGAGCATTAGATATGTGTTAGAAACAATGTAACAAATTTTTGAGATGTAGCAATGTACATGCAGCAGAGACAATGTAAACTGTAAGAGATTGGGCAATGGAGACAATGTAGCAAATGCTGTTAGACGTCTCTACCCACAAACATTCATCAATTAGCCAGTGTAGTGAGCAAATAAACTTGTGTGACAATATTATTCAGGAAATTAATTCAGATAGTCATGTTTTGTGAAAGATTAGTAAGGTTGATAGTGCTTATCAAACCTGGTTTCCACAGGGTGTTGCCTGGTGATGCAGGAAGGAGCAGTCTTGTGGGTTAGACGGGGTGGTTTGTTGCTGTCGCGTGGTGTTCGGCAGAGGTGTAATTACCTGGAGAAGAGAGAGCTCAGCACCAGGGGAGCTTAATCTAGGTGGTTGCCCTGACTTTAGTTTCTTTCGGTGTGTATACGCTCAGAGTTGTTGCCTTGAACTCCTGTCGTGCCACTCCTAAGGGCCACGCCAAAGGGCCCTCTGGCGAGGCCCTCAGGCGCGGGCCCGCCAGGCGCGGGCGCGCCCGATGGCGCGAAGCTTTTAAAGTGTGCTGGAGGCTTCCCCGATTGGGTAGCGCTGCTCCGGAGGCCCCTCCCGCTGCTCGTTGCTCGATCCCCAGGGAAGGGGAGAGTTGCTGGTAGTGGCGGGGGTTAAGGGGCCTGCGCCCGATGGCGCTAAGCTTTTAAAGTGTGCTGGAGGCTTCCCCGATTGGGTAGCGCTGCTCCGGAGGCCCCTCCCACTGCTCGTTGCTCGATCCCCAGGGAAGGGGAGAGTTGCTGGTAGTGGCAGGGGTTAAGGGGCCTGCGCCCGATGGCGCGAAGCTTTTAAAGTGTGCTGGAGGCTTCCCCGATTGGGTAGCGCTGCTCCGGAGGCCCCTCCCGCTGCTCGTTGCTCGATCCCCAGGGAAGGGGAGAGTTGCTGGTAGTGGCGGGGGTTAAGGGGCCTGCGCCCGATGGCGCTAAGCTTTTAAAGTGTGCTGGAGGCTTCCCCGATTGGGTAGCGCTGCTCCGGAGGCCCCTCCCGCTGCTCGTTGCTCGATCCCCAGGGAAGGGGAGAGTTGCTGGTAGTGGCGGGGGTTAAGGGGCCTGCGCCCGATGGCGCGAAGCTTTTAAAGTGTGCTGGAGGCTTCCCCGATTGGGAAGGCTTTCAATGCTGCTTCAACTTCTTCTTTCATCACCAATGGTTCCTGATCATAAGGTACAGGTTGAAATGGCTGTTGGTCTTCTTGATCTGTATGGTATAATGACTCTGTATATTCTTTCCACCTTTTCTAGATCTTTTTAGCATCATTCAAATGGATCCTTGAGCATCTTGTAGCAATCCAATTAGAGGTGGAATTTTTTTTTTTACCCCCCGTAACTTTAGAAAAGCCAATCTTGTTTTTCCTCTAATAGCTTCTGATTCTATTTCCTTGCCTGTTGCACTGTAGTACTTCTCCTTGTCTTGTCTTGCTGCACGTTGGAAATCTCTGTTGAGTTCTGTGATTGCCTCACTTTCTCCTCTGGCTTTAGCTTCTCTGCCTTTCTAGATAATTTTCAGAGTTTCTTCAGTCATCCATTTTGGCCGTTTTTGTTTTTTCACCTTATGTGGAGACATATTGCTTTCTTCCAACACAACCTTCTTGATGTCATCCCATAACTCCTCTAGAATTCTGTCATTTGTATCTAAAGCAACAAATCAATTTTCAGGCATTCTTTAAATTCCTGTTGTATATTCTCAGGGTCATATTTTGCTACATTCATTAGCTGGAGTTTGCATACTAATAGTTGATGATCTGTACCACAGTCAGCTCCAGGTTTTGTCTTTGTCAATGTTATTGAGCTTTTCTATCATTGTCTTCCAAAGATATAGTCAATTTGATTTCTGTACAATCCATTGGGTGAAGTCCACATGTACAGTCAGCGCTGTTTCTGGAAGAAGGTGTTTGAGATGAATAGATCATTGGTCTTGCAGAATTCTATCAGTCTTTCTCCAGCTTCATTTCTGTTGCCAAGTCCATATTTTCCAACCACTTTGCCTTCTTTTTTGTCACCAACGTTTGAGTTCCAGTCACCCATGACTATCAGGATATCCTGTTTACATGTTCTGTCAATTTCAGCTTGTACTTGTTCATAGAACTCATCAACATCTTCCTCTTCTGCAGCTGTTGTTGGAGCATACCTGAATTATAGTTGTGTTGATGGGCTTTCCTCGAAGACGAATAGAGATTAAGCGTTCACTGACTGCATTGTATTTCATTACAGTTCTTGCAAGTTTCTTCTTAATTATAAATGCAAAACCATTTCTTCTTTGATTTTCATTTCCAGTAAAACAGACCATATAATCATCAGATGCAAAGTGCCCAAAGCCAGTCCAATTCAGTTCACTGATACCCAATAGATCGTGTTGTACACATTCTAGTTCATTCTTGACCACCTCTAGCTTCCCTTGGTTCATGCTTCTTATGTTTCATGTTCCAATATGTAAGACATCTTTGTAACCTCTGACTCTTTTCATGCACATCTACATCAGCATTGGTTGGATCTGCTGAGGTAGGACATGTTAGGGAGATAAAGTTCCTATATGAAATAGGTGACTGCTTCATAGAGTAACTAGTTCAGGAACCGACACAAGCAGAAGCTATTTTAGACCTAGATCTGAAAAGAAGTTTGCAGTGAAAGTAAAAGTGCATGTTAAAAACATTTTGAAGTCCATTTGTAGCAAAACACTTGTGAGAGAACCAGTTGGACCATTAGATGAAAGAGGGGTAAAAGGGGCACTAAGAGAGGACAAGGCTATAGCGGAGAGACTGAATGAATTCTTTGTTTCAGTCTTTAGTGAAGATGTAGGAATCTTACCTATGCCAGAAATGATATTTAAAAGTGATGTATCAGAGGAATTGAAACATATCTCAAAAAAGCGGGAAGGAGTAATTGATAAACTAAAGAGAAGCAATGTACCTGAAATATGAGATCGCAGACCTACAGTAATTTTAGTAATCTGTGAACGGTTATTAAAATCATCAGTAGTTGGATTGGAGAGTGGCCAACAATAATGCCAATTCTTAAAAAGTGTTCCAGGTGTGATCTGGGAACTACAAACCAGTGAACCTGACATCAGCACCAGGAAAAAAGGTAGAAAACTTTATAATAAAAAAAATTACTGAACATGTAGATAGTCATGCTTTAATGGCAGAAAGCCAACATGGATTTAGCAAAGGAAATTATGTGTTTGACAGTGAATGCATAATTGCCTTTGAATAGGGCATAATTATTCATTTTTCTGATAGATCATATTCATTCATATAGGGTAGTCCCAGATTCACCAATAAAACTCACCCATTAGATGCAGAGCAGTAGAGTTTTCACTTTACAGCTCAACATTCTGGTCTAACATCACTGACACCACTATCAATTTCCTGCCAAACATTGTGTGTCATAACACAAAACCCTGCAAATTGTGGTGCAGCAGAGGATACACAGCCCATGGAAGTGCAGATAAAAGAAGAGCTTACCTTAGATTCAGTTATGCAAAGAGACATGAGGCATAGTGAAACAGTTGAGCAGAGCAAACTGTTACTACGTGCCAAACAGAAAGCTCATCAGGAACACCTGATTGCAAATCCCCACGTCACGTGCAGGGCTGGGGATCACATAAGACAGGGTTCCAGTCAGTGGAGAGAAACCCAGGAGGAAACCCCGGAGAAGGGCAAAAGCCAGAGTGAGAGCTCAAGCCCAGGAGGTGGAATAGCAGGTGGGCCCAGAGCAGATGATGTAGCAAGAGAAAGCAGCAGGAGGTGTGGCTACAGACAGCTGAGCAGAAACCCCAGAGGAGTGCTGGGAGAAAAGGTTGCTATCGGAGAACCAGGAAGTGAAGATAGCTACAGCACTCGGGAGAAAAGGTTTAAGGCAAGCTGTGCTGGGAGAAGGTATGCCCCTCGAGACAGACCTCAAGAGAAGCCAGGAGTGTCCTATCATACAGGAGACCGGTATGTGCCAGCAATAAGCACAGGTCAGTTCAGAAGGAGAGTGTTGGGGAATGGGAACTCCAAACATACTTGCACATTAAGAAATAGCTGTAAAGCTGATACTAACTTTGCTACTGCACAGCCAGCCTGGGAGGCTAGAGAGAAGGGACATTATAAGCCAAGAGCCAAGACAATCCCTAAGGATAATAGGAGGCATCCCTGTTCTCATAAAGAATGGTTTGAAACATATGCATGCCAAGGGCGTGGTCCTGAGAATAGAGGCAGGAAGAAACGGTATTCAGAACCTTTACCTTGGGAGGAAAACCCAGAGAGAATCTACTTCAAGCCAGACAGGTATAAACCTGGGGAGAGAGGAACCTTTACTGAAAGCTGTAGTGATTTATCACAAGGGGACGTGCCTGAATATACCACACAGGAAGAGTGTGATACTGAGAGCTTGGGGAGTGCTGGAGAGGCCATGCTGTGGGAAGACAACAGCTGCCTTCCAGACCCCATGCCCATGGACTGTAGCATTTGTTACAAGTGCAACCATTCTACTTAATTAAGTAACAAAAGGAACTTTGTGAATGTAACAAGGAAACAGAAGTTGCTGTTACCATTTTTGTTTATTGCTTGTATCTGGAGTTTTTGATCTTGTTGATGGTCCGAGCGGGACGGGGAATAAAACCCATCTTATTTTCTTTATTCACTTTTTGCTCTGAGAGACTCTGTTATTTCATAGCAAGAGCAGAATACTTATTTTACTGACCCTAGGCAACCACCTACATAGGGTCAGAGGGCTCTACCCACGGGCCCCATCACAAAATACATACCCAAAACAGAATCACGTTGAACTCAACCTGCACCAACCCTACCTATAAAAAATAAGCACTGCAAATATTCTAAAACACCAGCAACCTCCAGTTAGAAAAAGAGAACAAGCTGAACTACTATAGATTCCTACACAGAACCAACATGTTAACAGAATCCCTCAGTTGACTATACATGGAAAATGCAGAGCATCACCTAGTACAGAATAACAGTACAGTTCGAAAAAAATATGCAGACAAAAATGGAAATGAAAACCCCCTAAAACAGACACTGAGATGTGGAACACTGAAGAAAAACAAAAATGTATTTCTTTTGTTATTCAACTATAAGAAATGCACATTTTCAAAACTGACATTTCATTCTCTAAAAAATGCTATTCTTTTGTACCTTTGTTGTCTACTCATTTTATTTTCCTACTTGGGCTGGTCCTGGTTTCTTTTTTCCACTTCTTGTTGGTTTTCTTCTAAATCCTTTTCCAGGATCTCATTTTCATTTTGTGTTTCTTCATACCACCAGTCTTCGTCTTTTCCTTCCCTACATGTCTTTCAGACCCTGATCCTTCTGTTTTAACTTTTTTTCTGTTTCTCTCATCTGACTTTTTATAGATTCATTCCCTTCCTTTCTCTCCCTCCTTTAATCTTCATTCTTTATCTCTTCACCTTTCACCTTCTTACCAATTTTCCATTTCACAACCTTATTTCCCTAGTCTTTCCATTCCCCACCTGTCTCATTCCTTTGCCAGCCTCCTATGTTTCCCATCTTTCACCCGGTTTCTAGTTCACATTTCCTCCTGTATACACCTCCTCCCCCCAGCCTCATCTACCAGCCCTTTGTCCTTTTCAACCATCCCCAATCCTTTCCCAAACCTGTCAAGGATCTTCAATCCTTCTCCTTTCCCCATATTTCTAAACCCCTCACCCAATCACCTTTTCCACTCTGCCCTCCTAATCTCTGGTCAATTTCCTAGTCACCAGACTCCCAAATATCCCTCTAGGTAACCCCAAGTCCCCACTCTTCCACCCTATCCAGTTTCTGAGTCCTCACTTACAAACCCACCCAAGCACTGAGTCCCCAATACCTAGTCTTTGTTTTTAAACCCAATCAAATTCTCCAACTGAGTCCCTGTTCTCCCACATTCCCATGTCCCGTGTTCTCACCCATCTATCTTATTCTCCAATACATGTTAACCCTTCCTTTCCTCCTCCTTATCATAGCATTTGCTATTCTACCCGTCCCTCTCAACATTATCCTGGTTATGACTTTGCATCTTCCCCACCCCCTATAATATCTGTTCTCTTCCTTCTCACTCTCCCACATCTCCTTTATCACACCCTGACCCCAGCATTTGCTGGCATTAGCCTTCTTTCAATACCAAGCCCCTCCCAGCACCAGTCCCCCCCAGCCACAGCATCAGCCCATTTTCAATCCCAGTCCCCCCCCCCAGCCCCCAGCATCAGTCCATTTATATATCCCCAGTCCCCCCCCCCAGTATCAGCCCACAAGGCTTAGCACTGTCATTATTACTCTTCAGCATATTCATACAACCCATATGCACCATATTCCATAAGCACAAAATACACTACAATATCTATGCTGACATCATGATGTTCACATCCCACCACATCTCAAATCCAAACTTAAGCAAAATAATAGCCTGCTTCAATGAAATTACACAATGGCTAACAGCACACAGAATTGAAATAAAATACAAGAAAACAGAAATATTATATCTCTCTAGAAACAAAGCATTCATCCCCTCCCCAAAAACATTTAAAGTCATCAAAAATGCAAGGTCATGCATTTAGGCTGCAGCAATCCAAGGGAATGATATAGTATAGGAGGTGAAGTACTTCTGTCCACAAGAGTGGAACCTAGGCATGATTGTATCTGATGATCTTAAAGTAGCTAAACAGGTAGAAAATGTGACGGCAAAAGCTAGAAGGATGCTTGGGTGCATAGGAAGAAGAATGACCAGCAGAAGAAAGGAGGTAATAGTGTCTCTGTATAAGTCTTTAATGCGACCTCATTTGGAGTATTGTGTGCAATTCTGGAGATTGCACTTTCAAAAGGATGTAAACAGGTTGGAGTCGGTTCAGAGGGTGGTTACTAAAATGGTTAGTGGTGTTTGTTATAAAGCATACAAGGACAGACTTAAGGATCTTAATGTATACTTTAGAGGAAAGGCGGGATAGAGGTGATATGATAGAGACGTCTAAATACCTCTGTGGCATAAATGCACAGGAGGAGAGCCTCTTTTGATTGAAAGCAAGCTCTGCTACGAGGGGACATAAGATGAGGGTGAAAGGGGATAGACTCGGGAGTAATATACGGAAATATTTCTTTATGGAAAGAGTGGTAGATGCATGGAATAGCCTCCCAGTGGAGGTGGTAGAGATGAGGACAGTATCTGAATTCAAAAAAGCATGGGACAAACACAGAGGATCTCTAAAGGAAAAAAGGGACTGTTGTAGTGGTTGATATGGAAGGACAGACTAGATAGGCCATGTGGTCTTTTTCTGCCATCATGTTTCTGTGTAACAATGCAGAATTAGAAGTCAAGCAAAGGTGAGATACCTAGGCATAATGCTTGACCAACATCTTAACTTTGCATCACACATTAGCAAGACCGCTAGAACTATGTACAACAAAATAAGAATCCTACAGAACCCATGACCAATGTTCCCTCTAAACTGCACTGGGTCCGCCGCCAACATTCCTGCCAGCAGGGGGGGAGGGGGGAGGGAGGAGGTGCAGAGCGATCGACGCTCCGCCTCTCCGGCGTGTGTTAGACACAGAGTCTAACACATGCCACAGCACCCTCGCAATGTTCACTTTAATCTGCACCGGGTCCACCGCCGGCATGCCTGCCGGTGGGGGGAGAGGCAGAGTGTTGATCGCTCTGCACGCCCCTCCCCCCCACCCCTCCCCCCCCCCAGCCGGCAGGAATGTTGGCGGCAGACCTAGTGCAGGTTAGAGGGAACATTGCCCATGACCAATACTTACAACATATGACTTATGCATGGCATTCTCATCTTTCCGCACCTTCAGCAACAACATTGTCACCGCTAAAAAGGACTTTTATTCAGTTCTGGTCATTGCTTCCACCCATGATCTTAAGACTATTCTCTATTGCGGCTCATACTCTTTCCTCTTATCCTGCCCCTAACAATGGCCCTTCTCCGGACCCCCTTGCCGACGCTTTCATCGCTAAAATTTCCTCCACTTGCTCTGGACTTCCTTCTTTTGATCCTTTCCTTCTCTCATCCCCTCAGCCATCATTACTACTCATACCTACAGTAGTTTTACTCCAGTCAATCCTCCTACTCTCTCGCCTCCTCTCCTCCATCAAGATACCTTCATGTCCTTTGGCTCCCATCCCTTCTGACTGGCTTGCTGACCATCCCCCTTAACTTCAGTTTATATATCTGCTCCACGCATAGTTCTTCTTTTTCCACTGATACTATCCATTCCTCTTGAAAACAAGCATTGATTTTCCCCCTTCTTAAAGGTCATAAGCTTGATCCTGATAACCCCCCCCCACACACACACACACACACACTATTGTCCAATATCCAAACATTCTTTTCTGGCAAAACTCACAGAATGCCTCATTCTCCCTCAGTTAACCAATCACTTGGTAAGCATCCTTGCCCTGCATCCTTGTCAGTCGGGATTCTGCACCAAATTAATCCTCACCTCCATTCTCAATGATTTACATACCATGTTGGACCAGGGTTATATTGCACTTGCCATTTCTCTCGATTTCACTGCAATCTCCTCTTCTCACATCTCCACAAAGTCAGTCTCGGAATAATGTTCTTTCTTGGTTTTCTTCCTCTCTCCTCAATTGCAGCTATCAAGTTCGCTACCACAACTTCTCTTCCACTTGCTAATTCTTCCCCTGTGGGATCCCACAAGGGTCAGCACTCTCCTCCATCCTGTTCAGTGTCTTTCTCAGCCTCTTGGCTACCTTCATTCAGTCACTGAGTATCACTTTTTATATTTTCACAAATCACATTTTGCTTTTGGCAAATCTCGACATCATTTCACCCGATCTTTCTGGCGTAAACTCTGCTCTCGACTATCTCTCCCTGGTTGTTCAACAATGCATTAAAGCTTAACCCCACCAAAACCAATGCCACCTGGAATACAGGCAACATGTTTTTCCCTACTTTAGCCACTTCCATTGGTTCTACATTCATCTCACTGCTCCCCTTATAAATATCTTGTTGTCTACATAGATTCAGAACTTTCCTGCTCCACCCATATCTCACACCTTACTCTGTCTGCATTCTCAGCTTTTCATAAGTTCTGAGCCCTTCAACCATTTTTTGACCAAGTGAGTGGAGGAGTGGCCTAGTGGTTGGGGCAAAGTACCTCAGGCCGGGAGGTCGGGGGTTCAAATCCCACTAGAGGACAGCAACCTTGGGCCGGAAGGACTGGGGTTTCTAGTCCCACAGGTGCTCCTTGTGGTCTTGGGCAAGCCACTTAACCCTCCATAGCCCATGTTTCCTGTAAAATAGTTATCTCCAAGTTATAATGCCCTGTTCAATGTAATTTCAGTTTGTTCAATGTAAACCGCACTGATGCAGAATAGCGCGGTATATAAGAGAATGTAAATAAATAAATAAATCACACTTATCCTCAGCACTGTTATCATTCACTTCAAAGACTGTAATGTCATTTTCTCTGGTTTTCCACAACATCACTTCAAACATCTCCAAACCATCCAGAACACTGCCATCCATGCCCTTACTCACATTAAGAAATACAATCATGCTATGCTCCTCCTCATTCGGCACCATTGGCTTCCCTTCCCCCAGAGAGTTCACTTCAAAATCCTTACCCTCACTCATAAAGCCTTCCATAACTTGGCACCTCAATATCTAGCTTTATCTAATATCCCCTATGTGCCCCAATATTGACTTTGATCACTCCAGAATAATCATCTGGTCCTTCCACACCCTTCATGTGCCAAATACGAGTTCACGCAGTAGTCTGCTGTTTTCTTCTTGGTCCCTTCTCTCTGGAATTGCCTTCATTCCCATCTCCAATAGGAACAATCTCTTCCCCGATTTAAGAAACATCTAAAAGCATTCCTAGTTACCCACGTTTTTGGGGTCAATTTCACTTGAGTCAGGATCTGAATGCAGCCCTCTTCCTCTATCTGCCTGGTTGTATCCTCTCTTTTCTCCACTTTCTGCCTAAACTTCAATTTTCCTGTCATATTTTGGAGTTCCTTTCTTACTCTTGCGTTATATTGGCACAAAACACAGCAGCACGCATAATATCTGGCACAGCAAGACAAGAACAAATCACACCCATTCTAAAAGATCTCCACTGGTTACCAATCAGCTCCCACATCAGATATAAGACAGTCAAAAACATATTCAAAATCAAACAACAGACATCAGCTCTCAGCTTACAACCACTCATACAATCCAACAGCAGCACACAACCGAGGAGGAGAGGCACCTCCAACCATGTTAACACACCAAAAGACTTTATCAAGGTCCGCGAGGACACTGCAAACCGAGCCCTATCACTGGCTGCACCAGCAATTTGGAATGCCCTCCCTGATGAATTACAATCAACAACAGACATCAAGGACTTTCTGAAACAGTTCTAGATGACCCTCTTCATCAAACACTACGGTGATGTCACATAAACTGCTCGCCAGACAGTACTACAGCCCAACCCCCCTCCCTTTTCTCCCATGTTCATAGTATTGTATAATAGCACACGCTGTAAATAGCCCACCAAGAATCAACGACACCCCACACATAAATGCATTTACTGTTTTTCAATGCATGCGCACAGAAAAGTCAGTATTTTGTCGATTGTTTGCCGCGTAGACAGCCTTGATTACAGGAGAAGGCGGTATAGAAATCCTTTTAAATAATTAAAATAAATAAATAAATATTGATGTGCTTTTTTAAAAATTGTAAGCCATTCTGCATGCATGGCTAATCAAGTGCTAGTAAACCATAAACCAACTACCAAGGTTTTCCCAAATACACCTTACATCAGCTACAAATGGCCCAACACACTGCAGCCTGAATCATAGTAGGAGACAGGGGCGGCCCAAGGGGGGTGCGGGGCCATGTGCGGAGACTCATTGCGGGACTTCATTTGAATAAATATTTGCATAATTTTAACGTGCACTAACTTTTAGATCATTAGAGAAAGACATCATGCTTAGCAAGATAGAAGGTCAACGCAAAAGAGGAAGGCCAGCAATGAGATGGATCGATACAATAACAGCAGCTACGGGTACCAGTCTGTCAACAATGAGCCGCCTGACTGAAGACCAAACACAATTTAGGATAGCTATCCAGAGGGTCGCCATGAGTCGACTCCGACTCGACGGCACTTAACAACAACAACAACAACTTTTAGTAAACATGTCTCTTAATGAGTGTCTGGATAAAGAAAGACTACCAGATTTCTACATTACTATACGTACTCCAGTGCCAGGAAGGACAGTGGAAACTCGGTTTTCAAGATTAATCCGTTTGAAAAAGCCAGACTAAAACCGAATGTATGAAAACTGAAGCAATATTTCCCATAAGAAATAATGTAAATCCAATTAATCTGTTCCAGACACCCAAAAATATTAACAAAAAAATACATTTTATAGATAATAACTATATTTTACATACAGAAAACAATGAGAAATAAATATAATGACTAATGAAATGGATAAATGAACATTTAACATCACTTTTACCTTTATTGAAGACTCTTGTTGGCATATGGAAGACAGTCAATCAGCAAGAGAATCAAAATTGCTGATTGACTTTGGCGTGGCCCTTGCTGATTGACTTTGGCGTGGCCCTTAGGCGCGGCACAGAGGCACAAACAACTCCACTAAATCAACAAGAACGCTGCTCCACAAAAACAGTGCAAAGAACAACAAGAAATACCACGATCCAATACAGCGGCATTCCACCACAGCACCGATCCACTACAATACCGAAGATACAACAATGACAACCAAAGACCTCAACACTCAACGCAATCAACACCGAAGCCCAGCCTGATCCCCAAACACCAGGTACCCTCAACGATTATGCCACCTTTCTTGGCCCCCATCTACCTCCTCACCCCCCTCTTGACCCTCTACCCCCCCCCAGTGCACTCAATAACCTACTCTGGCCCATCCAATTCACTCATTCCACACTCACTCACAAACCAAAACAAACTCACTCCCACTCTCAGCACACACCCACCCACATTACCATCCCCCCACCCAATCTCCACATCACCATCTCCCTAATCAACGCACGCTCCGTCAGAAATAAATACCACATGCTCCGTGACCTAATCACAACTGAGCAGATAGACATCCTATGCATTACAGAAACCTGGCTGACTGACACAGACACAGTACTAATGAACCAACTAGCCCCAGATGGATACACCCTCTATCACTGCTCCCGGGAGCACGCCAAAGGAGGGGGTGTTGCCATCATAGCAAGAACCGACCTCCACCTCAGAACCCATTCCTCCGAAACCACCACTGAAGCTGATCTCCTCACCCTCACCAACAAAAACCTCTCGATATGTCTAATCTACCATGCGCCCACCGCAACCTCTGACCTAACAAGATTACTACAACACATATCAGAAAGCACCGGCTCGACCAAGGAACAAATCATCCTAGGAGACTTCAACCTCCCATCACTTCAAGAAGAACATGCAACAACCTTCCACACTGCTATGTCTGCAATGGATCTAGTACAGATCATACAGGAACCCACCCACGAAAAAGGCAACACATTAGACCTCGTCTTCCTCAACTCCACATCCACCGTTTCAGCAAAAAACCCACGGATCTCGCCAGTACCCTGGTCTGACCATCACCTCATCACCTTATCCTACACATACCAACATAAGCCCAACAAGGATGATGGACAACACGTAAGATGATTCAAACCATTTAACAAAGAGGACTTTTTAGAACAAATTCTACCCAAATTACAAACAAACTCCAATGACATCAATGACCTCATAGACAACTGGAACACTACGATCTCCACAGCGTCTGCAGCGACAACAAACATAACCATCACCAGACCCCCCTCCTCAAGAGCCAGATGGTATACTCCCAGTCTCCGAAGGCTAAAAACAAAACTCAGGAGAACTGAAAGAAAATGGAGAAAAACCAACAATGAAAATGACAAAATAAAATACCTATACGAACTCAACGCATATCACTATGAGACTGACAAAGCAAAGAAAATCTACCATATGAAAATCATCAATACCTCCATAAACAAACCTCGTGAGCTCTTTCAGATAATCAAAAAGCTAACAAAAACGTCACACAACTCCGACCAATTACCGCAGGTTCCACCAGAACTACTGGCCCGCCAATACAAACAACTCCAACGACCACAAAACCCGCAACTAACCTCACAGTCAACTACAGAGAACCTCCACCCCAACTTGCACAGTGACTGGACCACCTTCAAAGAAACATCAACAGAAGAAATTTCAACCACGATCTCCTGCCTCCATACCACCACCTCCCCGCTGGACCCATGCCCCACCGATTGGATAAAGAAATCAAAAAACAAACTGAGCACACCATTAACCCGTATTGTCAGTGAATCCTTCTCCAGAGAACACATGCCTGATGCCCTCAAAACCACGATCATCCGTCCTTCCTTGAAAAAGCACAACCTAGATCCCCTGGACCCTGCATCCTACAGACCCATAGCAAGTCTACCTTTCACAGCCAAAATAATCAAGAAAATCATCCAGCAGCAGCTTCAGGAACACCTGGATGTTAACAACATACTGGACCCCCAACAACACGGCTTCCGCCCGCTACATGGAGTCGAGACCCTCATGACCACGCTGATGAACACCCTCCTCACAGGAACTCAAGGAAGACACTCTGGATACGCCATGATCTTCCTCGATATACCTGCAGCCTTTGACACCATCTCCCACAACATCCTCATACACAGACTACAGACTATTGGGATCAAAGACACCGTGCTGAAGTGGTTTCAATCCTACTTAACTAACAGACAACAACTAATCCGCACCAGCGCCTCAACCTCCCCCCCATTCCAGCAACACCAGGGAGTACCCCAAGGATCCACACTGTCAGCTATGCTCTTCAATATTTACCTCCAGCCACTCTGCACAGTCATACGCACCCACAACGTCAGCTTCCACATCTATGCTGACGATATCATGCTCTACGCCCCCATTACCACCACGAACCCAACAAACATCCACCTATCAGCATGCTTCACCGCAGTATCAGACTGGTTACAAACAAACAACCTATCCATCAACACAAAGAAAACTGAAGCCCTCATAGTGACAAAGGACCCAGACTTCACACCACCCACACACCTCAACATTGGAACTACAAGCATCAAAATACAACCACAGATAAGATACCTGGGCATTATCATTGACCAAGCCCTCACCTTAAAGCAACAGATCACCAAAACCTCCGGAACTATATTTCATAAGGCAAGAACAGTGCAACGGCTCAGACCCCTCCTGGAACAACACGACTTCCGAACAGTGATGCAAGCCATGACACTCCCACATCTTGACTACTGCAATATAATCTACCATGGCCTTCCAGCAACACAGACCAACCCCCTCCGAACTGCATTGAACACCACGGCGAGAATCATCCAGAGCGCAAAGAAAACCGACCATATCACCCCAATTCTGAGAGAACTACACATTCTCCCCTTAGAAGCACGGACAAAATACAAAGCCCTCCTACTCACCCACAAAGCTATCCATCAAACACAGGACACACAGCTTTGCGCCCTACTGGCTCGTCCAGCTCACGGCAGATCTACTAGACAAGCCTCCAGCGTTTCCCTCACCGTCTCTCACAAAAGAACCAAATGCTCGCAATGGACCTGCAATTGAGCCTTTGAACTCTATGCTCCAACCTTATGGAACTCTCTACCGAGCTACCTTAGAAACAATGCCGACCTACTATCCTTCAGAAAACAGCTCAAAACCATTCTTTTCCAAGAATACCTCAACTCAGACTCCACCGAAAAACCCACAAACCCCTGATCTCAACCCAATTAACTCAAAGCCACCTCAACCCGTTCATGTCCAATGCCTGCCCCATGTCTTATGTCTGACCAACGTCTGTCCCATGACCTAAGTCTGTCCAATGACAAAATCTTCAATGTTGCCTCCTCGGTGATGGCCCTACCCTGTATTTAATTCCCCCACCCCCTATGTTACACCGCTTTGACCCAGTGAAAAGCGGTATATAAATACAGCTAAAGAAAGAAAGAAAGAAAGAAAATAAAGAAAATCCCACTTCCTGCCACAAGATGGTGCTCCATTTTCAACTGTACGAAAACCGAGACAATGTACGAAAACTGGGGCAAAATCTTGATGAAAAAAGTCAACGAAAACCGAATCATACGAAAACTAGGGCATACGAAAACCGAAGTTTGACTGTACTATAAATACTGCCCATTTAGAACCCATGCTAATAAAAATCTGAACCCATAGCAAACCCGCCATATCATAACAGCACCAGCAGGATTCAAAAAGCACCAAACCCTACCTATCAAAAAGGCAACATTGCAAATATTATATCAATACATCTTAGAGAATACCAATACATCTTCTACTGGGGAAAGAGAACAAGTGGCATTGTCAAATAGAAACTACATGAACAGAATACCTCAGCTCAGTTACACAAGCAGAACATAAACCATCACCAAACAAAGAACAAGGCATCACAGTTTAGAAATAGAAAGACAATAATTAAACTGTCAAAAGCCAAACTTGGAATGTAGAACACCTGAGAAATAAAACTATAAATTAATTTCCTCTTCTACTAAATAAAAACACAAAGATGTTAGCAATGCACATTTCCCAGAGCTGACATAGTCCAGTTAATAAATTCAAAATAAAAAAGTATTTTTCTATCTTTTGTTGTTTGGGCATTTTATTTTTCAGTTGTAATTGCTCCAGTCACTTTCTTCTGGTTTCTTCAAGACTTCTGCTAATTCTCCATTGTCTGCTGTCCATTTGTCCTTTCTTCTAGTTTTTTTTCCATTCTCTTTCCTCCATTTCTTTTGCTCTTTCCTCCATTTCTTTCTTTATTTCTTTTTCATCCACTCAAATTTCACCCTTCCATCCTCAATCCCCACTTATTCTCCCTATACCTGGCCAATCATAAATTTTTCTTCCCTCCCACACAAAATATCTTTTTCCCTCTCCATCCTCATTCCCTTCTAGTCTCATTCTCCCTTCTAGTTCTAGCCCCACCCAGCATCCACTCCCTTCTAGTCTCATTCTCCCATCCCCCGACATTAGCCCATTTCCAGTCCTAGCACCCCCCATCAGCCCATTTCCAATCTTAGCCACCCATCAGCCATTTTCAGTCCTATTCCAGCCCCACTCAGCTCATTTCCAGTCCAAGCCCCCCATCAGCTATTTCTATTCCTATTCCAGCTCCCCATTAGCCCATTTCCAGTCCAAGCCCCCCATCAGCTATTTCTATTCCTATTCCAGCTCCCCATCAGCCCATTTCCAGTCCACATCCTGCATCAACTATTTCCAGTCCTATCCCAGCCTTCCTCAGCCCATTTCCAGTCCAAGCCCCCCATCAGCCCATTTCCAGTCCAGCCCCCCATCAGCCCATTTCCATTCCTAGCTCCCCCATCAGTCCATTTCCATTCCTAGCCCCACCATCACCCATTCCCAATCCTATCCTAGCCTTCCATCAGCCCATTTCCATTCCTAGCCCCATCAGCCATTTCCAGTCCTATCCCAGCCCCCCATCAGTCTATTTCCATTCCAAGCCCTGCATCAGCCCATTCCAGTTCTATCACATGGCCGGTACAGTGAGGTGAGTCGGTTGATATAGTGTATCTGGACTTTCAGAAAGCATTTGACAAGGTCCCTCATCAGAGACTTTTGGCAAAACTAAAAAGTCATGGGATAGGAGGCAGTGTACTACTGTGGATCAAGAACTGGTTAAAAGATAGAAAGCAGAGGTTTGGGCTAAATGGCCAATTTTCCCAATGGACAAAGGTGAATAGTGGTGTACCCCAGGGATCTGTGCTGGGTCCGCTGCTTTTTGACATATTCATAAATGACCTGGAAAATGGAATAATGAGTGAGGGTATCAAATTTGCAGATGACACTAAACTATTTAAAGTTGTTAAAACCCAAGAGGATTGTGGAAAATTGCAAGAGGATCTTGATAAATTAGAAGACTGGGCATCAAAATGGCAGATGAAATTTAATGTGGACAAGTGCAAAGTTATGCACCTAGGGAAGAACAACCCAAACTATGGTTACACAATGCAAGGTTCCACATTAGGAACCACCACCAAGGAAAAAGATTTAGGCGTCATTGTGGATAACATGTTAAAGCCCTCGGCCCAGTGTGCAGCAGTGGCCCAGTGTGCAGCGGCGGCCAAGAGAGCAAATAGAATGCTAGGTATCATAAGGAAAGGAATGGAAAATAAAACAAAAGATATTATAATGCCTCTATATTGTTCCATGGTGAGATCGCACCTTGAATATTGTGTGCAATTCTGGTCGCCGTATCTTAAAAAGGATATAGCGTTATTAGAAAAGGTTCAGAGAAGAGCCAGCAAAATGGTAAAGGGGATGGAAGAATACTCCTATGAAGAAAGGCTAAAAAGGTTAGGGCTCTTTAACCTGGAAAAGAGACGGCTGAGGGGAGATATGATAGAAGTCTATAAATTAATGAATGCAGTGGAATGGGTAAACGTAGATCGATTGTTTACATTATCAGAATATAGAAAGACTAGGGGACATGCAATGAAGCTACAGGGTAAACTATTTAAGACTAATAAAAGAAAATATTTTTTCACTCAACGTGTAATCAAACTCTGGAATTTGTTACCAGAGGATGTAGTAAAGGCTGTTAGTGTAGCAGGGTTTAAAAAAGGTTTGGACAAGTTCCTGGAGGAAAGGTCCATAAACCATTATTAAGAAGGGACCCAGGATAAGCATTGCGGAACCTGTGTCTTTTGGGGAAACTGCTAGGTACGTATGACCTAGATTGGCCACTTTTGGAAACAGGATACTGGGCTTGATGGACCTTGGTCTGCCCCAGTATGGCATATCTTATGTTCTTATGTTCTTATCCTTGCCTCCCCATCAGCCCATTTCCATTCCTAGCCCCCATCAGTCATTTCCAATCTTATCCTAGCTCCCACCCCCACCCCCACCCTGAAGAAACCTGCTACTGTCTGAGTTGCTTATGAGGAAGCCGATTACACCAGAGGCCTGAGCTCGCCTTTACACAGTGCGGGAGTGAAGAGCAGAATGCTCCTTCACTCTTGCTATGTTCACGTGAAGCCTGCAGAGTGCCGAGAAAGGTACAAGGTCATTTCCTGTTTCCCATCACTTCGTGGGTTTCACTTGAACACAGCGTGAGTGAAAGAACATACTGCTCTTCACTCCAGCACTGTGCAGAGGTGAGCTGGGGCCTCTGGTGTCCCCAGCTTTGTCTGAAGCCGGCCCTGCAAACCCCACATAATGAAGTTCATGTGGGGCCCCCTAAAGCGCAGGGTCCTGTGCGAACAATATTCTCACTCAATGGACGGGTCGGCCCTGGTAGGAGAGACAAAAAGTGACCACATTATGTCAATATTCAGACAATTACACTGGCTACCTCTAACAAGCCAGATCAAATATAAATTTATAATTAATATATTCAAGATCATACATAACCAATCATCAACATACTTAAAGTCCCTCATCCAAGAAACAAAATGCTCCAGAAGCAAATGCTTACTACCTGAAGTAACAAAAGCCAATCAAACAACACATCCTTCTCCATGTATGTGCCTGATCTTTGGAATGCCCTTCCTAATAACCTCCATGAGCTAACAGAATTCCATAAAGAGCTAAAGACATTTCTTATTTAGAGAGTACTTCAAAGACTAACCATATGGAATCTACATGTACTTCCCAAAAATACTCTCCTTCAAGAAACCATTAATAGATACCCACCTATCCCACAATAATGCTAGAATATTTTCCCCAATTCAAAACTCCATGTAACTAAGCTTGATGACAATGTCATATGTTAACCTTTATTAGATATTTTTCATCTGTTCTCAATGTTCCATGAATTACATTGTTGTATGTAAACTGCTTTGGTTCCCAGATAAAGTGGTATAGAAAGCAGAAAAATGCATAAATAAATATGCGCGCCTCAGCCAATGTGCATATCCCATCCCCCTCCAGCTCCAGTATCAGCCCTTTTCTATATCCCCAGTACCCCCCCCCAGATCCAGTATCTGCCCATTTATATATTCCCATCCCCAGTATCAGCCCATTTCTAGTCCCCAGTCCCCCTCCAGTCCCGCCATCATTATCAAAGTACTTCCTGTCTCAACAGGAAGTGCTTTATTAAAAATCCTGTGGGCCAAGCTGATTCAGTGCAGCACAGCCATGGGAGCAAACAAAAATACTCCCGCAGCTGTTTTAAACATCAATATGGCTGTGGTGTTCCATAACTTCTTGAGCTGAGAAGTAATTTGTGCCACAGCCATATTAATACCTAACACAGCCATGGGAGCATCGTTGTTTGCTCCAGTGGCTGTCCGACACTGAAGAAGCCTGGCCTACAAGCATTTTCATTGAAAGCTGTAATATTTATTGGTTACGTAACGACTTGTATGCCTGCCTTTTCTGTCCTGGGATTTTCCTCTTCTTATTTTATTTATACTGTTTTAATTATGCACTGCCCTCTGAAAGGTGGTTAAGCAAATATAAAAAACAAACAAAAATGCTGCGGGCCCCACTGCTTTAATACAGCAGAGCCACAGGAGCAAATGAAAATGCTCCTGTGGCTGCACGATTACTTCCTGGGCTTAAGAAGTGCCAGAATGTCGTTCCACCCCATTCCGGCACAAACTAAGCTAGTTATCAGAGTAAAAGGGTAGCTGGGTTTAAAAGCGGTTTGGACACGTTACTTGAAGAAAAGTCCATAAACCATAACACAGATCAGGGAAATCTGTTGCTTATCTTTATCTTTACACCTGTTAGGTACTTGTGCCTGGATTGTGACTCTTGGTCTGACCCAGTATGGCATATCTTATGTTCTTATGACTGGCTGTCAGAAAAAAAGTCAGTTGGATTTTTTTTTATTTGCCAAAAACCTCTAGTAACTTTTCAGCTATGTTTTTGTTTGGGAAGCAGCGACCCCTACCTCTTTAATTAAGAAAATTGCCCTGAAATGAAAATTTATAAAAACAAGATAAAACAAAACAAAAACTTACTGAAAAGAAACAAAAAAGCCTGCAAATGAAAGAGGAAACAAAATGAAATGTTTTTGCCTGCATTCCCCTGTTATCTAGTTATATCTCAGCAATATAATCTCAAGTATTCATTACTATAGAGCCACCTTTATCTGCTGGTTTTATAACAATTTTCCCATTATTCCCAAGGTCTGTAAATGGCTACTATTCTTATTTAGTAATATTGCTTATGCTGTTCTAAAAGTCTTCAATTTTCTACTGAACTTTAAAAGGTCTATCCTTCCTCTAAAAACATTGTGGGGCATTTTCAAAGCATTTTATCCAGTTAGTAGAACTGCTGACCAGCTGAAATGTGCTAAGCCCAATATTCAGTGGCATTAACTGGTTCGTACTGCTGAGTATCCCCAGAGACCGTGTAAAAAATACCTGGTTATAAACATTTGTGGGCAGATCAGGGACTGTGACAGTGGCTATCCAGTTAGTGGCAGTTTTCAACTGCTATCTGGATAGCTTAACCAGTTAAAGTTAGGTCATCTGAATAGCTGTCCTAACTTTAACTGGTTAGTGGCTGAATATCACCACTAACCAGATAGTGATGCCACTGTCCAGTGAAACCAAATATTCAGCAACAGAAATCAGATAAATTACAGTGCTGAATATCTGGGTTTAAATAAAATGGTGGCGGCTGGGCACTTTAAATAGGTCACTGAATATAGCACCCATTACACAGGTCTGCAAAAAAAATATTTTCAAGAGCTGTTTTGGTTATTCCACGTAATCTTTATGTTTTTTGGTGCACTGAATCCGAAAATGACCTCGAAAATTACCTCCATTTTGTCATAGGACATCACGTTTCCTGACAATTTAGGTAACTATGTTAAATAAGGCAATACCTCAAAATAAATGCAAAATAGACTTATAAAATTAAAGTTTTATTATAATATTTTCATGAAAATCCATTTTTGAACTGAAATGAGCTCACCTACACACACTAAACTCGATTCTTCTTCCTTGTGAGGCTCCTCTTGGTGCATTTACGCTTGTGAGTAGCATCTGGAATGTCTCTCTGAAGCATCCAACAGTAATCTGCCATCATTGTAATGCTCCATTTTCCCTGGTATCTCCTTTCCATCTCTTTAATGTCTTGGTGGAATCGTTCACCTTGTTCCTCACTCACAGCTCCAAAATTTTCAGGAAAGTAGTCAAGGTGGGACTGGAGGAAATGCACTTTCAAACTCATCAAGCAACCTAAAGCTTGAAATGCTTTCAGCATTCGTCCGACGATCTTTTTGTAGTGAGGATTTTTGTTATTGCCTAAAAATTTCTGTACGACTTCTTTAAATGCAATCCACCCATCTTTTTGAGGATCTGTCATGGTATTGACAAATTCTTGATCAACTATAAGCCTTATAATGTCTGCTCTGACAAACACACCTTCCTTCAATTTTGCCTCCGACAGGCCTGGAAACTTGGTGACCAAGTATTTGAAGCATTCTCCATCTCTTGGAAGTGATTTTACGAATTGCTTCATCAATCCCAATTTTATGTGGAGAGGTGGTAGAAGAACTTTATGGGAAGGCACCAAAGTTTCTCGGAGGACATTTTTTTCACCGACTGTTAGCACCCTCAGCTGCCAACTCTTCTTGGTCCAGTGATTTTGTCGGTCTCGACTGTCCCATAGACACAGAAAACAAGGATATTTGGTATACCCAGCTTGTTGCCTGAGCAGTATGCACAAGACCTTCAAGTCCCCACACACTTGCCAACCATGGTCTTCATATTTAAGTTTACGAAGAACCAATTCCAAATTCTCGTAGGTTTCCTTCAAGTGTATGGAATGACCTACAGGTATGGAAGCGTAAAAACCGTTGTGGAGTAAAACTGCTTTGAGACTTCTTTTTGAAGAATCTATAAAAAGACGCCATTACTCTGAATCATATTGGATTTTAAATTGACCCATCAGACCTTCGACATCGATGCAATAAACCAACTTGTCTTCCTGGGCGAAGTAAGGAATGAACTCCTTTTCATGATGTCTGAACCATGAAGATGACACTCCTGGCAACAATAAATTCCTGCTTTTCAGCCTTGATCCGAGTAACTCAGTGGCATCTTTGGGAAGATTCAAGTCTCTTACCAAATCATTCATCTCCTCCTGAGAAAACAATTTTGGTCTTGTATCATCTTCAAAGTCAGAACTTGATTCGTCATCTGGTTCAGGTATGACTTCACCTTCATCGGAGCTAGGTATCTCTTCCAAGGTAGCAGGGGGCTTGGGTACTGGTATATCTGTGCCATGGGAGATGGGACGAATTGCCGAGTGAAGATTGGGGTATGAAATGAAATGCTTCCATTTGGAATTAAACCCTTTCACATCCCATGAACAAAATAACAGTCGTCACTATGGTTCTTTTGCTCTCGCCATACCATAGGAATCCCATAACGGAAAGACTTTTTCTTACCCTTGAACCAGTTTCGGAGGTCCTCAACACACCGTTTGCACACTTTATGAGGCACCCAGACTTTATTTTGATCTCCAATTTTTAGTCCAAAGTATGCAAAGTATACTTTTTCACAAAGTCTGTAATATTTTGCTATTGCTTCAACACTGTATATTCACCACAGATGAAACAGAAACTATCTGGCGAATTAATACACTTTCGCGGAGCCATAACAACGGTTGAAGAATTACGAGCTAACACGAATTGAGATGAAAAAGTGTGAACAGCCTAGAACCAAGAACCTGATGATGATTCGTGCACAAGTGTGGCATGCAGGAGAGAGCAGCTCTGTGTCTGTACACCAGACGTCACAGTGCTGGCCACGCCCCCCTGCACTGACTGGAGCTGCTGCTATCTGCCCTGTGTCTCCCTCCCACTGGATTCTTCAGGAAAGATTAACCCCTTCTACCATTAGAAGCACTGACTTAAAACTTGCTTAGTTTATGTATATATTGCTGACCATCAGATTTACAGTGCTACATTTTTTTTTACATAACTCGGACAACCCCTTTAAGTTTTTTTTGGCATTTTATATCTTAAATGCACTTATGTGAATTAATTAATAGTAATTTGAATTAATTAATAGTAATTTGAAAAAATTTGATAAATTTGAAGACAATTTTGCATGTTCTGGCAAATCATGATGGCTAGGAGTTTTTTCAGTATTTTATTTGTTTTCAGCACACCAAAATACATGGAAATTAAAAGAAAATAATCAAACAGCTTTTTAGTCGCAGACCTGTGTTATTGTAGAAAGGAACTAGAAGTGGAATACTAGGGTGCCCTGGAGAAAGGTTCAGAAATATGGAGCATAAGAACAGCTTGGAATTTTGCTGACAGCCTGACAGTGGATGTGTGAGAGAAGTCAAAGTCATATTTTGCAGAACAGCTAGACAGAAAAGCAGATAAGAACATAAGATATGCCATACTGGGTCAGACCAAGGTCCATCAAGCCCAGTATCCTGTTTCCAACAGTGGCCAATCTAGGTCATACGTACCTAGCAGTTTCCCCAAAAGACACAGGTTCTGCAGTGCTTGTACTGAGTTTGTTATGCTTGCAGAATGCTTGCACCGATTAGAAGTGGTCAATATGGCTGTGCCCAGCTTGACATAAAACAGGAGTGGAGGAGTAGCCTAGTGGTTGGGGCAAGGTACTTCAGGCCGGAAGGTCGGGGGTTCAAATCCCACTAGAGGACAGCAACCTTGGGCTGGAAGGACTGGGGTTTCTAGTCCCACAGGTGCTCCTTGTGGTCTTGGGCAAGCCACTTAACCCTCCATAGCCCATGTTCCCTGTAAAATAGTTATCTCCAAGTTATAATGTCCTGTTCAATGTAATTTCAGTTTGTTCAATGTAAACTGCACTGATGCAGAATAGCGCAGTATATAAGAGAATGTAATAAATAAATAAATAAAATAATAACATGTAGATAAGCAAAAAGCATGATGCTTAGTGATAAGATGAAATTGTGCAATGTGGCATTTTTTTTCTAATAAAAGAAGGAACTGTGGCCAAGCTAATTGAGGGAGTTAGAGGAGACTGCTCAGGTTTGCAGGCCCATGACTTTCTTGCTAAAACTTTAGAAGACTTTGTTATGGTTTAATTCTCTGTATGTTTTGTTTTCATTTCATTTCTTCTCACTTGCTTCTGAGACCTGAGATAGGAGACCAAGGGCAGAGGAAGGATCTTATATTTGTTGCCCCTGGCTAAGAATTTGTTACAAGAAACAGTACAAAAATGTAGGCAGGTAAGACCCACTCACGATTCTTATATTAATCCATATATTCCTTTATTGCTCCATACATCATAAGGGAAGCCAGACCCGACACAGGCCATGTTTCGAAAGAATCTTCTTCAGGGGTTAGGCACACCTTACTCTTAGGACCTTAGGCTAACGTGGATGGTAGTGACATATCACTGAGGATAAAAGTATACTTCTATTACGCAAAATCCTGAATTTCACTGTCTGTAAAGAAAAGACCGGCGGGCTATCACAGGCGGCATCTGCTCAGAATCTCCAGGTTATCTCGTCCATGTTCAATGTAAAAACTCAATTGTCGTGTGACATTGCAGTATGTTTTTTGTTCAATTGTAAACTGCACTGATTTTAATAGCGCGGTATATAAGAGAAGTAGATGTGGTGTATTTAGATTTCAGTAAAGCCTTTGACACTGTTCCTCACAGGCGACTTATAAACAAACTGAGCACCCTAGGGATGGACCCTAAAGTTACTGCTTGGGTTAGAAATTGGTTGGGTGGGAGGCGACAAAGAGTACAAGTAAATGGAGCTCACTTTGAGGAGAAGGATGCTACCAGTGGTGTGCCCCAGGGATCTGTCCTTGGTCCGATTCTTTTTAACATCTTTGTTAGTGATATAGCGGAAGGGCTGTCGGATAAGGTTTGCCTCTTTGCGGATGATACTAAAATCTGCAATAGAGTAGTCACCCAGGAAGGTGTAGATAACATGAGGAGGGATCTAGCTAAGCTTGAAGAATGGTCTAGAATTTGGCAGCTGGGATTTAATGTTAAAAAATGTAAGGTCATGCATTTGGGCTGCAGCAATCCAAGGGAGCAATACAGGTGAAGTACTTTTGTCCACTAAAGAAGAGCGGGACCTAGGCGTGGTTGTGTCTGATGATCTTAAAGTAGCTAAACAGGTAGAAAAGGCGACGGCAAAAGCTAGAAGGATGCTTGGGTGCATACGGAGAGGAATGGCTAGCAGAAAAAAGGAGGTGATAATGCCTCTGTATAAGTCTTTGGTGCGACCTCATTTGGAGTATGGTGTGCAATTCTGGAGACCGCACCTTCAAAAGGATGTGAACAGGATGGAGTCGGTGCAGAGGGTTGCTACTAAAATGATTAATGGGCTTCATTATAAAGCATATGAGGACAGACTTAAGGATCTTAATATGTACACCTTAGAGGAAAGGCGGGATAGAGGTGATATGATTGAGATGTTTAAATACCTCCGTGGCATAAATGTTCAGGGAGAGAGCCTCTTTCAATTGAAAGCAAGTTCTGCTACGAGGGGACATGGGATGAGGGTGAAGGGAGATAGATTCAGGAGTGATATGCGGAAATATTTCTTTACGGAAAGAGTAGTGGATCCATGGAATAGTCTCCCAGTGGAGGTGGTGGAGATGAGGACAGTAACTGAATTCAAAAAAGCATGGGACCAACACAGAGGATCTCTAAAGGTAAAAAGTGGACTGTTGTAGTTGTTATGGAAGGACAGACTAGATGGGCCTTGTGGTCTTTTTCTGTCATCATGTTTCTATGTTTCTATGTTTCTAAGTGAATAAATAAATAAAATTCACCTTTTGGTCTTTAACTGACTGATTGCCTTGTAATGCCTTATGGGAAAGGTAGTTCAGTCAGAGAAGTATTCAACCTCAGGTAAAAAAAAAAACATCTTTGTAGTTGCCTTGAGTGGTAAGGTAATGATAGTTTATTAACTGAAAAAAAAACCACACTAAGGTTCACAAATTCCACCTTTGGATTATTTCTCCAGGATTCTTGTAAATGAACATCAGGATATAAATGAATTCCAAACAAATCAGCTTGCAATGTTCTCCAGTATAAACATAAATACTTTAACAGCCCCTGCTATCAGGTATGGCTTGCAGTGCTGATCAAACAGAAACCAGCTTTTCCTAAAGCAGGTTTCTTTTTCTCTCAGTCCACAACACTTCCTGTCTTCTTAAACAGAAAAACTTTCAACAAGGCAGTTAAACTCTTCACAGGCAAGCAATTCTCTATGCAAGGTTTTCTTATAAACAGCCAAACAAAAGCTTTCCTTACTTTCACCATTAATATGGCTTCAGGCTGAGCACTGCTCTGGCTCACAGCTGTGTCACCAACTTAATTAGGCAGCTTCGGCTTGCATAGTAAAAAAAAGGTATTTTGCCTTTAACTCAGGACCTTCACAAGTTAACCACAGGCTCTTAGGGCTACCGGACAATGGAGGTTTTCCTTATGGTTGACTCCCTTTCAACCCCTCTGTATTGGAAGACTGGCATAAAGAGCAATCCATGTATGAGACTTCTTCTTCTAAAGCTAAGTCTGGTTCACCCAGTTGCATTGGCACTTCCTCTGTTTCTGGCTCAGAGGGCTTAGCTGACTGCCTTCTGTTAGGGCTAAGGCTGTCTCTGGCAATTCTGTAGTGCTCAGAATTAGGCAAGCTTCTAATGCTCATACCTGGGTCAAAGCTTGTAGCAGCTTCTCCTCTCTCATGCTCTGGCCACCATTCACCGGTGCTTCCACGTCCTGTTCTCCAACTTATGTTCCTGGTTCCTGCTGTTCTCACTGTTCCAGATCCATTCCTCTTCCAGTAGGCACTCCTACTGCTCTCACATTCTCTCTCCTTTCCTCTTCTTCTTCCTCTCCCTTCTGAATAAACTGACCTAGTCTTAAACCTCTCAGGTGCCTGAACCACCCCCTCTCCTCTCAGGTGTTGGAGATCAAACTGCCTTGTGGCAGCTGAGTAATTGGGGAATTCAGTGACGTAAGGGTTCCTTACCCTGAGCCTGTATTCCCTCTCATTTTCTCCACTAGGGGCATTCTGCAACCTATTGTAGCTAGGAATTTCCTGCTTTCTAGGTGTAAGGGGAGTTTTGTGTCTCTGACCTGGTAAAATAGGTCCTTTTATAAGGGCAAATTCATTCTCTTTATCCCTGTCTCTTAGGTCCTGATAAGCTTCCTTATCACACACCTTGTAGCTTGTCATGCCGCCACCACTCGCCTCTAGCTAAGAGGGGCGTGGTTTTTAGAGGAACTTTCTGCTGGCTGCTTTTTCAGCCTTTTCAAACTATTTCCCCGCAGTGCCTTATGGGAAAAGTAGTCTTTGCTTGGTTATATGTGTGCATCAAGGGGTAAGGCAAATAACAGAAATTTATTTTATACACAGAGCTTCATTCATACCACGTACAGGATATTTGCTCAGGGACTCTGTGAAGCAGAGCACTCTCCAAAAACAAACACAAACCCAAAAATGTCTGTTTAAAGGTTATCCATAGTGCAGGATACACAGTCTTTAACAGCAAGGATAATTCCCTTTTTAGCCTTGCTGGGTAAAGCACAAAACAAAATCACATTCACTGTCCGTGATAGTATAGCTTCTCTCAGCTTCAAAACCTTCAAGCAACAAATATACTTCAGGGGCACAAGAAAGCTTTGTTATAAAAACTAGTTTCTTACCCCAGTGTGCTTGTTCCAGCAGCAGGTAATTAACAAGCTTATCACAGTTTCCAGGCTTGCTCTTTAGACCCCATGACCTTCCCCTTTACCAACACGAGGGAATCACGGCCACCTGGCTTGTGGACTATTTATTATTTATTTATATTTATTTATTTACATTCTCTTATATACCGCGCTATTCTGCATCAGTGCGGTTTACATTGAACAAACTGAAATTACATTGAACAGGGCATTATAACTTGGAGATAACTATTGAACTAAAGAACTATGGGTTCTTTTTCCTGGTAAACTCTCTCTCAAGACTGGCTTGTTTTCTCTCTGTTCCTCAGGTTTAAAGCTTGGCACAAGGAACAGTCCATGGGAGTGTCCTCCCCATTTAGCTTTACCTCAGGCTCTCCCTGCTGCATAGGCTCTGACTCCCCGTCCTGCTCACCGTGCTCAACTAGCCTCTCGGGGGATCTTGGAGTCTCTCCTGCTCCTGGCTCCAAACCCTCTTGCAGACATGCTATATGCCACTTAGCACTCTCCTCTCTTGGAAGCTCAGTTCCTCTGCTCTGCTCAGCACCGGTCAAGCTTCCCCTGCTTGCAGTTGTGCCTCGGCTTGTGGCAGTCTGGCTTCCTGCTTCTCCTCCCTTTCTCTCATACTCTGGCCTAGGTTTATACTTCCAGGGCCTTAGCTCCAACTCCTCCCTACCCAGGTGATGGCAATCAGCCTGACTTCTGGCACCTGAGTGCTTGGAGCATTCACTGCCTAAGGGGTTCTGGGTCCTGTATCCTCTCCCCTTCATTCCACTAGGGGGAGAATGAAATGTGGGCCATGTGGAAGTTTTCTGGTTCCTGGAGGTGTTTATTTATTTATTTATTTTATTTTATTTAACAGTATTTCTAAACCGCCTTATCTTAATAATCAAGGTGGTATCACAGCAAGCAATCAGGTAAAGTGGGTGTGTTATACATGCAGTGAGGGTGAGACTTAGTTGTGTGTGGGCTGTGTTGTGTGCTAGATTTGTTTGAGCTATGTACAAAGTGGGCTATCTACAGTGGTGCTAAAAACACATTTTATATACATACAGTGTTAGGAGGTATGGTGTGCTGTTGTACATTCATGGAGAGTGCTCTGTCTGTTGTGTCCTTGCGTTTGTGCTTGTATTCATTTGGGGTACTGACTCGGTTGTGTGTTTGTTTTCTTCTTGTGCTTGTATTCATTTGGGGTACTGACTCGGTTGTGTGTTTATGGCTTTCCTACCCTGATTTGGTGAAAGGGGGCCCTTTACTAGGGTGAATTCCCTGTCTCTTTGTCCTCCCCCAGACTCCGGATAGGCCTCCTTGCCAGAAGCTTCATGTTATGCCCTCTAGTTTTGCAGCTTCTCCGTCTTTGGAAGAGGTTTGTTTGTTCACTATTTATCTTTAAGTATTTAAAGGTCTGAATCATATCTCCCCTGTCCCTCCTCTCCTCCAAAGTGTACATGTTTAGGTCTTCAAGTCTCTTCTCATAAGTCTTCTGACGCAGGCTCTAAATCATTTTGGTCACCTTCCTCTGAACAGTTTCCAGTCTTTTTACATCCTTTGCAAGATATGGTCTCCAAAACTGAACACAGTATTCCAAGTGAGGCCCCATGAATTAAATTGGAGCCTGTTGTGACCTAATTCTGTCCCTGTCATGTTCTCCCTTCACCTGGATGGGAGACCTGTACATCTTAATTCCAAATATGTCCTCCCTCTTCCAAAACTGTTCATCTGAAAAAAACATACTTTTAATTTTTGTTAGGGGCGTAAAAAGTATCAAAGGCTCATCAGAGTAGACCCTATTGGACATATTGCGAACTGGATTGTGACCGTGGCTTCATTTTCATTTATTACATTGATCTATTGCTATTATATTTTTGCAGGCATTACTTGTGTGTATTTGCCTGGCTTATAAAGATTTTCTCACAAACAGCTTGTTCTGCAGCTGGAAAGCTAACCTCCTGGCTCATTTCACTTGCAAGTTGCATTCTAGTAAATATCTTTTAATTCTTATTTTTGATTTGCTGGTTACTTCTTATAGGTCCAGACCTATAAGAAGTAACCAGCAAATCAAAAATAAGAATTAAAAGATATTTACTAGAATATATATACACACTGGACCTATATTATAAAAATATATACTATAATTTTTTATATATACATTTTTCATACTATCTGATAACTTTTGATTTTGCATTATTTGGAGATATGTATAATGTGATTTTTTAAAACATTTGTTAATGCTTGCCATTATACCTTTGATATTGTCTAGGTTATGTTGGTTAATTGCTTTTGTTGCTATTTTTACAGATATATATTATCATATTATATTCCTGAAGAAAGCAATCACTGAAACATGGCCATGAAGGGTCTACTTGGCTATGATTTTTTGGTTTCAATAAAAATTATTTGGACATTTTTATGCTACCTCTACATGTTTTCAGCTGTTCTGATTTGCAGGTGGATTTGCCTCTTCTCTTCTGCACTGTCATTTTTGGGGAATAATATGGCTGATTTTTCACCCTGGAAAACCATCATTAGTTATGGACAAGGTTTTACAAAATATCCTTCCGAAGGAATATTTCTTTGGGGATCAGGTTATTCTGGAGGAAGGTATTGACCGCTGGGAAGAAACTATTCATCTGAGCAAGAAATCGATGAAAGCAAAATCGTATTCAGCTGCACTTAGAATATTGTAGAAAGAAAAGGATCCCAAGAGGTCTATGGATATATAGGGAACCCAGGATGTACTTAGATGATGAAAATTTTGTAAATGATTGGAATTCCATTCTTAATAAAGCCCTCTTGATCTTATGATTTTGTTAATAAATACATCTAAAAAAGAAAGCAGAATAAAAAAAGTAATTGACACAAATTTTCTAAAAGAAAATTTATGTTAGAATTTTGATCGAAGAGAATAAAAAAATAGATAAAGTATTTAGCAAATATTTAAAAGAAAAGAAATTTAAGAAGTTAGATGAGATGAAGAAGATTATAAAAAAAAGACTATTTATCTATGGGGCAAGAGAATGATAATAGGAGACAGATGAACAGGATGAGGAACATAAGAAAATATATCATAATGAGGAGAGAACTAGGAAACGTTAGGAGCGATTCTGATGAGGCATTTGATGTATCTGCTTCTCGTTTTATACTCCCAACAAAAAATACAAATATGATTTTTCAGATGGAACTGGTTTGGAATGGGGAGGCCATAGACCAGGGTCACTTCCAAGGAGAACTTGGAATTCAGGCTCACAGGTCTTCCCCACCAGGGAAAGGGGAAGACGAAGAGTTACAGCATGAGGTCACTAGCGGAGAGACTGAATAAATTCTTTGCTTCGGTCTTTACTGAAGATGATGCAGGGAAATTTACACATGCCTAAAATTGTCTTTAAATGTGATGTATCAGAAGAATTGAAACAAATATTGATAAACCATGAAGATGTATTACAACTATTAGATAAACTAAACAGTAGCAAACCACCTGGACTGGATGGTATACATCCAAAGGTGTTGAACAAACTGAAATATGAGATTACAGATCTACTATTAATAATCTGTGATCTATCATTAAAATAATCTGTAGTACCTGAAGATTGGAGCATGGCCAATATAACAGCAATTTTAAAAAAGGTTCCAGGGGTAATCAAGGAAACTACAGAACGGTGAGCCAGGCAAAATGGTAGAAACCATTTTAAAGAATAAAATTACTGAACATGTAGATTGTGCTCATATAACCGCTCTTCTCAAGTCATTTCACTGGCTCTCTATTCGTTAACATTTCCAGTTCAAACTTCTCCTACTGACCTACAAATGCACTCTTTCTGCTGGCTCCTTTCTTCTCTTATCTCTCCCTATACCTCACCTCAGAAACTCCACTCTTCAGGCAGATTGGTGCTATCTGTGCCCTTCTACTACCAACTCCAGACTTTGATCCTTGCACCTTGCTGCTCCTTATGTCTGGAACAAACTACCTGAGTCAGTACGTCAGGCTTTAATCTCTAGTCCTTTTCAAATCTAGGCTGAAAACTCACCTTTTCAAGGCTGCTTAGTCTCTAATGTTTTTTCTAGCCATTCCCCTAGACATATCCTTGTCCTCAGCTGTTGTGTTGTCTGTCTTGACTAGATTGTAAATTCCAATGAGAAGGGACAGTGTTTTACATGTGTCTTACAGTGCTGTATATGCCTTCTAGCGCCATACAAATGATCAATAATAGTAGTAGTAGTAGAAGAAAGCCAACATGGATTTAGCCAAGGAATAGCATATTTCATGTAAATAGTTCATGTATATAGTTCAGCCCCTGTTATCCAAGTTTATATTCCTGTTCGATGTAAAACCAAACAGAATGTGTGTATTGGTCACTTTGTTATACTGTAAACCGCGCTGATACCGAATAGTGCGGTATATAAGCAACTGTAATAAATAAATAAATAAATAAATAAGTCTTATTTATTTATTTATACAGTTACACAGTTTTGTATACCACCTTATCCTTCAATCAAAGTGTTCACAACACAATTGGGGGATACATTTAACATGAGGGTATATGAGACAAATACACTAATACTTACAGGGAACATGGGCAATGGAGGGTTAAGTGGCTTGCCCAAGACCACAAGGAGCACCTGTGGGACTAGAAACCCCAGTCCTTCCAGCCCAAAGTTGCTGTCCTCTAGTGGGATTTGAACCCACGACCTTCCGGCCTGAGGTATCTTGCCCCAACTACTAGGCCACTCCTCTTGTCTTACTAATTTATAGTATTTCTTTGAAGGTGTGAATAAACAGGTAGATATAGGTGAACCAGTTGATATAGTATATCTGGAATTTCAGAGTCTTTGACAAGGTCCCTCATGAAAGGATCCTGGGATAGGATGGTAGTGTACTATTGAGGATCAAGAACTGGTTAAAAAATAGAAATCAGAAAGGAGGGCTAAATGGCCAATTATTTCAATGGAGAAAGGTGAATAATGGAGTATCTTAGGGATCTGTGCTGAGCCCACTGCTTTTTAACATATTCTCAACTGATATGGAAATGGGAATAACACGTGAGGTGATCAAATTTGCAGATGACATAAAATTATTCAAAGTTGTTAAAACACAAGAGGATTGTGAAAAATTGCAAGAGGATCTTGATAAATTGGAAGACGGGGAGTCCAAGTGGCAGATGAAATTTAATGTGGACAAGTGCAAGTTATGCACTTAGGGAAGAACAATCCAAACTATGGTTACATGATGCAAGGTTCCACATTAGGAATCATTACCCAGGAAAAGGGCTTTGGCGTCATCATGGATAATATGTTGAAACCTTCTACCCAGTGTGCAGTGGCAGCCAAGAAAGCAAATAGAATGCTTTACAGTTGACAGTCTATAAATGCTTCTAAGTAATAAGGAAAGGAATGGAAAGAAAATAAGCCAAGGATATTATCATGCCTCTATATCGTTCCATGGTGCGACCGCACCTTGAATATTGTGTGCGATTGTGATAGCCATATCATAAAAAGGATATAGTAGAGTTAGAAAAGATACCAAAAAATAATGACAAAAATGCTAAAGGGGATGGAAGGATACCCCTAAGAGGAAAGGTTTAAAAGGTTAGGGCTCTTCAACTTGGAAAAAAGATGGCTGAGGAGTGATATGATAAAGGTCTATAAAATTAATGACTGGAGTGGAAAGGGTAAACGTAGATTGGTTGTTTACTCCTTCAAAAAGTAGAAAGACTAATGTAGCCCATTTAAGACTGATAAGAGAAAATATTTTTCATAATGCGTAATCAATGTTTGTAATTAGTTACCGGAGGATGTAGTAAAAGCTAGTGTAGCTGGATTTAAAAAAAGGTTTGGACAAGTTCACGGAGGAAAAGTCAATAAACCATTATCAAAGAGGACCAGTGGGAAGCCTGCTAACCGAGTAAGGCTGAATTGCAGCAGGACTAGGCCTCAAGCCTCAGCTCACTGGGATAGGCCCAGAGGAAAAGGTAATCCATATTTTTCTACTACTAACCGTTATAACCTGGTGACACAGGGAGCACAGGAAACAAGGGAGTGTTCTCCTCATCAAGCTGTTTGTAAAGCAAGACACAAGCTATTACCAAATGAAAGACTGTTTAATGAAAGGCACAGGGACAAAAGAGGTTGTTCTCATAGTAAGCATGCACATGACCGAGGCCTAAACTTAAGCCCAGAGCATTGGAGGCTGGTACAAACTTTATATGAAAAGCCTCATCATATTCCACCGGACTATATTGATACAGATCCTTTCAGATCCTCAGCCCATGCAGGTGGAATTTACCGAGGACCCTTCCAAAATGGCAATGGATTGTAGCTACTGTCAGGCAGGAAGCCTAGAATCCCTGCCTAGTGTCTAGAGCTATGCTCAGCAAACAGAGACTGAGTGTTTCATATGTATAAATTCCTGTGAAGATAACAGAGGATAAAGCAATAACCGTTTATGTTTCTTTCTACCTGAAGTAAGGTTGCTTTGTGTTGATGTAGATTCCAATATTTGAATCTTTGTGCATTAAGGGAAATAAAAAGCCTTTCTTTCCCTACTCTCGGACTTTGTATTCATTTGAGGCTTTGGTACACGGAAGGCCACTGGGAACAGAATACCCAGACCCCGCACTCAAGGACCAACTCAAACTTAAAAATATAACTCATGTTCACCCGACCTGCCTTAACAACCTCTGGCCACTAGGGCGGCGGTGCGACATGAAAAATGGCATAGTTGTTGGATGTATTGTTGGAGCCTACGTCAGCCGCAAAGAAAAGAAGCTTAAGCTGCCGGTTTCAGAAAAAAATAAAAATAAACCCAGGTTGGAATATAAGAACCGGAATGGATTGTCTAAAGAAACCAGATTGAAAGAAAACCCGGAGTGGAGTGATCTAAATCCGGAGTGGATTGGAGAAAATCCTGAAAAGGAAAATCCTGCTCCCAACTGTCGGCGTAGAGAACCGTGGACTGCGACGGCAACGAGTACCATTCCAGAGCTGACTCAACATTACCATCAGGTAAAACGTAAATATGCCTGAATAAGTGTTGGATGCCAGGGAAAGTATAGAAAAAAAAAAAAAGGAAAGGAAAGAAAAATTGTTAGAAGAGCCACACTTGGAAGGAAACTGACTTGTTTTTCTCAGAATAATTCGAGTTATATGGATATATCTGATATGGAATAGCTCTAATTGGACTCCTCCTAGACCTACCAATCCTGTGATTGAAACCTTTGAGAAAGTAGGGCCCAATAGTGAAAGGAACAACAAGAGGCTATACTGTGTGGATGGACTACATCTCTCTGTCACAGGGAAAAGGATCCTAAGTAAAAAATTCAGGCATTATGTAGACAGGCATTTAAACTAGGGAAAGGAGGTGACGGATGGGAAAGAACATGTTCTCGACATCATTCCCAGCAAAAACATAACATTGGAAACAGCCACACTATGGGAAGAAACATGCAGAACAAAACCCATGCAAAATATTGGCAAGCAAGTCAACAATACTGGAAAGCAATAAGCACAAATGCTCGCAGCCTAGCCAAAGTTCCTGACTTGGAAGCCCTAATGGTGGAAAAGGACCTGGATATTGTGGCCATTACAAAAACATGCTTTAACGAGTCGCATGAATGGGATATAGCCATAGCTATATATGATTTATTTAGAAGAGATAGAGAAGGCAGAAAAGGAGGAGGAGTAGCCCTATATGTCAAAAGCAATATTAAAGCTGCTGAAATACAGTGGATGTAGGGAAAAGAAGGCGTTCTGTGGACTGTGTTGGAAAGAGGAGATGGTACTATCATCCATACTGATGTAGTCTACAGGCCTCCAACTCAAACTGAAGAAATGGATAGAGACTTGATTATTGATATTGCAAAGGTAGCAATGAAGGGGAAATGATCATATTGGGTGACATTATTCTACCCAATGTGGATTGAAGTATTCCTTCTGCAAACCTGGAAAGAAGTAAAAAAAATTGTGGCTGCCTTCCAAGACGCATTGGTAAGACAAGTTTGATGCTGGATTCTCCAATGGAGACAGCATGTCGAAGGTCCAAGTGGGTGCTCATGTGAGTAGCAGCGATCATCACATGGCATGGTTTGAAATAAAAACCAAGGCAGAGTCCAATCACAGCAAGCACAAAGTCCTAGACTTCAAAAATGCTGACTTCAGTAAAATGGCCAAGTGCCCGAAGGAGGAGTTGGCAGAGTGGGAGGTGGTAAGGGAAGTGGAATTGCAGTGGGCTAAAGTAAAGAAGGCAATAAAAGGGGCAACAAATACATCTGTAAGGAAAGTAAATAAAAACAAAAGGAAAAGGAAACATATTTGGTTCTCCAAAGAAATAACTACACAAATAAAGAGAAAAAAACAACTCACAAAATTCAGAAGTTCACAGAGGAAGACAGAACAGAATATATGATAAAGCTAAAAGACAAAAAGAGTAATAAGGATAGCAAAATCAAAGGTAGAAGAAAAGATGGCTAAAGATGGAGACAAAACCTTTTTTCAGGTATATTCGGGAGATCAGAGGTGGAATCACAGGACTCAAAAGTGCTGAGAATGGATTCATGGAAAGTAACATTGAAAAAACAAAAATGCTAAACAAATACTTCTGTTCTGTTTTTACTAAATGAAATCCTGGAGAAGGACCACCTGTGATTGGCAAATATACAAATGGGAATGGAGTAGATATCACACCATTCACAGAAAATGATGTGTTTAAACAGTTTGCAAAACTGAAAGTGGGCAAGGCCATGGGACCGGATGGGTTACAACCTAGGATACTGAAAGAGTCCAGAGAGGTTCTTGAAGGTCTTCAAAGGATGTTTTTAATAGATCCTTGGTGACAGGAGAAGTTCCATAGGACTGAAGGGCTGATGTGGTACCTCTTCAAAAAGTAGTAATAGGGAAGTAGTGACAAACTACAGGCCAGTAACCTTTACCTTGGTGACGAGAAAAGTAATGGAGGCGCTCCTGAAAGAGAGAATAGTGGACTTTCTCAAAACCAATAGGTTGCATGATCTGAGGCAACATTTTTTTAAGCATTTATAATTACATATTCCACCTAGAATATAAAGAAAACCAGATTACCAAAAAACATAAAAAGATACTCAAATGAGAAACAAAATAGTCTGGTAAAGCCCACATCATGAGAGCAACTGAATGGTTTGATCCAAGAAGAAAATATTAGATTTATCCTCCATCCATATCGAAAGACTTTAGATTTACAACTGCAACTCCCAGGGGAGGAGGGAGGGTTGTGAGGACTGATTCCTGCTGCTCCTGGAGAACACCTGTTACAGGTGAGTAACTACTCTTTCTCCAGGACCAAGCAGGAAGTCAGTCCTCACATATGGGTGACTCCCTAGCTCTGGGCTACCAGGAACCCAGGCTGAACAAGAGAACTCCCTCTAGTCCCAACATCAAAAAAAGGCTTTTCACTGACAGAGCCTCCACCGGTAGCCCAACAGAGGGCAGGAGGGCAGGAGTTGCCTAAACCTCAAAGAGATTCCAGAGTACTGCCTGGCCAAAAGCACTGTCCCTATGGGACTCCCTTTCCAGACAGTAATGGGCCGCAAATGTCTGGCTTGAAGACCAAGTTGCAGCCCTGCAGATGTCTACCAACGGTACAGAACGGAGATGAGCCACTGAGGCAGCCATTGCCCTGACACGATGGGCCGTGACCCGACCCTGCAAAGGAAGGTCAGTCGCCCTGTAAGCCCAGGTGATACAGTCAGCCACCCAGATGGACAAGGTACGCTTGGACACAGCTAACCCCAAATTGTTAGGGTCAAAAGATATGAAGAGTTGAGTAGTGTCACGCTCCCCTGCTACTGGCCGAAGGCTTTATAGTAGGGGTGACCGCTGTTTTGCTTCTGAGTGTCCTTTATACTATCTAGCAGCAAGGGTTGCTGGGATATGTAGTTTTTGGTTTCACTCTCACAAAAATGTGTTGTGGCACAAGGGTCTTTTGGAACAGATAAATATATTATTATTGTCGGGTTTTTCCCCTCACAGAGGTTCTCGGGCAAATAAGCAAAGCAATATAATTCTTTTCCAGAATAAACAGAAAAACAGGAGCAAATGAAAAGCATCAAATAAAAGTGGAAAAACTGTTTCTTCACAGCAGCACAAAACTTCCAAACAACTTTGTAATTCTTCTTACCAAAGCTTGTTTAACATAAGTTCATGTCCACTCTATTACACGTAGAACAGTCCATCTCAAAAGAACCAGAGGACTCAGGAACATCTGCTGCGTCAATGATCATGTCCTCGCTTTCATTCCCACAGCTCTGCCTAGGAGAACTTCTAGGCTGGCATTTTGGAATAGCCTTTTGCAGCTGCTCTAGAAGATTTCCTCCTCTACTAGCCGTGACGTCCTCTAGCTCAGGAGTTTGGTTAGTACGTAAGCTTCTCTTTATGGTTTTTACATCTGCATTAAACCATTTATTCCAAGTGTTTCTGTTAGGTGGTTTTACAGCCGTGCTATCGTGGCACTTGTTAGCACTGGCTTGTAGTTGTTTTACAATGTCTTCAACAAGACTCTGATTAGGCAGAAAATCCAACGTACCTTGTCTGCTATCGCTGCCCGGTCTGTGCTTGGAGCTCTCTTCCCTTCCACAGGTAAAATGCTTGTCCCTGTCTTCAGGTAGCTCCCACGACGGCGTTGACTTAGCTTTAAGGTAACTGGGATTGGATCCACCAGAATCCCTCTTGCCCGGAGCTGGGTTCCAAGACTTCCTCAGTTGCTGCCTTCCTTGTTGAAGTGGTTTAGACACTTGTAAAGGCTTTTCCCTGCCTTCTTGTCTGTCCAGTTTCCTTCTCTGCTGACAATCCTGTCGGCTGTTCTGGTACTGCGTGCTGTTCTGAAAGACTAGCCCTGAAGCTGGTTTAAAACGGCTTCCTTGTTCAGGCACGCCCTTCTGACTATTGTGATAAGGAAGCTTATCATAGCTCAGGAAGGAGCTATAGAAAAAGTGAAGTGCCTCTGAACAAGCAACCTGTCAGTGCTGGTAGAAATGAGAAAACAGAATTTTGCCATAAAAGACTACCAGTCCCAGAATGCACCAGGTTTCCAACAGCCATGAGAGGAGCTGAAGTGAGAAAACGTGTGTTCAATCAAAAGGGCTATGAGGTAATCCCCAAGCACTCATTGCAAAGGGCAGGGCTTGATTCAGCACAGCTGCGCTGTGCTAGGATGGAACACTCATCTCAAAGGGCAAGGCCTGATTCAGCACAGCTGCGCTGTGTTAGGGAGGAGCACTCATCTAAGCAGAATAAGAGTAGAGTTTATTCTACAGATGACGATCTTCATGATCACCTTGGATATCCAGAGAATTATCCTCAGTTTCATCTGAAGGATTATCAGAACCAGAAGCCAAACCGGAAGGACAGAGAGAAAAAGAAACCCTCTGGAAGAAAGAGGAGAAAAGCCTTTGAGAGGTCTAGAAGAGTCCAAAGCAGTACGTATACTGGGAGGTATCCCAAGGGCCAGCATACACCATTGGACTGGGGAAAGCCAGAGGAATGGTGCTGCAGAGCTAGGAATCTCCAGCCGCTACCTGTGAGGGAGACGGCTGCACGTGGAAGGGACCCTAAGACCTGTGCCAGAAGGTATGTGAAGAGAGATCCAGTGTCCAGGGATCTGGACTGGAAGGCTGGACATAAGAACTGGACTACATACTGGCCAGGCTATATAGAGAGGAACTCTAGCAGCAATGGAAGCTCAGGTATGAACACTGATCTATGCCCTAGCTATAACCTTGAAAGACAGCAGGGAAACAAGTATTCTCCTGAAAATGCTCCATTGAGAGATTCATCTGTGCCAATCCATGATATTGAACCCATGCTTGTTGAACAAGGGGGAATAATAGCAGATGAGGATCCTGTTTATATGGACTGCTCTCTATCTAAACTCCGTTGGTAACTTTCTGTTATAAAGTACAGCAACCATCACAAAGAAATACAAATTTGTTCTTTAATCTACTCAGAAAAGCTCCTGAAGCAGGATTTGACCCACACAGTGGAAGGCAAGCCAGCTAAGAGGTTTCAGCTGGTGACTGTTAGCAATTAAGCCTTACCTAATTGCTTGTGAATCACTTCTGTATCTATGTGGGAAGTAATCAGAAGTTAACCTGAAAAAGAACAGTTTGTTTCTTGCTTTGTGGCTTTTCATTTGTTGTTTTCCTGATTTTGACTTTGTTTTTCCAAGTTAACACTGAAAGCAAGTAACCTAATTTATGTGCTACCAAGCATATCTGTGTTGGGAGAAATAACCCCATAAATAAATATCTTATTGGCTTTACCCAAGAGCACAACTAAATTATTGTCAGCAGCTGTGTCTGGTGTAAATGAACTACATTGCCCACAATACCTTGCAAATCATATAGAAATATGCACTTGCCAAGAGTGTGAAGATTCTCACCCAGGCAGCCGTCTGACACTATCCAGGTGCACCTCGTTAGGGCTGCTTCCAGCTCTTACGTCATGAATCTGACTAAGCTGCATTCTCTCTGAAAGCTTCCTGCTGTCATGGAAACCTGGCTTGCTCTGGCTTTTAAAGGTGCAGTGCTCGCTATTTTGCCATTCCATCTGCTCAGGCATGCTTTCGGTACCACATATTCCCCCCCTTAAGATATTACAGGCTGGGTAAACAACGTCATCACAGCATGTAATCCTGCATATGCTCTTGATGTCTCCCTTGTTCTCCTGGTATCCCTGGGAAGACGTGGCTAGCTGGGAGAGTGCTACTCTTTTATGCCATGGGCTCAACAAATTCACGTGGTAAACCTGCCTACGGCCTCTCCTATTCTGAATTGCATAGGACACTGGGCCTACCTGTTCTACCACACGAAAGGGTCCTTTCCATTGTCTTTCGAACTTAGGGACCGGTCCGGGCACCCTAACAATGACTTTCTCGCCTATTGCCAATTGGCAAGGCTTGGCGTTACGGTCGTAATATTCCTTTTGTTTCAACTGACTGGCTTTTAGATTATTCTCAGCGACTTGGGAGGTTCGTGCTAGACGACCTCTTAAGTCCCTTAAAAACTGGGGTACAGCAATTTCCTCAGCTCCCGGTTCTATCCACTGTTCCTGGAGGATATCGAGGATACCTCTCGGCGAGCGTCCATACATCAGTTCGTATGGAGAGGTTCCTAGGGATGATTGCTTCCTCTCCCTGCATGCATACAGTACAAAGGGAAGGAGAGTGTCCCACTCGTTCATTTGACCCCCCCAACCCCCTTCTCAGCATACTCTTCAACGTTTGGTTGAATCGCTCAACCAACCCGTTGGTTTGCGGGTGGTAGGCTGCAGTCTTAACATGTCGGATGCCAAAGGCATCCCACACCCTCGCTAGGTAACGCGACATGAAGTTACTGCCGCGATCGGTCAAAACTTCTTTCGGAAACCCCACCTCACAGAACAATTTTACTAGTTCTGCCACCACTGTATGGGCTGAAATGCTGCGTAAGGGAACCGCCCAGGGGAATCGCATTGCGTGATCTACCATGACCAATATGTATTGGTAGCCGCGCGGCGTCTTAATCATGGGACCCACTATGTCTACCGCTATCCTATGTATGGGCACCGTTATTACTGGTAGCGGAATCAATGGTACCTCTTTCGGTTTCACTGGGGAAACCCTCTGGCAGGATGGACAGGCCTCACAGAATTTAGTTGTTTCCTTAAATACGCCTGGCCAATAGAATCTGGCTAACACCTGATCTAAGGTTCCTTGGGTACCTTTGTGTGCTCCTATGGGATGATCGTGGGCCAATCTTAGTACCAGGGTTTTAAAGGTAGTTGGTATGACCAGCTGCTTACGGATGTTACCCGAAGCTGGGTCTAAACTTTCCTTGAATAAAATTCCCTCATCCAGGAGAAACCTTGGCAAGGTATCCCTACCTTCTTGGGCATATTTAAATGCTTGAGCAAGGGCTGGATCGGCCTGTTGCTCTTTGGGAAATGAGGGGAACCTGTCCATTAGCTCCGCGGGGACCCATGGTAACTCCAACCCTTCTCGGATCTCTGCTCTACTCTGAGATCGCGTCTGGCGTTCCCTACGTTTTTCTCCCTTACTTTTCTTGTTCTCTTTCCTTGGGGCATTGATAAGGTCCTCATGAGAAGGTAAATCAACTTGCCCTGCGGTGGAAGATTCTCCTTCATCTTCCGCGGTCTTGGTCTGGTTCCTTGTAGAAACCATTCCCTCTTTTACCTGTACCTGTTGTTGCAAGCCTTTTTTAAAGTATGGCCAGTCCTGACCTAATACTACTTCATGGGGCAGGTATGGAACTATGGCTAGTGAGATCTCCTTAGCTATTCCGCATCCTTTTACAAGGAGTTTGTGAATAGGATAGGAAGATGTCGCGCCATGGACACAGCGGATTTTTACAGTATCACTGGGTAGATCAGGTATGGTTCTACCGTGGGCTCTTATCCTTTCCCAGAGGCCACGCGAAAGCATACTTTGATCAGAACCAGAGTCTAGTAGGGCCTTGGCACTTACCCCTTGGACAGTCACAGCTATGAGGAAACCCTCCCTAACCTGTCCTGGGCTAGTGGTCACCAGCGCTACCTTCGCTCTGCAGCTACGCTGTAAATGGTCACTACTGCCACATTTAAAGCATACTCTCTTAGCATACCTGGCTTTACATTCAGGCAAACACAATGCAGTTACTTTCATAGTATTTTCCTTCTTTTCTGAGCTTGCCTCGGTTGGTCTCCCAGAAGTCATGCTTTTACCCTGAGCATTCCCCTCTGCTTCCAGGAACCGCTCAGTGAGCATGATCGCTTCCTGTGAGTCTTTACAACCTTGCAAGGTTAGAAAAGTTCGAACATTTTCAGGGACAGCGTTCATATACTGTTCTAACAATATGGTATCCAATATTGTTTCAATACCTTTGCCTTCAGGCTCTAACCACTTGTTAAGCAAAGCTTTTAAGCGATAGTGTAGGGCTCTAGGCGTCTCACCAATCATAAGCTTAGCGTCTCTAAACAAATGATGGTATGCAGAAGACGTAAGACCAACTCTATCCTTAATCACTTTTTTAACTTCATCGTAGTTATTTGACAAATTAGGTGGTACAGTTTGATAAGCAGTTAATGCTTCTCCTGTGAGACACACTGCCAGCCTGACTGCCCATTGGTCTTTTGGCCAATGCATCAGGTAAGCAATTCGCTCAAAAGTCTCTAAATAATCGTCCAGATTATCAGACTGAGACAACTTCCCAAAGTTCCATGCCTCTTTAGACCAAAGTCCCGAAGCATGAGCTTGACTTAAGTGTTCAAAACCTGTTGAAGATGAAGCAGGCTCGGGCTCCTTCTTCGTGGATTGGATCCATGCCTCCAGCATCTGTATGAGCGGCCGCTGCTGCGCTTCCATGCGTGCTGTAGCGTCTCTTAGAGCCTCCATGGCCAGCTCGCGTTGGCGCTCAAACTGGGCTGACATCCACGTCAAGACTTCTTTGACTTCCATTGTCATGCTGAAAAGACAAACACAAGACACAACCACCAAGTGCGGTATCACCAGATAGGAGGTACTTCTACCTTTCACCCACTTGCTGCGCTGATACCAAACCAAGTATCCCCAGGTAACTCTGCTATGTACAAATTACCTGATACTTGTGGTGCATCAAGCCTTTGTGTATGCGGTGGTCTCTCCAGTATCCGACACGTCTTCTTCTTCTGTAGAAGCAGTCTTGCTTGAAGATTCTTTTTCTCAAAAAAAAATTTTTTTTCCAAAACTTTATTTTTCAAAACTTTTTCTTGCCCTTTAATTCTTCTGCGCATGCGCCTTTGCCTTGATCCGTAGCAACTACGCCAATCTGTCACGCTCCCCTGCTACTGGCCGAAGGCTTTATAGTAGGGGTGACCACTGTTTTGCTTCTGAGTGTCCTTTATACTATCTAGCAGCAAGGGTTGCTGGGATATGTCGTTTTTTGTTTCACTCTCACAAAAATGTGTTGTGGCACAAGGGTCTTTTGGAACAGATAAATTTATTATTATTGTTGGGTTTTTCCCCTCACAGAGGTTCTCAGGCAAATAAGTAAAGCAATATAATTCTTTTCCAGAATAAACAGAAAAACAGGAGCAAATAAAAGTGGAAAAACTGTTTCTTCACAGCAGCACAAAACTTCCAAACAACTTTGTAATTCTTCTTACCAAAGCTTGTTTAACATAAGTTTATGTCCACTCTATTACACATAGAACAGTCCATCTCAAAAGAACCAGAGGACTCAGGAACATCTGCTGCGTCAATGATCATGTCCTCGCTTTCATTCTCACAGCTCTGCCTAGGAGAACTTCTAGGCTGGCATTCTGGAATAGCCTTTTGCAGCTGCTCTAGAAGATTCCCTCCTCTACTAGCCGTGACGTCCTCTAGCTCAGGAGTTTGGTTAGTACGTAAGCTTCTCTTTATGGTTTCTACATCTGCATTAAACCGTTTATTCCAAGTGTTTCTGTTAGGTGGTTTTACAGCCGTGCTATCGTGGCACTTGTTAGCACTGGCTTGTAGTTGTTTTACAATGTCTTCAACAAGACTCTGATTAGGCAGAAAATCCAACGTACCTTGTCTGCTATCGCTGCCCGGTCTGTGCTTGGAGCTCTCTTCCCTTCCACAGGTAAAATGCTTGTCTCTGTCTTCAGGTAGCTCCCACGACGGCGTTGACTTAGCTTTAAGGTAACTGGGATTGGACCCACCAGAATCCCTCTTGCCCGGAGCTGGGTTCCAAGACTTCCTCAGTTGCTGCCTTCCTTGTTGAAGTGGTTTAGACACTTGTAAAGGCTTTTCCCTGCCTTCTTGTCTGTCCAGTTTCCTTCTCTGCTGACAATCCTGTCAGCTGTTCTGGTACTGCGTGCTGTTCTGAAAGACTAGCCCTGAAGCTGGTTTAAAACGGCTTCCTTGTTCAGGCACGCCCTTCTGACTATCCAGGTGCACCTCGTTAGGGCTGCTTCCAGCTCTTACATCATGAATCTGACTAAGCTGCATTCTCTCTGAAAGCTTCCTGCTGTCATGGAAACCTGGCTTGCTCTGGCTTTTAAAGGTGCAGTGCTCGCTATTTTGCCATTCCATCTGCTCAGGCATGCTTTCGGTACCACAGTAGCCCTTCTGTGCCCCTGCGTACGGTCAAGGTAGAAGGATAAGGCCCTCCTACAGTCCAGGGTATGCAGAATTGCTTCGGCCTGGCTTGCATGAGGCCTAGGGAAGAATGTTGGAAGAACCACCTCCTAGTTGAGGTGGAAAGAAGAAACAACCTTTGGGAGGAACTTTGGATGAGTCCTGAGGACTACCCTATTCCTACACAATCTGGTGTAAGGCCTGTCACAGACCAGGGCCTGAAGCTCACTCACTCACCTAGCCGAGGTTAGGGCTACCAAGAAGAGTGTCTTCCAGGACAGGAAGCGTAGAGGACAAGTAGCCATCGGCTCAAAAGTTGGGCGAGTCAGTTGCTGTAAGACCACATTCAACTCCCACTCAGGAGCAGGAGGACGGATTGGAGGCTTGAGCAACAGCAAGCCTCTGAGAAACCGGGACACCAAGGGGTGAACTGACAGAGAATGTCCTTCCACCAGTGAGTGGTGAGCTGCTAGAGCTGAGAGGTGGACCCGAACAGAATTGGACTTAAGTCCTTGATTTGATAAGTGCAGTAAGTACTGAAGCACTACCGGTACAGTACAGGAGAAAGGATCCTCTGTACGTAGGTGACACCACGCGGAAAACCTTTTCCATTTAAAAGCATAGGTTTACCTAGTAGACTGTTTCCTAGAGGCTAGGAAAACATCCTCAACTTCCTGAGGTAGGCCCCAGGCAGCCAAAACTACCCTTGCCGCCTCCATGCCATCAAATTGAGAGCTTTGAGATTGGGGTGCAGAAGGGAACCCTGATCCTGAGAGAGAAAGTTGGGTTGCAGCCCCAGAGGCAGTGGGGGATCCACTGCCAGCTGAAGCAGAAGTGGAAACCAAGGCTGTCTCGGCCACCTGGGAGCCACCAGCAGGACCGAGGCCTTGTCCTGAAGAATCTTGAACAGAGTTCAGGCCACCAAGGGCGTGGGAGGAAACGCATACAGGAGGCCCTGAGACCAGGGAATCAGAAAAGCAACTGCTGCTATCCGAAGAGGATGCGGTTGCCTGGAGCAGAATTTTGGCAGCTGTTTGTTCAGAGGACTGGCAAACAGATCTATGGATGGAAATCCCCATTTCAGGAAAATCTTCTGAACCACCAAAGGATGGAGCTGCCACTCATGGGGCTGCAGAATCCTGCTCAACCTGTCTGCCAGGTAGTTCTCCTGGCCAGGTAGATACACTGCCTTGAGGAGCATGTTGTGTCTGAGAGCAAACAAGCAAAGGTCCTGCGCCTCCTGACAAAGGAGCCTGGACCCAGTTCCACCCTGCTTGTTCACATAAAGCATGGCTACCTGGTTGTCTGTTTGACAGGGTTTGAGAAAAAGTCTTGAGGGCTAACCGAATAGCTCTGAGTTCCAGTAGATTGATTTGCTGTGCGGCTTCCAAGGGAGACCACAGGCCCTGGGTGCACTTGTCTAGACAATGAGCTCCCCAGCCTTGTAGGGAGGCATCCATGGTCAACACCACTGTGAACCCAGGAATCTGAAAAGGCACCCCTTGCAGTAGATTGGGTGGGTGCAGCCACCAGCGGAGGGAGTTCAGAAATTGTCTGGACACCCTTACTCTGTCTCTGAGGCAGCCTGTGGCTTGTGTCCACTGAGCTCTGAGGCACCACTGTGCAGGCCTCATATGGAGCCGGGCATTGGGGGTCACATGTACTGTCGAACCAATGTGGCCAAGCAGCCTCAGGCAGAGCCTGGCGGAGACCAGAGACCTGCTGAGAAATCAGTTTGCCAAATTTATCAGTCTTTGGGCCCTGTCTTCTGGCAAGAATGCCTTTGCCAGCCGAGAGTCCAATCTTGCCCCTATGAACTCCAAGTTCTGGGAGGGGAGCAAAGTGGACTTTGCGAAGTTTATGACAAACCCCAGGCTTTGAAGAAGAGCAATAGTTCTGAGGGTGGCTTGTCTGGCCTCCTGGCACGTCTGACCCCTGATGAGTCAGTCGTCCAGATAGAGGAAGACAAAGATACCCTGATTTCTCAGGTAGGCCGCCACCACTGCCAGGCATTTGATAAAGACCCTGGGAGCGGAGGTGAGGCCAAAAGGCAGTACTCTGCACTGATAATGGTTTCCTCCCACAATGAACCTGAGGTACTTTCTGTGGTCTGGATGAATGAGGATGTGAGTATACGCATCCTTTAGATCTAAGGAGCCAATCTCCCTGCTGGAGGTAGGGCAGAAGGGTTCCAAGAGTAAGCATCTTGAACTTTTCCTTCTCCAGGAACTTGTTGAGTTTTCAGAGATCTAGAATAGATCGAAGGCCACCGGTTCTTTTGGGTACCAGGAAATATCTGGAGTAGAATCCTCGACCGTGTAAGTGGGGAGGCACAGGCTCCACTGCCCTGTCCACCAACAGACCTTGTAGCTCCAGAAGGAGAAGATCTGTGTGCAGGGGAGGCTTTGGAGGCTCCCCTGGAAAGTATGGAGGAGGCAGTTGTTGGAAGCGTAGTGCATAGCCCTTGTGGACTATGCTTAACACCCAACTGTCTCCAGTGATGAGTGGCCACTGGTGGGCAAACAGAGCGAGGTGACCTCCTGTGCAGGGTTGGGAGAGCAGGGACGGAGAGGCTATGCCTAAGGAGTCAAAAACCCCACCCTGCTGAGTGGGAGCAGGGCCTGGAGGCTTGGGGGTCCTCTGACTACGGGGCCCATTACCCTGCCCCTTGGCTTGCTGACCCTGAAGGGCAGCTTGGGCAGCCTGATATTGTGAGTACTGTTTGTAGGCATTGCCCTTCCTCGGGTAAAAGGGCTTTTTACCCGAGCCCTTCTTCTTGTGAGAAGGGGCAGAAGTCTTTCTAGACAGCCTTGTCCTTGTGAGGTGCTCAGTCTCAAGCTGTGAGGCCATCTCGGTCATGGGCTTGCCCAAAAGATTCTCACCTCGGCAAGGGACATCGAACAACTTGTCCTGAACCCATGGCTCAAGGTCCAATGACTGCAGCCATGCCTGGCGTCGAACCGCGATGCCGGCTGCCGCAACATGGGCCGAAGCCATCTTAGGCAGTGTGGGACATAAACTTGGAGCATTCCTGGATCCCCGAGGACAAGGACTTGAACCTCTGCAAGGGTTCGCCGGAGAGACCAGCAGAGAACCCGGCCAGCTCCTTGGCCAGGTCTCGCAAGTACTTGCCCATGTACAGCTGGTAAGACTGGACACAGCAAGCAAGCATCGAGCCCTGGAAGCACTTTCTACCAAAACCATCGAGGTTTTGGGCCTCCCTGCCAGGGGACACCACGGAGTGCATCTTCTGACTTTTCAGGCGATGCATGGCCGATTCCACCATCATGGAATGGTGTGGTAGCTGCGCCTTTTGAAAGCCAGGACTCTTCCGGAGTCGATAGATCGAATCGACCCGCTTGCTTAAAACCGGCGCCGAGGCCGGTGCCTCCCACATCTGGAAGAGGAGCTGTTCCAGCATCGGAAGAACAAGGACAGTAAAGGCCTCCTTCGGAGGAGAGTCGTAGTGCAGGGCCTCGAGCTCCTCGGCTCGAGGCTCCTCCTCGGGGTCCACAGGGATAGCCAACGCCAGTGGCCATATCCCGGACAAACTCCGAGAACCGGGTATCTTCCGGAGGGGATCTACTCCGGGTTTCAGACTGCAGTGAGTCCGATGGGATGCACCGAGTCTTGAAGGTGTCGGGGGACTCCTCGTCCTCCGTCTCCCATGCGGACTCGTCCAATGAGGAATCGGGGTCCGACCTCACAGGGCCTGCGAGCACCCATCCCAACGCCGAAGGCACCAGCGTCGACACCCTCGGTCCCGAACGGGAGGTCGAGGGAGACCGCGACCAAGGTCGACCTCGAGCCTTCATGGCCTCGAGTATCAGCTCGGTCTCCGGGGTCGATTTCGATGTCCCGGTGGTTGGGGCAGATGCACCAGACAGGCTGGCCATCAGTGCCCGCAGCTGTTCCATGAAGGCAGACAGTCTGCTCTCCAAGGCTGTCAACCTGAGACCCAGCTCAGGAGACTCAGCACCTCCCGACTCGGGCCCCGGCGGCGCTGGGCCCGACGTTGGCTTCCTGGGAGGAGAGTCCACGAGGACTACAGGGCTTACGTGTCCAGCAGACTCCGGCTCCAGTCGAGGGACTTTGGAAGGCTTCTCCTGTTCCATGGACCCGGGGCGAAGGTCAGGGGTCTGAGACCTAGCCCTTGAGAAGCCAGGGACCTCCTCTGACGACGCCCTAGCGAGCCTCTTCTTCCTCTTGCGTTCCCGGTCGGGGGACCCCCTGTCCGAGGAGCCACGACGGTGCTCGGGATCCGATTCCCAAGATGTCGAGGCCTCAGACGAGGTCCGGGCCCGGCCGGAGGCCGAGTCAGAAAAAAGCCTTTCCTTTTGGTGCTGACGACTTCGCAGTGCCTTGGAAGACATTTTCCTACATGGTCCACACGTCTTAGGGTCGTGATCAGGACCGAGGCACCGAAGGCAGCAGTCGTGTGTGTCAGTGAGAGACATCAGCTTCTTGCACCGATCACACTTCTTAAAACCGCTGGAAGCCATCGGGGAAAAAAGAGTCCCTGCGAGGTCAAAGGACTGGCCTTCTAGGGAAAAAGAAAAAAGGGCGCGAACACCAGCCACTAAGGGCAAAAAACGAAAAAGGAAGATCGGGCTTGATACCGGTGTACCGAACCCGGCGGGAGGGGAACCGGCGTCGAACTGGAGAAGAAAAATAGGGAAGAACCGCAAAAAATCAAAAAATTTTCCGGGATGACTAGGACTCACGTCCGGTGGGCTTCACGGAAAACGAGAGACTGAGCAAGATGGCACCTTTAGGCGGGAAGGGAACCGCGCATGCGTGCCTGCATTCCCAAAGGCTTTCATGGAAAGCTGGGGAAATGTTCCGCAAGGGCTCCATTGGCGTCGATGTCACCCATATGTGAGGACTGACTTCCTGCTTGGTCCTGGAGAAAGTAAGCTTTCACAATTTCCATTATTTTCAAAATTTCAACAAAACATTCCCCCCTCCCCCCAATCCTGAGGCATCCTCTATATTTTCTTCTTTTTCTTTCTGTTCTTCATCTGTCCTGTTACAACTTTGGCATTCTTTTCATTCTCTCATGCATTTTGTTTTTATGATATTGTAAACCATTCTGAGGCATTGGCCGCTAGGGCGGTATATAAAATACCTAATAAAAATAAAGATAAAGATAAAAGAAATATTTCTTAAGCAATTTCGCTTTATCCTAATCAGCTTCAACATATTCCTCCCCTTCACCCTTGAGACTCACTAACATATCTGAAAAATGTCTTGTCCCTCATTTTATTGCATTGGTTATTTCTTCTTCTTTATGTATCTTTGCTTTCCTGACTACTTTGCTAGCTGTTCTAAGTTTTTCCAAATATAGATGCCTGATTTCCTCTCTCTGTGATCTCTTGTATTTCATAAAGACCTCTCTCTTTTTCTTCATCTTTTCAGCTCTTCTTTTGAGAACCATAGCAGCATCCTTTTCCTTTTATTTATTTAACATTTTTTATATACCGCTTTATCATTTCAATCAAAGCGGTTTACATTGAAATTTAAACTTGGTAATATACATTAAACAGGGACATTGATAACTTGGATTTTTCTGAGGCAATGGAGGGTTAAGTGACTTGCCCAAGGTCACAAGGAGCGCTAGTGGGAATCAAACCCTGGTCTCTTTGTTCCCAAGCCAGTGATCTTAATCATTAGGCTACTCCTCCACTCCTATTTACCTTTCTAACAAAGTTGGTTGCCCTTAAAATATCCCCTTTCCGTTTTGCTCATTGCTTTTCTACATCCCCCACCTGTTCCCATCCCACTAATGACTCCTTATTTATTTATTTAATTTATTTAAAGTCTCTTTTATACCACGCTATTTGAAATCAGTGCGGTTTACAATGAACATTAAACTACACATATCAGTTTGGTGATTTGTGCTTACAATAAACAGGTATAGTAACTTGAGTATACATTAAACAGGTTTCTTAACAGGGAAAAACATAATAACTATATACAAGCTTGAGGTATTGGCCCTTATCGGCCCTTATTGGCCCTTGAGGTATTGGCCCTTATCATATGTCCCCTTGAGATATTACCCTTATCATACTGTCCCCTCGTTGCAGAGATTTCTTTCAATTGAAAGAGGCTTTATGTCACGGATGTCTCTGCCATATCTTCTCTATCCCACTTTTCCTCCAAAGTACACATATTGAGATCTTTGTCTGTCCCCATATGGTTTATAACAAAGACCACTGACCATTTTGGTTGCCACTGTCTGCACCCACTCCATCCTGCTTTATATCCTTTGAAGGTGTGGTCTCCAGAATTACACTCAATACTCCAAATGAGGTCTCACAAAATACTTTTATAGAAGCACTAGCACCTCCTTTTCTCTGTTGGCCATTCTTCTCCCTATGCAACCATGCAACATTCTGGCTTTCGCCATCGCCTTTTCTACCTGTTTAGTCACTTTAAGATCATCAGAAAATAAATACACCCTGGTCTCGCTGTTTTTAATGGACACAAGTACTTCACCCTCTATACTGTACTGCTCCCTTGGAGTTCATAGCCCAAATGCATGACCCTATATTTTTTAGCATTGAATTTCAGCTGCAAAACTCTCAAACATTTTTCAGGCTTTGCCTCCCACTCAAACCAATTCTAACCCAGTCAGTCCACTTTAGGGTCTATCCCTAGGATGCTTAATTTATTTATAAGTTTCCTGTAAAGAACGGTGTCAAAGACTTGACTGAAATCTAAGTACACCACATCTAGGGCACTCTCTCAGTCCAACTCCTTGGTCAACCAGTCAAAAAAATCAATCAGATTTGTCTGACAAGACCTGACTGGTGAATCCATGCTGCCTCTGATTCTGTAATCCATCAGACTCCAGAAACCTCACTAACCTCTGATTTAGCCATTTTTCCATTAATTCACTTACCACAGACTAACCAGCCTGTAGTTCTCAACCTCATCCTTACTTCCGCCTTTGTGTAAAGAGATTACATGAGCTTTTCTCTAGTTTTCTGGGACCATTTCTGACTCTAAAGAAGCATTGAAAAGATCAAACAGTGGAGCTGCTATAACTTCCTCAAGTTCCTTAAATATTCTCAGATGTATGTATCCCATCCGGCCCCATCGCTTTTTTCCACTTTTAGTTTAGCTAGTTCCTCACAAACACAGTCTTCTGAAAATCGTTCAAGATCCCCTTCACTTCTGCTCCTATTTGTGGGTGTTTTCAGAGGTCCTGCTCCTGGCCCTTCATCTGTGAACACAAAGCAAAAATATTTATTAAACAATTCCACTTTATCCTCATCAGCTTCTACATATTCCTCCCCTTCACCCTTGAATCTGATAATACCAGTTTTGCACTTCCTCCTCTCGCTAACAAATCTGAAAAATATCTTGTCCCTTCACTTTATTGCATTGGCTATTTCTTCTTCTTTTAGTAACTAGCTTCTCTAGGTTTTTACAAATATTGATGCTTGTCTTCCTCTTTCTGTAATCTCCTGTATTTTATGAAGGCTACCCTCTTTTTCTTCACCTTTTCAGCTACTTCGTTTGAGAACCATAGTGGCCTCCTTTTCCGTTTGCATTTATTTGGCTTTCTAACAGAAAGTTTGTTGCCCTTAAAATATCCCCTTTCAGTTTTGCCCATTGCTTTTTCTATATCCACCACCTGTTCCCATCCCACTAATGACTCCTTGTGGTATTGGCACATCTTGGCAAAATTAGCTTTCCTAAAGTGTAAGATCTTCGCTTTTGAATGGAGTTTATCAGCCCTAGTCCTAATACTGAACAACACCATTTGGTGATCATTGGATGCGAGATGATCTCCCACTAACATCAGAAACACTTTCCCCATTGGTAAGCACCAGGTCCAGTATGACCCCTTCACGTGTGGGTTCTGTAACCAATTGTCTGAATAGTTCTCCTTGTAGAGAATCCATGATTTCCTTATTTCTAGATGACACCACAGTAGGGATGTGCCAATAAACATTCAGCATATTGAAATCACCTTTCATGAGCACTTCTCCTTTCATGGCAATACTATTTATGTCTTTATTTAATTTCAGTCCACTTCTTCTCCCTGTGAAAGAGTCCAGTATATTACACCAATGCAAATGGTTTACCTGTTCTCTCTTAAGAAGCAAGAGGCATTGTTTTAACATCTGACACAAAAATCAAGTGATGTCTTATAAAGTACAGGCAGTGGCATGAGCATACATTCTTTTACTGTAAGTGTTCTGGGGTTTTGCCTGCAGAAAGCATATGCTAAACTGATGGAGTGGACGTGAGTAAGTGGGTGCTTTTGTCAGGTCGGATTGGGTTTCAGACCTGGGGAGGTCTTTTCAGATAGGGAGGTTAGTAGTGAGAAGGGGGAGATGAGGGAGGAGGGACCTCCATTTTCTTGTAGTTGTGTGGTTCCTTACTGCTTATCCCAATGGGTACATCAGAAACCCTACACTACTGGGGAGGATTTGTCCTAGCCTGGCTGCTTTCTCTTAGGCTTTCCCTTAGGCTTGGAAGTGGTGGCTGGGGGGTGCTGTGGGGAGGAAGGGGGGCTGTGGGGTTGGTATGAGGGAGGAGAAAACTGGAAAACTGTTGTGCATACTATTACAATATGTAATTTCATGTACCATTTTGTTTTAAGCTTTGTTAACCTGCCTTCTTGACTTGTACATGACATCTTCCAATAAAAATGATTTTACATAAAATATGCTGAACTACGTACATAATTGAATACTTTACACGTGGACCTTTATGGCTGTTCCTGAGCAGGCATACATGTCTGTGACCTCAAAGTAGCTGCAATTAATGCATAAGAACATAAGATATGCCATACTGGGTCAGAACCTAGATGTCTAAGATAGACTAATGATTAGAGTAGTTGGCTAGGAGCTGGGCAGCCAGGGTTTAATATCCCACTGCTGCTATCATTGACATTGTGCTGAATACTGAGGAATGCCTTCTTCTCTAAACTCACTGGATGTTTTCCAACCAAAACAACTACTTTTCAGGTGCCTGAAGAAGGTTTAAACTTAGACGTGAAGCTAGTCATCCATGACATTTCTGAGATCAGTGGAGATATCACAACTCCACCACATCCCCATTCAGACTTCAACATCCTCACGCTGGGGATGCCCACAGAGCCAGTTTCTAGAATTGCTCTGGAGACATCTCTGTGCTTTGGATGTCTCTATGCCCGGTTTTTGGATGTCCAAAGCACGAATAGGGCTTCTAAAATGCATAATGAACTCATAAAAATGCAGAATTGAATCTCAACATCAACATTTTTGTCTGGCTTTATTTTTTCATCTTTTTCTTTTTTGGAGACAAAATACTCCAGTGATTATGGTAGTGTGCAGGTTGGTGGGGCAGTTCTGTGGGGGTAGGTTTTGGGGATGGGGAAAGTTTGTAGGGTGTAGGCAGTTGGCAGAGGGGATATATTTTAATGGGTGGGGCAGTTTGCATGGTGGTATATCAGATGCAAGAAAGCGTAGTTACTCACCAGTAACAGGTGTTCTCTGGGGACAGCAGGAATCAGTTCTCACATATGGGTGACATCGGCGCCGACGGAGCATTCGTGCGGAGAAAATCCTCATCTTTCAGAGAAAGCCTTTGGGAATTGCATCATGCATGCGCGGTCCCCTTCCCACCTAAGGGTGCCATCTTGCGCAGTCAAATAACATAGCTAAAAAGATGGCAAAAAAGAACAAAATATAATAATAGGACTGCAACTCCAAGGGGAGGGAGGGAGGGTCATGAGGACTGAGTCCTGCTGTCCCCGGAGAACACCTGTTACAGGTGAGTAACTATGCTTTCTCTGGGAACAAGCAGGGAGTCAGTCCTCACATATGGGACTCCCCAGCTATAGGCTACTGAGAACCCACAGCTGAAAAATAGGCTCCCTCTACGAGAGCTGCAAGCAGCCACAATAGGAATCTAACTGAGAGAGTAGCAGTCCAGTAGCCTGACACAGAAGAGTTGGAGGGCAGGAGTTGCCTAGAACTCAAAAAGGTTATGGAGTACAGCCTGGCCGAAAGCACTGTCCCGTCGGGACTCCCTATCCAGGCAATAATGCATTGTGAAAGTCCGACCCAAAGACCAGGTGGCAGCCCGGTGGAACAGAGTGGAAATGAGCCACTGATGCCACCATGGTCCTGACCCAGTGGGCCATAACACAACCCTCCAACGGAAACTCGGCTGCCCTGTATGCCCAGGCGATACAGTCCGCCACCCAGATGGACAGCGTATGCTTGGAAACAGCCATCTCCAGTTTGCTGAGGTCGTAGGATACAAAGAGCTGAGAAGTCCTTCTATGGCCCTGCGTATGCTGAATATAGAAGACCAACATAAGAACATAAGATATGCCATACTGGGTCAGACCAAGGTCCATCAAGCCCAGTATCCTGTTTCCAACAGTAGCCAATCTAGGTCACAAGTAACTAGCAGTTTCCCCAAAAGACACAGGTTCCACAATGCTTGTCTTGGGTCAAGCATTGATATCCTGGGTCCCTTTTTAATGATGGTTTATGGAGCTTTCCTCCAGGAACTTGTCCAAACCTTTTTTAAACCCAGCTACACTAACAGCCTTTACTAAATCCTCCGGTAACAAATTCCAGAGTTTGATTACACGTTGAGTGAAAAAATATTTTCTTTTATTAGTCTTAAATAGTTTACCCTGTATCTTCATTGCATGTCCCCTAGTCTTTCTATATTCTGATAACGTAAACAATGCCCCTCTTGCAGTCCAGGGTATGCAGAACTGTCTCTGCCCGACTGGCATGTGACCTGGGAAAGAAGGTAGGCAGCAGCACCTCCTGGTTGAGGTGGAACGGAGAGACCATTTTCGGAAGGAACTTGGGGTGTGTGCGGAGCACCACCCGGTTCCTATAGAAACTTGTATAAGGCCTGTCGGACACAAGGGCCTGAAGCTCCCTCACTCGACAAGCCGACAAAAGAACATAAGAACATAAGATATGCCATACTGGGTCAGACCAAGGTCCATCAAGCCCAGTATTCTGTTTCCAACAGTGGCCAATCTAGGTCATATGTACCTAGCAGTTTCCCAAGAGACACAAGTTCCACAATGCTTGTACTGGGTCAAGCATTGATATCTTCGGTCACTTCTTAATAATGGTTTATGGACCTTTCCTCCAGGAATCGGGGCCTCCACTGCTAGCTGGAGTAGAAGCGGAAACCAGGGTTGCCTCGGCTATCTGGGGGCTACCAGGATGACGAGGACTTGTCCTGAAGGATCATGAATAGAGTCTTGGCCATCAGAGGCATCGGAGGAAACAGTTCTTATATACCGCGCTTTTTGGTATCAGTGTGGTTTACAAATAACAGAAATTTGCATCAGAACAGGATCTTTTGCTTACATTGAAACAGGGCATGTAACTTGGAATATAACAGGGGAAACTATATACAAACTACAGTAGTAGTTGTGGAAACTATTTACAGCTTATATTCAGCAAGTTGTTAATCGCAATGGAGAAAGACCTTGTGATCTATGATCATTGAGGGTGTGCCTAAGGGAGGTCTAATTTGTGTAGCGTCAAGGGTTATGTTGTTGGGGCATCAGAGGCTGAGTGTGTGGGTTGGAAGGCGGGGAAAAGTGATTGTGTTGGATTAGGGTGGCCAAAGTGGAGGCAGAATAAGTAGTGTTTAAGGGCCTCAGCAGTCACTCTGTGCGGATGTGGCTGCCTGGAGCAGAACCGGGACAACTGGTGATTGAGCGGGCTTGCAAACAAGTCCATTACTGGCTGTCCCCAGGTCTGAAAAAGCCAATGGACTACTCCCCTGTCCAGCTGCCACACGTCGGGCTGGAGAATCCTGCTTAGCCAGTCGGCTAAGTAGTTGTCGTGGTCGGGCAGGTAAACTGCCCGCAGACTGCAAAGGAGCACTGATCCAGGGTTTCCTGACACAGTAGGCGGGACCCCATGCCATCCTGCTTGTTCGCATAGAACATGGCTACTTGGTTGTCTGTCTGTACACCAAGACAAACTGGTGAGGCAAGGTCTGACAGAACACTCGTAGAGCCAGGCGGATGACACGGAGTTCCAAGAAATTGATTTGTTGTGTTCTCTCGTTCAGAGACCACACACCCTGAGTACAAAGCCCCTGGCAATGGGCTCCCCAGCCCAGAAAAGATGCATCCATGGTCAGGATCATTGTGTGTTGAGGAGTCTGGAAAGGCATCCCCACTTCCAAGTGTAATGGTTGAAGCCACCAGTCCAGGGACTGTACTAGACATCTGGACACCCTCACCCTATCTCGGAGGCCGCCTGTGGCCTGTGTCCACTGGTCTCTGAGGCACCACTGAGCAGTTCGCATGTGGAGGCGGGCATCTGGTGTTACATGGACTGTGGAGGCCATGTGCCCAAGGAGGCACAGAAAGTGCCTTGCTGACACCTGGGATCTGCGACTCACCTGGCGTGCCAGGGCCAGAAGCTTTTTTGCCCTGTCTGCTCGCAGGTAGGCCTGAAGGGTATCTAGTCTGGCCCCAATGAATTCTAGTTGTTGAGTGGGAACAAGGCTGGACTTGGGGTAATTGATTATGGAGTGGAGGAGTGGCCTAGTGGTTGGGGCAAGGTACTTCAGGCCGGAAGGTCAGGGGTTCAAATCCCAGTAGAGGACAGCAACCTTGGGCCGGAAGGACTGGGGTTTCTAGTCCCACAGGTGCTCCTTGTGGTCTTGGGCAAGCCACTTAACCCTCCATAGCCCATGTTCCCTGTAAAATAGTTATCTCCAAGTTATAATACCCTGTTCAATGTAATTTCAGTTTGTTCAATGTAAACCGCACTGTTGCAGAATAGCGCGGTATCTAAGAGAATGTAAATAAATAAATAAATTACAAATCCTAGATGCTGGAACACCTGGATGGTGCAAGATGTGGCCTGATGGACCTCTCTGGCTGAAGTGGCTCTGATGAGCCAGTCGTCTAGGTAGGGGAAGAAAAAAACTCCTCGGAGTCTGAGAAAGGCGGCCACCACCGCCAGGCATTTTGTGAATACCCTGGGGGCGGAGGCCAGGCCAAATGGGAGTACCCTGTACTGGTAGTGATTTCCTCCCACCACAAAGCGTAGATACTGCCTGTGGTCTGGGTGTATTAGGATGTGTGTATACGCATCCTTTAGGTCTAAGCAGCATAGCCAGTCTCCCTGGCAGAGGTAAGGCAGCAATATTCCAAGTGAGAGCACCTTGAACTTCTCCCTCACCAGGAATTTGTTTAAGTTGCGCAGGTCGAGGATGGGTCTGAGGCTTCCTGTCCTTTTTGGTATCAGAAAGTACCTGGAATAGAAGCCCTTGCCCTGCAGGTGGTGGGCCACCGGTTCTACCACCTGATCCTCGAAGACCAGCCAATTCCTTCAGAAGGTGGTCCTGGTGAAGGGGAGACCTGAGGGGCTCTCCTGGGAAATAAGAAGGAGGTACCTGGGTCAAATGAAGGAGATAGCCCTAATGGACTATCTGCAGGACCCAGGCATTGGTGGTGATGGCTGTCCATCTGTGGGCATACAGGGTAAGCCTTCCTCCTGTGCACTGCCTGTCCTCTGTGGGGAGAGGGGCCATGCTGTGAGAGTCATAAGCCACTACCAGGCTGGGCCGGAGCCGGTGCCTGGGATTTGGGGGCTTTCTGCTTACGCGGGCCATTCCCCTGGTCCCTTGGCCTGGTGCCCCTGTTGGGGAGTCAGAGAGCTGGGGAGGCCTGAAAATGGGGGTAGCTTCGGTAAGCAGTACCCTTCCTCAGGTAAAAGGGCTTCTTATCCAAGCTCTTCTTCTTAGAAGGGGCAGAGGTCTTCTTTGAGAGCCGTGTCCTCGTCATATACTCGCACTCTATCTCTGCAGCCTTGTCGGTCATGGGTTTGCCAAAGAGGTTCTCTCCTTGGCATGGGACATCGACCAACTTGTCCTGAACCTATTGCTCGAGGTCTGATGACTGTAGCCATGCTTGGCGGCGTGCACCGATGCCCACCGCAGTTACCCAAGCCGCCGACTTGAACCTGTCATAGGCTGCTTGAGTCATGAACTTTGAGCATTCATGGATGCCAGTGGACAAGCTCTTGAAGTGCTGCAAAGGTCCCTTGGAGAGACCAGCTGAGAACCCGGCGAGTTCCTTCGCCAGATCCTTCAGGTACATGCCCATGTACAGCTGGTAGGCCTGGATTCGACATGTCAGCATAGAACCCTGGAAGCACTTCTTGCCGAGGGCATCCAAGTTGCAGGCCTCCCTGCCAGGAGGCACTGAGGAGTGCATCTTCTGGCTCTTCAGCCTTCGCATGGCCAATTCCACAACCATGGTGTTGTGCGGCAATTGTGCCTTTTGCAAACCACAGCTCTTACGGACTCAATACATTGAGTCGATCCATTTGCTGATCACCGGCACCGACACCAGTGTCTCCCACATGCAGAGCATCAGTCGTTCCAGGATCGGAGAAACTGGTATAGTAAAGGCCTCCCAAGGGGGAGAGTCATACTGGAGGATCTGAGCTCGTCGGCTCAAGGATCCTCCTTGGATTCCGTGGGGAATGCCAAAGCCCTTGACATATCCCTCACGAAGTCCAAGAACCTAGTGTCCTCTAGAGGGGACTTTATCCGAGGCTTGGACGCTGGGGGATCTGAAGGGATGTCCCTGTGCCGACAGGTGTCCGGGGACTCTTCCTCCTCCGTCTTCCATCCCGATGCCTCCGAGGAGGAATCGAGGGGCCCTGGCATCAACCGCCCTGACGACCTCGGCCCCGAGCGGAAAGCCGAGAGGGACCTCGGCCAAGGATTGACTCTAGTATGCATAGTCTCGAGGATCGGCTTGGCCTCCGGAATCAACTTAGATTTCGGTGGCCCAGTGGTTGGGGTGGAAGAACCGGTGAGACTGGCAATCAGCGCTGGCTGCTGCTCCATGAAGGCAGACATACTGCGCTCCAGGGACACCATTCTGAGACCGAGTTCAGAAGGCTCTGCAGCCACCGGGTCAGGTCCCAACGCCGGCTCCCCCAGAGAAAGTCCTCAATGAGGACAGTTGTTACCTGCCTTGGCTGCTCCGTATCCTGTCGAGGAAACTTCGCTAGACGCTCCATCTCCCAGGATCCAGGCTGGCGCTCGGGGCTCCGCAATTGGTCTCGGGAGGGACAAGGCCGTACAGAACCATCCAACACCGCCACCGCCTTTGAGGATTTTTTCTTCCTTCAATGTTCCCGTGAGGGAGAACCCCTCTCCGAGGAACCCCTATGGTGCTCAGGCTCGGAGTGTTCCCACCGAGACGTAGAGGCCTCAGACGAGGTCTGGGTCCGTGAAGAAACAGACTCAGGAAAAATCCTATCATGCTACTGCTGCTGGCAGCTTCTCAGGGCCTTCAAGGACATCTTCCTGCATGGGCCACAAACCTTCAGGTCGTGATCAGGCCCGAGGCACCAGAGACAGCAGTCATGTGTATCGGTGAGGGATATTAGTTTAGCACACCGATCACATTTTTTAAACCTGCTGGCAGCCATCGGGGGAAAAAAAGGCCCCTGTGAGGTCGAAGACCTTGGCTGCCAGTAAAAAAGAAAAACAGTGTGAACACTAGTCACGAAGGACAAAAACCAAAAAATCAAGCCAGACTCGATACCAGTGTACTGAGCCGAAGGAGGAAAGGGGAACCGGTGTCGATCCGGTAAGGAAAAAAGGAGACTGAGCAAGATGGCACCGTTGGGTGCGAAGGGGACCGTGCATGCGTAATGCAATTCCCAAAGGCTTTCTCTGAAAGCTGGGGATTTGCTCTGCATGAGAGCTCCATCGGCGCCGTTGTCACCCACTGACTTCTGCTAGTTCCTTGAGAAAATATTTTCTAGTGCTACTAATGAATCTGGTGTCCCCCTCCACCCAGCCACATACAGTAGCACACTCTTTTTGAGTTTCCTGGAAACCCAGTGATGATATCAGTACTCCTTTCTGTGCTTGCATCCTGTGTGGCTGTACCGCTTGCACAGCCTTGGTACGGCCCTGGTGGTAGGGCAGTGGGCGGGTTGATGGAACAATTGCTTGGGGGTAGTATTTTAGGATAGGGCAGTTTGTGGGTCAGTTGCAGCCGGGTAGTTTTTGGAGTGGAACAGTCTTCAGAGTGGTGGGACAGTTATGGGATATAATGGCACAGAAAACAATGGGCTAGGATGTAGTTAAACCAGATTATAATATATTCAGGAAAGACGGGGGAGGGGGGAGTAGTGCTATAACCAAAAAAATGATATTAAAGCTATTGAAATGCAGGGTTTACAAAGAAAGGAGGATGCACCTTGGGTTAGTCTGGAAAGAAGGAATGGAAAATCCATTTACACTGGTATGGCATACAGATCTCTCTCGCAAGCAGAAGAAATAGATTAATTGAAGACATTCACGGTATTGCTATGAAAGAGGAATTGCTATTAATAGAAGATTTTAATTTGCCAAATGTTGACTGGGATATCCTGGCTGCAGTGTCATTTAGAAGTAAGGAGATCCTGAACTCTCTACAAGGAGAACTGCTCCAGCAACTGTTAATGGAACACACACAAGAAGGGGTGCTTACAAATGGGGAGAGTGTTTCTGATATTGTAGGGGTGATCACCAGATACTGTGCATTAGGATACTGGCGGAGATGGTTCATTCAAAAGCGAGGGTCCTAGATGAAAGTGTACTCTGCTCCTCCCCTTACCGGTAACAGCACCAGGGCTCTTGGGCAATGGATTTCCACACTCAGAGCAATAAGAAGGAAGCAATAACCATTAATAATACAATTCACACACAATTGTATTATATAAAAACCAAAGCTTTGGGAGAGAGAGTAAGCTTGCATCTTGTCTCTCTGACCACACCTACTTCGGTCACTATTTTTATTGGTCAAAATTCCATTTCACAGCATAATTTCCACCTTATTATTCTACGTCAAACATCACGTATATTCATAATGTGCATCTCTTATGGCTCTATGTCATAGGTCAGATCTTATTAGTATAGATCATCAAGAGGAGACATACGAGAAACCAGACATACTCTGCGTCACAGAGACATGGCTCACACCCACCGATGCAATACTACTTAATCAACTACGAATACAACACTACTACCTACTCAATTGCCACCAGGACTCTAAAAGGGGGGGCATTCATACTGGAGGAGATTTAAACCATTCAACAGAGGACTTTCTAGCACAAATATTACCTAAACTCCACACAAACTCCTCCAAAATTGAAGACCTGATCAACAACTGGAATACTACAATCTCTTCCGCATCATGCTCAACGACAAACAGCACCACAACCAAAGCTCCCACAGCAAGAGCCCGATGGTACACCCCCAACCTACGGAGACTAAAGACTCAACTCAGGAGAACCAAACGAAAATGGAGAAAGACCAAAAAAGAAGATGACAAAGTAAAATACATGAATGAACTAGACACTTATCACACAGAAACAGACAAAGCAAAAAGGACATACCACTCTAAAATCATAAATACCTCAAGAAACAAACCACGTGAGCTCTTTGAGATAGTCAAAAAGCTAACAAAGACACCAAACCACTCCAACCAGCTCCCGAACATCCCACCGGAACCTCTAGCACGCCAATACAAACAACTCCAACAACCACCCAACCCACAATTGAATACAACAACGACAACAACCTACCCCACAACAAAAAACACAGACTGGAATACATTAGATACAGTCACCAAAGGAATGATAGAATCCACTATCTCCTGCCTAAACACCACTACCTCTCCATTAGATCCCTGCCCTGTAGAGTGGATAAAAAAAATCTAAAGCGTACATAAGCACAACACTAGCCCACATTGTCAACGAATCACTCAAACAAGGACACATGCCAGACATCCTGAAAACCTCCATCATACGCCCAACCCTAAAAAAAAACCAACCTGGACCCCCTCGACCCCGCCTCCTTCAGGCCGATAGCAAGCCTCCTGTTCACCACCAAAGTCATTGAGAAGATAATCCAACAACAGCTCCAAGACCACCTGGATACCAACAACATACTGGACCCACAACAATACAGATTCTGCCCACTACATGGGGTCGAGACCACCATGACATCACTACGGAACACCCTCATCAAATGTACGCAGACCAAGCACTGGATATGCCATTCTCTTCCTAGTGTGATAAGGAAGCTTATCAGGGCCCGGAAAGCAAGGATAAAGAGGGGGAATTTACCCTTATCAAAGGACCTGTATTGCAAGGTCAGAGATACAAAACCAGATTGTACCAGGCTGCAATAGGTTGCAGAGTGTCCCTAGTGGTGAGAAGGAGGGGGAAAGCAAGCTCAGGGTAGGGAGCCCTTACGTCACTGACTTTCCCAATTACTCAGCTGCCAAGAGGCAGACTGATTTGCAACACCTGAGGGGAGAAAGGGCAGGGTTAGAGCCTGGGAGGTTTAAAGCTAGGACAGTATATTCAGGAGAGGAGAAGGAGTAGGAATGCCTACTGGAGGAGAAATGGAGCTGAAGCCCTGAGAACCAAGAGCCCATGCTGGAGGACAAGACAGGGAAGCTCAGATACATGCTAGCCGGAATATGAGGGAGGAACAACTGAACCAAGCCGTGACCCAGGTATGAGTTTTGAAAGCCTGCCTGATTTGGAGCATTACAGATTTGCCAGAGACAGCGCTTGCCCTGATGGGAGGCAGTCAGTTAAGCCCTCTGAGCCAGACGTAGAACCCATGCAGCTAAGAGTGCGGGAATTAGTTCTGGAAGAGGATGATTCTTACATGGACTGTTCTTTATGCCAAACTGCCAAGCACAGAGAAGTCCTGAGAGGGAATACATCATAAGGGAACCTTCCAGAGTCCAGTACCCTAGAGAGCCTGTATGTGAAATGAAAAGGTTCTGTGAAAAGGAAAATACTTGTGCTGAGAATGTGTGCAGCTGCTTAATTGTTTGCGCATTGACCAGCTGAAGTCAGTGCAGTGCGGTGGATTTAAGAAGTTTCTTTTGGAAGTGAAAAGAGAGCTGTTTATGTGAAGCTGTTATTTTTTTTTTTGTTTTAAACAGCACTGCTAGGCACGTTTGCTAGCAGTGGCTGTGGAAAAGACTTTCTGCTTTGCATTGAAAGACATTACAAGCTGTTTTGTGCTTAAGTTCAGTTATATCCTGTTGTACTAAATATAATCCTGGAGAAGAACTCCAATAGGTGACAATTTGTGAACCATAAATAAATTCTGTCAATGCCTTAACTCTGGACCCAACTACAAAAGAGTATTTTTTCTGCCTAAAAGTCAAGTGTAACCTGACTGGACTACCTTTCCCATGGTGCACTTCAAAGTCAGTCAGTCAGGCACATTGCTGAAGTGGTGGAATCTGCTATAACAAGCACGCCCCTCCACACTGCTGTAAGGGGCTATGGGCGTGACACTAGACATATCCACAACCTTTGACACCATGACTACACTTCCAGCCCCCCTGACCTACCCTCTCCACCACCAACTAAGAGATTAACGCCCTCTGTCTAATTTGTTACTTTCTGTTAATCAATGTTGGCCCTCTTGGTGACCGCACCCCCTTTTTTCTGTTGACTTGATTACGTCCCCCCCCCCCCCCACACACACTTTTTTTGTTAAACTGCTTTGACCCAGTGAAAAGCGGGATATAAATGTAGCTAAATAAATAAATACTGACCAAAAAGGACCTCAAATTTACCATGGCAAATGTTAATAGTGTAGATAGTATGGAAATCCTCAAAGTAAAAAACAAAACCCTCTCCCTATGCCTCATATACAGACCTCCATCACCAGATCACAATATCCTTACCCCAATCCCAGAACTAGCATGCACTACATCGATGAAAAAAACCACACGACATACTAGGCGATCTGAACTTCCCATCCCTTAACATATCCCACACAGCAAACGTCCTGGACACAATGACCGAATTGGGATTCAAACAAATTATACACACCTCCACACACATAAAGGGTAACACCCTTGACTTAGTCTTCCTCCCCACCCCACTTGCAAGTCATCATTTATACACCTCCCCCTCTATAACAGACGTCCCCTGGTCAGACCATTACCTGGTAACCTTCTATATACCCACTCAGACATATATCAACCCTACTCCTAATCCCAGACCACAAATCAGGACCTTTTCCTATTTCAATAAAGAGTCTTTCCTGGATAACATGTTACGACAATTGACAACAAGCCCCCAAGACATCCAAAAGGCAGCCTCCCCCACGATACGCACATCAAAAAACCATTCAAAGAGATCTGCAAAGTGGTTCACACAAGAACTCGCAAAACTAAAAAGGCAATTCAGAAAACAAGAAAAAAGATGGAGATTGGCAAAAAGACACGAAAATAATCACAATATGTTAGCATCTATAAAGATGTAATTAACAAATCTAAAAGGGAATACCACACAAAGATCATAAAGCTGTCTATTAATTGTTCTACGTAACTATTTGCAATTGTTAGATCCCTAACAAAAACATCCAAAGCAGAATCCGATTCTGGTAAAATAAGCATGCAAATACTAGCCACCCATATTGTAGATAAGCTGAAAAAGAAATCCTGCAAATCTATCACCTCTACATATCCATGCTCAACAAACCCCAATAAATGCACCATGAGGCGCACCTGCGCCTGAGGGCCTAGACAGAGGGCCCTTAGATGTGGCCCTTAAGTGGGGCCCATTTGCCCAGACCATTGGCTTCTCATCGCCTCCCCAGTTTCTTCAGCAGTCTAGCTGCAGCCTCAGCCCTAAGCTGGACTTCCCCCTGGACTTTGCAACCGATCCGCCACTCCTCCTATGCTCAGCTCTGCAAGGTAAGAGTCCACATAAGCGACCCATGCTGCTCCCTCCGACCTGTATCCTATCTCAGTCCACTGAAGCTACTCCCAAAGCTCTGTTTAGCTATCTTGAGCGCAATTCCTCAATCCATTGCCTTTCCATAATTTTCATAACCCGCTCAGCAGCACAATGACGTGGAGTCATACGTTATTGTTCGCCCTATGCTGTTAAGCCCACCTCATCACCTGGGCTGAATCTTATTCATATCAATATGACCTAATCCCCCCATTACACCATACTGATACTTTTAACTACAGAAGATCTTGTCCTTTTGTGCTTCAGCGACAGCTCATTCAGATATTCTGCCAACCCCTGCCAGAAACTCACAGAAGTAAGTCTCCTCGCCCCCACCACCTGAACTGTATGCTCATAAATGCTCATTCCATCCACAATAAATGGCCCGTCCTCACTGACATCAAGCAACGGAATCTGGATTTGCTTTTCGTCACAGAGACATGGTTGACTGACGCGGACACGGTCCTTACCAATCTATTTATGCCACCCGGCTATGACCTCTTTAATTGCCTGAGAGCAAACCAGAGAGGCAGCGGAATCCTCATAATTGCCAGAAGCAATCTCTACTTCCAATGCAACTCTGCTCAGAGTGCACTCAAGCTTGACTACATTCGGATTTCTAATAAATTCCTATCTGCCTGTCTCTTCTACCACTCACCATCTACACACGCTGATGAGCTGGCCACTATTCTTGACCTAGCTTGCGATAGGAATACCCAACTCAAACCACTCTGGCTGCTAGGTGACTTCAATCTCCCAGCCCTCCCTACCAAGCATTCCTCTGCCTTCCTCAATGCAATGGAAGCTCTCGACTATCATCAGCTGATACATACACCCACTCACTTGGGAGGCAACACCCTGGACCTCATCTTTGCTCCCTCACCCCTCCACAATCTGACCAGCCAGGACCCTCCACTTGTCCTCCCTGTCCCCTGGTCTGGCCATAATGCCATACTGTTCCATATTCCTACAGACCCGGAGGAGACCAGCTGCCATCTAACCCCAATCCTTCAGCCTCCAAACATTGCTTCAGAACCTTTGATAAGGAAACATTCCTCTGGAATATTCTTGACAACCTCAACCCTGACACAATGATCTGGTTGAGCTAATAGACACACGGAACAACACTCTAGCTAAAGCCTCACTCCTTTCACCCTCCACTAAGCCCACCAGGAGGAAGCACACAGCAATATAGTTTACCTCTGATCTTCATGAATCCTTATTACTCCTCAGAAACATAAGAACATAAGAACAAAAGATATCTCATACTGGGTCAGACCAAGGTCCATCAAGCCCAGTATCCTGTTTCCAACAGTGGCCTTATCTCTTGCAAAGTTCCCCACAACCATCTATAAACAAACAGCTAACCTCATCAACACAAGTCATCAGTATCAAAGGAGTCCAATTTATCTCCATTGTCCTTTCCCCAAAACATCTCAGGCTGTCCCCCATCTCCCAACTGCAGATTATAACAGCATTGAGCGGGAAGTATAAACCAGAATTACTATTGCTTGAAGCCTGATCAGTATGCAAAGTTGCCCCTTTGGTCTCAGGAGCATATCTATCCAAGCTCAACGAGGGAGAGAGTCATCCACTGTTGCACAATGGCAGAGAGATTGTTTCCAAATCTGCACTAAGTGAGTCTGAAATGTTTGTACTAGGAAACCAGTACAGGTTGCCATAGCGATCCAATGTACCCACTGACTGAAGCTGCAGTCTCTGCACATAATTCTGAGCCACAGCCACTGTGTCAAAGACCTGGTTCACACCACTGTGATAGATCCTTAATGGGGCTGGGTATTGTACGGAGAATTTAATTTTAGCCTGGAGAAGTGTCTGGCAGAGCCCTGAGAAAGCCTGATGGTGCTGGCTAATCTGGGATGAATAATTTTGGAATATTAGTATCTTGTGCCCTTCATGTTGCGTGGAGTTGTGGCTTCCGGCAGCACGCAAGATATTGTCTTTTTGTATGAAGTTCAGAAATCTCGCAATTGCCACTCTTGGATGCTGATCTGTTGTCCTTGTGAGGGCCCAACTAATAGGCCTGTTCTATGATCAGCAAACCGCAGTCCTCCCCTAAAACCAACATCCACAGCAGCAACGTTTCCAAATATCCATGCAGCTCAGGCTCTGTAACAGACTCAGGAATACTCGTACCCATAAAGCAAAGATTGTTCCTCCTGCTGCGATTCTTTAGGTCATCTATTTTTTCAGCTTGTTGTGTTATGAGGCCCTTAAGCACTTGGAGCTCTTTGGCTACACCCTGGATCGCCTCTTCCATTCCTCTGATCCGGCCCTCTGCCTCTTGTATTCGGCCTCCCAGCACTTCCTAAGTCTTAGGGGCTTGTTTACAAAGCTGCGGTAGCAGTTCGCGATCGTTATCGGAGTAGGGTTGCCAACTGGCCGGTTTTCAGCCGGCCTGGCCGGTTTTTCCATGGCCAGGCCGGCTGCCGGCGCAGAGGTAAAACCGGCCCTTGAAAAGCCGGTTTTTTTGCTCTGGCCGCAAGATCGGGAGCGGCCAGAGCAAAAAAAACGGCTTTTCTGCCAATCCGGAGGGCTTCAGAGGGAGCCGGGGAAGCCTGCGCGAGGCCCCGGCTCCCTCCGTACAGCCGCCAGCGTGAAGAGCCTTTACCTTCACGCTGGCGGCTGTTCCTGTGAAGCCGCGATTGGTGGGAAAGGTTAAAGGCAATGCCCTTTAACCTTTCCCAGCATTCGCGGCTTCACAGGAACAGCCGCCAGCGTGAAGGAAAAGGCTCTTCACGCTGGCGGCTGTTCAGAGGGAGCCGGGGCCTCGCGCGGGCTTCCCCGGCTCCCTCTAAAGCCTCAGACAGCCGCGGTTCTGGGGGGGGAGGCCAAGGACTGCCTGGGCTGTGATGGGGGAGGGGGCCTGGACTGGAAAAGGGCTAGGAGGGGGGAATTTGACTGGAAATGGGTTGTGAGGGGGGGGGGGGGACCTGGACCGGAAAAGGGCTATGGGGGGGGGGACTTTGACTGGAAAGAAATGGGCTGTGATGGGAGGGGCCCTGGACTGTAAAAGGGCTATGGGGGGGGGACATGAACGGGAAATGGGTTTTGATGGGGAGGGGGACCGGGACTGGAAAAGGGCTGGGGGGGGGACATGGACTGGAAATGGGTTGTGATGGGGAGGGGGACCTGGACTGGAAAAGGGCTATGGGGGGGGGGGAAACTTGGACTGGAAATAGGCTGGGATGGGGGACTTGGACTGGAAATGGGTTGTGAAGGGGGGGGGACCTGGACTGGAAACGGGCTATGGGGGGCATTGGACTGGAAAGAAATGGGCTGTGATGGGGAGGGGGACCTGGACTGTAAAAGGGCTATGTGGGGGGGGGACATGGACTGGAAATGGGTTTTGATGGGGAGGGGGACCTGGACTGGAAAAGGGCTATGGGGGGGGGGGGACATGGACTGGAAATGGGTTGTGATGGGAAGGGGGACCTGGACTGGAAAAGGGCTATGGGGGGGGGGGAACTTGGACTGGAAATGGGCTATGGTGGAGGGAGGGGGAACTTGGATTGGAAATAGGCTGTGATTAGGGGGGTAGGACTGCAAATGGACTGTGATAGTGGGGGGGAGGTAGGACTGCAAATGGGCTGTGATGGTGCGGGGGGACTCCGACTGCAAATGGGATGTGATGGGGGGGCCTAGGACTGGAAATAGGCTGTGATGGGGGACTTGGACTGGAAATGGGCTGTGATTGGGGGGGGGGGCTAGGACTGGAAATGGTCTGTGATGTGAGGACTAGCACTGGAAATGGGCTGATGAAGAGCTGGAATAGGACTGGAAATGGGCTGATGTGGGGCATGGGAGAATGGGATTAGAAGGGAGTGGATGCTGGGTGGGTCTAGAACTATAAGGGAACTGATTTTGGGGGAGGACTAGAATAGATGGGGAATGAGTGGAGAGGGGAAAAATATTTTGTGTGGAAGAAAAGTCTATGATGGGCTGGGTATTGGGAGAGTGAGGGGCTTGAGAATGGAAGGGTGAAATTTAAATGGATGATAAAGGAATAAGGAAAGAATTGGGGGAAAGAGCAAAAGGGAAACAATCAGTATGTTAAAGCAGAAATAGAGAGAGAATGGAAAACATCTAAAAGAGAAGAAAGGACAAATGGATAGCTCGCAGAAGACACGAAGAAACCAGAAGAAAGTGACTGGAGCAATTGCAACTGAAAAATAAAACGCCCAAACAGAAGGTAGAAAAATACTTTTTATTTTGAATTTATTAGCTGGAATATGTTTGGTCTGGGAAGTGTGTATTGATAACATCTTTGCGTTTTTGTTTAGTGCAAGAGGAAATTACTTTATAGTTTTTATTTCTCCAGTGTTGTACATTTCATGTTTGGATTTTGGGGTTCCCAGTTTAATTATTATCTGACCAAGGAAGTTAGCCTACATGTATCCTCGGTAATTTTTGTGGGTGGGGCTGGGGGCGGGGCAGGGGTGGGACTAGGGGCGGAGAATGGGTGGAGCATGGCGAGCCACAGGTGTCGGGTTTTTCTCGGTGAAAAAGTTGGTAACCCTATATCGGAGCCGCGACCCCATTGATTTCAATGGGGCCGCGGCTCCGATAACGACCGCGAACCGCTACCGCGGCTTTGTAAACAAGCCCCTTAGTGTCAAATCGAAGCTTGCCAGTCACCACTTCGAATCATGCAGTGAGCGCTGACTACCACAGCAGTTACATCTTCAACAAGTAAGTTTCGTCACGGGGATGGAGGAGACAGCGGATCCTCCACCTTCTTAGCTGCTGCTGTAGGTGCCTGCTCTTCATTTTTTTGAGTGGATTTCATGTCAGGGTGGCCTGATTTGCCTCAAGCTCAGCAGTTGCTTAACAGTGGGAAAAACACCCCAGCTATCTTCCTGGGTTGAGGGGTCTTTAAATGCTCCGAAATCACTTTATGCAGAGAGAAGGGCCCTGGAGAGCAAGACACGCACTCCTGCTTGCTCTCAGCACCTCATGTGACCCTTAACTCTTGGGACATTTTTTTCAGTAGGGGCTCATTTTTCTGTAACTTCCATTCCAATATGGCAGCTGTTCAAACTCAATGTGTCTTTCTACCAGTTTTTAGCTCATGCCAAGTTTCAACCCATCCTATTATTCATTTGGAGAATTATTTTTACTCCAGAAAGAGAGAGATTTGCATTCTCTTTTGGGTAATTCTTTCCAACTTTCTTTGGGTCTGAAAGAGTAAAAAGGTAAGATCAACTGTTTGCAAAAATTGACCAAGATGCTAGTGGTAGCAGAGATACAGAGGTGGGGGAAGGAACGAGGAAGTACATGACTAGCCATTTGTGGGGGCAAGCTATAGATTTATGCAGGAGTAACTTAGTGATCAAAGCAGTAGATGAGAACCTGAAAGCCAAAGTTCAAATCCTACTGATTTTCCTTGTGATCTTAGGCAAATCACTTAACTCTCTATTATTTTATTTATTTTATTTTAAAAGACTTATATACCACCAATTGTTATACCACCAATGGACGTGTACAAAATCATAAAATCCAGCAATCAAGAAACCCACACTAAAAAACCCAAAATAAAAATAAAAAACCCCAAACCCATAAAAATGCTGCCTGTTAACCCAATGCCCACCACAGAGAGAATGCTGACCCACAAGTTACAGAAAAAGGAAGGCCTTAAAAGCCAATTGTCTCAGGAACAAACCTTATACTGTAAACCTTCTGCACTGGAAAATAACCACAACACCTGAATGTAACTTGCCTTAAGAACATTAGAAATGTCATACTAGGTCAGACCAAGGTCCCTCAGTCCCGGTATCCTGTCTCCAACAGTGGCCAATGCAAGTCACAAGTAACTAGCAGGTTCCCAAAGGCCACAGATTCCACCATGCTTGCCCTGGGGTAAGCAGTGGATTTCCCGGGTCCTCTTTAATAATGGTTTATGAATCTTTCCTCCGGGAACTTATCCAAACCTTTTCTGAACCCAGCTACACTAACAGCATTCTATTTGCTTTCTTGGCCACTGCTTCACACTGGGCGAAGGGTTTCAAAGTATTATCCTCGATGATGCCTAAATCTTTTTCCTGGGTGGTGGTTTCTAATGTGAAACTTTGTATCGTGTAACCATAGTTTGGGTTGTTCTTTCCTAGATGCATAACCCTGCACTTGTCCATATTAAATTTCATCTGCCATTTGGACGCCCAGTTTTCCAATTTATCAAGGACCTCTTGCAATTTTTCACAATCCTCTTAACAACTTTGAATAATTTTTTGTCATCTGCAAATTTGATCACCTCACTCATTAGTCCCATTTCCAGGTAATTTATGAAGATGTTAAAAAGCAATGGGCCCAGCACAAATCCTTGCGGTACTCCACTATTTACTTTTCTCCACTGAGAAAATTGGCCATTTAGTCCTACCCTCTGCTTTTTATCTTTTAACCAGTTCTTGATCCATAATACTACACTGCCTCCAATCCCATGACTTTTTATTTTTGCCAAGAACCTCATGAGGGGCCTTGTCAAAGGCTTCTGAAAATCCAAATACACTATATCAACCAGCTCACCTTTGTCCACCTGTTTATTCACACCTTCAAAAAAATATAACAAATTAGTAAGACAAGGCTTTCCTTGGCTAAATCCATGTTGGCTTTCTCCCATTAAACTAAGACTACATACATGATCAGTAATTTTATTCTTTATAATGGCTTCTACCATTTTGCCCAGTACTGATGTCAGACTCACCGGTCTGTAGTTTCCCGGATCATCCCTAGAACCCTTTTAAAAAATTGGCATTATATTGGCCATTCTCCACTCTTCAGGTACTGCAGTTGATTTTAACGATAGTTCACAGATACAATATGCAATCTCATATTGCATATCCAGGTGATTTGCTACTCTTCAATTTATCAAATAGTTGTAATACATCTTCCCGGTTTATCGATATTTCTTTCAATTCTTCCAATATATCATCTTTATATACCATTTCAGGCATGGGCAAATTCCCTACATCTTCTTCAGTAAAGACTGAAGCAAAGAATTCATTCAGTCTCTCTGCTATGGCCTTGTCCTCACTTAGCGTCCCTTTTACTTCTCTATCATCCAATGGTCCAACTGACTGTTTCACAGGATTTATTTGCTACAAATGTACTTCAAAAAAAGTTATCATGCCTTTTTTGCTTCTATGGCTAGCTTTTTTTTAAATTCTTTCTTTGCCTGCCTTATCAATGCCTTGCAAGAAAGCTGTTAGCTAAATCCCTAAAATAAAACAAAACAACAGATTGCCTATATGTGAAGGCTACATAGGCAACATTTTATAGACACATATTTTTTTATGGGGCATATTTATAAAACCGCACTAACCATTACATTGGATTTACTGCACAGCATGTAATGGTATAATCCCACATCTTACCACTTAATGCGTAATAGGGCAGGGACTGGATGGGTTAGAGAAGGAACGTGAACATTGATGGCACATCATGTTAGCATGTGCCATTGCCGCACACAGGCGTCAATGGCACATGCTAACCATGAATGTCGCCATTAGCACAGGTGCACTTGCTGACTCCTCATGCCATTTAGCTTGATAAGCCACAACTCCAGTGCAGTAATGGAAGGAGGACATGTGGATACCCTCCAAAGATTAGAATGGATCTTCACACTAATTCTTGGGGTTGAACATGCACAAACAGCGCATTTTAGCAAACACACCTGTGTGTCTTTATAAAATGCTAGACAAATCCAGCAGAAATAGCAGCTGGATTGAGGCTGCAGACATTTATGCCTGCAAATGTTAGAGTGTAAAGTACACCTGTATTTTTTTAAATGCATAAAAATGCATATATAAGTGGACAAATAAGCAGAGTTGCCATCTTTTTAAAGAGAAAAGCCCATCATCTGACACTTCCCACTCTCCTTGTTGCTTTGACTCTCCCCTCCCTCCTACAACCATAACTTCAATGAAAACAGGAGTACACACAGGCTTCATCCTGAGAAGACCAAATTTAAGGTCTTCTCCCCTGCCCTTCATTACCCTGAATCTCTCCTCCTGTGCCTCCATATGCCTCCATCTATTCATTTTTTCTCATCTACTCCCCATCTGCCCTGAGTTCGCATCTCTGGGAAGCCCTCACACTTACCATCTCAGAGGTTTCCCTCCAGTTCCCTCATTTCTTCCTGTTGGGAGACTTTAATGTTCACTACAGCTCACCCTCTTCATCCCATGATTGTGTCTTCCACACCTTCCTTAGAGACCTCTCCTTGTCCCAACATGTGAACAAACCAAAAGAACTCTTTGGAATAGTCCACATGCTAACAAGAGAACCCTTCCAGGAAGAATCCACTGACATACATCTGCAAACAGCAGACTGCGTAACATTGAAGCAAATAAAGACATCATCAGCTGAACCCAATAACCTTCTGCACCACACCGAGACATGGGGAGACTTCACTATCCCAACACTCAGGCAAGTGGAACACACCACAACAACCTCAACTGACCCCTGTCCAGTGACATGGATAAAATCAGCTATGGAACAATTCATCCCTTTTATCCTGCATCCGTCAAGCTGACATCAATCAGGCCTATCCTAAAAAGCTCCAAATCTGACAAGACAGACCCCATTATCATACCGACAGGTCTCCAGCTTATCTTTCATGGCTAAAATAATAGAGAAGACAGTTCAGTTACAACTACAGGAACGCATCAACTCTTATGCACCACTGGACTCACATCAACGTGGATTTAAGCAACACCATGAGGATGAAACCTTACTAAAGGCTCTCTTTGACCAAACATCAGAGAAACTGACAATATAAAAAAGGGCATTCTCCTAATATTTCTTGACATTATCCTAATATTTCTAAACATATCAGCCGCCTTTGACTCGGTATCACACTCCATACTCCTAAGACACCTACAACCAATTGGTCTTTACAATAACACTTTGAAATGGTTCCAATCATACCTAAATGACAGACAACAGTATGTCAGATATGGAGGAAATACAACCTTTCCGTTCACACTTACGCAAGGAATATCCCAGGGCTCAGCATTATCATCCATGCCAGTTAACATATACATTCAACCTCTGTGTCATGTCAAGTCCCCGAGCCGCCAATCAACTGCCCTGCTCAATGGCTTAAGAACTGCCGTTGCCGGGGCGCACCCGCGCCTTGCGGGCCCGCGCCTGAGGGCCTCGCAAGAGGGCCCTTTGGCGTGGCCCTTAGGCGTTGATCCGTGGCATCGGTTTCTGGAGCCTACATTGATGTCCTGTGTATTTATCAGGGTAACTTGCTGTTCCATGTCCTTCTCCACTTATCTGTTTGACTGTTTCTGTCCTCTACTCTGTCCTATCTTATAATTGGCGTTCCTTTCATATTTCCCTAAATGATGTAGCATTGTAAACCGCTCTAATACCTTTTGGTCTGAGCGGTATATCAAATTTAAATAAACATAAACATAAACATATGAAAACATAACATTCACTACAAAATATATGCTGATGACATCATGATTTACACGTCATTTGATGTCAAACGCCCAGATTATACAAGCATAACAGAATGACTCACAGAAAACTCCCATAACCTCAGCTTAAACTATAGCAAAATGGAAGAACTCACAATAACAAGAAACAAGACCTTCAACCACCCCTCCACAATAGATACAAAGAAAGAATACATTGCTGCAAAAGTGAAATTAAATACCTAGGTGTCACCAGAACTCAAACTTACAAGCTCATATTAAAAGGACAACACAGAGAGCTTATCACAAAATGAAAATCATCCATAAACTATAGCCACTGCTAAGTTATAGTGACTTCAGAATAGTCCTACAAACCATAATCATGCCAGTATTGAACTTTTGCAACTCAGATACCAAGGTCTTCCAGTAACATCAATCCATTCACTTCAGATAGTATAGAACACCACGGCTCGTATGTTCACAGAAACAAAGTTGAACACACATCACCAATCTTGGCACAACTTCACTGGCTCCTGATCAAGAGTCATGCAAACTTCAAGACTATTATGAATATATTCAAAATACTCCAGAATGAATCAGCTGAATCATTCCAAGAACTAATAAAAATATACCCCAAAAAACGCCCATCAAGAACAACAAAAACACAGTAACCATGCCAAAGGAATTCTCCAAAGCTAAGCAGTGCACTTCAAATAGAGCCTTTCTACTATATGCATCAAACCTATGAAACTCCCTATCGAACAAAATCAAATGCATGAAGGACACTAAAGAATTCAGGAAATCGCTCAAAACATTCCTATTCATTAAAAATACTACAGCCACATCACATAGAAATTACCTAAACCATCTTCCCCATCAGTCCTGGACAATGACCACTCAACAATGCCCAAGACCATACAACATTTTTATTTATTTATTTTATTTAGCTGTATTTATATCCCACTTTTCACCGGGTCAAAGAGGTCAATTGGGGGATACATTGAACACAAGGGGACGAGACACACATACACTAATACATGGGCAATGGAGGGTTAAGTGGCTTGCCCAAGACCACAAGGAGTGCCTATAGGACTAGAAATCCCAGTCCCTCCGGCCTGAGATAGCTGTCCCCAGGTGGGACTTGAACCCCCGGCCCTCTGGCCTGAAGTACCTTGTCCTAACCACTAGACCACTCCTCCCTCCCCAACATGACCACAAACTGTAAATATGTTACTTATATAACTAAGTTATGAGACATACTGTTATGACACAATGATGATTACAAGTTCTAGAGCTTTTAAAACACCTGTTACAAAGTAAATAGTTAAGTTCAATGATGGAGTTTCATGTCCAAGGTCCATCAAGCCCAGTATCCTGTTTCCAACAGTGGCCAATGTAGGTCATACGTACCTAGCAGAATCCCCAAAAGACATAGGTTCCACAATGCTTGTATTGGGTCAAGCATTGATATCCTGGGTCCCTTCTTAATAATGGTTTATGGAAATTTCCTCCAGGAACTTGTCCAAAACTTTTTTAAACCCAGCTACACTAACAGCCTTTATTTACTATATCCTCCAGTAACAAATTCCAGAGTTTGATTACACGTTGAGTGAAAAAATATTTTCTTTTATTAGTCCTAAATAGTTTACCCTGCTGCTTCATCGCATGAGCCCTAGTCTTTCTATATTCGGATAACGTAAACAATCAATTTGATTTGAGGGTTTATTTTATTATATTAAATTGCTAGCTCTCTGACTGGGAGCTCTTAAAAGGGTTTTTTGTATATTTTTAAAGCAAGGTTACTTTCTTTTTTTTTTTTTTCTTTTTTTTTATATATTTTATTTATGAAGATACTTTTTACAGAGTCATAATAGATAAACAATTACAACCAATAATACAGAAAAATAAAAGAAGAAATATAAACCAGAAACAGGTAATCATCATTAAACTTCCAAACCACGTCTCGGGGAGAGTCTAATCAAACCATGAAATTGTAATAAGAAAATCAAGGCTCAGCCACAAGGGCTACAGCCAACCTAGCCAGGCGAGTTTCCGCACTGCTAACCTATTATTCAGGGTACACTATGGACCTTTTCCCGCTCAACTAACCAGTTCTCTAAGTCAGATGAAGAATAAAAGACAAATTTATCGTAACGTAAAGATATGCAGCATTTGCAAGGGTACTTTAAGAAAAACGTAGCTTCCAAAGCCAATACTCTAGGTTTTAACAAAAGAAAAGATTTTCTACGAAGCTGCGTAGCCCGAGAAACATCCGGGAACATAGAAACTTTATCGCCACAAAACTGGAACTCTTTCCTCCTAAAATAAGACTTCAATATCGAAATCTTATCCTCTTCAGAGGAAAGGGTAACCAGTAAGGTGGCTCTAGTAATAATGACATCCTGAGTTTCTTCAAGAAAAGCTGTTAAATTGAAATCTGCCTTATCTGAAATAGGAATCTCTTCTTTATCCTCAGGAGTAGAAGAAGCTCTCGAAGCAAGATAATAACATTTAACCAAAACGCAAGACTCAGCCTGAGGAAAAAGAAGGATATCCTTTAAATACTTTCTAAAGAGTATTGTAGGAGACAACATGGGACATGTGGGAAAATTCAAAACACGAATATTCATTTTGCGAGCTAAGTTTTCCAGGTTTTCCAGCTTCTGATGCAGCAGAAAACTTTCTTTTGCATGAGAAGCCGTGAAATCCGAAAACTTGCCCATTTGAGGCTCTAGTTTCGCCAGAACCGAGTTACAAGCACCGATCTGGGAATCTAGAGCATGAAACTTTTGAATGGAATCCCTTGTAAATAAGCACAATTTGGAAACAGTCTCTGACAACATACGCTCCGTGCGAGAAACTACAGTCCAAACATCTGATAATGATACCGTGGAAGTTGCCGGCGAAGGCGCAGGAGAAAAGGAATGACTCCACACAACTTCTTGAGGACACATTTGTGAATCGGGAACAAAGGAAGCTTCCTTAGAAAGCTCAAGGAAACCAGGAGGAAGCGGTGGGGTACGCTCGATTGAGCTTAAACTCGCACCTTCTGTGACAGGAACCAGAGGCACAGTACCTGGTATGGCGGGCCGTGGTGTAGAAACCAAGTGCTTCTCAATTGCCCCCGCTTGGGATTCATCGGCCACCGGCTTCTTCTTGCGCTTACCACCTGGCATGCCCCAACTCTAGCACCAGGGCTCCAAGATGGCTCAAAAGGGGCTCACAAGGGGCCAGACAACCCCCTTAGAAACGCGCCCCTTTGAAAACGCGCCAACGGCTAGCGCCGTGTGAGATCAAGATAAGAAGGACCCGTTGATGACGTCAGCCGAGTGCCCGCAGAGCCGCCAGCCACAGAACCAGCCTCCTCTCCTGCACTGGATCTGGACACAAGATGGAAACGCTCCCGAGAAGCACAAGTCGGCAAGGGCTTTTACCAGGACCCGGTGGTGACGTCAGCCGAGTGCCCGCAGAGCCGCCAGCCACAGAACCAGCCTCCTCTCCTGCACTGGATCTGGACACAAGATGGAAACGCTCCCGAGAAGCACAAGTCGGCAAGGGCTTTTACCAGGACCCGGTGGTGACGTCAGCCGAGTGCCCGCAGAGCCGCCAGCCACAGAACCAGCCTCCTCTCCTGCACTGGATCTGGACACAAGATGGAAACGCTCCCGAGAAGCACAAGTCGGCAAGGGCTTTTACCAGGACCCGGTGGTGACGTCAGCCGAGTGCCCGCAGAGCCGCCAGCCACAGAACCAGCCTCCTCTCCTGCACTGGATCTGGACACAAGATGGAAACGCTCCCCAAAGGTTACTTTCTTTTTGATGCTTTAGTGGAAATTTCCTTGAGCACAGGAGGTTGCTGAACTCTAGTAACCTCCTCAGTTTTGGAAACTGCTAACACCTAATCAGGAGTTAGTGGGCCTGATGACCTGACAGCAGCTGAGGCCTGCATAAAAGGCTCCAGTGTAGGGTTGCCAACTTTTTCACCGAGAAAAGCCCGACACCTGTGGCTCGCCATGCTCCACCCATTCTCCGCCCCTAGTCCCACCCCTGCCCCGCCCCCAGCCCCACCCACAAAAATTACCGAGGATACGTGTAGGCTAACTTCCTTGGTCAGATAATAATTAAACTGGGAACCCCAAAATCCAAACATGAAATGTACAACACTGGAGAAATAAAACTATAAAGTAATTTCCTCTTGCACTAAACAAAAACGCAAAGATGTTAGCAATACACACTTCCCAGACCAGACATATTCCAGTTAATAAATTCAAAATAAAAAGTATTTTTCTACCTTCTGTTTGGGCGTTTTATTTTTCAGTTGCAATTGCTCCAGTCACTTTCTTCTGGTTTCTTCGTGTCTTCTGCGAGCTATCCATTTGTCCTTTCTTCTCTTTTAGATGTTTTCCATTCTCTCTCTATTTCTGCTTTAACATACTGATTGTTTCCCTTTTGCTCTTTCCCCCAATTCTTTCCTTATTCCTTTATCATCCGTTTAAATTTCACCCTTCCATTCTCAAGCCCCTCTTACTCTCCCAATACCGGCCCATCATAGACTTTTCTTCCACACAAAATATTTTTTCCCCTCTCCATTCTCATTCCCCATCCATTCTAGTCCTCCCCCCAAATCAATTCCCTTATAGTTCTAGGCCCACCCAGCATCCACTCCCTTCTAGTCCCATTCTCCCATGCCCCACATCAGCCCATTTCCAGTCCTATTCCAGCTCTTCATCAGCCCATTTCCAGTGCTAGCCCTCACATCACAGGCCATTTCCAGTCCTAGCTCCCCCCCCCCAATCACAGCCCATTTCCAGTCCAAGTCCCCCATCACAGCCTATTTCCAGTCCTAGGCCCCCCCCCCACCATCACAGCCCATTTGCAGTCCGAGTCCCCCCGCACCATCACAGCCCATTTGCAGTCCGAGTCCCCCCGCACCATCACAGCCCATTTGCAGTCCTAGCCCCCCTAATCACAGCCTATTTCCAGTCCAAGATCCCCCTTCCTCCACCATAGCCCATTTCCAGTCCATGTTCCCCCCCCCCCCCATAGCCCTTTTCCAGTCCAGGTCCCCTCCACCCCCATCACAACCCATTTCCAGTCCATGTCCCCCCCCCCTTAGCCCTTTTACAGTCCAGGTCCCCCCCCCCATCACAGTCTATTTCCAGTCCAAGTTTCCCCCCCCCCCCCCATAGCCCTTTTCTGGTCCAGGTCCCTCCACCCCATCAAAACCCATTTCCAGTCCTTGTCCCCCCCCCCATTACCATTTTACAGTCCAGGTCCCCCCCCCCCATCACAGCCTATTTCCAGTCAAAGTCCCTCCCTTAGCCCTTTTCCAGTCCAAGTCCCCCCCCCCCTTAGCCCTTTTCCAGTCCAGGTCCCCCCCCCCCTTTAGCCCTTTTCCAGTCCAAGTCCCCCCCTTAGCCCTTTTCCAGTCCAAGTCCCCCCCCCCCTTAGCCCTTTTCCAGTCAAAGTCCCCCCCTTAGCCCTTTTCCAGTCCAAGTCCCCCCCCCCCTTAGCCCTTTTCCAGTCCAGGTCCCCCCCATCACCGCCAATGCAGTCCTTGCCCCCCCCCCCCCCGACCAGCATCGCGGCTGTCTGAGGCTTCAGAGGGAGCCGGGGAAGCCCGCGCGAGGCCCCGGCTCCCTCTGAACAGCCACCAGCGTGAAGAGCCTTTACCTTCACGCTGGCGGCTGTTCCTGTGAAGCCGCGAATGCTGGGAAAGGTTAAAGGTTGCCCTTTAACCTTTCCCACTTTAACCTTTCCCAGCATTCGCGGCTTCACAGGAACAGCCGCCAGCGTGAAGGTAAAGGCTCTTCACGCTGGTGGCTGTTCAGAGGGAGCCGGGGCCTCGCGCGGGCTTCCCCGGCTCCCTCTGAAGCGGAGAAAAGCCGGTTTTTTTGCTCTGGCCGCTCCCGATCTTGCGGCAGAGCAAAAAAACCGGCTTTTAAAGGGCCGGTTTTGCCTCTGCGCCGGCAGCCGGCCTGGCCGTGGAAAAACCGGCCAGGCCGGCTGAAAACCGGCCAGTTGGCAACCCTACTCCAGTGCCCTGCCCTGTTCAGACTTTCCTAACAAGGGCTCTACAGATCAACCAACAGCAAGGATTTGAGGGTTTATTTTATTATATTAAATTGCTAGCTCTCTGACTGGGAGCTCTTAAAAGGGTTTTTTGGCTAGCAGAAAAAAAGGAGGTGATAATGTCTCTCTGTAAGTCTTTGGTACGACCTCATTTGGTGTACAGTGTGCAATTCTGGAGACCGCACCTTCAAAAGGATGTGAACAGGATGGAGTCGGTGCAGAGGGTGGCTACTAAAATGATTAGTGGTCTTTATTATAAAGCATATGAGGACAGACTGAAGGATCTTAATATGTATACCTTAGAGGAAAGGCAGGATAGAGGTGATATAAGTGAGATGCTTAAATACCTCCATGGCATAAATGTTCAGGGAGAGAGCCTCTTTCAATTGAAAGCAAGTTCTTCTAAGAGGGGACATGGGATGAGGGTGAAGGGAGAGAGATTCAGGAGTGATATGCGGAAATATTTCTTTACGGAAAGAGTGGTGGATCCGTGTAATAGTCTCCCAGTGGAGGTGGTAGAGATGAGGACAGTAACTGAATTCAAAAAAGCATGGGACAAACACAGAGGATCTCTAAAGGTAAAAAGGGGACTGTTGTAGTTGTTGATATGGAAGGACAGACTTGAAAGGCCATGTGGTCTTTTTCTGTCATCATATTTCTATGTTTCCATGTTTCTACGTTTACCCGTTCCACTCCGTTCATTAATTTATAGACTTCCATCATATCTCCCCTCAGTCATCTCTTTTCCAGGTTTACCCTTGTTTATGCAAGTTTCAATCCCTGTTCAAATGTGAATACATTGCAGTTAGCCTGCAATGTATATGTTCTGTTTGATGTACACCGCACTGATGTTAATAGCGCGGTATAAAAGAAATGCTAAATAAATAAATACAAAGAGCTCTAACCTTTTTAGCCGTTCTTCATAGGGGTATCCTTCCGTCCCCTTTACCATTTTGGTGGCTCTTCTCTGAGCTTTTTCTAATAATGCTATATCCTTTTTAAGATACAGCGACCAGAATTGCACACAATATTCAAGGTGCGGTCTCACCATGGACCGATATAGAGGCATTATAAAATCCTTTGTTTTATTTTCCATTCCTTTCCTTATGATACCTAGCATTTTATTTGCTCTCTTGGATGCTGTTGCTGTACACTGGGCAGAGGGTTTTAACATGTTATCCACAAAGACGCCTAAATCTTTTTCATGGGTGGCGGTTCCTAATGTGGAACCTTGCAGCGTGTAACCATAGCTTGGGTTGTTCTTCCCTAGGTGAATAACTTTGCACTTGTCCACATTAAATTTCATCTGCATCTTGGGTTTTAACAACTTTAAATAGTTTTGTGGCAGCTGCAAATTTGATAGCCTCACTTGTTATTCCCTTTTCCAGGTCATTTATGAATATGTCGAAAAGCAGCGGACCCAGTACAGATACCTGGGGTACACCACTATTCACCTTTCTCTATTGGGAAAATTGGCCATTTAGCTCTACCCTCTGCTTTCTATCTTTTAACCAGTTCCTGGATCCACAATACTACACTGCCTCCTATCCCATGACGCTTTCGTTTTGCCAAAAGTCTCTGATGAGGGACCTTATCGAAGGCTTTCTGAAAGTCCAAATACACTATATCAACTGACTCACCTTTGTCTATCTGTTTATTCACACCTTCAAAAAAATATAACAGATTAGTAAGACCACATCTTCCTTGTCTGAAGCCATATTGGCTGTCTCCCATTAGGTCATGACTATCTACATGCTGAGTAATTTTGTTCTTTCTACCATTTTTCCCGGTACTGACATCAGGCTCAACGGTCTGTAGTTTCCCAGATCAACCCTAGAGCCCTTTTAAAAAAATTGGCATTACACTGGCGATCCTCCAATCTTCAGGTATTATAGATGATTTTAATGAGAGTTCAGAGATTACTTATAGCAGGTCTACAATCTCATATTTCAATTCATTCAACACCCTTGGATGTATACCATCCGCTCCAGATGATTTGCTACTCTTCAGTTTATCAAACAGCTGTAATACATCTTCCTGGTGTAGCGATATATCTTTCAATTCTTCTGCAGTATCACCTTTAAATACCACTTCTGTCATAGGTAACATCCCTACATCTTCCTCAGTAAAGACCGAAGAAAAGGATTCATTCAGTCTCTCCGCTATAGCTTTGTCCCCTCTTACTGCCCCCTTTTACCCCTCTATCATCTAAATGACCAACTGACTCTCAGGTTTTCTCTACGAATCTACTTGAAAAAAGTCTTTATTATGCATAAGAACATAAGAACATAAGATATGCCATACTGGGTCAGACCAAGGTCCATCAAGCCCAGTATTCTGTTTCCAACAGTGGCCAATCTAGGTCATATGTACCTAGCAGTTTCCCCAAGAGACACAAGTTCCACAATGCTTCTACTGGGTCAAGCATTGATATCTTCGGTCACTTCTTAATAATGGTTTATGGACCTTTCCTCCAGGAACTTGTCCAAACCTTTTTTAAACCCAGCTACATGGTTTATGGACCTTTCCTCCAGGAACTTCTCCAAACCTTTTTTAAACCCAGCTACACTAACAGCCTTTACTACATCCTCCGGTAACAAATTCCAGAGTTTGATTACACGTTGAGTGAAAAAATATTTTCTTTTATTAGTCTTAAATAGTTTACCCTGTAGCTTCATTGCATGTCCCCTAGTCTTTCTATATTCTGATAAGGTAAACAATCGATCTACGTTTACCCGTTCCACTCCGTTCATTAATTTATAGACTTCTATCATATCTCCCCTCAGCCGTCTCTTTTCCAGGTTAAAGAGCCCCAGCCTTTTTAGCCTTTCTTCATAGGAGTAGCCTTCCATCCCCTTTACCATTTTGGTGGCTCTTCTCTGTACCTTTTCTAAAATCGCTATATTTATTTATTTATTTTTATTTATTTAGTAAACACTTATATACCGCTACTTCCAGCGATCAGAAGCGGTTTGATTATATTTTGGGATTTGTCAAAAATCAAGACAGAAAAGTTGGGGCATAGATAGAGAGAAACAGGGGTAATACACAGCACACATAGTAGGGTCCAAATATAGACCTTAATGTACTAACATACATTTACAATAAGATACGGCGACCAGAATTGCTCACAATATTCAAGGTGCGGTCTCACCATGGAACGATATAGAGGCATTATAATATCTTTTGTTTTATTTTCCATTCCTTTCCTTATCATACCTAGCATTCTATTTGCTCTCTTGGCCGCTGCTGCATACTGGGCCGAGGGTTTTAACATGGTATCCACAATGACGCCTAAATCTTTTTCCTGGGTGGTGGTTCCTAATGTGGAACCTTGCATCGTGTAACCATAGTTTGGGTTGTTCTTCCCTAGGTGCATAACCTTGCACTTGTCCACATTAAATTTCATCTGCCATTTTGATGCCCAGTCTTCGAATTTATCAAGATCCTCTTGCAATTTTTCACAATCCTCTTGGGTTTTAACAACTTTAAATAGTTTTGTGTCATCTGCAAATTTGATAACCTCACTCGTTATTCCACTTTCCAGGTCATTTATGAATATGTCAAAAAGCAGCGGACCCAGCACAGATCCCTGGAGTACACCACTATTCACCTTTCTCCATTGGGAAAATTGGCCATTTAGCCCTACCCTCTGCTTTCTATCTTTTAACCAGTTCCTGATCCACAATAGTACATTGCCTCCTATCCCATGACTCTTTAGTTTTGCCAAAAGTCTCTGATGAGGGACCTTGTCAAAGGCTTTCTGAAAGTCCAGATACACAATATCAACCGACTCACCTTTGTCCACCTGTTTATTCACTCCTTCAAAAAAACATAACAGATTAGTAAGACAAGATCTTCCTTGTCTAAAGCCATGTTGGCTGTCTCCCATTAGGTTGTGACTATCTACATGCTGAGTAATTTTATTCTTTATGATGGCTTCTACCATTTTTCCCGGTATTTTTGCTTCCACAGCAAGTTTCTTCTCAAATTCTCTCTTTGCCTGCCTTATCAATGCCTTGCAATTAACTTGCCAGTGCTTGTGCTGTTTCCAGTTTTTGTCTTTTGGCTCTTTTTTCCATTTCCTGAAAGATGCTTTTTTGGCAGCAACAGCCTCCCTGACCTCACCTTTAAACCATGCTGGCAGTTTTTTGGACTCCTTCCACTTTTCTTAAAGCGTGGAATACAGATGGTCTGGGCTTCCAAGACAGTATTTTTAAACAACACCCAAGCTTGATGTAAGTCTTTAACAGTTGCAACTGCTCCTTTTAGTGTTTTCTTAACTATTTTCCTCATTTTATCATAACCTCCCTTTCAAAATTTAAAAGGTATTACTGTGGATTTCCTTACCATCCCTCCTCCATTAATTATATCAAACGCGATCATGCTATGATCACTATTGCCAAGTGGCCCCAACACCCTTATCTCTTGCACTAGATCTGGTGTTCCACTAAGGACTAGGTCCAATATGGCTTTCCCTCTGGTTGGTTCATGAACCAACTGCTCCAAGAAGCAGTCATTTATTTAATCTAGGAACTTTATCTCCCTAGCATGTCCTGCCATGACACTGACACAGTCGATACCGGGGTAATTGAAATCACCCATAATTATTACTGTGCTGTAACTTTTGTTAACTTTCTTGATTTCTTTGAGCATTTCATCATCAATTTGTTCATTCTGGCCAGGCGGTCGATAGTACACCTCCACTGCCTTCCCCTTTTTACATAGAATTTCAATCCATAGAGATTCTACAGCAAATTTTGTTTCCTGCAAAACTTTAATCCTTTCTGACTCAATGCCCTCTCTAACATAGAATCCAACCCCTCCTCCAATTTGATCATTACGATATAGTTTGTACCCAGGTATCACAGTGTCCCACTGGTTGTCCTCCTTCCACCATGTCTCTGAGATTCCAATCATACCTAACCTCTCATTTAGTGCTATATATTCTAAGTCTCCCATCTTAGTTTTTAGACTTCTAGCATTTGCATACAAACATTTTAGAGAATGTAATTCATTCATATTAATTTGTCTGTTGGTAGGCATGGGTAATTTGAAATCTTTAAGCTCTGTCTGCTCCATACTCAATGGCATTTGGGCTACTTTACTCTTTTTTGGAACCTCTGTTTTTGGTAGTATCCTTCAAGGATACATTGTGCTGAACCATGCGCTCTTGGGCCACTGTCAGCTTTCCCCTATTATCTAGTTTAAAAGCTGTTCTATCTCCTTTTTAAAGGTTAATGCCAGCAGCCTGGTTCCATCCCGGTTAAGGTTAAGCCCATCCCTTTGGAAGAGCCCTTCCTTTCCCCAGAATGCTCCCCAGTTCCTAACATATCCAAAACCCTCATCCTTGCACCATTGTCTCATCCACGCATTGAGACTCTGGAGTTCTGCCTGCCTTTTGGGTCCTGCACGTGGAACGGGAAGCATTTTGGAGAAAGCTACCCTGGAAGTTATGGATTTCAACTTCCTACCTAAAAGCCTAAATTTAGCCTCCAGAACCTCCCTACCACATTTTCCTATGTCATTGGTACCGACATGTACCAAGACAGCAGACTCCTCCCCAGCACTATCTAAGACCTTGTCTATGTGGCACGAGAGGTCCGCTACCTAAGAGAGCAAATAGAATGCTAGGTATCATAAGGAAAGGAATGGGAAATATAACAAAGATATTACAATGCGTCTGTATCACAGTAACATAGTAAATGACAGCAGATAAAGACCAGTATGGTCCATCTAGTCTGCCCAGTAATATGGCAAGAGTAGGTGCACCTGCGGTTCCGTGCCAGACATCACTTCCCATGTCTTTGTTTAGGGGTGAACCCACTGCTCCGTGTAGGACACCCCTGTTTGTTGAAAAATTAGATAAGTTTATTTTGATTTTGTCCTGTTGCTGTAAAGGGATCCACAGTGTCTGTCCCATGCCATTTTGAATTCTGTCACTGTATTTTCCCCCACAACTTCCAAAGGGAGGGCATTCCAAGCATTCACCACCCTTTCAGTGAAAAAGTATTTCCTGACATTGCCTTTCAATTTACCCCCTTGCAGCTTCATGTTATGCCCTCTAGTTTTACAACTTCCCCGTCTTTCAAAGCAGCTTGTTTGTTCATTAATTCTCTTTAAGTATTTAAAGGTTTGAATCATATCTCCCCTCTCCCTCCTTTCCTCCAGAGTGTACACATTTAGGTCTCTTCTCATAAGACTTCTGATGCAGCCTCCAAATCATTTTGGTCGCCTTCCTCTGAACTGTTTCCAATCTTTTTACTTCCTTTGTGAGATATGGTCTCCATAACTGAGCACAGTATTCCATCGTTCCATGGTGCGACCACACCTTGAATATTGTTTGCAATTCAGGTCACCATATCTTAAAATGGTAAAGGGGATGGAAGGATACCCCTATGAAGATAGTCTAAAAAGGTTAGGGCTCTTCAATCTAGAAAAGAGATGGCTGAGAGGAGATATGTTAGAGGTCTATAAAGTAATGAATTGAGTGGAACGCGTAAACACAGATTAGTATGGGCCATCGTGCAGAGAATCCCCCCCCCCCCCATCCCCGGTGGGAAATCAATATTGCCCCTTTAGTCACACATTCAGCTCCCAACCATTTAGTTCGCCATTGAAACCATATTTGTAAAGTTACGTGCACAAAAGAGTTAGAACACTTTGCTACCCCCCTATTCCCCCTAGGGACCCGCAAGACTTCTTTCAATAAGGGCACTCCCAGAGCCACTTTCTCCATTTGGACCCAGTCCTGACTCTCCTGCATCCAACACTCAAAAGCAGTGCTCAGCTTAGCCATACTATAATATTTTTCTAAACCTGGGGCTGCCAACCCCCCATTTACTTTGCTCCTTATCAAACTATTTTTAGGAACTCTTGCTCTCCTTCCTCCCGAAATAAATTTCCACAAAACCCTTTGCAACTTTTACAAGAATCCCCCTGGAACAGCTCCAGGCAACGTACTAAATAAAAATAACAACCTGGGCAAAACAAAGGATATTATAATGCCTCTGTATCATTCCATGGTTAGACCGCATCTTGCATATTGTGTGCATTTCTGGTCACCATATCTTAAAAAGGATATAGCATTATTAGAAAAGCTTCAGAGAAGAGCCACCAAAATGGTAAAGGGGATGGAAGGATACCCCTATGAAGAAAGGCTAAAAAGGTTAGAGCACTTTATCCTGGAAAAGAGACGGCTGAGGGGAGATATGATAGAAGTCTATAAATTAATGAACAGAGTGGAATGGGTAAACATGGATCGATTGTTTACATCATCAGAATATAGAAAGACTAGGGGACATGCAATGAAGCTACAGGGTAAACTATTCAAAACAAATAAGAGAAATGTTTGGACAAGTTCCTGGCGGAAAGGTCCATAAACCATTATTAAAAAGGGACCCAGGATATCATTGCTTGACCCAATACAAGCATTGTGGAACCTGTGCCTTTTGGGGAAACTGCTAGGTACTTATGAAGTAGATTGCCAATGTTGGAAACAGGATACTGGGCTTGATGGACCTTGGTCTGACCCAGTATGGCTGGACAGTGAAAAGATAGACAGGAAGAAAATTGATGCCTTTGAATTATGGTGCTGGCGGCGAATACTGTGTATACCATGGACTGCCCGAAGAACAAACCAGTCAGTACTAGAGGAGATCAAACCTAAGCTTTCTTTAGAAGCTCAGATGACAAGACTTCGACTTCCATACTTTGGAAATATCATGCGAAGAGAGAGATCATTAGAGAAAGACATTATGCTTGGCATGATAGAAGGTCAACGCAAAAGAGGAAGGCCAGCAATGAGATGGATCGATACAATAACAGCAGCTACGGGTACCAGTCTGTCAACAATGAGCCGCCTGACTGAAGACCGGACACAATTTAGGATAGCTATCCAGAGGGTCGCCATGAGTCGACTCTGACTCGACGGCACTTAACAACAACATAATAGTGTGGTCTCTCAGCATACTATTACCCCTACAATATAATCATACTCCATCCACCCATCCTGACCTCACCTTGCTCAATATCTGCCTTTCATACATTTCCTCTTGGCTAGAATCGAATTTGCTGCATCTTAATCCATCCAAGAGTCTTGCCATATAGTTCATCTTCAGCACTCCTGTTCCCTCTCTGGCCTCTAATAAGAACATAAGAACAAATTCCAGAGTTTGATTACACGTTGAGTGAAAAAATATTTTCTCTTATTAGTTTTAAATAGGTTACCCTGTAGCTTCATTGAATGTCCCCTAGTCTTTTTATTGGCCATTTTGCCCTACCCTCTATCATTTAACCAGTTCCTGATCCACAATAGTACATTAGCTCCTATCCCATGACTTTTTAGTTTTGCCAAAAGTCTCTGATGAGGGACCTTGTCAAAGTCTTTCTGAAAGTCCAGATACACTATATCAACCGACTCACCTTTGTCTACCTGTTTATTCACACCTTCAAAAAAACATAACAGATTAATAAGACAAGATCTTCCTTGTCTAAAGCCATGTTGGCTGTCTCCCATTAGGTCATGACTATCTGCATGTTCACTAATTTTGTTCTTTATGATGGTTTCTACCATTTTTCCCAGTACTGATGTCAAGCTCACTGATCTGTAGTTTCCCGGATCACCCTTGGAACCCTTTTTAAAAATTGGCGTTATATTGGCGATCCTCCAATCTTCAGGTATTACAGATGATTTTAATGATAGTTCACAGATTACTAATAGGAGGTCTGAAATCTCATATTTCAGTTCTTTCAATACCCTTGGATGTATACCATCCGGTCCAGGTGATTTGCTACTCTTCAGTTTATCAAATAGTTGTAATACATCTTCCCGGTGTAGCGATATTTCTTTCAATTCTTCTGCAGTATTACCTTTAAATACCACTTCAGTCATGGGTAACATACCTACATCTTCCTCAGTAAAGACTGAAGCAAAGAATTCATTCAGCCTCTCGCTATAGCCCTGTCCCCTCTTACTGCCCTTTTTACCCCTCTATCATCCAATGGTCCAACTGACTCACAAGATGTTTTCCAAGAATGCACTTGAAAAAGTCTTTATTATGCATTTTTATTCTACAGCAAGTTTCTTCTCAAATTCTCTCTTTGCCTGCCTTATCAATGCCTTGCATTTTACTTGCCAGTGCTTGTGCTGTTTCCAGTGTATCATTTGGCTCTTTTTCCATTTCCTGAAAGATGCTGTTTTGGCAACACCTTTAAACCATGCTGGCAGCTTTTTGGACTTCCTTCCACTTTTCTTAAATCTTCTTGGTTCCCCAATTTCACTGGTTCCATCTCGCCATTATCTGGGTGTCACCTTGGATTCTGTTTTATCATTTCAAGATCACATTGCTTCATTCATTCAGTGTTCCTACTTCAATCTATACCAGATTCAGGCTGTGTACTCAGTCCTTCAGTCTTCTGTTATCACTAGTTATTTCCAGGAAAGGAATGGCGAATAAAACAAAGGCTATTGGAGTGGAGTGGAGGAGTAGCCTAGTGGTTTGGGCAAGGTACTTCAGGCCGGAAGGTCAGAGGTTCAAATCCCACTAGAGGACAGCAACCTTGGGCCGGAAGGACTGGGGTTTCTAGTCCCACAGGTGCTCCTTGTGGTCTTGGGCAAGCCACTTAACCCTCCATAGCCCATGTTCCCTGTAAAATAGTTATCTCCAAGTTATAATGCCCTGTTCAATGTAATTTCAGTTTGTTCAATGTAAACCACACTGATGCAGAATAGCACAGTATATAAGAGAATATAAATAAATAAATAAAATGCTTCTGTATCGTTCCATGATGTGACCACACCTTGAATATTGTGTGCAATTCTGGTCACCGGATCGTAAAAAGGATATAGCATTATTAGAAAAGGCTCAGAAAAGAGCCACAAAAATGGTTAAGGGGATGGATGGATACCCCTATGAAGAGAGACTAAAAAGATTAGAGCTCTTCAACCTGGAAAAGAGACGGCTGAGGGGAGATATCATATATTTTATTTATTTATTTATTTATAGCTTTTCTATACCGTGCTATTTAAAATCAGTGCTGTTTACAATTAAAAATTCTTTGTACAAAGCAGGGGGATCTATATTGCACTTACACTGAACAGGTATACCAACTTGGATTTATAATTGGGCAACTACATACAATCAGAGCATATTGTCACTGTGCTGTTAAGGCAACAGGCTTGCTCCGTAACTATGTACGGATTTGTCATTAAGTATGTACAGGAGTGCTAGGTCTTTGCACTTTAAGTAGTTGGGCTGCTGGGAGTGATTGCTTCACCTTGTTCATGGTGTGTTGGTGGTGGGTGGGGGTACGGCGGGTGTATTTGAGACGTCTATAAATTAATAAATGAAGTGGAATGGGTAAATGCAGATCGATTATTTACACCATCAAAATATAGAAAGACTAGGGGACATGCAATGAAGATACAGTGTAACCCATTTAAGACTAATACGAGAAAATATTTTTTCACTCAACATGTAATCCAACTCTGGAATTCATTACTGGAGGATGTAGTAAAAGCTGTTAGTGTAACCGGGTTTAAAAAAGGTTTGGACAAGTTCCTGGAGGAAAAGTCCATAAACCATTATTAAAGGGGACTCGGGATATCCACTGCTTCTCCTTATACAAGCATTGTTGAACCTGTGTCTTTTGGGGAAACTGCTAGGTACTTGTGAACTAGATTGGCCACTGATGGAGGCAGGATACTGGGCTTGATGTACCTTGTCCCATATGGCAAATCTTAGGTTCTTATTTTTAGGACTAATCGCTGTGGCACACCGCTTGTAACATCCTTCTCAGAGTGAACTCCATTTACATTATCTGTACACCTTTCAGTCTCCCACTCAACTATTTTCTAACCTAATCAGTCACTTTACGGTTCATCCCTAGAGTGCTCAATTTATTTATAAGTCATTTTTGTGGAACAGCGTCAAAGGCTGTACGGAAATCAAAGTATACCACCTATAGGGCTCTCCATCAATCCAACTCTCTGTTCACCCAGTCAAAGAAATCAAATCAGATTTGTCTGACAAGACCTGTCTCTGGTAAATCCATGCTGCCTCAGATCCCATAATCTATTGGACTCCAGAAATCTTAGTATCCTCTGTTTATTTGTTTATTTATTTATTTAGCTAGTCTTATATACCGCCCATCTAAGAGTATAGGTAGTTTACAACAAACAAACATGCCAAGTAGGCTTTATATAAAACAAAAGTAAAACATAACTATAATACAAAACATAGATTGTGAGTCCTTCGGGGATAAGGGAAATAAATACCATACCTGTATGTACACTGCTTTGACCTGGTGAAAAGCGGTATCAATAAGTTCATCATTGATGGAGAAGAAATTGAAATAGTGGACAACTTTAACCTACTTGGATCAACTATCAATAAAGAAGCAACAAGCAGTCAAGAAATCAGATGACGTATTATTCTTGGCAGAATGACTATGAAGGATCTAGATAAGATTCCCAAGAGCAGAGATGTCTCTCTCCATACAAAGATTCAACTTGTTCAAGCCATGGTATTTTCAATAATGTCATATGGATGTGAAAGCTGGACAGTGAAAAAGACAGATAGGAAGAAAATTGATGCCTTTGAATTATGGTGCTGGCGACAAATACTATGTATACCATGGACTGCCCGAAGAACAAACCAGTCAGTACTAGAGAAGATCAAACCTAAGAGCTTTCTTTAGAAGCTCAGATGACAAGACTTTGACTTCCATACTTTGGAAATATGCGAAGAGAGAGATCATTAGGGAAAGACATAGCATAGCATGTTTATAAAAGGTTTGGACAAGTTCCTGGAAGAAAGGTCCATAAACCATTATTAAGAAGGGACCCAGTATATCAATGCTTGACCCAGTACAAGCATTGCGGAACCTGTGTCTTTTGGGGAAACTGATAGGTACGTATGACATAGATTGGCCACTGTTGGAAACAGGATACTGGGCTTGATGGACCTTGGTCTGACCCAGTATGGCAGATCTTATGTTCTTATGCTTGGTAAGGTAGAAGGTCAATGCAAAAGAGGAAGGCCAACAATGAAAAGGATCGATACAATAACAGCAGCTATGGGTGCCAGTCTGTCAACAATGAGCTGCCTGACTGAAGACCAAACACAGTTTAGGACAGCTATCCAGAGAGTCGCCATGAGTCGACACTTACTCGACGGCACTTAACAACAACAACAAATAACTATAATACTATATAAGGGGTAAAATAATTTAATTAGAAAAATAATCCATAAAGAGATGAGTTTTTAACTTCTTTTTAAAATCCAGGAGGTCATAGGTAGTGCAAAGATAATTTGGGAGCGAGTTCCAAAGAGTAGGTGCAAAAAATGAGAAAGCTTTTCTAGATGTAGTGAAGCTTGTCTTGATATATGATGAAGGTACGTGTAATATATTAAGTAAGTTTGATTTCCTGTTTCTGTTATCTTGAATTTTCTGGATCAGAGATTGAAGATAAACAGCTGAAAGACCATGATAAACTTTAAATATTGTAAAAAGAGGCTTGAATTGAATGCGTTGAGAGACTGATAGCAAATGTAACTACTTCAGAATCAGAGTGATTTGTGTAGACCTTGAGGCATTGCAAAGGAGATGAGCAGCTGTATTCATAGCAAGCTGAAGAGGGTGAGTGGCATAGTTAGGAAGAACTTGGAGTAAGAGGTTACAAAAGTCAAAGTGTGGGGAAATGAGTGCCTGTAATACAGAGCAAAAGTCATGATGCTCCAAAAACAGCTTTAGGTGTTGAATAGTCTTGAACATGAAATATACGTTCCTTATGGTGTGATTGATGTGAGACATAAGAGAGAAATGCTGGAAAAATGATAGTCCAATGTAACACTAAGGTAGCGTATCTCAGATTTCATGTGTATTTGAATGTTATTGATAGTGATGTCTTTAGAGATATAGAGGACTTGGCACTAAAACATTTCATTAAAGATGAAGTATGTATGCTTTTAGTGTTAATAGGGGCATATAGCATAACATCATCAGCATAAAGGTGATAATAACTATTATGTTCCATTATGATTGAACATACCGGTTGAAGGTAGAGGTTGAAAAGTAAGGAGGACAATACAGAACCCTGAGGAACTCCTTGCCTTTGTATGTAAGTGGAAAATTTCATTGAACCAACTTTAACTTGCATTTGCTGATCAGTGATATAGGATTTAAACCTGTCTAAAGTGATATTTTATTTTTATTTATTTTATTTAATGGTATTTCTATCCCGCCTTATCCTTCAATCAAGGCGGTTACACAGCAAACAATCAGTGGGAGTGATGCTTGGACTCAGTGTGTGCATCATGTACAATGAAAGTGTGTGTGTGTGGGTGGGTAGATTAGTGTGCGCTATTTACAGCATGAGCTATATACAGGGTAAGTGTAGGGAGCGTGCAGGTAAGATTGGTCCATGGTTGTAGCACTCATTGTGTGTTCGGTCTGTAGTGCTCCAGGAATAGCAGAGTCTTTAGTTGTTTCCTGAAGTTCTTGGTGTCTTCAGTGGCTCGCAGTTCGTCCGGGAGTGAGTTCCACATGCTCTTCGTGCGGTGGATTTACATGCTCTTGTGTAGTCTTTTGGCGTGTTGATTGTGTCTGATGTGGCTTTTCTTCTGGGTCTTGTACTGGTGTCAGGTTTTATGAGGGGTTGAAGGCTGTGGGCAGAGTTCCTGTGTTTGATCCTGAATATGTTTAGGATTGTCTTGTATTTTATGCGTGAGTTGATTGGGAGCCAGTGTAGGTCTTTTAGTATGGGAGTGATATGATATGTTTGGATGCACCGGCTATTATTCGTGCTGCTGTGTTTTGGGCTATTTGTAGTGGTCTGAGTGCCTGTTTTGACATGCCTGTGTAGATCGGGTTGCAGAAATCAAGTATGGGCGTTATGAGAGCTTGACAGACTGTGCGGAAGTGTTCGTGTGTAAGGAGTGGTTTGAGGCGTCTGATTATTCTCAATTTGAAGTATGCATTTTTGGTGGTCTTGCTGATGTGTGATTGAAAGTCTAGCCTCTTATCGAGTGTTACACCGAGATATTTCATCTCGTTTTTGAGTGGTATGGATGCGTTGTTGACCTTGATGGAGGGTGGCGGGCTGAAGTTGTTGTTTCATGTGATGAACAGTGCTTCTGTCTATTTCTTAATCCTAGTGCTTGTAGACATTGTATAAGCAAGTTGTGAGGAACAGAGTCAAAGGCTGCTTTAATATCTAGGAAGATGAGAATAAAACCTGAGTTGGGTTTGTCCACACCCCTGTCAGCAGTTAACAAGGTTTCCACTCCGTGCTGTGGTCTAAATCCATATTGCTAAGGATCAGGGGGGAAGCTTGGAGTTGAATTAATACAACCTTCTCTATTATTTTTGCCAAAAATAGATAAACTGGCAATAGGACGATAAGAGCAAGGTTGAGTTGTGTCTACAGTAGTACCCTTTTTGACTGAGCAAATAGATGCCATCTTTAATTTGATAGCCATATAGCCCTGAGAAAGTGAAAGACTGATGATTCTAAGGAGTGTTTTAATTAATTTATTACGAGCAGCCTTGATCCATTCAACTGGGCATGAATCTAAAGCATTAGTAGCATGCATTCCCCTAATTTTTTCTAGATGATCTGCAGATAAAGGCGAAAATGTACACCAAATAGCTTGAAAGTTCGTAACTGTATGATCTTGCTGAGGTGTAGAAGAAAATATTTGTTGAGCCAAGGTTTGAAAGTGATTGGCTAGTACTTGCGGAGTGATGTCTATTTTTTTCTTTTTGTTGTTGGGGTTCTCTTGATAGTTTTGACAAGGCTGAAAAGTTCTCTTGGATGATTCAGAGAGGATTGTAAGATCTTGGTGTAATAGTCTCTTTTTGCCTTACTGGTCGTCACTTGGTAGGCATCTAGATTAAACATATAAGTTCTATGGTCATCTAATGACTTGGAATGTCTCCCTTTTCTTTAACGAATTATGAGGTCTTTTTTCATGATTTTTAAATGTGTATTATACTATGGTGCTAGTTTGCATTTTCTGTAGCTAGTAGATGATTGTGGTGAAAAAGTTGCATTGCTGAACACATCATTCCAGACTTGAATAATTACATCAAGATAATTAGAGGGGATCCGGTGATGTCACTAACCAAGATGGCAGCTGAAATGTGAAGCTCCCGAGGTCGGGAAGACAAGATCCCCCAAAAATAGTGCGAATGCCCAGAAAAAAGTTCTAAAAGAAGTCGGTGAACCCCGGTGGAGTGGTTTAGTAGAAAATGGCACAAAAAATCCGAGCCCGGACCTGAAAAACTTTGGGTTTAAGGCAACCCCAGGTGCAACAGGAACCAGAACAAAAATGGCGCAGAACGGCACTGCGGGGAAGAGAAAAATTCACCACCTGGAGCCCTGATGCAGGGGGACGGTGAGTTAAGCACACTTAAGAAGGAGCTGAAAGAGTGGTTTGGGACTATTTGTCAAGACCTGGCAAACTTTAAGGCAGAAGCAAAATCATGGATCAGAGAGTTGAGTGTTGATAGGGAGGAGTGGCCTAGTGGTTGGGGCAAGTTACCTCAGGCCAGAAGGTCAGGGGTTCAAATCCCACTAGAGGACAGCAACCTTGGGCCAGAAGGACTGGGATTTCTAGTCCCACAGGTGCTCCTTGTGGTCTTGGGCAAGCCACTTAACCCTCCATTGCCCATGTTCCTTGTAAGTATTAGTGTATGTGTCTCATATCCCCTCATGTTTAATGTATCCCCCAATTGTGTTGTGACCACTTTGATTGAAGGATAAGGTGGTATACAAAACTGTCTAAATAAACAAACAAATAAATCCATGAGCTTGAACAACGAGTAGAGTCAATGGAACAGTGGAGGAGTAGCCTAATGATTAAGAACCCTGGCTTGGGAACCCAAAGACCAGGGTTCAATTCCCACTAGCACTCCTTGTGGCCTTGGTCAAGTCACTTAACCCTCCATTGCCTCAGAAAAATCCAAGTTATCAATGTCCCTGTTTAATGTACTTTATCAAGTTTGTTTCAATGTAAACGGCTTTGATTGAAATGATAAAGCGGTATATAAAACCTGTTAAATAAATAGAGGAACACAAGGGACTGCTGCATAATATGAAAGAGAACAGTGAGCTGGTGAAAGTGGAGTTGGGGGAATTACGGACAAAGTTGGAGGATCTGGAAAACAGAACATGTCGCATATCCCAGAGAAAGAGGGGATTCATAACTACAAAATGCTGGTAGAACAACTATGTGAAGAGATTTTAAGACAAGCTGAAACACCAATGGATAATCTGTGTTTTGACATAGACAGAGCACATAGGGCATTGGGCACTAGGCGAGAAGGCCAGCCAAGAGACATTGTGGCGTGCTTCCACAATTTCAGCACAAAAGAGGCAGTCATGCAAGCTTTGCGGAAAGTGGGCAAAGTGCATTGGGAGGATCAACCAGTGGAACTATACGCTGACATTTCGGTAATAACCATAAGAAGGAGGAGAACATTTAAGGATATCACCTCAAGGCTGAGAGAAGAAAGGATCTGCTACAAGTGGCTCTTTCCCTTTGGACTGCAATTTGCGCATAACATAGAGGAGGCCATAAAAGGAATGGAGGCAGCAGGGTGGTCGGATTTACCGGAGGCCCCGTGGCAAAAGAAAATGAGCAGAAGAGGCTGGGATATGTGAGCACGGCGTGGCAGCGAGTGACGCAGCGGAGCCAACGCCTGAGATGCCAGAAATCCAAAAATGTCAAGCATCCGGGTGAAACATGAATAAGGACAATGCAGTCTTGTAAAAATGGGGTGCTTGTTTGGAGTAATAGTACAGGGAAGTTCCGGGTTGTATGTGAAAAGGAAAAGTAGCAAATGGAAAAGGGGGAGGGGGGGTGGAAGGTGTAACATTATAGTTTCTTGGTAGTGACCCACACCTCATTGGCATGGAAAGGGGTGGATCTCTTTGTAAAAAGAAAGGGAAAGTTGGGGTGGAATGGAGGAGTGAGGGAGTGGGGGGGGGTGAGGGAGAAGGGGAGGGAGTCCTTACAAGCTGGAGATAAAAGTCTACCCAGAGGAATATGGCAGGTAGCTTAAGACATGATTTCCGAATTGTATAGAAACATAGAAACATGATGACAGAAAAAGACCACAAGGCCCATCTAGTCTGTCCTTCCATAACAACAACTACAACAGTCCACTTTTTACCTTTAGAGATCCTCTGTGTTGGTCCCATGCTTTTTTGAATTCAGTTACTGTCCTCATCTCTACCACCTCCACTGGGAGACTATTCCACGGATCCACTACTCTTTCCGTAAAGAAATATTTCCGCATATCACTCCTGAATCTATCTCCCTTCACCCTCATCCCATGTCCCCTCGTCGCAGAACTTGCTTTCAATTGAAAGAGGCTCTCTCCCTGAACATTTATGCCACGGAGGTATTTAAACATCTCAATCATATCACCTCTATCCCGCCTTTCCTCTAAGGTGTACATATTAAGATCCTTAAGTCTGTCCTCATATGCTTTATAATGAAGACCACTAGTCATCTTAGTAGCACCCCTCTGTACCGACTCCATCCTGTTCACATCCTTTTGAAGGTGCGGTCTCCAGAATTGCACACCATACTCCAAATGAGGTCGCACCAAAGACTTATACAGAGGCATTATCACCTCCTTTTTTCTGCTAGCCATTCCTCTCCGTATGCACCCAAGCATCCTTCTAGCTTTAGCCGTCGCCTTTTCTACCTGTTTAGCTACTTTAAGATCATCGGACACAACTACGCCTAGGTCCCGCTCTTCTTTAGTGGACAAAAGTACTTCACCTCCTATGCTGTATTGCTCCCTTGGATTGCTGCAGCCCAAATGCATGACCTTACATTTTTTAACATTAAATCCCAGCTGCCAAATTCTAGACCATACTTCAAGCTTAGCTAGATCCCTCCTCATGTTATCTACACCTTCCTGGGTGTCTACTTTATTGCAGATTTTGGTATCATCTGCAAAGAGGCAAACCTTACCCGACAGCCCTTCCGCTATATCACTAACAAAGATGTTAAAAAGAATCGGACCAAGGACAGATCCCTGGGGCACACCACTGGTAACATCCTTCTCCTCAGAGTGAGCTCCATTTACTTGTACTCTTTGTCGCCTCCCATCCAACCAATTTCTAACCCAAGCAGTAACTTTAGGGTCCATCCCTAGGGTGCTCCCTAGGGTATCCTTGAATGTAAGGGGCCTAAACTCATAGGAAACGGCAGCTGTGCTATAAAGAAGCCACTAGATTAAATGGTGACACTCTTATTACAGGAAACACATTTAACAGGTGGGGGGAGAGGAGAATGGTAAATAGGAAATTCCCAAACCAATGGTTTGCATCTAATCTCCAGGAAAAGAAGAAAGGGGGAGTGGGCATATTGATAAGTGCGAGAATTCATTACCAATGCATGTGTATTAAAAAAGATAACGAAGGCAGATATTTGTTACTAAAAATTAAATACTTGGAAAGGGTTTATACAATAGTGAATCCTGAACTAGATTCCTCACGTGGTCAGGCGGGGGGTACAGCGAGACAGAAAAGCACAGTTACTTACCTGTAACAGGTGATCTCTGGGAACAGCAGGAATAAGTCTTCACATATGGGTATCGTCGGTACCGACGGAGCCTGTGCGGGAACACTCCCCAGCGTCCAAAAGGAAAGCTTTTGAGAGCATCCCACAGTGCCTGCGCGTTGCCTTCCCGCCTTTCCCAACCGCCTCTCTCCAGTTCGAGTTTTAAAGCTGAGACAAAGAGAGAGTGAGGAAGGGAAAGATAGAAAGAGAGAGATACAACTCCTAGGGGAGGTGGGTGGGTTGTGAAGACTACTTATTCCTGCTGTTCCCAGAGATCACCTGTTACAGGTAGGTAAATGTGCTATCTCCAGGAACAAGCAGGAATGAGTCTTCACATATGGGGACTCCCCAGCTAGAGATGCCTGGGAGATCCCCCAGGTTGTGAATCCCTGAGAAGGGCTCTACCTCCCCCTATGGATCTCAGGCATCCAGACAGGGATGGAGGGTAGGAGTTGATTAGGTATGGAACAGGTGTTTGAGAACAGCCTGACCAAACAAGGCATCCCGGCGGGAGTCCTTGTCCAAGCAGTAATGGGCTGTGAAGGTATGAACCGAGGCCCAGGTGGCCGCTCTACAGATTTGGTCGATGGACACAGAGTTTAGATGAGCCATAGAGGCTGTCACGGCCCTCACATTGTGAGCTGTGACATGGCCCTCCAGAGAAAGGTTTTTACTCTGGTAGGCGAAAGAAATACACTGAGCAATCCAATTAGACAGAGTTCTCTTAGAGACTGGAAGTCCTAAATGAGAGGGATCAAAAGCAACAAAGAGTTGAGAAGACTTTCTATGTTGCTGTGTCCTTTGTAAGTAAAAAGCAAGAGCTCTCTTACAATCCAGGGTATGAAGATTCCTCTCTGCACTTGATGCATGAGGTCCTGGAAAAAAGACAGGTAAATAAACCTCCTGGTTCAGATGAAAAGGTGAAACCACTTTAGGCATAAAGTGTGGATTAGTCCTACCTTGTCATGATGGAACCTTGTATAAGGAGGATTAGCCACCAAGGCTTGCAGTTCACTGATGCGGCGAGCTGAGGTGACTGCAATTAGAAAAATAACCCTCCAGGTTCCACAATGCTTGTATTGGTTCAAGCATTGTTATCCTGGGTCCCTTCTTAATAATGGTTTATGGACCTTTCCTCCAGGAACTTGTCCAAACCTTTTTTAAACCCAGCTACACTAACAGCCTTTACTACATCCTCCGGTAACAAATTCCAGAGTTTGATTACACGTTGAGTGAAAAAATATTTTCTTTTATTAGTCTTAAATAGTTTACCCTGTAGCTACATTGCATGTCCCCTAGTCTTTCTATATTCTGATAAGGTAAACAATCGATCTACGTTTACCCGTTCCACTCCGTTCATTAATTTATAGACTTCTATCATATCTCCCCTCAGCCGTCTCTTTTCCAGGTTAAAGAGCCCCAACCTTTTTAGCCTTTCTTCATAGGAGTATCCTTCCATCCCTTTTACCATTTTGGTGGCTCTTCTCTGAACCTTTTCTAAAATCGCTATATCCTTTTTAAGATACGGCGACCAGAATTGCACACAATACTCAAGGTGCGGTCTCACCATGGAACGATATAGAGGCATTATAATATCTTTTGTTTTATTTTCCATTCCTTTCCTTATCATACCTAGCATTCTATTTGCTCTCTTGGCCGCCGCTGCACACTGGGCCGCGGGTTTTAACATGGTATCCACAATGACACCTAAATCTTTTTCCTGGGTGGTGGTTCCTAATGTGGAACCTTGCATCGTGTAACCATAGTTTGGGTTGTTCTTCCCTAGGTGCATAACCTTGCACTTGTCCACATTAAATTTCATCTGCCATTTTGATGCCCAGTCTTCCAATTTATCAAGGTCCTCTTGCAATTTTCCACAATCCTCTTGGGTTTTAACAACTTTAAATAGTTTTGTGTCATCTGCAAATTTGATAACCTCACTCGTTATTCCACTTTCCAGGTCATGTATGAATATGTCAAAAAGCAGCAGACCCAGCACAGATCCCTGGGGTACACCACTATTCACCTTTGTCCATTGGGAAAATTGGCCATTTAGCCCTACTCTCTGCTTTCTATCTTTCAACCAGTTCCTGATCCACAATAGTACACTGCCTCCTATCCCAGGACTCTTTAGTTTTGCCAAAAGTCTCTGATGAGGGACCTTGTCAAAGGCTTTCTGAAAGTCCAGATACACAATATCAACCGACTCACCTTTGTCCACCTGATTATTCACTCCTTCAAAAAAACATAACAGATTAGTAAGACAAGATCTTCCTTGTCTAAAGCCATGTTGGCTGCCTCCCATTAGGTCATGACTATCTACATGCTGAGTAATTTTATTCTTTATGATGGTTTCTACCATTTTTCTCGGTACTGATGTCAGGCTCACCGGTCTGTAGTTTCCCGGATCACCCCTGGAATCCTTTTTAAAAATTGGTGTTACATTGGCGATCCTCCAATCTTCAGGTATTAGAGATGATTTTAATGATAGTTCACAGATTACTATTAGCAGGTCTGCAATCTCGTATTTCAGTTCTTTCAACACCCTTGGATGTATACCATCCGGCCCAGGTGATTTGCTACTCTTCAGTTTATCTAATAGTTGTAATACATCTTCCCGATGTATCGATATTTCCTTCAATTCTTCCGCACCTTTAAATACCACTTCAGTCATGGGTAACATCCCTACATCTTCCTCAGTAAAGACAAAGCAAAGAATTCATTCAATCTCTCCGCTATCGCCTTGTCGCCTCTTAGTGCTCCTTTAACCCCTTTATCATCTAATGGACCAACTGACTCTCTCACAGGTTTTTTGCTACGAATGTACTTGAAAAGGTCTTTACTTCGCGTTTTTGCTTCCGCAGCAAGCTTCTTCTCAAATTCTCCCTTTGCCTGCTTTATCAATGCCTTGCAGTGCTTGCCAGTGCTTGTGTTGTTTCCAGGTTTCATCGTTTGGCTCTTTTTTCCATTTCCTGAAAGATGCTTTTTTGGCAACAACAGCCTCTCTGACCTCACCTTTAAACCATGCTGGAAGTTTTTTGGACTTTCTTTCACTTTTCTTAAAGCATGGAATACAGCTGGTCTGGGCTTCCAAGATAGTGTTTTTCAACAACAGCCAAGCCTGATGTACGTCTTTAACCTTTGCAACTGCTCCTTTTAGTTTTTTCTTAACTGTTTTCCTCATTTTATCATACTTTCCCTTTCGAAAGTTAAAAGGTAGTACTGTGGATTTCCTTACTGTTCCTCCTCCACTAATTAAATCAAAGGCGATCATGCTATGATCACTATTGCCAAGTGGCCCCACCAACCTTATCTCTTGCACTAGATCTGGTGTTCCACTAAGGACTAGGTCTAATATGGCTTCCCCTCTGGTTGGTTCATGAACCAGCTGCTCCAAGAAGCAGTCATTTATTTCATCTAGGAACTTTATCTCCTTAGCATGTCCTGACGTGACACTGACCCAGTCGATACCGGGGTAGTTGAAATCACCCATTATTATTACTGCACTGTAACTTTTGTTAGCTTCCTTGATTTCTTTGAGCATTTCAACATCCATTTGGTCATTCTGGCAAGGCGCTCGATAGTACACCCCCACTGCCATTGCCTTCCCCCTTTTACATGGAATTTCAATCCATATAGATTCTACAGCAGATTTTGTTTCCTGCAAAACTTTAATCCTTTCTGACTCAATGCCCTCTCTAACATAGAGAGCAACCCCTCCACCAATTTGATCAGCTCTATCATTACGATATAGTTTGTACCCAGGTATCACAGTGTCCCACTGGTTGTCCTCCTTCCACCATGTCTCTGATATTCCAATCATATCTAACTTTTCATTTAGTGCTATATATTCTAACTCTCCCATATTATTTTTTAGACTTCTAGCATTTGCATACAAGCATTTTAGAGAATGTATTTTACTCATATTAATTTGGCTGTTGTTAGACATGGCTAATTTGGGATCTTTAAGCTCAGTCTGCTCCATACTTGAGGGCATTTGGGCTACTTTACTCTTTTGTGGAACCTCTCTGCTTCCTTCAAAGATGCATTCTTCCGAACCATCCACTCTTGGGCGACTGTCGGCTTTCCCCTAATATCTAGTTTAAAAGCTGCTCTATCTCCTTTTTAAAGGTTAATGCCAGCAGCCTGGTTCCATCCCGGTTAAGGTGAAGCCCATCCCTTCGGAAGAGCCCCTCCTTTCCCCAGAATGTTCCCCAGTTCCTAACAAATCCAAAACCCTCATCTCTGCACCATTGTCTCATCCACGCATTGAGACTCCGGAGCTCTGCCTGCCTTTTGGGTCCTGCGCGTGGAACAGGAAGCATTTCGGAGAATGCTACCCTGGACATTCTGGATTTCAACTTCCTACCTAAAAGCCTAAATTTAGCCTCCAGAACCTCCCTACCACATTTTCCTATGTCATTGGTGCCGACATGTACCAAGACAGCACACTCCTCCCCAGCACTATCTAAGACCTTATCTAGGTGGCACGTGAGGTCCGCTACCTTCGCACCAGGCAGGCATGTTACCAGGCGATCCTCACGTCCACCAGCCACCCAGCTATCTACATGCCTAATGATCAAATCACCAACTATAACGGCTGTCCTAACCCTTCCCTCATGGGCACATGGCCCTGGAGAAACTTCCTCGGTGCAAGAGGGTTTTACATCACCTGGAGGACAGGTCCTAGTTACAGGATCACTTCCTGCCACACCAGGGTGATGCTCTCCTGTCACGTGACCTCTCTCCTCCATTGCATCAGGGATGCTGCCAGACTGGAGGTGGGACTTCAGGACTACATCCCTGTAGGTCTCGTCTATGTACCTCTCTGTCTGTCTTATGCTTTCCAAGTCTGCTACTTTAGCCTCTAGAGAATGGACTCGTTCCCTGAGAGCAAAGAGCTCCTTGCACCTAGTGCATACGTAAGACCTCTCACCAACTGGGAGAAAATCATACATGTGACACTCAATGCAAAAGACTGGAAAGCCACCATCCCACTGCTGGACTGCTGTCTGCATCTTAGTTTTAAGTTTGTGTTTAGATCTAAGTTCTTTACTTACTAAGGTTTGCTATGGATATTTATACTAATAAAACTGTACCTAATACGTGTAATATACCTTGTTCACCTGAAGCTTAACTAATCTCAGGTCCTTAGTGTATGACTGATTTGGGTAATGAGCTTCACCTGAGAGCACCTCCTGTCTTTTAAGATGTGTAAGTACCTATAAAGCTACGATTATCCCAGGGGTGTGTGGGTGTGGGAGGGAGGGAGGGAAATAACACTTATTAGAAGAGGGCTGCTACACAGTACCCTGTCTTGTGCTGCTGAGGTAAGCTAAATTCTGATTTGATTTAAATTATAGCTCTTAGCTGCTGCTAGGCTCTAACTTCTTATGAAATTTAAACTACAAGCTCTCTGCTGGGTTCCAAATGTAACCAGAAAGCTCTCTTTTGTGTTTTAAATTTAAACTAAAAGTACCTTGCTGTTACTAGGCCCTGAGTGACTATTAAATTTAAATTACAAGCTCTCTGCTGGGTATGAAATGTAACCAGAAAGTTCTCCTCTGTGTTTTATATTTAAACTTAAACTGCTGCTACTAGGCCCTGACTGATTTAACAAAAAATAGTGGGTTCACAGATTAATTAGCTTTAATACAAAGAATTCCTTTTAGAAAATTACCAGAAGTATATACTCACAGTTGCAGATCTCTCTTCAGAAGTAACAGTCCCTTTTTCTAGTCCTTCATGACAATTCAGAGGTATTGCAGAAGGGTTAAGACCCTTCTCTGCACACCAAATGGTAAACCTTTTCCATTTAAAAGCATAGGAACGTCTAGTGGAAGGCTTTCTGGAAGCATGAAGGATATCCTTCACCTGCTGAGAAAGATGCAAATCTTGAAGGTCTAGGCCTTCAGCAACCAGGCCCTGGGATGAAGGGACTGGGGATTTGGGTGCCACAACGTTCCTCCCTCCTGGGATAGGAGGTCTGGAGCAGATCCCAAGTCCAGGGAGGGAGCTTGAGAGAGATGCAGAAGTACAGGGTACCACACTTGGCGTGGCCAATGTGGTGCTATGAGGATCATAGACCCCTTGTCTCTCTGAAGTTTGAACAGTGTCTTGGGAATTAGGGGAATGGGTGGGAAGGCATAGAGGAAGTCTTGCCCCCAGTGAAGGAGGAAGGCATCCCTGGCCTGAACTCCCTGACACGGAATTCTGGAACAGAACCGGGGAAGTTTGGCATTCCACGGACTTGCAAACAGGTCTATGTCTGGGGTTCCCCAAATTCGAAAGATGTTGGCTATCTGGTCCCCATGGAGAAGCAGAACTCGACTGTCTGCCCAAGAGTTTTGAACCCCTGGAAGATACACGGCCATGAGATGAATTTGATGCTCTCTGGCGAAGGCCCACAATCTCAGAGCTTCATTGCAAAGTGACAGAGAGCCAGTCCCCCCCTGCTTGTTCACGTAGAACATGGCTACTTGGTTGTCCATGTGGATGAGGACTGTCTTGTAGCTGAGCAGGGTGTGGAAGACTCTGAGAGCCAGAAAGATTGCTCTGAGCTCTAAGTGGTTGATATGTAGAGATGTCTCCTGTGGAGACCAGATGCCCTGGGTGGAGAGATCTTGTAGATGAGCTCCCCAACCCCTTGGGGAGGATCTGTTGTAAGGGTTGCCTGGGGTAACACCTGTTGGAAGGGGGACCCCAGCAACAGATTTTGAGTGGATTTCCACCACTGGAGAGACCAAAAAAGGCGACTGGAGGTTGCTATTTTGTCTGACAGGCTTCCTGATGCCTGGGTCCTTTGGGTGGACAGAGTCCATTGAGCTGCCCTCATGTGAAGGCGAGCATAGGGGACCACATGCACTGTTGTAACATCTCTCGAGCAGTTAAATGGGACTTTAACTGAATCTGGGAGGCTAACTGCACCAAGCGTAGGCAACGGGCCTGAGGAAGATAGTCCCTTGCAGTGGTAGTATCCAGCAAGGCCCCTATGAACTCTAGAGATTGAGTAGGGGTGAGATGGGATTTTGGGATGTTTATTACAAGTCCCAGATACTGAAGGATACGCCTTGTGCAGGCTAGGAAAGCCTGGGCCTCTGACTGGGATGGAGCTCGGATGAGCCAGTCGTCCAGATATGGGAATACAAATATTCCTAGAGTGCATAGAAATGCAGCTACTACTGCCATGCATTTTGTGAACACCCTTGGTGCAGAGGCCAGACCGAAGGGAAGCACTCTGTATTGATAGTGCTTTCCTTGGAAAAGGAACCGAAGGAACCTTCTGTGTGTTGGATGGATGAGGACATGTGTGTACGCATCCTTGAGATCTAGAGAACAAAGCCAGTCCTGACTCTGGAGGTATGGAAGAAGAGTACCAAGAGAAATCATCTTGAATTTCTCCTTGCATAGAAACTTGTTCAATTCTCTGATATCTAATATGGGTCTGTAGCCCCCTGTTTTCTTTGGGATGAGAAAGTAGGGGGAGTAGAACCCTGAACCCTGTTGAAGAAGGGGTACTTCTTCTATTGCCCCTTGGGCAAGAAGTGTAGCAATCTCTTGACCCAGGAGGTCGAGGAGAGATGTTGGAGAATTGAACTGTCTCACCATGGTGTGAGGAGGAAGGTTTAAGAAATGAAGCTTGTACCCCTCCCTTATGATGGAGAGGGTCCATTGCCCTGCTGTGATTTGTTCCCATCTGGGAGCAAAGTGAGCTAACCTTCCTGGAATGGTGAGAGGCTCTGGATGTTCTAGAGCCAGAAAGGTTAAGTTCTCTAGCTGCAAGTCAAAGGCCCTGAGGAGGCTGAGGCTGCTGGGCCGTAGCAGTCCTAGCAGCCTTAGGCTTGGCCTGTTTTGGTTGTTCTTGTCTCTTAGTAGCAAAACGACCTGCAGAAGATGCCTGCTGACCATAAACAGGATAATATCTCCCCTTTTTGGGAAAAAAAACCCTTTTTGAACAACCTTTTCTTAAAAGGAGCAGAAGTAGACTTTGAGAGTCTATCTAAAGCAGAATTTTCAGCATCCATCTGGGTGGCCTTTGCTTGCCAATCTTTGCCAAAAAGGTTTTCACCTGTACAAGGAAGGTTTTCTAGTCCATCCTGAACCCAGGGTTCCAAATCAGAAGCTTGTAACCAAGCAGTTCTGCGTGCACCTATGGCAATAGCCGAGGCTCTGCTGGCACACTCAAAAGAGTCAAAGGCTGCACAGTTGGAGAATTTGGAAACATCCTGGGCATGTTTGAGCCAGGTGAGAAACTCTTCCCTTTTATCTTCTGAAATAAAAGGAGATAAAGTTTGCAGATGATCTGTAACTTCTTTTAGAAACATCCCCATATAGAGACTATAGGAGTTGATTCTGGCAACAAGCATATTGGCCTGGAAAATCCTCCTGCCAAAGGCATCTAAGGTTCTGCATTCTCTTCCTGGAGGATTAGAAGAGTGCCTTTTGGTACTCTTTATCTTCTTCATAGCAGACTCCACCACAATGGAGTGGTGAGGAAGCTGAGTCTTATGAAAGCCAGGACAAGGAGGAACACGATACATGGTGTCCAACCTACGAGAATGAGGGGAGGTGGTGAGAGGAGTCTCCCATATGCCCAACATGTGATCATAAAGAATCTCATGAATTGGTAAAGTGGCTGCCTCTTTAGGAGCCTTAGGATATTGTAAAATATCTAATTTTTTGGCTCTAGGCTCTGCCTCAGGGGCCACTGAAATGGAAAGGCCCCTGGCCACTTCCCTAATGAAGTCTTGAAAAGACAAGTCTTCTGGAGGAGACATTCTTCTTTTTGGAGAAGAGGGCTCCTGAGGAAGGATCACCGATGCTTCGACAGAGGCCTCTGATTCATCAGAGTCTTCAGAGGAATCGAAGTATCGCCTGTCTGGATGCTCCTGTAGAGCCCGATACGCGTACCGGGAGGTATCGACATCGGGAGTGATCGGTACCGATTCGGTACCGATAGGCATCACAGAACAGTGTACCGCTGCAGTCGACACCGAAGCCGATGTCGATGCAATCGGTACCGGCACCGAAACCGATATCGGTACCGGTGCTGGAGTCGGTACCGACAACGGAGTTTGTTGCGGTACCGACGGCGTCGCAGCTTGTATGAAGGCCGTAATGGCACGCTGCATGGTCAGGATATTCTGAACCATCGACGCCACCAATGTCTGGATGTCGGTACCAGTGGGAACTACCGGTACCCCAGAACATGGCAACAGGTGATCAGTCGAGGCCGAGCCATCGATGTCAACCTGTGACCCCATAGGTAGAGCTTTGGAAGCCGGAGCCTCCCGCCGGGGTAATTTTGCCGGTGCGGATTCCTCGAGAGCAAGCCCGGAGGCATCTCGATACTTGGAGGGAGATCTACCCTTCGAGGACCGGCTGGACTTAAGTTTGGTTACCTGAGATCCATGAGAGGAAGAAGAAGCCCTGGAAGACATCGATGCCACCGAAGCTGCATCAGAGGGAAACAGGGTACTGAGCTTGGCTGCTTGATTCTGTAGACCTCTTTTAGACATCATTGAACAGGACTCACAATCCGTAATGGAGTGGTCAGGACCTAAACATTTTAGACACCATTCATGGGTGTCGGTGACAGAAATGGTGCCGCTGCACTTTGTTCACTTTTTAAACCCGGAGGCGGGCTTTTCCATGAGGAAACATTTCCTAGGCCTAAGGCCGAAGAAAAGAAAAAATGCACTGAAGTGAAGAAAAACAATAGGGTTGTTTTTTTTTTTTTTTGAAGAATAAAGAAAGAAAAGACCGGCGGTACCAGTCCGGCGTCGAAGAAGGCAGGCACGCGACCAAAGAAATAAAAGAAAATAAGAAATTCTTCAGCGGTGACAGGAACACGACCTGATGGCTCCGCGGAAAAGAAGAACTGGAGAGAGGCGGTTGGGAAAGGCGGGAAGGCAGCGCGCAGGCGCTGTGGGATGCTCCCAAAAGCTTTCCTTTTGGACGCTGGGGAGCGTTCCCGCGCAGGCTCCGTCGGTACCGACGATACCCATATGTGAAGACTCATTCCTGCTTGTTCCTGGAGATAAAATTTAAATCCTTTATGAGGGATTTGGGATTAATTGATGTGTGGCGGGATATGCATGGGCGGGAAAGAGACTATACGTTTTACTCACTTGTGCACGGATCCTACAGTAGGATTGATATGTTGCTGGTTCACAAGGGACTGATGGCTTGGGGAGCAAGGAGTGCACCAGTATGGGGTGACTTTCGGGACCCTGTGGCTAGTAGAGGAAGGGGACAATGGAGGTTGAATGAGGCACTGTTGGAAGAACCATGGGTTGTCCAACAGGTTACTGACTCCATTCTGGAATACTTGCAGTATAATGATAATGGGCAATGTTCGATGGGGGTGGTTTGGGACAGTTTGAAAGCAGTGGTTAGAGGAAAGTTTATAGCAATAGGAACCCACATCAAGAAAGAAAAGGAGGCTAAAAAAGACAAACAGAGAAAGTTTAAGAATGTGGGAGAAGAAGCGAAAACAGGGCCAACTAAATAAAGAAGACAATAAAACATTAATGAGCATTAAGCAACAGTTAAATGAGATACAGCTGGGGGGAAATAAAGTTTGCACAAGAGAAACTTCAACAAACACACTTTGAGTATGGGAATAAGCCTACTCTATTAGTATATCAACATAAAAAACTGCAATTGCTTAAATGTATCCATAAAATAAGAGATAGAGATGGTAAGGAACTGAGGCAAAGGGAGGAGGTTAAAGCTAGATCTGTGGAGTTTTAAGGGAATTATACACGCCTGAACAGACAGTGCCCCAGGAGATAATTCAAAAATATCTAGAGGGGATCCAATTACCTAAAATAGGGGAGGAGGAGAGTGTAGCTATGTCCAGGCCTATCACATCCCAGGAAGTGCTTGGGTTAAGGAGCTACCCGTGCATAAGGCTCCGGGAAGGGATGGGTTTCACAACAAATTCTACAATTAGTGGGTCAACCCGGTATTGGTTGATCCACTAACTCGCTTATATAATGCAGTTGGAAGGGAGAAGCCTTTGCCCCCATTGATGAGAATGGCGGGAGTAACTTTAATACCAAAAGAGGGTAAGTATCCTACTCAGTGTGGTTCTTACTGGTCAATCTCCCTACTGGGATTGGATTTTAAAATTTTCTCTAGAGTACTGGCCAAAAGATTGCTTTCACATATGCCCCAGTTAACACACATAGATCAATCTGGGTTTATACCTGGAAGACAAGCATCAGATAATCTAAGGAGAGTCTTAAATGTAGTCTGGAAAGGTAAAAGTAGGAAAGATGATGAATTGTTGTTGTTGGCGATAGATGCAGAGAAAGCTTTTCACAGAGTGTCCTGATCCAGACCTTGGCAAAAGTGGATATTGCAGGCAAGTATTTAGAGTGGGTTGGATCGCTTTACAGGAACCCCCTAGCGGCCTTACAAATTAATGGAGCGTATACGGAGGCCTTTGGACTTTTGAGAGGGACCAGGCAGGGATGTCCTCTGTCCCCCTTATTATATGTCTTAACAATGGAGCACTTGGCGCAGAGAAGAGAAGAGAGCAGTAGAAGAGATTCAGGGGATGAAATGGGAATGGGGGGAGTGTAAAGTGTCCTTGATTGCTGATGACCTGTTGTTTATAATCACATCCCCTGAGCAGACGTTGAGCACCCTGATGAGAGAGCTAGAGAGTTTTGGGAAAGTATCTGGCTTTAAGATGAATGCATCCAAATCAGAGATTTTAAATATCTCAAATCCAGAAAAAAAACAAGTGAACGGTTGATGAGTTTATTCCCTTTTAAATAGGCCAGGAGAAGTACTGGATATCTGGATGTCCAGGTAACACCAGTGATCTCAGATCTTTCTAGAGTGAATTATATCACTCTGGAGGGAAGGATTAGGAGAGAACTAGAAGGGAAAGGTTGAAGCTAACATGGTCAGGAAGATTAGCTGCGGTGAAAATGATGAACATAAGAACATAAGATATGCATACTGGGTCAGACCAAGGTCCATCAAGCCCAGTATCCTGTTTCCAACAGTGGCCAATATAGGTCATATGTACTGTCACACCCCAGCCCCCGGCCACATGCCTAAAGAGCTAGGGTGGACATTATGTCCTTCATAAACGGGTTGAAAACTATCTTCAGCACTGAAGCATGTTGGGAGTTGTAGTTTCCCTTTTAAAAGTATAGCCGTGACAAACCAGTATGAAGGTAAATGATAAAGATTTTATTTCCCCAATGTCACAAGGTTCAACATAAAGCATCAGGATATTCTCTCCAGTTAGTATTTCCAAAGATATTTACAAAACTCAGGTTGAATGTGTTTCACAGTCACTACTTCTGTTCAGGGGTTTTAATCCAAAACATAGCAGATAAAAGAAAACACAAGCTTCTTCATTCAGCTTAGTAAAAAATGTTCTCTTTTATCCTTTCCTTCTTTAGTAACACCAAGCACAGGTGCTATGTCACCATGTGGCCAGCCCTCCGCCTAGGGCGCAGAGGGTTGGTCTGCCATGATAATTTCTCTATGCAGAAAGTGAGACTACGGCTAGGGCTCTTGCAAGGCCTCTTGGGATTTGTAGTCCCTTTTTACCTCTCTGATAAAGAAGCAGTTGTAGTCCAAGTGTTTAAGGCAAAATGACAAGGTTTTATTTCCCCTCACAAACAGAACTTCGGTGCAGAACAAATAAGAACAGTCTCTAGGAGTTTAGCATGAGGATTATATACAGTAAATAGGGTAAGTGCTTCTTCACTCTCTGGTTCCCAAAACAATACAGTGCTGGTAGTACAAACTGAAAATAAACAGCTTCTTGGAACAAAGAAAAATACCTCCTTTTTCTTTGCTGTTAACTCAGCACTCTTACTTCCAGGTTTCAACACAGTGACTCAATGTTCTCAGCCGAACACAGCGTGCAATCCATTCTCATATCAGCTACGTCCTCAACATTAGAGTCTATCTGCATCTCTTCTATATCCGGGCTGGCAGTGTTTGTTTGCAGATGGTTACTAAGGGATTTAAAACAACTTCCCTCTTTATACCTAGGTGTTTTCCCTTTATACAACTCTCCACAGCAAGGGTTTAAAATACCTGATACACTGGAGTTTCTTCTGTGGCTCTCCTCTAACTCTTGGCAGTTATATGGGAAGGCTTTTGTGCTAGGCTCCCACCTGTGTAAAGTCTGAAGGCTCCCTTCTGATTTCAGGGCTCCCTGCTCTCTCCGTTCCAGCAAGTTCCTGGTCACAGGGAGTGTCTCCCTTCCTTCAAGTCTGTTGGCTTTTCTCACAGACCGGTAAGAAGTTTCTCTATCAGGTCTCCAACTCCCTGGAGTTTCTGAGCCTCTCCAAGCCTTCCTTACAGGAGCTCTCTCTTCTCTCCTGTCTTTCCTTCCTTGGGCTGCTTCTCTGCCACAACTCCAACTCTCTCTGCTGCCACGGCTCCAACTGCCGTCTAAGCTGCAATCACCCTTCCAGCTTGCCCTCTGGCCTCTTCTCCAGCCTTTGTCTGCTGCTTCTTTCTCTGCTTCCTCCGCGGCTCTCCTTTCTGCCCTCTTCCTGGGAGCTAATGACGACGTTTTATAATTCTGTTCCCCTGGGCTTGGCTCTGCTCCCACCCTGAACAGGTGTGCTTGATTAAGCTCGGGTTTTGTTATTACATCAGAGTCTGGGCATGTCAATTCAGCTCCTGTCTTTCCCTGTTTACCTTTTCTCTGTAAACAGTGAGCCATGTGCTCTAGCTGCCTGTCAGTTTTAAAGGTGGAATCTTCCTTTCTCTCTATTTCCATGGGTCCGGTAGGGGTCTCTACATCACATATCCCCACCCCTTAAGCTATTACGGGCTGGCGAAGCCACACTCGCACAGCACATAATCACTGCTGAGGCCTTGATATGCTTTCCTGCTTTGGCCAGACGTGCTGCCGCTGTCCTCTCATGCCAGGGCCTAAGGACGTTCAGATGGTAGACCTGACGGCGTCCTCTATAGTTTTCCACCGCATAGGAAACTGGGCCTACTTGTTCTACCACTTTATATGGACCCTTCGATTGGGACTCAAATTTTGGTCCGGCGTCTGCTATCATCACCACTACTTTCTCCCCTATGGCTAACTGACGAGGCTTCGTCCCTCGGTCATAATACTTTTTCTGACATTTTTGACTGGCTTGTAAGTTTGCCTCTGAGGTCTGAGAAGTCCTTTGTAATCTACTCCTCAGATCTCGTAGAAAATGAGGTACCCCTATTTCTTCAATTTCAGGCTCCACCCATTGTTCACGTAAAATATCTAGAATTCCCCTTGGGGCCCGACCGAACAGTAGTTCATAGGGGGACGCTCCTAGAGATGCCTGCGTACGCTCCCGACAGGCGTATAATACAAACGGGAGCATGACGTCCCACTCAGACATCTTCCCGTCCAACCTACGCCTTAGCATTTGCTTGATTGTCTGATTTAATCTTTCCACCAGTCCGTTGGACTGGGGATGGTAGGCGGCAGTCCTTATGTGGTGTATCCCAAATGCATCCCATACTTGGGTCAGGTATTTCGACATAAAATTACTGCCTTGGTCCATGAGCATTTCTTGGGGAAACCCTACCTCACAAAACAATTTGACCAATTCTAAGGCTATGGTTCTAGCTGATATGTTCCGCAAAGGCATTGCCCATGGGAATCGGGTGGCCTGGTCTATCACTACCAGAATGTACTGAAAACCTCTTGGTGTCCTAAGCAAGGGTACTACAATATCCATCGACATACGCCGTATGGGTGTCGATATCGTGGGTGTAGGGATCATGGGCACCGCTCGTGGCTTGGCAGCGGTAACTCACTGACATGAGGGACAGGATTCGCAGAAACGGGCGGTTTCTTTAAAAACCCCCGGCCAATAAAAACGGGCTAAAATCTGATCCAATGTCCCCTGTATCCCCTTATGACCACCTACAGGGTGATCATGGGCCAGCCTTAAAACCACTGCCTTAATTGCAGTCGGTACTACCAATTGTTTTCTAACCACTCCTGTCTGCGGCTCATTACTTTCCCTGTATAATATTCCTTTATCTAGCAGGAATCTTGGGAGAGTATTCCTCTCACTTTGGGCATACTCGAATGCTCGCTTTAGCGCAGGATCCGCTTGTTGCTCTTTGGGGAAGGATGGAAATTTCTTAACTACATCCGCGGGAACCCAGGGCAATTCTTGTCCGGCCTCCATCTCTGCCCTCCCCTGAGCCCTATGCTGTCTCTCCCAGCGCCTATCTGCCTTGCCTTTCCTAGCCTTCTTAGAAGGGGCATTAATCAGGTCCTCATGTATAGGAAGCTCCTCCAGTGCCTCTTCTACCCGTCCACCCTCATCCTCTGGGGGTTCATCCCTCTCTTCAGGGAGTTCATAGATCTCTACAGGGGGTTCAACTCTCATTTCTGAGGTTCCTGCTTGGGACCTAGTATTTATTTATTTATTTTATTTATTTATTTAACAGTCTTTTCTGTACCGCCCCTTCCAGAGATCAGGGGCGGTTTACATTGAACATTAAACAGAACAATTGTATACTTCTGTATACATTTACAGGGAACATTATGCTTTAACTATGTACAGGTGTACTTACAGGGAACATATTTTGAACAGATTTTGAACAACATTTTGAACAACATTTTGAACATTAACTATAACAGAGCTTTTCAAACTATTTACAAGTTATATACATGGAGCGCATCTTAGTTAGATACAGTTACAGTGGTGACCATGCCTAGTAGAGACCATGCCTGTCTTGGTGTGTAGGCCCTTCTCCATCCCCCTACTAAACTGGGGCCAGTCTCTACCCAGCACAATATCATGGGGAAGCTTGGGGACTACGGCCACTAGGACCTCTTTTTGGGTTCCTAATCCCTTCACTGAGAGCTTGTATAATGGATAGAAGGAGGACGCACCATGTATGCAGTGGATTTTAACCCTGCCTTCTGGTTGGCTCGGTACTGACCCGATGCGGGTTTCTATGGCCTGCCAGAGCTTCTTTGAGACCATGCTCTGGTCAGCGCCCGAGTCGAGCAACGCACTGGCCAAAACACCATTAACTTCCACTTTTAACAGAAAACCTTCTTGTACTTGTTTTTCCTTGGCTGTTATCAGTGCTGTTCGCAATACACAGTTTCTCTGTAAATGACCTGCTTTTCCACATTTATAACATTTACTTTTTTCCCATTTCCATTCTGGATTTGGCAAACAAGTGATTACACCTTTTACATTGGTTCCTAGTTCCTTCTCTGATTTTCCAAAGTTGACTGACCCAGATGTACGCAGAGCGCCTCCTCTTGGCTTACCAGCCAACTCTGCCTCCAGATAACGTTCGGTAAGGAGGGCTGCCTCTGCGGTGGTCTGGCAACTTTGCAAGATCAAAAAGGATCTTATTTCCTGAGGAACCGCCTCCATAAACTGTTCCAGGACAATATGACAGATTCGAGGGTCTTGCCCTCAGGAGCGAGCCATTTCCACGCTAAGCTCCTTATCCTGTGGAACAAAGCTTTGGGCGTTTCATTAGGCCTTAGCCTAGTATCCCTTAACTTTCTTCTTTATACCATGGGTGTTAATCCCAACCTATCCCTGATTGCCGTCTTAAGCTCTTCGTAGTTAGTCGCAAGAGCAGCGGGCATGGCTTTATAGGCCGCTAAGGCCTCTCCCGTTAGGGATGTAGCGAGCCTTACTGCCCATTGCTCTGGCGGCCACTTCACTGTAAATGCAATTCTCTCAAAAGCATCAATGAAGTCATCAATATCATCATCTACCGTTAACTGTCCACACGTTAAAGCTCCACAGTCTTGTGGTCCTACCACACAAGTAGGTAAGAGTCCTGCTGGTTCCGTCGCCTTTTTACCAGCCAGCAAAGCTTCTAACAAGTCCACGATGGGTTTTTGCTGTGCCTGCATGGCTGCAGCAGCTTGTTCCTGGATGCGCTCGGCCATCTCCCTTTGTTTTTCAAACTGGTTGGCCATCCAGCGTAAAACTTCTTGGGGATCCATCTTCAGAACGTTTCTGTAGAGAGGAGAGAAAAGAAAGAAAAAGCCCACCAAGTGCGGCACAACAACTTCTCCTTAAACCTGTCTAGGTTATCTGCTGAACAACAGCTCTCCTTCCTCCCACGAATCCTACACACCGTGCCCAAATACCCGTTACCTGAGCACGGTGTAGACTCAAACTTTGAGAAAGGAGTCCTTCTGCTGTTCCTCTGTCCTTCTGGCCGATATTGCCAGCGGTATCTCCCACTGCTCTTCAGCCCACAGCTTAGCAGAATTTTTTTTTCTCCTCGGTGCTCTTGTGGTAAATCCTCCAGCGTATATCCTGGTGTGTTTCACAGTTGAATGTCCTTATATTCCACACGAAATCCTAAAAACTACGCCTCTAGTCACCACGTGGCCAGCCCTCTGCCTAGGGCGCAGAGGGTTGGTCTGCCATGATAATTTCTCTATGCAGAAAGTGAGACTACTGCTAGGGCTCTTGCAAGGCCTCTTGGGATTTGTAGTCCCTTTTTACCTCTCTGATAAAGAAGCAGTTGTAGTCCGAGTGTTTAAGGCAAAATGACAAGGTTTTATTTCCCCTCACAACCAACTTTTTTGTTAAAATGGTAAATAAAGGTAAAAGGAAAAGGAGACTGCTATGGCTTTCGAAAGAAGTAGCTGAAAAAGTGAAGATAAAGAGGGAGGCCTTCATGAAATACAAGAGATCACAGAGAGAGGAAGACAGGCATATATATTTGGAAAAACTTAGAGAAGCTAGCAAAGTAGTCAGGAAAGCAAAGATTCAAAAAATGAGGATATAGCCAATGTAATAAAATGAGGGATAAGACATATTTCAGATATGTCAGTGAGAACAGGAAAGGCAAAAGTGGTATTATCAGACTTAAGAGTGAAGGGGAGGAATATGTAGAAGCTGATGAGGATAAAGCAGAATTGTTTACAAATATTTCTGTTCTGTGTTCACAGATGAAGAACCAGGAACAGGACCTCAGAAAACACCCACAAACAGGAACAGAAGTGAGGGGCATCTTGAACAATTTTCAGAAGACTATGTTCATGAGAAACTAGCTAAACTTAAAGTAGACAAAGCGAAGGGACCAGATGGGATACACCCAATAATACTGAGGGAACATGGGGACGTTCTAGCAGCTCCACTACTGACCCTTTCAATGCCTCATTGGAGTCAGGAGTAGGGTCAAAGGAGTGGAGAGAGGCTCTAGTAAGGATGTCGTTGAAAACTACAGGCCGGTTAGTATAACTTCAGTGGTGAGTAAATGATTGGAAATGCTACTGAAAGAGAAAATAGTAAAGTTTCTGGAGTCCAGTGGATTATATGATCCGAGGCAACATGGATTCACCAGAGGCAGGTTTTTTCAGACAAACCTGATTGATTTATTTGACTGGGTGACCAGTGAGTTGGACTGAGGGAGAGCCCTAGATGTGGTACATTTAAATTTCAGTAAAGCCTCTGACACCGTTCCTCGGAGGCGACTTATAAACAAACTGAGCACTCTAGGGATGGACCTTAAAGTTACTACTTCAGTTAGAAATTGTGGGAGGTGACAAAGGGTACAGGTAAAATGGATCTCACTCTGAGGAGAAGGAAGTTACCAGCGGTGTGCCCCAGTGATCTGTCCTTGGTCTGATTCTTTTTAACATTTTTTGTTGGTGATATAGTGGAAGAGCTGCTGGGTAAGGTTTGCCTCTTTGTGGATGATACCAAAATCTGCAATAGAGTAGACACCCAGGAAGGTGTAGATAACATGAGGAGGGATCTAGCTAAGCTTGAAGAATGGCCTAGAATTTGGCAGCTGGGATTTAATGTTAAAAAATGCAAGGTCATTCATTTGGGCTGCAGCAATCTAAGGGAGCAATATAGTATAGAGGGTGAAGTACTTTTGTCCACTAAAGAAGAGTGGGACCTAGGCGTGGTTGTGTATGATGATCTTAAAGTAGCTAAACAGGTAGAAAAGGCGACAGCAAAAGCTAGAATGATGCTTGGGTGCATATGGAGAGGAATGCTTATTAGAAAAAGGAGGTGACAGTGCTTCTGTATAAGTCTTTGGTACAACCACATTTGGAGTACTGTGTACAATTCTGGATACCGCACCTTCAAAAGGATATAAACAGGATGGAGTCGATACAGAGGGTGGCTACAAAAATGGTTAGTGGTCTTCATTATAAAGCATATGAGAACAGACTTAAGGATCTTAATATGTACACCTTAGAGGAAAGGCGGAATAGAGGTGATATGATTGAGATGTTTAAATACCTCCATGGCATAAATGTTCAGGGAGAGAGCCTCTTTCAATTGAAAGCAAGTTCTGCTATGAGGGGACATGGGATGAGGGTGAAAGGGGGTAGATTAAGGACTGATATGCAGAAATATTTCTTTATGGAAAGAGTGGTGGATCCATGGAATAGTCTCCCAGTGGAGATAGTAGAGATGAGGACAGTAACTGAATTCAAAAAAGCATGGGACAAACACAGAGAATCTCTAAAGTAAAAAAGGGGACTGTTGTAGTTGTTGATATGGAAGGACAGACTGGTCTTTTTCTGTCGTCATTTTTGTGTTTCTGTATTACAGAATCTTTAGGCAGCGGCCTCTAATAGAGGCTGATTTTTGTTAAGCAAAGTAAGTGACAGATTGAAATTAATAGTTTTGTGGTTTGACCATGGAATAATTTGCAGTGTGAAGAGGGGATTGCGTGAAGGAAAGTACTTTGGTATGAATAATAAATCAAGTATGTTACCTCTGTTATGTATAGGGTGATTAATGGTTTGCACAAATCCTAGGGCTTCCATAGCATTCTCAAAGGTTGTACATTTTTTAAGTGGCAGCATAGTGAGGTTGAGATCGCCCATCGGTTGGAAGGTGAGTTATAACGACATATTAATTCTAACAGGAGGTCTAAATAAGTACTTGTTTCTTGTACTATTCATACCTTTGTTTTTTGTAAACTGCGATATAAAAACGTTTAATAAATTAATTAATTAATTAAATAGGTCATCCGAATTAGCAGTTGGAGATCTATAAATTAGAAGAATAGTGATGGAATTATTGGTGATTACAATAGTATCCAGCCCCTTGGTTGAACATCATGTTAGAACTTAAAGCCAAGATTCTTTTTTGAAAGGACGATGACACAATCACCATTATGATTTGTTCTTTAGCAGCTGAAGAAGTCATAGTCTGATGTTGCTAGCTGATTAAGATATTATCTGAATCCGTAAATCAGGATTCAGTTATACAAAGAATATCAAGTTTATTATCATAATCAGAGAGGAGTAGGATTTTGTTTCTTGAAAAGCAAGCATTTATAAGAGAGCATTTTAATTGAGATTTGTCAGTAAAAGATTGTAGAGGAGAATGAGCAAAAACAATTGGGGAAGTTACAACACTAATGTGGTGACGAGGAATTAAAATGTGTTGTGAATGAATGAGAGGGATGAAGCATTAGTGCGGGCAGACATAGTAGGAGTTAGCACTAGAGAGAGGAATTAGGAGAGCGAGGACAAAAACGCTAAGAGCAACATTGAGAATTGAGTTAAATAAGGACCTCAAAGTCAAGAATATAATGCTATAGCTAATAGTATTTAAAGATGTAATAGAGATCTTCTTCCGCTCAGATTGTACTTTCAAAATTAGTTTGTATTATCCTTGGTGATTTGGTTTTTGTAATTTGAAGCTGGCACTTTATAGGAGCATTATATTAGACTTACTTTCTTTCAGTTCTTTATACGTATATACGTTATTGTGGTAGCTGGAAATCTTTAATTGTATAGAATGTGGTTGATTATGAGGGTTCTATGCGACTCCCACCTAAAGGCCACACCAAAAGGCCCTTTGGTGCAGACCCGCCAGGCACGGGAGCACCAGAATGTGCCCTTCTGAAAATGGGTGGTCTCGGAAAAGAGCGGGGAGGAGCTTCTCCACACACTCTCAGGTGATGCTGCTGATCAGGCTGCTGTTATAGTTTAGCAGTGTTTCCATTAATTTACTCACCACTAACCAGCCTGTAGTTCACAACCTCATCTTTATTTCCACCTTTGTGTAAAGGCACCACATGTGCCTTTCTCCAGTCCTCTGGGACCATTCCCAACTCATTAGCTTGTACATAATCCTTACTATTGTAAATTGTCGCTAGTCAATAATAGTCCCACCTTGGCACCGGGACTTGATTTACCAACCTGTATATAGTTACCCTAGTTATGTCCAAGTTACGGCACCTGATACAGTACAGTCTCGACTGCTTGTATAAGTTACCATTTTATGTAAACCGCACTAATTTTAAAGAGCGCAGTATAGAAGAGACAATAAAGAAAGAAAGAAAGAAGCATTGAAAAAGTCACAGTGGACCGCTAGAATGTCCCTAAATTCTTGGATGTATCCCATCTGGCCCCCATCGCTTCGTCTACTTTCAGTTTAGCTAGTTCCTCATAAACAGCACATCCCGAAGCCCAACAATAGAAATATAGAAACATAGAAATATGACGACAGAAAAAGACAACATGGCCTATCTAGACTGTCCTTCCATAACAACTAGGCTGCTGGCATTAACCTTTAAAAAGGAGATAGAGCAGTTTTTAAACTAGATAATAGGGGAAAGCCGACAGTCGCCCAAGAGCGGATGGTTCGGAAGAATGTATCCTTGAAGGATACTACCAAAAGCAGAGAGGTTCCAAAAAAGAGTAAAGTAGCCCAAATGCCCTCGAGTATGGAGCAGACAGAACTTAAAGATCCCAAATTACCCATGTCTACCAATAGCCAAATTAATATGAATAAAAAAAGAGTCTCTAAAATGCTTGTATGCAAATGCTAGAAGTCTAAAAAATAAGATGGGAGAGTTAGAATATATAGCACTAAATGAGAGGTTAGATATGATTGAAATATCAGAGACATGGTGGAAGGAGGACACCCATTGGGACACTGTGATACCTGGGTACAAAATATATTGTAATGATAGAGCTGATCAAATTGCTGGAGGGGTTGCTCTCTATGTTAGAGAGGGCATTGAGTCAGAAAGGATCAAAGTTTTGCAGGAAACAAAATTTGATGTAGAATCTCTATGGATTGAAATTCCATGTAAAAAGGGGAAGGCGATGTCAGTGGGGGTGTACTATCGACCGCCTAGCCAGAATGAACAAATGGATGATGAAATGCTCAAAGAAATCAAGGAAGATAACAAAAGTTACAGCTCGGTAATAATAATGGGTGATTTCAATTACCCGGTATCAACTGGGTCAGTGTCACGGCAGGACATGCTAGGGAGATAAAGTTCTTAGATGACATAAATGACTGCTTCTTGGAGCAGCTGCTTCATGAACCGACCAGAGGGAAAGCCATATTAGACCTAGTCCTTAGTGGAACACCAGATCTAGTGCAAGAGATAAGGGTGTTGGGGCCACTTGGCAATAGTGATCATAGCATGATCGCCTTTGATTTAATTAGTGGAGGAGGGATAGTAAGGAAATCCACAGTACTACCTTTTAACTTTCGAAAGGGAGACTAGGATAAAATGAGGAAAATAGTTAAGAAAAAACTAAAAGCAGCAGTTGCAAAGGTTAAAGATTTAAAACAAGCTTGGGTGTTGTTGAAAAATACTATCTTGGAAGCCCAGACCAGCTGTATTCCACGCTTTAAGAAAAGTGGAAGGAAGTCCAAAAAACTGCCAGCATGGTTTAAAGGTGAGGTCAGGGGGGCTGTTGTTGCCAAAAAAGCATCTTTCAGGAAATGGAAAAAAAGAGCCAAACGACGAAACCTGGAAACAGCACAAGCACTGGCAGGCCAAATGCAAGGCATTGATAAAGAAGGCAAAGGGAGAATTTGAGAAGAAGCTTGCTGCGGAAGCAAAAACGCAAAATAAAGATTTTTTCAAGTACATTCGTAGCAAAAAGCAGAGTCGGTTGGACCATTAGATGATAGAGGAGTTAAAGGGGCACTAAGAGGCGACAAGACGATAGCGGAGAGACTGAATGAATTCTTTGCTTCGGTCTTTACTGAGGAAGATGTAGGGATGTTACCCATGACTGAAGTAGTATTTAAAGGTGCAGAAGAATTGAAGGAAATATCGATACATCGGGAAGATGTATTACAACTATTAGATAAACTGAAGAGTAGCAAATCACCTGGGCCGGATGGTATACATAGAAACATAGAAACATAGAAATATGACGACAGAAAAAGACCACATGGCCTATCTAGTCTGTCCTACCATAACAACTACAACAGTCCACTTTTTGCCTTTAGAGATCCTCTGTGTTGGTCCCATGCTTTCTTGAATTCAGTTACTGTCTTCATCTCTACCACCTCCACTGGGAGACTATTCCACGGATCCACTACTCTTTCCGTAAAGAAATATTTCCGCATATCACTCCTGAATCTATCTCCCTTCACCCTCATCCCATGTCCCTCGTAGCAGAACTTGCTTTCAATTGAAAGAGGCTCTCTCCCTGAACATTTATGCCACGGAGGTATTTAAACATCTCAATCATATCACCTCTATCCCGCCTTTCCTCTAAGGTGTACATATTAAGATCCTTAAGTCTGTCCTCATATGCTTTATAATGAAGCCCATTAATCATTTTGGTAGCAACCCTCTGCACCGACTCCATCCTGTTCACATCCTTTTGAAGGTGCGGTCTCCAGAATTGCACACCATACTCCAAATGAGGTCGCACCAAAGACTTATACAGAGGCATTATCACCTCCTTTTTTCTGCTAGCCATTCCTCTCCTTATGCACCCAAGCATCCTTCTAGCTTTTGCTGTCGCCTTTTCCACCTGTTTAGCTACTTTAAGATCATCAGACACAACCACGCCTAGGTCCCGCTCTTCTTTAGTGGACAAAAGTACTTCACCTCCTATACTGTATTGCTCCCTTGGATTGCTGCAGCCCAAATGCATGACCTTACATTTTTTAACATTAAATCCCAGCTGCCAAATTCTAGACCATTCTTCAAGCTTAGCTAGATCCCTCCTCATGTTATCCACCCCTTCCTGGGTGTCTACTCTATTGCAGATTTTGGTATCATCCGCAAAGAGGCAAACCTTACCCGACAGCCCTTCCGCTATATCACTAACAAAGATGTTAAAAAGAATCGGACCAAGGACAGATCCCTGGGGCACACCACTGGTAACATCCTTCTCCTCAGAGTGAGCTCCATTTACTTGTACTCTTTGTCGCCTCCCACCCAACCAATTTCTAACCCAAGCAGTAACTTTAGGGTCCATCCCTAGGGTGCTCAGTTTGTTTATAAGTCGCCTGTGAGGAACAGTGTCAAAGGCTTTACAGAAATCTAAATACACCACATCTAGAGCTCTCCCTCGGTCCAACTCCCTGGTCACCCAGTCAAAAAAATCAATCAGATTTGTCTGACAAGACCTGCCTCTGGTGAATCCATGCTGCCTCGGATCCTGTAATCCGCTGGACTCCAGAAACCTCACTATTTTCTCTTTCAGCAGCGTTTCCAATAATTTACTCACCACCGAAGTTAAACTAACCGGCCTGTAGTTTTCAACCACATCCTTACTTCCGCTTTTGTGTAAAGGCACCACATGAGCCTCTCTCCAGTCCTTTGGCACCACTCCTGACTCCAACGAGGCATTGAAAAGGTCAGTCAGTGGAGCTGCTAGAACGTCCCCAAGTTCCCTCAGTATTCTAGGGTGTATCCCATCCGGTCCCATCGCTTTGTCTACTTTAAGTTGAGCTAGTTTCTCACGAACACAGTCTTCTGAAAATAGTTCAAGATGTCCCTCGCTTCTGTTCTTATTTGTGGGTGTTTTCTGAGGTCCTGCTCCTGGTTCTTCATCTGTGAACACAGAACAAAAATATTTGTTAAGCAATTCCGCTTTATCCTTATCAGCTTCTACATATTCCCCCCCTGCACCCTTGAGTCTGACAATACCACTTTTGCTCTTCCTCTTCTCACTAATATATCTGAAAAATGTCTTATCCCCCCATTTTATTGCATTGGCTATTTCCTCCTCCTTTTGAATCTTTGCCTTCTTGACTACTTTGCTAGCTTCTCTAAGTTTTTCCAAATACAGATGCCTGTCTTCTGCTCTCTGTGATCTCTTGTATTTCATGAAGGCCTCCCTCTTTTTCTTCACTTTTTCAGCTACTTCCTTCGAAAACCATAGCGGTCTCCTGTTCCTTTTGCCTTTATTTACCATTTTAACAAAAAGGTTGGTTGCCCTTAAAATACCCCTTTCAGTTTTGTCCACTGTTTTTCTACATCCCCCAGCTGTTCCCATCCCACTAACGACTCCCTGAGGTATTGGCCCATCTTCGCAAAGTTAGTCTTCCTAAAGTCTAAGATCCTCACCTTGGAATGGATTCTAACAGCCCTAGTCCTAATACTGAACCACACCATCTGGTGATCACTGGATGCAAAATGATCTCCCACTACAACATCAGAAACACTTTCACCATTGGTAAGCACCAAGTCCAGTATGGCCCCTTCACGTGTGGGGTCTGTTACCAATTGCCTGAATAGTTCTCCCTGTAGAGAATCCAGGATCTCCTTACTTCTAGATGATACTGCAGTAGGAATGTGCCAATCAACATCTGGCATATTGAAATCTCCTATCAGTAGCACTTCCCCTTTCCTAGCAATGCTGCGTATGTCTTCAATTAACTCTCTGTCCACCTCTTCCTCTTGTGAGGGAGGTCTGTATATCACTCCAATGCAAATAGATTTCTCTTTCCCTCTTTCTAGTTTAACCCACAATGCCTCCTCTCTCCCTTTTAAGCTCTGTAATTCCAAAGCTTTAATAGTAGTTTTTACATATAGTGCCACTCCTCCTCCTCTTCTTCCTACCCTGTCCTTCCTGAATAAAGTATAGCCAGGTATAGTTACATCCCAGTCATTGTTTTCTGTGAACCATGTTTCTGTAACTGCCACTAAATCCAAGTCAGCCACTCCCACCAAAGCTTCAACCTCAGGGATCTTATTTCCCATGCTACGGGCATTAATACACACTGCTTTCCATATGTTACCCCTGTTACCCATTTCTATAAAGGTATTTAATGTATCACCTACTTGGGGGCTTTCACTTACCTGGGGGCTTTCTTCACCCATCCCCAAGGAATCTAGTTTAAAGCCCTCTTCAGTAGATTAGCCAGTCTACTACCAAAGATGCGTTGACCTCTCTTGGACAGATGGATGCCATCTCTGCTTTGCAACCCTTGGAAAAGCATCCCATGGTCTAGGAAACCAAAACGCTCTCGATGACACCATCCACGCAGCCATGCATTTGTCTCCAGGATGCGAGCCTCTCTGCCTTGGCCTTTACCCTCAACAGGGAGGATTGAAGAGAACACCACCTGTGCACCTAACTGCTTCACCCTCTGTCCCAGAGCCATGAAGTCACTTTTGATACGTTCCGAGGTATACCTGGCAGTATCATTTGTTCCAACATGGATTAGCAACATTGGGTAATAGTCTGTGGGCTGTTGAAAGAACTGAAATATGAGATTGCAGACCTGCTATCAGTAATCTGTGAACTCATTAAAATCATCTCTAATACCTGAAGATCGGAGGATCGCCAATGTAACACCAATTTTTAAAAAGGGTTCGAGGGGTGATCCGGGAAACTACAGACCGGTGAGCCTCACGTCAGTACCGGGAAAAATGGTAGAAACCATCATAAAGAATAAAATTAATCAGCATGTAGATAGTCATGGCCTAATAGGAGACAGCCAACATGGCTTTAGACAAGGAAGATCTTGTCTTACTAATCTTTTATGTTTTTTTGAAAGTGTGAATAAACAGTTGGACAAAGGTGAGTCGGTTGATATAGTATATCTGGACTTTCAGAAAGCCTTTGATAAGGTCTCTCATCAGAGACTTTTGGCAAAACTAAACAGTCATGGGATAGGAGGCAGTGTACTACTGTGGATCAGGAAATGGTTAAAACATAGAAAGCAGAGGGTTGGGCTAAATGGCCAATTTTCCCAATGGAGAAAGGTGAATAGTGGTGTACCCCAGGGATCTGTGCTGGGTCCGCTGCTTTTTGACATATTCATAAATGACCTGGAAAGTGGAATAACGAGTGAAGTTATCAAATTTGCAGATGACACAAAACTATTTAAAGTTGTTAAAACCCAAGAGGATTGTGGAAAATTGAAAGAGGATCTTGATAAACTGGAAGACTGGGCATCAGAATGGCAGATGAAATTTAATGTGGACAAGTGCAAAGTTATGCACCTAGGGAAGAACAACCCAAACTATGGTTACACGATGCAAGGTTCCACATTAGGAACCACCATCCAGGAAAAAGATTTAGGCGTCATTGTGGATAATATGTTAAAACCCTCGGCCCAGTGTGCAGCGGTAGCCAAGAGAGCAAATAGAATGCTAGGTATCATAAGGAAAGGAATGGAAAATAAAACAAAAGCTATTATAATGCATCCATACTGTTCCATGGTGAGACCGCACCTTGAATATTGTGTGCAATTCTGGTCGCCGTATCTTAAAAAGGATATAGCGTTATTAGAAAAGGTTCAGAGAAGAGCCACCAAAATGGTAAAGGGGATGGAAGGATACTCCTATGAAGAAAGGCTAAAAAGGTTAGGGCTCTTTAACCTGGAAAAGAGACGGCTGAGGGGAGATATTATAGAAGTCTATAAATTAATGAACGGAGTGGAACGGGTAAACGTAGATCGATTGTTTACATTATCAGAATATAGAAAGACTAGGGGACATGCAATAAAGCTACAGGGTAAACTATTTAAGACTAATAAAAGAAAATATTTTTTCACTCAACGTGTAATCAAACTCTGGAATTTGTTACCTGAGGATGTAGTAAAGGCTGTTAGTGTAGCTGGGTTTAAAAAAGTTTTGGACAAGTTCCTGGAGGACAGGTCCATAAACCATTATTAAGAAGGGACCCAGGATATCAATGATTGACCCAGTACAAGCATTGCAGAACCTGTGTCTTTTGGGGAAACTGCTAGGTACGTACTACCTAGATTGGCCACTGTTGGAAACAGGATACTGGGCTTGATGGACCTTGGTCTGACCCAGTATGGCATATCTTATGTTATGTTCTTAACTACAACAGTCCTCTTTTTACCTTTAGAGATCCTCTTTGTTTGTCCCATGCTTTTTTGAATTCAGTTACTGTCCTCATCTCTACCACCTCCACTGGGAGACTATTCCACGGATCCACTACTCTTTCCGTAAAGAAATATTTCCGCATATCACTCCTAAATCTATCTCCCTTTACCCGCATCCCATGTCCCCTCGTAGCAGAACTTACTTTCAATTGAAAGAGGCTCTCTCCCTGAACATTTATGCCACGGAGGTATTTAAACATCTCAATCATATCACTTCTATCCCGCCTTTTCTCTAAGGTATACATATTAAGATCCTTCAGTCTGTACTCATATGCTTTATAATGAAGCCCACTAATCATTTTAGTAGCCACCCTCTGCACCGACCCCATCCTGTTCACATCCTTTTGAAGGTGCGGTCTCCAGAATTGCACACTATACTCCAAATGAGGTCGCACCAAAGACTTATACAGAGACATTATCACCTCCTTTTTTCTGCTAGCCATTCCTCTCCGTATGCACCCAAGCCTCTTTCTAGCTTTTGCCGTCGCCTTTTCTACCTGGTTAGCTACTTTAAGATCATCAGACACAACCACGCCTAGGTCTCACTCTTCTTTAGTGGACAAAGGTACTTCACCCCCTATACTATATTGCTCCCTTGGATTGCTGCAGCCCAAATGCATGACCTTACATTTTTTAACATTAAATCCCAGCTGCAAAATTCTAGACCATTCTTCAAGCTTAGCTACATCCCTCCTCATGTTATCTAGCTCTTCCTAGCTGTGTACTCTATTGCAGATTTTGGTATCATCCGCAAAGAGGCAAACCTTACCTGAAAGCCCTTCTGCTATATCACTAACAAAGATGTTAAAAAGAATCAGACCAAGGACAGATTCCTGGGGCACACCACTGATAACATCCTTCTCCTCAGAGTGAGCTCCATTTACTTGTACTCTTTGTCGCCTCCCACCCAACCAATTTCTAACCCAAGCAGTAACTTTAGGGTCCATCCCTAGGGTGCTCAGTTTGTTTATAAGTCGCCTGTGAGGAAAAGTGTCAAAGGCTTTACTGAAATCTAAATACACCACATCTAGGGCTCTCCCTCGGTCCAACTCCCTGGTCACCCAGTCAAAGAAATCAATCAGATTTCTCTGACAAGACCTACCTCTGGTGAATCCATGTTGCCTCGGATCCTGTAATCTGCTGGACTCTAGAAACCTCACTATTTTCTCTTTCAGCAGCGTTTCCAATAATTTACTCACCACCGAAGTTAAACTAACCGGCCTGTAGTTTTCAACCACATCCTTACTTCCGCTTTTGTGTAAAGGAACCACATGAGCCTCTCTCCAGTCCTTTGGCACCACTCCCGACTCCAACGAGGCATTGAAAAGGTCAGTCAGTGGAGCTGCTAGAACGTCCCCAAGTTCCCTCAGTATTCTCGGGTGTATCCCTTCCGGTCCCATCGCTTTGTCTACTTTAAGTTGAGATAGTTTCTCACGAACACAGTCTTTTGAAAATTGTTCAAGATGTCCTTTGCTTCTGTTCCTATTTGTGGGTGTTTTCTGAGGTCCTGCTCCTGGTTCTTCATCTGTGAACACAGAACAAAAATATTTGTTAAGCAATTCCGCTTTATACTTATCAGCTTCTACATATTCCTCCCCTGCACCCTTGAGTCTGACAATACCACTCTTGCCCTTCCTCTTCTCACTAATATATCTGAAAAATGTCTTAGCCCCCCATTTTATTGCATTGGCTATTTCCTCCTTCTTTTGAATCTTTTCCTTCTTGACTACTTTGCTAGCTTCTCTAAGTTTTTCCAAATACAGATGCCTGTCTTCCTCTCTCTGTGATCTCTTGTATTTCATGAAGGCCTCCCTCTTTTTCTTCACTTTTTCAGCTACTTCTTTCGAAAACCATAGCGGTCTCCTTTTCCTTTTACCTTTATTTACCATTTTAACAAAAAGGTTGGTTGCCCTTAAAATATCCCCTTTCAGTTTTTCTACATCCCTCAGCTGTTCCCATCCAACTAACGATTCCCTGAGGTATTGGCCCATCTTCGCAAAGTTAGTCTTCCTAAAGTCTAAGATCCTCGCCTTTGATTGGATTCTAACAGCCCTAGTCCTAATACTGAACCACACCATCTGGTGATCACTGGATGCAAAATGATCTCCCACTACAACATCAGAAACACTTTCACCATTGGTAAGCACCATGTCCAGTATGGCCCCTTCACGTGTCGGGTCTGTTACCAATTGCCTGAATAGTTCTCCCTGTAGAGAATCCAGGATCTCCTTACTTCTAGATGATACTGCAGCAGGAATGTGCCAATCGACATCTGGCATATTGAAATCTCCTATCAGTAGCACTGCCCCTTTCCTAGCAATGCTGCGCATGTCTTCAATTAGCTCTCTGTGCACCTCTTCCTCTTCTGAGGGAGATCTGTATATCACACCAATGTAAATAGATTTCTCTTTCCCTCTTTCTAGTTTAACCCACAATGTCTCCCCTCTCCCTTTTAAGCTCTGTAATTCCAAAGCTTTAATAGTAGTTTTTACATATAGTGCCACTCCTCCTCCCCTACTTCCTACCCTGTCCTTTCTGAATAAAGTGTAGCCTGGTATAGTTACATCCCAGTCATGGTTTTCTGTGAACCATGTTTCTGTAACTGCCACTAAATCCAAGTCAGCCACTCCCACCAAAGCTTCAACATCAGGGATCTTATTTCCCATGCTACGGGCATTTATACACACTGCTTTCCATATGTTACCCGTTACCCATTTTCATAAAGGTATTTAATGTATCACCTACCTGGGGGTTTTCACTTACCTGGGGGCTTTCTTCACCCATCTCCAACGAAGCAAGTTTAAAGTTCTCTTCAGTAGATTAGCCAGTCTACTACTGAAGACGCGTTGACCTTTCTTGGACAGATGGATGCCATCTCTACTCTGCTATGCTACTACCTCCCCAAAAATACCAATGAGAAGATTTAGACCCTTTGTCAAAGAAGAAATACTTGAGAAAGCCCTTCCACTCCTTGACAACTCAGCCTATGACTTGGACGAAATGATCCGTAATTGGGACAACAGCTTCAACTCCATTTCTCACTACACAGTCACGAACAAAAAACCCAGAAAACGAGAACACGCAGCATGGTACTCTAAAGAACTCCATGCATTGCTCCTCCATCTACGCAAACTTGAGAGGCGATGGCACCATTCATGCTCCCCCGAAGCGCATAGCGAGTATAACTCATTTCTGGAAAAACATTGTGATAAAATAGCCGAGAGAAGGAGGCAATTCCACACAAACCTCCTTAAACGCTCAATAAACAAGCCATATGACCTATTCAACATTGTAAAGACACTAGCAAAAGAGCCATCATCAGACCAACCATACATGCCGCACCCGCAGGCATACTCTGACTACTGTGACAAGGCAGAGGCTTTAGAGAGTAAGAAAAAGGGTTTTAAATACTCTTTGTCCTCTGAACCTGCCAGAAATACAGGGCAGGAAGGGGTTAAAACCTGTCAGACGGCTGCCTAGGGTGAGAACTTACACAATCTTGACGATGCATATATTCATATGATTCTTGCAAGGTATTGTGGGTATTGTAGTTCATTCACTCCCAAACACAGCTGATGACAATAATTGTGTTGTGAAACCAAGTGGTAAGGCCAATAAAATACTTCTTTTATTGATGGGGTTTAATTCACCCAGCACATGTATGCTTGATAGCCATATAAATGAGGTTACTTGCTTGCAGTGTTTAAATGGATAACAAAAAGTCACAAAGTAAACCAGAAAACAACCTTCAGCTTGTCAGGCAATTAGCTAATGTTTTCTTAGCAAATAATTACCAAATACAAAGGCACAAAGAAATAAATAAACTTTGCTTTGTTAGGTTAACTTCTGCTTATTTTTCACTCAGATCCAGCAGTGATTTTCCCTTGCTCACACACACAATCGGGTGCAGGTTTAATTACTATCAATGGACCAGCTGAAAGCCTTTAGCTGGCTGGCTGCTACTGTGTGAACCCAAATCCTGCTTTAAGAGCTGTTTGCAGTGGAAATAAAGAACAAAGTTAGGTTTCTTTGTGATAGCTGATGTGTTTGCTCACAGAAAGCTAGCAATAGCATTTAGATAGAGAACAGTCCATGTAAACTGTACTTTCATCTGCTGTATCTCCCCCTTCATCAATCAGCATAGGTTCACTATCATACATTGGCACAGACGAGTCTTTCATTAAGGCACTATCATGAGAATGCTTATTCCCTTGCTGCCATTCTCTATTATAGATAGGGTCTGGATCAGTGTTCATACCTGAGCCTCTCCTGCCATCATAATTCCTCTCTGCATTGCCTGGCCAGTATGTAATCCAATTCTGATGTCCAGCCTTCCAATCTTGATCCCTGGACACTGGATCTCCTCTCACATACCTTCTGGCCTTGGTCTGAAAGTCCCTTCCACGTGCAGTCTTCTCTCTTCCAGGTAGCCACTGGTGATTCCTATCTCTGCCAATCCATTCCTCTGGCTGAATCCAGTCCAATGGACTCTGCTGGCATTTGGAATACCTCCCAGTATGGGTACTGCCTTGGAATCTCCCAGACCTTCCAATGGGCTTTCTTCTCTTCCTTCCAGAGAGTTTCCTTCTTTCTCTATCCGCTTGGCTTGGCTTCTGTTTCTCCAGGTGATACTGGTGCTTGAGCTTGTAGCCGTTGCTGTCTCTGTGTCCGAAGCTCTTTCTGTAGCTGAAGCTGTTCTTGAAACTGTTATCTGAAGAATAAGCTCTATTCTTATTCTTTCCTAATGTGTGCTGCTCCCTAACACAGCGCACCTGTGTTGAATCAGGCCCTGCCCTTTGAGATGAGTGCTTAGGGATTACCTCATAGCTCTCTTGATTGCACACACATTTTCTCACTTCAGCCCCTCTCATGGCTGCTGGAAACCTGGTGCATTCTGGGACTGGTAGTCTTTTATGTGAAAACTCTGTTTTCTTGCTTCTACCAGAACTGACAGGTTGCTTGTTCAGAGTCACATCATCTTTTCTATAGCTCCTACCTGAGCTATGATAAGCTTCCTTATCACAAACCTCAGCACACAAAGATTCACTACATGAGAGAGTAGAAAGGGAGCCCCACCCTAGCCACAGGCTAAGCAGGAGAGCTATCCTATCAGGGAAAGGGGTGGACTTACGCCCGATTGGACAACTCAGTCCTCATAACCAGGAAGTAGTAGATTCAAGAAAAGGAGAGGAGGGAAAGCAGAAAGACGAGGAGGAAGCAGAAAGAGGAGGAGAACGGGAAAGGAGAAGGAAGGAGGAAGGAGCCCCACAGTGGACACAGTGGGGAGAAACTGACTCAAGGGAATTGGATGCAGCCTTGGAGTCAGAGCCTTTTTCCAGAGGGCTAGGAAAGTCAGGTCCAGGCAGAGACTTGAAGTCCCAAAGAGGCAGAGCTGGAAGCAAAGAGAGCCAGGTGGGAACCAAGTACTTGGAAGATTGCCAGCCACTTTGCCCAGGAACGGCCACGTCTCGGGGGAGGCAGTTGAAAGTGCTTCCTGGAAGGAACAGCCCTCAGCCCAAGGAGAATCAGGTCAGAAACTCCTATAAACCTTTGAAGCAAAGATTAGAGTTCTTACCTAAGAGAGATAGAAGTAACTCCGCAGAGACTTTTCTTAGAACCAGATTGATAAGAGAAAAGCTGGGTAGAAGGGAAACCCCAGCTCATAAAGTACAAGTGTTTCCTTATAATAGAGAACGTGTCAGAAGCTGCAGTTCAGAGTGTAGCCCAGCTGCACATCAGCAAGCTACTAATTGCCAGCAACGGGACACGGAGCTAGAGTCAGATTTTGAGGACCAGGCTGTATTAAAGGAACTTGTAAAGCAGTGTCAGAAGAGATATGTTCCACCTAACCAGAGAGTGATATCCGGGCGAGACAGGGAAGAGAGAAATCCTTTCTATGAACTGTTTAAGAGGGCCAATAAGCCTGAAACCCTGCAAGTGCCTAGGAGACGTAAAGATAGTAGATGTAAGCAGATACAGACTCTCCTTAAACACTTGAAGTCTGTGGATTCTTTTTATCCTTGTGTTCAAGAAACCCCAGATCTTGAGAGTGAGCCGATGCAGACAGACAATCCCTTATCCTCTAGCAGTGACTCGGAGATGGATTGTGGCATCTGTAAGAAGGAGTTCTAAGGTGCAGTTTAATTGTATCCTATGCATATAAGGGTGCTGTGGAAGCCTAATCATTGTTAAGCACACGTGGAATAAAAACCACAACACGGAGAAGTTTCTTTTTAGAAGTTTTATTAGGAAAGCCTTACTGGTGTTTGGACGCAATGCTGTTATCCTGGAAAGTTGGAGGAAATATAAGAAGCTGATTTTTGAGTTGCATCTGTACCCTGAGAAGTATCAGGAGGACTGTTTCATTTTGGACTTTATTTGTTACAAACACGTATCTTCTCTTTTGCTCTGTTTTGGGGGAAGAAACCCTGTGCGACAATAAATATATTGTTCACCCTTAACCTAACTTTGGCTGTCATTCACTGGGCTACAACTACATAAGAATACCAGGCAAACAGCACAAACAAAGTAACTTTAACTGTGTCCCACTTTCTAACAGCCTTAATATTGGGGCTGAGTGATGAGCGGTGTCACAAATTGGCGTAGTTGTTTCGGATTCTTCAAACGCCCTATCCAGAGAGGAGTCGTTTACTGGCGCTAACAGTAAAGTTTGGAGGAGAGAACCTTTAGGTGGATTTGGAAAAAAAAAAAAAAAAAAAGGTACCTGACGAAGAGCTTACCGGATCTGCAAGGCTGTTTTTGGGAGCGCAAGATTGGCGGAGGTGGACCAGAGTTCCTGTTCCAAGGCCAGCGCCGTCCTGTGAGCGAGACTCTCCACTTGTAGCAGGTAACCAGTAGCTGGGAAGGGTTATCTCAGGATACTGCTACAAGGGAGGGGTGGTAAAGTGCAGAGCTAAGCCGGGAGCCAAGAAGGGTGCCATTGTGTTGTTCCGCACTTGGTGTTGTTTTTTTCTCTCTACAGCTACCGCAAGATGGATCCCGCACGCCTGATGACGTGGGTAGCGGAAAGGTTCCAGCATCAGGACGCGATGGCGGTGCAGGCTCAGGAACGGATGGCGGAGGTGTGCCGGGCGCAGCAAAAGCCGTTGATAGACCTGCTGGGTTCGTGGATAGGAGAGCAAAAACAGACGACAGAAGTCTTAAAGACTGTTTCTAGTTCATTAGGAACTACTACAGGATTTGGAGCTTTAAGTCAGGGAATGTGGTCATTAGGACAAATGTCTAAAGAGGATAATATTGATGATCATATCGAGGTTTTTGAACGCATCGCTATCATGAGCGGGTGGCCGAAAGAACACTGGGTCATCAGGCTGGCTACTTCCTTAACGGGAGAGGCTCTGGCAACCTATAGGGAGATGCCCAATGATCTGGCCAACGATTATGACACTGTGGTCAAAGCCATAAGAGATAGGCTGGGCCTAACTCCGGTGGTGTATCGCCGCCTGTTAAGAGGGTGCAAGTTAACCCCGAGCGAGACACCACAGGCATTATGCTATAGAATTAAAACTTTAGTACACAAGTGGCTATCTCCACACAATAGGAGCATTGACACCATATTAGACGACATTGTGCTGGAGCAGTTCCTTGAAGCAGTGCCCCAGGAAGTACAGTCCTTCTTAATTCTGCAAGACTGTAGAAACACAAAGGATGCCATCGCGCTGGCCGACTGCTTCTTTGCGGCCGAAGCCATAGGACAGCGGGGGATGGGTGTTTCAGAGAGGTCAGTCTTGAGAACGCCAGGAACGAAGGGAAGAGTAATGGCGGGAGAGTACCCCTCTAAAAAACCCCTGTTCAGACCTGGGTGGGAAGAACGGAAGTGTTTTGCCTGTGGTCAAAAGGGACACCTGAAAAGGAATTGCAGGGCTAAGTTAGTATTGGTGACTACTCCTTCCCAGAAGGTGGGGGAGGGATTTTTATTAGTAGTCACAGTCAACAATGTCCAGGTCGAAGCGCTATTAGATTCAGGCGCCGACCAATCAATGGTCTCCGAAAGATTTTGGGGAGAGATAGGAACCCAAAAGGAGTGCGCTAAGATACACCCTGAGGGAAAGATAAAAATCCGCTGTGTACACGGTGCTGCCACGTCTTATCCGGTACACACAGTAACTGTAGAGGGACTGGGGGTAAAGAAGGACATCCCAGTAGCAGTGGTACCGAACTTGCCACACTCCATAGTTTTAGGTAGGGATTGGCCTCAATTCAGAAAGGGCCTAGTCCAAGGGTTAGCTGCCTCAGCTGAAGCCCTAGTCCCAAAAGTCCCAAAGGCAGACAAGGAGCCGAAGAGGAGGGAGGAAAAAGAAAGGCATACAACCTCCTCTCCGGGGGAAAAATCCAGGCTAGGGATGATACTGGCCCCATTATTTGCAAAGCCCCAGGAGAAGCCAGATAGGACGAGAGCCCCTATCGCGGATCCTCCCACTAGGAAAAGCGCCTTTATCTTAAAATGTTGTAGGGTCACCCCTAATGCTAGGATCCCTAAGAGAGCCACGGAGAATGCGGCGGGCTTCGACCTGTACAGCGCAGAGGACACTACTGTCCCAAGGCAGGGGAGGGCTCTGATAGAAACCGGGATCCAACTAGAAATACCACCTGGGTGCTACGGCCGAATCGCACCGCGATCAGGGTTGGCTGTAAAAGATAGCATTGATGTAGGCGCCGGGGTGATAGACCCAGATTTTAGGGGAGTAGTTAAGGTCTTACTTCTTAATTTTTCAAGGAAAGACTTTAAAGTGGCCATAGGGGATAGGGTAGCACAACTACCCTATCCCCTATGGCCACTGCCTAAACACTGTATGTATAGAAAATGTTTTTACATCACTGTATATAGCCCATCTTGTACATAGCTCAAACCACTCTAGCGCACAACACAACACACATTGTACATAGCTCAAACCAATCTAACACACAATACAACCCACACTCAACTAAAATTTCTCCCTCACTGCATGCTTAACTCTCTCACTTTACCCGATTGTTTGCTGTGATACCACCTTGATTAATAAGATAAGGCGGTTTAGAAATACTGTTAAATAAAATAAATAAATAAATAAATTATGGAAAGAGTTGGCTTCCCCCCTATAGAAGAAGCCATGGAATTAAGCACCACTATAAGGGGGTCGGGTGCGTTTGGGTCCACGGGCCGAGCCGTTTTGATAGGAATGGCAGATACTAGCGAGGGGGAGAAGACAGAAATGGATCTCGGCCCCCAGCTAGCGGAGTGTAAGGCAAAACTGGTTCCCAGGATAGGGACAGAGCTCTCCTGGGGTCAACAACAAGCTCTGCGGAAGTTGTTGGAGAGTTTTACGGACGTGCTGACTCCCATGCCCGGGGAGACCCAATTGGTAGCACACGAGGTAGTGACCCCGCCCGGAGAAGAGGTCCGACAACGACCGTATAGGTTGCCGGAGGCTAAATGTCAGGAAGTAATTAGGCAGGTGCAGGAGATGCTCCAGATGGGGATAATTGAGGAGTCGGTCAGTCCCTGGAACAGACAACGTGCACGATAAAAAACTTCCAACAGGGCCTTCAAGATCTACACACCCAGAGCCTGGAATGCCCTCCCCACAGACATGAGAGTCATTACCAGCCTGACCCAATTCAGGAAAGCACTGAAACATCACTTGTTTGTAAGACACTATCCAGAATCCAGCTATAGCAACCAACTAAAGAGCATCACCATCAACCACCCAGAGCCCTCCAACGGCATACCTGACAAGATAAGTGACAGCCAGTGCGATTAGTCCTAAATAGACTTTAGCCTGTAACATGGACTTCACTGTAAATAAAATGTAGATATGTTTCCCCAGTTAACTCCAAGTTCTACATCCGGTTCAATGTAAATACCATGCGGTCCTACTGCACGGTATAAGGTTTCTGTTCTAATGTACACCGCACTGATAATGAATAGCGCAGTATATAAGAAATGTTAAATAAATAAATAAATAAAATAAATAAATAAAACACAGTTTTCTGAAAACTGTTCAAGATCTTCTTCACTTCTGTTCCTATTTGTGGGTGTTTTCTGAGGTCGTGCTCCATGTGCCCTTCATCTGTGAGCACAGAACAAAAATAGTAAGACATTGGGACAAACCTCAGACAGCATTGGGAAAGGGCAGCACAAGCAGGTGGGGCTGAATAGCACAATTTCTCCTTTGGAACAGCATGCCCCAGTATTCATCCTATGCCTCAATCATCCCCCTGTATTCCTCACTACATCCTCATACATCCTTTCTGCAGTGTTCCTTCCAGCCTCATTCGCCTTTTCCCATCCACCCTCACTCTTCCTTTCTTAGTGTTCTCCTTCATCCTAGCTGCCTTGGGAAGAACAGAATCAACAACTGCATGCTCAGTTTGCTTTCTTCTTGGGGACTAGTAGCAGGACCATATCAACTAATGGCCTCCACATTGCATATCTCATCCATCCTCCAGGCTGGCAGAAAGCTTAGTGCTTAATCTCCTGCTGCCAGGAGGCCAATTTTATGATAAGCAACAAGACTGACCCCGTTGTGGCAGAAAATGATGCAGTTCCTGTTGTTGGCCTGTGGGAGGGGTGGAATTTATGAGGGCAGAGCATCTGTGGCATAAAGAAAGTGGAGATGACGTTGGGGGAATCTAGCAGTGATCAAAAAATTGTCTCATACATTGGCTAGTTTCCTGTCCTGGTAACCACCAGCCTCCCCATCACCTGGTCTCCTTTGTGTTATCTCACCATTCCCAATGTGTTGTCTGTCTTCACTAGATTGTAAGCTCTGATGAGCAGGGAATGTCATTTACATATGTCTGTGCAGTGCTCTGTACATCTTGTAGCACTATACAAATGTTCAGTAGTAGCAGTAGTAAAACCAGCAAGGCTGGCCAAACATCATCTGATTGGCAATGCTATACATACATCTGCATTTCACACAGTAGCCAGTTATATTATAGCAGGAAAAAATGAAAATAGCCTGTGTAGTCTATCTATTAACATGGTTAAGACAATTAAAGAGACCACGTGATGTGGTGAGCTTGGGTGGACGCGTCTGTCTGAGCTCCGGGCTTCCTATCCCATGCCGGGCAACTGAGCCGTTTTTCTAACCCCGCCGCACAATCACCCCCGCCCAGAAGAATCGGTGTCTGCTCCCGCATCATCACCGCCGTGGGAACGCTGCTATGGCAGCTGCAGCCAAAGCTAACCGGCGCGAAAAGGAGCGGGGCCAGGGGCCGCAGAAAATGGCCGACTCGCCCCCGAAGAGCAGCTTACCCCCACCGGCGGTCACTGGGTTGTCGTCTGAGGAGGTTTCGGCGGCGGTCTCATCGGCGTTATCAGCCCAATTTGAGATGCTAAAGGGAAAGCTGGATGCCGTTCAACTATCTGTGGATACCGTTGGAGCCCGCATGCAACAGGCTGAAGAGCGGATTGGGCAGGCGGAGGAGGCCATAGAGGAAGTGAAGCGGGAACTATCCCAGGCGAAGGCCATGCTCCGGACCCAGGGCGATAAGATCGACGACCTGGAGAACCGTTCGCGGAGGAGCAACCTCCGATTCTTGGGGATCCCTGAATCGGTAGGCGACGCTGCTTTTGGTGCCCTATGTGGAAGCCCTTTGCAAGAGGCTACTGGAGGGGAGAGGAGAAATGGACCGGATCATCCTAGAGAGGGCTCACAGAGTAGGCCCAAAACCCACGCGGGACATGCGACCCCGAATCGTGTTGGTAAAATTTTTACAATACCAGCACAAAGACGCAGTCCTGAAGGAGGCTCGCAAAGCTGGAACCCTTGAGGTGGACAACAGCAAGATTCGGATTGCTCAAGATTACTCAGCAGCCCTCAGTCAACGGCGTAAGGCCTTTGCAGTCGTTTGCCAGCAGCTAATTTCCGCCCGAATCAAATTTACCATGCAGTATCCAGCACGGCTGCACGTGGTGCATCAGGGCCAGCATAGCGTTTTTGACTCACCAGGAGCTGTGGAGGCATACCTGCGGCAGGTGGAAACAACGGTATCGGGACCGACCTGAATTGACCGGGATTGCTGCGGAAAGCTACTGTTTGTGAGTGTTGAGCCGGGAGTCCGGCACGCTGAAACCCCGCAGAAGGATCAGCGCTGAGCGATCCCAGATATTGCAGCTTGCGATGTAAGGGCGAGCCGTAAGGGTCTGGGGCACTAACTTTTAGTTTCTTGGCCTTAATATATTTAAGGGAGACATATCGATATTCCAGAGACATGGGGGCTGTACCTCGGAAAAGTTCTGAACTTTACCAGGCTTTACTTAGTGCCCTTAGGCCTTCTATGCTATTTGCTTATATACCCCTTGTTCCCCCCCCCCCCTTTTATGGACTGTGTTTATATGCAATGGGGAAGTCATCCTTTTTAACTTGTGCTGGGTCTCTCTCTGTGATGTGAGGATAACTTCAATGGTTGGGGGGGAAAATAGTCTTATAGTATTACCTTAACTGGGGAGGCAGGATTGCTATGTCTGTTAATAACATGGCTTGCACTATTGCTTACCGCGGGGGGCGGGAGGGTGTACCGGGTTAGGGGCGGGTATGGGCGGGGGGGGGGGCAGCCTTTATGTCGGGGGATGGGAGGCCTGGACACATATAACGGGGGTCAGGAGGCTCAGGTGGTTATGAGTTGGGGAGGATGGGTTGGAGAGAAGGGGGGGTGGGGGGGTAGGATGAGGGAAGGGGGATGGGGTAGGGGGTTGGGGTGGTTGGGTGGGGAGAGTGAGAGGGGGAGTGGGGAAGGGGGAAGGCAAGGTGGGAGGGGGAAGGGGCGTCGCAACCAAATGTGGGAGCACATTTCCCAGGTGATCTATTCACGGTACTTTAAGGGGAGACCCCAGGCTGGGGGGGTTTCCTCTCTCATGCAATTTTGGCAGTGGGGGCCTCGGAGGCTGATTTTTCTCTGCGAGTAATCTCCTGGAATGTGTGCGGCCTTGGTAGTCCGATAAAGAGATATAAAGTTTTAAAAGCGCTGGCTAGACAGCGGTGCGATGTTGCGCTGTTGCAAGAGACCCACCAGACAGCCGAGGAACATGCCAAACTATGCCGTGACTGGGTAGGTCAGGTGTGGGGAGTGCCTGCACTGGGGAAAAAAGGAGGCGTAGCCATTCTTATTCACAAGAGGGTGCGTTTTACGCTGCACTGACAGGTGGCGGACCCAACGGGGAGGTTTTTGCTGTTGCATGGGGTATTGGAAGAACAGGAGCTCATTCTGGGAAACGTGTATGGCCCTAACCAGTTAGACCACGGTTTCTTTGATCGTCTTGCGGCCGGCGTGGAGCAACTACCCGAGGAGCCTTTGCTTTTGGGGGGGGACCTCAATGGGGTCTTTGAGATAGGCCTCGATACTTCGAGTGGCACGGGAACCCGAGAGAGAACACTTACATCTCGGATGTTGCAAAGATTCAAAATGCGATTAGATCTGGTGGACCCTTGGCGATTATTACACCCTACCGAGAAGGATTTTACTCACGTCTCGCGGGCACACGGTACAAGCGCCCGCATTGATTATCTCTTGCTCTCGGCCCCCTTATTTACCTATGCGGGAGACGCACAGATAGGCCCCCTTGAGATTTCCGACCATGCAATGGTTTGGATAGAGTTGCAATGGGGGAGAGGGGAGGGCCAATCTCGCATTTGGCGGTTCCCCATAGATCTCTATAGGGATAGTCATTTCCAGCAATTTCTTGCTGAACGCTGGCGCGACTTTGAATTGAATCACCAGTCCCATGGAGACGACCCGGAGCTGGTATGGGAAACCGCCAAAGTAGTGTTACGAGGCGATATCATAGGGTACGTGGCTAGGAAGCGGCGAATGATGGCGGCGCAGATTATCCGACTTGAACAACAAGTGAAACAAGCACGGATGCTTAATGGCCGTGCCCCTACGGTGACTAATAGGAAGCGGCTGTGGGAATTGCAGGTTGCTCTAAATGAACTGCTTCATCAGAGAGCAAAAAAATCGTTAATGTACTATAAATATAGGCTTTATCGCTTTGGGGATAAACCGGGACGATTACTGGGGAGATGTCTCAAGGGACAGAGAGGAGCTCAGTCCGTGGCGGCACTTCGCGATGACCATGGGAGCCTCCAGCAGAACCGGGGGGCGATTAGTGCAATCTTTAAAGATTTCTTTCGGAAACTCTATGAGGCGGGGGAGATATCCCACACTACTATGGAACAGTTTTTCCAGGGCTTGCCACTACCAAAGGTGTCCGAGGAACAACGTAGCAACCTGGGACAACCCGTAACTTTGCAGGAGGTGCAGCGGGTCATTTCTACAGCCAGTTGTTATAAGGCCCCTGGACCGGACAGGTATGGGGCGGAATTTTACAAGCTTCTGTCTGACTGGGTGAGCCCCCTCCTTGTGGAGACGTATCGCTGTAAAGTAGGGGGAGAGGGTCGGCGCTGGGGGGATAACCAGGCTTACATCACGCTTATCCCTAAACCTGGCAAGGATCCTCTACAGGCAGCTTCATACAGACCGATTTCTTTATTAAATTTTGATATGAAGGTGTTAGCGAAAATCTTGGCTGAGCGCTTGGCGGGCGTCCTAGGGGACATAGTGCATGAGTCACAGGTGGGATTCGTGCGGGGCCGCTATGCGGTACGTAATCTGCGTAAAATCCTGGCGTCGCTAGAATGGGTACATAACCAGAAGTTGCCATCTCTCTTGGTGAGTTTTGACGCTGAAAAAGCGTTTGATAGGGTGAATTGGGAGTATTTGCACTATCTGCTTCCCTTATATGGCCTGGGGTAACCATTCTGTGACATGGTACATAGTCTGTATGTTAACCCGACTGCTCGGGTGTTGTGTAATGGAGCCTTGTCCGATTCCTTTTCCCTGTATCGCGGTACTCGACAGGGGTGTCCACTTTCCCCTTTATTGTTCGTCTTGTCTTTAGACCCGCTGATACGGAGCATAGAAGCCGATAGCCAAATCCGCGGGGTAGCGTTAGGTACACAGGGGTCCAAGGTGTCGGCCTTTGCCGACGACATGCTGGTGCATTTGCTGGCCCCCCGGGAGTCCCTTCCTCGACTGATGGAGGCCTTCCGGCTGTTTGGTAGTTTCGCTGGGCTTCGGATAAACGAGGATAAATCGGAGGCCCTGGATGTGTCCGGACGCTTGCAGGGTCATTGGGGGCAATGTTCCCTCTAATGTTCTGTAGGCTGTGTGCGCATAAAATATCAGCTGTGCAGCTTTTGAAGGAAGGTTAAATTTTTGTGCGCCACATAACGACACTCGAAGTTAAATACTTTAAAATTTGACTACACATCAGAATACAGTATGTACACAACATTGATTGCACTAGAAAATATTGTAGAACTTGTGAAAACTGTAAATACACATCAACTTTTAAATTTTAAGACGTCTGTGTTGTTTTCTATCAGAATCAGAACCGTAATTTTTGTGCGCTCTGTTGTAAAGTATGTGCGCTCGCTCGGTGAGATGTGTGCGCGCGCACACGCGCACAGCTTAGAGGGAACAGTGATTGGGGGGGGGGATTTTCCTCTGAAATGGACGGCACATCAATTTAAATACCTGGGTATTGTCTTAACTCGACTACCTCAAGATTTATATCGGACTAATTTTGAGAAGGTCATGTCAGGGTTGAGGACCCAGTTGCGCGCCTGGAACCCCCTGCCGCTGTCGCTTCTGGGACGGGTGGCGGCGATTCAGATGGTGGTTCTACCCCGTATCTTATACTGGCTGCAAACCCTTCCAGTGTGGCTGCTACGCCGGGATTTGCTTAGTTTAGAAAAGGAGATTCAAGGATTCCTATGGAAGGGAGCCAGGGCACGTATTCCTTTGTCTCGTATGGTGGGTAAATGGAAGACCGGGGGCTTGGGCCTCCCGGATCTGGGGACCTACGCCTTAGCATGCCAGGCGCGGCATCTTGGGGACTGGTTGGGTGGGACGAATACCTACACGCCCAGGGACTTGGAGGCGGCGGTGGCGGCCCCGGTCTCTCTGATGGAGGTTCTACATGTAGAGGGGGTGCATTTGCCAAGGCGCATCACACATAGTGGCTTGTTCAACTCTATGAGACGTACATGGCGACAGCTAAATAGTTTTTGGCACCGGAACTGGCAGGTGTCGAGCTGGTTGCCTATTCGTGGTAATGTGCATTTTCTGCCAGGTTCTGAATCCCGGGCCTTTCAGCTGTGGCAAGCCCAGGGTATCGATTACGTGGGCCATGTAGTGGGACTCACAGGCCACTGCAAATCATTTCAGGAGCTGTGTGCCGAGTTCAGTCTGCCTTCCTCTCAGTACTTTGCATTTTTGCAACTCGCTCACCATGTGGCTACGCTGCCTAGGGAAGAGTTGGGTGTTGATAGGTCGGCGCAAATTCTTGACTTTTTCGAGATTGGAGGGGAGACCTCCCCCCCCCCCGACGATAGCGGGGTTGAAAACTAGATTGGAGTGTTTCCGGGCAACGCCGGATTTTAGGAAGGCTGAGCTGGCTTGGGAGGCAGAACTGGGGCGTGAGGTATTGCCGGACGTTATCCGACAGGCTTTGGGGCGCATAGAGGGGCTAGTGGAGGGTGCTAGATGGCGGGAGGTGCAATATAAAGCTTTGACACGGGTGCATTTCTCCCCACGTCGCGCTCTGCGGAGTCGTATTACTCAGGACGGGTCTTGCCCTAGATGTTCCATGCCCTTGGCTACCCTAACCCATATGTGGTGGCAGTGCAGGCGCATCCTCCCATACTGGTCCAGTATTCATAAATACCTTATGGGATTATTGCAGCAGCGCTTTCCTTGGACCGGAGTTCTGGTCACACTCGATTTGTTACATCAGGCTCTTCCAGTGGGACGGTGGGAGCGGCTTCTGGTGCGTAAGGCATGTCTGGTGGGCAAAGGTCCTATTTTACATCATTGGCGAGACCGGGACCCGCCAACTTTTTTGGAGTGACGCAACAGGTTTCACCAGTTGATGCTGGCGGAGCGCTGGGGAGCCCGGGGTAGGGTGAAAAAGTGGTCCACCTTCATGCTTATTTGGGAGCCCTACATTCAGAGCCTTGGCCCCCGCTGCCGCAATGAAATAGTAAATGTGGGCTATTAAGGCACCACTGTAGTGCCTGGTTGAGAGTTACTTGGGAATGGATTATGCGTACTTATTTTTAATGTTACTTGATGGTTGTGACGCCGGGGGGGGAGGGTGGGGTGCGAGGGGGGGGAAGGGGGGTGGTATACCATTTACATAAAATCATGTAATTGTCTATGTTGTGCCTTTTTTTGTTTGCTGTTGCTACATAATTGTATGTTGTGTCTGCCTATGCGCGGAGATAAGAGTACACTCTGCGGGGGCTTATTGTCTGCATTGTACTGAATGTTATGGTTATGATGATTACTAAATAAAGTTTCAAAAAAAAAAAAAACATGGTTAAGGTTATAACGGCTGCTCTATGCTGGTTACCATCTTGACTTCATAAAAGTGCAAAAAAGTTAACATGCAGCATTATTAGTATGCCGAATTGTTTGCATTACACTCTCCTTTTTTAATATGGAATTGAGAAGTAATTAATGCTGCTTTATTTATTTTCGTATTTATGTATTATAAATTTTATACTGCATTTTTCCGGCAGATCAAAATTGGCTTACAAAGAACAACAATTTGAATAGTACGGAAAGAGGTACATATTCAATTACATGGATCATTTTAGACTATATACAGTAACATTGTTATTATAACAGTAACAAATGCTTAACATGGAACTCTATGCAACTCTATTAGCAAACTATTTACATGTCAGTATGAGATGTGGTGGGGGAGAATGCTGTGGGGGTTTTATGTTTTTTTTGTTTTTTGGGGTTTTTTTAGGAAGGGGGGAGTGTGGGGTTCGCATCATTGTTTGCTAAAGTGAAGAGTAAATAGATGGGTTTTAATTTTTTTTGGAACGTTTGTAGGTCATTTATTTCATTTATTTAGGTCATCCGGGTGGGCAATCCAGAGGTTAGGAGCAATGTGAGAGAATGCCTTGTTGTTTGTCTCTTTCTTTAAGGCACTCCTGCTCTGGCCATTGGAGGAAGAGCAGGAGTCGCAAGAGAGTTTGCTTAGGCACTACTTCAGCAGAAAACCAGAAGGAAAGGCCCAGCAGCAGACCAATATATGATTCTTCTCTGAAGTCGGTATGTATGCATTTTTATTTTAGTAATAGTTACTTTTTCTATCTGTTATTACTTGATGTATGAGCTGTGTTGTATAGTGATATCCATCGTAGATGTGATTTTCGTTATAGAGGTGGGAGTGTGTATGTGATATGAGTGACATAATAAAAGTATGAGTAAATAACTTTGTATTATAAAGAAATGTCTATTTGTATTAGTGCTATGCAGTGGTTTGGTATCCGAATATGACTGGCTCCTGTAGTGTCATGTAGCAGATCTCTTGGTCATGATCAGACATGCTGTGATATTAAATAGACGAGGAATTGGTGCTATATAGCAAATTCTCATAATTAAGCAAATAGTGGAGGTGCTAAAGTCAGTTGTTTGAAAGAGGGCAAAGTAGCACAACCAACAAATTTTTTCACATAGCAGATGGCTGTTAAGAAGTCCGTGTCAGATGAGAAGATAAAAGAGCAAGGGTTCTTCTAGGAAGGCTTCCAATTTTTCACCCAAGAAAGGAGAAAGCAAGGTTCAAGAATGAATGTATTTACAATATTGAAAAGAAGTACTAAGCACCTAACATTTTTCCCACCCTCACTCTTCCCTAAAGCCACTTATGGTAGGCTTCTAATGAAATTAGAACCATGAAAGCCTATTTTAGAAAAGATATGGAGGTCAGAATTAAGATGTCAAGATGGTGACATTAACAATTCCGATGGCATTTTAGAAAATACTCCACTAAACATAGAGCCTTTTATGATGTTGGATTGTTCTCTGAGTTGAGAGTTTGATTGTTTCATCACCATTTGAGGGGATATCATCAGCGCAGGGTTCCAGATGGTAATGTGCCTGAATGCTTGCTTTTGTACTTATATTGGAGTTGGTGGTGTCTCAGCACTTTGGTTTGCAGGAATTGATTGGTTGGTTTCCCTAATGGTTTCTGGGGTGTAGTTGCTGTTTCTGGGCCTTGTTGGTGGAGCCTCAGCTCTTTGGTCCACAGGGATTAGTAGATCAGGTCTATGTCGATATGTCTGTTTATCAAGTTTGGTGGAAAATCAGGCTTTCAAAAATTCTCTCTTTTTGTTTGTGCTTATGCTATGATTTCAATTGTCTTCCAGCTGAATTTGTGTCCTTCGGCATCTTCATGGATTGAGACCAAGGGAGCGTGCTGACCTATAAGTGCATTCACTCTGCAACTCTTCACTACCTTTCCTCTCTTATATCCCCTTACACCTCTTCTCGGGAACTCCACTCTTCTGGCAAATCACTTCTATTTGTGCTCTTCTCTTCTACTGCTAACTCCAGACTTCACTCCTTTCATCTTGCTGCTTCTTATGAGTCTGAAACAAACTACCTGAGTCAGTATGTCAGATGCTTTCTCTGACCCTTTTCAAATCCAGGCTGAAAACTCACCTCTTCGCTGCCGCCTTTGGATCTTGACTCACCTGATCTCCTTTGTATTTCCTTACCATTCCCCCTAGATGTATCCCATGTCAACAGCTACTGTGTTGTCTGTCTTCACTAGATTGTAAGTTCTGATGATCAGGGACAGTCTTTTACTTGTGTCTGTGCCATGCTGCAGACATCATGTAATGCTATACAAATGTTCAGGAGTAGTAGTAGTAGTAGTAGGGGTGTTTTTTGCTGGCTAGTTGGTGTCTTTGTAGTCTGGTGGATAGTTTTCTTCCTGTTTGACCAATGTACGTAGTTCCTGTCACAGTCACTGCACTGAATTTTGTACATAATGTTTGTCTCTTGATCTTTCTCTGGTTGTCCTTTCAGTTTTGACAGGATTCTTCTCAGGGTCACAGTTGGTTTGTGGGGTATTGTAATGCCGTGGTCTCTTAGTAGTCTCACAGTCATGTTGGAGGTGTCCTAGATGTAAGGAAAGGTGAATCATAGAGGTTGTCGCGAGCACTACCCTGGCGGCAAGTAGAGGTCAGGGCAGGTCGGACACAACTATATAGGGATGAGATTGGCCAGTAATCCAGAGGCCCAATTGACTTTTGGTCCTATTAGTTTCCTGGGTCCTAATCTTCAATGAAATCAACTGCACAAAGTGGTGGGAAAATAAAGGCTTTTATTTCCCTTTTCTCGCAAGGGTTCAAATGATTGGGCAACAACAACAACGCAAAATGTCCTTACTTCAGGTAAGAAAAAGTAAAACAGAAGTTTAAAGCAAAAACTGTTACTTTCACAGTAGCGATGATATTCACACAAACAAGAATGTTCTAGGCAGCAAAACATATAGCTTACAAGCCTGGCAAGGATTCTAGGCTTCCCGTAGTACAGTACGTACAGTCCATTTCTGTATCTGAAACCTCATCTGCCAGTTCCACTTGCATTGGCTCATAGCCCGAAGCCTCTGACTCCGAGTCCCTGGTTTCAGGAAAGTTATAGTCAGGCTTCTTATATAGCTCCTCTAGCACTGCCCAATGTTCTGGGTGACTTGTAGGGCGTCGGCTCTGTGCTGTTTTGTATTGAGAAAATTCCTCTCTACTTAGAGGTTTTATAGCAGCTTTATAAAAACACTTATTATTCAAAACTCTCTTATCAGGTAAACTTTTTCTATAGCTTGTATCATAAGAAGCTTTACCTTGTGAATTTGACTTCTCTGTTTCAAGTGAAGGTTGAGGCCTGCACCAGTTTCTCTTCTGGCTTGCCCATACAGCACGGCTTAGGTCTTCAGGCTGTCTCTCATTTGGTTTTGGACAACAGTTGCAGCAATGCTTTTGCCTCTCTGGGCAAACAGCTCTTACTCCTCTTTGAGCTGAGACCTTCCCAGGTTCTTCATTAGCTCCCAGGCAATCACCTTTCACTCTGGGTGATTTGCTAGCAGTGGAATAATCAGGTTTCCATTCTAACCTCTTTTCCTCTGTTTTGCCTTCTTTCCTGCTGCACGCTTTCCTGCTGCATTCACTCCTGCTGCCTTCACACCTGCTGCGTCCTTTCCAGCCGCCTCTCCAGCTGCCTTTCCAGCTGCCTTTCCAGCTGCCTCCCTCGCTGCCTCCTTCTCTCCTTCTCTTCCAGTCTTCCTCCTTAAGAAGTCCTCCTGCACTCAAGGATTGGAAGCTGGCTGGCATTACCTCATGACCAGTGGGGCATGGTTCCTCTGTTACTCTGAAGTCCCTCTTGCTCCCTCTATCTGGCTCCTCCAGATATTGCAGCTTGTATGTATCTTTTTCTCTGTTTAAAGCATTTTCTTTTCTCTCAACCGGGTCTGCTGGGTGACAAGGTGCACTTTCGGTCTGGAGATTTGGGCGTTTTGGCTGCAGGCATCTGTGTATGAAGTTCCATGGGTATCCCTTCCTTGTTAATGTTTTGTATAGGTGTTTCTCTTCTTCCATTTTAACTTATGTCATGTTGCGGTGAGATTCTACACTTCTGAATAATGTTTTTATGCAGCTTTGTTTGTGGAACTTCGTGTGGTTACTGTAGAAATTCAGGATTTGGTCCGTGTGTGTTGCTTTCCTGTAGACTGTATGGAATTCACCAGTTTTGGTTCCACTGACAAGAACATCCAAGAATGGGAGTTTGTTGTCCTTAGCTGTTTCCATTGTGAATCAGATGTCCTCGAAGATGCTGTTGAGTAGTTGGAATGTTTATCCAATTTGGTTTTGTTTTATTATGATGAAGGTATCATCAATGTACCAAACCCACAGTTTTGGGTTTACTTGTGGGAGTACGATGCTTTCAAAATTTTGCATCACAATCTCAGCAACTAGGCTGGATACAGGAATCTCATTGGTGATCCTTTCAGTTGTTCATATATTTGTCCATCAAATTCGAAGTTCATAGGCACAGCTCAAGGATTTCACATATTTATTTATTTATTTATTTAACATCTCTTATATACCGCACTATTGTCATCAGCGCGGTTTACATGAAACCAAACATATACATACAGGAAACTGTAGTGCATTTTACAAGTAACAGGGATTTAAAACTTGGATAAAGGTAAACTATGTCAACTATATAACTATATACAATAAACTATACGCATTAGTCATAGTTAAGATTGTCTTGGTCTGAATATGGCGTTAATATTTCACTCATGAAAGATTAAATTGGAAAATAGCTTAGGAAGAGGTGGTGTTTGAGGCTTTTTCTGAATTGTGTTAGGTTGGTTATAGCTCTCAATTCTGATGGGAGGGCATTCCAAGCTATTGGGGCGTGAATGCTGAAGGCTCTTTTAGATGTTTCCTTAGTGTATCTGACGGTTTGTTTCGGGATTGTTAATGTATTTATAGCAGCTGATCTTCTGGCTCTATTGAGGGTCTGCATGTGAAGAAGGTTGACGACTGTTGATGGTGCTTGATTGTTTAAGGCTTTGAAAGTAGTGATTAGGATCTTGTAGTGGATTCTTGCTTTGGTTGGTAACCAGTGGAGTCTCTTTAGGATTGGAGTTATGTGGTCTGCCTTTGATATTCCTTCAAGTACTCTGGCAGCGGTGTTCATCGCCAGTTGGAGAAGATTTAAAGTTGATTGAGGGAGACCATGTAGAATTGCATTTGCGAAGTCTAGGTGAGGCATTACCAAGGCTTGGTAGACGGTTCTGAAGTCTGTGGGTTCCAGTAAAGGTCGTAAGTGGCGTAGTGTGCGTATCTTGTGATATATTAGTTTTGTTATGTTTTTTATGTGGGTTTTCATATTGAGACGCTGGTCAAGGGTGATACCTAGATATCGTATCGTAGGTTTTACTGTCAATTCCTTGTCCTTTATCTTTAAGTAGTAGGAGGTGTAAAGTTTTGGTCCTTTGTGATAAACATATCAGTCTTGCTGTGGTTGATTCTTAGGTTCTGTGATAGGAGCCAGTCTTCTACTGATTCGAAGCATTTTATCAGCGTTGTAAAGTCCGGATGGTTGATGGAGAATGGCATGTATATGAGAATGTCGTCTGCATATGCTAAACAGGAAACATTAAAGGAACGGATGAGGTCACAGATAGGTTGCATATATATTAAACATTAATGCTGACAGAGAGGATCCTTGCGGTACACCTTGATCTTGCAGAAATGGTTCTGATGTTCTTTCTTCAATTCTTACTTGTTGCCAACGGTTAGTTAGATAGGATATACACCAGTCAAGTGCGGATCCAAGAATTCCTTTTTCCTTAAGGCGATCGATAAGTATTTGGTGGCTTACTGAGTCGAATGCAGCTGAGATGTCCATGAATATAAGGATGAATCCTTGGTGGATATTATCTATTCCCGTGATTAATGTATTGAATAATGAGATGAGGAGGGTCTCCACTCCGTGAGCTTCTCTAAAGCCGTGTTGTGTAGGGTCAAGTGGGGCTTCAGTGTCTATGTGCTGTTGTATTTGGCGTTGGACCACTTTCTCAGTTATCTTAGCTAGCAGTGGGATGCTGGATATTGGCCTGTAGGATTCTACTTTTATGGGGTCTAATTTGTTGTTTTTCAATAATGGTCTAATTGAGGTTTGCTTAAGGCACTGAGGAAAGGTTCCGGTTGAAAAAGATTGTTCAAGGATCTTATGTATGAAGAAGCTTAGTTCATATCTAAGGTCTTTTATCCATGCTGCTGGACATGGATCATTTGCCGCGGTAGTAGCATTTATTGAAGCGATAGTGTTTTCAATTTCTTTGGTTGATAATGTATTAAACTTGGTTAATATGGTTGACTGTGATAGCTTGTCTATATTTGTTGGTCCAGTGGTGCAGATGTTGGTTGTTTTCGTCATTTTTGACTTTAAGTAGTTAGCATAATCTTGTGGATGTATTGTTTGAGTGTGTTGGGGAGTTGGTTCATTTGCCATAGTCTTTACAATGTTGAAGAGATCATGATGTTTATTTAATGATTGCTTTAGGAGATTAGTATGGAATTGTTTCCTTCGATCTGCTATTTCCTGGCGATGCTTTTTTAGGTACTTGCAGTAGGCTGTGTAGGCTTCGGTAGAGCGGGATCGTCTCCAGCGTTTTTCAAGTCTACGAAGATGGAGGAGGGATGTTCTTAGCTCGTTAGAATACCAAGCTACATGTGTCCAATGGATCTAATATTGATAAGGGCGCAATGCAATGGTGGTTGGTATTGATGTTTAGGTTGAGGTTTTTTGGTAAGCTGAAGGGCAACGTGGATTAGATGTGATTGGTGGTTATGTGTAGGGTTTGTTTGGTCTGTTTGAGTTTTATTTGACCATCTCTTCCAATTATTTTTTAATATTGGTATATAGTTTTGGTCACCATTAAAGGCATTTGAGTGACCAGCTAGAGTGGTGAGGAGATAAGTAATGGTGATGGTTACCAATGTATGCATCTTTAAAGAGGACATTGTGTATTAAGGGAGAAAGTAGAGTTGCTAGCTGCAAATGTTAGGGGCTGGTGAGCAATGTTCCCTCTAATTTTCTGTAGGCTGTTTGCGCATAAAATATCAGCTGTGCAGCTTTTGAAGGAAGGTTACATTTTTGTGCGCCACATAACGACACTCGGAGTTATATACTTTAAAATTTGACTACAAGTCAGAATACAGTATGTACACCACAGTGATTGCACTAGAAAATATTGTAGAACTTGTGGAAACCGTAAATACACAACAACTTTTAAATTTTAAGACGTCTGTGTTGTTTTCTATCAGAATCAGAACCGTAATTTTTGTGCGCTCTGTTGTAAAGTATGTGCGCTCACTCGGTGAGGTGTGTGTGCGCGCACACGCGCACAGCTTAGAGGGAACAGTGCTGGTGAGGTAACTTTAGTAGGTGGGCTTTTGAGGAGAACAGTGAAAGAATCTTATATGTGGTGAAAAAAAAAAAAGCGGTGTATATGGTTACTAGTACTGGTAATTAATGATTACTGACAACAGTATATCCAGCTATTGGGAACAGTATTTGCAATTAATGATTACTGACAACAGTGTATCTAGCTATTGGGAACAGTATTTGCAATTAATGATTACTGACAACAGTATATCTAGCTATTGGGAACAGTATTTGCAATTAATGATTACTGACAACAGTATATCTAGCTATTGGGAACAGTATTTGCAATTAATGATTACTGACAACAGTGTATCTAGCTATTGGGAACAGTATTTGCAATTAATGATTACTGACAACAGTATATCTAGCTATTGGGAACAGTATTTGCAATTAATGATTACTGACAACAGTATATCTAGCTATTGGGAACAGTATTTGCAATTAATGATTACTGACAACAGTATATATAACGATTCTGAATGAATGTGCAAGAAATCAGTTATAGATAGATCATTTAGGTGTAGTATACTTGCTGTGATCAGTGCTGAATTAATGTAATGGGGTTAAACAATTTCATGCACAAAGTTCAGTTGTTGGAGGAAAGTTTGGTTAAATGTTTGTAGTAGGTATACTTGCAGTTCAGGGGTTGCAGTGAAGATGTGGTATGCGAGCTTGACCCTGGGGGAGCTCAGCTGTACCATGTGGCAGTTGTTGGAGTCGGCATGGAATTTTCTTCAAAGTTGTCTTGAAGTCTTGTAGATCTTTACAGGCCTTTGCCTAAGGGCCGTGCCAAAGGGCCTTCTTGCGCGGCCCTCAGGCGCGGGCCCGCAAGGCGCGGGCGCGCCCGCTGGCGCTTGTTTTTTAGGTGCTCAGCTGTGCCCCGATTGGGCACGGTGGTGGATGGGACGTCCGGCGATGAAGCCCTTTGGAGACACGCGGCAGCACTCCCTCCTGGGAGCTGCAGGGCTGAAGAGGACGCTCTCCCTGCTGGCGCTTGTTTTTTAGGTGCTCAGCTGGGCCCCGATTGGGCACGGTGGTGGATGGGACGTCCGGCGATGAAGCCCTTTGGAGACACGCGGCAGCACTCCCTCCTGGGAGCTGCAGGGCTGAAGAGGACGCTCTCCCTGCTGGCGCTTGTTTTTTAGGTGCTCAGCTGGGCCCCGATTGGGCACGGTGGTGGATGGGACGTCCGGCGATGAAGCCCTTTGGAGACACGCGGCAGCACTCCCTCCTGGGAGCTGCAGGGCTGAAGAGGATGCTCTCCCTGCTGGCGCTTGTTTTTTAGGTGCTCAGCTGGGCCCCGATTGGGCACGGTGGTGGATGGGACGTCCGGCGATGAAGCCCTTTGGAGACACGCGGCAGCACTCCCTCCTGGGAGCTGCAGGGCTGAAGAGGATGCTCTCCCTGCTGGCGCTTGTTTTTTAGGTGCTCAGCTGGGCCCCGATTGGGCACGGTGGTGGATGGGACGTCCGGCGATGAAGCCCTTTGGAGACACGCGGCAGCACTCCCTCCTGGGAGCTGCAGGGCTGAAGAGGACGCTCTCCCTGCTGGCGCTTGTTTTTTAGGTGCTCAGCTGGGCCCCGATTGGGCACGGTGGTGGATGGGACGTCCGGCGATGAAGCCCTTTGGAGACACGCGGCAGCACTCCCTTCTGGGAGCTGCAGGGCTGAAGAGGACGCTCTCCCTGCTGGCGCTTGTTTTTAGGTGCTCAGCTGGGCCCCGATTGGGCACGGTGGTGGATGGGACGTCCGGCGATGAAGCCCTTTGGAGACACGCGGCAGCACTCCCTCCTGGGAGCTGCAGGGCTTTGTGTTGTGAGCAACCCTGCTCACGTCATTTGGTCATTGAGTAGGTCTATGATTATACTGACTGCCAGTTTTTGATCGATGGATATAAATAGTGCTGTGATGTCTAATGATACCACACCTTCATCTTTGTCGATCCAATGGGCTTTTAGTTGGTTCAGAAAGTGTTGGGCATTGTTTATAGAGTGTTGTGACTCTTAGGTCAGGTGTTTGAGGTGTGCACATGTCTTTTGCTATATTGTAAGTAGGTGCGACTGGGAGTGAGATGAATAGCCAGAGTGGTGTGCCTTCATTGTACACTTTTGGAAGTCCATAGAACTGTGCGATGTTGGACTCGGTCACTCTCATTTGCCAGTGTCCTTCTCTTGTGATCTGGTTCGATTGCTCAAGTTTCATTAAGTTTTGTTGATCCTGTTGAGCTTCATGATTGGGTTGTTGTCGGCAGTAAGTTGATGTGCCCTGTAGTAGTTTCACTTCTCATATGTAATCTGCCCTGACCAGTACCACAGTCATGCATCCTTTGTCGGCGGAGAGAATGATGGTGGTATGGTCCAAGAGATGTTGAAGATGGGGATAATTGAGGAGTCTAAAAGCCCCTGGAACAATCCCATAGTTTTAGTGCCAAAACCTGATGGGTCATTACGTTTTTGTATAGATTTCCGCAAGGTGAATGACATCTCCAGGTTTGACACCTACCCTATGCCTCGAATAGAGGAACTTTTGGATCGTTTGGGCCGGGCCACCTATTTAACCACTTTAGACATGACCAAAGGGTATTGGCAGATTCCCCTCACCAGGGAATCTCGCCAAAAAACCGCGTTTAGTTCTCCAATTGGACTGTTCCAATTTCGCCGGATGCCCTTTGGTCTTCACGGGGCCGCAGCGACGTGTCAACGGTTGATTGACATGGTCCTCCGCCCACACCAGTCTTACGCGACGGCGTATATGGATGACATTGTCATCCATAGCTCGAGGTGGGATGAACATTTGGTTCGGGTCAAGGCTGTGTTGGAGGCAATGAGGCAAGCAGGTCTCACGCTAAACCCAGCTAAGTGCATGTTTAGCGCGACTGAGGTAAAATATTTGGGTCACTTAGTCGGCCACGGCATAGTAAAACTGCTCCTGGATAAGGTGGAGAGCGTGAAGACATTCCCGAAGCCGCAGACGAAGAAGCAACTTCGGAGCTTTTTGGGTTTAATTGGCTATTACCGCCGTTTTATCCCACATTTCACGACTGAGAGTGCAGCTCTAACCGAAATGCTTAAAAAGAATGCCCCTACACAGTTGTAGTGGTCTGGGATCGCGGAACAAGCCTTTAAAGTGTTAAAGGAAAAGTTGTGTGAAGCACCGGTTTTGCGCGGAGTGGAATTTAACCAACCTTTTATCGTCCAAACCAATGCTTCGGAAATAGGCCTTGGAGCGGTGATGTCGCAGAAACACGAGGGGACAGAACATCCCGTGATGTTTTTAAGCCGTAAGCTTACCCCTCCGGAGAGGAAATATTCGATGATTGAACGCGAATGCCTTGCAATAAGGTGGGCTGTAATGGCGTTACGCTTTTATTTTATTTATTTATTTATTTATTTATTTTATTTTTTATTTATTTACATTTCTTATATACCGCACTATTTGCGATCAGCGCGGTTTACATAGAACAAACAGTATCCGACAATAAACAAGAGTCTGGTCATTACAAAGAACAGGAGCAATTAACTTGGATAACAGGGGAAACTATCTACATGTGCGGACGGCGGCTTTTGTTAGTAACGGATCACGCCCCATTGCAGTGGTTAAACAAAATGAAGGACAGTAATGCACGTTTGACATGCTGGTATATGGCCCTCCAGGAATTTGATTTTCGAATACAGCATAGGGCCGGGAAGCTCCATACCAACGCAGATGCCCTATCTAGGATTACAAGCTGTGCGCGGGTTGTGGCGCCAGCCTGTAATAGCTTAAGGGGGGGGATATGTGGTGATGCGGGTGCAGCACAGCCCTCTGAAAGAGAGAAAAAAGAATTTTTTTCCATAAAGGGGGGATGGGCTCACCTAAGCATAGGTCCCAGAGAGAAAGTGAAACTAAAACACACACTTGCAGAGCATAAGAACATAAGAACATAAGATATGCCATACTGGGTCAGACCAAGGTCCATCAAGCCCAGCATTCTGTTTCCAACAGTGGCCAATCTAGGTCATACGTACCTAGCAGTTTCCCCAAGGGACACAGGTTCCACAATGCTTGTACTGGTTCAAGCATTGATATCCTGGGTCCCTTCTTAATAATGGTTTATGGACCTTTCCTCCAGGAACTTGTCCAAAGCTTTTTTAAACCCAGCTACACTAACAGCCTTTACTACATCCTCCGGCAACAAATTCCAGAGTTTGATTACACGTTGAGTAAAAAATATTTTTCTTTATTAGTCTTAAATAGTTTACCCTGTAGCTTCATTGCATGTCCCCTAGTCTTTCCATATTCTGATAAGGTAAACAATCGATCTACGTTTACCCGTTCCACTCCGTTCATTAATTTATAGACTTCTATCATATCTCCCCTCAGCCGTCTCTTCTCCAGGCTAAAGAGTCCCAACCTCTTTAGCCTTTCTTCATAGGAGTAGCCTTCCATCCCCTTTACCATTTTGGTGGCTCTTCTCTGAACCTTTTCTAAAATCGCTATATCCTTTTTAAGATATGGCGACCAGAATTGCACACAATATTCAAGGTGCGGTCTCACCATGGAACGATATAGAGGCATTATAATATCTTTTGTTTTATTTTCCATTCCTTTCCTTATCATACCTAGCATTCTATTTGCTCTCTTGGCCGCCGCTGCACACTGGGCCGAGGGTTTTAACAAGGTATCCACAATGACGCCTAAATCTTTTCCTGGGTGGTGGTTCCTAATGTGGAACCTTGCATCGTGTAATCATAGTTTGGGTTGTTCTTCCCTAGGTGCATAACCTTGCACTTCTCCACATTAAATTTCATCTGCCATTTTGATGCCCAGTCTTCCAATTTATCAAGATCCTCTTGCAATTTTCCACAATCCTCCTGGGTTTTAACAACTTTAAATAGTTTTGTGTCATCTGCAAATTTGATAACCTCACTTGTTATTCCACTTTCCAGGTCATTTATGAATATGTCAAAAAGCAGCGGACCCAGCACAGATCCCTGGGGTACACCACTATTCACCTTTCTCCATTGGGAAAATTGGCCATTTAGCCCTACCCTCTGCTTTCTATCTTATACTTATACTTATACTGCAGTGTAAATAGTTTATGTATATAGTTAACCCAGTTATCCAAGTTTGTACTCCTGTTCAATGTAAAACCTGACAGTTTGTCGTTATGGTCGTTTTGTTATGATGTAAACCGCGCTGATTCTAAATAGCGCGGTATATAAGAAACTGTAATAAAATAAATAAATAAATAAAATAAATAAATAAATTTTAACCAGTTCCTGATCCACAGTAGTACACTGCCTCCTATCCCATGACTCTTTAGTTTTGCCAAAAGTCTCTCATGAGGGACCTTGTCAAAGGCTTTCTGAAAGTCCAGATACACAATATCAACCGACTCACCTTTGTCCACCTGTTTATTCACTCCTTCAAAAAAACATAACAGATTAGTAAGACAAGATCTTCCTTGTCTAAAGCCATGTTGGCTGTCTCCCATTAGGTCGTGACTATCTACATGCTGAGTAATTTTATTCTTTATGATGGTTTCTACCATTTTTCCCGGTACTGATGTCAGGCTCACTGGTCTGTAGTTTCCCGGATCACCCCTCGAACCCTTTTTAAAAATTGGTGTTACATTGGCGATCCTCCAATCCTCAGGTATTAGAGATGATTTTAATGATAGTTCACAGATTACTGATAGCAGGTCTGCAATCTCAAATTTCAGTTCTTTCAACACCCTTGAATGTATACCATCCGGCCCAGGTGATTTGCTACTCTTCAGTTTATCTAATAGTTGTAAGACATCTTCCCGATGTATCGATATTTCCTTCAATTCTTCCACACCTTTAAATACCACTTCAGTCATGGGTAACATCCCTACATCTTCCTCAGTAAAGACCGAAGCAAAGAATTCATTCAGTCTCTCCGCTATCGCCTTGTCGCCTCTTAGTGCTCCTTTAACCCCTTTATCATCTAATGGACCAACTGACTCTCTCACAGGTTTTTTGCTACAAATGTACTTGAAAAGGTCTTTATTTCGCGTTTTTGCTTCCGCAGCAAGCTTCTTCTCAAATTCTCTCTTTGCCTGCCTTATCAGTGCCTTGCATTTGACTTGCCAGTGCTTGTGCTGTTTCCAGGTTTCATCGTTTGGCTCTTTTTTCCATTTCCTGAAAGATGCTTTTTTGGCAACAACAGCCTCTCTGACCTCACCTTTAAACCATGCTGGCAGTTTTTTGGACTTCCTTCCACTTTTCTTAAAGCGTGGAATACAGCTGGTCTGGGCTTCCAAGATAGTATTTTTCAACAACACCCAAGCTTGATGTACGTCTTTAACCTTTGCAACTGCTCCTTTTAGTTTTTTCTTAACTGTTTTCCTCATTTTATCATAGTCTCCCTTTCGAAAGTTAAAGGGTAGTACTGTGGATTTCCTTACTATCCCTCCTCCACTAATTAAATCAAAGATGATCATGCTATGATCACTATTGCCAAGTGGCCCCAACACCCTTATCTCTTGCACTACATCTGGTGTTCCACTAAGGACTAGGTCTAATATTGCTTCCTCTCTGGTTGGTTCATGAACCAGCTGCTCCAAGAAGCAGTCATTTATTTCATCTAGGAACTTTATCTCCCTAGCATGTCCTGTTGTGACACTGACCCAGTCGATGCCGGGGTAATTGAAATCACCCATTATTATTACTGCACTGTAATTTTTGCTAGCTTCCTTGATTTCTTTGAGCATTTCATCATCCATTTGTTCATTCTGGCCAGGCGGACGATAGTACACCCCCACTGCCATCGCCTTCCCCTTTTTACATGGAATTTCAATCCATAGAGATTCTACAGCAAATTTTGTTTCTTGCAAAACTTTAATCCTTTCTGACTCAAAGCCCTCTCTAACATAGAGCGCAACCCCTCCACCAATTAGGTCAGCTCTATCATTACGATATAGTTTGTACCCAGGTATCACAGTGTCCCACTGGTTGTCCTCCTTCCACCATGTCTCTGATATTCCAATCATATCTAACCTCTCGTTTAGTGCTATATATTCTAACTCTCCCATCTTGTTTTGTAGACTTCTAGCATTTGCATACAAGCATTTTAGAGACTGTATTTTATTCATATTAATTTGGCTATTGGTAGACATGGGTAATTTGGGATCTTTAAGTTCTGTCTGCTCCATACTCGAGGGCATTTGGGCTTTACTCTTTTTTGGAACCTCTCTGCTTTTTGTAGTATCCTTCAAGGATACATTCTTCCGAACCATGCGCTCTTGGGCGACTGTCGGCTTTCCCCTATTATCTAGTTTAAAAGCTGCTCTATCTCCTTTTTAAAGGTTAATGCCAGCAGCCTGGTTCCATCCCGGTTAAGGTGAAGCCCATCCCTTCGGAAGAGCCCCTCCTTTCCCCAGAATGTTCCCCAGTTCCTAACAAATCCGAACCCCTCATCTCTGCACCATTGTCTCATCCATGCATTGAGACTCCGGAGCTCTGCCTGCCTTTTGGGTCCTGCGCGTGGAACGGGAAGCATTTCGGAGAACGCTACCCTGGAAGTTCTGGATTTCAACTTCCTACCTAAAAGCCTAAATTTAGCTTCCAGAACCTCCCTACCACATTTTCCTATGTCATTGGTACCGACATGTACCAAGACAGCAGACTCCTCCCCAGCACTATCTAAGACCTTATCTAGGTGGCGTGTGAGGTCCGCTACCTTCGCACCAGGCAGGCATGTTACCAGGCGATCCTCACGTCCACCAGCCACCCAGCTATCTACATGCCTAATGATCGAATCACCAACTATAACTGCTGTCCTAACCCTTCCCTCCTGGGCACTTGGCCCTGGAGAAACTCCCTCGGTGCGAGAGGGGTTTACATCACCTGGAGGACAGGTCCTAGTTACAGGATCACTTCCTGCCACACCAGGGTGATGCTCTCCTGTCACGTGACCTCTCTCCTAGCCTAGCCTGAAGCCACACCCAGTCTCCAGAGCAGCTGCAGGGAGAGAGAGGGTGGGGCCAGAGAAGGAAGCAGGCTACAGAGCATTTAAACTGCGTCACTCAGCAAGTGAGGGAGAGACGGAAGGAGAGACGGACAGAGGCAGAGCGAAGCAGAGAATTGAAGGTATTCCAGGAGTCCAGAGAAGCCAGGAGAGGAGACAGCACTGCAGGGCTGTGAGGCCTGGTGATTCTAAAGGGACCAGCCATAACTGCCAAGGCAAGTGTCAGGGCCAGAGGCAAGAAAGGAGCTGGGGAAAGATTCAGAACTACATTTCTGACTCTGAAGACAGCAGCTGAAGCTCTGAGCCCATAACCAAACAATTCAGAAAGCCTTGGAGAGGAAGGGTTTCTGCAAGCCAGGTAAACCAAACATTTCCTGAAATTGATTCAGTAAGGGGAAGAAGGGCAAGAGGTTCTGACCCAGTTCCAAAGGGGAGAAGGAATTTCAAGTGGGAAAAGCTTTTTAAACTTTTAAAGAAAGTACAGCTAGACGTTCCAGAACGTGTCCCAAGCCCTGAACCTTACAGCACAGAGGAGGAGATGGAAATTGGGTCTTATCAAGATAATCCAGTGTCCTCTGATGAATCTATGGAATGTGGTTTTTGTACAAGCAATGCTTAGAAGTTTTATTGAAGGCTGTGTGAAAATATAAGAAGTGCTGGTGCCAAATAATGCCATTGTGAAGGGCAGGAAAAAAGGTAGAAAACCTCATGCGTTAAAAGCAGCCATTTTTTACTAAGGCTGGAGCTGTGTTAAAATGCTGTTAGTTTCTAAGCTAAGAGGCAGCCCATAATCACACGCTGGTTTGTAGCAGCTGGGAGAAGCTGAGAAGATTGCTGGACTGTGCATGCAACAGAGTTTAAACTGCTTTGCTAAAGTGAAGAAGAATTTAAGTTAAAAAGCAAAGAGTGAAGAAACTGCTTTGCTAGAGCAGTTGAATGTCTCTTTTGGAAAGTTTTTGTTGGAGAAATTATCCTTCTTTCTGTTTGCTGTTTGGGAACCTTTATCAAGGCCAGTTGCCAATTTGACACTGCAAAGAAAAATAAAAAAAATTTATAACAAATTTTCCTGTGTCAGCCTCATCCACTCAGACTGCTTTAATAATAAGCCCACAACTACACTATAAGGGCCTCAGCTACTACGTTGAAGCATAGAATTAAGTGTGATGACCGGTCGCCCCCACTAGGCAGCCGCCTAGGAGGGACCACGGCGCCACAGTACTTATGACCTAGATTGGCCACTGTTGGAAACAGGATACTGGGCTTGATGGACCTTGGTCTGACCCAGTATGGCATATCTTATGTTCTTATGTTCTTAAGTGATCATACTGGGTGACCTTTAACCTACCAGATGTGGATTGGAGTATTCCTTCTGCAAATCTGGAAAGAAGTAAAAAGATTGTTCATGCCTTCCAAGAAGCATTGCTCAGACAACTGGTAATAGAACTGACTAGGAAAAGTTTGATGCTGAATTTAGTACTCACCAATGACAATAGCATGTCGAATGTCCAGGTGGGAGTCCACTTGAGCAGCAGTGATCTTCACACAGTATGATTTAGGTAAAAGCTAAGGCAGACTCCAATCACAGCAAACTCAGCATCCTAGACTTCAAAAATGCTGACTTCAGTAAAATAGGAAAGTACTTGAAGAAGAAGAAGAAGAAGTTAGTAGGGTGGGAAGAGTTAAAAGAAGTGGAACTGCAGTGGGCTAAACCTAAAGTGGCAACTGATATATATGTAAGGAAAGCAAATAAAAATAAGAGGGAAAAAACCCATATATGGTTCATCAAAGAAGTCACTGCTCAAATAAAGGCAAAAAACTCAGCTTTCACAAAATTCAGACCACCACAAAAAGAGGAACACAAAATAGAATATAGGATAAAACTAAACGAGAAAAGAGAGAAATAAGGACAGCAAAAGCAAGAAAAGATGGCTAAAAATGTGAAGCGTGGAGACAAAACTTTTTCCAAGTTTGTTTGTTCATTTATTTAACAGGTTTTCAGTACAGCCTTATCCTACAATCAAAGCCGTTTACATGGCAACTTGAATAATTTACATAGTAACAAGGTGAAAGGGGAAACATGCGGGAATTACTGAGCAAGATAAGCTATCTACAATATATGCAATGAAGTGACGAAGGTTCGAGGGGGGGGTTAAAAAGGGAGGCTTGGGACATCGTGGAGCCTGGGGCAACATTGAGAAGGAGGGGGGATACTACCCATATTTGGGAGAAGAGGACGATCAGAGGTAGAATTGCCCAACTCAAAAGTGCGGAGGACGGACTTGTGGAAAGTGACAATGAAAAAGCAAAAATGCTAAACAAATACTTCTGTTCTGTATTTATGAAAGAAAAGCCTGGAGAAGGACCATGTAAGACTGACAAACATACAAATGGAAAGGGAGTAGATACCACATCATTCACAGAAGATGATGTTTTTGAACAGCTTGCAAAACTGAAAGTGAACAAGGCCATGGGACCTGGATGGGATACATCCCAGGATACTGAAGAAGCTCAGAGAGGTTCTTGCAGGGCCGTTAAAGGATGTTTTTATAGATCCTTGGTAACAGGAGAAGTTCAGGAGGACTGGAGAAGGGCTGATGTGGTACCTCTTCACAAAAGTGGTAATAGAGAAGAGGTAACAAACTATAGGCTGGTAAGCCTTACCAGTGTGGTGGGAAAAGTAATGGAGGCACTCTTGAAAGAAAGAATAGTGGACTTTCTGGAAACCAATGGATTGCAGGATCCAAGGCAACATGGTTTTACCAGAGGAAGATCATGCCAAACAAATTTGATTGGGTTCTTTGACTGTGTGACCAGAAAACTAGATCAAGAGCATGGAATGGATGTGATCCACCTGGATTTCAGCAAAGCCTTTGATACTGTTCCTCATAATAGACTTATCAAACTGAGCAACCTGACGATAGGTACCAAAGCGGTGAACTGGATCAAAAATGTGTTGACTGACAGACTACAGAAGTGGTTTACCACCACGGTAAACAGAACTCATTCAGAAGAAAGGAAATTGCATAGTGGTGTGCCTCAGAGATCGGTCCTGGGACCAGTACTATAACGTATTTGTGAGAGATATTGCAGAATGACAATGGAAAAGTCTGCCTTTTTGCAGATAACATGAAAATTTGCAAGAGTGGACGCTTCTGAGAGCATGGACAACATGAGGAAAGATCTAGAAACACTGAAAGAACGGTCTAATGCTTGGCAGTTAAGATTTAATGCAAAGTGCACAGACATGCACTTGGGATGCAGAAATCCAAAAGAATTTCATGCAATAGAGGGAGAGAGTTTGGTGTGCACAGACCAGGAAACGGACCTGGTGTGTGAGGATCTCAAGGTGGCGAAACAATGTGATAAGACAATAACCAAAGCCAGAAGGATGCTGAAAGGAGGAGTTATAAATGCCCCTGTACAAGCTTTTGGCAAGGCCTCACTTGGAATATTGTGTTCAGGTTTGTAGAACCATATCTCACAAAGGATATAAAAAGACTGGAAACTGTTCAGAGGAAGGCAACCAAAATGATTTGGAGCCTGCACCAAAAGACATATGAGAAGAGAATTAAAGACCTAAATACAGTATGTGTATCCTAGAGGAGAGGAGGGATAAGAGGGATATGATTGATATCCTATTAAAAGAATATCAATGAGCAAACAAACCTTTTTCAAAGAAGGGGAAGTTGTAAAACTAGAGGGCATATGATGAAGCTGCAAGGTAATAAACTTAAAAGAAACATCAGGAAATACTTTTTCACTGAAAGGGTAGTGGATGCTTGAAATGCCTTCTCGACGGAGGTGGTGGTGGCAAATACAGTGACAGAATTCAAAATGGCATGGGACAGACACAGTGGTTCCCCTTTACATCAACAGGATAAAATCAAAACAAACAAATATCTTTTAATAGAGGGGGGTGACCTGCACGGAGCTGCAGTTAAAATCACTCTAGCCACCTTACTGAGTAGACTAGATGGACCATACTGGTCTTTATCTGCTGTTATATATTTTGTTACTATATTCCTGCTCGTGAATGGCATTCCAGAATGTCTGTCACTATCAACACTTTGCTGGCCCTCTTGGAAACATTTATGCCAGTCAAACTCAAGCACAACTCATGCATTCATTGCCATATACTTGCTGTAACTTGTATTAAGTCTCTTTGCACAAATCTCCAAGTTTCTGGCGTGCAAATTCGCTGTTCAATTTTTTCATTCATCGCAAATCTGATGAACTGCTTTCACACAATACCAAACATCACATGATTTAAAAAAGTACAGGTGTGCTGCAGCCATGCCACACTCTGCACATGCAGAACAGATAACTAAGTCACTACATGCTTAATAGTATCATGGTGCGACATATTGTTATATAGCTACACAAGTTTCTATACTTTTTGATCACACCTCTTAAACACGTAGATTTTTGACCCATCTTAGCTACTCCCAAACCATACTTCCGAAACACCCCCTTGAAACTTCCATGTACTAAGGGGATCCATACGTAAAGCTGACCCTTTCAAAAATAGCCATTTATATATATATATATATATATATTGTGGCGCCATGGCACCCTCCTAGGCGGCTGCCTAGTGGGGGCAACCGGTCATCACACTTGATTCTATGCTTCAATGTAGTAGCTGAGGCCCTTCTAGTGTAGTTGTGGGCTTATTATTAAAGCAGTCCGAGTGGATGAGGCTGACACAGGAAAATTTGTTATACATTTTTTTTATTTTTCTTTGCAGCGTCAAATTGGCAACAGGCCTTGATAAAGGTTCCCAAAACAGCAAACAGAAAGAAGGATAATTTCTCCAACAAAAACTTTCCAAAGATACAGGCCACTGCTTTAGCAAAGCAGTTTCTTCACTCTTTGCTTTTTAACTTAAATTCTTCTTCACTTAAGCAAAACAGTTTAAACTCTGTTACACGCACAGTCCAGCAATCTTCTCAGCTTCTCCCAGCTGCTACAAACCAGCGTGTGATTATGTGCTGCCTCTTAGCTTAGAAACTAACAGCATTTTAACACAGCTCCAGCATTAGTAAAAATGGCTGTTTTAAAGCATGAGGTTTTCCACCTTTTTATCTGCCCTTCTCAATGGCTTTACTTAGCACCAGCAGTTCTTATATTTTCACACAGCCTTCAATAAAACTTCCAAGCATTGCTTGTACAAAAACCACATTCCATAGATTCATCAGAGGACACTGGATTATCTTGATAAGACCCAATTTCCATCTCCTCCTCTGTGCTGTAAGGCTCAGGGCTTGGGACACGTTCTGGAACGTTTAGCTGCACTTTCTTTAAAAGTTTAAAAAGCTTTTCCCACTTGAGATTCCTTCTTCCCTTTGGCACTGGGTCAGAACCTCTTGCCCTTCTTCCCCTTACTGAATCAATTACAGGAAATGTTTGGTTTACCTGGCTTGCAGAAAGCCTTCCTTTCCAAGGCTTTCTGAGTTGTTTGGTTATTGACTCAGAGTTTGAGCTGCTATCCTCAGAGTCAGAAATGTAGTTCTGGAACTCTCCCCAGCTCCTTTCTTTCCTCTGGCCCTGACACTTGCCTTGGCAGTTACGGCTGGTCCCTTTAGAATCACCAGGTCTCACAGCCCTGCAGTGCTGTCTCCTCTCCTGGCTTCTCTGGACTCCTGGAATTCCTTCAATTCTCTGCTTCCCTCTGCCTCTCTCCGTCTCTCCCTCACTTGCTGAGTGACGCAGTTTAAATGCTCTGTAGCCTGCTTCCTTCTCTGGCCCCACCCTCTCTCCCTGCAGCTGCTCTGGAGACTGGGTGTGGCTTCAGGCTAGCTCTGCAAGTGTGTGTTTTAGTTTCACTTTCTCTCTGGGACCTATGCTTAGGTGAGCCCATCCCCCACTTATGGAAAAAAACTTCTTTTTTTTCACTTTCACAGGGCTGTGCTGCACCCGCATCACCACATATCCCCCCCCCCTTAAGCTATTACAGGCTGGCGCCACAACCCGCGCACAGCTTGTAATCCCAACTAGGGCCTGTGGGTTACTGTTCTCTCTTATAGCTACTTCTACAGTACGCTCCTGCCATGGGCATAGTACGTTAATATGGTATATTTGCTGCCTCCCTTTCTCAGTCTCCAATGCGTAAGTTACAGGATCTACTTGTTTTAAAACTTTGTAAGGCCCTTTCCAGGCATTCTCAGACTTGGAGCTAGGGTCTGCGAGCATTACACCTACCTTATCGCCTACCTTCAGGACACGTGGTCTTGCTCGTCGGTCATGATAAGACTTCTGACGGACCTGACTCACTTTCAAGTTCCCTTCTACCGCTGTAGCCGTTTGCTGCAAGCGTCCTTTGGAAACCCTCTGACAGGACGGACAGGATGCACAAAATCTTAACGTCTCTCTAAAAACCCCGGGCAAATAAAATCTGGCTAGTACCCGGTCCAATGTGCCTGGTACGCCTTTATGTCCCTTCACTGGGTGATCATGAGCCCATCTTAAGATTATCTTCCTACAGGAGTGAGGTATCACTAACTGCTTTCTTGTACCACCTGTTTTTGGGTCTGAACTTTCCCGGTATAGGAGATTATTCACCAAGAAAAATCTTGGCAGGGTCCCAGATCCTTTCCTGGCGGATCCAAACGCCGGGACTAAAGCAGGATCTGCCATCTGCTCCCTAGGAAATGAGGGAAATTGTTCCTTTAACTCTGCAGGAACCCAGGGTAATTTCCGTCTAGCTGTGAAGCCAGCCCTATTCTTTGTCCTGATTTTTCCTTCCCACCTCCTTTCGGCCTTCCCTTTCCTAGAGATGTCTTTTAAAGGAGTAATCACTTTCTCAGGAAAGGACATCCCTGATATAGGGTCTTTCTGAGGGTCACTTCCTTTTTCTAAAGGCTTAAAGCCTGTGCGGGTAGTTATCATACCTGCCCTGTTTTCTCCTAGCCTGGGGTCAGCAACCTTTCCTACCTGGGGTAAGGCTTTCTCCCTGGCTGAGTTATCTTCTTGTGAAAAGGTAGCTGGTTGGCTGGTTTCTCCCTGCAACTCCTCAGCTAAACCTTTTCTGAATTGAGGCCAGTCACGGCCTAGGACTACGTCATGTGGAAGCCTGGGTACTATAGCCACATCTATTTGCTTTTTCATGCCTAAACCTTCTATTTCCACAGAATGTATGGGATAGGTAGAGGCAGCGCCATGGACACAGCGAATCCTAATATGATTTCCAGAGGTCTGTGGTGAGGGTTTGTCTTTCGCCTCTATTTTCTGCCACAGCCTCTGAGATATCATCGATTGGTCTGCGCCTGAGTCCAATAATGCCTCAGTTGGGATCCCTTCCACTTCTACCGTTAACAGGAACCCTTCTCCTGCATCTCTGTGATGGGTGATTACAAAGGCTTTTTTGGCTCTACAATCCCTTTTAAGATGACCAAACTCTCCACACATGAAACATTTTTTCTGTGCACTATAGCTTTTATCCACAGTTATACTCTCTTTTCCAAAGCTTTCAAGCTTGGCCTTCCTTTCAAGTGACTCCAGCTTTTCATTCTTAAAAACACCTTCTTTCTCCGGGCTTAATTTATTAGCCTCTAGAAAGCGGTCAGTCAGTGCAATGGCTTCCCGAGTGTTTTTACAATCCTGGAGGACTAGGAAAGTTTGCACATTGCTTGATACAGATTCCATAAACTGTTCTAAGATTACAGTATCTAATATGGATTCTAAATCCTTAGTCTCTGGCATAAGCCATTTATACACTAAGCTCTTCACTCTGTAATAGAGTGCTTGAGGTGTCCCACCTAACCTCAGTTTACAAGAACGTAACAGCCTGCGATAGACCATGGGGTTTAATCCCAAGCGATCCTTAACAGCTTGCTTTACTTCTTTGTAATCCATAACTAGACTAGCAGGCATGGCCCTGTAGGCCGCTAAAGCTTCGCCCGTGAGAGAAGCGGCGAACCTTAGCGCCCACTGTTCCTTTGGCCACCTGGCCAGGAGAGCTATTCTCTCAAATGCCTCAATATAGTCATCAACATCATCGTCTCTAGTGAGGCGTCCACACGAGAAAGTCCCAGTACCCGGACAGTCCCACCCCTGGAAACCTGCCCCTGAACCTGGTACAGTCCTTGCAGCTTCTTCCTTTTTTCCTTGCGCCGCAAGCCAGCTGGACATTATCTCTAGTAGTGGTGCTTGTTGGGCTTGGAATATTGCCTTTGCCTGTTCTAGGCTCTGCGCTGACATTTCCCGTTGTTTGGCAAACTGGTTAGCAACCCAGTCCAGGATGTCGCGATTCTCCATTGCTCCGGTAGCACTGTGAAGAAAACAGAAGAGAACAAACACCAAGTGCGGTACTTCCTTATGTTCCCCCTGTCTTGGTGATCACTCCCCTACAGCCACCCTCTTATACCAGCATTATCCAGCAATAACCCTCCAGCCTACGGGTTACCTGGCTCTGGTGCAGAGTCTCGCTTTGTCAACCCTGTGGATCCTGAGTCCAGCTCCACTGCCACTCCGGATTTTCCTCTGCTCCGCAGACCGGGCGTGTTGACAACCGCTGCTCCTGGGGGTTCTCTCCTCCTTCTGAGGTCAGGATCTCCTTTCTGGCGTGCCAAACTTGACCCACACGAAAAAAATCCAAGAACTACGCCACCTGTTGCGCCGTGGCGCCCTCCTAGGCGGCTGCCTAGTGGGGGCGACCGGTCATCACACTTGATTCTATGCTTCAACGTAGTAGCTGAGGCCCTTCTAGTGTAGTTGTGGGCTTATTATTAAAGCAGTCCGAGTGGATGAGGCTGACACAGGAAAATTTGTTATAAATGTTTTTTATTTTTCTTTGCAGCGTCAAATTGGCAACAGGCCTTGATAAAGGTTTCCAAAACAGCAAACAGAAAGAAGGATAATTTCTCCAACAAAAACTTTCCAAAGATACAGGCCACTGCTTTAGCAAAGCAGTTTCTTCACTCTTTGCTTTTTAACTTAAATTCTTCTTCACTTAAGCAAAACAGTTTAAACTCTGTTACATGCACAGTCCAGCAATCTTCTCAGCTTCTCCCAGCTGCTACAAACCAGTGTGTGATTATGTGCTGCCTCTTAGCTTAGAAACTAACAGCATTTTAACACAGCTCCAGCCTTAGTAAAAATGGCTGTTTTAAAGCATGAGGTTTTCCACCTTTTTATCTGCCCTTCTCAATGGCTTTACTTAGCACCAGCAGTTCTTATATTTTCACACAGCCTTCAATAAAACTTCCAAGCATTGCTTGTACAAAAACCACATTCCATAGATTCATCAGAGGACACTGGATTATCTTGATAAGACCCAATTTCCATCTCCTCCTCTGTGCTGTAAGGCTCAGGGCTTGGGACACGTTCTGGAACGTTTAGCTGCACTTTCTTTAAAAGTTTAAAAAGCTTTTCCCACTTGAGATTCCTTCTTCCCTTTGGCACTGGGTCAGAACCTCTTGCCCTTCTTCCCCTTACTGAATCAATTACAGGAAATGTTTGGTTTACCTGGCTTGCAGAAACCCTTCCTTTCCAAGGCTTTCTGAATTGTTTGGTTATTGACTCAGAGTTTGAGCTGCTATCCTCAGAGTCAGAAATGTAGTTCTGGAACTCTCCCCAGCTCCTTTCTTTCCTCTGGCCCTGCCACTTGCCTTGGCAGTTACGGCTGGTCCCTTTAGAATCACCAGGTCTCACAGCCCTGCAGTGCTGTCTCCTCTCCTGGCTTCTCTGGACTCCTGGAATTCCTTCAATTCTCTGCTTCCCTCTGCCTCTCTCCGTCTCTCCCTCACTTGCTGAGTGACGCAGTTTAAATGCTCTGTAGCCTACTTCCTTCTCTGGCCCCACCCTCTCTCTCCCTGCAGCTGCTCTGGAGACTGGGTGTGGCTTCAGGCTAGCTCTGCAAGTGTGTGTTTTAGTTTCACTTTCTCTCTGGGACCTATGCTTAGGTGAGCCCATCCCCCACTTATGGAAAAAAACTTCTTTTTTTTCACTTTCACAGGGCTGTGCTGCACCCGCATCACCACAATATATTATATATATATATATATATATATATATATATATATATATATATATATATATATATATATATATATATATATATATGTGGATGTGATTTACATGTGTATATGCCTGATTACACAAATGTAAATCATGAATAATCACCTTCATTTAGCAACTAAGACCTACTAAATTTTCAAGAGAGCCTAACTCTCAAATTTAGGGCCTCATGTACTAATCTGTAAAAATGTTTGCAGGCTAGCACCTATGTTTTTGTAAAATTATCTAGGAGCTGCAAATGGACTCTTAGCCTAAGCTAAACCATGTGAAATACATTCCAGCCTGTGGCAACACCCGAGTCATTTTCCAAAATATCTTATCTTACCCCTTTGTGTGATGGCAGCAAGATTAAGGCCCTTAAAGATGGCCCCCAAAACTCCCTCTAGAGGCCAGTACCCCTGCACCCCCAAGCCCCAATGTGGAGTATTAATAAATTAAGAACCCTCTCCCGATGAAGCCCTACCCCTTAAATAAAATAATCTTAGCACTAGTGCTATAGCCCTTCCCCATCCCTTCACCCCCAGGATCTCAACTCATCTAAAGAGGTGGACTATGGGAGCAGGCGCAATTCACACTCGCTCCTGCCCCAACAGCTGCCACAAACAATGATATCATGTTTTACATGCCATTCAATACCACCAAACCAGACTTTACAATGATATCCGACGCCTTCTCCGCCGTAACAAAGGTGAAATTAGACTTACCTGCTAATTGTGGTTTCTGGAGTGTAGCCAGTCTAGTCCCGGACCTCTGGGTTCCCTATCTCATCCAGCAGCTTTGGAGACTGAGAAACTCCTCCTTTTTATGATGTCACCGGTATATTCTCCCGGAATCCGCCTTCAGTAACCTATTGACAAAGCAGACTCACCGGAGACACAAGTAAGCATTTAACCAGGAATGAACTCACTTACTTATGCAAGAACTACACAACCCTTAAACCAAAATTCCCTATCACAACTATGACTCTAACTCACGCAGGCTCCTCCCTCCTCAACAGATAGGAAAAAACCCGGCATAGAAAAAAACTTGAACAGAGGCTCTTACCTGTAAATGACCTGAATACTTCAGGCTCCTGAAGAACTAAAACCCCTGGGGAGGGACACGGGACTAGACTGGCTACACTCCAGGAACCACAATTAGCAGGTAAGTCTAATTTCACCTTCCTGATTGTGTAACCAGTCTACTCCCGGACCTCTGGGTAAGTACCAGAGCAGTGAAACAATCAAATCTGAGAGGGCTCTGGGAGACCAGCCTGAAGTACTGCCGATCCAAAAGCGGTCTCCTCCGCCCTTTGCACATCAAGATGGTAATGCTTTGCAAAGGAGTTCAGCCGCCGCCTTGCAAATCTCCACCGGAGGTACTAGACGCACTTCCGCCCATGACGAGGCTTGCGCTCTAGTGGAATGAGCCCGAAGCCCTTCCGGTACTGGCCGACCTTTCAATATGTAGGCCGATGCAATAGCCTCTTTAATCCACCTCGCGATGGACGCTTTCGACGCCGCCTCACCTTTCCTGGGACCCGCGAAGAGGACGAAAAGTCTGTCGGACCTGCGAAAACCAGCCGTACGCCGAAGATACTTTTTAAGTGACCTGCGGACATCCAACAGGTGCAACCTCCGCGGCCCCGATGTGTCCGCAGACTGCGAAAACCGGGAGGGAAATCTCCTGATTCACATGAAAAGGCGAAACCACCTTAGGAAGAAAAGCCGGCACCGTCCTCAAAACCACCTTCGAGGAAAAGAATGACAGATACGGCTCTCTGCAGGAAAGCGCCTGCAGCTCGGAGACTCTCCTAGCCGAGCAAATGGCCACTAGAAACACTACCTTTAAGGTGAGGTCCTTGAGCGACGCTCAGGACAGTGGCTCAAAGGGTTCGCGCTCCAGCGCGTCCAAAACGGATGGTAGATGCCACTTCGGGACGAAGAGCCTAGACGGCGGGCACAGCAACGAACCCCCCCGCAAGAACCGCTTAACATCTGAATGACAACCGAGCGTCTGACCTCCTATCTTACCTCTGTAGCAAGATAAAGCCGCTACCTGCACCCGCAATGACGCAGTCGCTAGACCTTTGGCATAGCCATCCTGCAGGAAATCTAAGATTTGTGGAACGGAGGATTTCAACACCTCACACTTCTTGACCACGCACCAAGACTCAAAAACCCTCCAGATATGGACATATGCTAGAGAAGTGGACCTTTTCCTAGCCTTCAAAAGAGTAGCTATAACCGCCGACGAATAACCCCTCGCCTTCAACTGTGCCCTTTCAAGAGCCAAGCCGTAAGCGAGAATCGATCCACATGAGGCATGAACAGGGGTCCCTGCGCCAGAAGATCCGGGCGAGGAGGAAGCTGCCATGGCTTCGCCACTACCAACCTCATCAGATCCCTGAACGAAGGTCTGCGAGGCCAGTCTCGAGCGATCAGAATTACTTGACCTTTGAACCGCTCGATCCACTGCAACACTCTTCCTATCAGGACCCACAGCGGAAACACATACAGCAGCTGCCCTACTGGCCACTCCTGAACAAGCACATCCAAGCCCTCTGACATCCTTTCTCTTCGTCTGCTGAAAAAACGGCTGACCTTTGCCGAGGTAAAGGTTGCCATGAGATCCATGACCGGCGCCCCCCATCTGCGCACTATCATTCGGAATGCAGGACCCATTCTCCGGGATCCATGCATATTTGACTGAGAAAATCCGCCTGCACATTGTCCACTCTGGCGACATGCACTGCCGACAGGTCCAGAAGATGCGCTTCGGCCCACTCGCATAGGACTCCAGCCTCGACTTCCAGCACTGCGCTGCTGGTCCCTCCTTGTTTGTTCACATAGGATACCGCTGTGGCATTGTCGGAAAACACTCGGACTGCCTTGCCATTGACAACCGCTCTCAATTCCAGCCTGTTGATGGACCAACTTTTCTCCTGAACCATCCATTGACCCTGCGTGAACATCCCTTGGCAATGAGCGCCCCAGCCCAAGAGACTGGCGTCTGTCATTACGGGCACCCAGGCCGGCGCGGTCAGCGCCCTTCCCTCTGCCAAGGACGCGGGACGCAACCACCATTGTAGGGACTGACGATCCTCCTCCGGACAGGGCAATTTCCTGGACAGTGGGTCCTGTTGATGTGACCATCGGGGAAGCAAGGCTCTCTGTAACGGTCTCATATGAGCTCTCGCCCATGGTACCGTCTCTATGGCCACGGCCATCGTGCCCAGCAATTGAAGATAATGCCACGCCGTGGGCGCCTTGCATTGAAGAAAACGGGCTACCGATTTCCGAAGGCCCTTCGCCCTTTGTGCCATCAGGAACACTTTTCCTGCCTTGGTGTCAAAGTGAGCTCCCAGATATTCTAGATTCTGGGAGGGAACCAACTGACTTTTTGCCATATTGACAACCCAACCGAGCTCCTCCAGAAAAGCCACTACTCGAGCCGTGGCTGATAGACTCTCGGACCTTGATTTCGCCCGAATCAACCAGTCATCCAGGTACGAATGCAACAAGATTCCCTCCTTTCTGAGGGCCGCCGCCAACACCACCATCACCTTGGTGAAGGTTTGCGGGGCCGTCGGTAAGCCGAAGGGCAACGCGCGGAACTGAAAATGACCAAAGGGGACTGCGAACCTGAGAAACTTGTGATGCTCCTGTCTTATCGGAATGTGGAAATAAGCCTCAGATAAGTCTAGTGAGGTGAGGAATTCTCCTCTTTGCACCGCTACAATGACTGACCGCAGAGTCTCCATATGGAAATGAGAGACGCGAAGGCAATGATTCACTCCCTTGAGATCTAGGATCGGATGAACACCCCCTCTCTTTTTCGGGACGACGAAGTAAATAGAGTTGCCACGTTGGTCTGGAGGTACAGGCACTATCGCCCTGAGATCTAGTAGCCTTCGGACCGTCTCCCGCAATGCCTCGCGCTTGGTGGGCGACTTTCCGGGGGATTGTACGAAAGCCTCTGGCACTGGCCTCAGAAATTCCAGGGCATATCCGTCTCGCACCACCTCTAGCACCCACTGATCTGACGTTACCCGGGCCCAGGCAGCATAAAACTCCTGCAACCGCCCCCCTACCGGAAGCAAGGGTGCCCGGGCCCCCCGTATCTCATTGCTGCTTTTTGGACGTGAAAGAGGAGGAGGAGGTTAACGGACCAAACCCCCGTCCCGCACCTTGAAACCCTCGGAAGGCTGGACCTCTATTAGAGTAACGTCCTTTCTGACCTGAAGAGAATCTCTGGGCCCGAAACCGGCGAAAATCTCGCTGCTGCCCCTGCCAGCCGAGAACTGCTGGCTAGGCTTAGGCTTGTCTTCTGGTAATTTACCCCCTTTAGATTCCTCTAAGTCCTTAACCAGCTTCTCTAAGTCTTCCCCGAACAGGCGCCCTTTAAACGGAAGCTTGCTTAATCTAGCCTTGGAGGCACTATCCGCCGCCCAGTTGTGAAGCCACAGATACCTACGTGCCGCCACTGCAGAAGCCATGCTCTTAGACAAACCACGCATAAGATCATATTGAAGGTCTGCCAAGTAGGCCGTGCCAGACTCCAACTTGGCTGCCTCTTCCGAATCCGCAACATTCTGGCCACCCTGTACCCGCTGTGACCAGCGAAGACAGGCTCTAGCAACCCAAGCCCTGCAAATAGCTGCTTGAAGTGACAGGGCATTCACATCAAACACCTGTTTTAACAAAGCATCTAACTTCCTATCCTGAGAATCCTTGAGGGCTGCACTGCCTTCAACCGGGATGGTAGTTTTCTTGGTGACCGCCGAGACGGCTGCATCAACCTTGGGAGACTTAAAAACCTCTTTATCCTGATCCGACAAAGGATATAGGCAGCCCATGACCCTGGATCCCTTCAGAGGTGCTTCCGGCACTTTTCACTCCTCCTGGATCATCTCCCGTAAAACCCTATGTACAGGGAACGCCCTCTGAGTCTTCCTAAAAACCTGCAGTAAGGGATCCTCTAGGGTGTCATCCTCGAGCCCCAGGGACTGGCATATTTAAAACCTTTAGGGCCTCTATTATTAACGCAGGCAGCTCTTCCCTTCGGAAGACACGCACCACCCTTGCTTGGTCCTCTCTCTCTGACAGCTCACCTTCTTCCAACTCCTCTTCCACGTCTAAGCTGTGGACCTCATCATTGGACAGCGGTCCCTCCGATGCTACAGAACACTCCGCAGGCACCCCCTCCGTATGCTGTCTCTTGGTGCCACTGGGAGGAGCTTCAGCGTGGCCCGGCGACGTGGCCCTCTTAATCCTAGCCGACGCCTCAGGACCCTTCCCCTGCTTAGCATGAGCAAGGAAAGTATGCTAAAGGAGCGCAACAAAATCCTTCGAAAAAATTGCTGACAAATCCGTTGGCAAAGGTGTCTGAGGAGGAGGCGTGACCGGAGCCGAGGAGGGTCCAGCCACTGGCTCCCCCAGGGACACCTCCTGCAACTGCGAGCTCGAGTTCTCCGACGCCGTCCCCTGACCGTCCCCTGTCGCATCCGTGGGAGGGTCCATGGAGGCCGTGTCCCTTACACAGGATTTACACACTCCTGAGGAAGAACTCTTCTTCATGCCACAGACTAAACACAGTGGCTTGGAAGGCATGGTAAAGCAAGAAATAACAGGAAGGTAATCTGTCCCTTCAAGTTGTGTTCCACACACTCTGAAGCCAACAGCTTCACCAGCCCGCAGGACTAAAGCCTAACGTCCCTTTTTTTTTGTTTTTTTAACTAAACTCAACTAAACTAAATCTAAAAGGAATCAACTATGCTAATTGAGGAGAGAATGAGCTAGCTTCCCCGGGGCACCACCGACAGTCGGGAAAGAACAAAATGGCTACCACAGGCAGAAGCAGCGTTCCTATGCTGAGGCGTCACGCGGCAGGGCCCGCTGAGCTCCCTTTGGTGCCAAAATGCTCTCCCTAGCCCCCTCATCAAGAAAAGAGAGTGTCCTTACCTTTGACGCGCTGAAGGTAAGCAGGCTGCTACAATCTCACCGGGCTCGCTTCTCTCCGATCCCGGAGAGCGTCTGAAACCGCCGAAGCCTGCACACACACGCACCGCTTTACTCTGTGTGCGATCAGAAGGAGCCTGCCAGCGCACCAACAGGCAATCTTCTGTGCGGCGCTGGCTAGGCCATCCTTCGGGTCTCTCCCCCTTAAAAGTAGCGGACTGTACCGGGGGGGCCCCAAAGAGAGAGCTACTGCTCAGGTTCTTTGAGTTAGTAGGCGTAGGTGAACCAGAAGCCCACGGAGAGAGGGGGGGGGGTACAAGAAAAGGAGAAAGATAAAGATGCCTGCAGTCAAACTTAAAGGCACAGTCCTATAATTAAAACTCTCTTTCCCAAATAACTAAACCACCAACTAAAATAACTAGGCTTAATTGTTTCTCCAGTAAGCCCGGACCTCCGGGCTCCTATCTATCCAGCTGCTTGGAGACTGAGGTAACTGAAGGTAGGAGGCGGATTCCGGGAGGATATACCGGTGACATCATAAAAAGGAGGAGTTTCTCAGTCTCCAAAGCTTTGAGATAGGGAACCCAGAGGTCCGGGACTAGACTGGTTACACGATCAGGAACTTCCTATCTAACAGTCAATAAAAACAAGATAGAAGCCTTACTCATATTCAGAGACCAAGAATTCAAGCCACCAAAAAAGATTATAATACAAGCAATGGAAATAGCTATAAAGCACAGTTACTTACCTGTAACAGGTGATCTCTGGGAATAGCAGGAATAAGTAGGGTTGCCAACTTTTTCACCGAGAAAAACCCGACACCTGTGGCTCGCCATGCTCCACCCATTCTCCGCCCCCAGTCCCACCCCTGCCCCACCCCCAGCCCCACCCACAAAAATTACCGAGGATTCAGTCACACCCCCCCTCAGTGCTAGTTCACTCACCCCCCCTCCCCTCAGTGCTGGTTCACTCACTCACCCCCCCCTGCTGACTCACTCACCCCCCCTGCTGACTCACTCACCCCCCTCCCCTGCTGGTTCACTCATTCACCCACTCCACCCCTGCTGGTTCACTCACACCACCCCTCCCCTCCCCTCCCTGCTGGTTCACTCACACCAACCCCCCTCCCCTGCTGGTTCACACCAACCCCCCTCCCCTGCTGGTTCACTCACACCACCACCCCCCCTCCACTGCTGGTTCACTCACCCACCCCCCTGTCACTTACTCACCCCTCCTGCTGGGTCACTCACTCACCCCCCTCCCCTGCTGGTTCACTCATACCACCCCCCCCCTCCACTGCTGGTTCTCTCACACCACCCACCCCCCTTGCTGGTTCACTCACACCACCACCCCCCCCCCCTTTGCTGGTTTACTCACACCATCACCCCCCTCCCCTTCTGGTTCACTCACACCATCACCCCCCTCCCTTTGCTGGTTCACTCACATCACTCCCCCCCCCCTTTGCTGGTTCACTCACACCACCACCCCCCCCCCCCAGCTGGTTGACACACACCAACACCCCCCCCTTGCTGGTTCACTCACCCCCCCCCCCCCGCCCAAGTCGCTGCTTCTGCTTTGTACAGAGCAGCGGCTGCAATACACTTACTTTGAAAAGTAAAGACAAACTGTGTGAGGAGCCCTCTGGTCATCGCAGCGCCCGAGAAAGTGATGTCATGGGGGCGGGCTCCTCACAGGGTGTCTTTCCTTTTCAAATTAACTTTATTGCAGCTAAAGTTAATTTGAAAAGGAAAGACAACCTGTGAGGAGCCCACCCCCATGACATCACTTCCTCGGGCGCTGCGATGACCGGAGGGCTCCTCACACAGTTTATCTTTAGTTTTCAATGTAAGTGTATTGCAGCCGCTGCTCTGTACAAAGCAGAAGCAGCAACTGCACTGCTATGGGGAATCGCGTTCGCGCCGCGGACTTCGGCACAAAAGACGGTTTTTTGCTCTGGCCGCTCCCGATCTTGCGGCCAGAGCAAAAAAACGGCTTTTCAATGGCCGGTTTTACATCTGTGCCGGCAGCCGGCCTGGCCATGGAAATACCGGCCAGGCCGGCTGAAAACCGGCCGGTTGGCAACCCTAGGAATAAGTCTTCACATATGGTATCGTCGGTACCGACGGAGCCTGCACGGGAACTCTCCCCAGCGTCCAGAAAGAAAGCTTTTGGGAGCATCCCACAGCGCCTGCGCGCTGCCTTCCCGCCTTTCCCAACCGCCTCTCTCCAGTTCGAGTTTTTAGCTGAGACAAAGAGAGAGAGAGAGGAAAGAAAAGATAGATAGAGAGATACAACTCCTAGGGGAGGTGGGTGGGTTGTGAAGACTTATTCCTGCTGTTCCCAGAGATCACCTGTTACAGGTAAGTAACTGTGCTATCTCCAGGAACAAGCAGGAATGAGTCTTCACATATGGGGACTCCCCAGCTAGAAATGCCAGGGAGATCCCCAAGGTTGTGAGTCCCTGTGAAGGGCTCTACCTCCCCCCATGGATCTCGGGCATCCAACCAGGGATGGGGGGTAGGAGTTGATCAGGTATGGAACAGGTGTTTGAGAACAGCCTGACCAAACAAGGCATCCCGGCGGGAGTCCTTGTCCAAGCAGTAATGGGCTGTAAAGGTATGAACCGAGGCCCAGGTGGCCGCTCGACAGATTTGGTCGATGGACACAGAGTTTAGATGAGCCATAGAGGCTGCCATGGCCCTCACATTGTGAGCTGTGACATGGCCCTCTAGAGAAAGGTTCCTTCCTACAAACAATGGACTCTTTACAATACACCCAGCTTATAAGCACTCCCACGCATAGATACGGATCCACGCCAGATCTCATTTTCGCACCAAAACACATCATGGACAGGGGCTTCGTCTCATCACCTGTAATCACTCTGGTTCCTTGGTCTGACCACCACAGAATCAAAATAGAATTCTTAAACAAAATGGATAAGCTTAAAAATACACAATCTTTTTTATTTAGGTTAAGAAGATTCAAAGCTTTCAAAAAAGAACAGTTCCTAAAAGAAACACTACCTTACCTTAATTTAAACGAACTCGATCTGAACAAGCAAGTTAACAATTGGTACAATACCATCAACACAGCAGCGAAAACTAACTTAGTCAGAAATCCGAATAACAAAAGACTTCACGCACCATGGTACTCCAATAGCATACGCCACGCTAAAAGAGAATTAAGAAAGCTAGAACGCCATTGGAGACGTTCCAAATCGCCCACCTCACTGAACTCATATTCTACACAGCAAATTAAATACAACAATCTTATCAACGAAGCAAAACGAGAATATCACACTAAAACAATCATGAGATCTTTCAACAAACCCAGAGAACTATTCGAGATAGTAAAAAAACTTACCAATGAACCCAGCCCTAACACAGACATACAAGTCAACCCTCAAATATATGCAAATTTTCTTCAGGAGAAAATAGGCCTTACACCGCCTCAAAAACTCACAGGAACCATTATTCTTACCATACCCGTCACAAGTTGGGATAGGTTCCACATTCCTTCAACCAAGCAAATTTCAGACATCATCTCTTCTCTCAACACAAGTACCGCACCGCACCCACCGATCCTTGCCCAGTCCCATGGATCAAAGCAACCAAGCAAAACTTCATCAATTTCTTACACAACCTTGTTACCAACGCCCTAACTCAAGGAATAATGCCAGAACAACTAAAATTAGCCACAATAAGGCCTATCTCCAAGAAAACTAACCTAGGGAAGAGCAATCCAGCAGCATACAGGCCAATCTCCAGCATACCTCTCCTAGCTAAAATCATCTAAAAAACAGTCCAACTACAACTCCAGGACCACATTGACGAACATGCCCCGTTCGACATTCACCAACATGGCTTCCGCCCTAACCATGGAGTCGAAACCTTACTGCTCTATCTGTTCAATGACATCATCCACACCATAGACAATTACAATCAAGGAACATTATTGATTTTTATAGACATATCAGCGGCCTTCGACACAGTGGACCACAGTATCCTACTAACCAGACTCCAGAGCATTGGCATTACCGGCACTGTCCTTAGTTGGTTTAAATCTTACTTAACTGATAGGCAGTTCAAGGTAAAAATTAACAACATCACCTCTCTACCCACTAAGATTAAACAAGGTCTTCCCCAAGGTTCTGCGCTTTCGTCTCTTCTATTTAACATATTTATCCAGTCAATCTGCAACATCATGGTTGCCCATCAAATAGATTATACTATTTATGCTGATGACATAATGATTTACACGACAATCAACCTTAACAGCCCCGATTATAACAAGATTACGAACTGCCTCGACAACATGTCTGCCTGGCTTACGCTCAATAACCTGGCCATGAACCATAACAAGACAGAGGCTCTCATCATTACTCGAAACACTGACTTCAGCCCCCCACCTTTTATTAAATTTAAAAATACAACAATACCTTTAAAGGACGAAGTAAGATACCTTGGAGTAACCCTTGACAAGCGACTCAACCTTCAATCTCACGTCAGAAAAACTGTTAGAAGCGCTTACTACAGAATGAAAATAATTAGACGCCTGAAGCCCCTTCTCTCCCAACAACATTTCTGTCAGGCTCTAATAACTCCAATTCTTGACTTCTGTAACCCTATTTACAACGGAATCCCGAAACACTCACTCAAGCCACTTCAGATGGCTCAGAACACAGCTGCCAGAATAATCGCCGGCTCTTCAACTCAAGCACACATCACCCCAATCCTTAAAGAACTCCACTGGCTCCCAATAAGCCTCCGTATCAGATACAAGTTGATCATCAATATATTCAAAATCAGACATAAGACTTCAGCAATCAGTCTCCAAGCCCTCTTATTCCCTAACACCAGCAAAAGACCTAGAAGGAAAACCACAGCTGACACCCTCAGCACCCCAAGTAGCTACACTAAAGTCTGTAAACTCACCTCACAAAGAGCTCTTTCCTTATCGGCCCCTCTAATATGGAACTCTCTCCCCCCCGACCTACGATCAATTGAGGAACTGAAGGAATTCCGAAAACAACTAAAGTTTGTTCTTTTCATTGAGCACTACGGCTATGACACCTAACTAACTCATATTAATTGTAACCTCTCTATATTGTGTTTTTTGTAATAGTTCACCATGTTATGTATCCCATCTTTCACTTCCCTTACTTATGTTTAGCCTTTGTATGTCTTTGTAACCGCTTTGATTTAAGGAAAAGGCGGTATAAAAAACCTGTTAAATAAATAAATACTCTGGCAGGCGAAAGAAATACACTGAGAAATCCAATTGGACAGAGTTCTCTTAGAGACTGGAAGTCCTAAATGAGAGGGATCAAAAGCAACAAAGAGTTGAGAGGACTTTCTATGTTGCTGTGTCCTTTGTAAGTAAAAAGCAAGCGCTCTCTTACAATCCAGGGTATGGAGATTCCTCTCTGCACTTGATGCATGAGGTCCTGGAAAAAAGACAGGTAAATACACCTCCTGGTTCAGATGAAAAGGTGAGACCACTTTAGGCATAAAGTGTGGATTAGTCCTGAGGACTACCTTGTCATGATGGAACCTTGTATAAGGAGGATTAGCCACCAAGGCTTGCAGCTCACTGATGCGGTGAGCTGAGGTGACTGCAATAAGAAAAATAACCTTCCAGGAAAGGAATTTCAAGGAGGTAGTGGCTAAGGGTTCAAAGGGTGGCTTCATAAGCTGGCCAAGAACCAAATTCAAGTCCCATGCCACTGGAGGTGGTCTAATGGGAGGTTTGGTTAAAAGAAGGCCTCTCATGAATCTTGCAATAAGAGGATGAGAGGAAATAGGCTGTCCATTGAGAGGCTTAAAGGATGCTGCAATAGCACTCAAATGGACTCTTACTGAATTCGTTTTAAGGTCTGCATGGGATAAATGCAGCAAATACTCTAGTAAAGAATTCAGAGGTAGTGCAAGAGGGTTAAGACCCTTCTCTGCACACCAAATGGTAACCCTTTTCCATTTAAAAGCATAGGAACGTCTAGTGGAAGGCTTTCTGGAAGCATGAAGGATATCCTTCACCTGCTGAGAAAGATGCAAATCTTGAAGGTCTAGGCCTTCAGCAACCAGGCCCTGAGATGAAGAGACTGGGGATTTGGGTGCCACAATGTTCCCTCCTCCTGGGACAGGAGGTCTGGAGCAGATCCCAAGTCCAGGGAGGGAGCTTGAGAGAGATGCAGAAGTAGAGGGTACCACACTTGGCGTGGCCAACGTGGTGCTATGAGGATCATAGATCCTCGATCTCTCTGAAGCTTGAAAAGAGTTTTGGGAATTAGGGGAATGGGTGGAAAGGCGTAGAGGAAGCCTTGACCCCAGTGAAGGAGGAAGGCATCCCTGGCCTGAACTCCCTGACACGGAATTCTGGAACAGAACCGGGGAAGTTTGACATTCCACGGACTTGCAAAGAGGTCTATGTCTGGGGTTCCCCAAATCCGAAAAATCCTGGCTATCTGGTCCATATGGAGGGACCATTCGTGTGGAAGCAGAACTTGACTGAGTCTGTCTGCCCAAGAGTTTTGAATGCCTGGAAGATATACTGCCAGAAGATGAATTTTATGCTCTCTGGCGAAGGCCCACAATCTCAAAGCTTCGTTGCAAAGCGACAGAGAGCCAGTCCCCCCCCCCCCCCCCTGCTTGTTCATGTAGAACATGGCTACTTGGTTGTCCGTGTGGATGAGGACTGTCTTGTAGCTGAGCAGGGTGTGGAAGACTCTGAGAGCTAGAAAAATTGCTCTGAGCTCTAAGAGGTTGATATGTAGAGAAGTCTCCTGTGGAGACCAGATGCCCTGGGTGGAGAGATCTTGTAGATGAGCTCCCCAACCCCTTGGAGAGGCATCTGTTGTGAGGGTTGCTTGGGGTAACGACTGTTGAAAGGGGGACCCCAGCAACAGATTTTGAGTGGACTTCCACCACTGGAGAGACCAAAAGAGGCGACTGGAGGTTGCTATTTTGTCTGATAGGCACCCTGATGCCTGGGTCCATTGGGTGGACAAAGTCCATTGAGCTGCCCTCATGTGAAGGCGAGCGTAAGGAACCACATGCACGGTGGATGCCATGTGGCCTAACAGTTGTAACATCTCTTGAGCAGTTAAATGGGACTTTAATTGAATCTGGGAGGCTAACTGCACCAAGCGTAGGCAACGGGCCTGGGGAAGATAGGCCCTTGCAGTCGTGGTATCCAGAAAGGCCCCTATGAACTCTAGAGACAGTGCAGACCAGGGAAGTCTGGGCCTCTGACTGGGATGGAGCTCGGATGAGCCAGTCGTCCAGATATGGGAATACGAATATCCCTAGAGTGCGTAGAAATGCAGCTACTACTGCCATGCATTTTGTGAACACTCTTGGTGCAGAGGCCAGACTGAAAGGAAGCACTCTGTATTGGTAGTGCTTTCCTTGATAAAGAAACCGAAGGAACCTTCTGTGTGTTGGATGGATGAGGACATGGGTGTACGCATCCTTGAGATCTAGAGAACAAAGCCAATCCTGACTCTGAAGGTATGGAAGGAGAGCACCGAGAGAAATCATCTTGAATTTCTCCTTGCATAGAAACTTGTTCAATTCTCTGAGATCTAATATGGGTCTGTAGCCCCTGTTTTCTTTGGGATAAGAAAATAGGGGGAGTAGAACCCTGAGCCCTGTTGAAGAAGGGGTACTTCTTCTATTGCCCTTTGGGCAAGAAGGGTAGCAATCTCCTGACCCAGAAGGTCGAGGAGAGATGTTGGAGAATTGAACTGTCTCACCATGGTGTGAGGAGGAAGGTTTAAGAAATGAAGCTTGTACCCTTCCCTTATGATGGAGAGGGTCCATTGCTCTGCTGTGATTTGTTCCCATCTGGGAGCAAAGTGAGCTAACCTTCCTGGAATGGTGAGAGGCTCTGGTTCTTCTAGAGCCAGAAAGGCTAAGTTCTCTAGTTGTAAGTCAAAGGCCCAGAGGAGGCTGAGGCTGTTGAGCCGTAGCAGTCCTTGCAGCCTTAGGCTTGGCCTGTTTAGGTTGTTGCTGATGCTTTGCAGCAAAACGACCTGCAGAAGATGCCTGCTGACCATAAACAGGATAATATTTCCCCTTTTTGGGAAAGAAAGCCTTTTTGAACAACCTTTTTTTAACAGGAGCAGAAGTAGACTTTGAAAGTCTATCTAAAGCAGAATTTTCAGCATCCATCTGAGTGGCCTTTGCTTGCCAATCCTTGCCAAAAAGGTTTTCACCTGTACAAGGAAGATTTCTTAATCGATCCTGAACCCAGGGTTCCAAATCAGAAGCTTGTAACCAAGCAACTCTGCGTGCACCTATGGCAATAGCCGAGGCTCTGCTGGCACACTCAAAAGAGTCAAAGGCTGCACGGTTGGAAAATTTGGAAACATCCTGGGCATGTTTAAGCCAGGTGAGAAACTCCTCCCTTTTATCTTCTGAAATAAAAGGAGATAAAGTTTGCAGATGATCTGTAACTTCTTTTAGAAACATCCCCATATAGAGACTATAGGAGTTGATTCTGGCAGCAAGCATATTGGCCTGGAAAATTCTCCGGCCAAAAGCATCTAAGGTTCTGCATTCTCTTCCTGGAGGATTAGATGAGTGCCTTTTTGCACTCTTTATCTTCTTCACAATAGAGTAGTGAGGAAACTGAGTCTTATGAAAGCCAGGACAAGGAGGAACACGGTACATGGTGTCCAACCTACGAGAATGAGGGGAGGTGGTGAGAGGAGTCTCCCATATGCCCAACATGTGATCATAAAGGATCTTATGAATTGGTAAAGTAGCTACCTCTTTAGGAGCCTTAGGATATTGTAAAATATCCAATTTCTTGGCTCTAGGCTCTGATTCAGGGGTCACTGAAATGGAGAGGCCCCTGGCCACTTCCCTAATGAAGTCTTGGAAAGACAAGTCTTCTGGGGGAGACATTCTTCCTTTTGGAGAAGAAGGCTCCTGAGGAAGGAGTACCGATGCTTCGACAGAAGCCTCCGATTCATCAAAGTCTTCAGAGGAATCGAAGTATCGCCTGTCTGGATGCTCCTGCAGAGCCCGATACGCGTACCGAGTGGTCTCGACATCGGGAGTGATCGGTACCGGTTCGGTACCGATGGGCATCATAGGACAGGGTACCGCTGCAGTCGACACCGAAGCCGATGTCGATGCAATCGGTACCGGTACCGGAACCGATATCGGTACCGGTGCCGGAGCCAGTACCGACAACAGAGTTTGTTGCGGTACCGGAGGCGTCGCAGCTTGTATGAATGCCGTAATGGCACGCTGCATGGACAGAATATTCTGATCCATCGACGCTACCAATGTCTGAATGTCGGTACCAGTGGAAACCACCGGTACCCCAGAACATGGCAACAGGTGATCGGTCGAGGCCGAGCCATCGATGTCAACCTGTGACCCCATAGATAAAGCTTTGGAAGCCGGAGGTTCCCGCCGGGGTAATTTTGCCGGTGCGGGATCCTCGAGAGCAAGCCCGGAGGCATCTCGATACTTAGAGGGAGATCTACCCTTCGAGGACCGGCTGGACTTATATTTGGTTACCTGAGATCCATGGGAGGAAGAAGAAGCCCTGGAAGACGTCGATGCCACCGAAGCTGCATCAGAGGGAAACTTACCTTGCCTCTCTCAACTAACTGGGCTTTGTGTGGTAGCCAGGTTAACTGTTCATTTTAAATTAAATCTCTCTCCCCAGAACCTGCTGTGTGTTAAACTTTTTTTCCTGTCCTAGCCTGCCTGAGTGAATCCTCCCCCTCCCTCCCCCTGCTGAGCTATTGTGTAGCCTTCTTCCTGTTTCCTCCACTGTGCATAGTGTCAGACGGCTGCCTGGGTGAGAATCTTCACAGTCTTGGCAAGTGCATATATCTATATGATTTGCAAGGGATTGTGGGCAATGCAGTTCATTCACACCAGACACAGCTGCTCACAATAATTAGTTACTTTTACTTTTTGGGTAAAGCCAATAAGATATTTATTTATGGGGTTATTTCTCCCAACACAGATATGCTTGGTAGCACATAAATCAGGTTACTTGCTTCCAGTGTTAAACTTGAAAAAAACAAAATCAGGAAAACAGCCTTTAAACTTGTCAGGCAATTAAAGCAAAAGAAATAAGACCTGGTTGGTACAAACTGGTCTTTTCTGTAGGCACTAGCTAATGTTTTCTTAGCATGTATCAAACAACAAACCAAAAGCTACAAAGAGAAAAAAAAACTGTTCTTTTCAGGTTAACTTCTGATAACTTCCCACATAGATTCAGAAGTGATTCTCTCCTAGCTCACAAGCAATTAGGTAAGGCTTAATTGCTAGCAGTTATCCAGCTGAAACCCCTTAGCTGGCTTGCTTTCTACTGTGTGGGTCAAATCCTGCTTCAGGAGCTTTTCTGAGTAGATTAAAGAACAAGTTTGTATTTCTTTGTGATGGTTGCTGTACTTTGTAACAGAAAGTTACCAAAGGAGTTTAGACAGAGAGCAGTCCATATAAACACATTCTTCATCTGCAATCATTCCCCCTTCTTCAACAAGCATGGGTTCAATATCATGGATTGGTACAGATGAATCTCTCAATGGAGCACTTTCAGGAGAATACTTGTTTCCCTGCTGTCTTTCAAGGTTATAGCTAGGGCATAGATCAGTGTTCATACCTGAGCTTCCATTGCTGTTAGAGTTCCTCTCTATATAGCCTGGCCAGTATGTAGTCCAGTTCTTATGTCCAGCCTTCCAATCCAGACCCCTGGACACTGGATCTCTCTTCACATACCTTCTGGCACGGGTCTTAGGGTCCCTTCCACATGCAGCCGTCTCTCTCACAGGTACCGTCTGGAGATTCCTAGCTCTGCAGCACCATTCCTCTGGCTTTCCCCAGTCCAATGGTGTATGCTGGCCCTTGGAATGCCTCCCAGTATACGTACTGCTCTGGACTCTTCTAGACCTCTCAAAGGCTTTTCTCCTCTTTCTTCCAAAGGGTTTCTTTCCCTCTCTGTCCGTCCGGTTTGGCTTCTGCTTCTGATGATCTTTCAGATGAAACTGATGATCAAGCTCAAGCTGATTCTCAGGATAATGAGGATGATTCTCTGTAGAATAAACTCTACTTTTATTCTGCTTAGATGAGTGTTCCCCCCTAATACAGTGCAGCTGTGCTGAATCAGGCCCTGCCCTTTGAGATGAGTGCTTAGGGATTACCTCATAGCCCTCCTGATTGAACACACGTTTCCCCACTTCAGCTCCTCTAATGGCTGTTGGAAACCTGGTGCATTCTGGGACTGGTAGTCTTTTATGGGAAAATTCTGTTTTTTTATTTCTACCAGAACTGACAGGTTGCTTGTTCAGAGTCACTTCACCTTTTCTATAGCTCCTTCCTGAGCTATGATAAGCTTCCTTATCACAATAGTCTGTTTTAGTCTGCTTTTCTCTGATCAGAGAAGAGCAGTGCTTTTTACAGTGCTCTGCTAGAGAAGTGGATATTTGTCTCCTGTGACACCTTGCTGTGAGTTCTAGCTGTTTATTAATTATTTATTGTTTGTCTAACTGTTTATTTAATTATTTATTGTTTGTCTTAGTGGTGTGCTAGTTCAGCCTTCTCAGCTATAACTTACCTTGCCTCTCTCAACTAACTGGGCTTTGTGTGGTAGCCAGGTTAACTGTTCATTTTAAATTAAATCTCTCTCCCCAGAACCTGCTGTGTGTTAAACTTTTTTTCCTGTCCTAGCCTGCCTGAGTGAATCCTCCCCCTCCCCCCCCCCCCTGCTGAGCTATTGTGTAGCCTTCTTCCTGTTTCCTCCACGTGTGCATAGTCTGTTTTAGTCTGCTTTTCTCTGATCAGAGAAGAGCAGTGCTTTTTTCAGTGCTCTGCTAGAGAAGTGGATATTTGTCTCTTGTGACACCTTGCTGTGAGTTCTAGCTGTTTATTAATTATTTATTGTTTGTCTAACTGTTTATTTAATTATTTATTGTTTGTCTTAGTGGTGTGCTAGTTCAGCCTTCTCAGCTATAACTTACCTTGCCTCTCTCAACTAACTGGGCTTTGTGTGGTACCCCCTTCCCCCCTGCTGAGGGTTCAGGACAGGGTACCTTGTAACTGCCCTCTTTAATAGGACTTATCTCCCTCCCTCACTCCCCAGCACCCACCCACCCCGGGGTAATTGTAGTTTTATAGGTACTTGCACATCTTAGAGGAAAGGGGCTGCTCTCAGGTGCAGCTCGTTATCCAAATCAGTCATACACAGAGGACCTGAGATTAATTACTTAAGCTTCAGGTACACAGGGTGTATTAGGGGTATTAGATACACTTTTTTTGGTATAAGCATCCACACCAATCCTTATTATATACAGACTTTAAAAGACCTAAACACAAGCTTTAAACTAAGATGCAGACAGAAGTCCAGCAACAAGATGGGGGTTCTCCGGTCTTTTGCATTGAGTGTCACATGTATGATTTTCTCCCAGTTGGTGAGAGGTCTTACGTATGCACTAAGTGCAAAGAACTCTTTGCTCTCAGGGAATGAGTCCGTTCTCTAGAGGCTAGAGTAGCAGACCTGGAAGACATAAGAAAGACAGAGAAGTACATGGACGAGACCTACAGGGATATAGTCCTGAAGTCCCACCTCCAGTCTGGCAGCATCCCTGTTGCCATGGAGGAGAGAGGTCACATGACAGGAGAGCATCACCCTGGTGTGGCAGGAAGAGATCCTGTAACTAGGACCTGTCTTCCAGGTGATGTAAACCCCCCCCCCCCCCACCGAGGACGTTTCTCCAGGGCCATGTCCCCATGAGGGGAGGGTCAGGACAGCTGTTATAGTTGGTGATTCAATCATTAGGAATGTAGATAGCTGGGTGGCTGGTGGACGTGAGGATCGCCTGGTAACATGCCTGCCTGGTGCGAAGGTAGCGGACCTCACGCACCGCCTAGATAGGATCATAGATAGTACTGGGGAGGAGTCTGCTGTCTTGGTACATGTTGGTACCAATGACATAGGAAAATGTGGTAGGGACGTTCTGGAGGCTAAATTTAAGCTTTTAGGTAGGAAGTTGAAATCCAGAACTTCCAGGATAGCGTTCTCCGAAATGCTTCCTGTTCCACGTGCAGGACCCAAAAGACAGGCAGAGCTCCGGAGTCTCAATGCGTGGATGAGACAGTGGTGCAAGGATGAGGGTTTTGGATTTGTTAGGAACTGGGGAACATTCTGGGGAAAGGGGGGGCTCTTCCGAAGGGATGGGCTTCACCTTAATCAGGATGGGACCAGACTGCTGGCATTAACCTTTAAAAAAGAGATAGAGAAGTTTTTAAACTAGAAAATAGGGGAAAGCCGACAGTCACCCAGGAGTGCATGGTTCGGACATAGGTATCCTTGAAAAATACTACCAAAAGCAGTGAGGTTTCAAAAGGGAGTATAGTAGCCCAAATGCCCTTGAGTAAGGAGCAGACAGAGCATAAAGATTCCAAATTACCCCTGCCTACCAATAGCCAGATTAATATGAATAAAATACAGTCTCTAAAATGCTTGTATGCCAATGCTAGAAGTCTAAACAATAAGATGGGAGAGTTAGAATATATAGCACTAAATGAGAGGTTAGATATGATTGCACTCTCAGAGACATGGTGGAAGGAGGATAACCAGTGGGACACTGTGATACCTGGATACACACTATATCGTAATGATAGAGCTGATCAAATTGGTGGAGGGGTTGCGCTCTATGTTAGAGAGGGCATTGAGTCAGAAAGGATTAAAGTTTTGCAGGGAACAAAATTTGCTGTAGAATCTCTATGGATTGAAATTCCATTTATGAAGGGGAAGGTGATGGCAGTTGGAGTATACTATCGAGCACCTGGCCAGAATGAACAAATGGATGATGAAATGCTCAAAGAAATCAAGGAAGCTAACAAAAGTCACAACAGAGTAGTAATAATGGGTGATTTCAATTACCCCGGTATCGACTGGGTCAGTGTCACAGCAGGACAAGCTAAAGAGATAAAGTTTCTAGATGGAATAAATGACTGCTTCTTGGAGCAGCTGGTTCATGAACCGACCAGAGGGGAAGGCATACTGGACCTAGTCCTTAGTGGAACGCCAGATCTGGTGCAAGAAATAAGGGTGTTGGGACCACTTGGCAATAGTGATCATAGTATGATCATGTTTGATTTAATTAGTGGAGGACAGATAGTAAAGGCATCCACAGTACTACCTTTTAACTTTCAAAAGGGAGACTATGATAGAATGAGGAATATAGTTAGGAAAAAACTAAAAGGAGCGGTTCCAAAGGTTAAAGACTTACAGCAAGCTTGGGTGTTATTTAAAAATACTATCCTCAAAGCCCAGACCAGCTGTATTCCACGCATTAAGAAAAGTGGAAGAAAGTCCAAAAAACTGCCAGCATGGTTTAAAGGTGAGGTCAGAGAGGCTGTTGCTGCCAAAAAAGCAACCTTCAGGAAATGGAAAAAAGAGCCAAATGATGAAAACTGGAAACAGCACAAGCACTGGCAAGTTAAATGCAAAGCATTGATAAGGCAGGCAAAGCGGGAATTTGAGAAGAAACTTGCTACGGAAGCAAAAACACGAAATAAAGACTTTTTCAAGTACATTCGTAGCAAAAGGCCTGTGAGAGAGTCAATTGGACCATTAGATGATGGAGGGGTAAAAGGGGCAGTAAGAGGAAACAAGGCTATAGCAGAGAGGCTGAATGAATTCTTTGCTTCGGTCTTTACTGAGGAAGATGTAGGGATGTTACCCAAGACTGAAGTGGTATTTAAAGGTGATACTGCAGAGGAATTGAGAGAAATATCGCTACACCGGGAAGATATATTACAACTATTTGATAAACTGAATAGTAGCAAATCACCTGGACCGGATGGTATACATCCCAGAGTGTTGAAAGAACTGAAATATGAGATTGCAGACCTGCTATTGGTAATCTGTGAACTTTCATTAAAATCATCTGTAATACCTGAAGATTGGAGGGTCGCCAACGTAACACCAATTTTTAAAAAGGGTTCCAGGGGTGACCCAGGAAATTACAGACCGGTGAGCCTGACATCAGTACCAGGGAAAATGGTAGAAACCATCATAAAGAACAAAATTACACAGCAAGTAGATAGTCATGGCCTAATGGGAGACAGCCAACATGGATTTAGACGAGGAAGATCTTGTCTTACTAATCTGATATGTTTTTTTGAAGGTGTGCATAAACAGGTAGACAAAGGTGAGTCGGTTGATATAGTGTATCTGGACTTTCAGAAAGCTTTTGACAAAGTCCCCCATCAGAGACTTTTGGCGAAGCTAAAAAGTCATGGGATAGGAGGCAGTGTACTATTGTGGATCGGGAACTGGTTAAAAGATAGAAAGCAGAGGGTAGGGCTAAATGGCCAATATTCCCAATGGAAAAAGGTGAATAGTGGAGTACCCCAGGGATCTGTACTGGGTCCGCTGCTTTTTGACATATTCATAAATGACCTGGAAAAGGGAATAACTAGTGAGGTTATCAAATTTGCAGATGACACAAAACTGTTTAAAGTTGTTAAAACCCAAGAGGATTGTGGAAAACTGTAGGAGGATCTGGATGAATTGGAAGACTGGGCATCCAAATGGCAGATGAAATTTAATGTGGACAAGTGCAAAGTTATGCACCTAGGAAAGAACAACCCACACTATAGTTACACAATGCAAGGCTCCACATTAGAAACCACCACCCAGGAAAAAGATTTAGGAGTCATCGTGGATAACATGTTAAAACCCTCCGCCCAGTGTGCAGCGGCGGCCAAGAAAGCAAATAGAATGCTAGGTATCATAAGGAAAGGGATGGAGAATAAAACAAAGGATATTATAATGCCTCTGTATCGCTCCATGGTACGACCGCACCTTGAATATTGTGTGCAATTCTGGTCTCCGTATCTTAAAAAGGACATAGCGTTATTAGAAAAAGTACAGAGAAGAGCCACCAAATTGGTGAAGGGGATGGAAGGCTACTCCTATGAAGAGAGGCTAAGAAGGTTAGGGCTCTTTAGCCTGGAGAAGAGACGGCTGAGGGGAGATATGATAGAGGTCTATAAATTAATGAATGGAGTGGAACGGATAAACGTGGATCAATTGTTTACGCTATCAGAGTATAGAAAGACTAGGGGACATGTAATGAAGCTACAGGGTAAACTATTTAAGACAAATAAGAGAAAATATTTTTTCACTCAACGTGTAATCAAACTCTGGAATCTGTTACCGGAGGATGTAGTAAGGGCTGTTAGTATAGCTGGGTTTAAAAAAGGTTTGGACAAGTTCCTGGAGGAAAGGTCCATAAACCACTATTAAAAAGGGACCCAGGATATCAATGCTTGACCCAGTACAAGCATTGTGGAACCTGTGTCTTTTGGGGATATTGCTAGGTACGTATGACCTAGATTGGCCACTGTTGGAAACAGGATACTGGGCTTGATGGACCTCGGTCTGACCCAGTATGGCATGTCTTATGTTCCTATATGTTCTTAGGGTACTGAGCTTGGCTGCTTGATTCTGTCGACCTCTTTTAGACATCATGGGACAGGACTCACAATCCATGATGGAGTGGTCAGGACCCAAACATTTTAGACACCAGTCATGGGTGTCGGTGATAGAAATAGTGCTGCTGCACTTCGTGCACTTTTTAAACCCGGAAGCGGGCTTTTCCATGAGGAAAATTTTCTTAGGCCTAAGGCCCAAAAAGAAAAAATGCACAGAAGTGGGAAACGGTAGGGTTTTTTTTGTTGTTTTTTTTTTAAAGAAGAAAGAAGAAAAGACCGGCGGTACCGGTCCGACGTCGAAGAAGGCAGATGCGCGACCAAAGAAATAAAGAAAATAAAGAACTTCTTCAGCGGTGACAGGAACACGACCTGCTGGCTCCGCGGAAAAGAAGACCTGGAGAGAGGCAGTTGGGAAAGGCGGGAAGGCAGCGCGCAGGCGCTGTGGGATGTTCCCAAAAGCTTTCTTTCTGGACGCTGGGGAGCGTTCCTGCGCAGGCTCCTTCGGTACCGACGATACCATATGTGAAGACTCATTCCTGCTTGTTCCTGGAGATAGAAAGAAATCAAATACCTAGGCATAACCATTGACAGCAACCTCAACATGTGCGCACACATCAAAAACACAGCAAGAGTAGCCTTCTAGAAGCTGAAGCTCCTCAAGCCACTTCATCACCTGTTACAATACAATGACATCAGATCCATAGTGCAAGCCATTATCATACCGCACCTGGACTATGGAAATATCATCTACCAAGGTTTACCTAAACATGTATTATATCCACTTCAACTAGTGCAAAATACTGCTGTCAGAATACTAACAGTCAGTTCTACCCGACAACACATAACACCAATACTAAAAAGTCTACAGTGGCTTCCATTCTCGCAAAGGGCAAAACACAAAGCCATCACCACTACATTCAAAATCCTCCAAACCCTCTCAGCACCTTGTCTCTCTGATCTGCTCACAATATCATCCTCAATGAGACCAAGAAGAGTTGCCAACCAAAATCTCCTGATCATTCCATCTCTCAAGATTAAGACCACAAAACAGATAAGCAACAGGGCATTCACTTTGTATGCCCCAACAATTTGGAACTCCATGCCTGAAGCAATCAGATCTGCAAAATCAATCAAAGACCTAAAAAAACTATTAAAAACACACCTCTTCAAGGAACACTATGGACCAGATGACAATACCTAGCTATTGCCACTACATACTATCATGAATGGGCAGCCTCACACCCCCTTATTCAACCCCACTCACCCAAATTGCTCCTCACCCAACTATTCTGCTATCCAACAAGAACCTTCCTGTTTTTGTTGTTGTTAAACCCTTTGTTCTCCAAGTTACTTTTCCCTGTTCATTGTAAAACAATTCTACCAAGATTGTTATAATGTTTGGACAAAGGTGGTATAGAAAAACTGTTAAATAAAATTAATTAAACTGACTCTGGTGTGACTCTTAGGGATCAGACTGCCTTTGTATGACCTCTGCTGAATGAATCAAGCCCTAGGAGGGTATGCTGTCATTTGAGAATGTTCAATATATAGTGAGAAACCTTCTGTTTTTTATTCCTTCAGATGTATGAGCAGTAAATATGGAGATCAATAACAAGAGTATTGTCAAGGAGTTCATCATTTTGGGATTTCCAGATTTTCACAATTTACACATTGTGCTCTTTGTGATGCTGCTTCTCATCTATTTATTTATCATCACAGGAAATGTGATTATCTTCATAGTTATTGGACTGAACTCTTGCCTTCACACTCCAATGTACTTCTTTGTCAGCATGTTATCTTTCCTGGAACTATGGTATACTGCTGTCACAATCCCCAAAATGCTGGCTGATCTCATAGATACGACAAAAAGCATAACTTTCAATGGCTGCCTTCTGCAAGCATATTTTTTACATTCCTTGGGAGCCACCGAATGCTATCTGCTGACTGTGATGGCATATGATCGTTACTTAGCTATATGTAGTCCACTTCACTATTGTGCCATAATGACAGATGCTTTTTGTATTAAACTAGGCATTGGATGCTGGATCTGTGGTTTTTTGAGCCCTGTGATTGAAACTGTGTTGATATCTCAACTACCCTTTTGTGGCCCTAACCACCTCCAACACATCTTCTGTGATTTCCCCCCCCTGATAAGCTTAGCTTGTACAGACACTTCCTTCTTTGTAATTGTTGAATTCTCAGTCAGCTCCTGTATAATCATTTTAAGTTTTCTGCTTATAATGTTATCCTATATAAAAATCATGATGGCTATATTAAAGATCCATTCTGCAGAGGGGCAAAGGAAGGCTTTTTCTACATGTGCATCTCATTTGATTGTTGTGCTAATCTTTTTTGGGAGTATTGCATTTATGTATTTACGACTGACAAAGCATGAATCAGTCAGTTATGACAGAGTTATAGCTCTAGCTTATATAGTTTTTACTCCTCTAGTTAACCCCATTATTTACAGTCTAAGAAATCAAGAAATTAAAAAGTCTGTAAAGCAACACATTTTTTTACCATTCGTGTACCTTTTGACAGTTGGATCTGCCCCTAAACTCAATGCACAAATGGCAATTTGACTTTAGATATGTTTATATCAAACATTTGTCTGGATAACTTTGGGAGTTAGCCAGCAAATCTGCAGGATATTCTACTGCTGATCAGATATATTTTGGAAAAACTGTTCAAAATGTATCCAGACAAAATCATACAGAGCACTTGTTGTTCTAGGGCTGCAGTTATAATCAGACAAGTCTGGTCAGTCCTAATGCCTGTCCTAAAGTTTGCTAACTTTATTCAGCAGCACTTTTACCCAGATAAGTGCCATGGAAGATTTGGATACAGACAACTGCATGCCTTTGTTGGAACCCTAAACAAAGGCATAGATGAGAGTAGCCTTCACAGAGCAGCAGGTTCAACTCTAGCCACTTTACTGGGAGGCTACATAGACCATGCTAGTCTTTATCTGTTGTCATTTACTGTTACTATGTTATTATGAATAAAGATAACCAGTTAAATTTGTTGCTTTTTCAGCTTTTGCATATGGGCCTATTAGTTAAATTTAGCCAAGCTTCAAAATGAGCAATAGTTTTAAGCACAAAGGCGCCTACTTCACTAGCATGAGACCATCACAACTAGTACCAACTCTAATTCTGGTGAGTTGTCAGTTCATATTTCAGTTCAAGTCCCTTAGACTGCAGATGGCTTAGCCAATAAATCCAAATAAGAATTAGTTAAAAATGTAGTTTTCTGGAACACTGGTGAGCCTGACCTAAAATGGATGCCTAAACCCGGAGCTCCTCTCTCCCGCAGCTGCTGCCATGGATGTAGAGACCCCACCGTCAGCGATTCTGACTGCACTCAGCAGCAATTGCTCCCTTGTGCCACCAGCCAGACCTGGGCTCCCTGGTTGATCAAAAAATGCAGCATGTCTGGTGCTGAAAGGAGTGAGGCCTGATTGGCATTGGAACTGTGTGCTTCATATCTTCCGCCTGATGTGCCTGCCAAATGAATGAGCCAAGAATGCCACAGCCTGTCAGCTCATGAGTTACTGTGCCCCCCCCCCCCCCTTCCTGAGCATTAGTTTCTTTTTAAACTGCAATTTCTCCGGTGGCCCGCAACTTGTTAGTGAGTTGAATATTTATTCTATGTATATAGTTCTCCCATGTTATCCAAGTTTATACTCCTGTTATATGTAATACCGAACAGCCTGTTGTTCTGGTCTTTGTGTTCATCTGTAAACCGCGCTGATTATAAATAGTGCGGTATATAAAAAACTGAAATAAATAAATAAATAAATAAAGTTGTGGGAAGCTTGGGTGAGATAGGCCCCCCTCCCTCACGTCTGAGGTTGTATGCATAGCAGCTCCTTGCCTCTGCAACAGTGATCTGGCAGGCCTTCCTGAGTCCCCTAATCTCTAGAACCAGTAGAGGGAGAGAGTGGAGAGCTATGAGATCCTTCTTCTATGGCCAACTGCAGTCAGATTGAGGGGTGGTGACCATACTCCCTGCTCCTGTGGACACTCTTTAAGCTCGGGGGGAGAGACAAACTGTTCTGGACCATTCTCCTGATTAATCCATACTGGTGTACTACTGATTGGTGGAGCCATAGAAATACCTCCAGGCCCTCCTGAGACCAATGGCCAAGAAGGAATCATATGGGGCTGTTCTGGCTAAATACTCCCGCAATGTAGAGCCTGCTCACGCTGAAGCCGCAGCTCCTAGACCATTCCCCAGGAAGTGTGTCATGCCCAACAGAACCTTCCGTCATGTCTTTGCCTGATACCAAGGCAGATCTGTTGGAAAATTTAGAAACACAGAAACCATGACGGCAGAAAAAGACCACATGGCCTATCTAGTCTGCCCTTCCATATCCACTACAATAGACCCCTTTTTACCTTTAAAGATTCTCTGTGTTTATCCCATGCTTTTTTGAATTCAGATACAGTCTTTGTCTCTACTACCTCCACTGAGAGACTATTCCACACATCTCCACAGAGTGGAGGAGTAGCCTAGTGGTTAGAGCTCTGGCTTGGGAACCAAGAGACCAGAGTTTGATTCCCACTAGCACTCCTTGTGGCCTTGGGCAAGTCACTTAACTCTCCATTGCTCAGAAAAATCCAAGTTATTAATGTCCGTTTAATGTATGTTTACCAAGTTTAAGTTACAGTGTAAACAGCTTTGATTGAAATGATAAAGCAGTATAAAAAAACCCTGTTAAATAAATAAATTTACCACTCTTTATGTAAAGAAATATTTCTGTATATTACTCCTGAGGCTATCTCCTTTCGCCCTTATCCTATGTCCCCTCATAGCAGAGATTCTTTTCAATCAAAAGAGATTCTGCTTCTGTGCATTTAATGTACAGTACATTGTTGTTGTTAAGTGCCATCGAGTCGGAGATGACTCATGGCGACCCTCTGGATAGCTGTCCTAAATTGTGTTCGGTGTTCAGTCAGGCGGCTCATTGTTGACAGACTGGTACCTGTAGCTGCTGTTATTGTACCGATCCATCTCATTGCTGGCCTTCCTCTTTTGTGTTGACCTTCTATCTTGCCAAGCATGATGTCTTTCTCTAGTGATCTCTCTCTTCGCATGAGGTGTCCAAAGTATGAAAGTTGAAGTCTTATCATCTGAGCCATAGGCGGCCCAAGGGGGGTGCGGGGCCATGTGCGGAGACTGGGTGCGGGGCCTCATTTGCATAAGGGGCCTCATTTGCATAAATATTTGCATAATGTTACCATATGCTAACCTTTAGTAAACATGCCTCTGAATGAGTGTATGGATAAAGAAAGATTTCTACATTACTATAATCCAGTGCCAACCGCCAGGCACATTAGGAACTACTACAAACACTGCCCATTTAGAACCTATAGCAAACCCCCCGTATCATAACAGCACTACCAGGACTCACAAAGCACCATGCTCTATCTATCAAAAGGCAACACTGCAAATATTAAACCAATACATTTCAGAGAATAACAATACATGACCTGTTGTGGAAAGAGAACAAGTGGCAATGTCAAACAGGAATACATAAACAGAATACCTCAGCTCAGTTACACATGCAGAACATAGACCATCACCAAACAAGGAATCACAATTTAGAAACAGGACGACAATAATTAAACTGGGAACCCCAAAAGCCAAACTTGGAATGTAAACAACACTGTAGAAATAAAACTATAAATTAATTTCCTCTTGTACTAAAAAAGAACAGACGTTAATGATGCACATTTCCCAGAGCTGACATATTCCAGTTAATAAATTCAAAATAAAGAGTAATCTTTCTACCTTTTGTGCATTTTTTTCCAGTTGCAATTGCTCCAGCCACTTTCTTCTGGTTTCTTTTTGTCTTCTGCTAACTCTCCATCGTCTGCTGTCCATTTGTCCTTTCTTCTCTCTTCTAGTTTTTTTTCCATTCTCTCTCTACATCTGCTTTAACATACTAATCTTTCTCCTTTTGCACTTTCCTCATTCCTATTTCATCCACTCAAATCTTACTTAAAGAACTTAAAGATCTAAACACAAACTTAAAACTAAGATGCAGACAGCAGTCCAGCAGCAAGATGGGGGCTTTCCAGTCTTTTGCATTGAGTGTCACATGTATGATTTTCTCCCAGTTGGTGAGAAGTCTTACGTGTGCACTAGGTGCAAGGAGCTCTTTGCTTTCAGGGGACGAGTCCGGTCTCTAGAGGCTAGAGTAGCAGACTTGGAAAACATAAGAAAGACAGAGAGGTACATAGACGAGACCTACAGGGATATAGTCCTGAAGTCCCACCTCCAGTCTGGCAGCATCCCTGTTGCCATGGAGGAGAGAGGTCACATGACAGGAGAGCATCACCCTGGTGTGGTAGGAAGTGATCCTGTAACTAGGACCTGCCCTCCAGGTGATGTAAAACCCTCTCGCACCAAAAATGTTTCTCCAGGGCCATGTGCCCATGAGGGAAGGGTTAGGACAGCCGTTACAGTTGGTGATTCAATCATTAGGCATGTAGATAGCTGGGTGGCTGGTGAACGTGAGGATCGCCTGGTAACATGCCTGCCTGGTGCGAAGGTAGCGGACCTCACGCGCCACCTAGATAAGGTCTTAGATAGTGCTGGGGAGGAGTCTGCTGTCTTGGTACATGTCGGTACCAATGACATAGGAAAATGTGATAGGGAGGTTCTGGAGGCTAAATTTAGGCTTTTAGGTAGGAAGTTGAAATCCAGAACTTCCAGGGTACCATTCTCTGAAATGCTTCCCTTTCCACACGCAGGACCCAAAAGGCAGGCAGAGCTCCGGAGTCTCAATGCATGGATGAGACAATAGTGCAGAGATGAGGGTTTTGGATTTGTTAGGAACTGGGGAACATTCTGGGGAAAGGAGGGGCTCTTACGAAGGGATGGGCTTCAACTTAACCTTGATGGAAACAGGCTTCTGGCATTAACCTTTAAAAAGGAGATAGAGCAGCTTTTAAACTAGATAATAGGGGAAAGCCGACAGTGGCCCAAGAGCAGATGGTTCAGAAGAAAGTATCCTTGAAGGATACTACCAAAAGCAGAGAGGTTCCAAAAAAGAGTAAAGTAGCCCAAATGCCCTCGAGTATGGATCAGTCAGAGCTTAAAGATCCCAAATTACCCATGTCCACCAACAGCCAAATTAATATGAATAAAATAAAGTCTCTAAAATGCTTGCATGCAAATGCTAGAAGTCTAAAAAATAAGATGGGAGAGTTAGAATATATAGCACTAAATGAGAGGTTAGATATGATTGGAATATCAGAGACATGGTGGAAGAAGGACAACCAGTAGGACACTGTGATACCTGGGTATAAACTATATCGTAATGATAGAGCTGATCAAATTGGTGGAGGGGTTGCACTCTATGTTAGAGAAGGCATTGAGTCAGAAAGGATTAAAGTTTTGCAGGAAACAAAATTGGCTGTAGAATCTCTATGGATTGAAATTCCAAGTAAAAAGGGGAAGGCGATGGCAGTGGGGGTGTACTATCGACCGCCTGGCCAGAATGAACAAATGGATGATGAAATACTAAAAGAAATCAAGGAAGCTAACAAAAGTTACAGCGCAGTAATAATAATGGGTGATTTCAATTACCCCGGTATCGACAAGGGCAGTGTCACGTCAGGACATGCTAGGGAGATAAAGTTCCTAGATGAAATAAATGACTGCTTCTTGGAGCAGCTGGTTCATGAACTGACCAGAGCGGAAACCACATTAGACCTAGTCCTTAGTGGAACAACAGATATAGTGCAAGAGATAAGGGTGTTGGGGCCACTTGGCAATAGTGATCATAGCATGATCGCCTTTGATTTAATTGGTGGAGGAGGGATAGTAAGGAAATCCATAGTACTACCTTTTAAATTCCGAAAGGCAGACTATGATAAAATGAGGAAAATAGAAAAGAAAAAGCTAAAAGGAGCAGTGGCAAAGGTTAAAGACTTAAACCAAGCTTGGGTGTTGCTGAAAAATCTTGGAAGCCCAGGCCAGCTGTATTCCACGCTTTAAGAAAAGTGGAAGGAAGTCCAAAAACCTCCCTGCATGGTTTAAAGGTGAGGTCAGAGAGGCTGTTGTTGCCAAAAAAGCATCTTTCAGGAAATGGAAAAAAGAGCCAAACGAAGAAACCTGGAAACAGCACAAGCACTGGCAAGTCAAATGCAAGCATTGATAAGGCAGGCAAAGGGAGAATTTGAGAAGAAGCTTGCTGCGGAAGCAAAAACGCGAAATAAAGACTTTTTCAAGTACATTCGTAGCAAAAAAACCTGTGAGAGTCAGTTGGTCCATTAGATGACAGAGGGGTTAAAGGGGCACTAAGAGGCGACAAGGCGATAGCGGAGAGACTGAATGTATTTTTTGCTACCAGTCTTTACTGAGGAAGATGTAGGGATGTTACCCATGACTGAAGTGGTATTTAAAGGTGCGGAAGAATTGAAGGAAATATCGATACATCGGGTGTAGTAGCTGATAAGAATGCAATAAATAATACCCGGAGTCAGGCAAAGATTCAAGCCAATTTAATGTGCACAGACTCAGATTGCAGTAGCATTCAAAATGGTCTGAGCACAGAGCTCAGAAAAATGACAGTTTATATACTTTTCTTATCCAGTCTAATACAGGCAAAACTCCTCATTGGCCACAGTGGCCCACTTACTCTCATCCAATAAACATCTCTGACCGGGCCCAGGACTCGCTCCCCCTGCTTGGGTCTTACTAGCCACGGGTCAGCAACTAGACATAACACTAAACATAATACTTCTGCTAAAGTATACAGTATATTTCGCTACTCTTGCAAGGTCAGTTAGCCACAAAGATAGTGGAAGGCATATCAGAAGCATTCTTAACAAAAGCAAAACAAAGCAAGGCCAAACAAAGCAAGGCTACGACGTATCTCTAGCCTTGGCTCAAAACACTAAACAATCTTCATAATGCTAGACAAAACATTCTTACACTGTTCAGTTTCTCTGCTATATTTTCATCCTAATTACGAGGTCAGTGCACAATCAGCAAAGATACAGTGGAGGACATTCCTACTAAAGAAGACATCTGGCTTACCTAAACAATAAACAGTAAAAGTTTTAATTCTCTTATCTCCAGGAGAGCAGAACATGTTATCAAACCAGAATAGAACAGTATTTCTTTCTAACAGCTAACAGCATTCTGTAATTTTCCAAAATCAGCAATAACATTTTAAAGCAGGAGAAAAAGGACTTTAGGCCTAGCTCTGCTACATACTAGGCCATCGCCTATCACATTCCCTCCTTTTGATTATTCTCACCCGCAAGTGAGGAAGGGTGAGAATCTAATCACACAAATAGCAAAAATACTTCAGACCATAGTAGAGGGATCACTGTGTGGTATAGGGTAATAATTCCATGAGACTAATATATGTGCCGCTGCCTTGCGGTCAATAGTACTATCGATAATAGAGTTCAGCATGCGCAAGCATAAGGGCAGGAAACAGGGGATACATATGCAAATAGCCACAATCAAAAATACATTTGATACAAGTATCTTTGTCAAATCATATAGCATGCCTAGTGTATAAGCGGAGGGGCAGGAGTCAGAGGAGGAACAAATGACATATATACTGTTCATCATAGCAATAGGCCCGTTCTCATGACCCACAAAAATAAGAACCATTCCTATTAATAGCAGCACCTGTATCAGAGGTCGGTAGCAGTACATGTCAAAAAGGTAGGTAGCACATGTTTGAAAATTAGCAACACATGTACTAAAGTCCAAAAAATCTGGGTTCTGAGAGCTGGCGAGTAGCAATCAAAAGGGGCTCCATTCTCATTGTTCCATCGCAGTTCCCATAACAGGAGAGGAAAGATTCTGGCAGGGGTTGAGACAAGTCCGGGTATTCCCTATTGTGCAAATACTAGGTTTGCAGGCTGCACAGAGAAGTAGGGCAAGAGTCAATTCAAAGCACCCCAAGGCTGCCGCCAGAACAAAGCAATAATAAGAATTCATAATGGGCATAGTCTCTGGAAAATTGGTGGAACTGTCGGCTTCCACAACAGGTAGCAGACGTAGAGTTGATTGTAGGTCCTCAAGCTTCTGCCGTACGTAGACCTACCAGCTTTGTGGCAGGAGTAGGGCTGTAGATTCCAAAGTATCACTATCCTCTGGGATGTCTCAGGTTCTTAAAATATCATAGTACAGTCTCTCAGGCTATTATTGCCTCCTTAGAGCAGTTCACTTTTTAGGAGATCAAAACAGTTGGGTTTTTTTCATTTTTTTTTTCAGAGCATTTGAACACAGTCTCGTAGAAGACTCAATTTCTTAACACAACACAGTCTATTTCTGATGATTTCAGCTTTCTCCAGATGCGAGGCTTACCTTCGGATAAACAAACAGTCTTGAAATAGTGCAGTTTCCAAGGGACCAATAAGTCTTAGGTCCGTGGCTGTTGTCGTAGGGTGAGGCGCAATGGAGTCTCAGGATCATTTATGGAAGTCCACGACCAAGTTCAGAAGCGGCTGCTGGAATGCAAAACTGGAGGACGTCTGTTCCCTTGACGTCCAGGAGCAAGTTGGTAAAATTCTTACGATGACGGATCTTTTCTTCGCAGCGTGAGTCGCAATGGTGCTGCAGGATTGGCAATCGAAGTCCAGGGATGACTCTCAGGTACTGTGGCTGGTTTTACATGACTGTGGTGATTCCAGGAGTCGATCTCTGCCACTTTCACTGCTGTTGGGATTGATAGCAAAATGATATATGGCCCTTTCCAATGGGGCGCCAGCGGTGTCTTCTTCCACTCTGTCACCCACACCGAGGCTCCAGGCTTGAAAGGATGCAGGGGTTTGGATGGGTGATCTCGTACTCACGCATGAAGACCCTGCAAAACAGAACTTAAAACCAATAGTGCTTATCTAGTAATTTCAGATCCTATCCCATCTCCTTTTACTCTCTATACAATAGGCTACAGAATCTCAGAATCTCAAAAGGGGAAACTCCTAAAGACTTAGCAGGGGCTAAGTATATCCTATGAAGGGCTATAGGAAGAACCTGGGGCCAGGGCTGAGGACTTAACTACTAGATCAAGGGTCACCACTGCATATTTAACACAACTATGTCTTAATGATGACAAGACTGCTTTCATCCACAAAGAAAGTTTTGTCTGGGCGGTCCAAGGGGATATCAGTTGAGTCTAGGCAACTTGAGTACACAATGTCCATTACTTCCAAGCAATCATGGTCAGGAGGGCCTGGACCGACGGGCAATAGGGTGGCTGGGTTTAGAGTTTGGCTGACACTTGATTGCAATCGAGAATTTTCACATAGCATACTTTGATATTTCAGCATTCGGGCATTAGTGAGCCAATGGCTTCCTTTATGTTCCATCAGGGTTAAATCAGAGTGTGGTACAGTAACTTGAAGGTTTTGTCCTAAGGTGAGCTTATCTGCTTCGCTCACTAAGAGGGCTGTGGCTGCTACAGCTCTCAGGCAAGGTGGCCAGCCTTTTGCAACAGGATCCAATTATTTTGACAGGTAGGCCACAGGTCGCTGCCAAGACCCAAGAGGCTGGGTCAAGACTCCCAATGCGTTTCCACTTGATTCATGGACATACAGACGAAATGGTTTCTGCACATCTGGTAGGCCCAAGGCTGGGGATGACATCAATGCTGTTTTCAGTGATTTGAATGCTTTATCTTGTTCTGAGCCCCATTCCAGGGGAGATTGTTCCATTCCTTGTGTGACTTGGTACAAGGGTTTCGCCATGAGCGCAAAATTTGGTATCCATATTCGGCAGTAGCCTGCAGCTCCCAAGAAAGCTCGCACCTGTTTCCTAGTAGTGGGTGTTGGGATGCGGCATACTGCTTCCTTTTCGCTCAAGTCCTAATTTCCGGGTTCCTTTGGACAGGTGGAATCCTAAATATTTCACTTCTGTTTGGCACAGCTGCGCCTTGGCTCTGGAAACCTTGTAGCCAGCTTCATTCAAATGGTGCAAGAGGTCACTTGTAGCTTGTATACAATCAGATTTGTTATTGGTGGCTATGAGCAAATCTAAATATTGAAGCAAAATTCTTTTTCCCAGAATCACAGAGTAGCTTGACAAATCTTGACTGAGGGCTGCACTGAAGATAGTGGGTGAGTTCTTAAATCCTTGTGGTAATCGAGTCCAAGTAAGTTGCCCTCACCGTCCTGTGGTAGGGTTTTCCCATTCAAATGCAAACAAAAGCTGACTGGCCTCTGCCAGGCGTATACAGAAAAAAAGGCATCTTTTAAGTCCAAAACAGTAAAGTGAGTGGCTTCTGCTGGAATCAGTCCTAGGAGGGTGTAAGGATTTGGTACTACTGGATGTATGGTTTCAACTGCACTGTTCACTCGACATAGATCCTGCACTGGGCGGTAGTCACCTGTCCCAGGCTTCTTGATTGGGAGAAGGGAGGTGTTCCAGGGTGACTGGCATTCTCTGAGAAGTCCATACTGCAATAATTTCTTCAAATGGCGATGAATGCCTTCAATTGCTGGTCTCGGGAGGGGATACTGACGCACATGCACTGGTTCTGCTCCTGGCTTAAGGGTAACAAGTACAGGAGCTATATTCTTTGCTAGGCCAGATGGATTATTCTCCGCCCATACTCCAGGTGGGGCTGCAATGCTGGTAAGTATACAGGAACTTTGCTGGCCTGATTGGAGATGCACTATAGAACCGCTACTCTTCTTCTCGGGGAACAGTCAGCACTATCAATCCAGCTCCTTCGATTAGGAAAACTTCCTCCACATCATTCAACTATAGTATCAGCAAGAAGAACTGCTCTCTTCTCCATCTTACATTCACTTTCTCTGTCACATTATCTCCACAATTCACAGACATTCTGAACAACTTAATCGTGCTGTATTCATGCCCGCAAATCCATCCCGTTTCTGCAAGTTCTGTTTTATATCTCCCTGGGACTGACTTGACAAAAACTGCATTTACCAGGCGCAAATTCTCCTGGGCTGCTGGATTTCATGGAGCATATAGTGAGGGCTGCCTGCACTATTTGGATTCCACTTCATGTTCTCGGGCGCTGACTGTGGGTGACTCTGAACAGGTAAAATGAATCCCTGCCTGCAGTGTCAGCGGTGGACTGTAGCCCCCACATGTGCTTGTCAACAGACAGAGGAACAATCTAGATAGAGTCCTTACAATAGAAAACTACACTTCTGCAACATGTTATAATAACAAATCCTAACAGAAAGAACTATAGTTCATAACATGACGACTACATAGCTGTTATGTATAACTGGAATAAAATTACTTGGCAAAAAACTAACTGCCAGCCGTAATCAGCTTGACTTTACAAAAGAAATTACTTTCAATTTTACAGTTTCTAGGAAGCAGAGATTCAAAAAGACATTCATTCTGGATACATTTTCCATAAAGCGGGTGGACATCTAAAATACACATACACATTTTCCTTCCTAGTTTATTTTATTAACAATAAGCATGTCTTCTATGAGGCGCTTGCTGTATCAGGAACTAAAACTCATACACGATTAACCCTCATTCACTCAGGATTCAAAGCACTTTCAAGTTGCGATCTACAGAGTCCTGTCAGTGTTCGTAACCTCAGCTTCGTAGGGCAAAGGGAAAATACAAGCATCCTTTCCTATTGAAACCTGAGCCCTACATGATTTCTGCTCACTTGATCTGCACAGGAATTCGAGTAGGAATGTAACCCTTTCCAGGCTAAGTACAATACTGTCGAGATCCACAATCCTGACTAGACGTTCTTATTAAATGATATGTAATACATGACCATAGCAGAAGACACATCACTATTACAAAATATTGAATAAAAACAGGTATAATTCCCTAAAATAAGCACCCATTAGCCCAGCAGCAGAACGTTGAAAACATGCCTTCATAGGGTTAAAACATTCCTCTGCACAAACACGCCTCTTGTGCTGCAGCTGAATGAGAGAGACAGCTTCTTGCTTTTACAGTGACTCTTAACTATACTTTTACTATTTCATATGCGGTAAAGTGTCACAAATTACCCAACGGAATATAATCCTACCCTTATACTAGAAGGGAAACTCGTGGTTTCAACAGATAACAAAGACAAACTCCCAACGCTTCCTCCTTTTCACAAGCATTCTTCACACAGACAAACATGCCAGCATTTTCCAAATTCCAAATTCCCGGGCTGACTGACAAACCAGAATTATCACAGGGAAGATGTATTACAACTATTAGGTGAACTGAAGAGTAGCAAATTACCCTTGCCGGATGGTATACATCCAAGGGTGTTGAAGGAACTGAAATATGAGATTGCAGACCTGCTATTAGTAATCTGTGAACTATCATTAAAATCATCTCTAATACCTGAAGATTGGAGGATCGCCAATGTAACACCAATTTTTAAAAAGGATTCCAGGGGTGATCCGGGAAACTATAGACCGTTGAGCCTGACATCAGTACCGGGAAAAATGGTAGAAACCATCATAAAGAATAAAATTACTCAGCATGTAGATAGTCATGGCCTAATGGGAGACAGCCAACATGGCTTTAGAGAAGGAAGATCTTGTCTTACTAATCTGTTATGTTTTTTTTGAAGGTGTGAATAAACAGGTGGACAAAGGTGAGTCGGTTGATATAGTGTATCTGGACTTTCAGAAAGCCTTTGACAAGGTCCCTCATTAGAGACTTTTGGCAAAACTAAAGAGTCATGGGATAGGAGGCAGTGTACTATTGTGGATCAGGAACTGGTTAAAAGATAGAAAGCAGATGGTAGGGCTAAATGGCCAATTTTCCCAATGGAGAAAGGTGAATAGTGGTGTACCCCAGGGATCTGTGCTGGGTCCGCTGCTTTTTGACAGATTCATAAACGACCTGGAAAGTGGAATAACGAGTGAGGTTATCAAATTTGCCGATGACACAAAACTATTTAAAGTTGTTAAAACCCAAGAGGATTGTGGAAAATTGCAAGAGGATCTTGATAAATTGGAAGACAGGGCATCAAAATGGCAGATGAAATTTAATGGGGACAAGTGCAATGTTAAGCACCTAGGGAAGAACAACCCAAACTATGGTTACACGATGCAAGGTTCCACATTAGGAACCACCACCCAGGAAAAAGATTTAGGTGTCATTGTGGATACCATGTTAAAACCCTCGGCCCAGTGTGCAGCGGCGGCCAAGAGAGCAAATAGAATGCTAGGTATCATAAGGAAAGGAATGGAAAATAAAACAAAAGGTATTATAATGCCTCTATATCGTTCCATGTTGAGACCGCACCTTGAATATTGTGTGCAATTCTGGTCGCCGTATCTTAAAAAGGATATAGCGATAGTAGAAATGGTTCAGAGAAGAGCCACCAAAATGGTAAAGTGGATGGAAGGATACTCCTATGAAGAAAGGCTAAAAAGGTTAGGGCTCTTTAACCTGGATAAGAGACGGCTGAGGGGAACGGAGTGGAATGGGTAAACGTAGATTGACTTTTTACGTTATCAGAATATAGAAAGACTAGGGGACATGCAATGAAGCTACAGTGTAAACTATTTAAGACTAATAAAAGAAAATATTTTTTCACTCAACGTGTAATCAAACTCTGGAATTTGTTACCGCAGGATGTAATAAAGGCTGTTAGTGTAGCTGGGTTTAAAAAAGGTTTGGACAAGTTCCTGGAGGAAAGGTCCATAAACCATTATTAAGAAGGGACCAAGGATATCAGTGCTTGCCCCAGTACAAGCATTGTGGAACCTGTCTCTTTTGGGGAAACTGCTAGGTACGTACGACCTAGATTGGCCACTGCTGGAAACAGGATACTGGGCTTGATGGACCTTGGTCTGACCCAGTATAGCATATCTTATATTCTTATGTTCTTTACCCCTCCATTCTCAATGCCCACTTACTCTCCGAATACCTGGCCAATTGTAGATTTGTCTTCCCTCCCACACATAATATTTTTCCCCTCTCCATTTCACTCTCCCAGCTCCATCCCATTCTAATCCTCCCCCAACATCAACTCCCTTCTAGTTCCAGCCCCACCCAGCATCCGCTCCCTTCTAGTCCCCGCATCAGCCCATTTCCAGTCCTAGCCCCCCATCAGCCCATTCCATTCCAATCCTATCCTAGCCACACCCTCAGTCCATTTCCAGTCCTAGCTCCCCCATGCATTTCCAGTCCTATCCGAGTCCCTCCATCAGCTCATTTCCAATCCCCGCCCCCATCAGCCCATTTCTAGTCCTTTCCTAGCCCCACCATCAGCCGATGTCAAATCCTAGCTCCCCTCCACTCAGCCTATTTCCGATCCGCCCCCCATGAGCCTACTTTCTGTTTCCCATTAGCACCGCGGGATCAGCTTTAACAGAGCCGCGCGAAACGGAAACACTGCCCCTTCGCCACAGCTCTGCAAATCAGAGCTGGCGAAGAGAGGAAATAGAGGGGAAACCAGCAGGCTCTCCAGTGGGGCGGGCTGCCACAGGGCTTCTCATTCTGTTGCTGCCACTGTTGGACAGCAGCGGCAGCTGCTTCTTACGCCGGAGTTTTTTATTTTTTTTCAATTTCCCTGGGTTGGAGGGAGAGGGGGCTAGGACTGGAACTGGGCTGATGGGGGGGGGGGTAGGACAGGAACTGGGCTGATCGGGGGGTGGGGTGTAGAACTGGAAATGGGCTGAAGGGGGGTTAGGACTGGTAATGGGCTATGGAGGGGTTTAGAACTGGAAAGGGGCTGATGGGGGGGGTTAGGACTGGAACTCGACTGTTGGGGATTTAGAACTGGAAATGGACTGATCAGGAGGGAGGCTAGGACTGGTAATGGGCTATTGGGGGGGGAGGGTTAGAACTGGAAATGGGCTGATGGGGGGTTAGGACTGGTAATGGGCTATGGGGGAGACTAGGACCGGAAAAGGGCTGATTGGGGGGCTAGGACTGAAAATGAACATATTGGAGGGTTATGACTGGTAATGGGCTGATTGGGGGGCTAGGACTGGGGGGGGGAGGGCTGATAAAGGGGATAGGACTAGAAATGGGCTGAAACAGGAAATGGGCTAATAGGGGAGGAGAGGAGAGTGCTGCTGGCCCTGAAAGAAAACAAGGGGCTAGAGCTACAAATGGGCTGATGCGTGGAGATGGTAGAATAGAAACATAGAAATATGATGACAGAAAAAGACCACATGGCCTATCTAGTCTGTCCTTCCATATCAACAACTACAACAGTCCCTTTTTTACCTTTAGAGATCCTCTGTGTTTGTCCCATGCTTTTTTGAATTCAGTTACTGTCCTCATCTCTACCACCTCCACTGGGAGACTATTCCACGAATCCACTACTCTTTCCGTAAAGAAATATTTCTGCATATCACTCCTGAATCTATCTCCCTTCACCCTCATCCCATGTCCCCTCGTAGCAGAACTTGCTTTCAATTGAAAGAGGCTCTCTCCCTGAACATTTATGTCATGGAGGTATTTAAACATCTCAATCATATCACCTCTATCCCGCCTTTCCTCTAAGGTGTACATATTAAGATCCTTCAGTCTGTCCTCATATGCTTTATAATGAAGACCACTAATCATTTTAGTAGCCACCCTTTGCACCGACTCCATCCTGTTCACATCCTTTTGAAGGTGCAGTCTCCAGAATTGCACACTATACTCCAAATGAGGTCGCACCAAAGACTTATACAGAGGCTTTATCACCTCCATTTTTCTGCTAGCCATTCCTCTCCGTATGCACCCAAGCATCCTTCTAGCTTTTGCCGTCGCCTTTTCTACCTGTTTAGCAACTTTAAGATCATCAGACACAACCACACGTAGGTCCCGTTCTTCTTTAGTGGACAAAAGTACTTCACCCCCTATACTATATTGCTCCCTTGGATTGCTGCGGCCCAAATGCATGACCTTACATTTTTTAACATTAAATACCAGCTGCCAAATTCTAGACCATTCTTCAAGTTAGCTACATCCCTCCTCATGTTATCTACACCTTCCTGGGTGTCTACTCTATTGCAGATTTTGGTATCATCCGCAAAGAGGCAAACCTTACCTGACAGCCCTTCCGCTATATCACTAACAAAAATGTTAAAAAGAATCGGACCAAGGACAGATCCCTGGGGCACACCACTGGTAACATCCTTCTCATCAGAGTGAGCTCCATTTACTTGTACTCTTTATCGCCTCCCACCCAACCAATTTCTAACCCAAGCAGTAACTTTAGGGTCCATCCCTAGGGTGCTCAGTTTGTTTATAAGTCGCCTGTGAGGAAAAGTGTCAAAGGCTTTACTGAAATCTAAATACACCACATCTAGAGCTCTCCCTCGGTCCAACTCCCTGGTCACCCAGTCAAAGAAATCAATCAGATTTGTCTGACAAGACCTGCTTCTGGTGAATCCATGCTGCCTCGGATCCTGTAATCCGCTGGACTCCAGAAACCCCACTATTTTCTCTTTCAGCAGCGTTTCCAATAATTTACTCACCACCGAAGTTAAACTAACCGGCCTGTAGTTTTCAACCACATCCTTACTTACGCTTTTGTGTAAAGGCACCACATGAGCCTCTCTCCAGTCCTCTGTCACCACTCCCGACTCCAACGAGGCATTGAAAAGGTCAGTCAGTGGAGTTGCTAGAACGTACCCAAGTTCCCTCAGTATTCTAGGGTGTATCCCATCCGGTCCCATCGCTTTGTCCACTTTAAGTTGAGATAGTTTCTCACGAACACAGTCTTCTTAAAATTGCTCAAGATGTCCCTCGCTTCTGTTCATATTTGTGGGTGTTTACGGAGGTGCTGCTCCTGGTTCTTCATCTGTGAACACAGAACAAAAATATTTGTTAAGCAATTCCGCTTTATCCTTATCAGCTTCTACATATTCATCTCCTGCACCCTTGAGTCTGACAATACCACTTTTGCCCTTCCTCTTCTCACTAATATATCTGAAAAATGTCTTATCCTCCCATTTTATTGCAATGGCTATTTCCTCCTCCTTTTGAATCTTTGCCTTCTTGACTACTTTGCTAGCTTCTCTAAGTTTTTTCAAATACAGATGCCTGTCTTTCTCTCTCTGTGATCTCTTGTATTTCATGAAGGCCTCCCTCTTTTTCTTCACTTTTTCAGCTACATCTTTCGAAAACCATAGCGGTCTCCTTTTCCTTTTACCTTTATTTACCATTTTAACAAAAAGGTTGGTTGCCCTTAAAATATCCCCTTTCAGTTTTACCCACTGTTTTTCTACATCCCCCAGCTGTTCCCATCCCACTAACGACTCCCTGAGGTATTGGCCCATCTTCGCAAAGTTAGTCTTCCTAAAGTCTAAGATCCTCACCTTTGAATGGATTCTAACAGCCCCTGTCCTAATACTGAACCACACCATCTGGTGATCACTGGATGCAAAATGATCTCCCACCACAACATCAGAAACACTTTCACCATTGGTAAGCACCAAGTCCAGTATGGCCCCTTCACAAGTGGGGTCTGTTACCAATTGCCTGAATAGTTCTCCCTGTAGAGAATCCAGGATCTCCTTACTTCTAGATGATACTGCAGCAGGAATGTGCCAATCAACATCTGGCATATTGAAATCTCCTATCAGTAACACTTCCCCTTTTCTAGCAATGCTGCATATGTCTTCAATTAACTCTCTGTCCACCTCTTCCTCTTGTGAGGGAGGTCTGTATATCACACCAATGCAAATAGATTTCTCTTTCCCTCTTTCTAGTTTAACCCACAGTGTCTCCTCTCTCCCTTTTAAGCTCTGTAATTCCAAAGCTTTAATAGTAGTTTTTACATATAGTGCCACTCCTCCTCCCCTTCTTCCTACCCTGTCCTTTCTGAATAAAATATAGCTAGGTATAGTTACATCCCAATCATGGTTTTCTGTGAACCATGTTTCTGTAACTGCCACTAAATCCAAGTCAGCCACTCCCACCAAAGCTTCAACATCAGGGATCTTATTTCCCATGCCATGGGCATTTATACACACTGCTTTCCATATGTTACCCCTGTTACCCATTTCCATAAAGGTATTTAATGTATCACCTACCTGGGGGCTTTCACTTACCTGGGGGCTTTCTTCACCCATCCCCAACGAATCTAGTTTAAAATCCTCTTCAGTAGATTAGGACTGGAAGGGAGTGGATACTGAGAGGGTCTGCCAGGGGAAGGATGAGGCAGGAAGGGAAGGAGGGGCTAGAAAGGAGCTGACATCTGGGATGTTTCGAAGGGGGACTGGAAGGGAGCTGACACTTGGGGATGGGAGAGGTAGGTGGCTGGGTAATAGGGAGGAGGCTAGAAGGGAGCTGACATGCGATTTGCACTGGAAAGGAGATGGACAGAGGGTAGGGTGGCTGGAAGGGAGCTGACTGGGGGGTGGCACTGAGAGTGGACCTGAGCTGATACCTGGGATGATATTTGGACTAGAAGGGGCTAGTCAGTGGGAAAGAAGGGGGACTGGAAGGCAGCCATGGGAATGCAAGGTGGTTGACATTAGAAGGTACTGGGAGGGGAGGACTGGAAAGGGGACTGATACTGGGGAGGGTTACTGGAACTGGAAATGGGCTGATGGAAGGAAGTGAAGAAAACAAAAGAAGAGATAAGAAATGGCAGATGGACCATGGACCATAGACCACAGTAAGAGAGCTAAGAGAAGACAAGAAAGCAGAAGCCTCAGATCGAGTCCAGCATGATCAGAGAATAAAATGGTCAGACAACAAAGGTAGAACAATTAATTTAATTTAATTTTGGTGATTGGACTTTGTGCTATTTTTATATTTTACACAGTATTGGGGACCTGCATCTCTTATTTATCTGATGTTGCACTGCATGTGGACTCTGGCTTCTTGGGGTTTCAGTTTAAAATTTGTCTACATATTTTTATTTTGACTTTAGATTATGGTTACTTATACTGTACTTGGTGAGGGTCAATGTTGTGCATGTGTGACTGAGGTCAGGTGTTCTGTTAACATGCAGTTTGTATATAAAGATCTATACTATACTGTAGTAATTTGACTTGTTCAGCTTTTCAAATAGGTTATGGATGTTCCAGGGCCCACTGTGGTATTTACAGTGACGCTTTTTTTGGATGGGCTCCTTAAGTGACTTTTGGAAGTTTGTGCTGATACGGTATGGTATGGTAAGTTTGCTTTTTGTTGTAGGGGTTTTTTTTTATTAGTTCACAATATGCCTGGTACTGGAGAATAGTGGTTGTTGTTGTTTTTAGTGAGATGATCAGAATCAGATTTTTTTTTTTAAATATTGAGTTCTGAGGGTGAATGTCCTGGTTCTGCTCTGCACCTATTGTGGATGCAAAATATATGTTGAAAAAGAAAAAGCGAGAACCATAACGCAGTTTATAACAAAATAAAAATGGGTTATAATTTAGTTTTATAAACTGTGCTATTGACTCTTGCTGTCTTTCAGTTCCTTGGTGTGCAAACAGGACTGTGCCTAGCCCTGTGCAAGCAGTGCAGTCGCACAGGGCAGAAAGGTTTGGGGGGTGCATTTCATCTCTCTGCTGTTGCCCTGCCGCCACAGGCAGGACAATAGCAGGCAGTTAAAATGCGCCCCCAAGCCTTTTTGCAGCACTTTAAGCAGGTCTGGTCCCTCCCTCCTCCGACACGATGTCAGAGCAGGGAGGGACAGATCAGCTTAGAGTGCCGGCTCATTTCAGATCGGGCGCATGCCCCCTCCTCCTCCCAATACCTCCGGCCAGCGCTGCCTGCTCTTTCCCTGCTGCCGGCGCCGGCGCGAAAAAAACAGAGGGCGGCAGCAGCAGGGAAAGAGCAGGCAGCATGGATGGAGTATGGGGGGAGAGAGGGGCGTGCATCCGAGTTGCAAGTCGCACAAGGCGCGATTGCAGTTCGATACGGCCCTGTGTGCAACCCATTTCCTCCATATAATCTAATTGGCTTTTTGGTTTAGTTCAGTCTATGATTGGATTTCTGAAAAAGCCCTGCCCCCGCGCCATTTCATTCTTCGCCTCAGGCAGCAGAATGACTTGAGCCGCCCCTGGCGAGTGAGAACGTGTAGTAAATGCTGTTAGTGTGTAGTAAATGCTGCTAGTGTAGCTGGGTTTAAAAAAGGTTTGGACAAATTCCTGGAGGAAAGGTCCATAAACCATTATTAAAAGGGACATGGAATATCGCTGCTTGACCCAATACAAGCATTGAGGAACCTGTGTCTTTTGGGGAAACTGCTAGGTACTTATGACCTAGATTGGCCACTGTTGGAAACAGGATACTGGGCTTGATGGACCTTGGTCTGACCCAGTATGGCATATCTTATGTTCTCTGCTCACTCCGGAGCTACCCTTGTGAATAACCTGCAAAATCTCATCAAACTCCTTTGCATGATTACACAAACAAAAGGACAATCTCATAAAAGCAATTGGAGCTCGGGCTGAGGTCAGAACAGCTTTAGAATGCCTCCAACAACAAAGAAGGAACGCGAAAAAATAGGTCAAATGGCGGCTGCAGCCTCAACATCTGCAATGCCTGCATCGCTTGAAGCGGAAAGCATGGACTCTGCTTCAGAGGACTTAGCAAGGTGGTTGTAAAGCTACTGGACCCAAAGTTGGATCACATTATTAAAAAATTAGAAGACATGGGAGTCTCACTGGCCAGCATTCGCTGATGTGTGGATGAATTGGAGCACCGTGTGGCAGCAGTGGAAGATTCCGAGGGGCAGCAGGAGCGGGAAGGCAAAGCACAGAAGGCACAGATAGAGACACTAGTATCTAAGGGGGACAACCTAGAAAATAGGTCACGGCAAAATAACCTGAGGATAGCGTCCTAGATGTCAAATAGAATACGTATAGTAACCTGGAATATAGGAGGGATAAGCATGCCCATCAAGCGAACAAAAATATTGCAGGAGACACACTTGAACATGCTAGAACACTCCAAACTGAAAAATGACTGGGTGATTCAGGTGTATGGGTCGTCCTCAGGTACCCGTAAAAGCGAAGTAGCCATATGAATAAGAGGTATTCCCCTCAAAGTTTTATCTAGTGAAATGGACCCACAGGGTCAATTTATTTTCTTATTGGTAAAATTATGTCAGGAGGAACTCCTACTTGGGAATGTGTATGCACCCAATAACTATGAACACAATTTTTTTAAAGGCATAGTCCAGCGTATAGCATGCAATCACCAAACACTGGTGGTAATATCAGGGGACTTTAACTGCCCTCATGATCCAGAGCAGGATAGATCAGGCCCATCCAACAGAGGAGGATGGAACAACAAAGGAGTAGGATATTTATGCAGGATAGGGGGCTTGGTAGATGTGGGGGGGACTCTAAACTCTGGAGTGAGAGATTATACACATTTATGAAAAGCAAATCACACCTGGGCTCACACTGACTATATCTTGGTCTCAAAAAGCATTTTTGGGCATGTCCCAAAGGCAGAAATAGAACCGATATCAGTATCAGATCATGGTATGGTGTGGATGGATTATCGGATGGAGAAAAGGACCTCCTCGAGAACCTGATCGTTCCCAAGGCACCTGTGGGAGGACGGAAATTTTCTGGGCCTACCTCCAACAGCAATGGGCAGACTATGAAAAGCTGAATGAGGCCCACATAAATATTCCAGTGCTTTTATGGGAGGCGGTAAAGGCAGTAATACGAGGATCAATCATTACATAAGTGGCCAAACATCGTAAGCAGATAGACTGGACTATCTTGCAACTGGAAGAGATTCTGCGGATCAGAAATGGGCAGCTCTGAGATACCCAAGTCCAACAACAAGTAGCGCATATTCTGCCACACAGATCACTCTCAACGCCCTACTGCACAATAGAGCAGTGACTGACATGCAATACTACAAACACCAATTCTTTAGATCTAGAGATAGAACGGAGAAACTGTTGGCTCGGGTCATGCGGGATTCGGGAAGCTCCTGATATGGGGTGACGATTAAGGACTGACTCCTCGAGAGTATGTTACAATGATCCCAAATGAATCGCAGATGTATTCCAGCATTTCTATAAAACCTTATATACAGCAGAACCAGAAGACCGCGACATGGAACGGTGCTTTTTTGGACGCAGTCCCACTTTCCACTTTTACAGAGGCCGAGTTAGCTAGACAAGGTCTTACATAATGCTGGGGAGGAGTCTGCCTTCTTGGTACATATCGGTACAAATGACAAAGGAAAATGTGGTAGGGAGGTTCTGGAGGCTAAATTTAGGTTTTTAGGTAGGAAGTTGAAATCCAAAACTTCCAGGTTAGTGTTCTCTGAAATGTTTCCTGTGCCATGCGCAGGACCCAAAAGGCAGACAGAGCTCCGGAGTCTCAATGCGTGGATGAGACGATGGTGCAAGGATGAGGGTTTTGGATTTGCTAGAAACTGGGGAACATTCTGGGGAAAGTAGGGGCTCTTCCGAAGGGATGGGCTTCACCTTAACCGGGATGGAACCAGGCTGCTGGCATTAACCTTAAAAAAGGAGATAGAGCAGCTTTTAAACTAGATAATAGGAGAGAGTCGACGGTTGCCCAAGAGCACATGGTTCGTAACAATGTATCCTTGAAGGATACTACCAAAAAAATGAAGTTAGGGAACATAGCAGAGAGGTTCCTATAAAGACAAAAGGTAGCCCAATTGCCCTTGAGTACAGCGCAGACAGAACTTTAAGATTCCAAATTACCCCTGCCTACTGATAACCAAATTAATATGAATACAATACAGTCTCTATTAGATATGATTGGTGGACATGGTGGAAGGAGGACAACCAGCGGAACACTGTGAAACCTGGGTACAAACTATATAGTAATGATAGAGCTCATCAACATTAGTGGAGGGGTTGCGGTTCTATGTTAGAGAGGGCATTGAGTTACAAAGGATTAAAGTTTTGCAGGAAACAAAATTCACTGTAGAATATCTATGGGTTGAAATTGCATGTAATAAAGGGGAAGGCAATGGCAGTGGGGTATACTATCGACTTCCTGGCCAAAATGAACAAATGGATGTTGAAATGCTCAAAGAAATCAGGAAAGCTAACAAAAGTTATAGAACAGTAATAATAATGGGCGATTTCAATTACACTAGTATTGACTGGGTCAGTGTCACGCCAGGACATGCTAGGGAGATAAAGTTTCTAGATGAAATAAATGACTGCTTCTTGGAGCAGCTGGTTCATGAACAGACCAGAGGAGAAGCCATTTTGGACTTAGTCCTTAGTGGAATACCAGATCTGGTGCAAGAAATAAGGGTGTCGGGGCCACTTGGCAATAGTGATCATAACATGATCGCATTTGTTTGAATTAATGGAGAAGGGATGGTAAGGAAATCCACAGTACTATCTTTTAACTTTCGAAAGGGAGACTATGATAACATGAGGAAAATAGTTAAGAAAAACTAAAAGTAACAGTTGCAAAGGTTAAAGACTTAAATCAAGCTTGGGTGTTGTTGAAAAATACTATCTTGGAAGCCCAGACCAGCTGTATTCTATGCTTTAAGAAAAGTGGAAGGAAGTCCAAAAAACTGCTAGCATGGTTTAAAGTTGAGGTCAGAGAGGCTTTTGTTGCCAAAAAAGCATCTTTCAGGAAATGGAAAAAAGAACCAAATGATGAAAACAGGAAACAGCATAAGCACTGGCAAGTTAAATGCAAGGCATTGATAAGGCAGGCAAAGAGAGAATTTGAGAAGAAAGTTGCTGTGGAAGCAAAAACACGTAATAAAGACTTTTTCTAGTACATTCGTAGCAAAGAACCGGTGAGAGAGTCAGTAGGACCATTGGATGATTGATAGGTAAAAGAGGAAGTAAGAGGGGACAAGGCTATAGCGGAGAAACTGAATGAATTCTTTGCTTCGGTCTTTACTGACCAAGATGAAGGGATGTTACCCATGAAGTGGTATTTAAAGGTGATACTGCAGGAGAATTTAAAGAAATATTGATACACCAGGAAGATGTATTACAACTGTTTAATAACCTGACGAGTAGCAAATCACCTGGACCGGATGGTATACATCCAAGGATGTTGAAATAACTGAAATATGAGATTGCAGACCTGCTATAAGAAAATCATCTGTAATACCGAAAAAACATAAGAACATACCATATGCCATACTGGGTCAGACCAAAGTCCATCAAGCCCAGGATCCTGTTTCCAATAGTGGCCAGTCTAGGTCATACGTACCTAGCAGTATCCCCAAAAGACACAGGTTCCACAGTGCTTGTATTGAGTCAAGCATTGATATCCTGGGTCTCTTTCAATAATTGTTTATGGACCTTTCATCCAGGAATTTGTCCAAACCTTTTTTAAACCCAGCTACACTAACACCCTTTACTACATGCTCCGGTAACAAATTCCAGAGTTTGATTACACGTTGAGTGAAAAAATGTTTTCTCTTATTTGTCTTAAATAGTTTACCCTGTAGCTTCATTGCATGTCCCCTAGTCTTTCTATACTCTGATAACGTAAACAATCGATCTACGTTTACCCGTTCATTAATTAATTCATTAATTTATAGACCTTTATCATATCTCCCCTTAGCCATCTCTTTTCCAGGTTGAAGAGCCCTAACCTTTGTAGCCTGTCCTGATAGGAGTAGCTTTCCATCCCCTTTACCATTTTGGTGGCTCTTCTCTGTACCTTTTCTAATAACGCTATATCCTTTCTAAGATACGGCGAACAGAATTGCACACAATATTCAAGGTGCGGTCGCACCATGGAATGATACCGATGCATTACAATATCCTTTGTTTTATTTTCCATTCCTTTCCTTATGATACCTAGCATTCTATTTGCTCTTTTGGCCACCGTTGCACACTGGGCGGAGGGTTTTAACATGTTATCCACGATGACGCCTAAATCTTTTTCCTGGGTGGTGGTTCCCAATGTGGAACCTTGCATTGTGTAACCATAGTTGTTCTTTCCTAGGTGCATAACCTTGCACTTGTCCACATTAAATTTCATCTGCCATTTGGATGCCCAGTCTTCCAATTTATCAAGATCCTCCTGCATCTATCCACAATCCTTTTGGGTTTTAACAACTTTAAATAGTTTTGTGTCACCTGGAAATTTGATAACCTCACTCGTTATTCCTTTTTCCAGGTCATTTATGAATATTTCAAAAAGCAGCGGACCCAGTACAGATCCCTGGGGTACTCCACTATTCATCTTTTTCCATTCAGAAAAATGGCCATTTAGCCCTACCCTCTGCTTCCTATCTTTTAACCAGTTCCCGATGCACACTGCCTCCTATCCCATGACATTTTAGTTTTGCCAAAAGTCTCTGATGAGGGACCTTTTCAAAGGTTTTCTGAAAGTCCAGGTATGCTATATCAACCGACTCACCTTTGTCTACCTGTTTATTCACACCTTCAAAAAAACATAACAGATTAGTAAGACAAGATCTTCCTTGTCTAAAGCCATGCTGGTTGTCTCCCATTAGGCCATGACTATCTACATGCTGAGTAATTTTGTTCTTTATGATGGTTTCTACCATTTTTCCTGGTACTGACGTCAGGCTCACCGGTCTGTAGTTTCCCAGATAAACCCTGGAACCCTTTTTAAAAATTGGCGTTACATTGGTGATCCTCCAATCTTCAGGTATTACAGATGATTTTAATGAAAGTTCAAAGATTACTAATAGGTCAGGAATCTCATATTTCAGTTCTTTCAATATCCTTGGAAGTATACCATCCGGTCCAGGTGATTTGCTATTCTTCAGTTTATCAAATAATTGTAATACATCTTCCCAGTGTAGCGCTATTTCTCTCAATTACTCTGCAGTATCACCTTTAAATACCACTTCAGTCTTGGGTAACATCACTACATCTTCCTCAGTAAAGACTGAAGCAAAGAATTCATTCAGTGTCTCCGCTATAGCCTTGTCCACTCTTACTGCCCCTTTTACCCCTCTCTCATCTAACGGTCCAATTGACTCTCTCACAGGTCTTTTGCTACGAATGTACTTGAAAAAGTCTTTATTTCAAGTTTTTGCTTCCGTAGCAAGTTTCTTCTCAAATTCTTGTTTTGCCTGCTTTATCAATGCTTTGCATTAACATGCCAGTGCTTGTGCTGTTTCCAGTTTTCATCATTTGGCTCTTTTTTCCATTTCCTGAAAGTTGCTTTTTTGGCAACAACAGCCTCTCTGACCGCACATTTAAACCATGCTGGCAGTTTTTTGGACTTTCTTCCACTTTTCTTAATGTGTGGAATACAGCTGGTCTGGGCTTCCAGGATAGCATTTTTTAACAACACCCAAGCTTGATGTAAGTCTTTAACCTTTGCAACCGCTCCTTTTAGTTTTTTCTTAAGTATTTTCCTCATTTTATCTTAGTCTCCCTTTCGAAAGTTAAAAGGTAGGACTGTGGAATTCCTTACCATCCCTCCTCTACTAATTAAATCAAACGCGATCATGCTATTGCCAAGTAGCCCCGACACCCTTATCTCTTGCACCAGATCTGGTGTTCCACTAAGGACTAGGTCCAATATGGCTTCCCCTCTGGTTGGTTCATGAACCAGTTGATCCATGAAGCACTCATTTATTTCATCTAGGAACTTTATCTCCCTAGCATGTCCTGCCGTGACACTGACCCAGTCGATACCGGGGTAATTGAAATCACCCATTATTATTACTGTGTTGTGACTTTTGTTAGCTTCCTTGATTTCTTTGAGCATTTCATCATCCATTTGTTCATTCTGGCCAGGCGGTCGATAGTACACCCCCACTGCCATCACCTTCCCTTTCTAACATGGAATCCATAGAGATTCTACAGCAAATTTTGTTTCCTGCAAAACTTTCATCCTTTCTGACTCAATGCCCTCTCTAACATAGAGTGCAACCCCTCCACCAATTTGATCAGTTCTATCATTACGATATAGTTTATATCCAGGTATCTCAGTGTCCCACTGGTTGTCCTCCTTCCACCATGTCTCTGAGATTCCAAATCATATCTAACCTTTCATTTAGTGCTATATATTCTAACTCTCCCATCTTATTTTTTAGACTTCTAGCATTTGCATACAAGCATTTTAGAGACTGTATTTCATTCATATTAATCTGGCTATTGGTAGGCATGGGTATTTTGGAATCTTTACACTCTGTCTGCACCATACTCAAGGGCATTTGGGCTACTTTACTCTTTTTTGGAACCTCTCTGCTTTTGGTAGTATCCTTCAAGGATACCTTCTTCCGAACCATGCGCTCTTGGGTGACTGTTGGCTTTCCCCTATTATCTAGTTTAAAAGCTGCTCTATCTTCTTTTTAAAGGTTAATGCCAGCAGCCTGGTTCCATCCCAGTTAAGGTAAAGCCCATCCCTTTGGAAGAGCCCCTCCTTTCCCCAGAATGTTCCCCAGTTCCTAACAAATCCAAAACCATCATCCTTGCACCATTGTCTCGTCCATGCATTGAGACTCCAGAGCTCTGCCTGCCTTTTGGGTCCTGCAAGTGGAACGGGAAGCATTTCGGAGAACGCTACCCTGGAAGTTCTGGATTTCAACTTCCTACCTAAAAGCCTAAATTTAGCCTCCAGAACCTCCCTACCACATTTTCCTACAGTATTAGTACAGACATGTACCAAGACAGCAGACTCCTCCCCAGCACTATCTAAGACCTTATCTAGGTGGCGCGTGAGGTCCGCTACCTTGGCACCAGGCAGGCATGCTACCAGGCGATCCTCACATCCACCAGCCACCCAGCTATCTACATGCCCAATGATTGAATGATTGAAGATTGGAGGATTGCCAACGTAACACCAATTTTTTAAAAGGGTTCCAGGGATGATCTGGGAAACTACAGACCAGTGAGTCTGAAGTCAAGACTTGGAAAAATGCTAGAAACCATCATAAAGAACAAAATTACTCAACATATGGTTTAATGGGAGACAGCCAACATGGCTTTAGACAAAGAAAATCTTTTCTTACTAATCTGTTATGTTTTTTTGAAGGTGTGAATAAACAGGTGGACAAAGGTGAGTCGGTTGAAATAGTGTATCTGGACTTTCAGAAAACCTTTGACAAGGTCCCTCATCAGAGACTTTTGGCAAAAGATTTACGCGTCATCATAGATAACATGTTAAAACCCTCTGCCCAGTGTGCAGCGGAGGCCAAGAGAGCAAATAAAATGCTAGGTATCATAAGGAAAGGAATGGAAAATAAAAAGGGTATTATAATGCCTCTATTGTTCCATGGTGCGACCGCACCTTGAATAATGTGTGCAATTCTGGTTGCTGTATCTTAAAAAGGATATAGCGTTATTAGAAAAGGTACAGAGAACAGCCACCAAAATGTTAAAGGGGATGAAAGGATTCCCCTAAAAAGATTAAGGTCTTCAACCTGGAAAAGAGATGACTGAGGGAAGATATGATAGAGGTGTGGAAAGGTAAACGTAGATTGATTGTTTACGCCATCAGAATATAAAAAGACTAGGGGACATACAATGAAGCTACAAGGTAAACTTTTTTTTTTTTTCAGTCAACGTGCAATCAAACTCTGGAATTTGTTACTGGAGGATGTAGTAAAAGCTGTTAGTGTAGCTGGGTTTAAAAAAGGTTTGGAGAAGTTCCTGGAGGAAAGGTCCATAAACCATTATTAAAAGGGACCCAGGATATCACTGCTTGACCCAATACAAGCATTGAGGAACCTGTGTCTTTTGGGGAAACTGCTAGGTACGTATGACCTAGATTGGCCACTGTTGGAAACAGGATACTGGGCTTGATGGACCTTGGTCTGACCCAGTATGGCATATCTTATATTCTTAGCTGTATTAAATAAGCCCATTCGGGAGGAGAGATTCGGAAAGTGATCAAGGTTGGAGCCTTACATAAGACCCCAGGGCCATATGGGTATGTGGCGGAATACTATCTCTCCAGCTGACACCGGCATTAGCGGCACTATACTCAGAGGTGTTGATGGAAGGAAAATTCCCTAGGGATGTGCGGCAGGCAATCATTATGGTTATCCTGAAACCGGGCAAGGACCCCGGAAAACCCTGCTTCATATAAACAGATCTCATTAATCAAATATGACATGAAGGCCTTGGCAGTAGTGCTGGCCAGTCGTCTGCAGTCTCTGCTGCTCCAGCCTGTGCTGCCCCAACAAGCAGGGTTTATGAAGGGCAGAGAGGTCTTCCTAAATATCAGTAAGGTGTTGATGGGGATGGAACATAAATACCACCAAAAGCCTCTTCTGCTGATGTTTCGATGCTGAGAAGGCTTTTGATCGGGTTCCATGGGCATATTTGTTTGAAGTGCACTGCTTTGGCTTCGGAGGCTCATTCTTGAGATGAGTCCAGGCATTTTATGTGGAAGCCCTGGCCTCCATAATGGTTGGTGGCATACAATGCCCCCCATTCACCTTGGAAAGGGGAACGAGGGAGGGGTGCCCTTTATCACCCCTATTATTTGTGCTCTCACTTGAACCACTGTTGCTGTCCTTGATTAGGAGGGACGAGGTACAGGGAATTACATAGGGGGCCGGGGAAATTAAGTTTAGTGCTTTTGCAGATGACTTGCTATTATGCCTCCAGTCCCCATCTTAGTCGTTACTGGCAACGTTGCAATATATTGAACAATTTGGATGTTTTTGGGGGTCTAAGAATTAATCAAACCAAATCAATGGCCCCAGATGTGGGGGAGTTGGTGAAAAATGGATGGCTGGGGAATTTTCCTTTAGTATGGGCAGACTCATAAATAAGATATTTGATCATATTGGCCTGCTGATATGTCCCATTTTTATGACTACAACATTAAACCCTTATTGGGACGCACAATAGCCAGATTAAAGAAGTGGCAAGACCTCCCCATCTCTTTGAAAGGCTGAATAGCTTTATATAAAATGATGGAACTTCCACGTTGGTTATACGTGCTAAGACACCTGCTGGTCTGGGTCACCAAAAGAGATTAGACATCACCGAATGGACACTTGAGTAGATTCTTGTGAAGGGGTCACCGACCCAGCATACCTTTATCAGCACTGATGAAGCCCCCTAGATGCAGGAGGAGCTGCGTCTCTACCACCTGATTGTCTTGTACGCCCGCTCCAGAAAATGTACCACGGGAAATGATCGATTGGCGCTTGCTTCCATATCATAGAGCCTACTTATTGCATGCAGACCCCTCAGCCCTACCTGCGGCATGGAGATACTCATACTACTTGGGGGCCCTCAGATGGGCTTGGAAGGTGTTGTCTCGTCACAGGGGATGACCATGTAACTGACCTGGAGTGAATTCTCTATTGCCTTAGCAATAGAGAATTCACTCCAGGTCAGTTACATGGAATCTCTAGGGAATGGAGGCAGAGAGGAATCATGTGCATATGGTATCTAAAGATGCTAATTGGAACTACAAAAAAAGTATCAATTGCCCACACGGGAATTCTATTACTACTTACAGGTAAGACACTCTGTACACTCCATCCGAAAAGAAGAGTCCTCACTGTTACAGCCCAGGGGAATAGTTGAGTTAATCGAAACACTTGAGGGACGCCTAACTATGAAGAAATTGCAGGGAGAACTCCACCCTTCTCTGGATCAATCTAGCTTGGAAGTGTTAGCACAACGCTGGCACAAGGATGGGTCAGTGGAAGTTAATATTGAGTTATTAAAAGGGGCATTTGTGCGCTCTACTGCTATCTCTGAATGAGTCTATCTGCAGGAACTTCAGTACAAGTTTTTGTGAAGGGTATAGGTTCATGATGCTTGGGCAAAGAAGGCAGGACAGGCTACTACAGACATCTGCCGTCTTTGTCAAAGAGAACACAGCACTTTCACACATCATTTTTGGGTATGCTCAGGTATCCAGACTTTTGGGGCAATGTGTGCACACGGCTGAGTCAATGGGTACTTAATCCCTTGATATTCCTGGCAGGTTTGGAGTGGACTGGTGTTTTCTGAGCAGGCAAAGGAGACTTTGCGAGAAAGGCTTCATATTGGCAAAAAAAAGTTATTCTACCAGTGGATGTCCGGAACAGTGCCAGAAGTGCTCTCCTAGAAAGCTGCAATGATAGACCTAATGGGTATGGAACCGAGAACAGCTCAAATGCTAGGGATTAAGAAACTAGATGAGTTCTTTAACCTATGGGACCTGGTTATCAACGTACTCCCCCCATGAACACAAAGTATCATCCTAAATAATTATTAAGACCAGTTGGGATAGAAGCATTAACTGGAGAATTGGGGTGAATTAATGAGGGTGCGGGGGGGGGGAGGGAAGGGGGGAAGAAGGAGGAGAGAGGGATGGGATTGGGGTGGGAGAGGGAAGGTGAGTTTAGTTTAATTTAAGCTATGTGCATAGGAGGTAACGTAAGGTATTCGGGATACTGGATTCATTGTGCTGAATATCGCAAAATGTATTGCTTGAAAACTAAATCGTTAGTTAATTTTGGCTCTCTATCAAGCCCAGGGCTGACTGTACTTGGAAAACTGTTTTTGTACTGTTATTGTTTGCGTTTCGCCGCAGTACTGTATTATGGCAAGCTGTGACAAAACATATAATAAAAATGACTTCCACTAAGTCTGTCCTCATACATAAGAACATAAGATATGCCATACTGGGTCAGACAAAGGTCCATCAAGCCCAGTATTCTGTTTCCAACAGTGGCCAATCTAGGTCATATGTACCTAGCAGTTTCCCCAAGGGACACAGGTTCCACAATGCTTGTATTGGTTCAAGCATTGATATCCTGGGTCCCTTCTTAATAATGGCTTATGGACCTTTCCTCCAGGAACTTGTCCAAACCTTTTTTAAACCCAGCTACACTAACAGCCTTTACTACATCCTCCGGTAACAAATTCCAGAGTTTGATTACACGTTGAGTGAAAAAATATTTTCTTTTATTAGTCTTAAATAGTTTACCCTGTAGCTTCATTGCATGTCCCCTAGTCTTTCTATATTCTGATAAGGTAAACAATCGATCTACGTTTACCTGTTCCACTCCGCTCATTAATTTATAGACTTCTATCATATCTCCCCTCAGCCGTCTCTTTTCCAGGTTAAAGAGCCCTAACTTTTTTAGTCTTTCTTCATAGGAGTATCCTTCCATCCCCTTTACCATTTTGGTGGCTCTTCTCTGAACCTTTTCTAATAACTCTATATCCTTTTTAAGATACGGCGACCAGAATTGCACACAATATTCAAGGTGCAGTCTCACCATGGAACGATATAGAGGCATTATAATATCCTTTGTTTTATTTTCCATTCCTATCCTTATCATACCTAGCATTCTATTTGCTCTCTTGGCCGCCGCTGCACACTGGGCCGAGGGTTTTAACATGGTATCCACAATGACGCCTAAATCTTTTTCCTGGGTGGTGGTTCCTAATGTGGAACTTTGCATCGTGTAACCATAGTTTGGGTTGTTCTTCCCTAGGTGCATAACCTTGCACTTGTCCACATTAAATTTCATCTGCCATTTTGATGCCCAGTCTTCCAATTTATCAAGATCCTCTTGCAATTTTCCACAATCCTCTTGGGTTTTAACAACTTTAAATAGTTTTGTGTCATCTGCAAATTTGATAACCTCACTCGTTATTCCACTTTCCAGGTCATTTATGAATACGTCAAAAAGCAGCGGACCCAGCACAGATCCCTGGGGTACACCACTATTCACCTTTCTCCATTGGGAAAATTGGCCATTTAGCCCTACCCTCTGCTTTCTATCTTTTAACCAGTTCCTGATCCACAATAGTACACTGCCTCCTATCCCATGACTCTTTAGTTTTGCCAAAAGTCTCTCATGAGGGACCTTGTCAAAGGCTTTCTGAAAGTCCAGATACACAATATCAACCGACTCACCTTTGTCCACCTGATTATTCACTCCTTCAAAAAACATAACAGATTAGTAAGACAAGATCTTCCTTGTCTAAAGCCATGTTGGCTGTCTCTCATTAGTTCATGACTATCTACATGCTGAGTAATTTTATTCTTTATGATGGTTTCTATCATTTTTCCCGGTATTGACGTCAGGCTCACCGGTCTGTAGTTTTCCGGATCACCCCTGGAACGCTTTATAAAGAAGACCCTAACCATTTTAGTAGCCATCCTCTGCACTGACTCCAACATGTTTATATTCTTTTGAAGGTGTGGTCTCCAGAATTGCACACAATAATCCAAATGAAGTCGCACCAGATACAGAGGCACTATCACCTCATTTTTTCTGCTGGCCATTCCTCTCCCTATGCACCCAAGCATCCTTCTGGCTTTTGCTGTTGCCTTTTCAACCTCTTTAGCTACTTTAAGATTGTCAGCCACAATCACACCCAGGTCCTATTCTTCTTTGGTGGACAGAAGTACTTCACTCCCTACACTGTTCCACTCCCTTAGATTTTTGCAGCCCAAATGCATGGCCCTGCATTTTTTAGCATTAAATCTCAACTGCCAAATTCTAGACCATTCTTCAAGCTTAGCTAGATCCCTTATGTTATCTACTTCTTCCTGGGTATCTACTCTATTGCAGATTTTGGTATCATCCACAAACAGGCAAACCTTACTCGAAAAACCCTTCCGCAATATCACTAACAAAGATGTTAAAAAGAATCGGACCAAGGACAGATCCCTGCAGCACACCATTGGTAACCTCCTTCTCATAGTGAGCTCCATTTACCTTTATCCTTTTCCACCTTCCATCCAACCAATTTCTAACCCAATCAGTAACTTTAGGGTCCCTCCTTAGGGTGCTGGCAGTAAAAAGTCACCTGTGTGAAATGGTGTCAAAGACTTTACTGGAATCTAAGTAAACCACATCTAGGGCTCTCTCTCAGTCCAACTCCCTGGTCACCCAGTCAAAGAAATCAATCAGATTTTTCTTACAGGACCTGTCTCTGGTGAACCCATGCTCCCTTGGATTCTGCAATCCACTGGACTCGAGAAACTCACTATTCTCTCTTTTAGCAGCGTTTCCAATAATTTACTCATCACAGAGGTCAGACTAATTGGCCTATAGTTCTCAACCTCATCCTTGGTTCTGCTTTTGTGTAAAGGGACCACATGTGCCTTTCTCCAGCCCTCTGAAACTACTGCAGATTCCAAAGCAGCATTGAAAAGGTCAGTCAGTGGAGCAACTCGAATGTCCCCAAGTTCCTTCGGTATTCTTGGATGTATCCCATCCAGTCCCATTGTTTTATCTACTTTAAGTTTAGCTAGTTCCTCACGAACACAATCTTCTGAAAATCGTTCAAGCTCCCCATCACTTCTGTTCCTATTTGTGGGTGCTTTCTACTACTACTACTGAGCATTTGTATAGTGCTACAAGTCATACGCAGCGCTGCACAGACATGTAAGAGACAGTCCCTTTTCATTAGAGCTTACAATCTAGTCAAGACAGACAACACAGAAGATGAAGGCAGGGATAAAACAAGGGGGAAAGAAAAAGAAAAAGGAGATCAGGTGAGTCAAGATCCAAAGGCAGCAGCGAAGAGGTGAGTTTTCAGTCTGGATATGAAGAGGGTTAGAGAAGGTGCCTGGCATACAGACACAGGCAGTTTGTTCCAGGCGTAAGGTACAACAAGGTGAAAGGAGCGAAGTCTGGAGTTAGCAATATAAAAGAAGGGAACATATAGAAGCAGTTTGCTACGTAGAAGAGCGGAGTTCCCGAGGGGGGTTGTTAGGAGAGATAAGAGAAGAAAGGTAGTGAGGAGCCGCAGAGTGAACACATTTATAGATCAGCAGGAGAAGTTCGAATTGGATGCAGAAACAGATAGGAAGCCAATGAAGTGACTTGAGAAGAGGAATTATATGGGCACGACGAGGCTGGCGGAAGATTAGCCGCGTAGCAGAGTGTTGAACAGATTGAAGGGGAGAGAGATGATTCAAAGGGAGACCAGTAAGGAGTAGGTTACAGTAGTCAAGATGGGAGGTGATTAAGGAGTGGATAGGCATCTTAGTAGTGTGTTCAGAAAGAAAATGGCGGATTTTGCTGATGTTATAGAGAAAGAAACAGCAGGTCTTAGCTATCAGATGTAGGTGTGTGGAGAAAGAGAGAGAGGAGTCAAAGACAAACCAAGGATTACGGGCCGAGGAAACAGGAAGGAGTACAGAGCTATCCACTGTCACCCAGCAGACCAGGTTGAAAGAAGAGAAAATGTTTTAAATGTAGAAAAAAGTTCACATAAGCCGCAATATCTGGAGGAACCAGGTAGAGGGAGCCAGAGAGACTCCAGAGCCACTATAGAACCACGCCCTACTGAGCATGATGTAATCCCAGCTAGCTTCCAATCCAGAGGCACAGAGGAACTTCTTAAGGAGGCTGTGGAAGACAGGAAGCAGAACAGTGGTGGCAGGAGCAAAGAGAGCGGTGGCAGCAAAGAGAACAGTGGTGGCAGGAGCAAAGAGAGCGGTGGCAGCAAAGAGAGCGGTGGCAGCAAAGAGAGCAGTGGTGGCAGCAAAGAGAGCCGTGGCAGAAAAGAGAGCAGAGGTGCCAGGAGCAAAGGAAGCAGCAGCAGATGGAAAGGCAGCTGTGAAGATAAGGGGAGTGACGGCTGGAGAGGAATCAGCCAGAATAAATGCAGCAGGACTGTGTACAGCTGGAAGCAAGGCAAGTCTGAGGGAAGATTGGAAAGCAAACCTGAGTATCCCCTTGCCAAAGGATCACTTAAAGGGAAAGGTGATGGTCTGATACGTAAGGAGGAACCGGAGGAGGTTTCAGCTCCTAGAAAGGTAAAAGCTGTCTGTCCAAAGCAGTTAAAACAGTATTACAGTGGCTGTCCAAAATCCCCAGGGCCACAGCAAGAAGCTCTAAAACACGCTCAACAGGCCAGCCAAAGGAGGGACTGGTATAGGCCTCAACTCCCGCTGGAGTCCAGGAGGCCAAGCTCTGAAGGTAAAACTTTTATTGAATCCAGATATAGAAAAAGCCTCTGTGATAAGAAGGGCCTGGATAATAGATGTTTTTATAGAACTGCCACAAAAGCTCCCAGAAGAGAAAACTCTTCTCCATGTAGAGTAGCACGAAGCCAACACCCAAAGAATACTCTAGAACAGTGATGGCTAACCTTTTTGAGCCCGAGTGCCCAAACTGCCGCACAAAACCAAAGAATTTCCTCAAAGTGCCAGCACGTCAATTAAAGCCCCATTTGCATAAGGTGCTTCATTTGCATAAATATTTGCATAATGTTACCATACACTAACTTTTAGTAAACATGCCTCTTAATGAGTATATGGATAAAGAAAGACTAAAAGGTTTCTACATTACTATAATCCAGTACCAACCGCCAGGCACATTAGGAACTACTACAAACGCTGCCCATTTAGAACCCATAGCAAACCCGCCGTATCCTAACAGCACTACCAGGACTCACAAAGCACCATACTCTACCTATCAAAAGGCAACACTGCAAATATTAAACCAATACATCTCAGAGAACAACAATACATGACCTACTGGGGAAAGAACAAGTGGCAATGTCAAATAGGAATTATATAAACAGAATACCTCAGCTCAGTTACACATGCAGAACAGACCATCACCAAACAAGGAATCACAATTTAGAAACAGGAAGACAATAATTAAACTGGGAACCCCAAAAGCCAAACTTGGAATATACAACAACACTGTAGAAATAAAACTATATATTAATTTCCTCTTGTACTAAACAAAGCGCAAAAATTAATGATGCACATTTCCCAGAGCTGACATATTCCAGTTAATAAATTCAAAATAAAGAGATATTTTTCTACCTTTTGTGCATTTTTTTTCAGTTGCAATTGTTCCAGCCACTTTCTTCTGGTTTCTTCGTGTCTTCTGCTAACTCTCCATCTGCTGTCCATTTGTCCTTTCTTCTGTCTTCTTGGTTTTTTTTTCCATTCTCTCTCTACATCTGCTTTAACATACTAATCTTTCTCCTTTGGCTCTTTCCTCATTCCTATTTCATCTACTCAAAATTTACCCCTCCATCCTCAATCCCCACTTACTCTCCCAATACCCGGCCAATTGTAGATTTTTTATCCCTCCCACACAAAATATTTTTCCCCTCTCCATTTTACTCTCCCAGCCCCATCCCATTCTAATCCTCCCCCAACACCAGCTCCCTTCTAGTTCCAGCCTCACCCAGCATCCATTCCCTTCTAGTCCCTGCATCAGCCCATTTCCAGTCCTAGCAGCCCCCCAACCCAATACCAGTCCTATCCCCCCCTCATCAACCCACTTCCAGTCCTAACCCCCCATCACCCCATTTTCAGTTTAAGCCCCCCCCTATAACCCATTACCAGTCCTAACCCCCCACTTCCAGTCAGCCCCCCATAGCCCATTGCCAGTCCTAACCCCCCCATCAGCCCACAGTCCATTACCAGTCCTAACCCCATCAGCCCACCTCAAGTCCTAACCCCTCCCCATCAGCCCATTTCTTGTCCCAGCCCCCCCATAGCCCATTATCAGTCCTAAACCCCCCCATAGCCCATTACCAGTCCTAACCCCATCAGACCACCTCCAGTGTTAACCCCCCATCAGCCCATTTCCAGTCCTAATCCCACCCAACAGCCCACCTCAAGTCCTAACCCCTCCCCATCAGCCCATTAGCAGTCCTAACCCCCCCCCTAGCCCATTAGCAGTCCTAACCCCCCCTCTCTGGCCCATTAGCAGTCCTAACCCCCCCCCATAGCCCATTACCAGTCCTAACCCCCATCACCCCATTTCCAGACAGACCCCATCCCCCCACAGCCCATTATCTGTCATAACCCCCCCTAGCCCATTAGAATTCCTAACCCCCCCCCTCCTACCCCATTAGCAGTCCTAACCCCCCCCTAGCCCATTAGCAGTCCTAACCCCCCCCCCCCTCCTAGCCCATTAGCAGTCCTAACCCCCCCCAGCCCATTAGCAGTCCTAACCCCCCCCTAGCCCATTAGCAGTCCTAACCCCCCCCTCCTAGCCCATTAGCAGTCCTAACCCCCCCCCTCCTAGCCCATTAGCAGTCCTAACCCCCCCCTAGCCCATTAGCAGTCCCAACCCCCCCTCCTAGCCCCTTAGCAGTCCTAACCCCGCCCCCCGAGCCCCTGAGCAGTCCTAACCCCCCCCCCCGCCCATTAGCAGTCCTAACCCCCCCCCCGCCCAGCCCATTAGCAGTCCTAACCCCCCCTAGCCCATTAGCAGTCCTAACCCCCCCTCTCTAGCCCATTAGCAGTCCTAACCCCCCCCCCATAGCCCATTACCAGTCCTAACCCCCCATCACCCCATTTCCAGACAGCCCCCATCAGCCCACAGCCCATTAGCAGTCCTAACCCCCCCTAGCATCACCCCATTTCCAGACAGCCCCCATCAGCCCACAGCCCATTAGCAGTCCTAACCCCCCCTAGCCCATTAGCAGTCCTAACCCCCCCCCTCCTAGCCCATTAGCAGTCCTAACCCCCCCACTCCTAGCCCATTAGCAGTCCTAACCCCCCCAGCCCCTTAGAAGTCCAAACCCCCCCCCTAGCCCATTAGCAGTCCTAAACCCCCCCCTCCTAGCCCATTAGCAGTCCTAACCCCCCCCCCCAGCCCATTAGCAGTCCAAACCCCCCCCCTAGCCCATTAGCAGTCCTAACACCCCCCCCCCCGGCAAATTTAAAAACAGAAAAAGCGGGCTCTGGCTGCTGCCGCGGACGCGGCAGCATGCAGTGTCCCGCGGGGCCCCCTCCGCCCGCTAAGCCCCTCTGCAAGGGCTTTCAGATTCGCGAGGGAGACAGCGTCTCCCTCGCGTCTCTTGTTAAGCCCGCAGGGGCTAATGGGAAATTTCCCATCAGTCCCTCGCGTCTAAAGGGGCTGATGGGAAATTTCCCATTAACCCCTACGGGCTTAACAGAGACGCGAGGGAGACGCTGTCTCCCTCGCGAATCTGAAAGCCCTTGCAGAGGGGGCCCCGCGGGACACTGCATGCTGCCGCGTCCGCGGCAGCAGCCAGAGCCCGCTTTTTCTTTTTTTGCGGACCTTCACGCGTGCCAGCTGCAAGGCCTTCGCGTGCCACAGCTGGCACGCGTGCCATAGGTTCGCCATCGCTGCTCTAGAACATTGGGCTGTACTAGAGAAGATATACAGAGAGCCTGAGCATAGGGTATCAGAACCCAGGGACTCAGAGTCCGAGGTGTCTAGCTACGAGCAGATGCAAGTGGACCTGGCCAGTGACGCTTCAGATTATGAAATGGATTGCACGTATTGTACAAGTGGAAGCCTAGAGTCTGTGCCAGAGGTATATGCTGCATGAATTATTACTTGGAATATTGTGTAATTGAAGCCAGCACTACTGTGAAGATAACAGTGTGTCTTGAAGTTTTTGGTTATTTTTCTTACCTGAATGAAGGACTCTTTTGCGTTGTTGTTAACCAACCCTTTGACCTTAGCGTAAAGGGAAATAAACGCCTTTAATTTCCCTACCACTCGTGCATGTTTCTTTGAAGATTAGGACCAGGAAACAAATAAGGCCCAAAAGTAAAGTAGGCCGCAGGATTACTGGCCAATCTTCTCCCCATAATTTTTATGCACGAGCGCTGCTTATACGCCAGGGCGACACCACAGAGACTGAGAAAGGAGGAAGAGGAGGGGCGGTTTTAGGAGGAAAGTTCTTTTTGAGGTCCTGCTCCTGGTCCTTCATCTGTGATCACAGAACAGAAATATTTGTTAAGCAATTCCGCCTTATCCTCATCAGCTTCTACATATTCCTCCCCTTCACCCTTGAATCTGACAATACCATGTTTGTCCTTCTTCCCCTCACTAACATATCTGGAAAACATCAAATTCCTCCCCCATTTTATTGCATTGACTATTTCATCTTATTTTTGTATTTTTCTTTCCTGACTATTTTGCTAGCTTCTCTAAGTCTTCCTCTCTCTATGATCTCATGTACGAGAAAGCCTCCCTCTTTACATAGTAACATAGTAAATGACGGCAGATAAAGACCAGTATGGTCCATCTAGTCTGCCCAGTTTATTTTGCTTTTATCTTGTTGCTGTAAAGGGATCCACTGTGTCTGTCCCATGCTTTGTTTTCATCTTTTCAGCTACTTCTTTTGAGAACCATAAGTGCCTCCCTTTTCCTTTTACATTTATTTAGCTTTCTGTTGACCTTAAACTATCCCCCTTTCAGTTTTGCCCACTATTTTTCTGCATCCCCCAGCTCCTGCTATCCCGCTATCAACTTCCTGAGGTATTGTCCCATCTTGGAAAAGTTAGTTTTCCTAAAGTCTAAGACCCTCGCTTTTGAATGGACTTTATCAGTCCTAGTCTTAATACTGAACCACACCTTCTGGTGATCATTGGATGTGAGAAGATCTCCCACTATAACTTCAGAAACACTTTTCCCATTGGTAAGCACCGAGTCCAGTATGGCCCCTTGACATGTGGATTCTGTCACCATTTGCTGGAATAGTGCTCACTGTAGGGAATCTAGGATCTTCTAGATGACACCACATCAGGGATGTGCCAATCAACATCCGGCATATTGAAATCGCCTATCAGCAGCACTTCTCCTTTCATATGTCTTATATTAAATTTCCATCCGCTTCTTCTACCTGTGAAGGGGATCTGCATATCACTCCAATGCAAATGGATTTCTCTTTTCCTCTTTCTAGTTTAACCAACAGCGCCTCCTCTCTCCCTTTTTAGCCCTGTAATTCTATAGCTTTAATATTATTATTTTTTACATATAGTGGCTCCTCCTCGTCTTCCTACCCTGTCCTTTCTAATTAAAGTATAGCCCGGTATAATTACATCCCAATCAAGGACCACTAACACCCAATGAGGTCAGTGGCTTCAACGAGTTAGCTGTGAATGAGCAGTTGGAACAAAAGACAATATATACTCTGACAGAGCTTTGCCCAACACCACAAAAAATTCTCCCTTTGCAGTATAGAAAAAGAATAAGCTTTAAAAAATGAAAACCAAAACCCTTTAAGAGCTTTCAGGCAGAGAACTTGTATTTAAAAGCCACACAGAATTACCTTGCAATGGAGTCCCTCTTAGGAATGCCACTCAAACCTTTTCATATGGACTTCACTAAAGTGGTGAGTGACATCAAGGCCCTGGAAGACAGGGTCACACAAGCGGAAATCAACTTAGGCAAACAGATTGATATGACCACACTGTTCCAATCCAAAATCCATACGCAAATCGGAAAGGAAATGGAGGAAAACGCAAACCGAGGAAGGCAAGCAACTATACCTAACACTCCTCATGAAATACAAGAATGAGGTCAACCTCGCAAAAAAGAGTCACCACACTAACCTACTCAATAAAGCTCTTAATAGACCCAGAGAGCTTTTTGAGCTTGTCAAGTCACTCACCAAAACCCCACAGAACACTGTCTATGCAGACGAAATAAAGGCCCAGACGCTTGCTGACCACTACGCCAAGAAACTACACCCGCAGCTACCCACAATCATCGATCAAAACATATCATTAGTCCTCACCCCTCGAGAAACCAACACTGTCTCTCAAGCAGACTCTGCAGCAGAATGGAACACCTTCCAGCAATTAGGTGAGCAACAGGTCATAAACATCATAACTAATTTAAACACCACTACCTCCCCTCTCGACCCATGCCCAGCCGCTTGGATAAAAGCAACTAAGAAGGAAATCGCAAAACCTATCGCTTACATTGTTAACCAGTCACTCCAACAAGGTATCATGCCGACCCATCTCAAAAGATCACTTATAAGACCCATCTTAAAGAACAAATCTCTCAACAACAGTGACCCTGCATCATATCGCCCTATCTCAAGCATATCATTCCTAGCTAAAACAATCGAAAAAGCGGTTCAGCAACAACTGCAAGATCACAAGCCTTGGATAAGCATCAATATGGGTTTCGTCAGCATCACGGAGTTGAAACACTACTACTGGCACTCCTTGACAATCTCCTCAGGGGTCTCGAAAACAAAAAAGCTATGTTCATACTTATATTCATTGACATTTCAGCTGCATTTGATACAGTTCACCACAACACCCTCTTAAACCGTCTTGCCTCCATAGGTATAGCAGGGACCCCACTAAAATGGTTTGCATCATATATAGCCAATAGGATGCAACAAGTTCAGTTCAACAATGATAAAGCTGAGGCCTTCCTCCAAACCCAGGGGATTCCTCAAGGGTCTGCCTTATCATCTCTCTTATTCAATTTGTATATAAAGCCGGTCTGCGAGATCTTTCGGAAGTGCAACATCAATTACCACATCTATGCCGACGATGTGATGCTATATACACAACTTGACATAACACAACCAGACTTCACTCCACTAGAAGAATGCCTTGACATGCTCCAATCATGGCTCCAACAAAACAACATGTCGATAAACCACAAGAAAACAGAGGTCATGTTTATCTCCAAGAAAACAAACTTCATTCCACCCACCACAGTCACCCTTAACAAAAACATATATCAAACAAAACCTGTAATAAAATATCTAGGAATCCTGCTGGACTGCAACCTTAGGATGGATAAACACCTCCGAACAATTAACCGAGCCATTTTTTACAAACTGAAAGTTCTGCAACCGCTTCGCAATATCCTCGAAAAATCTGACTTTTAGGACTGTTGCACAAGCTCTCATTATTCCTCACCTGGACTACTGCAACGCCATTCTGCAAGGGCTTCCGAAGAACACCCTAAGCATCTTGCAAATGGCTCAAAATGTCGCTGCAAGAGTCATCGTGGAAAAGAAAGTCACAGACCACATAACCCCAGTACTAATGGAACTACATTGGCTCCCGGTGGCCGCTCGCATCATCTTCAAACTTCTCATAACAACGTTTAAACTCATCCATAACATCACACCATCCTACCTCGATAACCTAATCGCTATTCAACCACACAACAAAAACAGAAGAACCATGAATCTCAACGCTCTATGTGTTCCGACCAGCATAAGAACTGTCAAAGCAGAAACAATAGGGCATTCACATATAGAGCACCAATCCACTGGAACCAGCTCCCACACGAGTTGAGACTCACAAACAACTTGAGTGAATTTAGACGGAAACTTAAAACCCATTTATTTCAGACCCACTACAACCTGACCTAAGTGCGATACTCTACCTCAACCAGATGACTTTTGCCTGCCACGGCGGCATTTGGAATACTGGCAGGTAATCATGTATAAATTGTATATTTTGGGCCCCTCCCACGCTATTGCAATCAAATATATACCCAGATCTGTGTGCCCCAATCAAATGTATATTGTATCCAACTGATTCTCCTGTGTTATGTAAATCTGTGTGCCCCAATCAAATGTATATTGTATCCAACTGATTCTCCTGTGTTATGTAAATCATTGCCTAATCGAAATGTAAATCTAAAAAATCTCACTGTATTGTACGATACATTATGATTCTGTAAAGTAAACTGCTGCTGATCGTAGGAAGCAGCGGTATACAAGTGCTTACTAAATAAATAAATAAATAAATAAGTTAGAGATGCTTACTAAGGACTGGTGAGAGCGACACGATGACCTGGAAAACTGCCAGGTCAAAATAACATTAGGGTACTGGGGATACCAGAAGCAGCCAGAGAAGGGGAAGATACAGGAGATCTGCTGTGGCAGCTATATTCCTTCTGTGTTCCTGGGGCAGTAGAGCCCATCAAACTGGAGAGAGCGCAGAGAGGAGCTAGCCCCAGAGATGGGCCCAGCTCCCATCCATGGCTATCAGAGTGTGCTTCCATTCATTTGAGGATAAAGTACATCTAATGCAGAGCATGTAGAGGGCACAGTCTGTTTCCTTTCAGGGCCAGGAGGTGCATATCTATCAGGACCTCTCCCAATACACTTTGGAACATAGGAAAAGATTCACACTCCTAATTCAGCTACTCCAAAAAACATCCATTAAATATTCTTGGGGATTTCACTACTAGTACCAGTACTGAGCATTTGTATAGTGCTACAAGACATATGCAGCACTGCACAGACACATGTAAAAGATGGTCCCAGCTCAGAGCTTACAATCTAGTCAAGACAGACAACACAATAGCTGTAGACACAGAATATATGTAGGGAGAATGGTAAGGAAACACAAAGGAGACTAAGTGAGTCAAGAGCCGAAGGCGGCAGCAAAGACATGAGTTTTCATCCTGGATTTGAAAAGAGACAGAGAAGGTGCTTGACGTACAAACTCAGGTACTTTGTTACAGGCATAAGAAGCAGCAAGGTGAAAGGAGCGAAGCCTGCAGTTAGCAATAGAAGAGAAGGGCACAGATAGAAGCAATTTATCAGATGAGCAGAGTTCCCAAGGAGGGGTGTAGAGAGATAAGAGAGGAAAGGTAGTGAAGAACTGCAGAGCGAATGCACTTATAGATCAGCAGGAGAAGTTTGAACTGGATGCAGGAATGGATAGGGAGCCAATGAAGTAACTTGAGAAGCGGGGTAATATGAGCATGAGGAGGTTGGTGGAAGATTAGCCACGCAGCAGAATGTTGAACAGATTGAATGGGAAATAGATGATTCAGAGGGAGACCAGCAAGGTGTAGGTTAAAATATTCAAGAAGGGAGGTGACTAAAGAGTGGATAAATGTCTTTGTGTGTATTCAGAAAGGGATGGGCAGATTTTGTTGATGTTATAAAGAAAGAAACAGCAGGTTTTAGCTATCAGATGGATATGTGTGGAGAAGGAAAGAGAGGAGTAAAAGATGACTCCAAGGTTGCGAGCTGAAGAAACAGGGAGGAGTAGAGAAAGGAGGAAGGGGAGAGGAGGGCTTAGGGGTAAAAATAAGAAGCTCAGTTTTGGCCATGTTCAATTTCAAGTGGCGGTGAGGCATCCAAGCAGCAATGTCAGAAAGGCAGGCAGAGATCCGGGCCGGGATTGCCGGAGAGACTTCAGGTGTAGAGAGGTAGATTTGGGAGTCATCAGTATAAAGATGCTACTGAAAAACATGGGAAGAGATGAGTGCACCAAGGGAGGGCGTTGTTGTTGTTGTTGTTAAGTGCCGTCGAGTCGGAGTCGACTCATGGCGACCCTCTGGATAGCTATCCTAAATTGTGTTCGATCTTCAGTCAGGCGGCTCATTGACGACAGACTGGTACCCGTAGCTGCTGTTATTGTATTGATCCATCTCATTGCTGGCCTTCCTCTTTTGCGTTGACCTTCTATCTTGCCAAGCATGATGTCTTTCTCTAATGATCTCTCTCTTCGCATGATGTGTCCGAAGTATGAAAGTCGAAGTCTTGTCATCTGAGCTTCTAAAGAAAGCTTAGGTTTGATCTTCTCTAGTACCGACTGGTTTGTTCTTCGGGCAGTCCATGGTATACACAGTATTCGCCGCCAGCACCATAATTCAAAGGCATCAATTTTCTTCCTGTCTGTCTTTTTCACCGTCCAGCTTTCACATCCATATGATGTTATTGAAAATACCATGGCTTGAACAAGTCGAATCTTTGTATGGAGAGAGACATCTCTGCTCTTGAGAATCTTATCTAGGTCTTTCATAGCCATTCTGCCAAGAGCAATGCGTCGTCTGATTTCTTGACTGCTTGTTGCTTCTTTATTGATAGTTGATCCAAGTAGATTAAAGTTGTTCACGATTTTAATTTCTTCTCCTTCAACGATGAACCTGTTGATTATGCCAGTTGTCATGATCTTTGTCTTCTTTACATTGAGGTGCAGGCCCATTTTGAGACTATGTTCTTTGATTGTGAGAAGCAAATGTTTCAGGGAGGGCGTATAGAGAAAGAAAAGCAGTGAACCCAATATAGATCATTTGGGTACAGCAACTGAGAGTAGGATAGCAGCAGAAGAGGATCCACTAGAACACTGAAAGTGCGATGGGAGAGATAAGAAGAGAACCAGGATAGTACAGAGCAAGGACAAGGTATCGAGGAGAAAGTTGTGGTTGTGTCAAAAACAGCAGAAAGGGGGAGTGGCATATTTTCCAGTTTAATCTTCCACAAGAGAAATATTCCCGCCATGTCCAGACCAAGACAATTTCGACTGTGACTAATGTTTATAGTTTTCTGTATATAGTTATATAGTTGATATAGTTTACCCGTACTCCCAAGTTCCTTAAATTCCTGTTACTTGTAAAATGCACTACAGTTGTTCTGTATGTATATGTTTGGTTCCATGTAAATCGCGCTGATGACAATAGTGCGATATATAAGAGATGTTAAATAAATAAAATAAATAAATAAATAAATAATAAATATTCCAAGATGGCAGTTGTGAGGAGTTTGAGCTACGATGCCTAAGAGAAAGGGCAAGTTTCGAGCTCCTCCTCACGGAGCTATTGCCTGTTGCTGCGGGGGCCTATGGATTGATTTTGTAACGCTCTCCGAGGCTCAGATTGGGGAGATTCGGGCGGGCTTTGAAGCGCCAGCAGAGGAGATTTTGGCGCCTTCTGCCCCGGAAGTGACTCTCTCCCCGAATGAGTGTTCACCTCCTGCTCTTCTGGGTCACTTTGTGGCCCCCCTGACGAGTGGATTAGTGCTCTCGCCGAGTGCTGCGGCGGCTGCGGATCTGAAGCAGGGCTCATCGGTTGGAGGCTCTGGAGCTCAGCCAGTGGAGAGCCTGGCTGTGGACCCCGGAATGATACTGAGTGCTGCGGAAGGTGTTTTACCTCAAGGGGTGATCTGCGTGGATGTTTCTGTGAGTTCTGTGTCGGCGGCAACCTCTGTACCTCCTTTCTCTTTGGTTATCTCGCATCCTCCTACAGTGACACTGGATAGCATTTGGGAAGCGATTGCACAGCTTTCTTTCCCAAGTTGTGGGTCAACAGTTAGCTCTTTCTTCTTCAAAAATTTCTCAAGTTGAGGAGTCTGTTTCAAAGTTGGATAAAGATATGGCGGAAACAAAGAGCAAATTGTTACTCTTTGATCAGAAGCTTCCTCTGGTTTCTGATCTGACTGATTCCTTGGTTAAAGATAACATTTCTTTGAGAGCTAAGTTGGAGACACTTGAAAATGCTGCACGTTATTCAAATATTCGTCTCTTGAATTTTCCTGTTGTGAATGGAGTTACTCCTTTAGACCATTTCAAGAGATTTATTTATTTATTTAATTTCTCTTCTATACCGCGCTATTCAATATCAGTGCGGTGTACATTTAACAGTGGCTTATACAATGCAGTCATGACTATATTGTATTTACAATAAAACAGGAAATATAACTTGGTTAGAGACTGGGGTAGCTGTCTATAACTTATTTACATTATATACATTAATAACTGCTGTGCACAGTGATGCTTACTTGAGGTTGCAGCCTTGGAGCTGGCTGCTCTCTGGTGTGCTAGGTGTGCTGGTGTGGGGGTCTTGGTGCTTGGTGGACATGTTTGCTAGCTGACCTATGGGGCTGTTGTCTGGGTAATGCCGTATGAATAGGTGGTGCTTCAGTGCCTTCCTGAATTAGGTCAGATTGGTGATTGTTCGGATGGCCGTAGGGAGGGCATTCCAGCATCTAGGTGCTTAGAGCATGAAAGCTCTATTAGATGTCATGTGGGTGCATTTCGTTGTTTCCTTAGGGATAATCAGTGTGTTGATAGCTGTGGATCTTCTGGACCTGTTAGGGGGTCTGAGATGGATTAACTCGGTGATGGAGGTGGAGGGTTGATTGTTTATGGCCTTGAAGGCCATTACTAGTATCTTAAAACATAGTCTGCCTTGGACTGGTAGCCAGTGGAGTTTCTTTAGGATTGGTGTGATGTGGTCCATTCTTGAGACTCCGTATAGAATCCTGGCAGCTGCATTCATTGCCATCTGAAGGGAGTTCAGTGATGCTTGCGGGAGGCCGTATAGTATTGCATTGGCATAATCAAAATGTGGGATTATTAGTGCTTGATAGATTGTTCAGAAGTCTTCGGGGTCCAGCAAGGTGCCGTAATGTCCGTACTTTGTGGTATATTTTCTTTACTGTGTTTTTTATGTGGGTTTTCATGTCCAGCCGTTGGTCTAGGATGACACCTAGATATCGGATTGTGGGTTTTACTATCAGCTCGGCATTCTTCACCTTTAAGGAGGCAAGGGGGTGAAGCCTTGGTTCATCGTGATGAAGAGGACGTCTGTCTTGTTGTGGTTTATTCGGAGATTTTGAGTATGGAGCCATTCGGCTATTGCGTCGAAGCAGCCAGTCAATGGGGAAAAGTCTGGCTGATCGGTTGCAAAAGGCAAGTAAAGTAGAACATCATCTGCGTAAACCAGGCAGTCAATGTTGAATGAGCGAATCAAGGAGCATATGGGCTGCATATATATGTTGAACATCAATGCTGATAACGAGGACCCTTGTGGTACACCCTGTTTTTGTGGGAACGGTTCTGAGGTCGTGGTGCCAGCTCTTACATGCTGCCATCTGTTGGTCAGGTAGGATTTGTACCAACCTAGTGCTGAGTCTTGTATTCCCTTTTCCTCGAGTGGTTTCAGGAGTATCTCGTGATTTACAGAGTCAAAAGTCGCTGCGATATCCAAGAAGATCAGAGCGAACCCTTGTCGGATGTTGTCGATTCCAGAGATTATAGTATTGAATAAGGTGGTGAGGAGGGTTTCCACGCCATGTTCCTCCCTGAAACCATGCTGACTTGAGTCCAAGGGGGCATGAGTCTCTATATATTGTTGTATTTGGCGTTGGACTACCTTTTCAATTATCTTGGCGAGCAGTGGGATGCTCGATATTGGTCTGAAGGATTCGACCTTCAGGGGGTCCAGTTTGTTGTTTCTCAGCAGGGGTCTGATGGATGTATGCTTCAGTCTTTGTGGAAATGAACTGGTTGAAAAGGATTGATCCATGAGTTTGTTGAGGAATTGGTTGAGATCGCAATGTAGTTCTTTTACCCAAAACGCAGGGCAGGGGTCACTTGGAGTGGTGGTGGTGTTGATGGAGGCAATGGTGTCTTCAATTTCTCTCTTTGACAGGATGGTGAATTTGGTCAATGGTGTTGGGTAGGGTGGTTTGTGTAAGGGTATGTTGTTTGTGGGGCTTCTGGTCTTGTCAGTCTGTTGTATCTTTGATTGGAGGTATTCGGCATAGTCCTCTGGTTGCGGCATGAGTGGCTGCTCCGGGGCTGGTTCCCTTGTTAATGACTTCACTATATTGAAGAGGTCATGTAGTTTGCTCAGCAAGCGCTTTAGGTGGTCTGTGTGGAATTGCTTCCTTCTTTCTGTTATTGCTTCATGGTGCTTTCCTAGGTGCAGGTTATATGCACTGTGTGCTTCAGTGGATCTAGATCGGCGCCATCATCTCTCTAGCTTGCGTAGGTGGAGGAGTGATGAATGCAGTTCAGTGGAGTACCATGGTGCTGGCTCGCGTCTCCTTGGGGGGTTGTTTGTGGTTGGGAGCTGAGCGCTGGTGCTGAGGCTATTGTCCCAGCTAGCGATCATTTCCTCGAGGTTAGGGGCCGTTGCGTTGAGAAGTGGAATGACTTTCTCCAGTATTTCTTCTTTGACAAATGGTCGGAATCTTCTGGTTGCTGGTTTTGAAGGGCAATTATCTCTTCTGGTGTTATGATCATGGCAGTGGATGGTCATTTGGAATCTAATCAGGCTGTGGTCGGACCATGGTACTGGGGTTATAGACATCGCCAGGTCACGGTTCAGTTCGACTGCGGCTTGTGGTGCGAAGACCAGGTCCAATTTGTTTCCTCTCACGTGGGTAGGTGCATTGACTAATTGTTTGTACCCTAACCCATCGAGGGCTTCGAGGAAGGCTGTGGCTTGGGTATCTTGAAGAGTAGGCAGGTTGAAATCACCTAGTATCCAATTTGGGGATTGTGACCTACTGGTGTTGCAGGCAAGGTCAATTATTGTTGAGAGGTCATCTGGAGAGGCAACCGGTGCTCGGTAGAGTAAGTTGATTGTGCAATGATTGTTGGCTATGGTGACTGTGTCTAGGTGGGTTGTACTGGAGATGTTAATCAATTGGAATTGTAGCTCTGTTTTGGAGAGGATGAGTGTTCCACCACCTCTCAGATTTGCTCTGTGGCAGGAGTGTAGCAAGAAGTTGTGGGGTAGCATCAGGTTGAGGAGAGCAGAGTCGCATTCAGATAGACATGTCTCTGTGATCATTAGGATGTCCAGATCGTGGAGTGTTATCAAATCTGTGATGACTGGCCATTTTTTGCAGATTGAGTGGGTATTGATAAGGGCACATTTCAGCGTGTGGGGGTGCGGATGTTTCTCAATGTGGGGCTTTTTGGTGTAGAGCGATGTGCAACGTGTGGTGGTGGAGCTTGTGGTTGGTTTCCATTGAAGAGTGGTGAGGGTTCTCTGCCCATCTCTTCCCATTGCTCCTGAGGATTGGTATGGTGTTGTGGGTTGGCTTAAGAGCAATGGATCTGACGGGTAGCCCAGCAAGGAGGTAGAAACTGGCTATTGCTATAATGGGGTGCATCTTTGTCTGTTCCAAGAATGGGAGGTGAACAGGTGGGCTGTCTAGTCTACTGCAATTAGATAAGTTAGAGAGTCTATTTGATATGATACAGGCAGACAGATAAATCTGGCACGCTATCTAGGCAAATAAATCATACAGCTATTGTGCAGGCAGATACATCAGGCACTCTATCTAGTCAAATAGATATTATGGTAGATCAGGCACTCTATCTAGTCAGACAGATGTTATGCAGGCAGATAGATCGGCACGCTATCTAGGCAATTAAATCATACAGCTATTATGCAGGCAGATACATCAGGCACGCTATCTAGGCAAATAGATAACGCATTCTGTTTAGGAAGATATTTCAGGCATATCTGATATAGGCAGATAAGACATATATGTTATCTTGGCTGTGATACAGGCGGCTAAATCATGCATGTTGCCTATGTATGCGGAACTTGTATACTATCCTCTGTGTGTTTGTTCTGGGGGTCAGTGTTCAGATAGTGACTCATGTTTTAATTCCTTTGGTCAGAACGGTGTGTGAGTCTTACTTGCATCTGCATCTGGCTTCGTGCTGGTTGTTTCGGTCTCTTCGGTGGCAGTGTGAGGCCTCAAGGTTTGGCCTCCGCCTAAGGGCCATGCCAAAGGGCCCTCTGGTGAGGCCCGCCGGGTGCGGGTGCGCCCGATGGCGCTTCTTTTAACTTGTCTGTGGGCTGCCCCGATTGGGCAGGGCGATGCTGGCTCATGCCGGTTCCCTGCAGCTCTCTCTGGCTCGGTGACTGGAGTTACTCCTTTAGACCGTTTCAAGAGATATCGTCATGAGACACTGTTGGTGCCTACTGATTTGTTACCTCCGGTGGTAAAAGTGTTCTATTTGCCTTTGGGTAAGAAAGAAACAAAAGTGTCTGTTGGGACTTTAGAAATGGACTTATTAAATGTCTCTGCTTTACTCCAAACTCCCAAGGAAGATGAATTGCCTGTTTCCATCCTGCTAGTAACTTTAGCTTTGTCTTCTGACCGAGAGTGGCTCCTTAAATTATTTTATAAAAAGAGAGCTAATTTGTTTATGGGTAAAAAAGTCTTGATATTCCCAGATGTTGCTAGGGAAATGCAGAGAAGACGGAAATCTTTTCTATTATTACGTCCAGGAGTAGTTCAGTTGGAAGCCTCCTTTATGTTATATTTTCCATGTAAATGTGTGGTGATCTATCAATTGCAAAAATATGTATTTTTTCAACCTGAGGATCTTTCTACTTTTATTAGTACGCATATTGTTACATCTTCTTCCTCTTGAGTGTGTGCTCATTTATATGTATGTATAGCCTCGGGCCTCCGCCTCCATTTGATTTTTTTTAATAGTTCCTTGTGTATATTGTTGGGAGGTCTCCTACCCTCAATTGTATTTTCTATCAGTTACTCCCCCATGTATTTGAAAGATTACTCTGCACCTCCCCTCACCTACAACGAGGCAGGGCTCTTGGGTATAACAGAAATCCACATACAATGGCAATGAGAAGGTTAATTGGTAAAGCAGTAAATAATACACAACACACTTGTATTATACACACAGGACCAAAGCGCTTTGGGAGAGCAAGCTAGGCCTTTGCCTATTTTTACTCTGAAATCAAAGCTTTAGGCCTCTTTATTTATAGGTAAAGATACCATTACATAGCATAATTTCACTTTATTATTCTACGTCTCACATCACATATATTCATAATATACATATTTTATTCTACGTCTAGTGTTACGTATATTCATAATATACTTTTCTATAGGCATGCATGTCATAGACAATCATGAAAAGACATACATATATTCTCAGGCATGACTATGTAGGCCTTAATTCTAATTAATCCTAACACTGACAGTTTGATATCTCTGACCAGAGATAGCGAGACTGCGAAGCTAGGTAAACAACTTGCCTTTTACTTATCTTTCTAATAACAAGACTAATGTTTATGTTATCTAAACCTTTCACCTAATTTCTTCTACAGAGGTTTCAAGGATGGTATTAAATAAGGAGCTACAAATGATATTAACTCTTTCTTAGGGATTATAGCAATATAATGTTATACACAGGGCCTGACTGTGCATCCAACCCGGTACAATCAAGCTTTCTTTCAGTATTGAGGGCTGTAAACGGGGGCGCTGGGTGAGAATGTCCACAGTCTTGGCAAAGGCGAATATTAGTATGACTTGCAAAGGATTGTGGGAAATGTAGTCCATTCATACCAGAATCAGCCGTTCACAAATAAATGAGTTGTGCTTGCTCGAGTGTTAAGCAAAGAAAATATATTTTATTTATGGGGTTATTTCTCCCACACAGATTTACTTGGTAGCACAAAAAGAATACTTGCTTTCAGTATTATACTTAGGAAAACAAATCAGGAACAACAACTGAACTTCTTAAGCAATCAATCAAACAATAAAGACCTGGATGGGAACAGAAAGGTCTTTCTGTGGGCTCCTGCTAATACCTTTTAGCAGTGCTCCAAAAACAAAAACAAAACCCAAAAAGTAATCAAAAAACTGTTCTTTTTCAAGGATAATTTCTTGTATTTTCACACACACCCAGAAGTGTCCTTTTAGAGCCCACGTGCAATTATGCAAGGCTTAATTGCTAACCATTAACCAGCTGCAAACCTCTTGGCTGGTTTACTTTCTATACGTGGCTCAAAGCCTACCCAAAAGCTTTCTTGTAAACTTTTCTAGGTAGATAAAAGAACAGGATATATTTCTTTTTGATGGTTGGTGTATTTGTGAAAGTATATTACCACAGAAGCCTAGATAGAGAGCAATCCATGTATTCACTCTGATCAGGTAAAATATCTCCTTCTTCTTCAACTATCATAGAATCAATATCATAGACTGGTTCAGGGGAATTTCTTAATGGAGCACTCTCAGGACAATACTTGTTTTCCTGCTGTCTTCCAAGTGAAGAGCTAGGGCATAGATCAGTGTTCATACCTGAGCTTCTATTGCTGTTAGAGTCCCTCTCCAAATATCTTGGCCAGTATGTAGTCCAGTTTTTATGTCCAGCCTTCCAATCAAGATCCCTGGACACTGGGTCTCTCTTCACATACCTTCTTGCACTGGTCTTAGGGCCCCTTCCAAATGCAGCTGTCTCCCTCATAGGTGCCGTCCGGGGATTCCTGGATCTGTAACCCCACTCCTCTGGTTTCCTCCAGTCCAATGGAGTATGCTTGCCTCTGGAATGACTCCCAGCACACGTACTGCTATGGACTCCTTTAGACCTCCAAGGTGCTCTCCTTTTCTTTCTTTCACGCTGCCTCTTGCTCTCTCTGTCCTGGAGCTCTGGGTTCCTCTGCTGCCTCTGCTCCTCCTTCTGCTCAAGCTCATGCTCCGTCTGATTCTGTGTAGAATAGGCTTTACTTTTAACCTGCTTAGAGGGATACTCCACCCTAGCACAGCCCAGCTGTGCTGAATCAAGCCCTGCCCTTGGAGATGAGGGATTGGGGATTACCTCATAGTTCTCCTGATTGAACACACATTTCCCCACTTCAGCTCTTCTAGTGGCTGTTTGAAACCTGGTGCATTCTGGGACTGGTAGTCTTTTATGGAAACATTCTGTTTTATCATTTCAACCAGCAAAGACAGGTTGCTTGTTCAGAGCCAATTCACCTCTATTATAGCTCCTTCCTGAACTATGATAAGCTTCCTTATCACATACCCCCCTGCTTAAGTTATTACGGACTGGTGCAACTGGTGAAACTTCCTCTTTACAGTCCGTAATACGAGAAAGGGCATCCGCATTTTTGTGTAACTTCCCAGCACGATGTTCTACTTGAAAATCAAATGCCTGTAAGGCCATGTACCAGCGTGTCAACCTGGCATTGTGGCTCTTCATTTGTTGCAACCACTTAAGTGGGGCATGGTCTGTGACCAATTGGAACTTTCTCCCTGTAAGGTAAAACCTTAATGCCTCCACTGACCACTTTATAGCTAAACATTCTTTTTCTATTGTGGAATACTTTTGTTCAGCCGGTGACAACTTCCTGCTCAGGTACATCACAGGATGCTCCTCCCCTTCATGACATTGGGATAAAACAGCTCCTAGCCCTACATCCGATGCATCTGTTTGAACCAGGAAGGGTTTCCTGAAATCCACCCCTTTCAGTACTGGTCCTGTACACAACTTCCCTTTTAGGACTGAAAATGCTTTTTCAGCTTCAGGAGTCCATTTTAGTTGGTTTGGGCAATTCTTCCGCAGCATATCATTGAAAATTGCACTTTTCTCTGCAAATTGTGGTATAAATCTGCGGTAGTATCCAATAAGTCCCAAGAAACTTCTCAGTTGTTTCTTTGTTGTTGGAGGGGGAAAATTCATGATGCTATCCACCTTGCTCATTAGAGGTTTAATTTTTCCTCTTCCCACTAGGTGGCCTAGGTATTTTACCTCCCTATTAGCAAAGGCACACTTCTTTGGGTTCAAGGTGATTCCCGCTTGCTTCATGGAGCATAAGACTGCCCTGATCCTCTTTAGATGTTCCGCCCAAGTGTTACTATGGATTATGATATCATCCATATAGGCAAAGGCATGATTTTGGTGGGGTCAAAGTACCTGATCCACTAACCTTTGGCAGGTAGCTGCCGCTCCATGCAATCCGAAAGGCATCCTCTTAAACTGGAAAAGGCCAACGGGGGTGCTGAACGCAGTCTTCGGCTTCAACTCCCTGGTTAGAGGGATTTGCCAATAGCCTTTTGTCATATCAAGGGTGGTTAAATATTGAGCTTGTCCAAGCTGGTCCAACAGCTCTTCAATTCTTGGCATTGGATATGCATCAAAAACTGATATTGCGTTTACCTGCCGGAAGTCAATACAAAATCTTAAAGAGCCATCAGGCTTTGGCACCAGGACTATGGGGCTATTCCAGGGACTCTTCGACTCCTCTATTACTCCCATGTCCAACATTTCATGGACTTGTGCCACTACTTCCTGTCTCTTCGCTTCAGGCAAGCGGTATGGCCTTTGACGAATTAATTTCCCAGGTGGAGTTCTTATCTCATGGGCAACCAAATGTGTCTCCCCAGATATGGGAGTCAACACATCTGGGAATTCTTTAAGCAATTTCCTTATTTCTTCCTGTTGTACCACTGTCAAGTCCTCACCTATTTGGGGCTCTGACCTTTCTTTACAATCAGATACCTGGGGTCCCAAATCCTCCTCTTCATTCACCTCCCTTTCTCGGGCACAGGTGGCAGCTAGGCTTTTAACCCCTTTGTCTTCAGTAGAACCAAAGCCTTTAGTTCCACGCTCAGAATTTGACAGGAATGTGACCTCCTCCACAGGTGGGAAACCCATTCTCTCACATATCAACTGAGCGATTCTGTCTCCCGTCTTCACATGGTAATCGTTCTGTCCAAAATTAAATAACATAACTTTCAGATTGCCCCTGTAATCAGGATCAATCACTCCCGCTCCCACATCGATGAAATACTTAAGGGCCAATCCGGACCTTGGGGCTACTCTCCCATAGCATCCAATGGGTATTTCAACTTGGAGTCCAGTGTCAACCAGGGCTCTCCCTTGGCTAGGTACAGTCACATTTTCTATACTGCACAGGTCAAACCCAGCAGCTTGAGGGGTTGCCCGCTTAGGAGCTTGGGCCTTCTCTGTGACCCTATGGTACTTCAAGACAAATGTCTGCTTCTCGGTAGTTTGGTCTTCTGAACGCTTAACCATCTTTTTAGCTGGGGTCTGAGGACTTCCAAACAAAGGCCCGGGAGCTATTACCATCATTCCTTCTCCCTCCTTCTTTCCTAGTCCTTCCACTAGACCCTGCTTAAATCTTGGCCAGTCCCTTCCTGGAACCAAATCAAATGGAAGCCTGGGCACCACTGCTAAAAGAACTTCCTCTTGTTCCCCCAGGCACTTAACCATTAGCCTATAGGTGGGATATGATGTTGCAGCACCATGAATGCATCTGATGTGAACTTGGCTTTCAGGGGTTCTTGGCACAAATCCTTCTTGGGCCTCTATCCTCTTCCAAAGCCTCTTTGACAGCATACTCTGGTCTGCCCCAGAGTCTAACAGAGCATTTGTGGTAATTCCCTGCACATCAACCATCAAAAGGAATCCTTCTTTGGGCTGTTTTAAATCAACACCCATCAAGCTAGTGTGTATCTGGCATCTCCTTTCCAAATGTCCCCATTTTCCACATTTGAAACATTTCTTTTTACTCCACTGTGTAATCTGGGTTGGCACAGTACAATTATTTTCAGAAACATTTTTAACCATTTTCTTTTCTGATACAGCACAGCTTGCCTCAGCACCAACCTTCAGAGGGCCACCCATTCTATGGCAAGCCTGCGTGGCTTCCAAGAATCTCTCTGCTAGCATGGTTGCCTCTCCAAGATTCTGGCAATTTTGCTGTATAAGGAAAGTGTGCAAATCGTTAGGCACAGCAGACATAAATTGTTCAAGCATAATAATGTCTAATAACATTTCCACATTCTTTCCCTCAGGCTCCAACCATTTTACAGCCAATCCTCTGATTCTCTGACTCAGAGCCCTGGGTGTTTCACCCACTCTTAATACAGTAGCTCTAAACATTCGCCTATACTCTGAAATAGACAACCCTAGGCAATCTCTAATAGCAGCCTTTACTTCTTTATAATTCAAAGCCTGAGCTGCTGGCATTGCTCTATAAGCTGCAAGCGCCTCCCCAGTTAATGAGGCTGCCAGCCTTACTGCCCACTGGGTCTCTGGCCATGCTAATGCTTGTGCCACTCTCTCAAAAGATTCAAGGAAATCATCAACATTATCATCTGGATTCAGCTTCCCAAAACTAAATGCCCCAATTCCCTGATTGAGTCCCACATTGTCCACATGTGGTATACCAGTTGTTACTGCTGGTCTTGCATCCGGTCCACTTTGGTTATGAAGAGCAACTAAGGCTTCCACCAGATCAAGCACTGGCTTCTGCTGGTTCATTAATGCTTTCATAGCAGTGTCCTGAGCCTGCTGCGCTAACTCCTGTTGCCTGCTAAACTGGGCTGCCATCCAGCTGGCCATTTCCCTCGGATCCATCTTGATCCTACCTTATGCCAGTGATGAATCCAGCTCACACAGGGTCTTTTCCTCCAAGGGACAGCCACCTGTATCAGCCACCTCTTCTCTCCAAAGTGTTGTTAAGGGAAAATCTTTTTTTCCAGCTTTTAACTTGAACTTTCTTTTTTTCTTCAAATTTCAGTTGTAATCCTTATCATGTAAATCCTTTGCGCAAAAGCAATCCTGCCAACTACGCCAACTGTAAACGGGGGCGCTGGGTGAGAATGTCCACAGTCTTGGCAAAGGCAAATATTAGTATGACTTGCAAAGGATTGTGGGAAATGTAGTCCATTCATACCAGAATCAGCCGTTCACAAATAAATGAGTTGTGCTTGCTCGAGTGTTAAGCAAAGAAAATATATTTTATTTATGGGGTTATTTCTCCCACACAGATTTACTTGGTAGCACAAAAAGAATACTTGCTTTCAGTATTATACTTAGGAAAACAAATCAGGAACAACAACTGAACTTCTTAAGCAATCAATCAAACAATAAAGACCTGGATGGGAACAGAAAGGTCTTTCTGTGGGCTCCTGCTAATACCTTTTAGCAGTGCTCCAAAAACAAAACCAAAACCCAAAAAGTAATAAAAAAACCTGTTCTTTTTCAAGGATAACTTCTTGTATTTACACACACACCCAGAAGTGTCCTTTTAGAGCCCACGTGCAATTATGCAAGGCTTAATTGCTAACCATTAACCAGCTGCAAACCTCTTGGCTGGTTTACTTTCTATACGTGGCTCAAAGCCTACCCAAAAGCTTTCTTGTAAACTTTTCTAGGTAGATAAAAGAACAGGATATATTTCTTTTTGATGGTTGGTGTATTTGTGAAAGTATATTACCACAGAAGCCTAGATAGAGAGCAATCCATGTATTCACGCTGATCAGGTAAAATATCTCCTTCTTCTTCAACTATCATAGAATCAATATCATAGACTGGTTCAGGGGAATTTCTTAATGGAGCACTCTCAGGACAATACTTGTTTTCCTGCTGTCTTCCAAGTGAAGAGCTAGGGCATAGATCAGTGTTCATACCTGAGCTTCTATTGCTGTTAGAGTCCCTCTCCAAATATCTTGGCCAGTATGTAGTCCAGGTTTTATGTCCAGCCTTCCAATCAAGATCCCTGGACACTGGGTCTCTCTTCACATACCTTCTTGCACTGATCTTAGGGCCCCTTCCAAATGCAGCCATCTCCCTCACAGGTGCCGTCCGGGGATTCCTGGCTCTGTAACCCCACTCCTCTGGTTTCCTCCAGTCCAATGGAGTATGCTTGCCTCTGGAATGACTCCCAGCACACGTACTGCTATGGACTCCTTTAGACCTCCAAGGTGCTTTCCTTTTCTTTCTTCCACGCTGCCTCTTGCTCTCTCTGTCCTGGATCTCTGGGTTCCTCTGCTGCCTCTGCTCCTCCTTCTGCTCAAGCTCATGCTCCGTCTGATTCTGTGTAGAATAGGCTTTACTTTTAACCTGCTTAGAGGGATACTCCACCCTAGCACAGCCCAGCTGTGCTGAATCAAGCCCTGCCCTTGGAGATGAGGGATTGGGGATTACCTCATAGTTCTCCTGATTGAACACACGTTTCCCCACTTCAGCTCTTCTAGTGGCTGTTTGAAACCTGGTGCATTCTGGGACTGGTAGTCTTTTACGGAAACATTCTGTTTTATCATTTCTACCAGAAAAGACAGGTTGCTTGTTCAGAGCCAATTCACCTCTATTATAGCTCCTTCCTGAACTATGATAAGCTTCCTTATCACAGGGCTAATGATATTCCTTGCTGTATTTTTTGTGTGAGATTTTCCTTTGTATTTGTGCAAGAGATATCTTTTCTGTACAAGCATTGTTGCTTGGTTTATTGTAAAAATGTATAAATAGAAAATAAAAAAAAGTTCAAGAAGAATGAGGATTGAGTAAAGGCCTTTGGATTTTGCCTGGAACAAGTCGATGGAGACTTTGGTGAGAGCCATTTCAATGGAATGTAAAGGACGAAAGCCAGATAGTAAAGGATCCAGGAGGGCCTGAGAGGAGAGAAAGTCGAGGCAATGGCAATGAACAGCATGTTCAAGTAGTTTAGAAATGAAGGGGAGGAGGGAGATGGGTTGATTAGTTAGAAGGACAGGTAGGATCTAGTAAGGGTTTCTTGAAGAGAGGTGTAACCACAGCATGCTTGAATGCTGCAGGGACAGTTGCAGTGGAGAATGATAGGATGAGAAGATGAGAGATGGAAGCGACAACAGTGGTGGAGATGGGGCTTAGAAGACGGGTGGGAATAGGATCATAGGAGCAGGTAGTGAGTTTGGAGTAGGAAAGATGATGTGTGGTTTCCTCTTTGGAGAAAAGGAAGCAAGGGTAGTAGAGGTGGGGTGGAGGAGGGAAGTTGGGAGTGAAGAGGGGGAGGGGAGGAAGTAGCTGACCTCGTGGAGAATTGGAGGTGATCTTATTTTATTTATTTATTTATTTATTTATTTGAAACGTTTTTCTATACCACCCCTTCCAGGTGGCCCTTCAGGGGCAGTTTACATGGAACACGCTTTTTACATAGAACAAGTAAACAATTTAACAGTGATAACACAAGTTATAATAATTAACAATTTACAGAGAACTATGTACATCATATTTTATATAGGTTTTACCTACCAGGGTAGGGTTTCTGATTCCTGTGCTCTAAGTGGGTTATAGTGGGTTATAGTGATGTGGGTGTTGGGTCAGAGTGGGAGATGGGGGATGGGATGGGATGGGATGTATATAGTTTCCCCCCTGTTGTAACCCAAGTTAACGTCCTGTTCATTGTAAGTGCCTATAGTGAATCTATCTGGCACAAAACTGTTGTATGTAAACCGCGCTGATTTTTAAGAGTGCAGTATATAAGAACTATAAATAAATAAAGTCAATATGTTAAGGGGAATTGAGGATGGTGTGTTGGTAGAGTTTTGAATGGTATATTAGATTTTGGCATGGAAATAGCCAGGTTTTGGGCAGAAAGGGAAGGAAGGGTAAGAGGCGGAGGCAGAAGCACCTTGAGGAGAAAGTTGAGATTTGTAAAGAGACGGCGAGGGTCAGAGGCAAGAGAGTTAGTCAGATGGACATAGTATCTTTTTTGGCTAGTGCTATGGCCGACTGGAAAGAAACAAGCATGACTTAAGTGTAGAAAGTCCATAAAGGTGTGGGATTTGAGCCAAGTGCACTCAGTCAGGAATGTAGATAGTGGGTAGTAGAATACAGCCAGGGCTGGGGTATAGTATGCTTTACAGGATGTGGCATGGGCAGAGCAAAAGCATCCAGAGCAGAGGAAAGGAGAGCGCAGCATACTGCCTTATCAACAGACTCAGATGACATAGTGGAGGAAAGAGATGAAATGACAGTGGAGGAGAGAGCCAAAGGACCATTAGTATGAAAATTTCTAAATTAGTTAGAGGAGACAGGGTGAGATTGAGGGGGTGAATACTGAAGAATGAGGTTTAGCAGGTGATAGTCCAATAAGGGAAGAACTGAGGTACAGAGGTTTGAGAGTAAGCAATTAGAGAAGAATACAAGGTTGAGGTAGGTTTTAGGTAGGAAGTTGAAATCCAGAACTTCCAGGGTAGAGTTCTCCGAAATGCTTCCCGTTCCACGCACAGGACCCAAAAGGCAGGCAGAGCTCCGGAGTCTCAATGCGTGGATGAGACAATGGTGCAGAGATGAGGGTTTTGGATTTGTTAGGAACTAGGGAACATTCTGGGGAAAGGAGGGGCTCTTCCAAAGGGATGGGCTTCACCTTAACCAGGATGGAACAAGGCTGTTGGCATTAACCTTTAAAAAGGAGATAGAGCAGCTTTTAAACTAGATAAGAGGGAAAAGCCGACAGACGCCCAAGAGCAGATGGTTCGGAAGAATGTATCCTTGAAGGATACTATCAAAAGCAGAGAGGTTCCAAAAAAAGAGTAAAGTAGCCCAAATGCCCTCAAATATGGAGCAGACAGAGTTTAAAGATCCCATAAGAACATAAGATATGCCATACTGGTTCAGACCAAGGTCCATCAAGCCCAGTATCCTGTTTCCAACAGTGGCCAATCTAGGTAATACGTACCTAGCAGTTTCCCCAAAAGACACAGGTCCGCAATGCTTGTACTGGGTCTTAATAATGGTTTATGGACCTTTCCTCCAGGAACTTGTCCAAACCTTATTTAAACCCAGCTACACTAACAGCCTTTACTACATCCTCCGGTAACAAATTCCAGAGTTACCCATGTCTACCAATAGCCAAATTAATATGAATAAAATACAGTCTCTAAAATGCTTGTATACAAATGCTAGAAGTCTAAAAAATAAGATCGGAGAGTTAGAATATATAGCACTAAATGAGAGGTTAGATATGATTGGAATATCAGAGACATGGTGGAAGGAGGACAACCAGTGGGACACTGATACCCGAGTACAAACTATATCGTAATGATAGAGCTGATCAAACTGGTGGAGGGGTTGCGCTCTATGTTAGAGAGGGCATTGAGTCAGAAAGGATTAAAATTTTGCAGGAAACAAAATTTGCTGTAGAATCTCTATGGATTGAAATTCCATGTAAAAAGGGGAAGGCGATGCCAGTGGGGGTGTACTATCGACCGCCTGGCCAGAATGAACAAATGGATGATGAAATGCTCAAAGAAATCAAGGAAGCTAACAAAAGTTACAGCGCAGTAATAATAATGGGTGATTTCAATTACCCCGGTATCGACTGGGTCAGTGTCACGGCAGGACATGCTAGGGTGATAAAGTTCCTAGATGAAATAAATGACTGCTTCTTAGAGCAGCTGGTTCATGAACCGACCAGAGGGGAAGCCATTTTAGACCTAGTCCTTAGTGGAACACCAGATCTAGTGCAAGAGTTAAGGGTGTTGGGACCACTTGGCAATAGTGATCATAGCATAATTGCAATTGATTTAATTAGTGGAGGAGGGATAGTAAGGAAATCCACAGTACTACCTTTTAACTTTCGAAAGGGAGACTATGATAAAATGAGGAAAATAGTTAAGAAAAAACTAAAAGGAGTAGTTGCAAAGGTTAAAGACTTACATCAAGCTTGAGTGTTGTTGAAAATACTATCTTGGAAGCCCAGACCAGCTGTATTCCATGCTTTAAGAAAAGTGGAAGGAAGTCCAAAAAACTGCCAGAATGGTTTAAAGGTGAGGTCAGAGAGGCTGTTGTTGCCAAAAAAAGCATCTTTCAGGAAATGGAAAAAAGATCCAAACGACAAAAACTGGAAACAGCACAGGCACTGGCAAGACAAATGCAAGGCATTGATAAGGCAGGCAAAGGGAGAATTTGAGAAGAAACTTGCTATGGAAGCAAAAACGCATAATAAAGACTTTCTCAAGTACATTTGTAGCAAAAAACCTGTGAGAGAGTCAGTTGGTCCATTAGATGATAGAGGGTTTAAAGGGGCACTAAGAGGCAACAAGGTGATAGCGGAGAGACTGAATGAATTATTTGCTTCGGTCTTTACTGAGGAAGATGTAGGGAGGTTACCCATGACTGAAGAGGTATTTAAAGGTGCGGAAGAATTGAAGGAAATATTGATACATTGGGAAGATGTATTACAACTATTAGATAAACTGAAGAGTAACAAATCACCTGGGCCAGATGGTATACATCCAAGGGTGTTGAAAGAACTGAAATATGAGATTGCAGACCTGCTATTAAGAATCTGTGAATTTTCATTAAAATCATCTGTAATACCTGAAGATTGGAGGATCGCCAATGTAACGCCAATTTATAAAAAGGGTTCCAGGGGTGATCCGGGAAACTACAGACCGGTGAGCCAGACGTCAGTACCAGGAAAAATGGTAGAAACCATCATAAAGAACAAAATTACACAGCATGTAGATAGTCATGGCCTAATGGGAGACAGCCAACATGGCTTTAGAAAAGGAAGATCTTGTCTTACTAATCTGTTATGTTAAGTGGAATAACGAGTGAGGTTATCAAATTTGCAGATGACACAAAACTATTTAAAGTTGTTAAAACCCAAGAGGATTGTGGAAAATTGCAAGAGGATCTTGATAAATTGGAAGACTGGGCATCAAAATGGCAGATAAAATTTAATGTGGACAAGTGCAAAATTATGCACCTAGGGAAGAACAACCCAAACTATGGTTACACGATGCAAGGTTCCACATTAGGAACCACCACCCAGGAAAAAGATTTAGGCGTCATTATGGATAACATGTTAAAACCCTCAGCCCAGTGTGCCACGGCAGCCAAGAGAGCAAACAGAATGATAGGTATCATAAGGAAAGGAATGGAAAATAAAACAAAAGATATTATATTGCCTCTACATCGTTTCATGGTGAGACCGCACCTTGAATATTGTGTGAAATTCTGGTCGCCATATCTTAAAAAGGATATAACATTATTAGAAAAGGTTCAGAGAAGAGCCACCAAAATGGTAAAGGAGATGGAAGGATACTCCTATGAAGAAAGGCTAAAAAGGTTAGGGCTCTTTAGCCTGGAGAAGAGACGGCTGAGGGGAGATATGATAGAAGTCTATAAATTAATGAACGGAGTGAAACGGGTAAACGTAGATCGATTGTTTATGTTATCAGAATATAGAATGACTAGGGGACATGCAATGAAGCTACAGGGTAAACTATTTAAGACTAATAAAAGAAAATATTTTTTCACTCAACGTGTAATCAAACTCTGGAATTTGTTACCAGAGGATGTAGTAAAGGCTGTTAGTGTAGCTGGGTTTAAAAAAGGTTTGGACAAGTTCCTGGAGGAAAGGTCCATAAACCATTATTAAGAAGGGACCCAGGATATCAATGCTTGAACCAGTACAAGCATTGTGGAACCTGTGTCTTTTGGGGAAACTGCTAGGTATGTATGACCTAGATTGGCCACTGTTGGAAACAGGATACTGTGCTTGATGGACCTTGGTCTGACCCAGTATGGCATATCTTATGTTCTTATGAGGTAGTGGCCATGCTTGTGAATGGAGACAGTAGAACAAAGCTGGAGATCGAATGAGGAGGTAAGGGAAAGGAGCTTTAAAGCATAAGGGTCAGAGCAGTTATCAACATGAATGTTGAAATCCCCCGAGAATAGCAGGAGGGGAAGAGGAATCCAGAAAGAAGGAAAGCCAAGAATCAAAGTCAATGAGAAAGGTAGAGATGGACTTGTCAGGAGGTTGATAAACAGCAGCTAATCGGAGAGATAGTGGAGTAAAAAGGCGAATGGAGTGGACTTCAAAGGAGGGAAAGGAGTGAGACTGAGGCAGAAGCAGGAGGTATTGAAACTGGCAGGAAGGAGAGAATAAAAGCCTAACACCACCACCATGGCCAGTAAGACAAGATGTGTGGGAGAACTAATATTCACCATGACAGAGAGCAGCGCCTGATGTCTTCTGGGAGGGGCCAGGTCTCAGTTAGAGCAAGAAGATGGAGAACATTAGAGGTAAAGAGATCATGCGTAAAGGCAAGTTTATCTGAAATGGAGTGTGTGTTCCACAAGGCACATTGAGAATGGGAAAGAGGAAGGGGAAAGGAGAGGGTTATGAATAATTTGAGGTATTGCATGAAGGTCTGTTCTGGGAGTATGACAGAAGTCTAGGGGGGCCAGGGTTGGGTTGATATCTCCGGATGAGAAAAGGAAAAGGAGTGTGGGGCAGAGAGGAGAAAGCACAGCAGTAACAAAGGTGAGGTTGCTTTAGAGAGAGAGAGGAGATGGCTGAATGAGAGTGAGAAAGTGGTGAAGCTCAAGAGCTGATGACAGGGTAGAGGAAAGGATGGTGAGGGATGTGAGGATGGTAAAGGGGAGATAAGGGGGGGGAGGCTTGAAAGTGTTGGTAGGAGGGGAGACAATTAGGGAGTATGAAGAATAGGAAGAGAAAGTGATGAGGAGCCATAGAAGAGTGAAGGCGAGGAGAACAGAGGTCAGAAGAAATAAGGCTAGAAGGGAAAGAGATCACAGGGGATTAGGTGCATCTGTGAATAATCATGGTAATGGTCAGAAGAAGGCTATATGAGACCGAATGCCACAGGGTGGGTGGGTAGAGGGGTGGGAGCAAGGGATAAAAGTTATGAGGCCAATTCTAATCAGGGCATGCTGCTAACAGGGTCTCTCCATTTCAAAGCAAGGTACCAAAGCTCCACCAACTGAACAATGACTGGGAAAAATTGTATTGTCAAAGCTGTTGCCCACGTTACAGCTTCTACTTCTGCTCAGACAGAAATCCGAATGCCAGTTGAAGGACCGGTTCCATGTGCAGGATATCTACATGCTGAAGTTCTCAGGAAACAGGCGGAGGAGCTCAGAGAAGAGGTGGCAAGGATGAGAAGCATTCAAGACAGTGAGAGGTACACTGATGAGATGCTTCTTGAAATATCCAAGCTCTCCAGCAGAGGTGAGGATGGGAGTCTACAGAAGGACCAAGACTGAACACAAGTCATCAGGGCCTGCAGAATCACCAATCCAACTCCTCAAGCCCTTGAACTGAAGAACCAGTATGCAGCCCTGGAAGTGGAGGAGGTAGAGGCATCCTAGGAAAAAGAACCACCAGAGCTCGAGCACCCCAAAGTTGCAGAATCAGTGACCACTAGGAAGCGAAGGGTAGTGGTGGTTGGTGACTCTCTTTTGAGGGGTAACCAGAGGGTTATGCTGTCTGCCAGGTGCCAAAATCCAAAATGTTATGGAGAGTTAGCTGAGACTCAACAAGCCTATTGACTATTACCCCATGTTGCTCATCCATGTCGGCACAAATGATACTGCTAGGTATCCCTCTGAACATATCGAGTGACTTTCATGGCTCTGGGACAGAGGGTGAAGCAGACTGGTGTACAGGTGGTGTTCCCTTCAATCCTCCCTGTTGAGGGTAAAGGCCAGGGCAGAGAAGCTGGCATCCTGGAGATAAATGCATAACTGCATTGATGGTGTCAATGAGAGCATTTTGGTTCCTGGACTATGGGAAGATGTTCCAAGGGCTGCAGAGCAGAGATGGCATCGATCTGTCCAAGAAGGGTCGACATGTCTTTAGTAGCAGACTGGCTAACCTACTGAAGAGGGCTTTAAACTAGATTCATTATGGGTGAAGAAAGCCCACAGGTAAGTGAAACATTAAATAACTTTATAGAAATAGGTAAAAGGGGAAATATCTGGAAAGCAGTGTCTATAAATGCCCGTAGTATGTGAAATAAGATCTCAGATATTGAGGCTCTAATGGGAGAGGCTGACTTGGATTTAGTGGTAATTACCGAGACATGGTTCACGGACCACCATGACGAATAGAACTATACCAGGTTATACATTATTCAGAAAGAACAGGGTAGAAAGAAGGGGAGGAGGAGTGGCGCTATATGTAAAAAATAATATTAAAGCTATGGAAATACAGGGTTTAAAAGAGAGACAAGAGGCAGTGTGGATTAAACTAGAAAGGGAAAGAGAAATCAATTTGCATTGGCATCATATACAGACCTCCATCACAGGGAGAAGATGTGGACAGAGATTTAATAGAAGACATACACAGCATTGCCAGGAACAGGGAAGTGCTGCTGATAGGGGATTTCAATATGCCAGATGTTGATTAGCACATCCCTACTGAGTTGTCATCTAGAAGCAATGAGATCCGGGATTTTTTACAGAAAGTAGTATTCAGGCAACTGGTAACAGAAATCACTTGAAGAGGCCATACTGGACTTCGTGCTTATCAATGGCAAAAGTGTTTCTGATGTTATAGTGGGAGATCATCTCGCATCCAGTAGAAACAGGTAAAAAAGGTGACTGTGAAAGCTAGAAGGATGCTTGGGTGCATAGGGAGAGGAATGGCCAGCAGAAGAAAAGAGATGATAATGTCGCTGTATAAATTTATTTATTTATTTATTTATTTAAGCTTTTCTTATATACCGCCTCTTCCAGAGATCAAAGGCGGTTTACAGATAACAGGAACTGAACAAGGTTTTACATGGAACGATTTTGAATTATTTACAATCAACTTTCTAAACAACAACGTTTTGTAATACTAATTACAGTCAACTATTTACATGCACGGTAGTATAGGTAGTATTGTTAATTATTTATATTAAACATTGTGTAATTACATTGGAAGTTCTTGTGGTGAATTTAAATCAATAAAATCAAATTAAACTTTTTCATCCGAGTTCATTTTGTTTGTGTGTAGTGTAGAGTTGGGGGGGTTGTGTTCTCTAGTTATGGTGGATTTGTGAGGTGTATTGTGTGGGGAGGTTCTGTTGAGTTTGTAAAGTGTTCAGTGAATAAGTGAGTTTTAAGTTCTTTGGTGCAACTTCATTTGGAATACTTTGTGCAATTCTGGAGACCGCACCTTTAAAAGGATATAAACAGGTTGGAGTCGGTGTAGAGGGTGGCTACTAAAATTGTTAATGGTCTCTGTTATTAAGCATATGAGGACAGACTTAAGGACCTTAATATGTATACTTTAGGGGAAAGGTGGGATAGAGGTTATACGACTGAGACGTTTAAATACCTCTGTGACATAAATGCACAGGAGGAGAACCTCTTTCGATTGAAAGCAAACTCTGCTACGAGGAGACATCAGATGGTGGTGAAAGGTGATAGACTCAGGAGTAATATGCAGAAATATTTCTTTACAGAAAGGGTGGTAGATGCATGGAATAGTCCCCCCAGTAGAGGTGTTAGAGATGAGGACAGTATCTAAATTCAAAAACGCATGGGACAAACACAAAGACTCTCTAAATGAAAAAAGGGGACTCTTGTAGTGGGTGATATGGAAGGGCAGACTAGATAGGTCATGTGGTCTTTTTCTGCCATCGTGTTTCTAAAGTGTACCCGATTCTGCAACTGTGGGAACTAGACGTTGCCACGGTAGCAGAATCGGGCACTTAGATGTCCCAGCATAACTCCGATTCAGTGGCACAGGATGTCCTCACATCTGTCCAGCCAGCCCTCCCTATGCACCTAACAAGAGCCCCGAAAGCCTGCCACAACAAACTTCTTTTCTCCACCATCCAACCCTATGGGGCTTGCCAAGGCCGTGATCGGGCAGAGGGGCCTCACCTACCATGGCTCCTTTGCTGGTGGGGGTCTGCCAGGCCCGAATGCTGTCTTCGGTGGGACTTGTTCCATCTCGGAGGTGGAATAAGTCCCATGTCTATCTCTCCCCTGCTGGATGTACAGGGGCCTTAACCTGAATAGGCCCTGTATGTCTGGGAGATTTAGCCTGTCCTCACTCTGCCCACTCTCCCTCTCTGGCCCTCCCCTTCCTGCCCCATCCAGCACTCCCTGCACAAGCCCTGTGTGTGCGGGGAACAGAGGGCTCAGAATATGCTGCCGGGACTGAACGGGGATTGGACGTCCCTATGAGGATATGTAGGAGGCAGGTAGGAATGGAGAAAACTGAACAAGCTTACAGAAAAATAAGTAGCACACTAACAATGGCACAGAAAAATAAACAGCACACTAACAATGATAAAATAAATATCTTAATTGGCACATAGGACTCACAAGCGGGCAGGTAAATGTGCCCAAACTGGCAGCAGCACCAATAAGCAGCTTCTCTGTGCTGAGGCAGAGAGAAATCATCACATGTGGAAAACAAAAACAGGAAGAGGGAGTTAAGCAAAACTCAGGAGGGGGGATGAGGGGTTAATCACTCAGGGAGATTAGAGCAGAGAGAGGAAAATGCTGAATAAAACACCAAGATAGAGAAGAAATAGGTAAAGAATTGAATGTTAGCTTGGCCTCAACAGAGACTAAAAAGATGCAAAACATTATTAGGATATGTAGGAGACAGGTAGGAATGGAGAAAACTGAACAAGCTTACAGATAAATAAGTAGCCAACTAACAATGGCACAGATAAATAAACAGCACACTAGCAATGACAAAATAAATATCTCAGTGGACATACAGGACTCACAAGCTGGTAGGTAAGCGTGCCCAAACTGGCAGCATAGCTAGCACAAGATTGTGGAGCTTGAGGAGCATCTGGAGATGATGGAATTCTTGCAATAGGGTGGGAGATGCAGCCCAGGCCAGTCCAAGGACCATCAAGACTGGCAGGCAAGATTCTTGGATCCCGTTGTCAGCTGGTTAGCAGGAACGAGGACTTGCGAAAGTGGGAGATACAAAAAAAATTGATTTGGGAAAGGCCCCATCAATATCCTCCCCTCTTTGATGATGCTGCTTGTCCTGCCCCCGCCTAAGGCCGGTGACTCTAGAGCAAAGGTGACCTCTACTTTGTCTTCAAGTGTCCTTTTTGACTAAGGTAGCAGCAAGGGACGCTGGGAGTTGTAGTCTAGGTTTACTATCAAACAAAGGTGTTGTGGCACGAGGGTCATTTGAACAGATACATTTTTATTTGGGGTTTTCCCTTTCACACATAGATTCTTGGCTCAAAACATGACACGGATTACTTTCCAAACAATAGGAAACAGGAGCAATTCAAAGTTAGAAAATAAAGCATATGGCAAACTGTTTCTTCACAGAAAACATTCAGGAGAAAACAACTTTGCATTACCTTCATGCAAAGGTTGTCTAACGTAGGTCCAAGTGATCAATCTCACATAAAGAACAATCCATCTCACAGATATCAGTTGTATCAGGAGTGCTTTCTACGTCAACATTCATCTCCTCGCTGCAATCATTATAACTCTGTTTAGGGGAACTTCTAGACTGCAGGCCACTGAAAACTTCTTGCAGCTGTTCAATAAAGTTGTCCCTCTGATTGGCAGTAACTTTCTCTAGTGCAGGAAACTGATTCTTACGTAAGCTCTTAGCAGCAGCCTTTACGTCTGTTTCAAAACACTTACTAAGAATGTTTCTGACTGGAGCTGTTTTCACAGCAGTGCTATCTCTGCTCTTATTAGCACTGTTCTTTAACTGCTGTACAATCTCCTCAGCAAGTCTCTGGCTAGGAATTATGGCAGACGTACCTTTCTCACTCGCAATGCCCTTTCTGTAATCAGAGCTTTCCTCCCTCGTATAGGTAAACTCTTCTACCTTTTCTTCGGGTAGTTTCCACAGAGGTTTTGGCTTTGCTTCTACTGCTCTTGAGGTAAAGGAAATGGACCTTCCAGAATCCTCCTTTGCTAGTTCTGGGTTCCAAAGTTTCCCTCTTTGCTGCTCTCCTCTTTGCCTTCCTTGCCTGCGTTGCTCTGTCTGCTGTCGTTGCTTGCCTCGTGGCTTCTGTGTGCTCTCTCTCTCTCCACCTCTCTTTCTGAACTCTAGCTCTGAAGCAGGTTTAAAATGGCTTCCTTCAGCAGCCACACCCCTCTGGCTACTCATGTGCAACTCATTAGAGCTCCACTCAGCTCCTACGTCACTGCTATGGCTGGGCTCAGTTCTAGTTAGAAGCTTTCGGTTTCTATGGGAACCTGACTTGTCCTTACTCTTAAAGGTACAATGCTCATTATTTTCTCAATCCATCTGCTCAGCATTGCTGTCATTATCACACGCTTTTGCCCCTAAAGAAAGGGTGGAAGTGATTTGGGGGTTCTCCCTGAATTTCTTTCAATACTTCCAGTTGCAGCACTTCATTGGGTCTATCCCATATGAGAACGCTGTGTTGTGCCCCCAAAAGGGTGGGAGTGAGTTCTATTTGAGTCCTCAAGGTTGAAGTCTTTCATTGCCAAGCTCTACCAGGCACTCTCCTCTGAGCAATCTTATCCTAATCCGAGGCTGCCATACAAGAAGAGGTGGGAGGTGGCAATTGGAGATCAATCCGATGACTTTTGGAATGAGGTCTATCAATATACCCATGCCTGTTCGATTTCCCTGTCCTTAGTCAATACTCAACTCTGTATTCTGTTGCGCATGTCTGTTATCCTGGCAGACCTCTTTCAGTGGGGCAGAGCAGATGACACACTGTCTGGTGGAACTGTGGGGGGCTTGGTGAACTGCCCCAAACTGCAATTCCTTTTGTTCGGAGGCATATTTTCAACGTTCTGGGGCTGTCTATACCCTTTTCACTTGCATCCTGTGTCCTGGGCCACTTGATTCCTGATTGGGCTGATATAGAACTCCAGCATCTACTAAATTATTTACTATTAGCAGCCCGGAGTGCAGTCACCTGGCACTGGAAGCATCCTCAACACCTCTCTTGCACAGAATGGCGTCTTACGGTGTAGGATACCTATAGGATGGAAAAGCTCACTGCTGAATTGCAAGCGAGGCTAGAGGTAGTCGGTAGAGTGTGGTCCAGGTTCTTGGACCAGGAGGCCCACTAGTGTAGAAATCTAAAGAAGTTGTCTTTTACCTACTTCTACTGCAGGCTGTTCCCATAGATGTTTGGTTCTGCTGCCCCAGTTCAGGAATATTCATAGGGTTGGACAGGAGGGTGGGGGGAGGGATAACAACCGAGGGAGCTATGAGTAGGTAAGTGTGCTAACAGGTCTGCTAACCATGTTAATCCCTTTGAATATGCCCCACAATTTCCACTGCTTTAGCCCTAGTATTTTAGAAATATACATAGGTGCCTATGTGTCTTTATAAAATAGACTTATTGGTGCCTACTTGGCCTTCACATATGGTCAGCCTTTTATAACCCCTCCATCACCACCACCACACACACACAAAGATAATTTTCAAATGAATTTGTCTAGCTGCTGTGATACAGTGGCCAGCACAGAACCCCTGGGTACAGGAGAAAAGGAAGAGCTTACCTTGCAGTCACCTGGGCAGAAAGCATGTTCAGGTTATGAGAAGCCAGAGAATGGTGGAACAAGCTTTCTCTGCACTGGGTGTGACGCAGCAGAAAGCCAGAAAGCATATTCAGGTTGTAAGGTTCCAGAAAATAGCAGAACAAACTTTCCCTACACTGGCTGTGACGCAGTAGAAAGCCAGGAAACTAATCATGTCCACCTGGGCCAGGAAGCAGGTATAACGTGCAGGAGCCAGGAGGATAAAAATGGCTGGGAAATCCCAGTAGGGGGAGGTGCATTGGAAGGTGCATTGGGAGGTGCCACAGGAAGAGCAGCAAAGGAAGTTGTAACTGAAGTAGCTGACACGGAGAGAGCTGGAGGTGCTCGTGCACAGGTCTCCCAAGCCAGAGGGGGCATCGTCCCAAGGAGAGTGAGTAAGCAGCTGGAGGGCAGAGGTCACAAGCAGGAGAGCTTGCTGGGTCCAGAAAGCATCGGGTGTGTCCCTGCAGTAAGGAACAGCAGAAGGGAAGCTTTTCCTGGAGGTTACCACAGCCCAGACCAGACAATTGCTGAGGGGAACTCTCATGGCAAAGCAGGCTACAGCCCAAGTAAAGGTGCCTGGTTAAGAGAGGAAGGAGTGGAAGCTGGTTATCCAAGAAACAAAGCTAAATGCACCAATTTCTCCAGAGGGCAAGAGGTGGGCTCGGCTAGAAGAGCAAAGGCTAATTGTTGGAAGGAAAACCCTTGGTGGAGGGAAAGGGGAAGCCTCAGAGAAAGAGGCTTCAGTACAGGTCCCCAGGACTTCCCTTATACAGAGTGGTTCCTTGCCCCAAGAGCTGCTGCCTCTCGAGGGAGTTCGGTGAATGATAAATGTGGAAAGTGTTACCCACTTACAAGTTTAGACGCTGAGCAGATGCAATGGGAGAGCACTAATCAGGACATTGATTATAGCCCGATGGATTGCACGCTCTGTATCTCGGATGAGATTACCTCTTTATGTTAATCAAGGAAGCAGGAGCATTGTTATACCTGTTTTTGAAAGACGGTGCATTTTTGGTTATTTTAATGTGAAGAAACAGTTTGTTTAATCCTTTGTTGGCTGTATGAGAAAAACAGAAATCCACACGGGAAAGGGAATAAAACCCCATCAATATAATTTTGCCTTAAACACATGGCTACAGAGTTTTCTTTACAAAGACAGCTTGCACCACACGCCCTAGGCGACCGCCTAATAAGGACAAGGGTAGCAAGCGTCTGACACTGCCTAAAACAGTTGGTAGAAAAGTATCCACAGTTCCCATCAACTCCAAGTTTTCAAAGCGAAACACAAGGAAATATAGCACGTACAGGCACAGCCTGCCCAAGTGAAAATCAGGCCCATTGTGTACAATATTTTGAGAAATAATTGGAAAATTCCAACTGTATGTCATCATAGTATTTTAATAGTATGTTCAAAGAAACACAACAACAAAAAAGATGTTTGTGCAACTTAGATGCAGTAATTTCTGAAATAAATTTCTGAGGGAGGAGTGGCTCAGTGGTTGGGACAGGTTACCTCAGGCTGGGGGTTCAATTCCCACATGGGGGACAAGCAACCTCAGGCCGGAGGGACTGGGGTCTCTAGCCCCATGGCCACTCCTTGTGGCCTTGGGCAAGCCACTTAACCCTCCATTGCCTCAGGTACACTTAGATTGTGAGCCCTTCGAGGACAAGGGGAAAAGAAAGTGCCTGTTAGTATACATGTAAACCGCACTGATTCTAAAGAGCACAGTATAAAAAATAAATAAAAACACAATATGACCTGGACAAGATTAATGGCACCCTTCACTAATATTTGGCTGCACCACCCTTGGCATAAACGTTTCTTATAGTCATTTATAAATTTCTTACATTTGTCTGCTGCTAGTTTCTCCCACTCTTCAACTTCGATTTGCTCCAACTCCTGAATGTTTCCAGGATTCCTTTTATCTATGGCAGAGTTCAGCTCTTTCCAAAGGGTTGAGAACAGGGCTGGTCAGTTTAAAGCACTCCATTTTTCCCTTTTTAACCATTCTTTTGCGCTTTTGAATGTATGTTTTTGGTCATTGTCTTGCTGGAGAACCGATGATCTTCGAACTAGACCTAGTTTTCAGACACTAGGTAGCACATTTCACTCCAAAATACCTTGGTAGTCATCTGATTTCATGATTTCTTTAATACGTTCCAGGCCTCCAGTTCCTGAGGGAGGAAAACAGCCCCATAACATTATGGAACTGCCACCATATTTAACTGTAGGAAGGGTATTTTTTTCCTTATAAGCTTCATTTCTTCACCTGTACATGTATCGCTGGTCTGCACTGCCAAAGAGATCAAATTTTGTTTCATCTGTCTTCAGAACATTTTCCCAGAAAGATTGTGGTTTCTCAAGATAGGTTTGGGTGAAGATCAGGCATGCATTTTTATGTCTGTCTTTGAATAGTGGGGTCTTCCTTGGCCTTTGCCAATGAAACCCTTCTTGGTTTAGTAAGCAGCATATGGTGTAGGTTGAAATCACCAGTCCAGATTGCTCCAGGTCAGGTCTTTTTGGATGTTTGTGCATGGTGTTTTTCTAACAGTTCACACTAACTTTTAAAGAGTTCCTGAATTAACTTTCCTCTTCCCACAATGTCCCGGGAGGTTCTTGACAGTTCCATGAGCAGAAAACGTCTGAACTTTGCAAATTGTAGACATAGGATTCCCAAGGTCTTTTGAGATGGCGTTGTACCCCTTTAAAGTTTGATGATAATGCCTTTTCTGGTGGTCTTAGGCAGTTCTCTTGTCTTCACCATTATGAAAATGGAACAGGGAGTGAATGTGGCCTTTTTAAACATTAGAACCATCATTCATTGGTTGATTCAAGTGAGTACTGACAATTAATCATAGGTGCATCTAATTGTACTGCATTGGGAATGTGGTTCTTCTGTTAAAACTGATTTGAATTGTTTATAAGGGTGCCAATAATCATGTCATGGCAATGTCCCAGTTTTTATAATATTTCCTACTATTTCCTTTTTTAATTGGAAAGGCTACTAAATGAGAGAATAGTGAGGTTTCTAGAGTACAATGGATTGCAGGATCCAAGGCAGCATGGCTTCACCTGAAGTGGGTCTTGTCAGACAAATCTGATAGATTTCTTTGACTGGGTGACCAGGGAGTTTGACCGAGGGAGATTTCAGTAAAGTCTTTAACACCGTTTCACGCAAGCAACTTATAAACAAGCTCAGCACCCTAGGGAAGACTCTAAAGTTACTGATTGGGTTAGAAATTGGTTGAGTGGGAGGCGACAAAAGATACAGGTAAATGGAGCTCACTCTGAGAAGATTACCAGTGGTGTGCTGCAAGGATTTGTTCTTGGTCTGATTCTTTTTAACATCTTGTTAGTGATATTGTGGAAAGGCTGTCAGGTAAGGTTTTCTTGTTTGCAGATGATACCAAAATCTGCAAATCTACTCCTGAAGGACTAGAAAAGGGGACTGTTACTTCTGGAGAGAGATCTGCAATTGTGAGTATATACTTCTGGGAATTTTCTGAAAGGAATTCTTTGTATTAAAGCTAATTAATCTGTGAACCCACTATTTCTTGTTAAATCAGTCAGGGCCTAGTAGCAGCAGTTTATTTTTTTTTTAATTATTTATTTATAAGTTTTAACAAATTTTAACAAGCTTCATGTCTTGTAAAATAAACTATAGAGTTGTAAAGTTACAAGCACAATAAACATATCATTTGCAATATTACAGGGAAAACAACAATACAACTACAAAATTAGACCCCAACAAATGTCAGGGATGGAGTTATACATTTAAGGGGGAATACAGGTAAAGGAAAAAAAGAAAACGCTCTAAGCAGTGCCCCAACGCTCTTTTACATTACGTGTTCTATCTTATATCATACTGCTTCTCCTCCCAAATTAGTCCCAGTTGAAAATTTCTTAAGGTCAAGAAAGGACCGTAGCTGCTCAGGTACAAAAAATATATTTAACCCCTAGGAAAGAAATAAAACATTTACAAGGGTACCGTAAGTGAAAGCTAGCCCCCAATGCTATAGTTTCCGACCGCATTTTCAAAAACTGACGTCTACGCTCCTGCGTGGCGCGACTCACATCTGGAAAAATCCATATACATTCACCAAAAAAAGGAACAGTAAGTTTTTTAAAAAATAATGACAATACTCTAGAGAGACCAGATTCAAAAACAAACGATACCAATAAAGTAGAACGATTCTGTACTTAGAAAGAAGAGCCCTCAAGGAAATCAGTAAGAATTATCAGGAACAGTTACAGAAGGACCATCTGACTCAACTTTTTTTACTGGGAGAAAATAAGCTCTAGCTATAGGAGGAAATGCATCATCAGAAATGGTAAGCACCTCAGACATACACTTCTTAAAGGTATCGATGGGAGACATATGCAACAACAAAGGAAAATTTAAAATTCTCAAATTCAAGGCTCTAAACTTGTTCTCGAACTGTTCAAGTTTTTGATGGATAACTACTTTATCTTTGACCATTTGATCAATCACAGCTTTAGAGTCACTAACATCCTTAGTAATCGCCATAAACCTCTCAGACGTATCCTTTTCAAAGCTTGCATAGTGCGTTGAATTGTGAGCCACTACCTGAACAAGCGTAGAGACATCAGCAGCACACTTAGAAACAGTTCCATCCAACTTCAGTAACATATTCCAAATGGAATCCAAAGATATTTCACCCGAACGTTGCTGTAGAGCATCTTTTAGGGACGTGCTCAAGCAAGAACCAACCACCGCATCCACGGGAGCACAAGAAACCTGCTCACCGACAGCCTTAGGACTTTCCTCAACATTAACCAAATGAACAGATGAGGGAAGAAGCGGCATTGAACAAGACGCAGGTAGGTCTAAAACTCCACCTTCCTCTCCAGGGACAAGCAGAGCGATATCCGCAGAGCCTGAAACCTCAGGCTCCGACTCCAATTGAGCCGCCGAACACGGCAGTGGGACAGTTGTACAGCGCTCAGCAGTGGCCGCCTCCCCATTTGGCGGTCTCTGCAATGAGCTACCCCTCCCCATGTCTTTGTTTAGGGGTAAACCCACCACTCCATGTAGGACACCCCTATTTGTTGAGACGTTATATATTTGTTGAGACATTATATGGTTCAGAAGTTAGATGGTACCGTTTATTTTGGTTTTATCCTATTGCTGTAAAGGGATCCTCTGTGTTTGTCCCATGCCTTTTTGAATTCCGTCACCGTGTTCGCCCCTACCACTTCCATCGGGAGGGCATTCCAAGCATCCACCACCCTTTCAGTGAAAAAATATTTCCCAACATTGCCTTTCAATTTACCCCCTTGCAACTTCATGTTATGCCCTCTAGTTTTACAGGTTCCCCGTCTTTGGAAAAGGTTAGTTTGTTCATCATTTCTCTTTAAGTATTTAAAGGTCTGAATCATATCTCCCCTGTCCCTCCTCTCCTCCAAAGTGTACATATTTAGGTCTTCAAGTCTCTTCTCATAAGGCTTCTGACGCAGGCTCCAAATCATTTTGGTCGCCTTCCTCTGAACAGTTTCCAGTCTTTTTACATCTTTTGCAAGATATGGTCTCCAAAACTGAACACAGTATATTCCAAGTGAGGCCTCACCAGTGACTTATACAGTGGCATAAGTACCTCTTCTTTTCTGCTGGTAATCCCTCTTTGTATGCAGCCCAACATCCTCCTGGCTTTTGCCACCGCCTTGTTGCACTGTTTCGCCACCTTGAGATCATCAGAGATAATCACACCAAGGTCTTTCTCCTGAACCGTGCATACCAACCTCTCGCCCCCTATCGCATACATTTCTCTTGGATTTCTGCTACCCAAGTGCATGACACTGCACTTTTTCGCATTAAATCGTAGTTTCCAAGCATTAGACCAGTCTTCCAGCTTTTGTAGATCTTTCTTCATGTTAACCACTCCCTCGGGGGAGTCCACTCTGTTGCAAATTTTTGTGTCATCTGCAAAAAGACAGACTTTTCCATTCAGTCCTTCAGCAATATCACTCACAAATACATTGAACAGTGCCGGGCCCAGGACCGAACCCTGGGGCACCCCGCTAATCACCTTCCTCTCATCCGAGTGAGCTCCATGCACAATCACCTTCTGTCGTCTGTCAGTCAACCAATTTCTAATCCAGTTTACCATCTTGGGACCCATCCCCAAGCTACTGAGTTTGTTGACAAGCCTCCTATGAGGAATAGTATCAAAGGCTTTGCTGAAATCCAGGTAGATGACATCCATCGCATGCCCCTGATCTAGTTCCCTGGTCACCTAGTCAAAGAACTCAATCAGATTTGTTTGGCAAGATCGTCCTTCAGTAAAACCATGTTGCCTCGGGTCTTGCAACATGTTGGTTTTGAGAAAGTTCACTATTCGCTCTTTCAGGAGCGCCTCCATTACCTTTCCCGCCACGGCGGTAAGGCTCACGGGCCTGTAGTTTGACACTTCTTCACCTATCACCACTTTTGTGTAGAGGTACGACATCAGCCATTCTCCAGACCTGAGGAACCTCTCCTGTTTCCAAGGATCTGCTAAAGACATCCTTTAACGGTCCTGCAAGAACCTCTCTGAGCTCTTTCAGTATCCTGGGATGTATCCCATCCGGTCCCATGGCTTTGTCCACTTTCAGTTTAGCAAGTTGTTCTAACACCTCATCTTCTGTGAATGGTGTGGTATCTACTTCATTCCCATTTTTATATTTGGGAGTCACAGCTGGTCCATCTCCAGGATCTTCTTTAGTAAAAACAGAGCAGAAGTATTTGTTTAGCAATTTCGCTTTTTCAGTGTCACTTTCCACTAGTCCTTTCCCAGCACTTCTGAGTCCTGCAATTCCAACTCTGATCTTCTTCCTTTCCTGAATATACCTGAAGAAATTTTTGTTGCCACCCTTAACATCTTTAGCCATCTTTTCCTCTGCCTTTGATTTTGCTATCCTTATTACTCTTTTAGACTCTTTGAGTTGGATCCTGTATTCATTTCTGTGTTCTTCTGTTTGCAAGCTTTTGAATTTTGCGAAAGTTGTGTTTTTTGCCTTTATTTAAGCAGCCACCTCTTTGGAAAACCAAATAGGCTTCCTTCTCCTCTTGCTTTTACTTGCTTTTCTTACATATTTATCTGTTGCCCCTTTTATTGCCTCCTTTAGTTTAGCCCACTGCAATTCCACTTCCTTTATCTCCTTCCACCCTGTCATCTCCTCCTTTAAGTACTCTGCCATTTTATTGAAGTCAGTGTATTTGAAGTTTAGGACTTTGAGCTTGCTATGATTGGCCTTTACCATGGCTTTTATCTCAAACCACACCGTGTGATGGTCGCTGTTGCTCACAGGGGCACTCACGCAGACATTCGACACACTATCACCGTTGGTGAGCACTGCATCCAGCGTTGAGCTTTCCCTGGTTGGTTCCATCACCATTTGTCTAAATAATGCATCTTGGAGAGCATCCACAATTTTTTTGCTTCTTTCCAGATGTGCAGAAGGAGTAATCCAATCCACATCAGGTAGATTAAAGTCCCCCAATATGATTGCTTCCCCCTTTGTTGCTATCTTGGCAATATCTATAATCAATTCATTGTCTCTCTCTTCAATTTGAGTCGGAGGTCTGTAGACTACAGCAATATGGATGACAGTGCCATCTCCTCTTTCCAACGCAATCCAGAGCGCTTCTTCTTTTCCCCATGTCCCCTGCATTTCAGTAGCTTTAATATTGCTTTTGACATACAAGGCTACTCCTTGTCCTTTTCCATTTCCTCTGTCTCTTCTGAATAGGTTATAGCCAGCTATGGCTATATCCCAATCATGTGATTCATTAAACCATGTTTCTGTAATGGCCACAATGTCCAAATCCGTTTCCACCATTAGGGCTTCCAGGTCTGGAATTTTGTTGGCTAAGCTTCGAGCATTTGTGCTCATTGCTTTCCAGCATTTTCCTGGCTTGTGTGTATTTTGCATTGATTTTGTTCTGCCCACTTCTTCCCACATGTTTTTGATGTGTGGTTTAAAAGTGTGGCTGTTTCTGATGTTGTTCTCCTTTTGACCTTGACCTAATACTCTTCTCTAATTCCTCTCCCTCGAACTTCCTAGCGAAAATCATTGAAAAAGCAGCCCTCATCCAACTGCAAGACCACCTCAACGACCACGAAACCCTAGACAAACAGCAATACGGATTCAGAAAAACTCATGGGGTCGAAACCCTGCTTTTGGCACTGCTTAACAACCTCCTCAAGGGCCTGGAAGACAGAAAGAAAATGTTTATCCTCATTTTCATCGACATCTCTGCTGCTTTTGACACTGTCCATCATCTAACCCTCCTTAACAAGCTGGCATCAATTGGAATCTTAGGAACAGCCTTGAAATGGTTCTCCTCCTACATAACGGACAGAAAGCCGCAGGTCCAATTCAACGGAGAAAGAGCTGAAGCCTTCACTCAAACTCAAGGCATACCGCAGGGCTCGGCACTACTTTTTAACATTTACATGCAACCCCTCAGTGGAATATTCAGGAAATATGGCATTAACTACCACATATACGCGGATGATATCATGCTGTACACCCAATTGGAGGCTGCAGACCCTAATTACGCTCAGCTTGAAACCTGTATGGGAGAGATGTTGGGATGGCTAAAACAAAACAATATGTCGATTAATCACAAGAAAACGGAAGTAATGTTTATATCCAGTAAACCTGACTTCGAACCACCTCCAACAATAACATTGTGCAACAATACTTACAACACTAAAAATGAAATTAAATATCTAGGAGTCACAATCGATAGCAAACTAAAGATGGAAAAACACCTCAGCAACACCAACAAAGCCATCTTTCACAAGCTTAGAGTACTACGACCCCTGCGGAATATACTTGATCCATGTGACTTCCGGTCGGTTGCACAAGCGCTCATCATGCCTCACCTAGACTACTGTAACGCCATCTTACAGGGTCTACCAAAGAAAACGACCAATATATTACAATTGGCACAACACGTAGCGGCCAGGATCATCATGAAATCAAGCGTCACGGAACATATCACACCTGTATTGATGGAACTGCACTGGCTACCAGTCGTTGCCAGGATTCAATACAAAAACATTGGTAACTACATTCAAACTAATACACAACTTAGCCCCCTCATTCCTATCCACCCTTATCTCCACGCAACAAACCACCAGAAGCAGGAGAACCATCAATTCAGACACACTAATAGTTCCAAACGACATCAGACATGTAAAAGTCAGTACCAGCCGCAGAGCGTTCTCTTTCTCCGCCCCCACTTTATGGAACCGCCTACTACACGAGCTGAGAGCAATTCCAGGCATAGTTGACTTCAGGAAGAAATTGAAAACGCATCTGTTCAATTGTCACTACGACCAGATGTAAATCCAAGAAGATAAAAGAGGAAGTGAGTAGCTGTATGTAAAAATGTAAATAGATGAAGGACAATCTCTTTTGTAAATGTATGTTGGTACATTAAGGTCTATATTTAGACCCTATTATGTGTGCTGTGTATTACCCCTATTCTCTCTATCTATGCCCCAACTTTTCTGTCTTGATTTGTGACAAATCCCAAAATTATAATCAAACCGCTTCTGATCGCTGGAAGTAGCGGTATATAAATGTTTACTAAATAAATAAATAAATAAATAAACTCAATTCTTCCCTTATCTGACCATCACGTATTAAGCTTTAATCTTCAGCTCCCGCTGCCTCAACCTCGTCCTGTCTCCTCCAACCTATTTAGAAACCTTCATACTATTGAACCCTTGACTCTCTCCTCCACCATTTCTCCATCTCTTTCTTCCATTATGTCTTCCAAGTCCATCGACGAGGCAGTTACCTCCTATAATGCTGCACTCTCCTCGGCTCTGGATGCTCTCGCCCCACCCACCCCACATCCTGTGAGACGTTCTGCACTCCAGCCCTGGCTTTCATCCACTACCCGCTATCTATGCACCTGTGCCCATTCTGCTGAACGTGCTTGGCTCAAATCCCGCTCCCTGGAAGGCTTTCTACAAATTCATGCTTGGCTCCTTCTAGTCAGCCATAGCTCTTGCCAAACAAGAATACTACATCTATCTGACTCTCTTGCCTCTGATCCTCGCCGTCTCTTTAATACCCTCAGTTCTCTCCTCAAGGTGCCTCCGTCCCTGGTCCCACCCTCCCTTCCTGCCCAAACACTGGTCGACTACTTCCATGACAAAATCCACAAGATCACCTTCCAATTCCCCACTTCTTCATCTACCTCCCCTCATCCACAATTTCCACCCCCATCCCCGCTACCCTCTCTTCCTTCCCTGTAATCTCTGAAGAGGAAACCACACTCCTTCTTTCTTCCTCCAAACCCACTACCTGTTCCTCTGTTCCTATCCCCACCCATCTCCTAAGCCCCATCTCCCCTACCGTTGTCCCTTCGATCTCTTATCTTCTCAACCTTTCGCTCTCCACTGCAACTGTCCCCGCAGACTTCAAACATGCTGTGGTCACACCTCTCCTTAACAAACCCTCACTCGATCCTACCTGTCCTTCTAACTATCGACCCATCTCCCTCCTTCCCTTCATATCTAAACTACTTGAGTGTGCAATCCACCACCGCTACCTCGACTTCCTCTCCTCTCACGCCCTCCTGGATCCTTTACAGTCCGGCTTCCGTCCCTTACACTCTACTGAAAGAGATCTTACTATAGTCTCCAGTGACTTGTTCCTGGCTAAATTTAAGGACCTCTACTCTGTCCTCATCCTTCTCTACCTCTCTGCTGTTTTTGACACTGTTAACCACAACCTTCTCCTTGATACCCTCTCCTCGCTTGATTTTAAGGACTCGGAACTATCCTGGTTCTCCTCCTACCTCTCCCATCGCTCTTTCAGTGTATGCTCTGGTGGCTCCTCCTTCTGTCCTACCCCACTCCCTGTTTGTGTACCCCAGGGATCCGTCCTAGGTCTGCTCCTCTTCTCTCTCTATACCCAATCCCTTGGTGCACTTATCTCTTCCCATGGCTGTCAGTACCATCTCTATGCCGATGACTCCAAAATCTACCTCTCTACGCCTGAAATCTCTCCAGCAATCCAGACCAAGATCTCTGCCTGCCTTTCTGACATTGCTGCCTGGATGTCTCACCGCCACTTGAAATTGAACATGGCCAAAGCTGAACTCCTTATCTTTCCCCCCAAAACCTCCCCCTCCCTCCTTTCTCAGTCTCTGTGGATAACTCTGTAATCCTTCCTGTTTCCTCGGCCCACAATCTGGGGGTTATCTTTGACTCCTCTCTCTCCTTCTCCACACATATCCAGCTCATAGCTAAGACCTGCTGTTTCTTTCTCTACAACATTAGCAAAACCCGCCCCTTCCTTTCTGAACACACTACTAAAATGCTTATCTACTCCTTAATCACCTCTCACCTCGACTACTGCAACCTACTCCTTGCTGGTCTCCCTGTGAGCCATCTCTTTCCCCTTCATTCTATTCAACATTCTGCTGCTCGACTAATTTTCCGCCAGCCTCGCCATGCCCACATTACTCCTCTATTCAAATCACTTCACTGACTCCCTATCCGTTTCCGCATCCAATTCAAACTTCTCCTCCTGAACTATAAATGCATTCACTCTGCTGCACCTCACTACCTTTCATCTCTTATCTCTCCTTACGACCCCTGTTGGGAACTTCACTCTTCTAACAAACTACTTCTATCTAGGCCCTCCACTCACACCGCTAACTCCATACTTCTTTCCTTTCACCTTGCAGCACCATATGCCTGAAACAACCTACCTGTGTCTATATGCCAGGCACCCTCCCTAGCCCTCTTCAAATCCAGGCTGAAAACCTACCTCTTCACTGTCGCTTTCAGATCTTGACTTCTGTCTTGTCTAGATTGTTTTGTGTTCTTGCCCTGAATAGACTGTTGTTCTGTGTTTTTGTTTTGTCTTGACTAGATTGTAAGCTCTGACGAGCAGGGACTGTCTCTTACATGTTTGTACAGCGCTGCGTGTGACTGGTAGCACTATATAAATGCTCAATAGTAGTAGTAGTAGTAGTAGTAGTAGGATAGGGGAGATATGATAAATGCACAGGAGGGTCTATTTCAATTGAAGGCCAGCTCTGCTATGAGGGGACATAGGATGAGAGTGAAAGGGGCAAAACTCAGGAGTAATATGCAGACATATTTCTTTACGGAAGGAGTGGAAGTCTTCTAGTGGAGGTGGTGGCAACGAGGACAGTATCTGAATTCAAAAAAGCATGTGACCAACACAGATAAAGGTAAAAAGGGGATTATTATAGTTGATATAGAAGGGCAGCTAGATAGGCCATGTGGTATTTTTCTGCTGTCATGTTTCTATGTTTCTAATTAAAAGTAAATTTATATAAGCCATTTTAATGACCTTAGCAACTTGTTTATCGATTGTCAATCCTCAATCAAGAATTACATAAGAACATAAGAAATGCCACATTCGATCAGACCAAAGTCCATCAAGCCCAGGATCCTGTTTCCAACAGTAGCCAATTCAGGTCACAAGTACCGGGCAGTTTCCCAAAAAGGCACACAGATTCCACGATGCTTATCCTAGGTAACAGTGGATTTCCATGGTCCTCCTGAATAATGGCTAATGGAGATTTCCTACAGGAACTTGTCGAAACCTTTTTAAAAACTAGCTACAAGAACGCCTTTTACAACATCCTCTGGTAACGAATTCTGTAGTTTGATAATGAGTGAGTGAAAAAAAATGTTCTCTTATTATTTTCCATTCCTTTCCTTATGATACCTAGCATTCTATTTGCTCTCTTGGCCGCCGCTGCACACTGGGCCGAGGGTTTTAACATGGTATCCACAATGACCCCTAAATTTTTTCCTGGGTGGTGGTTCCTAATGTAGAACCTTGCATCGTGTAACCATAGTTTGGGTTGTTCTTCCCTAGGTGCATAACTTTGCACTTGTCAACATTAAATTTCATCTGCCATTTGGATGCCCAGTTTTCTGATTTATCAAGATGCTCTTGCAAATGTCCACAATCCTCATGAGTTTTAACAACTTTAAATATTTTTGTGTCATCTGCAAATTTGATAGCCTCACTCGTTATTCCCATTTCCAAGTCATTTATGGATATGTTAAAAAACAGTGGATCCAGCACAGATTCTGGGGTACTCCACTATTCACCTTTCTCCATTGCGAAAATTGGCCATTTAGCTCTACCCTCTGCTTTCTATCTTTTAAAAAGTTCCTGATCCACAATAGTACACTGCCTCCTATCCCATGACTCACCTTTGTCTACCTGTTTATTCACATCTTCTTCCTTGTCTAAAGCATGTTGTCTGTCAACCATTAAGCCATGACTATCTACATGTTTAGTAATTTTGTTCTTTATGATGGTTTCTTCCATTTTTCCCCAGTACTAACATCAGGCTCACTGGTCTGTAGTTTCCTAAATCACCCCTGGAACACTTTTTAAAAATTGGTGTTACATTGCCATCCTCCAATCTTCAGGTATTACAGATGATTTTAATGATAGATTACAGATTACTAATAGCAGGTCTGCAATCTTATATTTCAGTTCTTTCAACACCCTTGGATGTATACCATCCGGTCCAGGTGATTTGCAACTCTTCAGTTTACCAAATAGTTGTAAGATATCTTCCTAGAGTATCAATATTTCTTTCAATTCTTCCGCAATATCATCTTTAATACCACTTCAGTCATAGGTAATATCCCTACATCTTCCTCAGTAAAGACTGAAGCAAAGAATTCATTTAGTTTCTCCGCTATGGCCTTGTTCCCTCATGGTGCTTCTTTTACCCCTCTATCATCTAATGGTCCAATTGACTCTCTCACAGGTTTTTTGCTACAAATGTACTTGAAAAAGTCTATATTACATGTTTTTGCTTCCATATCAAGCTTCTTTTCAAATTCTCTCTTTGCCTGCCTTATCAATGCCTTGCATTTAACTTGGTAGTGCTTATGCTGTTTCCAGCTTTTGCCATTTGGTTCTTTTTTCCATTTCCTGAAAGATGCTTTTTTGGCAACAACAGCCTCTCTGACCTCACCATGCTGGCAGTTTTTTGGATTTCCTTCCACTTTTCTTAAAACTGGTCTGGGCTTCCAAAATAGTATTTTTAAACACCCAAACTGACCCAGTCTTAACTTTTGCAACTGCTCCTTTTAGTATTTTCTTAACTATTTTCCTAATTTTATCATAGTCTCCATTTCGAAAATTAGAAACATAGAAACATGACGACAGAAAAAGACCACAAGGCCCATCTAGTCTGTCCTTCCATAACAACAACTACAACAGTCCACATTTTACCTTTAGAGATCCTCTGTGTTGGTCCCATGCTTTTTTGAATTCAGTTACTGTCCTCATCTCCACCACCTCCACTGGGAGACTATTCCACGGATCCACTACTCTTTCCGTAAAGAAATATTTCCGCATATCACTCCTGAATCTATCTCCCTTCACCCTCATCCCATGTCCCCTCGTAGCAGAACTTGCTTTCAATTGAAAGAGGCTCTCTCCCTGAACATTTATGCCACGGAGGTATTTAAACATCTCAATCATATCACCTCTATCCCGCCTTTCCTCTAAGGTGTACATATTAAGATCCTTAAGTCTGTCCTCATATGCTTTATAATGAAGCCCATTAATCATTTTAGTAGCAACCCTCTGCACCGACTCCATCCTGTTCACCGACTCCATCCTGTTCATCCTGTTAAAAGGTAGTATTGTGGATTTTCTTACTATCCCCCTTCCATTAATTAAATCAAACGCAATCATGCTATCATCACTTTTGTCAAGTCGCCCCAACACCCTTATCTCTTGCACTAGATCTGGTGTTCCACTAAGGACTCTGTTCAAAATGGCTTCCCCTCTGGTCGGTTCATGAACCAGCTGCTCCAAGAAGCAGTCATTTATTTCATCTAGAAACTTTATCTCCCTAGCATGTCCTGCCTTGACACTGACCCAGTCAATACCAGGGTAACTGAAATCACCCATTATTATTACTGTGTTGTGAGTTTTGTTAGCTTCCCTGATTTTTTTGAGTATTTCATCATCCATTTGTTCATTCTGGCTAGGCAGTCGGTAGTACACCCCCACTGCCATCGCCTTCCCCTTTTTACATGGAATTTCAATCCATAGAGATTCTACAGCAAATTTTGCTTCCTGCAAAACTTTAATCCTTTGTGACTTAATGCCCTTTCTAACACAGAGCGCACCCTTTTTGAGTGGAGGAGTGGCCTAGTGGTTGGGGCAAGGTACTTCAGGCCGGAAGGTCGGGGGTTCAAATCCCACTAGAGGACAGCAACCTTGGGCCGGAAGGACTGGGGTTTCTAGTCCCACAGGTGCTCCTTGTGGTCTTGGGCAAGCCACTTAACCCTCCATAGCCCATGTTCCCTGTAAATAGTTATCTCCAAGTTATAATGCCCTGTTCAATGTAATTTCAGTTTGTTCAATGTAAACTGCACTGATGCAGAATAGTGCAGTATATAAGAGAAAATAAATAAAATACCCTCTCCACCAACTTAATCAGCTCTTTCATTACAATATAGTTTGTACCCAGGTATCACAGTGTCCCACTGGTTGTCCTCCCTTCCACCATGTCTCTGAGATACTAATCATATCTAACCTCTCATTTAGTGCTATATATATTAACTCTCCCATCTTATTTTTAGACTTCTAGCATTTGTATACAAGCATTTTAGAGACTGTATTTTATTCATATTAATAGGACTATTAGTAGGCAGGGGTAATTTGGAATCTTTAAGTTCCGTCTGCTCCATACTCAAGGGCATTTGGGTTACTTTTATCTTTATTAGAACCTCTCTGCTGATATACCCTAACTTCATTCTTTTGGTAGTATCCTTCAAGGATACATTGTTCCGAACCATGCGCTCTTGGGCAACTGTCGGCTCTCCCCTATTATCTAGTTTAAAAGCTGCTCTACCTCCTCTTTTAAAGCTTAACACCAGCAGCCTGTTTCCATCCCGGTTAAGGTGAAGCCCATCCCTTTGGAAGAGCCCCTCCTTTTCCCAGAATGTTCCCCAGTTCCTAACAAATCCAAAACCCTCATCCATGCACCAACGTCTCATCCACGCATTAAGATTCCGGAACTCTGCTTGCCTTTTGGGTCCTGCGCATGGAACGGAAGCATTTCAGAAAACGCTGCCCTGGAAGTTCTGGATTCCAATTTCTTAGCCTAAATTTAGCCTCCAGAACCTTCCTAACACATTTTCCTATGTCATTGGTACTGACATGTACTAAGGCTATCTAAGGACCTTGTCTAGGTCTGCTAGATAGTGTGAGAGCCAGAAGGGAAGGAATTAACAGTCCAAATTGCTGGCATTTGTACTGCATGTGCGTTGTGGGATGCTATGGGTATTAGGTGACATCAGATGGAAGAAATGTGAAAAACACACACTTATCTACAGAGCATAGGAGAGAGAAGGCATAATTAGCATGATTATGCCAGTTTGACATGGGGCCTACTGAGGCCTAGTGTGAAACTGTCAGAATATCAGGTAACTAATAAGATATATTTTATATATTTCTTAAAAAATAGGGGATGGAAAAACAGACCAGGTGGAAAGTTGAATAAGTTGGAAAAAGGGTCAGATAACAAGGAATAAATCTGACAAAGGCCTGAGCACATGTTTATATACAAGGCCATAAGGGTCACAGGTCAGATATGACAGGACAAAAAAAGGAATGAAAGAGAAACTCCAGATGCCTGGAATCAAAAACAAAGGGACTATTTGGAAAGAAAACTATATAACAGGCAAGAACTTTTAAGGATTGGGAATTTACACCCCATTTTCTGAAGAAGGTGGTTTGTAAATTTCCACTGCATGTCTACTAATGAGTGAGTATGTGTCTGCTTTCTTTGTGAAAGGGTTTCCTTAGTTTATCTTTGAGTGTAGCTAGGAACCTATATATCCTTTTCTCACTGCCATATATCCTTCTCTTTCACTGTGCTAGGAGGATCTGTGGATGGACAGGGAAACTCTTAATTACTTTATAGCTGTAAAATTGTAAGAAGGTGAGGAAATTCTCCAAGTTACTTTGTATTTAGCTAGTTTTGGTTGGGCTTCCTGATATAAGAAAGAAATAAAGGATTTTTTTTGTAAGAAGAATCTGTGAGAATTTTGTGCCAGGTACAAGTATAATCTGCATGAGGTGTGGTTTATTGGGAGGAGAAGGTAGGCCGTCCCTGTATGTAAGGTTTTGTTCCCCTCTAGCACGGAAGAGGAGGGGTGGCAATCTGCCTGGCCAATGGACTGGCCCCCCTTGTTCTGTACAATAGTCGATCTGTGGGGTTAGAGGTCCAAATGTAGATTTTTAGTGGTTTGCTCGTTCCTGAGGACTCTGTGAGGTGTCAGGATTGTCCGTGGGTGTTTTTGTTTGGCTTTTTACTATTTCAAATAACTTCCTTGGTCGGTTGGTCGAGGGGTTGATGTTCTAAATAAACAAAGTGTCCATGGGATGGACCCTAAAATGAGTGACTGGATTAAAAACTAGTTGAATGGGAGGTGACAGAGGGTAGTAGTAAATGGAATTCCCTCTGAAGATATGGGCATTACCCAGTGGTGGCACCCTTGGCCATCATGAGAGGCTTCTCTTCAAAGAGGGGAGAGAAAACCACAAGGGGATAGATTTGAGAGTGCACACACACACACACACACACACACACTTCTTCCCATAAAGAAAACAGCACAAATCCCTGCAATACACTAAGCAGCAAATTATGCCAACATATATAACAGTCACTTACCTGTAACGGAGGTTCTCCATAGACAGCAGAGGAGTGCAACCACACTTGCAGGTGAAGTTCAGGGAATGGATCTTGAGTGCAGAGTTAGCTTCATGTAGAAGCCTTTTTTAAATTTTACTTTTTAAGTTATTTATTTATTATACTACTGAACATAGTAACACAGTATATGACTACAGATAAAAAACATCATGGTCCATCTAGTCTGCTCAGCAAGGTGGCAAGACTAGGTGTCACTCCATGCAGGTCAACCCTCCCCATGCTTTGTTTAGGGGTGTATCCACTGCTCTATTCAGGTCATCCCTATTTGTTGAGACAGCAGAGACAGGGTTATTTTGATTTTATCCTGTTGCTATAAAGGGATCCACATTATCTGTCCTTTGTGTGGGAGTTGCCTCCTGACACTCAGTGAATCAGTCTTTTCCAGAGCTTTAAGAAGTTGAGGCAAGATAAAAACTGGGGGATTGGAGAGTGGGAAAAGTGTTGTGGCAGGCTATGGCCTAGAATAGCCTGTAAACGTATGAGAGGCCTGTAAGCTAGGCCTGAGTCCCAGCCCCCACCTGAGAATAGTAATGCTGAGACAAACCAAAGTCAGTAAAAGTTAGAGAAACTGCTTTAAACTGATTTTGATAAGGTTGTATGAATCCTTTATTGAATTCTTCTATGCTGATGACAGATATGTTCCAGTGCTCTGTATTCACACATTCTTTAAGCTAGAAGTGACCTTGTAGGAGAAATGTATCAAAGTCTAAGAACTGTGCCTTTGTTAGAGAAGTCTGAGCAGGGGGAACAGAGCGCTAGGCCCAAAGAGAGTTCCCAATTGGATAGCTGCGGGGGGCATTGGGACCAATAGAAAGTTTGCCTATGTTAAACTGGAGAAGAAAGGTATATAAGGTGTTGTTTACTGGACTCCATTGCTCAGACCTTTTTGAATGTGACATTGCCTGAGACTTGTGCACAATAAATTGGCTTGGATCTTTGAACTGACTCCTGGTATTATTCATTGCGTGCACTTCGCTGCAACAGTGTTACATGTAAGAAAATACACTTTTTCCGTGGACTACTATTACTTATTTGTATAGTGCTTAAGGCTTACATTGTAAATATTCAAATGAGAGACTGTCCCTGCTCACTAGAGCTTACAATCTATGCAAGACAAATGCAACAAACAGGGGACAAGAGAGTTTTAACACTCACAGGTGATAAACAGGAGAGTAAAGGGTCAGAATCCAAAAGCAGCCTTGAACATATGGACTTTTTGCCTGGATTTGAAAAGGACTATAGATGGAGCCTACGCACCAACTCAGGTAGTCTGTTCCAAGCATATGGTACAGCAAAGTAGAATGAGCAAAGTTTGGACTTGGCAGTGAGGGAGGAGAGCATAGATAGAAGGGATTTGCCCGATGAGTGGCAGTCCCGAGAAGGGGTGTAGGGAGAGAGAAGAGAGGAGAGGTAATGAAGAGCAGTAAAATGAATGTCTGCCGAGCCAAAGAGATTGATTATTGGAATGCCACATTTTTTCGAAGGTGCTCGTCACTACAGGGGAGTTGAGCGACCATTCATGGGGTTGTAGCTGTCTACTTAAGATAACTGCCAACTGGTTGAAATCTCCTGGAAAGTAAGTAGCCTGGATTGTGACATTTATTTATTATTTATTTATTTAGTATACATTTGTATACCACTACTTCCAGCGATCAGCAGCGGTTTGATTACAGATTGGAAATTGTCAAATCATGACAGGAAATTTTTGAGGTATAAACACATTGATTAGACAGGAAAGCACAGCACACAGAGAACTATTTTACAGGGAACATGGGCTATGGAGGGTTAAGTGGCTTGCCCAAGACCACAAGGAGCACCTGTGGGACTAGAAACCCCAGTCCTTCCGGCCCAAGATTGCTGTCCTCTAGTGGGATTTGAACCCCCGACCTTCCGGCCTGAAGTACCTTGCCCCAACCACTAGGCCACTCCTCCACTCCAAAGGTCTATAGCCGAAGGGCTTCCCTGGAAAGGGACAGGGAACCTGAATCCCCCTGTTTATATAAAACATGGCAAACTTAATCTCCATGCAAAACTGAAGAATCATGTTTTTCAAGCAGGGAGTGAAGATTTTGAGACTGTAGAGAACTGCTCAAAGCTCCACTTGGTTGATGTGGCAGAGACACTTCGTCAGAGACCACAACCTTTGTGTATGAAGAGAACCAAATTGCACTAGAAGGAGTTGGAAGGGGCAACCCACTAATAAATTGATGTGTAGGACCCACTAAATGAGATCACTTCTGAGACTGTTGGAGATGGGAATCCTCGTGGAGAGGGAGTGCAGTATCAAGTTTCAAAATTTCTTGAGATGCAATTGAAGTGATCTCATTCTCCATGTGACATTTGGAATTACTTGGATCGATGCAGCCATATGGCCTAGAAGTTGCAAAATTCTTCTCACTGTGGGCCTTTGTGCCACAGATAGGGTTTGAGTCAACAGCATTGTGGATCACATTATGACTATCCATAGTAGTATGGATATTGAGATCAGCTCCAGTGAAACATAACTGCTGAGTTGGAGTCAGATTGGACTTGTAGTTGATGAGAAAGCCAAGACTCTAGAGAAGGATGGTGGCAGTCGGAGCTGAGGTAACAATTGGAGGATCCTTTCCTGTGACTAAGGTAGAGAAAAACAAAATGCCCTTGCTTGTGAGATGGGTTGCCACTACCACAAGGCACTTTGTGAAGACTCAGGGAGCTGAGGACAGACCAAAGGGAAAGACTCGATACTGGTAGTGAAATTCTAGAAATGCAAAATGGAGACATTTCTAATGGGATGAATGAATTGGGATATGTGTATAAGCATCCTACAGTTTTAGGGATGCAAATCAATCTCTTTTGCAAATGAGACACAAAATGGTGGCTGGAGTATTCATTTTGAATTTTTTTTTTTTTTAAGATAAAGATTATCTGAGGTCTAGGATGGGTCATAGTCATCCTGTTCCTTCTCCTCCCCCCACCCCGTGTTTTTATTGGAATGAGAAAGAATGGTGAATAGAAACCTCGTTCACACTGAGAAGCAGAGATGGATTCTACATCCCTTGCCTCCAGTAAGTCTTGGAGCTCTTTTTGAAAAATGATGGAGTTCTGCTGGGTGGAAGGGTACTTTCATAGCAATGGTGTCAATGGAGGGAGGCTCGAGAACTGGAGATAGCCCTGATTCACAATGGTGAGGACTCATTGATCAGAGGTGATGGCTGGCCAGTTATTTCTGGAGGATGTTAGTATGCCCTCCAACTGGTAGATAGTCAAAAAGAAGGATTCTGTTTGATGGGGGGGCACCAGCTGCACTGGTTACTGCTTGCACACCCTGGGTCTCTGATGTGGCATATAAGCTGGAGAAGCCTGACATTGAGGAGTGGATCTCAGATATGGCTGGTAGTGATAATGGGTGGAAGTGCTGGACGTTGAGAATAAGGTTTTCTAAATAAGCAGTTCAAGCCTTCTGGTACTGCGAACGGGTTTCAAGAGTGAAATGGAGAACTCTGACTGTGGAACAATTATCCTTCATTTGAATAACAGTGTCCTCAACCTTGTCACCAAAAGGTGTTGTCATACAAGGGGCATCAGCAAGGCAGTCATGATAGTCCTTGTGAAGTCCTGACAATTGTAGTCATGCTGTTCTTCTTGCTGCAATGGCTACTGTTGCCAAGCAAGTGGTTATATCATAGGCATCATAGGTCGCTTGCAACAGGTGATAGGAACATTCTTGTTTAGCAAGATGGTAACTGCTAGGTACATATGACCTAGATTGGCCACTGTTGGAAACAGGATACTGGGCTTGATGGACCTTGGTCTGACGCAGTATGGCATATCTTATGTTATGTTATGACTGTAAGATTACAAGCTGAAGTATATTTGCATATTGGGAAATAAAGAGATTATTATCTATTGCATGTGTCTCAGTGTCTATGGGGCCCATATCATTACTACTACTACTTATTTATATAGTGCTACTAGGCATATGCAGTGCTGTACATATACGAGGTAGATGTAAGAAACAGTCCCTGCTCATTAGAGCTTACAATCTAATCAAGATGAAGAACATCACAAAACCCGTGACTAAAGTATAGTAAGATACACATAAATGGTGAACACGAGAGTGAGGGGCATGAAATCCAAAAGCAATTATAATCTCATTCATGAGAAGAGTCCACCTTACTAGGTGCTTGTGCCAACCTAATGCAGTACCCCATAAAGAATGTTCCCATTGCAGGAGGGTTGAGGAGACTACCTCCTACTTCTCCCTCTCCTCCAGGGCCATGAAGTCATTCTTGATATGTTTGGATGGAAACCTAGCAGTGTCACTTGTATCAACATGGAAGGGCAGCAGAAACTTTCCATATCTCAGATTTTGGAACCTTGCAGACAGCACACCTCCTAGGACATCATGTCTGGCTGGCAAATGGACACCTCTGTACCCCTCAGAAGGGAGTCACCAATCACGACTAACTTCCACTTCCTAGTTGTGACTGATTTACTAATGTTTGGGTTTTGAGCTCCTGTTCTCCAATTCCTCCTGCTTCAGGGAAATTTTCAATTTCTCTATTTTTTGGGCTGGGTTACTCACCTGTAACAGGTGTTCTCCAGGGACAGCAGGAATCAGTCCTCACGTATGGGTGACGTCGGCACTGATGGAGCCCACACGGAGCATTTCCCCAGCTTTCAAAGAAAGCCTTTGGAAATGCCACCACGCATGTGTGGTCCCCTTCCTGCCCAAGGGTGCCATCTTACTCAGTCAGGTGCCATAGCTAGAGCCCCACCAAGTAGATGTCAAAAAGGAACAACAACAAAGGGTGGAGGGAGGGTTGTGAGGACTGATACCTGCTGTCTCTGGAGAACACCTGTTACAGATGAGTAACTACGCTTTCTCCAGGAACAAGCAGGAAGTCAGTCCTCACATTTGAGACTCCCTAGCTACAGGCAATGGAGGACCTGAAGGAAAAAAGCATGGCAGAGCTGTGAGCAGTCACCATGAAAACTGAAGGCAGCCCAAAGACCCTGGGGCCATGGATGGCAATGCTCCCTGTAGCTGGAACAAGAAGGGTCAGAGGGCAGGAGTTGCTTAAACCCCAGATAGATTACGGAGTACGGCCTGGTCAAAGGCGCTGTCCCAACAGGACTCCCTCTCCAGGCAGTAATGCACTGCGAAGGTGTGACCGGAGGACCAGGTAGTGGCCTGACAGATGTCTGCCAGTGGCACTGAGCGCAGGCTAATGACCAACTTCACCATCGCTCTGACACTGTGCGCTGTGACTTGGTGGTCCAGGGGAAGCACAGCCTGGGCCTGGGCAAAGGCAATACATTCCACCACCCAGATTGACAAGTTTCGCTTGGTGACCACCAGCCCCAAGTAGCTGGGGTCATAAGAGATGAAGAGCTGTACAGATCTGTGGTGGTCCCAAGTCCGCTGAAGGTTGAAGGAGAGAGCCCTCTTACAGTCCAGAATGTGGAGAATCACCGAAGCCCAGTCGGCGTGGTGCTTTAGGGAGAAGGTGGGCAGCACTATCTCTTGGTTAAGATGAAAGTCCAAGAGAACCTTTAAGAGGAACTTGGGGTGAGCACGCAGGACCACCCTGTTTCTGTAGAACCTTATATATGGTGCCTCGGCCATCAGCGCTTGGAGTTCGTTGACTCTCCAGGCAGAGTTGAGAGCCACCAGGAAGGCCACCTTCATGACAGGTGCCGCAGTGAGCAGTTAGCTATGGGCTCAAAGGGGGGCTTGGTGAGTTGCGTAAGGACTGCATTGAGGTCCCATTCTGCAGACGGAGGGCAGATGGGGGGCCTGGAAAGGAGCAGGCCCTGCATGAAGCAGGAGACCACAGGTTTCCCCGAGAGGTGTTTTCTCTCGATGGGGTGGTGGTTCGCTGAGATGGCACTCAGGTGAACCCTGACAGAGTTTGATTTCAGCCCAGCCTGCGAGAAGTGGAGAAGGTACTGCACGAATAATCGGGTAGGGCAGGAAAACGGGTCAGCTTCGATCTTCGAACATCACACCCAGAACCAGCGCCACTTGAAGGCATATGCCCGCTGGGTCGAATCCTTTTGTGAGGCCAGAAGAATGTCCTCGATTTCCATGGGGAGATGGTAAAAGGCTAGGGCAACTGCTCAGCTGCCAAGCTGTAAGGGAGAGAGACCTCAAATTTGGGTGAAACAGCAGCTAAGTCCAAAAGAAGAACCGGGGGCTTTGCCGAGAGACAGAATAACAAAGGGAACCATGGTTGCCTGGGCCATGAGGATAACTGAGGCCCTGTCCCAATGGATCTTGAGTAGAGTCCGAGCAATGAGTGGCGTGGGGGAAAGGCATACAACAGGCCGGTGGTCCATGACAGGAGGAAGGCATCCAGAGCCACCCCACCCAGGTGAGGGAGGGGGCCACAGAACCATAGGAGCTGCGAGTTCACAGGGCTAGAAAAAGAGGTCCAGATCTGGAGTACCCCAACGCTGGAAGAGCCGCTGCGCTATCCGGGGACACAGGCGCCACTTGTGGAGCTGGAGGACTCTGCTTAATCGGTCCGCCAAGGCGTTCTCCTGGCCCGGGAGATAAGAGGCTCGGAGGATGATGCTCAGGCTCACTGCAAAGGAGCACAGGGCGATTGCCTCCAGGCAGAGGCTGTAAAGAGCTGGTGGCCCTTGTTCACGTAGAACATCGCAACCTGGTTGTCCGTCTGGACAAGCACCGCTTGATGCTGCAGGCGGGGCTGGAAAACCTTGAGCATGAGGACTGCCCTGAGCTCCAGTAGATTGATCTGTTGCCGAGTCTCCTCGGGGGACCAAGTCCCTTGCGTGGGCAGTTCCTCGCAGTGGGCTCCCCAGCCTAAAAGGGAGGCATCCATCGTCAAGACCATCTGATGCATCGGGGTCTGGAAGTGCATGACTCTGAGCAGGTTCCGTGCATCCCGCCACAAGGTCAGGGACTCTGTCAGGTAGGGTGTGACCGAGACAGGGTCTCAAAGTCGGCCTGTCGCTTGGGTCCACTGTGCTGTCCGCATGTTGAAGCAGGCTTTGGGTATGACATGAACCGTGGAGACTATGTGGCCGAGAAGGCAAAGCATTGACTGAGCCGAGCCACGCTGCGACGTTGCATGTCGGACACCAGAGACACAAGGCAGTCTGCCTTGTCTTGGGGCAGGAAGACCATGGCCTCCTGAGTGTCCAAGTGGGCCCCGATGAACTCCAGGGGTAACGCTGGAGACAGGTGGGATTTTGGGCAGATGACCACGAATCCCAGGTGCTCTAGAAGGTGAATGGTGCGGTCTGTAGCTCGCCGATCTACGGAGGCCATACCCCCTGTCACGAGCCAGTTGTCTAGATAAGGATAGACGAAGGTGCCCTACAATCTGAGGTGGGCCACTGCCACGGCCAGACATTTTATGACGCGAGGCCAAAGGGGAGCACCTTGTACTGGTAGTGGTTCCCCTGTACCATGAAGCGGAGGTACCTTCTGTGCTTGGGCTGGACAAGGATGTGAGTATAAGCATCCTTTAAGTCCAAGGATCATAGCCAGTCGCCCTGCTGGAGGTAGGGTAGCAGTGTTCCAAGGGAGAGCATCTTAAACTTCTCTCATACCAGGAACTTGTTTAGGTTCCACAGATGGAGGATGGGTCGGAGACCCCTTGTTCTCTTCAGGACGAGGAAGTATTGGGAGTAGAAACATAGAAATACGACGAAAGAAAAAGACGACATGGCCTATCTATCTGTCCTTCCATATCAACAACTACAACAGTCCCCTTTTTTCCTTTAGAGATCCTCTGTGTTTGTCCCATGCTTTTTTGAATTCAGTTACTGTCCTCATCTCTACCACCTCCACTGGGAGACTATTCCATGGATCAACCACTTTTTCCATAAAGAAATATTTTCGCATATCACTCCTGAATCCATCCCCCTTCACCCTCATCCCATGTCCCCTCGTAGCAGAACTTGATTTCAATTGAAAGAGGCTCTCCCCCTGAACATTTATGCCACAGAGGTATTCAAACATCTCAATCATATCACCTCTATCCCGCCTTTCCTCTAAGGTGTTGTCACGCCCTTGCCCCTTACTTCCAGTATGAAGGGGCGTGGTTATCATAGAAAGTTTCACCTTTTAGCCTTTAACTGACTTGTTCTTTTGCAATGCCTCTTGGGAAAGGTAGTTCAGTCACAATTCACTTGGCTTCAGGTAAAAACACTTGCAGTTGGCTCGAATAGTAAGGCAATAACAGAATTTATTGATTCAAACGCAAAGGTTCACAAATACTACCCTTGGATTCTTTCTCCAGGATTCTTCACAATATACATCAGGACATAAATAAACTCAAAGCAAACTTTCAGCTTATAGTGTTCTTCAGCTAAAAGATAAAGCCTTCTAACAGTCAATGCTACCAGCTTGGCTAGCATTGCTGTTTAAAGCAAACAAAAACAGCATTTCTCAATGGCAGTTTTCTGTTCTCATAGTCCCAAACACTTCCAGGCTGTTTGTCTCCTTACAAACAAAGTAAAACTTTTAACAGGAACAAACATTTCTCATAAGCAAATAATGCTCTATTCCAGGCTTTAGGAATATTCAAAAACAAAGTCAAAAACTTTACTTCCTTTCACCATTAGCTTGGCTTTTTGCCGGTGCACTGCTCTGGATAGCAGGTGTTTAATAAGCCCAATCAGAGAGCTTCAGCTTGCTCTGGCTTTCTCAGCAAACGCATTTCTTCTTTAACACAGGACATGCACAAAACCATCTACAGGCTTTCAAAGTTACCTGACTCTGAAGGTTTTCTCTTAAGGGTGGTTTTCCTTCAATCCCTCTGCAGTAAAGGATTGGCACAAGGAGCAATCCATGTATGAGTCCTCGTCATTCACAGCTAGGTCCGGTTCACCTAGTTGCATAGGCTCTACCTCTCCTTCCAGTTCAGAGGGTTCAGCTGACTGCTTTCCGTTAGAGCTGAGAGTATCCCTTGCAACTCTGCATTGCTCTGTATTAGACAAGCTTTCAAGGATCATACCTGGGCCTGGGCTTGGGCTTGTAGCAGCTTCTCCTCCCTCATGCTCTGGCCACCATTCTCCTGTGCTTCCTCATCCTGTCCTCCAGCTTGTGTTTCTGCTTGGGTCTCTCCATGAGACTCTCTCCGGGACTCTCCTCCTCCTCTCTTCTGCTTCTTTCTCTATCCTAGACTTAAATCCCCAAGGCTCCAGCCCACCTCTCAGGTGACGGAGATCAGCTTGCCTTCTGGCAGCTGGGTAATTAGGGAACTCAGTGACGTAAGGGTCCTTTACCCTGGGTCTGTATTCCCTCTCCTTTTCTCCACTAGGGGAACTCTGAAACCTATCCCATCTAGGAATTTCCTGCTTTCTAGGTGTGAATGGGGTTCTGTTTCTCTGACATTGTAGAATAGGTCCTTTAGAAGGGTGAATTCCTTTCCTTTATCCCTTTCTCCTCTGTCATGATAAGCTTCCTTATCACAGTGTACATATTAAGATCCTTAAGTCTGTTCTCATATGTTTTATAATGAAGACCACTAACCATTTTAGTAGCCAGCTTCTGCACCGACTCCATCCTGTTCACATCCTTTTGGGCGGTTTGAGAAGGGTCAATGACCTGCGCCGGGCTCCCAAGGCTGACGCTTGCTTGGAGCCCAAGACATTCACCTGAGAATATCTTATTTATTTATTTATTTATTTATTTATTTACATTCTCTTATTGTCATGGCGCAAGGCAGATAGTGCCTATAAAAATAGATGAAAACACACAGGGCAGTTTTAAAACCGGCAGTGCAAAGCACATGGCTAGGGGTTGCCATGAGCAACCAAGCAAAACAAGAGCACCGGCTGTAGGTAAACGCCCAGGAATAGCATTACATCATAGCTCATCAGAGAAGCAGAAACAGCTGCAGGGGTTTGAGCTAGCAAGAGACTCAAAGAATGACGCACATAAAATAAGGTCAGTCTTGAGCAAAGCAGACAGGAGCAGAGACACACGCAAGGATACAGGCAGAGACGCAAGCAGCGAGTCAGACTCAGTCTCAGATACAGAGAGAAAAAGAGACACTGAGAGGACTCATGGGAAAGGAAAGAGCAGAGCTCATGAGAGCCAGGAGTCATACCTGAAAGCTTCTGATGTGGAGTCCATCTGCACCTCAGAGGAGTTTGCCCAGGAGGAATTCTCAGAGGTTAGTGCTGGAAAGTTGGGCTGCACTAAGCCAAAGTCCGGTTGGGGACAGGGAGAGATTCCAAGCTGCAAACCATGAGGAGCTGGGAGAGGGAATAACCACGGGAGCAGGTACCTGGGGAGCAAAAGCTCTTATCCAAGAGAGATTTCCCACCTAAGAGAAAGACGTCCTGTGAGGGGAAGTGAAAGGGAGAAAAGTTTCAACTTCCCGGTTGCAAAACGGACAGGCAGAGCTCAGCCTGAAGAAAGGCATAGTACCTGGAATAGAGGGGCACTGAATTTTACTCCCAATGGTCCTGAAGGGTATGGCCCTCTAAGGGGAGAATCCATAGTGCACGGTAACCAGCCTTTCTGCAGTGATAGAGGGGAGAGAAGCTCTGGCCAAGAAGAGAGGAGACTAATAAACACTGATACACATTACAGCCCTGCAAAATATAATAGCCAAGAAGTACACGAGGACATGGAATGTGACTTCTGTGAAGAGAGCTCAGATATTTGCAAAATGGACTGTACATTGGTGTTTTCCGATAGTGTGACCTCTTTTTGTTAGGGCCTAAGTAAAGCCTGCCTAAGAGAAATCTGTGGAGGAACACAGATTTCACCATTCAGCTTTTGTGATTGAAAAAGCCTGTTTTTCCCTTTTTGTTTGGTTAACGCTGACAAGAAGCATTTTTGTTGTAATTTGTAGTCCCTCATTTGTGTTATGCCAGTATTATGGTTTAATTTCCTTTGACCTTTGTTGCAAAAGTTCTCCCGGGAAGGGAAAATAAATACCTCTTTAAGCATAGCTACTCGAACACGACTACCTTCTTATTTGATTAGCTATTGGGACTCCAAATCCCAGAGGGCACTACTAAGTCCTTGCTATATAAGAGGAGCCTCACTGAAGCCCCAGGCCTTCCGCCTCAGGGGTAAGTAGGTGAGTGACATTATATACCGCGCTATTTGGCATCAGTGCGGTTTACATTGAACAAACTGAAATTTACATTGAACAGGGCATTATAACTTGGAGATAACTATTTTACAGGGAAGATGGAGGGTTAAGTGGCTTGCCCAAGACCACAAGGAGCACCTGTGGGACTAGAAACCCCAGTCCTTCCGGCCCAAGGTTGCTGTCCTCTAGTGGGATTTGAACCCCCGACCTTCCGGCCTGAAGTACCTTGCCCCAACCACTAGGCCACTCCTCCACACCCAAGGACTGGGATGGAGATCAAGACCTTGCCAAGGACCCTCACGAGGTCTCTGGCTCTCAGGGGTCACTGCAGCGGGCCCAGGGAGTCCTCGAGGTTAAGGTTCCTGCAGTCTCGAGGCGCATACCGGCAGGTCCTGGCACCAGTGCCTGCTGAGCAGCGAGGAATGCAGAGACGCTGCATTCCAAGGCCAGCCTTCTGGTCTACCACTCGGAAGTGGAGCCCTGCGACACAGACACCGGGGTGACCAGGTCGCATGTTGAGGTCCTCGCCGGGACAACTCTCAGGAGACCGGGCCCCATTACCGGAGGCCTTCATATTGGTTCGAGGTTCCTTTCTGGGCCACTTCCTCTCCGACTCTGCGATCTGCTGAGGAGGGCTGAGAGACTGGGCACGTGACTGCTCACGCTTGTCTGGTATACCTGACAGTGTCCTCACGGCATCATTCTTCTTCTTTCGCTCGTGCTCAGGCGACCCCTGGTCAGAGTGCTGCCGGGCCAGAGGACAAGCCTTGGGGGACTCCAGGGGTTGCGAGACCACGGAGTAGGACGCTACCAGGGATAGTGGGGCTGCCTTGCGGAAGAGATCATCCAGCTTCTGCTTACAAATCTGGATAGCCTTGGAGGGACATTTCTTGCAGAGGGAGCATTGCTCCGGGTCATGGTCAGCACCCAGGCACCTGAGAAAACAGTCATGGGTGTCCATGAGCGAAATGTTCTTAGAACATCTATCGCATTTTTTGAAACCAGAGGCCATCGGGGCAAAAAGGACCCCTGCGAGGTCAAAGATCCTCGACATGAACAACGGTTAAAAAGGGCACAAAAGCGCATAGAGAGAAAAAGGAAAGGCAAAAAGGAATTCCGAGACCGAGAGCCTAAACAATGGAGCTCGAGATGGTGGATAGAGGACCGGCGAAGCCCAGAAAGGCAAAAACAGAGTTAGGAAATGATAAACCTTTTCAGGGGACAAAACGCACATCCGAAGGGCTCCATGGAAAAAAGGGAGACTGAGTAAGATGGCACCCTTGGGCGGGAAGTGGACCACACATGCATTCCCAAAGGCTTTCTTTGAAAGCTGGGGAAATGCTCCGTGTAGGCTACGTCAGTGCCGACATCACCCAAATGTGAGGACTGACTTCCTGCTTGTTCCTGGAGAATGGTTCTTCAATTCAAGGCTATGAAGAAAGGCTAAAAAGGTTAGGGCTCTTTAATCTGGAAAAGAGACGGCTGAGGGGAGATATGATAGAAGTCTATAAATTAATGAACGGAGTGGAACGGGTAAACGTAGATCGAATGTTTATGTTATCGGCATATAGAAAGACTAGGGGACATGCAATGAAGCTACAGGGTAAACTATTTAAGACTAATAAAAGAAAATATTTTTTCACTCAACGTGTAATCAAACTCTGGAATTTGTTACTGGAGGATGTAGTAAAGGCTGTTAGTGTAGCTGGGTTTAAAAAAAGGTTTGGACAAGTTCCTGGAGGAAAGGTCCATAAACCATTATTAAGAAGGGACCAAGGATATCAATGCTTGACCCAGTACAAGCATTACGGAACCTGTGTCTTTTGGGGAAACTGCTAGGTACATATGACCTAGATTGGCCACTGTTGGAAACAGGATACTGGGCTTGATGGACCTTGGTCTGACCCAGTATGGCATATCTTATGTTCTTATGTTATGTTCTTAAGGTGGAGTCAGAGTATTGATTGTGTAGACTCTGGTGACCAGATTCCAGCTGTCCTCTATCACAGCAATGCCCATTCCCCCTCTGCTGATCTTTGGCACCTTCAGAAGCATTTCAATCAATGTAGCTCTCGCTGTTATGGAAGTTTCTCAGTCTCACCATCTCCTCTCTCAGTTTTGCCACTTGTTTCTGTAGATACTCCACCACCTTATCAGGTCACCGTTTAGCTCATTCTTTGCTTTCTTTATTCCATCCCTTCTTCAGTTCTTGCTGATCTTCCCCACTTGGGCACTGTTCCGTCCCTTTTCCTGTTTTGTCCATATCATTTTCACTGTTACTTTTCTCAGTCCTCATCCCCACTTCTTGCATCCCCGCTATCGCTTCTTCCACAGTTTGTACTCTCCATGTCTTCCCTTTTACTGTAAAGGACAACCCAAAGGGGTGCAAACACCTGTACTTAATATCACCATTTCTAAATGTCTGTGTAACAGGTTGCATGGCTCTCCTTCTCTGTAATGTTCCAGTGGATAACTCCTCGTATATAGTTACTGGGTATCTTTTCCAATTCAAGACCCCTATGCTCCTTATTTTTGCTACGACTCTTTCCTTTGTTTTGTATCCAGTAAAACAGATAATGATATCTCTGGGTCTACTGACTCTGGCCGACCCCAATGCTCTGTGTGCTCTATCCAATGCAATCTCCTCAGGGCCCACATCTTCCCCACTCTTTCTAAGTATATCCGCACATATTGAAGCCGCCACTTTCGTGCTGTCTTGGAATTCCTTCTCCTCCGGTACTCCTCTAATCCGCAAGTTATTCCTGCGAGACCTATTTTCCAAGTCCTCCAATTTATATTGCATTTATTTTGCCATTGTTGTATTCCTTGGATTCCTTGTTGTTGCTCCTCTTGTTTGCTGCTCTAAACTTTGCAATCTATTCTCGTGATTTTCCGCTGTGTGTGTCAATTCCATTATGTCTTCTTTAAAATTTCCTATAAGTTCACTGAGCTCTGTCTTGACCGCTTGCACCTCTTTCTTTATTTCAGTGAACCACTCCTTTAGCTCTGCTCTAGAAATATCTTTTGTAGAAATACAAGCTATTTGGTCTATTTCATTGAACGTATTGCTAAACTTGCTACTAGATCGTTCAACATGAAAAATGTGTTGTAAGCTAGAATGTTACTTCAGCACACTTCTAACGGGTCTTCAATCCATTTTCATTCCTATTTTCTTTCAACTTTCATTTCAAATCTTTTACTTTATTGAAAAATCTTCTTCTTTTAAAAAATCTCAGTGTCATCAACCCCAGTGCTTAAAACATCAATATATAAGAATCATAACTTTATTAGAGGACTTCCTTTTAAAATCTTCACCCCTATGTTCAATTTTGTATAACAGATCTCGACGCTCTCATAGGGCGCCTTCACGGCGTTTCAAAAATTAGTCTTTCTTCAGGAGATCTTTACTTTCGCGGCGTCTTTTCTAAGAATGAATACTGTTGGGACGTGGGCAGCATCCGTTGCGAAAGTAAAGATCTCCTGAAGAAAGACTAATTTTTGAAACGCCGTGAAGGCGCCCTATGAGAGCGTCGAGATCTGTTATACAAAATTGAACATAGGGGTGAAGATTTTAAAAGGAAGTCCTCTAATAAAGTTATGATTCTTATATATTGATGTTTTAAGCACTGGGGTTGATGACACTGAGATTTTTTAAAAGAAGAAGATTTTTCAATAAAGTAAAAGATTTGAAATGAAAGTTGAAAGAAAATAGGAATGAAAATGGATTGAAGACCCGTTAGAAGTGTGCTGAAGTAACATTCTAGCTTACAACACATTTTTCATGTTGAACGATCTAGTAGCAAGTCTAGAAATATCTTTAACAGAGCAGCTTTTAAACTAGATAATAGGGGAAAGCCGACCGTTGCCCAAGAGCGGATGGTTCGGAAGAATGTATCCTTGAAGGATACTACCAAAAGCAGAGAGGTTCCAATCCACCCGTTCCTCTGCTTTCTTCTTCATCGGTCCTGCCCTATGGAACTCCCTACCTTCTTCCATCAGACTCGAGCAGGAACACACCACTTTCAGAAGCAGTCTCAAAACACACCTCTTTGCCCTTGCATTTGAACTCCCGACTCCCTCTGTGTGACCTTACCCTCTTCTCCCTCCTCTTCCCCTTCTCTTCCCTAATGTCTCGTCGCATGAGTCCGCCTGGTTTGGTTTCCTATCAATTATTGTAACTTCTTTTCCTATTCCCCCATTAATGGTTTCTATTTTGAATTATGTGAACCGCTTTGATGTCTGTTCATTTAGCGGTACATAAAGCTAATACACATAAACATAAAGAGTAAAGTAGCCCAAGAGTAAAGTAGCCCAAGTTTGGAGCAGACAGAGCTTAAAGATCCCAAATTACCCATGTCTACCAATAGCCAAATTAATATGAATAAAATACAGTCTCTAAAATGCTTGTATGCAAATGCTAGAAGTCTAAAAATCAAGATGGGAGAGTTAGAATATATAGCACTAAACGAGAGGTTAGATATGATTGGAATATCAGAGACATGGTGGAAGGAGGACAACCAGTGGGACACTGTGATACCTGGGTACAAACTATATCGTAATAATAGAGCTGATCAAATTGGTGGAGGGGTTGCGCTCTATGTTAGAGAGGGCATTGAGTCAGAAAGGATTAAAGTTTTGTAGGAAACAAAAATTTGCTGTAGAATCTCTATGGATTGAAATTCCATGTAAAAAGGGAAAGGCGATGGCAGTGGGGTGTACTATCGACCGCCTGACCAGAATGAACAAATGGATAATGAAATGCTCAAAGAAATCAAGGAAGCTAACAAAAGTTACAGTGCAGAAATATGGGTGATTTCAATTACCCCGGTATCGACTGGGTCAGTGTCATGGCAGGATATGCAAGGGAGATAAAGTTCCTAGATGAAATAAATGACTGCTTCTTGGAGCAGCTGGTTCAAGAACTGACCAGAGGGGAAGCAATATTAGACCTAGTCCTTAGTGGAATACCAGATCTAGTGCAAGAGATAATGGTGTTGGGGCCAGATGGCAATAGTGATCACAGCATTATCGCCTTTGATTTAATTAGTGGAGGAGGGATAGTAAGGAAATCCACAGTACTACCTTTTAACTTTCGAAAGGGAGACTATGATAAAATGAGGAAAACAGTTAAGAAAAAACTAAAAGGAGCAGTTGCAAAAGTTAAAGACTTACATCAAGCTTGGGTGTTGTTGAAAAATACTATCTTGGAAGCCCAAGCCAGCTTTATTCCACGCTTTAAGAAAAGTGAAAGGAAATAAAAAAAACTGCCAGCATGGTTTAAAGGTGAGGTCAGAGAGGCTGTTGTTGCCAAAACAGCATCTTTCAGGAAATGGGAAAAAGAGCCAAACGGCGAAACCTGGAAAGAGCACAAGCACTGGCAAGTCAAATGCAAGGCATTGATAAAGCAGGCAAAGGGAGAATTTGAGAAGCAGCTTGCTGCGGAAGCAAAAACGCGAAATAAAGATTTTTTCAAGTACATTCACAGCAAAAAACCTGTGAGAGAGTCAGTTGGTCCATTAGATGATAGAGGAGTTAAAGGGGCACTAAGAGGCGACAAGGCGATAGCAGAGAGATTGAATGAATTCTTTGCTTCGGTCTTTACTGAGGAAGATGTAGGGATGTTACCCATGACTGAAGTGGTATTTAAAGGTGCGGAAGAATTGAAGGAAATATCGATACATCGGGAAGATGTATTACAACTATTAGATAAACTGAAGAGTAGCAAATCACCTGGGCCGGATGGTATACATCCAATGGTGTTGAAAGAACTGAAATATGAGATTGCAGACCTGCTATTAGTAATCTGTGAACTATCATTAAAATCATCTCTAATACCTGAAGATTGGAGGATCGCCAATGTAACACCAATTTTTAAAAAGGGTTCCAGGGGTGATCCGGAAAACTACAGACTGGTGAGCCTGACATCAGTACCGGGAAAAATGGTAGAAACCATCATAAAGAATAAAATTACTTAGCATTTAGATAGTCATGGCCTAATGGGAGACACCCAACATGGCTTTAGACAAGGAAGATCTTGTCTTACTAATCTGTTATGTTTTTTTGAATGTGTGAATAAACAGGTGGACAAAGGTGAGTCGGTTGATATAGTGTATCTGGACTTTCAGAAAGCCTTTGACAAGGTCCCTCATCAGAGACGTTTGGCAAAACTAAAGAGTCATGGGATAGGAGGCAGTGTATTACTGTGGATCAGGAACTGATTAAAAGATAGCAAGCAGAGGGTAGGGCTAAATGGCCAATTTTCCCAATGGAGAAAGGTGAATAGTGGTGTACCCCAGGGATCTGTGCTGCGTCCACTGCTTTTTGACATATTCATAAATTAACTGGAAAGTGGAATAGCGAGTGAGGTTATCAAATTTGCAGATGACACAAAACTATTTAAAGTTGTTAAAAACCAAGAGGATTTAGGAAAATTGCAAGAGGATCTTGATAAATTGGAAGACTGGGCATCAAAATGGCAGATGAAATTTAATGTGGAAAAGTGCAAAGTTATGCACCTAGGGAAGAACAACCCAAATTATGGTTACACGATGCAAGGTTCCACATTAGGAACCACCACCCAGGAAAAAGATTTAGGCGTCATTGTGGATAACATGTTAAAACCCTCGGCCCAGTGTGCAGCGGCGGCCAAGATAGCAAATAGAATGCTAGGTATCATAAGGAAAGGAATGGAAAATAAAACAAAAGATATTATAATACCTCTGTATCGTTCCATTGTGAGACCACACCTTGGATATTGTGTGCAATTCTGGTCGCCGTATCTTAAAAAGGATATAGCGTTATTAGAAACGGTTCAGAGAAGAGCCACCAAAATGGTAAAGGGGATGGAAAGATACTCCTATGAAGAAAGGCTAAAAATGTTAGGGCTCTTTAACCTGCAAAAGAGACGGCTGAGGGGAGATATGATAGAAGTCTATAAATTAATGAACGGAGTGGAACAGGTAAACATAGATGGTTTGCGTTATCAGAATATAGAAAGACTAGGGGACATGCAATGAAGCTACAGGGTAAACTATTTAAGACTAATAAAAGAAAATATTTTTTCACTCAACGTGTAATCAAACTCTGGAATTTGTTACCGGAGGATGTAGTAAAGGCTGTTAGTGTAGCTGGGTTTGAAAAAGGTTTGGACAAGTTCCTGGAGGAAAGGTCCATAAACCATTATTAAGAAGGGACCCAGGATATCAATGCTTGACCCAGTACAAGCATTTTTAACCTGGGTCTTTTGGGGAAACTGCTAGGTACGTATGACCCAAATTGGCCACTGTTGGAAACAGGATACTGGGCTTGATGGACCTTGGTCTGACCCAGTACAGCATATCTTATGTTCTAACAGTATCGTTTCCTTGTTCCACAGTACTTCTACTTGTAGACCCCTCGGCCGTCTCTATTTGTTCTGCATTTCTGCTTTTATTCTCCAAAGCACTATGTTCACCAGCACCCCCCCCCCCTTTGAAAAGCATATTCCCTCAAGTCTATAGTTTTCCTTCTTGTAGCCATGATATATTTCTTATCTCACTTTCCGTCTTCCCCTTCGGGTCCTGCTCCACTATGTGCATTTTGGCGTGTAGTTCAATTTCTTTTAGACCCAGAAGCGCTCGAGTTTCTTCAAGATTATCCTCGCTATTCTTTCTTACTCCACAGTTTCACTGCTCACCCTGATTTAGTTTTATTTTTCGTTCTCATTTTCTGTTTTTATCATTCCTTTTATTGTATTGCTCACGTTGCTGCTGTTCTCCCTCAATGCTCTCCCCTTTGTTTTCACCGGGGTGCTTTAAGAGCTTTTCAGTTTTTGTACTCTTCTCTTTTATCTCCTTTTGCTCCCTGATACTCCTCCTGCATTCACTTTTTCATTGTGGAACCTGTCTCTTTTGGGGAAACTGCTAGTTACTGTGATGCAGCGGACCCTCTTGAAGAGAGAGAAAAAGTTTTAAAACCAGAAAAAGGCAAGCACAACCTGCAATATTGGGAGGATCCATCTAGAGGGAGCAGGAGAGTCGAGAGAGAGACCGAGAAACCACGCCCCTCTGGGCGGGACGCAAGCCCAGACAGCTTCTTTTTGAACAGAGGCAGGTCTGACTTAGAGAGGAAGGAGGAGAAGGACCAAAGCAGAAGCCAAAGCAGAAGCAGCAGCCAGAGCCAGAGTACAGAAGGCAAAGAGGAAGGCCAAAGCACTGGCAAGAGCAGAAAGAAGCAGAGTCCTGAGCAGGAAGCAAAGCAGGAGCTTCAACCAGAGTTGGAGTGGAATAAGGAACAGAGAAAAAGCCAAGAGAAGTACTGGGACCGCAAGGGAGTACCTGGCAGAAGGTCCTCACAGCAACCGTGAATAAAGAGGTTCGTCCATTTTCAGAGGTGGGAAATGTTTGTTTGGAGGAAAGAAAACATCCTTACCACTATGGTCTGAAGTCTAAGGAAAGACCACAGGAGAGCCTGAGCACTGCTGCGCTGAAGCCAAACCAAGGTAGGCCTCAAGCCTTACTAGAAAGAAGGAAGAGAAGCCTCAAAGGTAAAACTCTTATTACTGATAATTACCTTCAGAAGCCTAAAGTATGGGGAAGACAGTGGGAAGAGGATTACTGTTACCCTAAACATTCTTGTAAGCAAGATTATGAAAGAAGTTTGTCTAAGAAGAGAAGTTTGAGTGGGAAATCTTTTTATGAATCTGCTTTTGAACCTCTAATCAGAGAGGGACCGTTGTACTGCAAAACTCCTGGAGACCGACGCCCAAAGCTAAATGCTAGGCATTGGGACATAGTGCAACAAGTATATAAGAAACCCGATTACGATTACCCTGATGCTACAGATTCAGAGGCTTCTGAGGTTGAATCCATGCAAGTAGGATCAGAGGGGGAAGAATCAGATAATGCAATGGATTGTACATATTGTGCCTCGGGGAGTGTTGAATATATCCCCAATGTATCAGATAACTAAGTGAAGGAAGTCTATTGTTTTTGTACAAATGTTCTGTGAAGATAACAGCCTTTACTTTATTGCTTGCTTTTATTTTTTCTCTATCCTGAAGTAAGGACATTTCAGTTGTTACCATAGCCAATCCTTTTGAACCGTTTTGTGCAAGAAAGGGAAATAAAGCCTTTAACTTTCCCTCCACTCTGTGCATTCGTTCTTTGAGCGTTGGTTACAAGGAAGCCACAAGGAATAACCACCCTTGACCCTTGCAGCATAGGCCAACCTCAACCTTAACCTTTCTTGTGTCCGGGCCCCTCCCGGGTCTACTACCCCTCTACAGAGGGTGCCCTGCGACAGTACGTATGACCTAGATTTGCCACTGTTGGAAACAGGATACTGGGCTTGATGGACCTTGGTCTGACCCAGTATGGCATATCTTATGTTCTTATGTGACACTCAATACAAAAGACTGGAAAGCCCCCATCTCACTGCTGGACTGTTGTCTGCATCTTAGTTTAAAGCTTGTGTTTAGGTCTTAAAATTCTGTATTCACTAAGAGTTGGTGTAGGTGCTTATACTAATAAAATTGTATCTAATACCTCTAATATACCTTGTTCACCTGAAGCTTAATTAATCTCAGGTCCTCAATGTATGACTGATTTGGATAAAGAGCTGCACCTGAGAGCAGCCCCTTTCCGCTAAGATGTGTAAGTACCTATAAAGCTACAATTACCCCAGGGGTGGGGAGGGTGGGAGGTAGATAAGACCTATTAAAAGAAGAGTGCTGTTACAAGGTACCCTGTCCTGTACCCTCAGCAGGGTGGAGGGGGGTAGTCCCTCAAGTAGGCTAGAGTAGGGAAAAAAGTTTAAACCCAGCAGGTTCTGGGGACAGAGCAGGGACAGTGATTATTCCAATGATGAATATAGTGATGAAGAATCCATGGAAATAGAATGTATAAATACTGTTCCCATTCCTCAACCTGAACAGATGGACTGTGATTTGTGCATGGCCTCGTGCCAGGAGTCTGTAGCTACTGTGTAACCTAGAAGAAGCTTGTAGAATTCTTATACTATTGGAATGAACTGAATTCATCTGATCAAGCCTTGCATTAATTGTGAAGTTTAACAATTAAGCAGATGATTTGAATGCTGGTACCTTTTGAAACAAAGGACTTTCTGTTTGATTATCAATGTCTTATTTGAACCCTTGCACTGACGGGGAATAAAAGCCTTGTTTTCCCTACACTTGGTTTCGTTAATGAGTTCTCTTAGGAAGCTGGAATAAGTAAGAACATTTTCTACGTCAAGTGAACCTTACATTCCCTTTGGCTATCTAAAATAATCTTTGCCGTGGAGTAGGCCCATAATTCTAATGGCGTAGGGGACGCGCTCCACGACAAACCATAGTTTGGGTTGTTCTTCCCTAGGTGCATAACTTTGCACTTGTCCACATTAAATTTCATCTGCCATTTTGATTGATGCCCAGTCTTCTAATTTATCAAGATCCTCTTGCAATTTTCCACAATCCTCTTGGGTTTTAACAACTTTAAATAGTTTTGTGTCATCAGCAAATTTGATAACCTCACTCGTTATTCCACTTTCCAGGTCATTTATGAATATGTCAAAAAGCAGCGGACCCAGCACAGATCCCTGGGATACACCACTATTCACCTTTCTCCATTGGGAAAATTGGCCATTTAACCCAACCCTCTGCTTTCTATCTTTTAAGCAGTTCTTGATCCACAGTAGTACACAGCCTCCTATCCTATGACTCTTTAGTTTTTCCAAAAGTCTCTGATGAGGGACCTTGTCAAAGGCTTTCTGAAAGTCTAGATACACTATATCAACCGACTCACCTTTGTCCACCTGTTTATTCACACGTTCAAAAAAACATAACAGATTAGTAAGACAAGATCTTCCTTGTCTAAAGCAATGTTGGCTGTCTCCCATTAGGCCATGACTATCTACATGCTGAGTAATTTTATTCTTCATGATGGTTTCTACCATTTTTCCCGGTACTGACGTGAGGCTCACCGGTCTGTAGTTTCCTGGATCACCCCTGGAACCCTTTTTAAAAATTGGTGTTACATTGGCGATCCTCCAATCTTCAGGTATTAGAGATGATTTTAATGATAGTTCACAGATTACTAATAGCAGGTCTGCAATCTCATATTTCAGTTCTTTCAACACCCTTGGATGTATACCATCCGGCCCAGGTGATTTGCTACTCTTCAGTTTATCTAATAGTTGTAATACATCTTCCCGATGTATCGATATTTCCTTCAATTTTTCCGCACCTTTAAATACCACTTCAGTCATGGGTAACATCCATATATCTTCCTCAGTAAAGACCGAAGCAAAGAATTCATTCAGTCTCTCCGCTATTGCCTTGTCGCCTCTTAGTGCCCCTTTAACTCCTCTATCATCTAATGGACCAATTGACTCTCTCACAGGTTTTTTGCTACAAATGTACTTGAAAAAATCTTTATTTCACGTTTTTGCTTCCACAGCAAGCTTCTTCTCAAATTCTCCCTTTGCCTGCTTTATCAATGCCTTGCATTTGATTTGCCAGTGCTTGTGCCGTTTCCAGGTTTCGTCGTTTAGCTCTTTTTTCCATTTCCTGAAAGATGCTTTTTTGGCAACAACAGCCTCTCTGACCTCACCTTTAAACCATGCTGGCAGTTTTTTGAACTTCCTTCCACTTTTCTTAAAGCGTGGAATACAGCTGGTCTGGGCTTCGAAGATAGTATTTTTCAACAACACCCAAGCTTGATGTAAGTCTTTAACCTTTGCAACTGCTCCTTTTAGTTTTTTTCTTAACTGTATTCCTCATTTTATCATAGTCTCCCTTTCGAAAGTTAATCGGCGATGCGACATCCAGGCAGCGATGTCCGAAAGACAGGCAGAGATCTTGGACTGGGTTGCTGGAAAAATATTAGGTGTAGAGAGGTAGATTTGGGAGTCATCGACATAGAGATGGTACTGAAAGCCATGGGAGGAGATAAGCGCGCCAAGGCCTTGGGTATAGAGAGAGAAAAGGAAGGGGCCCAAGACAGATCCCCTGGGCACACCTACATGGAGCGGGGTAGGGGAGGCGGAGAAGCCTCCAGAGCATACACTGAATGAGTGATGGGAGAGGTAGGAGGAGAACCAGGACAGTACGGAGTCCTTGAAGCCAAGCGAGGAGAGGGTGGGGAGGAGAAGGTTGTGGTCAACAGTGTCAAAGACAGCAGAAAGGTCAAGAAGGATGAGGATAGAATAGAGGCCCTTAGATGTAGCCAGGAATAGGTCATTGGTGACTTTTCTGAGTGCCGTTTCAGTGGAGTGTAGGGGATGAAAGCCAGATTGTAGTGGGTCCAGGAGGGCCTGGGAGGTGAGGAAGTCGAGGCAGCGACAGTGGACTGCTCGTTCTAATAGTTTGGATATGAAGGGAAGGAGGGAGATGGGTCAATAGTTGGAAGGGCATGTGGGATCAAGTGAGGGTTTCTTGAGGGGGGGTGTGATAACAGCATGTCTGAAGTCAACGGGGACAGTTGCAGTGGATAGTGAAAGGTTGAGGATATGAGTGATGGAGGGGACAATGGTGAGGGAGATGGAATGTAGGAGATGGGTGGGGATAGGGTCTGGTGGTTTTGGAGGAGGAAAGAAGGAATGCGGTTTCCTCTTCGGAGATCAGAGGGAAGGAGGAGAGGGTGGCAGGGGGAGTATGGATGGGGAGGAGAATTGGGGAAGAGGGGAGGTAGATGAGGGGGTAGGGAACTGGAGGGTAACCTTGTGGATTTTGTCGTGGAAGTAGTTGGCAAGGGTTTGGGCAGAAAGGGAGGGCGGGATCAGGGGCGGGGGGACCTTGAGGAGAGAATTGAGGGCATTAAAGAGACGGCGAGGATCAGAGGCAAGGAAGTTGGTCAGTGGATGTAGTAATCTTGTTTGGCAAGTGCTAAGGCTGACTGGAAGGAGCCAAGCATGAATTTGAAGTGTAGGAGGTCTTCCGGGGAGCAGGATTTGGACCAAGCTCGTTCGGCAGAACGGGCACAGATGCATAGGTAACGGACTGTGGGTGAAAGCCAGGGTTGGGGAGTAGATCGTTTGACAGGATGTGGAGTGGGAGGGGCAAGAGTGTCAAGGGCTGAAGATAGTGTAGCATTGTATGAAGATAATACCTCGTCGACGGACTTGGAGGATAAAATGGAGGAAAGAGATGGAGAAATGGTGGAGGAGAGAGTCAGGGGATCAATATTATGAAGTTTTCTAAATAGGTCGGAGGTGACAGGATGAAGTTGGGATGGCGGAAGCTGAAGAGTAAATGTTAAGAGGTGATGGTCAGATGAGGGAAGGATTGATTTGCAGAAGTTTGAGGGAGAGGAATTGGCTAAGAGTATTAGGTCAAGGCAGTGGCCGTGTAGGTGTGTGGGGAACGTGGAGTAAAGTTGGAGGTCGAACGAGGAGGTAAGAGTGAGGAACTTTGAGGCATGTGGGTCGGAGGGCTTGTCGATGTGAATGTTGAAATCGCCAAGAGTAAGCTTAGGGGAGGAGGGATCCATAAAGGCAGAAAGCCAGGAGTCGAAGTCGGTGAGGAAGGTTGATTTGGATTTGTCGGGTGGGCGATAAATAACGGCTACTCGGAGGGGAAGTGGTGTGAGGAGGCAAATGGAGTGGACTTCGAAGGAGAGGGGGGAGTGTGATTGGGGTAGCAGGAGGGGTTGGAATTGGCAGGAGGGAGAGAGTAGGAGGCCAATGCCACCACTGCGACCAGTAGATCGAGGTGTATGGGAGAACTGGTAGCCCCCATAGCAGAGAGAGGCAATGGATATTGTGTTGTCTGGGGGGAGCTAGGTCTTGGTCAAGGCAAGAAGGTGTAGGGCATGACAGATAAAAAGATCATGAATAAAAGGTTTTTTTAAATGACTGAGCATGTGTTCCATAGGGCGCATGAAAACGGGAGAGCGGAGGGGGGGGGAGGAGAGGGATATGGTTAAGGTTGGATAAGTTATGTGTGGATTTCTTATCAGAGTAGGATGGGGGTCTATTTCTAGGGTAATACCGAGATTTAGAGGGAGAAGGGTGTGGGAGGGTATGACTGGGTGTGTGTGCTCTCCAAGAGGGACATGAGGGAGGGGAAATGAGGGGCAAATTGGTGGTATCAGGTAGGTTATGTGAGGGATTATTTTTGGGAGTATGGTTGGAAATGATATCTATGGATGAGTGATTGTGGGATGAATGAGGGAGGGCGGAAGGAGGGAGGAGCGGGATGTGGATGAGATTAGATAGGGTAGGTGAGGAACTTTTTTTTAGTGTGAGAAAGAAAACGGGGGGGGGGGGGTGCCGGGGGGCAGGGTTAGGGTTGATATTACCTGATGAGAGAAGGAGAATGAGTATTAGAGAGTGAGGTAAAGTGGAGATAGTACGGCGGAAGCGAGGGTGGGGTTGTCTTAGAGAGAGGGGGGCTGGTTGAATGCGGGGGATGGTGTGAAGAAGCTCAAGAGCAGATGCTAGGCTAGGGGGCAGAATGGATGGAGAAGTGAGGAAGGTAGGGGGAGGGGAGGGGGAAGAGGAGGGAGGGTGTTGGTAGGAGGGGAGGCAGTTGGGGAGGATGAGAAAGAGAAGGACAGTGAAATGTGGGACCATGGTAGTGGGCAGTGAGGTCTGAGCAAGCAATGGGTAGCAAGTTCTAGGCAAACAATGGGTAGCAAGCAATAGACAAACAAGCAGGCAGTGGGTAGCAGTTCTATGCAAGCAATGGGTAACAGTTCTATGCAAACAATGGGTAGCAGATCTATGCAATGGGTAGCAGTTCTATGCAAACAATGGGTAGCAGATCTATGTAAAAAATGGGTAGCAGATCTATGCAAAAAATGGGTAACAGTTCTAAGCAAACAATGGGTAGCAGTTCTATGCAAACAGTGGGTAGCAGTTCTGTGCAAACAGTGGGTAGTAGTTCTATGCCGGCAATGGGTAGCAGTTCTATGCGAACAATGGTGCAAAGGTAGCAGACCTCACGCGCCACCTAGACAAGGTCTTAGATAGTGCTGGGGAGGAGTCTGCTGTTTTAGTACATGTCGGTACCAATGAAATAGGAAAATGTGGTATGGAGGTTCTGGAGGCTCAATTTAGGCTTTTAGGTAGGAAGTTGAAGGCCAGAACTTCCAGGGTAGCGTTCTCCGAAATGCTTCCTGTTCCACGCGCAGGACTAAAAAGGCAGGCAGAGCCCCAGTGTCTCAATGTGTGGGTGAGACAATGGTGCAAGGATGAGGGTTTTGGATTTGTTAGGAACTAGGGAACATTCTGGGAAAAGGAGGGGCTCTTCCGAAGGGATGGGCTTCACCATTATTAAGAAGAGACCCAGGATATCAATGCTTGACCCAGTACAAGCATTGTGGAACCTGTGTCTTTTGGGGAACTGCTAGGTACGTATGACCTAGATAGGCCACTGTTGGAAACAGGATACTGGGCTTGATGGACCTTGGTCTGACCCAGTAATGGCATATCTTATGTTCTTATGTTCGCCTTAAATGGGATGGAACCAGGCTGCTGGCATTAACCTTTAAAAAGGAGATAGAGCAGCTTTTAAACTAGATAAAAGGGAAGAACCGACAGTTGCCCAAGACAGCATGGTTTGGAGCAATATATCCTTGAAGTATACTACCAAAAGAATGAAGTTAGGACATATCAGCAGAGAGGTTCCAATATGTATGCAAATGCTAGAAGTCTAAAAAATAAGATGGGAGAGTTATAATATACAGCACTAAATGAAAGGTTAGATATGATTGGTATCTCAGAGACATGGTGGAAGGAGGACAACCAGTGAGACACTGCAATACATGGGCATGGGTACAAACTAAATTGATAGAACTGATCAAATTGGTAGAGGGGTTGTGCTCTATGTTAGAGAAGGCATTGAGCCACAAAGGATTAAAGTTTTGCAGGAAATACAATTTGCTGTAGAATCTCTATGGATTGAAATTCCATATAAAAAGGGGAATGAGATGGCAGTGGGGGTGTATTATTGACCACCTGGCCAGAATGAACAAATGGATGATGAAATGCTCAAAGAAATCAGGGAAGCTAACAATTCGGGCTGAGCGAGCCCCCGATGAGGACACCACCGCACTCACCATCCAGCAGCTCCCCCTGATCGGGGTTGAGTGCCAGAGCGGGATAGGACGCTTCCTTCCCGCTCTGAGACTCAAGCCCAATCGGGGCAGAGGGACCCACAAAAAAGGAAGCAGCCACCGGGCACACCCGCGCCTGGCGGGTCCGCACCTAACGGCCACGCCAAAGGGCCCTTTGATGCCCTTAGACGGAGGACTGAGACGGAACAAGAAGACACCATCAAAGCATAATGACACCCCATCAACCACCGCACGAAAGACACCAAACACCCCATAACTCCAATGGAAATGAGCAAGGATAAACAAATAAAACAAACCCAGGAAGGTGTAGATAACATGAGGAGGGATCTAGCTAAGCTTGAAGAATGGTCTAGAATCTGGCAGCTGGGATTTAATGTTAAAAAATGTAAGGTCATGCATTTGGGTTGCAGCAATCCAAGGGAGCAATATAGTATAGGGGGTGAAGTACTTTTGTCCACTAAAGAAGAGCGGGACCCGGGCATGGTTGTGTCTGATGATCTTAAAGCAGCTAAACAGGTAGAAAAGGCAATGGCAAAAGCTAGAAGGATGCTTGGGTGCATACGGAGAGGAATGGCTAGCAGAAAAAAGAAGGTGATAGTGCCTCTGTATAAGTCTTTGGTGCGACCTCATTTGGAGTATAGTGTGCAATTCTGGAGACGGCACCTTCAAAAGGATGTGAACAGGATAGAGTCAGTGCAGAGAGTGGCTACTAAAATGGTTAGTGGTCTTCATTATAACGCATATGAGGACAGACTTAAGGATCTTAATATTTATTTTATTTATTTATTTTATTTACATTCTCTTATATACCGCGCTATTCTGCATCAGTGCGGTTTACATTGAACAAACTGAAATTACATTGAACAGGGCATTATAACTTGGAGATAACTATTTTACAGGGAACATGGGCTATGGAGGGTTAAGTGGCTTGCCCAAGACCACAAGGAGCACCTGTGGGACTAGAAACCCCAGTCCTTCCGGCCCAAGGTTGCTGTCCTCTAGTGGGATTTGAACCCCCGACCTTCCGGCCTGAAGTACTTGCCCCAACCACTAGGCCACTCCTCCACACTCCTGTACACCTTAGAGGAAAGGCGGGATAGAGGTGATATGATTGAGATGTTTAAATACCTCCGTGGCATAAATGTTCAGGGGTAGAGCCTCTTTCAATTGAAAGCAAGTTCTGCTATGAAGGGACATGGGATGAGGGTGAAGGGGGATAGATTCAGGAGTGATTTGCGGAAATATTTCTTTACGAAAAGAGTGGTAGATCCATGGAATAATCTCCCAGTGGAGCTGGTAGAGATGAGGACCGTAACTGAATTCAAAAAAGCATGGTACAAACACAGAGGATCTCTAAAGGAAAAAAGGGGACTGTTGTAGTTGTTGATATGGAAGGACAGACTAGATAGGTCATGTGGTCTTTTTCTGTCGTGATATTTCTGTTTCTAAACTACACACTACAGAAGCAACTACAGCACTGCAGAGCACACACCGAAGGAGCAACCACAGCACTTCAGAGCACGCACAGAAGGAGCAGCCACAGCACCACAGTGCTCACACCGGAGGAGCAACCACAGCACCGCAGAGCACGCATCGGAGAAGCAACAACAGCACCACAGAGCACACACCTGAGGAGCAACCACAGACCATGCACAGGAGGTGCAACAACAGCACTGCAGAGCACACACCGGAGGAGCAACCATAGCACCACAGAGCACGCATAGGAGGAGCAACCACAGCACTGCAGAGCACGCAAGGAAGAGCAACAACAGCAGGAGCACCTAATGGCATATTACACTCTACTACTCTTCTTACAGGGTGTCCAAATCACCACATATAAGCCAATATCTATGTACCCACTCCTGCCTCCCACAAACTGGACCACCACCGCGCAGGGACGCCTCCAACCCAAGAAAACAGCGTCCAGATCATCCAACGGAGCACGAGCCCTACCACCACGAGCACACAACAGCAACCCCATACTCGCATCATCTATCAACTGTGCTCTAATAAATGCAAGATCCATCCAGAACAAACCAAATATCATCTATGATTACATTTTGGACCAGAAATTGGACAAAATATGCATCAACGAAACCTGGCTCACAAACACAGACCAGGTCATATTGAACCAAGGGACCCCACCGGATTTCACAACATTTTGCTGCCACAGAGAACACAAAAGGGGAGGTGGAACCCTCATAATAATCAGAAAAAGCTACAAGTTTAAAACGGTCACCACCGATTTAATTGTGCTCATCCGAGTCAAATACAATAATCATATCCATCACATCAGCATTTGCCTCACCTACAGACCCCCCAATGCTACAAAGGATCATCTCTCAGCAATACTAGAATCGATTTGTGCATTTAGCACCCAGCACAAGCCACTGATAGCCCTGGGCACTGATAGCCCATAATACATAGCTTAACTGATAGCCCTGGGCAACTACAACCTAACCTCCGCATCCACTAAAGAAACCAGAGCATTTCTAAGAGCCAAGGAATCTCTAAACTACCAACAGATGGTAGAAGCACCATCACACCAGCATGGAACCACACCTGACCTCATCTTCATCTCATGGCAGTTGATAAGACAAAACCAAACTACAACCCCACTGCCCACTCCAGTTCCATGGTCAGACCACCACATACTCTTCTTCACCTTACTCCTAAAAACCCCAACGCAGCAAGCAGAAAGAGAATCCAAAACAAGAAGATTCAAGACCTACCATAAAGAGAACGTCCTACAAGACATAATACCACAAATACAACAAGACTGCAATGGATTAGATGAAACCATAAACAAATGGAACTCCACCCTATCTAAAGCTGCATCAGCGACAAACAAGGAAAAGACACACACCCAAAGAGAAACCAGCGCTCCCTGGTACTCAAATGAAATTTGGGTATCAAAATGCACGCTCAGAAGGCTAGAAAGAAAATGGAGGCGCACCAAGTCACCAGACGCAGCACTACAATACAGAACCGAGCAACAAGCCTACAACAACCTGATCAACAACCACAAGCAACACCACCACACCAACCTAATACTGAAAGCAGCCAACAAGCCAAGAGAACTATTCGACATAGTGCAACAATTCACAAAGGACTCCCAACTCCACAATGGACACCAAATAGACCCACAGGAATTCACAAACTACATGATAAACAAGAACACAACTCCAGCTCATGCCATGCCCACCAAAGAACCCGAATCAACAACACTGGAGTCCCAGACCTGCGAACAATCCCACCAAACCTGGAATGACTTCTCTATACCAACAAAGCAGCAGATAGAAGACATTGTGGGCACACCCAACACGACAACCTCACCAGCCGACCCATGCCCAGTGGAATGGATCAAGGCCTCCAAGGACCAACTAAGCCACCACTTACACAAAATCCTGAAAGAATCCATGCAACAAGGGCACCTGCCACAGGGGCTAAAACAAGCCACCATACGACCAATCCTCAAAGGTAACATATCAAACACCTCTGATCCAAAATCTTACTGACCAATCTCAAGCCTGCCATTTATCACAAAAATCATTGAGAAAGTTGTACAAAGACAACTCCAGGATCACGTGGACCTACATGCTCCGCTAAACTTGCACCAACATGGCTTTAAACCGCAACACAATGTAGAAACCCTACTCAACTCCCTCTTCGACAACCTCCTGAGAGGAATGGATAATACAAAAAGTGGTTTCCTACTAATCTTCATCGATATCTCAGCTGCCTTTGACACGGTATCAAACTCCGCTCTCCTACAGAGACTCCAAGAAATTGGACTCTGCAACAACACAATGAAATGGTTCACCTCCTACCTAAGCAACCGAACACAGCAAGCAAAATGTGAAGAGAAACAATCAACCAAATTTCCCACCATGCAGAGGCTCGGCCCTATCATCAATTCTTTTCAACATCTATATAAGCCTATATGCAGTATCATCAGACAACACAGCACACATTATCATCTATACACAGATGACATCATGGTGTACACACCAATCGACCTGAGCACCCCTGACACAACCCAAATGACCAATTGCCTCGAGCACATGAACACCTGGCTTGCCGACCACAACCTCAAGGTGAACTTTGACAAAACTGAAGCAATGTTCCTCTCCAGAAAAACAACATTCAAGCCACCTCAAGAAATCAAAATACTCCATAGGACAATAACAACTAAAGATGAACTAAATTATCTAGGTGTCACTCTGGACAAAAAACCTCAATCTCCAATCCCACATAAACAAAACCGCAGCAAAAGCATACCACCGTTTGAAAATCATCAGGCGACTCAAGACACTCCTCAGCCAAGAACACTTCCGCACCATATGCCCCATCGCAAATCCCTTAAAACCCACCTGTTCATGGACTCATTTGAACAAACCCCATAACTCAATCACCACCGATACAGACACCAACCACCAAAGAACCAGATCTGAGCTCTCCCCCCCCCCAGAATTAAATGTTTGTCTGGTTCTTTGTTGGTTGGTGTCTGTATTGGTGGTGATTGAGTTATGGGGTTTGTTCAAATGAGTCCATGAACAGGTGGGTTTTAAGGGATTTGCGATAGTCCTTGAGGTCTTTTTGTGCTCGTAGATCCTCAGGGAATGAGTTCCATAGATCCGGTGCCGAGAGTGATAACACCCTCCAGGAAGTTGCTTGCTTTGTTCTGTGGTATCCGGATGGGCTGCGGAGTCTATTGCTGCCTTGGGTTTGCCTGGGTCTGCTGCTTGTGTCTTTAGTTATCAAGGTCTGTAGAACCTCTGCTGAGCAGTGGTGTATGATTTTGAAGATGTTTAGTGTAGCCATGAATTTTGTCTGTGCACTTATAGGTAGCCAGTGCAACTGTCGGAGAACCGGTGTTATGTGTTCATACTTGGCTGTGCCTGTGATAATGCGAGCTGCAGTGTTTTGGACCATTTGAAGTGGATGCAAAGTTTGCTTTGGAAGCACCTGGTATAAAGAATTTCCGTAATCCAGTATGGGAGTGATGACTGCCTGGTTGCAGCTTGTCGTGCTGTGAGGGCTTGTGTGCATCAGTGATGCTGAGAGCTAAACTATCAGTAGTTTAACTACTGGCAGGGTCTCCCAAGATGGACAGGTCTCAGATGAGGTGCCAGACCAAGACAAACCACCCATCTGGGCAGCAGCAGAATGGGATAGTGTTGACGGCGGAGGATCACATTTCTGTGACAACGGCACCACCACCAAACTTAAACTGCACAGAAGAAAGGCCCGGCAATCTACTTCTGTATCTTGCCATGAAAACCCAATGGATAGTTACAAAAAAACAAATTGTGAGGCAGAAGTGGCTGCTCGACAGATGTCATCGATAGACACAGAGTGCAGATGAGCCATTGAGGCTGCCATGGCTCTCACATTGTGAGGTGGCCCTCCAGAGGAAGATTCTTACTCTGATAGGCAAAGGAAATACACTGAGCAATCCAGTTGGACAGTGTTCTCTTGGAGACTGGAACTCCCAAATGAGAAGGATCAAAAGCAACAAAGAGTTGAGAGGACTTTCTATGTTGCTGTGTTCTCTGTAAGTAAAAGGCTAAAGCTCTTTTACAGTCCAAAGTATGAAGATTCCTTTCTGCATTTGAAGCATGAGGTCTTGGAAAGAACACAGGCAGGTAGACCGCTTGGTTAAGATGAAAAGGAGAGACCACCTTTGGCATAAAGTGTGGATGAGTCCTAAGGACTACCTTGTCATGATGGAACCTTGTATAAGGTGGATCAGCCACTAGTGCCTGCAACTCACTGATGCGACGTGCTGATGTGATTGCAATGAGAAAGATAACTTTCCAAGAAAGGAATTTCAAAGAGGTAGTAGCTAAAGGTTCGAAAGATGGCTTCATGAGCTGACCAAGAACCAGGTTTAAGTCCCATGCCACCAGTGGTGGCCTAATGGGAGGCTTAGTTAGAAGAAGGACTCTCATAAATCTTCCTATAAGAGGATAGGAGGAAATAGGTTGTCCATTTAGAGGCTTAAAAGAAGCTGCAATATCACTCAAATGGACTCTTACTGATTTAATCTTAATTCCTGCATTGGATAAATGAAGGAGATACTCCAGTAATGATTCCAGAGGCATCGCAAGGGGGTTAAGACCCGTCTGCGAACACCATATGGTAAACCTCTTCCACTTAAAAGCACAAGAGCGTCTTGTGGAAGGCTTCCTGGAAGCATAAAGTATATCCTTTACTTGCTGAGGGAGGTTAAGATCATGAAGATCTAGGCCTACAGCAACCAAGCTCTGAGATGCAGAGACTGGGGATTCTGTCCTCCTGTGACAGGAGATCTGGAGCATATCCTAACTCCAGGGAGGGAGCTTGAGAGAGATGTAGAAGCAAAGGGTACCACACTTGCCGTGGCCAATGTGGAGCTATGAGAATCATACGCCCTCTGTCTCTCTGAAGCTTGAACAGGGTTTTGGGAATTAGGGGAATGGGTGGAAAGGCATAAAGGAAGTCTTGACCCCAGTAAAGGAGGAAAGCATCCCTGGCCTGAGAGCCCTGAGCCAGAATTCTGGAACAGAACCGGGGAAGTTTGGTATTCAACAGACTTGCAAAGAGGTCTATGTCCAGGGTTCCCCAAATCTGAAAAATCTTGGCCACCTGGTCTGCACGTAGAGACCATTCGTGTGGAAGCAGAACTCGACTGAGTCTGTCTGCCCAAGAGTTTTGTATGCCTGGAAGATACACTGCCAGGAGATGAATCTGATGCTGTCTGGCAAGGGCCCATAGTCGCAAAGCTTCGTTGCAAAGCGACAGAGAGCCTGCTCCCCCCTGCTTGTTCATGTAGAACATGGCTACTTGATTGTCCGTCTGAATGAGGACTGTCTTGTAGCTGAGCAGGGTGTGGAACACTCGAAGAGCAAGGAAGATTGCTCTGAGCACTAAGAGATTGATGTGTAGATGAGTCTCCTGTGGAGTCCAAGTGCCTTGGGTGGAGAGGTCCTGCAGATGAGCTCCCCAACTCATTGGTGAAGCATTTGTCGTGAGAGTTGCCTGGGGTAAAGGTTGTTGAAATGTGGACCCCAGCAACAGGTTCTGAGTGGAGTGCCACCACTGGAGAGACAAAATAAGGCGATTTATGTTTGCTATTTTGTCTGACAGGCACCCTGATGCCTGGGTCCATTGAGTGGATAAAGTCCACTGGGCTGCTCTCATATGGAGACGAACATAAGGAACCACATGCACTGTAGATGCCATGTGGCCTAGTAGCTGTAACATTTCTCGGGCAGTGAGATGAGATTTTAGCACTGCTTGAGAAGCTAACTGCACCATGCGAAGGCAACGGGTCCAAGGAAGATAGGCCCTTGCTTTTCTGGTATCCAGCAAAGCTCCTATGAACTCCAGAGACTGAGTGGGAGTTAGACTGGATTTTGGGATGTTTATGACCAGACTCAAATACTGGAGGATACGTATTGTGCAAGATAGAGAAATCCTGGCCTCTGACTCTGATGGGGCTCGAATGAGCCAGTCGTCTAAGTAGGGGGAAGACGAATATTCCTAGAGTGCGGAGAAACCACAGCTACCACAGCCATGCACTTCGTAAATACTCTTGGTGCTGAGGCCAGGCCAAAAGGAAGCACCCTGTATTGGTAGTGCTTTCCTTGAAAAAGGAACCTAAGGAACTTTCTGTGAGTTGGATGGATGAGAACATGAGTGTATGCATCCTTGAGATCTAGAGAACAAAGCCAATCCTGACTCTGAAGTTATGGCAGCAGAGTTCCCAGAGAAACCATTTTGAATTTCTCTTTGAACAGGAGTTTGTTCAATTCTCTGAGGTCTAAAATAAGTCTGTGTCCCCCTGTTTTCTTTGGGATAAGGAAATAGGGGGAGTAAAACCCTGTATCCTGTTGATGAATGGGTACTTCCTCTATTGCCCCTTGGGCAAGAAGCATAGTGACCTCTTGACCTAACAGGTTGATGAGAGAGGTCTGAGAATTGAACTGTCTTACCATTGTGGGAGGGGGCATGCACAAAAAGTGAAGCTTGTACCCCTCTTTTATAATGGAGAGAGTCCAATGTTCTGCTGTTATCTGCCCCCATCTGGGGGCAAAGTGACACAAACTTCCTGGAATGGTGGAAGGCTCTGGTCCATTGAGGGCCAGGAAGGCTACGTTCTCTAGATGAAAGTCAAAGGCCTTGTGGAAGCTGAGACTGCTGAGACAGTTGAGGCTTAGCAGTCTTTGCTTTCCTTTGTTTATGTGGTTGCTGACTCTTTCGGGCAGGCTGACCTGCAGAACGTCCCTGCTGGGCATAAAAGGGATAAAAGCTCTTCTTTTTTGAAAAGAATGGTTTCTTGAAAGATTTCTTTATTGCAGGATCAGCTGTGGCTTTGGATAACCTATCCAAAGTGGAGTTGTCAGCATCCAACTCATCCACCTCACGATGCAAGGTTCCACATTAGGAACCACCACACAGGAAAAAGATTTAGGCGTCATTGTGGATAGCATGTTAAAACCCTCGGCCCAGTGTGCAGCGGCGGCCAAGATAGCAAATAGAATGCTAGGTATAATAAGGAAAGGAATGGAAAATAAAACAAAAGATATTATAATGCCTCTATATCGTTCCATAGTGAGACCGCACCTTGAATATTGTGTGCAATTCTGGTCACCGTATCTTAAAAAGGATATAGCGTTATTAGAAAAGGTTCAGAGAAGAGCCACCAAAATGGTAAAGGGGATGGAAGGATACTCCTATGAAGAAAGGCTAAAAAGGTTAGGGCTCTTTAACTTGGAAAAGAGACGGCTGAGGGGAGATATGATAGAAGTCTATAAATTAATGAACAGAGTGGAACGGGTAAACGTAGATCGATTGTTGACATTATCAGAATATAGAAAGACTAGGGGACATGCAATGAAGCTACAGGGTAAACTATTTAAGACTAATAAAAGAAAATATTTTTTCGCTCAACGTGTAATCAAACTCTAGAATTTGTTACCGGAGGATGTAGTAAAGGCTGTTAGTGTAGCTGGGTTTAAAAAAGGTTTGGACAAGTTCCTGGAGGAAAGGTCCATAAACCATTATTAAGAAGGGATCCAGGATATCAATGCTTGAACCAATACAAGCATTGTGGAACCTGTGTCCCTTGGGGAAACTGCTAGGTATGTATGACCTAGATTGGCCACTGTTGGAAACAGGATACTGGGCTTGATGGACCTTGGTCTGACCCAGTATGGCATATCTTATGTTCTTATGGCTTTCTCTTGCCAATTTTTGCCAAATAGATTCTCACCTGTACAAGGGATATTGCCCACTTTGTTCTGCACCCAGAGCTCCAAATCGGATGCCTGGAGCCAGACAATTCTACGTGCACCTATGGCAATGGCAGAGGTTCTGCTTATGCACTCAAAACAGTCAAAAGCTGCACGATTGACAAACTTAGAAACATCCTGGGCATGTTTAACCAGTGTGAGAAAATCCTGTCTCTTGTCATCAGGAAGGAGAGGGCTTAAAATCTCCTGTGACTTCTTTAAGAAACATTCTCATATATAAAATATAGGAACTGATCCTGGCAGAAAGCATGGAAGCCTGGAAAGTACGATGTCCAAAGGCATCCAAGGTTCTATACTTACGTCCTGGAGGATTAGAGGCAAGCCTCTTTGCACTACTGATCCTTCTCATAGCTGATTCCACTACAATAGAGTGGTGAGGAAGCTGAGTTTTCTGATAACCAGGACAAGGAGGGACTCGATACATGGTATCCAGTCTGTGAGAGTGAGGAGAGGTGGTAAGAGGTGTCTCCCACATTCTCATCATGAGATCATGTGGATCTCATGGATAGGCAGAGTAGCTGCCTCCTTAGGAGCTTTGGGATATTGCAAAATCTCTAATTCCTTAGCTCTGGGCTCTGTTTCAGGAGCCACAGTAATGCACAGACCTCGAGCCACCTCCCTGATAAAATCCTGAAAGGAGATATCTTCTGGAGGAGACATCCTACGTTTAGGGGAGGAAGGCTCCTCTGCGAGAAGTATCCCAGTAACGGCAGAGCTGTCGGAGTCCTCCAAGGATTCGAAGTATCTCCTGTCCGGATGCTCTTGAAGAGCCCGATACCCGTACCGACCGAAGTCGGTACCGGCGGAATTGGTACCGGTGTATCGGCACTGGAAGGCATCGCATGACTGAGTGCCGGCAAAGCAGACACCGATGTCGATGCCGATGCTATCGGTACCGGTACTGATACCGGTAGCGGCATCGGTACCGGTTGACCTGTCTGACACAGTTCCGAGGGTGTCGATGCCGCAAGGAGAGCCGCCAGACTGCGTTCAATAGCTAGGAACCTCTGGTCTATCGACGCTGCTGATGCCTGGGTATCGGTACCGGAAGCAGCTGGTACCCCAGAGCATGGCACCAGTAGTTCTGCCGAGGTCGAGGCCTCGAACATCCTGGAGCCCCGATAATGCTTTGGAAGCCGAAGCCTCCTGCCGGGGCATTTTTGCCGGTACAGAACCCTCAAGGGCAACGCCAGAGGCATCGCGATGCTTGGAAGGAGATCTACCCTTTGAGGACCGGCTGGACTTATGTTTAGTTACCTGAGATCCATGGGAGGAAGACGAAGCCCTGGATGACGTCGATGCCACAGAAGCTGCATCGGAGGGAAAAAGGGCGCTGGGCTTAACAGCTCGGTTCTGTCGACCCCTCTTGGACATCATGGCACAAGCCATACACTTGGAGATGGAGTGGTCAGGATCTAAACATTTGAGACACCACTCATGGGTGTCGGTGACAGAGATGGTACCGCCACACTTGGTGCACTTTTTGAAACCCGAAGCGGGTTTTTCCATAGTGGAGGAAATTTTGGGCCTAAGGCACAAAATGGCGTGTGCACCTGGGAAGAAAAGTTTGGAAAAAAATAGAATATATATATATATATATATATATATATATATTTATATTTATATATATTTTTTTTTATTTTTTTTTTAAACAAAAGAAGAAAAGAAAAGAGAACCGGCGGTACCGGTATAGCGTCGAGGAAGGCAGACGTGACCAAGAAAAAGAAGGAATAAGGAAAAGTTTTCTGTGGTGACAGGAACGATGACCTGCTGGCTTCTCGGAAAACGAAGAACTGGAGAGAGGCAGTTGGGAAAGGCGGGAAGGCAGCACGCAGGCGCTGTGGGATGCTCCCAAAAGCTTTCTAATTGGACGCTGGGGAGCGTTCCTGCGCAGGATCCGTCGATACCGACGATACCCATATGTGAGGACTACATTCCTGCTTGTTCCTGGAGATGAGCTCGTTTCCTACGCAGTGGAGGCTGCGTGGGGTATGGATTCCCTGGGTTCTCCCCAGTATCTCTTTTTGTCGAGTGAGAGTTTTGTGTGAATGGCAGTATGTATTGTTTTGTGTATAGGTCTATTACACTGTTTCTCTTGTGTCCAGGAAGGTTGTCATACATTCTCTCACTAGCTGTTGAGTCAGGAAGTAAGACAGGCAGGCAGGCAGGACCAGACATTCTGACTTGAAATTGTTTAGACATCTGCATCTAAGATAAGACAGAATGACCCTGTTTGCTTGTGTGGTAAGTGTTAAGATCTGTAATTCTACTGGACTGTTTTTGTTTGTTCTTAGCTTTCTGTTTCTGTAAGATAGGGAATAATAAAAAGATCTTTGGGAAGTAAAATCTGTGAGAAATTTGTGCCAGGTACATGTATAATCTGCATGAGGTGTGGTTTATTGGGAGGAGGTAGATCCTCCCTGTATGTAAGGGCGTCGTCACGGTCTTTGACGGCTTCGGACGCAGCAGCAAGAGGATTTTGAGGGATTCTTTCTCTGGAGAAGGTAAGCAACAGATTTTTCATCTATTTCTATTTTAGCTATAGTTTGTTATTGTTAGTTTATTGCCTCTTTTGGACAAAGCTATTTAGTGAACCTATTTTACCGGTGATAGATTTACACACTATAAAGCTGCTATATAGTTCTGAATACTAGGATTTTTTCCCTTCTCTCCTTTCTTTTTCTTTTCCTAAAAAGAGAACACTTTAATATGGGATGGAGCAAGGACACAAGAGGGATCCTAAGGATTCCCCCTTAGGGCGTCTATTAAAGAAGGTGCAGGAGTTGGATAGGAAATTAGTGAAGGAATGCCACTGGAAATGGGTGAAAGGAATGCAGGGACTGAGTAAACCTTGGCCACAATTTGGGGCAGAAGATAGGGACAGTTTGGCAGATGTCCAGATGTGGATAGAAGCCACCAAACCAAAAAGCAAAAAGCAGAGAGAAACATATGCAGTGTTTAAAACTTTGGGCTAAGTTAGGAAGGCTGGAGGAGATTAAAAGTACATTGCCCCCCTTAGTAAGAGGAGCTACCTCTTGAATAGCGAAGTTTGAGGAATGTACTGCAGGACATCAGAGTGCCCTTGGTGATCTGAAAAGTATTTTGTCTAGGTTAATTCAGAGGAGAACAGAGGAGGTATTTAGGCTGGCAGGATTGCCGGCTATCACCCTGCAGGATCATAGGTTTGATGGGTCTGGGATGGCTCAATATAGGCAGAGGTTGTGGGCAGCTCTTCAGTTCATTATTATTATTATTACTAAGCATTTATAAAGCGCTGCAACATATGAAGCGCTGTACAAACATAAAAAGATACAGTCCCTACCCATTAGAGCTCACAATCTAGTCAAGACAAAATTTGAAATAAATTAAATAATACAAATAATAATTAAGAAGAATAAATGTTTATGGAGAGAACAAGAAAGGACGAGTTAGGAACAGGTGATCTGGAATAACCTCCCTCACAACATCAGATCAATCCCTGACATATTCCAATTCAGGAAGGCCGTGAAACACTACCTCTTCCTCATACATTACCCTGAAACCAATAGAAACTCAGCACCATTTGCCGAAACCACCCAAATCACCACTGTCTAAAACCATACAAACACATGATCAGCCTACAAATTGTATATATTGTATATATTGTGGTTGTACATAGTTACCCTGCTAGCCAAGTTGAATATCCTGTTCATATGTAAACACATAGTACTATTGGAAATGTGTATGTTCACTGTTTATTGTAAACCGCGCTGATGCTGAATAGCGCGGTATAAAAGAGACTTTAAATAAATAAATAAATAAATAAAAAAGCAATAGTGGAGAAATGGGATTTCAATTTGGATTTGAAGATGGCCAGGGAGGAGGATTGGCGGACAGAGACAGGTAGAGAATTCCAGGAAAAGGGTGCAGCCAGTTGAAAGGAGTGAAGTCTAGAATTAGCAGTACGAGTAAAAGGCATAGATAAACGAAGACAATTAGATGAGCGGAGTAGGCGAGAGGGGGTGTAGGTAGAGATGAGGGATGAAAGGTAATGAGGGGCAGAAGAATGAATACGTTTATAGGTTAGAAGGAGGAGTTTGAACTGGATACGGAAGCGGATGGGGAGCCAGTGAAGTGACATGAGAAGAGGAGTAATGTGTGAAAAACAAGACTGACGGAAAATCAGACGAGCTGCAGAATATTGAATAGACTGGAGAGGAAAGAGGTGGTTAGCAGGGAGGCCAGCAAGGAGAAGGTTACAGTAATCAAGGTGGGAGGTGATTAAAGAGTGGACAATCAATTTAGTAGTGTTATCAGAGAGAAAAGGGCGAATTTTGGAGATATTGTAAAGAAAGAAATGGCATGTTTTAGCAATGTTTTGGATATGTAAAGAGAAGGAGAGAGATAAGTCAAAGATAACACCAAGGTTCCATGCCAAAGAGACAGGAAGGATAACAGAGTTATCCACAGAGATTGAGAAAGGGGAAGGAGGAGGGGAGGCTTTAGGGGGAAAGACAAGGAGTTCAGTTTTAGCCATGTTCAACTTCAAGCGGCAGTAGGACATCCAGGAAGCAATGTCAGAGAGGCAGGCCGAGATCTTAGCTTGAATTTCAGGAGAGATAACAGGCATAGAGAGGTAGATTTGAGAGTCATCAGCATAGCGATGATAGTGAAAGCCATGGGAAGAGATAAGGGCACCAAGGGATTGGGTATAGAGAGAGAAGTGGAGTGGACCTAAGAAAGAACCTTGAGGTACACCCACAGGTAAAGGGGTAGAAGAGGAGGAGGAGCCACCGAAGTACACACTGAAAGAGCGGTGGGAGAGATAGGAAGAGAACCAAGAAAGTACAGAGCCTTTGAAACCGAGTGAAGACAGGGTGATAAGAAGAAGATTGTGGTCAACGGTGTCAAAGGCAGCAGAGAGATCCAGAAGAATGAGGCCAGAATAAAAGCCTTTGGACTTAGCCAGAAACAAATCATTGATGACTTTGGTAAGAGCAGTTTCGGTAGAATGTAGGGGATGGAAACCAGATTGTAAGGGATCTAGGAGGGCATGAGAGGAGAGGAAGTCGAGACAGCGGTGGTAGACAGCATGCTCAAGTAATTTAGAAATGAAGGGAAGGAGAGAGATGGGACGATAGTTAGAAGGACAGGAGGGATCGAGTGAGGGTTTCTTGAGGAGGGGTGTGACAATAACATGCTTGAAGTCAGAAGGGAAGGTAGCGGTGGAGAGCGATAGGTTGAGAATATGAGTGATGGAGGGGACGATAGTGGAAGAAATGGAGCTAAGGAGGTGGGTGGGCATAGGATCAGAAGGGCAGGTAGTCAGCTTAGAGGAAGAAAGGAGGAGTGTTGTTTCCTCATCAGAGACCAGAGGGAAGGAAGAAAGGGAAGCAGAGGTAAGGGGGGAGAGTTGGGAAAAAGCGGGGGGAAGAAGAGGAGGTAGTGAAATGGAGGGTGATTTTATGGATTTTGTCATGGAAGTACTGTGCCAAGGTTTGGGCAGGAAGGGAGGTAGGAGTCAGAGGTGGGGGCACACCGAGGAGAGAATTGAGTGTATAAAAAAGACGACGAGGATTAGAGACAAGAGAGTTAGTCAGATGGGTGAAGTAGATTTGTTTGACAAGTGCAATGGCTGATTGGAAGGAGAAGAGCATGAATTTAAAGTGGAGAAAGTCAGCATGAGAGTTAGATTTGAGCCAGGCACGCTCAGCAGAGCGGGCACAGGAGCGCAAATAGCGGGCAAAAGGAGAGAGCCAAGGCTGTGGAGGAGAACGCCTAACAGGACGTGAGATGAGGGGAGCAAGAGAATCCAAAGCAGAGGAGAGTACAATATTATAGGAGGCCACAGCCTCATCAATAGAATTAGAAGAAAGAATGGATGAAAGGGGTGAGGAAATAGTGGAGGAGAGAGCTAAGGGATCAATAGCAAGAAGGTTTCTAAATAGATTAGTGGAAGCAGGACGAGGCTGAGGTGGAGGATGATGAATAATAAGACTTAAAAGGTGGTGGTCAGATAAAGGAAGGACAGAGTTAGAGAAGTTGGAGGGTGAGCAGTCAGAGAAGAAAATTAGGTCAAGGCAATGACCATGTTGGTGAGTAGGAGCAGTGGAAGAGAGTTGAAGGTTATACGAGGAGGTAAGAGAGAGGAGTTTTAGAACATGGGGATTGGAGGGGTTATCAACATGAATGTTAAAGTCGCCAAGAATAAGGGTGGCGGAGGAGGGGTGAAGAAAGGTAGAGAGCCAAGAATCAAAGCAGAAAGAAAAGTGGAAATAGAAGTATCAGGAGGACGACAGAGAACAGCTACTCGGAGTGGGAGAGGAGCGAAGAGGCGGATCGAGTGGAGTTCAAAAGAGAGAGAGGAAAGAGATTGAGGTAGGATGAGAGACTTGGAAGTGACAAGAGGGAGACAGAAGAAGTCCAATATCCCCACCACGACCAGTAGGCCAAAGAGAGTGGGAGAACTGGAAGCCCCCATGACAAAGAGCGGCAATGGAGGCATTGTCTTCAGGAAGAAGCCAGGTCTCAGTTAAGGCAAAGAGGTGAAAAGAGAGGGAAATAAAAAGGTCATGTACAAAGGCAAGTTTATTAGAGATAGAGTGAACATTCCATAAAGCACAGGAAAAGGGGAGAGTAGACGGGGAGAGGGGAGGAATATGAATAAGGTTAGAATGATTGTGAAAAGGCCTAGTTCTAATATGAGAGAGATGTTTAGGGAAAATAGGAAACCTCAAAGAGTGAGAGGTAGATTTAGAGAGACCAGAATTGGGGAAGACGTAGATCAGGTTAGCCAAATTACGAAGTGGCCTCATCATGAGATAGGAGGGAAGAAGGGACTTACCAGAGGAGAGAAGGATGAGGAGAAGCATTGAATGAGGTGTGGAGAAAAGAGAGAAGGAACAGAGGCTTTGGAGTAAGTAGAGTCAATAGGCAATGGAGCAGGAGATAATCATAATCAAATGCAGAGAGAAATGCATATTCCTTCAAGGTAAACTTCAGGTTAGATGGAAAGGCCCAGCTACAATGCACATCCTCCACTCTGGCTTGTAGCACTATGCCCTAACTGACTTGATAAAACACTGAATTTTAAAATATACAGATTTTATCAGTTTTACTCCAAGAATTCCCTTTTCTCCAAGATTTAAAGAATGTCTCAGGTGATAAGTACTCATGAGTACAGTTTTCTTCCGAGCAGTCATGTACCCAGTTGTGCAGAATTTTGGGGTAGTGACTTCTATGATCTGGAAGGAGGGACAAGGAGTGTATGAGTGGGTGAGTGAAATACAGCAGGGCTTGGCAGCGTGAGACTGGGCATTCGTGGGATGCAAACGGACATGCTGTGTTTTTCCAGATAATGAAGGTACAGAGAAGAGCCACCAAAATGGTAAAGGGGATGGAAGGCTACTCCTATGAAGAGAGGCTACAAAGGTTAGGGCTCTTCAACCTGGAAAAGAGACGGCTGAGGGAAGATATGATAGAGGTCTATAAATTAATGAATGGAGTGGAACAGGTAAACGTAGATCGATTGGTTACACTATCAGAATATAGAAAGACTAGGGGACATGTAATGAAGCTACAGGGTAAACTATTTAAGACAAATAAGAGAAAATATTTTTTCATTCAACGTGTAATCAAACTCTGGAATTTGTTACCGGAGGATGTAGTAAGAGCTGTTAGTGTAGCTGGGTTTAAAAAAGGTTTGGACAAGTTCCTGGAGGAAAGGTCCATAAACCATTGTTAAAAAGGGACCCAGGATATCAATGCTTGACTCAATACAAGCATTGTGGAACCTTCGTCTTTTGGGGATACTGCTATGTATGACCTAGATTGGCCATTGTTGGAAACAGGATACTGGGCTTGATGGACCTTGGTCTGACCCAGTATGACATATCTTATGTTCTTTCAAGCAATGAAGCAGAATTACCCAAAATATACCTTTGTAGTTCTATCAGCCCCCTGTGCAAAGGCCTTTGTTGGTCCCTTGCAAAGTAAGTATTTCTATTCCAAGAAGCTGATTTTTCTTTCAAGTGTCCCTGCCCCAGTAAGCTTATACCTGAACTGTGGGCACACTCATAAAACTGTTAAGGCTACACAAGGAAATCAAGCAAATTTGATAACCTCACTCGTTATTCCATTTTCCAGGTCATTAATGAATATGTCAAAAAGCAGCGGACCCAGTACACATCCCTGCGGTACACCACTATTTACCTTTCTCCATTGGGAAAATTGGCCATTTAGCCCTACCCTCTACTTTCTATCTTTTAACCAGTTCCTGATCCACAATAGTACACTGCCTCCTATTCCATGACTCTTTAGTTTTGCCAAAAGTCTCTGATGAGGGACCTTGTCAAAGGTTTTCTGAAAATCCAAATACACTATATCAACCGACTCACCTTTGTCTACCTGTTTATTCACACCTTCAAAAAAACATAACAGAATAGTAAGACAAGATCTTCCTTGTCTAAAGCCATGTTGGCTGTCTCCCATTAGGTCATGACTATCTACATGTTCAGCAATTTTGTTCTCTATGATGGTTTCTACCATTTTTCCCCAGTACTGACGTCAGGCTCACCGGTCTGTAGTTTCCTGGATCATCCCTGGAACCCTTTTTAAAAACTAGTGTTACATTCGCCATCTTCCAATCTTCAGGTATTACAGATGATTTTAATGATAGTTCACAGATTTCTAATAGCAGGTCTGCAATGTCACATTTCAGTTCTTTCAACACATTTGGATGTATATCATCCGGCCCAGGTGATTTGCTACTCTTCAGTTTATCTAATACTTGTAATACATCTTCCCGATGTATTAATATTTCCTTCAATTCTTCCACACCCTTAAATACCACTTCAGTCATGGGTAACATCCCTACATCTTCCTCAGCAAAGACGGAAGCAAAGAATTCATTCAGTCTCTCCACTATCGCGTTGTCGCTTCTTAGTGCCCCTTTAATTCCTCTATCATCTAATGGACCAACTGACTCTCTCACAGGTATTTTGCTACAAATGTACTTGTAAAAGTCTTTATTACGCGTTTCTGCTTCTGCAGCAAGCTTCTTCTCTAATTCTCCCTTTGCCTGTCTTATAAATGCCTTGCATTTAACTTAGAAACATAGAAATATACAAATATGACGACAGAAAAAGACCACATGGCCTATCTAGTCTGTCCTTCCATAACAACTACAAGAGTCCCCTTTTTACATTTAGAGATCCTCTGTGTTTGTCCCATGCTTTTTTGAATTCAGTTACTGTTCTCATTTCTACCACCTCCACTGGGAGACTATTCCACGGATCCACTACTCTTTCCGTAAAGAAATATTTCTGCATATCACTCCTGAATATATCTCCCTTCACCCTCATCCCATGTCCCCTCGTAGCAGAACTTGCTTTCAATTGAAAGAGGCTCTCTCCCTGAACATTTATGCCACGGAGGTATTTAAACATCTCAATCATATCACCTCTATCCCGCCTTTCCTCTAAGGTGTACATATTAAGATCCTTCAGTGTGTCCTCATATGCTTTATAATGAAGACCACTAACCATTTTAGTGGCCACCCTCTGCACCGACTCCATCCTGTTCACATCCTTTTGAAGGTGCGGTCTCCAGAATTGCACACTATACTCCAAATAAGGTCGCACCAAAGACTTATACAGAGGCATTATCAACTCCTTTTTTCTGCTAGCCATTCCTCTCCGTATGCACCCAAGCATCCTTCTAGCTTTTGCCGTCGCCTTTTCTACCTGTTTAGCTACTTTAAGATCATCAAACACAACCACGCCTAGGTCCCGCTCTTCTTTACTGGACAAAAGTACTTCACCCCCTATACTATATTGCTCCCTTGGATTGCTGCAGCCCAAATGCATGACCTTACATTTTTTAACATTAAATCCCAGCTGCCAAATTCTAGACCATTCTTCAAGCTTAGCTAGATCCCTCCTCATGTTATCTACCCCTTCCTGGGTGTCTACTCTATTGCAGATTTTGGTATCATCCGCAAAGAGGCAAACCTTACCTGAAAGCCCTTCCGCTAACAAAGATGTTAAAAAGAATCAGACCAAGGACAGATCCCTGGGGCACACAACTGATAACATCCTTCTCCTCAGAGTGAGCTCCATTTACTTGTACTCTTTGTCGCCTCCCACCCAACCAATTTCTAACCCAAGCAGTAACTTTAGGGTCCATCACTGGGGTGCTCAGTTTGTTTATAAGTCGCCTGTGAGGAACAGTGTCAAAGGCTTTACTGAAATCTAAATACACCACATCTAGGGCTCTCCCTCGGTCCAACTCCCTGGTCACCCAGTCAAAGAAATCAATCAGATTTGTCTGACAAGACCTGACTCTGGTGAATACATGCTGCCTCGGATCCTGTAATCCGCTGAACTCCAGAAACCTCACTATTTTCTTTTTCAGCAGTGTTACTAATAATTTACTCACCACCGAAGTTAAACTAACCAGCCTGTAGTTTTCAACCACATCCTTACTTCCGCTTTTGTGTAAAGGCACCACATGAGCCTCTCTCCAGTCCTTTGGTACCACTCCCGACTCCAACGAGGCATTGAAAAGGTCAGTCAGTGGAGCTGCTAGAACGTCCCCAAGTTCCCTCAGTATTCTCGGGTGTATCCCATCCGGTCCCATCGCTTTGTCTACTTTAAGTTGAGCTAGTTTCTCACGAACACAGCCTTTTGAAAATTGTTCAAGATGTCCTTTGCTTCTGTTCCTATTTGTGGGTGTTTTCTAAGATCCTGCTCCTGGTTCTTCATCTGTGAACACACTGAACAAAAATATTTGTTATGCAATTCCGCTTTATCCTTATCAGCTTCTACATATTCCTCCCCAGCACCCTTGAGTCTGACAATACCACTCTTGCCCTTCCTCTTCTCACTAATATATCTGAAAAATGTCTTATCCCCCCATTTTATTGCATTGGCTATTTCCTCCTCCTTTTGAATCTTTGCCTTCTTGACTACTTTGCTAGCTTCTTTAAGTTTTTTCATATACAGATGTCTGTCTTCCTCTCTCTGTGATCTCTTGTATTTCATGAAGGCCTCCCTCTTTTTCTTCACTTTTTCAGCTACTTCTTCCGTTTACCTTTATTTACCATTTTAACAAAAAGGTTGATTGCCCTTAAAATATCCCCTTTCCGTTTTTCCCACTGTTTTTCTACATCCCTCAGCTGTTCCCATCCAACTAATGACTCCCTGAGGTATTGGCCCGTCTTCGCAAAGTTAGTCTTCCTAAAGTCTAAGATCCTCGCCTTTGAATGGATTCTAACAGCCCTAGTCCTAATACTGAACCACACCATCTGGTGATCACTGGATGCAAAATGATCTCCCACTACAACATCAGAAACACTTTCACCATTGGTAAGCACCAAGTCCAGTATGGCCCCTTCACGTGTGGGGTCTGGTACCAATTACCTGAATAGTTCTCCCTGTAGAGAATCCAGGATCTCCTTACTTTTAGATGGTACTGTAGCAGGAATGTGCCAATCAACATCTGGCATATTGAAATCTCCTATCAGTAGCACTTCCCCTTTCCTAGCAATGCTGTGCATGTCTTCAATTATCTCTCTGTCCACCTCTTCCTCTTGTGAGGGAGGTCTGTATATCACACCAATGTAAATAGATTTCTCTTTCCCTCTTTCTAGTTTAACCCACAATGCCTACCCTCTCCCTTTTAAGCTCTGTAATTCCAAAGCTTTAATAGTAGTTTTTACATATAGTGCCACTCCTCCTCCCCTACTTCCTACCCTGTCCTTTCTGAATAAAGTATAGCCAGGTATAGTTATATCCCAATCATGGTCTTCTGTGAACCATGTTTCTGTAACTGCCACTAAATCCAAGTCAGCCACTCCCACCAAAGCTTCAACATCAGGGATCTTATTTCCCATGCTACGGGCATTTATACACACTGATTTCCTTATGTTACCCCTGTTACCCATTTCCATAAAGTTATTTAATGTATCACCTACCTGGGGGCTTTCACATACCTGGGGGCTTTCTTCACCCATCCCCAACGAATCTAGTTTAAAGCCCTCTTCAGTAGATTAGCCAGTGCTTGCTAGTGCTTGTGCTGTTTCCAGGTTTCGTTGTTTGGCTCTTTTTTCCATTTCCTGAAAGATGCTTTTTTGGCAACAGCCTCTCTGACCTCACCTTTAAACCATGCCGGCAGTTTTTTGGACTTCCTTTCACTTTTCTTAAAGCGTGGAAACAGCTGGCCTGGGCTTCCAAGATAGTAGTTTTCAACAACACCCAAGCTTGATGTAAGTCTTTAACCTTTGCAACTGCTCCTTTTAGTTTTTTCTTAACTATTTTCCTCGTCTCCCTTTCAAAAGTTAAAAGGTAGTACTGTGGATTTCCTTACTATCCCTCCTCCACTAATTAAATCAAACATGATCATGCTATGATCACTATTGCCAAGTGGCCCCAACACCCTTATCTCTTGCACCAGATCTAGTGTTCCACTAAGGACTAGGTCCAATATGGCTTCCCCGCTGGTCGGTTCATGAACCAGCTGCTCTAAGAAGCAGTCATTTATTTCATCTAGGAACTTTATCTCCCTAGCATGTCCTGCCATGACACTGATCCAGTCGATACCGGGGTAATTGAAATCACCCATTATTATTACTGTGCAGTAACCTTTGTTAGGTTCCTTGATTTCTTTGAGCATTTCATCATCCATTTGCTCATTATGACCAGACAGTCGATAGTACACCCCCACTGCCATCGCCTTCCCCTTTTTACATGGAATTTCAATCCATAAGAGTTTCTACAGCAAATTTTGTTTCCTGCAAAACTTTATTCCTTTCTAACTCAATGCCCTCTCTAGTTTACTGTCCTGTTATTTGTAATTACCTTGTTATCCAAGTTTTATGATCCTGTTTACTGTAAACTCAGACACATGTTATTTGTCTGAATTTGTGTTTGATGTAAATCGCGCTGATGTCGAATAGTGCGGTATATAAGAAATGTAAATAAATAAAATAATAAAATAATAAATAAAATAGAGTGCAACTCCTCCACCAAGTTGATCAGCTCTATCATTACGATATATTTTGTACCCAGGTAAAACAGTGTCCCACTGGTTGTCCTCCTTCCACCATGTTTCTGAGATTCCAATCATATCTAACCTCTCATTTAGTGCTATATATTCTAACTCTCCCATCTTAGTTTTTAGACTTCTAGCATTTGCATACAAGCATTTTACAGACTGTATTTTAGTCATATTAATTTAGCTATTGGTAGGCATGGGTAATTTGGGATCTTTAAGCTCTGTCTGCTCCATACTCGAGGGCATTTGGGCTACTTTACTCTTTTTTGGAACCTCTCTGCTTTTGGTAGTATCCTTCAAGGATACATTCTTCTGAACCATCCGCTCTTGGGCGACTGTCTAGTTTAAAAGCTGCTCTATCTCCTTTTTAAAGGTTAATGCCAGCAGCCTGTTTCCATCCTGGCTAAGGTGAAGCCCATCCCTTCGGAAGAGCCTCTCCTTTCCCCAGAATGTTCCCCAGTTCCTAACAAATCCAAAACCCTCATCCTTGCACCATTGTCTTTATCCATGCATTGAGACTCCGTAGCTCTGCCTACCTTTTGGGTCCTGCGCGTGGAACGGGAAGCATTTCGGAGAACGCTACCCTGGAAGTTCTGGGATTTCAACTTCCTACCTAAAAGCCTAAATTTGGCCTCCAGAACCTCCCTACCACATTTTCCTATGTCATTGGTACCGACATATACCAAGACAGCAGACTCCTCCTCAGCACTATTGAAGACGTTATCTAGGTGGCGCGTGAGGTCCGCTACCTTCGCACCAGGCAGACATGTTACCAGGCGATCCTCACGTCCACCAGCCACCCAGCTATCGACATGTCTAATGATCGAATCATCAACTATAACGGCTGTCCTAACTCTTCCCTCATGGGTACATGGCCCTGGAGAAACTTCCTCGGTGTGAGAGGGTTTTACATCACCTGGAGGACAGGTCCTAGTTACAGGATCACTTCCTGCTACACCAGGGTGATGCTCTCCTGTCACGTGACCTCTCTCCTCCATGGCAACAGGGATGCTGCCAGACTGGAGGTGGGACTTCAGGACTATATCCCTGTAGGTCTCGTCTATGTACCTCTCTGTCTTTCTTATGTCTTCCAAGTCTGCTGCTCTAGCCTCTAGAGAACGGACTCGTTCCCTGAGAGCAAAGAGCTCCTTGCACCTAGTGCACATGTAAGACCTCTCACCAACTTGGAGAAAACCATACACGTGACACTCCATGCAATAGACTGGAAAGCCCTCATCTTGCTGCTGGACTGCTGTCTGCATCTTAGTTTTAAGCTTGTGTTTAGATCTTTAAGTTCTTTACTTACTACGGGTTGCTATGGATACTTATACTGATAAAATTATACCTAATACGTTTAATATACCTTGTTCACCGGAAGCTTAATTAATCTCAGGTCCTGATTTGGATAACGAGCTGCACCTGAGAGCATCTCCTTTCCTTTAAGATGTGTAAGTATCTATAAAGTTACGATTATCCCAGGGGTGTGTGGGTGTTGGGGAGGGAGGGAGGGAGGGAGGGAAATAACACTTATTTAAAGAGAGCTGCTACACAGTACCCTGTCCTGTGCTGCTGAGGTAAGCTGTGACCACCTTCCTGGGTGATTAACAGTCCTTGCTTGGATAGGAGTCTTTCAAAATGGCCTTTTAACCTGCCACCTGGCGTTAACACCTATTGAAAATGTTTCACAGGTCTCTTGCCCCCTAAGTAGAAGGCCTCTTTGTTTATTTGTTGCTCAAAGAATACTGACCCTGTTTTGCCTTTTATGCTACGTTATATTCTGATTTGATTTAAATTAAAGCTCTTTGCTGCTGCCAGGCTCTGACTTATTATGAAATTTAAACTAGAAGCTCTCTGCTGGGTTCTAAATTTAACCAGAAAGCTCTCTTCAGTGTTTTAAATTTAAACTAAAAGTACTTTGCTGATACTAGGCCCTGAGTGAGTATTAAATTTAAACTACAAGCTCTCTGCTAGGTATGAAATCTAATCAGAAAGCTCTCTTCTGTGTTTTAAATTTAAACTTAAACTGCTGCTTCTAGGCCCTGACTGATTTAACAAATACACTGGGTTCACAGATTAATCAGCTTTAATCCAAAGAAGTCCCTTCAGAAAAATTCCCAGAAGTATATACTCACAATTGCAGATCTCTCTCCAGAAGTAGCAATCCCCTTTTCTAGTCCTTCAAGACTGAGGATCACAGAACTCTGGTTGAACTATTTATGCCTGTGCTGCCAGGAACAGTTAAGGATGAGGATTTATTTCCTGATCTGGAGCAACATGAATACTTTCTGTATCAATGGGATCAGTTCAGTTTGGGATGTGAGAAATCCTGAGAGGTAGGATCCAGGATTATGGATCAGGGCCCTCCCCCCCGCCGGAGGTATGGGCAGCAAATGATCTAGATGTGAGATTACATCTGGAGGTAAAAGCAGTGGAAATTATTCTTAAGGAGGGGTGTGAAGGGCTGAGGATGAAGCAGTATCTTCTGTTAGCAGAAGCGTGCAGGGGAATCAGAGATCAGGTAAAATAATTGGTGAAGCAAGGAGTTATATACTGCACTCGGAGCCCCTATAACACCCCCATATGCCCTGTACATAAGCCTAATGGTAAGTGGAGGTTGGTACATGATTTGAGATAGTTGAATGAAATGGTGGTAGTGGAGCTCCCAGTAGTACCAGATCCAGTGGGAATATGGACAGGAGACAGTCCCCTGTATGAATGGTTCTCTGTGGTGGATTTAAGCAATATCTTTTGGACCCTGCTATTAGCCAAGGCTTCACAGGAATTGTTTGCATTTGTGTACGAAGGACAGCAGTATATCTGGTCCCGACTACTACAGGGGTATGTAGAGAGTCCCTCAATTTTTAACAGAGTTTTGAGTCAGGATCTGCAAGATTTCAGAGAGAGATGGGAAGGGAATTCTGTGACCCTGTTGCAATATGTGGATGATCTTATGCTATGCACAGACACTGGAGAAGCATGAGGAAGCCATGGGGGATTTGTTACAGGTTTTAGAGGCACAGGGCTATAAGGTTAGTATGAAGAAAGTCCAAATGTGTAAAATATGCTCACAGGACAATTCTTATGCTATGCGAATAATCCCCATAGGACTATGTTACCACGTCCTTCAGGACCTTTTCATAATCTTCACATTGATTTCACTGACATGCAGATTCTGGTACATGGGTACAGGTACTTGCTAGTGTGTGTATGTGCTTTCTCTCAGTGGACTGAAGCCTTCCTTTGCAGGCGAGAAACAGCAGGACTAGTAGTTAAGCACCTGGTGGAGGATATTATTCCCAAGTTTGGTTGTCCTCAGAAAATCTAGACAGATAATTGCACGCATTTTCATAATAAATTAATTCACAAACTTACTGAGGGGTTGAGGGTGCAACATTCTTTTGTTTGTGTTTACAGGCCACAAGCAAACAGACTGGTGGAGAGAGTTAATGGATTACTAAAGACAACGCTTTGTAAGACTTTACATTCTACAGATTTGAATTGGCTAACAGCTTTATCCTTTGCTTTGTTTTCTCTCAGGAATTCCCCATTGGAGGCCTCTCATTTGACACCCCACCACCAGCTTGTTACTGGTTGCTCACTGTCCTCGCCAGTACTTCAGGTATCCTCAGCTGTTCCAGCAGAGAACAGTGACACCTACTGGACAGCTCTTCAGGCAGCATAGGCAGTGATACGAGAAGCTGCAGATCGCTTTCCACCTAATGAAAAAACTGAGAAACATCTCTCGTACAGCCCAGATTGTGTATCTAAAGAACTATACTCGGTCCTGTTGGACTGAGCCATTCTTTGTTGGTCCTTACAAGGTTACTGTGGTCAACCCCTTGGCTTTGCGGGTGGAAGGATCTTCGCAGTGGCATCACATTACCAGAGTGCGACCAGCTCCTTACATTGAGACAGCATGAAGTCTCTGTGGACTTTTGTGTGACTTTTTGGACTGGTTTAAGCGTGTTGCAATTTAATTGGTGGTACAAAACTAAAGATATGTAGAACAGTACAAACAGTATTGTGTGTTATGATTCTCCCCATCTCCAGGAACAAGCAGGAATGTAGTCTTCACATATGGGTATCGTTGGGAGCCTGCGCGGGAATGCTCCCCAGCGTCCAATAGGAACGCTTTTGGGAGCATCTCTTAGCATATGCGCGCTGCCTTCCCACCTTTCGAACTGTCCCTCTTCAGTTCTTCATTTTCTGCAGAGCCGACAGGATCCATAACCTGTCACTGCAGAAAATTCCGTCTTTAAAATTGTTTTCTTGTGGTCGCGCTTGCCTGCCACTCGACGCTTATCGGTACGGCTGGTTCTTTTCTTTTCTTTAAAAAAAAACAAAAACACCTTATACTTTGAACTGTTTCTCTTCAGAAACTTTTCTTTTTTGGTGCTAGGCGGTTTTAAAAAATGTACTAAGTGTGGCGGTACCATTTCCGTCACTGACACCCATGATTGGTGTCTTAAATGTTTAGGGCCTGAACACTCTCCATCTCAATGTCTCTCCTGTATGGGGATGGCTAAAAGAGGAAGACAGAACCGGGTTGCAAAGCTCGGTACCCTCTTTTCTTCGGATGCCAGATCCATTGCATCGACATCTTCAAGGGCCTCCTCTTCCTCCCATGGATCTCAGGTAACTAAACATAAAAGCCGGTCCTCAAAGGGTAGCCCTCCTGCTAAGCATTGAGAGGCCATTGGCATTGCCCTTGAGCGAACCACACCGGCAAAACAGCCCCGGCGGGAGGCTTCGGCTTCCAAAGCACCAATGGGGCTCCAGGATGTTCTCGAGGTCTCGACCTCACAAGAACTACTGGTGCCATGCTCAGGGGTCCCGGCCGTTTTCACCGGTACCGACACCCAGGCATCAGCAGCGTCGATAGACCAGAGGTTCCTCACTATCAAACGCAGCATTGCAGCTCTTCTCACAGCTGCGGTACCGTTGACACCTATGGTTCAACGGGCACCGGTACCGACATCGATACCGATGCCGGTACCTACACCGGTACAGACACCGGTACTGACGATACCGGTACCGATGGTTCCGGCCCCAGTGGGAATTCTTCCCAAGCCATCTTTGGCTGGAAGCAACAGATTGGTACCGGATCAACTCAGTACCGACTTCGATCGATACTGGGACCGTGCTTTGCATGAGCATCGTGGTCAGGAATACTTCGAATCCTACGATTCCGAAGACTCTGAGAATTCTGCTAGTACCAGAGGGTTTCTCCAGGAAGATCCCTCTTCTCCCCAACGCAGAATGTCACCTCCAGAGGACATGTCTTTTCAGGCCTTTCAATCACGGTAGCTCCTGAACAGGAACCCAGAGCAAAGGAATTGGAAATTCTTCAATATCCTAAAGCTCCAAAGGAGGCAGCCACTCTGCCCATCCATGAAATTCTGCATAACTTGATGCTCAGAACGTGGGAGACACCTCTGACTACATCTCCTCATTCTAGGAGGCTTGATACTATGTATCGAGTTCCGCCATGTCCTGGATTTCAAAAGACTCAGTTGCCACACCATTCAATGGTGGTGGAGTCAGCCATGCGTAGGATGAAAAGTGCAAAGAGGCATGCATCCAATCCCCCAGGTCGTGAATGCAGGACTCTGGACGCTTTTGGGCACCAAGCTTTTCAGGCTTCCATGCTTTCAGCTAGGATCAGTTCATATATACTAAATATGGGAATGTTCCTCAAAGAAGTTACAGGAGACTTGGAGCTTATGAGCTCACTTCTCCCAGATGACAAGAGACAAGACTTTCTTGCTCTAGTTAAACATGCTCAAGATGTCTCCAAGTTTATGAATTGTGCAGCCTTTGACTGCTTTGAATGCATCAGCAGAACCTCTGCTATTGCCATTGGGGGCACGACGGATTGCCTGGCTTCAGGCATCAGACTTGGAGACTTCGGTACAGGACAAGTTAGGCAACATTCCTTGCACGGAAGAGAATCTCTTTGGCAAGAACTGGCAGGAAAAGGCTAACGAGTTAGATGCTGACAATACCACTCTAGATAGATTGTCAAAATCTACAGCCACTCCAGCCATAAAAAAGCCTTATAAAAAACCCTCTTTTCAGCAAAAAGAGGAAGTTTTATCCTTCCTATACCCAGCAGAGTCAAACTCAGGGTCAGGTTGCTCAAAAGGGAGAAACTAGAGAGCAAAAGAAGCCAAAAAGCCCGAGAGCCCAATCAGCTCTGCAGGTTCAGCCCCCTCAAGGGCTTTGACTCCTTCCTAGAGAGCTTAGCCTTCCTGCCTCTGAGGGGTCCTCAACCCCCCAATATCCCAGGCAGGTTATGCCAATTTGCCAACAGATGGCATCAGATAACAGCAGAAGATTGGACTCTGTCCATTGTAGGAGAGGGGTACAAGCTTCATTTTCACAGCATGCCCCCTCCTACAATTCTAAGGCAATTCAATTCTCAAACCTCTGCAGACAATCTGCTAGATCACGAGGTCTCAACACTTCTTGCCCAAGGGGCAATAGAAGAGGTACCCATTCTTCAACGGGGTGCAGGGTTCTACTCCCCCTATTTTCTTATTACAAAGAAAACAGGAGGACACAGACCCATTCTAGACCTCAGAGAATTGAACAAATACCTGTTCCGAGAGAAGTTCAAAATGATTTCTCTAGGAACTCTTCTGCCATACCTTCAAAACCAGGATTGGCTTTGCTCTCTAGATTTAAAGGATGCATACACTCACATTCTGATCTATCCAGATCACAGGAAATTCTTACGATTCCTTTTTAATGGAAAACATTTCCAGTACAGGGTTCTTCCCTTTGGTCTGGCTTCAGCACCAAGAGTATTCACGAAATGCATGGCAGTAGTAGCTGCATTTCTGCGAACCCTGAGGATATTCGTCTTCCCTTACTTAGACGACTGGCTCATTCGAGCCCCTACAGTTGCAGAGGCCAGCACTGCACTGTCTCGCACAATGCGAATCCTCCAATACTTGGGGTTGGTAATAAACTTCCCAAAATCCCAACTTGTTCCTTCCCAATGCCTGGAATTCATAGGGGCCTGTCTAGATACAAAACAGGCAAAGGCTTTCCTTCCACAGGCCCGGTGTCTTTGCATAATGCAACTAGCTTCTCAAGCAGCAGAGCTGCTACAGTTGCTGGGACATATAGCATCCACAGTTCATGTAGTCCCATATGCTCGCCTCCACATGCGAGCAGCTCAGCGGACCCTATCCACACAGTGAACATAGGCCACAGGACATTTATCAGACAAAATAATAAACTCTCAACGACTAATTTTGTCCCTCCAATGGTGGCAATCACTAGAAAATCTGACAGTGGGGTCACCTTTCCATCAACCCCTTTTTCAGGCCACCCTAACAACAGATGCATCACAGGTGGGTTGGGGATCACACCTGAATCATCCCTCTACCCAGGGCACCTGGACTCCACAGGAGGCTGGTCTACACATAAATCTCCTGGAATTAAGAGCAATCTATTTAGCTCTTTGAGTATTCCACGCCCAGCTCAGCTACAAGACAGTCTAGTCCAGACGGACAATCAAGTAACCATGTGAACAAGCCATGTGAACAGACGGACAATCAAGTAGCCATGTGAACAATCAAGTAGCTATGTGAACAAGCAGGGCATAACAGGCTCTCTGTCGTTATGCAACGAAGCTTTACGACGGTGGGCCCTCACCAGAGAGTATCAAATTCACCTTCTAGTGGTATATCTTCCAGGCATTCAAAACCTTTGGGCAGACAAACTTAGTCAAGTACTGCTGCCTCACGAGTGGTCTCTCCACCTAGACCAGGTGGCAAAGATATTTCATCCCTGGGGCACTCCAGACACAGACCTTTTTGCAAGTCCACTGAATGCCAAACTTCCCCGGTTCTGTTCCAGGATTCCGGCTCACAATTGTCAGGCAAGGGATGCCTTCCTCCTTCACTGGGGTCAGGACTTCCTTTATGCCTTCCCACCCATTCCCCTCATCCCGAAAACACTCTTCAAGCTTCAGAGAGACAGGGGTCGCATGATTCTCATAACACCATGATGGCCACGTCAAGCGTGGTATCCCCTGCTTCTGCATCTCTCTCAAGCTGCACCTCTGGAGTTAGGACATGCTCCAGATCTCCTTTCCGAAGAGGACGGGACGCTATGGCACCCGAGTCCCCAATCCCTGCATCTCACGGCCTGGTTGCTGAAGGCTTAGACCTCCAAGATTTCATCCTGTCCCAACAGGTAAAGGATATCCTTCAGGCTTCTAGAAAACGTTCCACAAGAAGATCTTATGCCTTCAAGTGGAAACATTTTACTATATGGTGCTCCAAGAAGGGACTAAACCCCCTTGTCATACCTTTAGAATCGATACTAGAGTATCTCCTTCACTTATCGAATTCTGGTCTAAAGACCAATTCGGTAAGAGTCCATCTTAGTGCAATTGCAGCTTCTTATAAGCCTCTGAATGGACAACCAATTTCCTCTCATCCACTCATATCCAGATTTATGAGAGGTCTTCTATTAACCAAACCTCCCATTAAGCCACCACCGGTGGCATGGGATCTAAATCTAGTTCTCGGGCAGCTCATGAAGCCGCCTTTTGAGCCTTTAGCCACTACAACCCTTACGTTTTTGACCTGGAAGGTCATCTTCTTAATTGCAATCACCCCTGCACGTCGTATTAGTGAACTGCAAGCTTTAGTGGCTAATCCTCCTTATACTAGGTTTCATCATGGTAAGGTTGTTCTTAGAACTCATCCACACTTTATGCCAAAGGTGGTTTATGTTATGTTTATGTTTATTTCATTTGATAGTCTTGAAGGACTAGAAAGGGGGGCTGTTACTTCTGGAGAGAAATCTGAAATTGTGAGTATATACTTCTGGGAATTTTTCTGAAAGGAATTTTTTTTTCTTTTAAAGCTAATTAATCTGTGAACCCACTAGTTTTTTGTTAAATCAGTCAGGGCCTAGTAGCAACAGTTTAAGATTCAATTTAAAACACAGAAGAGAACTTTCTGGTTACCTTTCATACCCAGTAGACAGCTGTAGTTTAAATTTCATAGTCACTCAGGGCCTAACATCAGCAAAGTACTTTTAGTTTCAAATTAAAACACAGAAGAAAGCTTTCTGGTTAAATTTAGAATCCAGCAGAGAGCTTGTAGTTTAAATTTCTTAATAGGTTACAGCCTAGTAGCAGCAAAGAGCTATAATTTAAATCAAATCAGAATATAGCTTACCTCAGCGGCACAGGACAAGGTACTGTGTAGCAGCCCTTTTTTAATAAGTGTTATATCCCTCCCTTCCTCCCCACACCCACCCTCCCCTGGGATAATCACAGCTTTATAGGTACTTGCACAACTTAAAAGACAGGAGGTGCTCTCAGGTGAAGCTCATTACCCAAATCAGTCATACACTAAGGACCTGAGATTAATTAAGCTTCAGGTGAACAAGGTATATTAAACTTCTTAGGTACAGTTTTAGTGGTATAAATATCCATAGCACCCTTTAGTACATAAAGAACTTAAAGATCTAAACACAAACTTAAAACTAAGATGCAGACAGCAGTCCAGCAGCGGGATGTGGGCTTTCCAGTCTTTTGCATTGAGTGTCACATGTATGATTTTCTCCCAGCTGGTGAGAGGTCTTACATGTGCACTAGGTGCAAGGAGCTCGCTGCTCTCAGGGAACGAGTGCGTTCTCTAGAGGCTAGAGTAGCAGACTTGGAAAACATAAGACAGACAGAGAGGTACATAGACGAGACCTACAAGGATATAGTCCTGAAGTCCCACCTCCAGTCTGGCAGCATCCCTGTTGCCATGGAGGAGAGAGGTCACGTGACAGGAGAGCATCACCCTGGTGTGGCAGGAAGTGATCCTGTAACTAGGACCTGTCCTCCAGGTGATGTAAACCCCTCTCGCACCGAGGAGGTTTCTCCAGGGCCAAGTGCCCATGAGGGAAGGGTTAGGACAGCAGTTATAGTTGGTGATTCGATCATTAGGCATGTAGATAGCTGGGTGGCTGGTGGACGTGAGGATCGCCTGGTAACATGCCTGCCTGGTGCGAAGGTAGCGGACCTCACATGCCACCTAGATAAGGTCTTAGATAGTGCTGGGGAGGAGTCTGCTGTCTTGGTACTGTGATACTGCGGACCCTCTGGCACAAAGAAAAGAAGTTTTAAATCTTGAAAAAAACAAGATTTACATGCAATTTCCTGAAGGTCCACATAGAGGGAGCAGGAGAGCAAGCCTGGAAGCAGAGGAACCACGCCTCTATGGGCAGGACCTTGAATCAGTTAGTCCCGATATAAGCAGGGACAGAGCTCAGTTAAGCAGAGCAGATCGGAGAGACAGAGACGGAGCCAGAGTGAGCGTAAAAGCCGGACTGGAAAGAGCAGCTCGGAGAGTTGGAGTCACTCTCAGACCCAGAACAGCTCAAGGAGTTGAAGCAGCTTGGAGAGTAGGCCAGAGAGTAGGCCGAGAAGCAGACCAAGGAATAACTCATAGAGCAGGCCGAGGTGAAGGCCCAAGAGCAGGCCTAGAGGAAGGCCAGATACAATTGGAAGGAGCAGCATTGCAGAGAGCAGCCAAGGAAGGAGGTGCTCTCCCTTCCAGCCTGAAAGGAAGCCCTATCCAGGGAGAAGGACTGGGATACAAGCTGAGGAAGAGATATCCGGTTGCAAGGAATACCCAAGGAGAAAAAGGTACTTTTAAAAGTTTTTATAAAAGTAACCTGAAAGAGGAATGGAAAACTCAGAGGCCTGGGGAACAGGGAAGTGCTGAGAGGGCGCGGCCAGTAGCCAACTGCCACAGGGGTGGAAGTGAAGAACAAGCGCCTCAGCAGCAGCCATGCCTCAGAGGAGTTACTCCCCATTCTAAAGGAGGAAAGACACCCAGGGAACACTTGAGCCTGCAAGAAGTGGAGGACATTCAGGCTAGGCCTCAAGCCTTTCCCAAAAGAGACTGCAGGAAGTTTAAAGGTGAAACAGTGGTTGCCTGCAAGTGTTTACCTAAGCCTAGCACAAGAGAGAAACAAAGGAATAACTTTTATCTGTATGATAAGGACACTTTTATGCCAAAAGTACCAGATAATCTCTCTAGGAAAAAGGCTAGTAATATTAAAAGCCGGGATAAGCGAACTTTTAATCCTGTAGCAGAAGAAAATCCAGAGTTCTACAATATAGCTAAAAGCCGACGCCCCAAACTGACAGGCCAACATTGGAACACAGTATGGCATGCTTTTAGAAAGCCTGAATCCAACCTTCCTGAGGTTTCAGAGTCAGACCCCTCAGAGATGGAGTGGATGCCAGGGGAATCTGAGGTTAATGAGGCCGTGGAACCCATGGATTGTAATTATTGCACAATAGGAAAGTTTTAAGTTATTTGGAGCACCAAATGTATGAAGAGAATACAAGATGCTTTATGTTTTGAGTTTGTGAAGATTAACAATGTTACTTTGAATGTTTTTGTGAATTGCACTTGATACAAGAAAGGATACAGCCCTGTTATTTTTCTCAACCGCATATTTTGAACCGTTTGCGTAAAGGTGAAATAAATGCCTTTTCTTTTTCCCTACACTTGGCTAAATATTGCTTTATTGGGAAGTTGACCACGAGGCTGACACAGAGGGCCGCTACCTCATGACCCTCGGAACAGGTCAACCCTAATACCCCTATTCTTATGAGCTCCCCAGCCCCGTGGAACCACTACGCCGCCACCAGAGGGGGCTGCGGGGGACATAAGTGGCGTAGTCGGCAGGATTTTTGCGGTACTCTTGAGTGTACAGGACTGTATTGGTAACTACACAAAAGAAAAGTAGAAGCTTTTTCCTTTTTGAAAAAAACAAAACAAAACTGAAAGTAAAACCCGGACCGTCCTGAATAAAGAAACTGGATTGGAAGAAAAACCAGGAGCGGAGCTGTTACAAAAGCCTGGACCGGAGTTAAAAGCAAGGAACGGAGTCCTGAAATCCGGACCGGAGCTGGAAAAACGAGAAAAAAATCCTGAAGGTGGGAGATCCTCTGATCCTCCTCTGGCGGAGCAACCCCTGGACGATTGCATATATTCCCCAAAACTGATGCAACACTAGAGCAAGGTAAGGGGTATATAAACCTACCTAGTGTTGGATACCTGGGGAAGTCAAAAAAAAAAGGAGAAGGTGTGAAAAAATATTGTGAAGAGCCGCACTTGGGTTTGTCTCTGTTTATTCCCACAGGTACGATGGAGCCCAAGGAACTGTGTGCCTGGATGGCACACCAGTTCAGCAAACAGGCTGAGCTGGCACAACAGAGCCAGGAGCAGGCGCTGAGGGCGGTGAAAGAGCAGCAAATGCCAGTCATAGAAACTATGAACGCATGGCTTGTGCAACAGCGGGAGGAACTGGCTCGGAGCAAAGAGGAAAAGACATCACTCGCCGGACGGGTAAACCTTGAACACGGACACTAGTCTTGTTCAGACTTGATGATAGGGAAACTCAGTCCGAGCGATGACATTGATGACTTTTTAGACACTTTTGCTAGGATTGCGAATTCGGCTAAGTGGCCTGAGGAGCAGTGGGCAATACGCCTAGCGGCATCACTCACGGGTGAAGCGCTGGCGGCCTACAGGTCGATGCCCCCAGAACTAGCGAATTCATATCATGATGTGGTAACAGCGATTAGAGATCGTGTTGGTCTTACGCCAGTAGCGTATAATAAAATGTTTAGAGCTACCGTGCTTAAGGTAAATGAGACACCTAAGGCACTAGGCCACAGGTTACGTAGCCTTGCTTATAAGTGGTTACAACCCGAAAAGAGAAGCATAAATACACTCATGGATGCTATAATTTTGGAGCAGTATATGAATGCACTACCTAATAGAGTGCAAAACTTTTTGATGCTCCAGAATTGTGGCAATACCACAGACGCCATAGTACTCACGGAGAGATACTTAGAGGCTGAGAAAGTGACACAGCCTAGTGCAAGCCCACGAATTGCCATGGGATTGGAGGCACAAGGAAGGGGAAGTCCCTCACGTCCTCCAGGTGGTAGGTGGCAGAGTAGTAAGCCCCTAGACAAAATGAATATGAGAAAATGTTTTACTTGTGGTAAAAAGGGACATGTACAATACGAATGTCATGCACGAACTGCCTTGGTAGGAGAGTCACCAAGATTAATGCATGATGGGTTTTTGATCAATGTAAAAATACATGGTATAAGTGTACAAGCATTGTTAGATTCTGGAGCCGACCAGACCATGCTTTCTAAGAAGTTATGGTCGACCATCCAGGATCATGGACTCTCGGTTCCAGAATCACCCGAAGGATATGTGAAAATTAAGTGCGTGCATGGAGCAGCCACACGCTACCCCATTTATAAGTTGTGGATAAAGGGGATGGGCATTGTAAAAGAGATGCCAATGGCAGTGGTGCCAAAGTTACCGCAGGACTTGGTCCTGGGCCGAGATTGGCCACAGTTTAGAAAAACGTTGAAGGAAGAGTTTTTGCCTCAAGTTAAACCAGATTCCACTGGCATGCAACCTAACCTTATTGAAAACTCTAGAGTACAGCGGAGTAGCCTTGCTGCTGCTACGGATACTATGATCCCTAGCCCACTGTGGGAGAAACCCCCGAAGGCCGTTGTGAAGGATCGGTCACAGCCGCTCAAAAAGTTTGTGCTCCGGTACTGTAAAACATCCGCAAGAGCGCGGACGCCTCAAAGAGCATCGGCACAAGCTGCAGGCTATGACCTCCATAGCGCCGTGGATATTGTCATACCAAAGCGGGGGAGAACATTAGTGACCACGGACTTACAAATTGAGCTGCCACCGGGATGTTATGGAAGAATAGCCCCAAGGTCCGGACTGGCCGCCAAATACAACGTTGATGTGGCTGCAGGAGTCGTGGACCCTGATTATAGGGGCGTCCTAAAGGTCCTCTTATGCAACTTTTCAGAGAAGGACTACGAGGTTCAAGCCGGCGACAGAGTGGCACAGCTCATTTGTGAGCGGGTAGGATTTCCTGATCTGGAGGAAGTCGCTATGCTAAATCCCACAAGCCGAGGAGTGGGAGGTTTCGGCTCAACGGGGAGAGCAGAAGTGGAAAATTTAATGGCCATAGGGACTGATCCACCCGAGGAAGACTTGGGCCCTCGCCTGGAGGATTGCAAAGAAAGCTCTATCCCAAAGCTAGGAGAGGAACTCTCAGTAAAACAAAAGGAAGATTTGGCCCGATTGTTGAAAAAATATAAGGATGTCTTAACTCCAATGCCTGGAGAGACCTCGTTGGTGGCGCACGAAATTCATACTCCTCCTGGTAAAATTATCCGACAGCGTCCATACCGACTGCCGGAGACAAAAAAGCAGGAGGTCATTAACCAGGTGCAAGAAATGTTACAAATGGAGATAACAGAAGAGTCACACAGTCCCTGGTGCAGCCCGGTGGTGTTAGTACCAAAGCCAGATGGGTCTATGCGTTTCTGCATAGACTTTCGGCAAGTCAACGCGATTTCCACCTTCGACGCGTACCCGATGCCGCGTATCGAGGAGTTATTAGACCGGCTCGGGCAAGCAAAATACCTAACAACATTGGACATGACCAAAGGATATTGGCAGGTCCCTTTAACGCGAGATGCCAAGCCGAAAACTGCCTTTAGTACACCATTGGGGCTCTACCAGTTTAGGAGAATGCCTTTTGGCTTACATGGGGCAGCCGCCACATGCCAGCGGTTAATGGATGTGATTCTTCGACCGTATCAAAATTTTGCGACTGCATATATGGATGATGTGGTGATCCACAGCGCCACGTGGACGGAACATCTCCATCAGATAGGCACCATATTAGAGGCTATGAGGAGAGCGGGCCTCACCCTTAATCCTAAGAAATGTACTTTCGCAGCGGAAGAAGTCAAGTACCTGGGTCATCTGGTAGGCCGGGGAACCGTACGGCCATTACTGGATAAAGTCGAGAGTGTCAGGAACTTTCCAGTTCCACAGAATAAGAAGCAACTGAGAAGCTTCCTCGGGCTCATAGGTTATTATCGTCGGTTCATACCGCACTTTGCCGAAGAGAGCAACATCTTTACAGAGATGCTCAGAAAAAATACCCCGAATATAGTACAATGGACGCCCGAAGCAGAAGCTGCTTTCCAAAGATTAAAAGGGAAGTTGTGCCAGGCCCCCGTTCTGCGCGGGGTAGATTTTCAGCAAACTTTCCTGCTACAAACCGATGCCTCAGAAACCGGGCTGGGTGCCGTTTTATCCCAGGTACAAGAAGGAGCAGAACATCCTATTCTGTTCCTTAGCAGAAAACTCTCATTAGCGGAAAGAAAATATGCCACAATTGAACGCGAATGCCTCGCTATCAAGTGGGCCATTGAGGCATTAAAATTTTACCTCACCGGGAGGAAGTTTGTCCTCATTACAGACCATGCCCCCCTGAAATGGCTGCATACCATGAGGAACGAAAATGCCAGGCTAACCCGGTGGTATATGGCTTTACAGCCTTACGACTTTCGTGTGGAGCATAGAGCTGGGAAGCTACATTGTAACGCTGACACCATGTCTCGTATTACGTGCTGTGGTGAAGAGTTTCCCCCAGCCCGTAATATTTTGAGAAGGGGGATATGTGATACTGCGGACCCTCTGGCACAAAGAAAAGAAGTTTTAAATCTTGAAAAAAACAAGATTTACATGCAATTTCCTGAAGGTCCACATAGAGGGAGCAGGAGAGCAAGCCTGGAAGCAGAGGAACCACGCCTCTATGGGCAGGACCTTGAATCAGTTAGTCCCGATTTAAGCAGGGACAGAGCTCAGTTAAGCAGAGCAGATCGGAGAGACAGAGACGGAGCCAGAGTGAGCGTAAAAGCCGGACTGGAAAGAGCAGCTCGGAGAGTTGGAGTCACTCTCAGACCCAGAACAGCTCAAGGAGTTGAAGCAGCTTGGAGAGTAGGCCAGAGAGTAGGCCGAGAAGCAGACCAAGGAATAACCCATAGAGCAGGCCGAGGTGAAGGCCCAGAGGAAGGCCAGATACAATTGGAAGGAGCAGCATTGCAGAGAGCAGCCAAGGAAGGAGGTGCTCTCCCTTCCAGCCTGAAAGGAATCCCTATCCAGGGAGAAGGACTGGGATACAAGCTGAGGAAGAGATATCCGGTTGCAAGGAATACCCAAGGAGAAAAAGGTACTTTTAAAAGTTTTTATAAAAGTAACCTGAAAGAGGAATGGAAAACTCAGAGGCCTGGGGAACAGGGAAGTGCTGAGAGGGCGCGGCCAGTAGCCAACTGCCACAGGGGTGGAAGTGGAGAACAAGCGCCTCAGCAGCAGCCATGCCTCAGAGGAGTTACTCCCCATTCTAAAGGAGGAAAGACACCCAGGGAACACTTGAGCCTGCAAGAAGTGGAGGACATTCAGGCTAGGCCTCAAGCCTTTCCCAAAAGAGACTGCAGGAAGTTTAAAGGTGAAACATTGGTTGCCTGCAAGTGTTTACCTAAGCCTAGCACAAGAGAGAAACAAAGGAATAACTTTTATCTGTATGATAAGGACACTTTTATGCCAAAAGTACCAGATAATCTCTCTAGGAAAAAGGCTAGTAATATTAAAAGCCGGGATAAGCGAACTTTTAATCCTGTAGCAGAAGAAAATCCAGAGTTCTACAATATAGCTAAAAGCCGACGCCCCAAACTGACAGGCCAACATTGGAACACAGTATGGCATGCTTTTAGAAAGCCTGAATCCAACCTTTCTGAGGTTTCAGAGTCAGACCCCTCAGAGATGGAGTGGATGCCAGGGGAATCTGAGGTTAATGAGGCCGTGGAACCCATGGATTGTAATTATTGCACAATAGGAAAGTTTTAAGTTATTTGGAGCACCAAATGTATGAAGAGAATACAAGATGCTTTATGTTTTGAGTTTGTGAAGATTAACAATGTTACTTTGAATGTTTTTGTGAATTGCACTTGATACAAGAAAGGATACAGCCCTGTTATTTTTCTCAACCGCATATTTTGAACCGTTTGCGTAAAGGTGAAATAAATGCCTTTTCTTTTTCCCTACACTTGGCTAAATGTTGCTTTATTGGGAAGTTAACCACGAGGCTGACACAGAGGGCCGCTACCTCATGACCCTCGGAACAGGTCAACCCTAATACCCCTATTCTTATGAGCTCCCCAGCCCCGTGGAACCACTACTCCGCCACCAGAGGGGGCTGCGGGGGACAGTACATGTCGGTACCAATGACATAGGAAAATGTGGTAGGGAGGTTCTGGAAGCTAAATTTAGGCTTTTAGGTAGGAAGTTGAAATCCATAACTTCCAGGGTAGCGTTCTCCGAAATGCTTCCCGTTCCACGCGCAGGACCCAAAAGGCAGGCAGAGCTCCGAAGTCTCAATGCGTGGATGAGACAATGGTGCAGAGATGAGGGGTTCGGATTTGTTAGGAACTGGGGAACATTCTGGGGAAAGGAGGGGCTCTTCCGAAGGGATGGGCTTCACCTTAACCGGGATGGAACCAGGCTGCTGGCATTAACCTTTAAAAAGGAGATAGAGCAGCTTTTAAACTAGATAATAGGGGAAAGCCGACAGTCGCCCAAGAGCGCATGGTTCGGAAGAATGTATCCTTGAAGGATACTACAAAAAGCAGAGAGGTTCCAAAAAAGAGTAAAGTAGCCCAAATGCCCTCAAGTATGGAGCAGATAGAACTTAAAGATCCCAAATTACCCATGTCTACCAATAGCCAAATTAATATAAATAAAATACAGTCTCTAAAATGCTTGTATGCAAATGCTAGAAGTCTACAAAACAAGATGGGAGAGTTAGAATATATAGCACTAAACGAGAGGTTAGATATGATTGGAATATCAGAGACATGGTGGAAAGAGGACAACCAGTGGGACACTGTGATACCTGGGTACAAACTATATCGTAATGATAGAGCTGACCAAATTGGTGGAGGGGTTGCGCTATATGTTAGAGAGGGCATTGAGTCAGAAAGGATTAAAGTTTTGCAAGAAACAAAATTTGCTGTAGAATCTCTATGGATTGAAATTCCATGTAAAAAGGGGAAGGCGATGGCAGTGGGGGTGTACTATCGTCCGCCTGGCCAGAATGAACAAATGGATGATGAAATGCTCAAAGAAATCAAGGAAGCTAGCAAATGTTACAGTGCAGTAATAATAATGGGTGATTTCAATTACCCCGGCATCGACTGGGTCAGTGTCACAACAGGACATGCTAGGGAGATAAAGTTCCTAGATGAAATAAATGACTGCTTCTTGGAGCAGCTGGTTCATGAACCAACCAGAGGGGAAGCAATATTAGACCTAGTCCTTAGTGGAACACCAGATGTAGTGCAAGAGATAAGGGTTTTGGGGCCACTTGGCAATAGTGATCATAGCATGATCACCTTTGATTTAATTAGTGGAGGAGGGATAGTAAGGAAATCCACAGTACTACCCTTTAACTTTCGAAAGGGAGACTATGATAAAATGAGGAAAACAGTTAAGAAAAAACTAAAAGGAGCAGTTGCAAAGGTTAAAGACGTACATCAAGCTTGGGTGTTGTTGAAAAATACTATCTTGGAAGCCCAGACCAGCTGTATTCCACGCTTTAAGAAAAGTGGAAGGAAGTCCAAAAAATTGCCAGCATGGTTTAAAGGTGAGGTCAGAGAGGCTGTTGTTGCCAAAAAAGCATCTTTCAGGAAATGGAAAAAATAGCCAAACGATGAAACCTGGAAACAGCACAAGCACTGGCAAGTCAAATGCAAGGCATTGATAAGGCAGGCAAAGAGAGAATTTGAGAAGAAGCTTGCTGCGGAAGCAAAAACGCAAAATAAAGACCTTTTCAAGTACATTCGTAGCAAAAAACCTGTGAGAGAGTCAGTTGGACCATTAGATGATAAAGGGGTTAAAGGAGCACTAAGAGGCGACAAGGCGATAGCGGAGAGACTGAATGAATTCTTTGCTTCGGTCTTTACTGAGGAAGATGTAGGGATGTTACCCATGACTGAAGTGGTATTTAAAGGTGTGGAAGAATTGAAGGAAATATCGATACATCGGGAAGATGTCTTAAACTATAAACTGAAGATAAACTGAAGAGTAGCAAATCACCTGGGCCGGATGGTATACATCCAAGGGTGTTGAAAGAACTGAAATTTGAGATTGCAGACCTGCTATCAGTAATCTGTGAACTATCATTAAAATCATCTCTAATACCTGAGGATTGGAGGATCGCCAATGTAACACCAATTTTTAAAAAGGGTTCCAGGGGTGATCCAGGAAACTACAGACCAGTGAGCCTGACATCAGTACCGGGAAAAATGGTAGAAACCATCATAAAGAATAAAATTACTCAGCATGTAGATAGTCACGACCTAATGGGAGACAGCCAACATGGCTTTAGACAAGGAAGATCTTGTCTTACTAATCTGTTATGTTTTTTTGAAGGAGTGAATAAACAGGTGGACAAAGGTGAGTCGGTTGATATTGTGTATCTGGACTTTCAGAAAGCCTTTGACAAAGTCCCTCATGAGAGACTTTTGGCAAAACTAAAGAGTCATGGGATAGGAGGCAGTGTACTACTGTGGATCAGGAACTGGTTAAAAGATAGAAAGCAGAGGGTAGGGCTAAATGGCCAATTTTCCCAATGGAGAAAGGTGAATAGTGGTGTACCCCAGGGATCTGTGCTGGGTCCGCTGCTTTTTGACATATTCATAAATGACCTGGAAAGTGGAACAACAAGTGAGGTTATCAAATTTGCAGATGACACAAAACTATTTAAAGTTGTTAAAACCCAGGAGGATTGTGGAAAATTGCAAGAGGATCTTATTTATTTTATTTATTTATTTATTTAATGATATTTTTATACCGCCTTATCAAACAATCAAAGCGGTTTGATAAATTGGAAGACTGGGCATCAAAATGGCAGATGAAATTTAATGTGGAGAAGTGCAAGGTTATGCACCTAGGGAAGAACAACCCAAACTATGGTTACACGATGCAAGGTTCCACATTAGGAACCACCACCCAGGAAAAAGATTTAGGCGTCATTGTGGATACCTTGTTAAAACCCTCGGCCCAGTGTGCAGCGGCGGCCAAGAGAGCAAATAGAATGCTAGGTATGATAAGGAAAGGAATGGAAAATAAAACAAAAGATATTATAATGCCTCTATATCGTTCCATGGTGAGACCGCACCTTGAATATTGTGTGCAATTCTGGTCGCCGTATCTTAAAAAGGATATAGCGATTTTAGAAAAGGTTCAGAGAAGAGCCACCAAAATGGTAAAGGGGATGGAAGGCTACTCCTATGAAGAAAGGCTAAAAAGCTTGGGGCTCTTTAGCCTGGAGAAGAGACGGCTGAGGGGAGATATGATAGAAGTCTATAAATTAATGAACGGAGTGGAACGGGTAAACGTAGATCGATTGTTTACCTTATCAGAATATGGAAAGACTAGGGGACATGCAATGAAGCTACAGGGTAAACTATTTAAGACTAATAAAAGAAAATATTTTTTCACTCAACGTGTAATCAAACTCTGGAATTTGTTACCGGAGGATGTAGTAAAGGCTGTTAGTGTAGCTGGGTTTAAAAAAGGTTTGGACAAGTTCCTGGAGGAAAGGTCCATAAACCATTATTAAGAAGGGACCCAGGATATCAATGCTTGAACCAGTACAAGCATTGTGGAACCTGTGTCCCTTGGGGAAACTGCTAGGTATGTATGACCTAGATTGGCCACTGTTGGAAACAGAATGCTGGGCTTGATGGACCTTGGTCTGACCCAGTATGGCATATCTTATGTTCTTATGTTCTTATATACCGCCCTTCAGGAGAGACAGAGCGGTTCACAGTATACAAATACAATTTAAAGAAGGCACGGGGCCAGAAAGAAGGAAAAGGAAGTTACAATTAATGATAGGAAAGCAAGAGAAAAGAAGGAGACAATACAGGACTTAGGGGTCAGGTTTCACACAGAAGGGGGAGGGAAGGTCAAAGGTCAGGGAGAAGAGGTGGGTCTTCAAGTCGCGCTTAAAGGTAGGGTGATGGGGCTCGAGTCGTTGGGAGGTGGGAAGTGAGTTCCAGAGGGCGGGGCCTGCGAAGAAGGAGGCTGAGGAGCGGGTAGACTGAAGGTGAGCAAGGGAGGGGGAAGGGAGATTGAGGCGGTTGAGAAGGAATGATCGAGGAGTGTGTCTGGGAGTGTGGAAGGTGATAAGATCTGCCAAGTATTGTGGGGTGTTGGTGTGGAGAGCCCGGTGGACAAGAGTGAGCAGCTTAAACCGGGAGCAGAAGGGTACAGGTAGCCAGTGAAGCTGAAGAAGTAGAGGTGACACATGATCTCGTTGGGAAGAGTGGGTGATAATGCGGGCAGCAGTATTTTGGATTCTTTGTAATCTGTTGAGTTGGGATTTGCGGAGATCGGTGAAGACAGAATTAGAGAAATCAACGCGTGACATGACTAAGGACAGAAGCAGTGTGGTAAGGACAAGCGGGGTGAGAAAAGGGCGAATCGCACGGATTTGGCGAAGGAAAAAGAAGGAGGTCTTAGTGATATGGGAAATGTGAGCTTGAAAAGAGAGGTCAGAGTCAAAGAGCATACCTAGATAGCGGAAAGTGGAAACCAAGGGTATGGGAGAGTCTGAGAAAGATGGAGCGAGCAAAGGGGGTGGGCTACCGTGGGAGAACCAGATTGCGATGGTTTTGGTGAGGTTGAGGTGAAGGCAATTCTGGGTTAGCCAGTTAGCAACAATGGAAAGACAAGAATTGAGTGAGGAGAGATCCGGGTGAGAGGGGAGGTGTGATGAAGGAGAACTATGTCGTCTGCATAATAGAAAGCAGAAATCCCAGTTTGTTGTATCAGTAAGGTGAGAGGGGCAAGAAAAAGATTGAATAGGAGAGGAGCAAGTACAGAACCTTGTGGAACCCCACAGGATAGAGGAAAGGCGTCTGAAGAAGGGACAGAGGCAGAGGAGGAGAGAACAGCATAGGACCGGGAAGAGAGGAAAGAGTGAAACCAGCGATAGACAGTGCTACAAAGGCCCGCTTCGTGCAGGCAAAGAAGAAGGAGGGAGTGATCGACTAGGTCGAAGGCAGCAGATAGATCCAAAGCTAGCGCCACCGAGATGTCACCGCGATCGTGAGCCACATGCAGTGAATTGGTGAAAGCAAGCAGAACAGTTTCAACGCTGTGATTTTGATGGAATCCAGACTGACGAGGGTGGAGGAAGTTAGTAGAGTCAAGGTGGTGAGAAAGTTATGCAAAAACAATTTTTTCTAGAAGTTTAGAGAGGAAGGGGAGATTGGAGACTGGGCGGTAGTGGGATGGAAACAGAGGGTCAAGAGAGGGTTTTTTGAGGATGGGGCGGATTAGGGCGTGCTTCCAGGAGTGGGGAAAGGTCCCTGTGGTGAGGCTTGTGTTGAGCATAGTGAGAAGAGGGGGAAGGAGTGCTAGGGTGGGAATGAGCAACCAGAAGGAAGGGATGGGGTCGAGAGAGAATGTCTCTGGATGAAGAGATGAGCTGATGGAGTTTGGAAGTGGTAGTTAGGGAGAAGGAAGTCCATGTGTGTGAGAGGCGAGAGGAAGGAGGGGGAGAAGCGACAAGGGGGGGAGAGAGAATGGGGGGGACAGGAAGGGAGAGATGCTCTTAGGGAAGAGATCTTATCACTGAAGAACAAGGTGAGAAGTGGAGGAGGGGGAGAAGGCTGGGTGGACGCAGCAGGAGTAGCAGGATGAAGGGAAGTGAGGGAATTGAGTGTAGAGTAGAGGTCACTAGTCTGGTTGGGGGCGTTGGAAATGGCATTGGAGAAATAAGTTCATTTGGCAAGGTGTACTTTGGAGCGATAATGAGAGTGATGTACTTTGAAGGATGACAGAGTGGCTGGAGAGGGGGCTTTCCACCATAGACATTCAGCTCTGTGAAGGTGAGTGCGGAGCAAGTGAAGGCCACTGTGCAACCAGGGTTGCGTAGGGCGACGTCTTGGGGGACAGAGCCAAAGAGGAGCTAAGTGATTGAGAGTAGCAGAGAGTATGGAGGACCAGAGAGAGGCCTGAGAGTTGGGGGAGAGGGCAGGGAAATCAGTAGGGAGAAGTTTGGTTGCAGGGGGGAAACGCTGGATAGTGAGTGGGGTAATGAGATGAGAATATCGCGGGCGGGGAGATGCTGAAGGGGTGGAGGGTAAGGATAACGTCTTCGAGTGAAAGTAAGAGACGGAGAGACAAAAATGGTCAATCCAGGGGAGATGAAGAGAGGATAGATTATGAAGAAGTAGGGAGGAGGAGGAAGAGGTCAAAAGGAGTCAAGCGTGTGACCAGCCGAATGAGTAGGAAAAGGGATGTGTTGCAAGAGGGACAGGTCATTAAGAAGAGAGGCAAAAGCACGATCCCTGGAGGAAGCGGGGGGATTGAGATGCAAATTAAAGTCAACTGCAATGAGTAATTGAGGGAAAGCAAGGGAGAGATCAGTAATAGTAAGAAGAAGAGAGTCCCAGAGATCGGGATGGAGGGCAGGGGGGGAATAAATGAGGAGAATGTGCGTTGGGGGTGAGGTATGAAGATGGAGTGGTTTCGCCTTTTCATTTAAATGAATCTATTTATCTTCCTGTATTTTTTCCAAGGCCTCACGCCTCTAAGGCAGAAAGAAACCTTCATACTTTGGATTGTAAAAGAGCCTTAGCCTTTTACCTACAGAGAACAAAGCAACATACTTTTTATAGCTTTTGACTCTAGTCATTTGGGACTTCCAGTCTCCAAAAGAACTTTATCTAAATGGATTGCCCAATGCATATCCTTTGCTTATGCGAGTAAGGGTCTTCCTCTTCAAGGCCATGTCACAGCTCATAACGTGAGAGCCATGGCAACTTCCATGGCTAATCTCCACTCCGTGTCTATCGATGACATTTGTCGAGCAGCCACCTGGGCTTTGGTACACACCTTCACAGCCCATTAGTGCCTGGATAAAGCCTCCCATCAGGATGCCTTCTTTGGCCAAGCTGTTCTTCAAAATCTCTTTCAGACCTAATTCAACTCCTACCCACCAACTCTGGTGGAATGCCAGAGATCCATGGGAGGAAGGATGCCTACCTTTTCAGGGTGGCACCTTCCTGGGGCTATATCCCTGGCATCTTCAGCTAGGGAGTCCCCATATGTGAAGACTACATTCCTGCTTGTTCCTGGAGATAGCGTAGTTACTCACCTGTAACAGGTGATCTCCGGGAACAGCAGGAATTTAGTCTTCACAACCCACCCACCTCCCCTAGGAGATGTCTCTCTGTCTCTTTCCTCTCTCCCTCTATCCTTTCACTCAGCTACAAACTTAACTGAAGAGGGACAGTTGGAAAGGCGGGAAGGCAGCGCGCATGTGCTGAGGGATGCTCCCAAAAGCGTTCCTATTGGACACTGGGGAGCGTTCCCGCACAGGCTCCGTCGGTACCGACAATACCCATATGTGGACTAAATTCCTGCTGTAACTGGAGATCACCTATTACAGGTGAGTAACTACACTTTCTGCTCTCTCAGGAGAGTGGTGGGTGGCTGATGCATTGTGCTTTAATGCTATCATGTATCCAGGAATATCAGGGTCTCACTGCTGTTGTATTTAATCCTTATCTTTGCTGTTAGGCCTTTCTGTCTCTTTTTTTTCCGCTGCCAACTTCATACATTGATCTTTGCTTTGCTGCTTTTCAGGCTTGGAACAAACTATCTGAGCCAGTGCATCAGGGTCTATTTCTGCTCCTTTTTCTAAGCCATGCATAAAGCTTATCTCTTTGAGGCTGCTTTTGAATTAGTGATTCCCACATTGTTTATTTGTTCTGGCTAATTACACTAGTGAGGGTAGACCTGAGCCTCTACGATTTGCCCTGAGAGCTCTGGCTAACTTTACATATTGTTACAAGGGTTCAGGGAGTAGGGGGTACCTAAAGATTTCATGCTATAGTGTGTTATGTTTGGTATTTCTACCTCATGTTAGTGTTACTTGCCTTTTCTAATTCTTCTCTCCTATCATGGATGTGTATTATTTAGGTAGATCTCATGTATATATTTATCTGCCTGTCAAATTTTCCAGAGTCTGTGAACTCTCGTACTTACACTGTTTGCTAGCTGGTTTTTCCCCTCAAGGGTCACATACCATCTCTGACGATTGTTTAGCTCTGCTACTGTCATTAAAGTTACTATGTCTATGTTGTTAAATAGGAAACAAATTCTAAAACAGATGCAGGAAGTTAGGTATGATCCTATGAGAGTTTAAAATTTCACCATTTCAGGCTTTCAAGTACTGTCTGAAGAGATATGCAATGTGTCTTTAATGTCTTATCAAAATCATTTAGCTCTGGACTGTCTGTTGGCTCCCACAGTTTGTGTTGTATTTGGTCTCTCATGCTACACCTACATTTCCTCCTGACCCATCACATTATAATATTATAGAAGTCATTAAACACTTACAGGAGTTTGCTGATGAAATGAAAAAAGGAGGGCGACTGGTTTGCTTGGGTCTTTAGCTGGTTTTCTGGTTTAGGCCAAGGCATCAAGAACCTTTCTCATTGTTATAATACTGGATTATTGTTTACCTCATGCTATGCTGTACTTGGTGCCTACCTCTCTTGTGCTCCCAGCGCAAGTCCACCATGATCCATGTTCCTACCCTCATGAGCCATGGCGCAATCAGGCTTTGCCCATTTATGACAGTGTTGGTCTGTCAGACGGCTGCCTGGGTGAGAATGCTCACAGTCTTGGCAAGTGCATATGTCAATATGATTTGCAAGGGATTGTGGGCAATGCAGTCCATTCACACCAGACACAGCTGCTCACAATAAATAGTTGTGCTTGAAGGTAAAGACAATAAGATATTTATTTATGGGGTTATTTCTCCCAACACAGATATGCTTGGTAGCACATAAATCAGGTTACTTGCTTTCAGTGTTAAACTTGGAAAACCAAAATCAGGAAAACAACATTTAAACTTGTCAGGCAATCAAAGCAAAAGAAATAAGACCTGGTTGGTAACAAACTGGTCTTTTCTGTAGGCTTTAGCTAATATTTTCTTAGCATGTATCAAACAGCAAACAAAAATCCACAAAGAAGAGAAAAACGGTTCTTTTCAGGTTAACTTCTTATATCTTCCCACATAGATTCAGAAGTGATTCCCTTAGAGCTCACAAGCAATTAGGTAAGGCTCAATTGCTAGCAGTTACCCAGCTGAAACCCCTTAGCTGGCTTGCATTCTACTACGTGGCTAAAAATCCTACTCAGGAGCTTTTCTGAGCAGATTAAAGAACAAGTTTGTATTTCTTTGTGATGGTTGCTGTACTTTGTAACAGAAAATTACCAAAGGAGTGTAGACAGAGAGCAGTCCATGTAAACACATTCTTCATCGGCAACGTCTCCCCCTTCTTCAACAATCATGGGCTCAATATCATGGATTGGCACAGATGAATTTCTCAATGGAGCACTTTCAGGAGAATACTTGTTTCCCTGCTGTCTTTCAAGATTATAGCTAGGACATAGATCAGTGTTCATACCTGAGCTTCCATTGCTGTTAGAGTTCCTCTCTATATAGCCTGGCCAGTATGTAGTCCAGTTCTTATGTCCAGCCTTCCAATCCAGATCCCTGGACACTGGATCTCTCTTCACATACCTTCTGGCACGGGTCTTAGGATCCCTTCCACGTGCAGCCGTCTCCCTCACAGGTACCGTCTGGAGATTCCTAGCTCTGCAGCACCATTTCTCTGGCTTTCCCCAGTCCAATGGTGTATGCTTGCCCTTGGAATGCCTTCCAGTATACGTACTGCTATGAACTCCTGTAGACCTCCCAAAGGCTTTTCTCTTCTTTCTTCCAAAGGGTTTCTTGCCCTCTCTGTCCGTCCGGTTTGGCTTCTGCTTCTGATGATCCTCCAGATGAAACTGAGAATATCCAAGCTGATCATGAAGATGATGATGATGATCCTGAGGATAATTCTCTGTAGAATAAACTCTACCTTTATTCTGCCTAGATGAGTGCTCCTCCCTAACACAGCGCAGCTGTGCTGAATCAGGCCCTGCCCTTTGAGATGAGTGCTTAGGGATTACCTCATAGCCCTCCTGATTGAACACACGTTTCCCCACTTCAGCTTCTCTAATGGCTGTTGGAAACCTGGTGCTTTCTGGGACTGGTAGTCTTTTATGGGAAAATTCTGTTTTCTTATTTCTACCAGAACTGACAGGTTGCTTGTTCAGAGTCACTTCACCTTTTCTATAGCTCCTTCCTGAGCTATGATAAGCTTCCTTATCACATACCCCCCTGCTTAAGTTATTACGGACTAGTGTCACTGGTGAAACTTCTTCTCTACAGTCCGTAATACGGGAAAGGGCATCCGCATTCTTGTGCAACGTCCCAGCACGATGTTCCACTTGAAAATCAAATGCCTTTAAGGTCATGTACCAGCGTGTCAACCTGGCATTGTGGTTCTTCATTTGCTGCAACCACTTAAGTGGGGCATGGTCTGTGACCAACTGGAACTTTCTCCCTGTAAGGTAAAACCTTAACGCCTCCACTGACCACTTAATAGCTAAACATTCTTTTTCTATTGTGGAATACTTTTGTTCAGCCGGTGACAACTTCCTGCTCAGGTACATCACAGGATGCTCCTCCCCTTCATGACACTGGGATAGAACCGCTCCTAGCCCTACATCCGATGCATCTGTTTGAACCAGAAAGGGTTTCCTGAAGTCCACCCCTTTCAGTACCGGTCCTGTACACAATTTTCCTTTTAGGACTGAAAATGCTTTTTCAGCTTCAGGTGTCCACTTTAGCTGGTTTGGACATTTCTTCCACAGCATATCCGTGAAAATTGCACTTTTCTCTGCAAATTGCGGTATAAATCTGCGGTAGTATCCAATAAGTCCCAAGAAACATCTTAGTTGTTTCTTTGTTGTTGGAGGGGGAAAATTCCTGATGCTATCTACTTTACTCATTAGAGGTTTAATTTTTCCTCTTCCCACTAGGTGGCCCAGGTATTTTACCTCCCTATTTGCAAAGGCACACTTCTTCTGGTTTAAAGTGATTCCCGCTTGCTTCATGGAGCACAAGACTGCCCTGATCCTCTTTAGATGCTCCGCCCAGATGTTACTATGGATTATGACATCATCCATATATGCAAAAGCATAATTTTGGTGGGGTCAAAGTATGTGATCCACTAACTTTTGGCAGGTAGCCGCTGCTCCATGCAGTCCGAAAGGCATCCTCTTGAACTGGAAAAGGCCAACGGGGGTGCTGAACGCAGTCTTCGGCTTCGACTCCCTGGTTAGAGGGATTTGCCAATATCCTTTTGTCATATCAAGGGTGGTTAAGTATTGAGCCTGTCCCAGCTGGTCCAACAGCTCTTCAATTCTTGGCATTGGATATGCATCAAAAACTGATATTGCGTTTACCTGCCGGAAGTCAATACAAAATCTTAAAGATCCATCAGGCTTCGGCACCAGGACTATGGGGCTATTCCAGGGACTCTTTGACTCCTCTATTACTCCCATGTCCAACATCTCCTGGACTTGTGCCACTACTTCCTGTCTCTTGGCTTCAGGCAAGCGGTATGGCCTTTGACGAACTAATTTCCCAGGTGGAGTTATTATTTCATGGGCAACCAAATGTGTCTCCCCAGGTATGGGTGTCAACACATCTGGGAATTCTTTAAGCAATTTCCTAATTTCTTCCTGTTGTACCACTGTCAGGTCCTCACCTATTTGGGGCTCTGATTTTTCTTTACAATCAGATACCTGGGGTCCCAAATCTTCCTCTTCATTCACCTCCCTCTCTCGGGCAAAGGTGGCAGCTAGGCTTTTAACCCTTTTGACGTCAGTAGAACCAAAGCCTTTGGTTCCACGCTCAGAATTTTCCAGGGATGTGACCTCCTCCACAGGTGGAAAACCCAGCCTCTCACAGATCAATTGGGCAATTCTGTCTCCTGTCTTCACGTGATAATCATTCTGTCCAAAGTTAAATAACAGAACTTTAATATTGCCCCTGTAATCGGGATCAATTACTCCCGCACCCACATCGATGAAATATTTAAGGGCTAATCCGGACCTTGGGGCTACTCTCCCATAGCATCCAATAGGTATTTCCACTTGGAGACCAGTGTCCACCAGGGCTCTCCCTTGGCTAGGTACAGTCACATTTTCTATGCTGCACAGGTCAAACCCAGCAGCTTGAGGGGTTGCCCGCTTAGGAGCTTGGGCCTTCTCTGTGACCTTGTGGTACTTTAAGACGAATGTCTGCTTTGGGGTAGCTTGATCTTCTGGACGCTTAACCATCTTTTTAGCTGGGGTCTGAGGACTTCCAAATAAAGGCCCGGGAGCTATTACCATTAATCCTTCTCCCTCCTTCTTTCCTAGTCCTTCCACTAGACCCTGCTTAAATCTTGGCCAGTCTCTTCCTAGAACCAAATCAAAGGGTAGCCTAGGCACCACTGCTAACAGGACTTCCTCTTGTTCCCCCAGGCACTTAACCTTTAGCCTATAGGTGGGATATGATGTTGCAGCACCATGAATGCATCTGATGTGAACTTGGCTTTCAGGGGTTCTAGGCACAAATCCTTCTTGGGCCTCTATCCTCTTCCAAAGCCTTTTTGACATCATACTCTGGTCTGCCCCAGAGTCTAACAAAGCATTTGTGGTAATTCCTTGCACATCAACCATCAAAAGAAATCCTTCTTTGGGCTGTTTTAAATCCAGACCCATTAAGCTAGTGTGTGTCTGGCATCCCTTTTCTAAATGTCCCCATTTTCCACATTTGAAACATTTCTTTCTACTCCAGTGTGTCATCTGGTTTGATACAGTACATTCTTTTTCAGAAACATTTTTAATTATTTTCTTTTCTGATACAGCACAGCTTGCCTCAATACCCATCTTCAGAGGGCCACCCATTCTATGGCAAGCCTGCGTGGCTTCCAAGAATCTCTCTGCTAGCATGGTTGCCTCTCCAAGATTTTGGCAATTTTGCTGTATAAGGAAAGTGTGCAAATCTTTAGGCACCGCAGACATAAATTGTTCAAGCATTATAATGTCTAATAACATTTCTACCGTCTTTTGCTCAGGCTCCAACCATTTTACAGCTAATCCTCTGATTCTCTGACTCAGAGCCCTGGGTGTTTCACCCACTCTCAATGTAGTAGCTCTAAACATTCGCCTATACTCTGAAATAGACAACCCTAGGCGATCTCTAATAGCAGCCTTTACATCCTTATAATTCAAAGCCTGGGCTGCTGGCATTGCTCTATAAGCTGCAAGCGCCTCTCCAGTTAATGAGGCTGCCAGCCTTACTGCCCACTGTGTCTCTGGCCATGCTAATGCTTGTGCCACTCTTTCAAAAGACTAGAAAATCATCAACATTATCATCTGGAGTTAACTTCCCAAAACTAAATGCCCCAATTCCCTGATTGAGTCCCACACTGTACACATGTGGTGTACCAATATTTACTGCTGGTCTTGCATCTGTTCCACTTTGGTTCTGCAGCTTAACTAGGGCTTGCACCAGATCAAGCACTGGCCTCTGCTGGTCCATTAAGGCTTTCATAGCAGTGTCCTGTGCCTGCTGCGATAGCTCCTGTTGCCTGCTAAACTGGGCTGCCATCCAATCAGCTAGTTCCCTTGGATCCATCTTGATCCCTGCAAGAAACAAAGAAAAAAACAAAGTGCACCACCTTCCAAACAGGTGGTTTTTTTCTGCTTTTTTTTTTTTTTCAATTACCCCTGTGCCTTACTCCCATCCACCACTAGACATGCCCAGGTACTTGTTACCTTATGCCAGTGATGAATCCAGCTCTGCACAGGGTCTTTTCCTCCTGGGACAGCTACCTGGAACATCCACTTCTCCTCCAAAGTGCAGCTGAGGGAAAATATTTTTTCCAGCTTTAAACTTGAACTTTAGTTGTAATCCTCAACAAGTAAATCCCTTTGCGCAAAAGCAATCCGAAAAACTACGCCATTTGTCAGACAACTGCCTGGGTGAGAATGCTCACAGTCTTGGCAAGTGCATATGTCAATATGATTTGCAAGGGATTGTGGGCAATGCAGTCCATTCACACCAGACACAGCTGCTCACAATAAATAGTTGTGCTTGAAGGTAAAGCCAATAAGATATTTATTTATGGGGTTATTTCTCCCAACACAGATATGCTTGGTAGCACATAAATCAGGTTACTTGCTTTCAGTGTTAAACTTGGAAAACCAAAATCAGGAAAACAACATTTTAACTTGTCAGGCAATCAAAGCAAAAGAAATAAGACCTGGTTGGTAACAAACTGGTCTTTTCTGTAGGCTTTAGCTAATATTTTCTTAGCATTTATCAAACAGCAAACAAAAATCCACAAAGAAGAGAAAACGGTTCTTTTCAGGTTAACTTCTTATATCTTCCCACATAGATTCAGAAGTGATTCCCTTAGAGCTCACAAGCAATTAGGTAAGGCTCAATTGCTAGCAGTTACCCAGCTGAAACCCCTTAGCTGGCTTGCATTCTACTGCGTGGCTAAAAATCCTACTCAGGAGCTTTTCTGAGCAGATTAAAGAACAAGTTTGTATTTCTTTGTGATGGTTGCTGTACTTTGTAACAGAAAATTACCAAAGGAGTTTAGACAGAGAGCAGTCCATGTAAACACATTCTTCATCGGCAACGTCTCCCCCTTCTTCAACAATCATGGGCTCAATATCATGGATTGGCACAGATGAATTTCTCAATGGAGCACTTTCAGGAGAATACTTGTTTCCCTGCTGTCTTTCAAGATTATAGCTAGGGCATAGATCAGTGTTCATACCTGAGCTTCCATTGCTGTTAGAGTTCCTCTCTATATAGCCTGGCCAGTATGTAGTCCAGTTCTTATGTCCAGCCTTCCAATCCAGATCCCTGGACACTGGATCTCTCTTCACATACCTTCTGGCACGGGTCTTAGGGTCCCTTCCACGTGCAGCCTTCTCCCTCACAGGTACCGTCTGGAGATTCCTAGCTCTGCAGCACCATTCCTCTGGCTTTCCCCAGTCCAATGGTGTATGCTTGCCCTTGGAATGCCTTCCAGTATACGTACTGCTATGAACTCCTGTAGACCTCCCAAAGGCTTTTCTCTTCTTTCTTCCAAAGGGTTTCTTGCCCTCTCTGTCCGTCCGGTTTGGCTTCTGCTTCTGATGATCCTCCAGATGAAACTGAGAATATCCAAGCTGATCATGAAGATGATGATGATGATCCTGAGGATAATTCTCTGTAGAATAAACTCTACCTTTATTCTGCCTAGATGAGTGCTCCTCCCTAACACAGCGCAGCTGTGCTGAATCAGGCCCTGCCCTTTGAGATGAGTGCTTAGGGATTACCTCATAGCCCTCCTGATTGAACACACGTTTCCCCACTTCAGCTTCTCTAATGGCTGTTGGAAACCTGGTGCATTCTGGGACTGGGAGTCTTTTATGGGAAAATTCTGTTTTCTTATTTCTACCAGAACTGACAGGTTGCTTGTTCAGAGTCACTTCACCTTTTCTATAGCTCCTTCCTGAACTATGATAAGCTTCCTTATCACAGGTCTCAGTGTCTCCCATGAGCCTTTCTGAATCAGGAGGGCGAATGTGCTCCCATATTCTACTCCTGAAGGGGGGGAGGGGAAGTGTGAGAGCCAGAGGGGAAGGATTAACACAGTAACAAAAAAATAAATAATTGAAATGTCTGAATGCTGGCGTTTGTACTGAGGTGCGTACGTGCAGCTTTGAGAGGTATGTGTCATCATATGGAAAAGTATGTGAAAACACACTTATCAGTAAATGGTGGACAGAGAGAGGGTAAAAGGCAATCATGATGTAGCGGCAGAGCGCAAACGATCCAATAATACCAGGAGTCTGTTCAGAAGGTCCAAATCATTTATTGTGCACAAGACTCAAGCAGAATCACATTCAAAATGGCTGAGCCCCGGCTGTTAATAAAACAACAACTTTTATACTTTTCTTTTCCAGTCTAGACATAGACAAACTTTTCATTGGTCCCGGTAACCCCCTCTGCCCCATCTATTGGTCCCGGTACCTTTACGTAGTTATCCAATGAGGACCTTTGTCTGGGCTCAGCACCTGTTTCCCCCCCTTACAGCCCTCATTACAATGGTCAATTCTTAGGCTCTTGATACATCTCTCCTCCAAGGTCACTAGCTGGCTGTAATATGTGTGAAAACAGGGCACTGTAACTTTTCTTTCAACAGAGTTAATTAATTCCATAGAAGCTTCTCACATTCTTATCAGTACCAATTAAAGCAGTTTTTTCTATTTCTCCTAAGTTTCGATTCTGCTTAGCTATGCTTGATTATGCTTAGTTAAGTTTCGATTCTATGGTGGCAGCATTCAAATGGTTTTTCATTCCTCTGGCCTAGCCACAGGCTTCATTTACAGGTCAAGCTGCTTAGGCCTGCCTGCTTAGTTCAAGCAGCATGGATCATAGGCCTTCGCCTACCACATTCCCCCTTTTGATTAATCTCACCCTGTAGCTAATAAGGTGTGAGATTTAAATCACTTAATTACACTGGGGTTGGGTTACGACCAAGCGTACCAGGATTAGGGTGCCATAAGGCTAAGGTCTTTCGTTCTACCGTATTTTCTATAACACTATTAATAGAGCGCATACAACATGGGATTAGACATAGTAACAGCAGAAACAAGGCTACAAATACCAATATTATCATAGCAAAAGTAGTAAGTCCTCCCAATCCGGAGAAGATAGATTCGAACCAATTGGGTATCTTAAGACCATGCCAAGTCTGTACTGGCACATAGGCTTGCTTTCGCATGTTTTCAGCAATATTTTCAACTACTTGACCTTTATCATCTATCTTCAAACAACAATTGGTTAGATTCAACTTACCACATACTCCTCCTTCAGCTGCTAATAAGTATTCTAGTGCCAAGCGATTCTGATATATTGCAGTACGCATTTGTGTGCTCTGTCTAGCTAGAAGTGTGAGTGCTTGGCTGGTTTCATTGGTTATTAGTTCAACAACTGCTTGCAAGCGTATAATATGATTGAGCATATATACAGGGGTTCGGTATCCCCAGGTGCCATCTTGCTCCCAAGTGGCAGGTCCATAGTAGGCAATAATTCTTTCGGGTGGCCAATCATCACCATCCCATTTCTCCCATTTGCCTATCTGTAAAGCTGCTCTCTTATGTCTCTTAGTATACACTGGGTAACCTAATTGTTCTCCCTGCTCTGTGGGTAACAGAAAGAAAGAAAGTTGGATGGTTCCTAAGACGCATGCCCCTCCCCAATGAATAGGGAGTCGAGCATATGCTCGGGTTCCACAGATCCAATACAAACCAGGTGGAGCTTGCCAGGCTGGGCAAGGTCAGTCCATAGATCGGCAAGCTCAGGGAATTTTGCTAATGGATTGGTAGGTTCAGGTACATGAACTCCTGACCACCAGGACGTCTGTCGTGTGGTGTCATTATAAAACTTTTGACTAAGACAGACAAGCTGTCCCACTTTCAAATTGAACTGGGGTCCAGTTCGAGCATAACAGACGTCCAACTATTGGGTGTGCTAATACCCATTCACTTGTGGTCTTATGTAGCTCAGTGTGATTATAAGCTACTGAGTAATTTAATTCTTGGGCATCCCAGGGCCACTGATCACCCATTCTAGTTCCTCCACAAAAATAACAATCTGAAATGTGGAGACTGGATACTACTGCTCCAGCTAATTCTAAGAACAGATTTTGAGAAGGGTGAGGGATGTCAAACTTATTTATATGCATAGTTTCATAGAAGGTATTATGTATGTGGTACCTTGATGAACGATGGGCCTGGGTATTCAGTCTAATATATACAATAGTTCCTGGATCTGACCCAGAGCCTGCAATACGTAGTCCAAATTTATACCCTTGTGTCCATGCACTAAGATTGATTATATGTAACTCTAATGGATTACAGGCACCCTGTGACCCAGTAGCTCCCCAGGAACCGATGGACACAGATAAGCATCCAATGGTAGAAGCCGGTACTGCAGGAGAAAGCAGGGATTTCTCTGCAGAAAGAAAAAAAATCAGAACTAATCAAGCAGAACAGCTCACCTCGGGGGAAGGGAGTAGTAAAGCTCTTGATTGGGCACGCCCCAAGAGGAGGCGGGCAGTGCAAGCTAGAAGCACCTGGTTAAATAGTCTGAAACCAGGAAGTGAAAGGGAGCAAAAGAAACTAGGAGAGCCACAGAGGCTAAGAGAGAAGCCAAGAGAACAACAGGGACGGAGAGAATTTCCAGAAGGAGAAACCAGAGTTTCAGAGGGAAAATCTGGAAGGAAATATCTTTGCTGCTGTGATTCCTCCAATAGTCTGCAACTAGCAGGTAGCGTGGTGGAAGACTCAGAAGAGGAAAGGAACTGCTGGAGGCAGAATACTTTCAGAACGCTGAGAGATCCAAGGCTACAGGACCAGGCAGAGCTATGGAATAAAAGGCAGAAGGACAAAGAATTCTCCAAGGGAAAGCTTCTATACAAGGTACCCAGTGGGGGAGAAGTAGGGAGGAACTGGCTGCAATGAAGCGCACCTCTCCTAGGATACAAACTGAACAAACTCCACCACCGCTCCCACAAAGAACCAAACGCGCCAGGAACAAATGGATCACAGTGGGTTCTGGTAGATTGCGACCTGTAACACAAAGACATCCTATACATCAAGAGATATCCCTGCACAATGCCTTCTCTGCCTTGGCTAATGAGGATGCCCAATTCAAAGAACCTGAAGGGCCTTTAAATGAGTCAGACAATGCCCAATCCCCTGCTAAAGCACTAAATATGAAGAAAACCTCACCAAACAGAAAACTACTACTAATTGGAGATTCCATCATCAGAGGCACCAACTTGGGAACACAGTTCAAAGGAGAGAAGATAGTCATGTGCCTACCAGGCTCTTCAGCCAGCAGGAATACAAACCAAGTTGTTGAATTACTTAGTGCAAAAAGTGAACATTCCAAACTTGATGTTATTATCCACCTAGGCACAAACGACTTGGCTAGGAACAGTGCCTCTACAGCCCAAAAGGACTTCCAATCTCTGGGGGAGAAACTCAAGCACGTTGTTAACACTGTTGCATTCTCAGAGGTTCTACCTGTTCTTGGTAAGGGGACAAAAAGACTGCATCGCATTAACAGCTTTAATACATGGCTCCAGACCTGGTGCAGAAAAGAAGGATTCAGATTTATTGGCAACTGGGACAACAGATGGATCAACAAGAGACTATACTGTGCTGATGGACTACATCTCTCTTCCACAGGGAAAAGAATCCTAAGTGAAAAATTCAGGCAGTATGTGGACATGCATTTAAACTAGGAAAAGGGGGTGACGGATGTGGAAGGTCAACATCTGCATGCCACCCCCAACAAAAGCAGAACAACATCAGAAACAGCCACACTTTTAAACCACACATCAAAAACATGTGGGAGGAAGTGGGCAGAACAAAATCAATGCAAAATACACACAAGCCAGGAAAGTGCTGGAAAGCAATGAGCACAAATGCTCGAAGCTTAGCCAACAAAATTCCAGACCTGGAAGCCCTAACGGCAGAAACAGACTTGGACATTGTGGCCATTACAGAAACATGGTTTAATGAATCACATGATTGGGATATAGCCATAGCTGGCTATAATCTATTCAGGAGGGACCGAGAAAATGGAAAAGGAGGAGGAGTAGCCTTGTATGTCAAAAGCAATATTAAAGCTACTGAAATGCAGGGGACATGGGGAAAAGAAGAAGCGCTCTGGATTGCGTTGGAGAGAGGAGATGGCACTGTCATCCATATTGCTGTAGTCTATAGACCTCCGACTCAAATTGAAGAGAGAGACAATGAATTGATTAGAGATATTGCCAAGATAGCATCAAAGGGGGAAGCAATCATATTGGGTGACTTTAATCTACCTGATGTGGATTGGATTACTCCTTCTGCACATCTGGAAAGAAGCAAAAGAATTGTGGATGCTCTCCAAGATGCATTATTTAGACAAATGGTGATGGAACCAACCAGGGAAAGCTCAACGCTGGATGTAGTGCTCACCAACGGTGATAGTGTGTCAAATGTCTGCGTGAGTGCCCCTGTGAGCAACAGCGACCATCACACGGTGTGGTTTGAAATAAAAGCCATGGCACAGGCCAATCATAGCAAGCTCAGAGTCCTAAACTTCAAATACACTAACTTCAATCAAATGGCAGAGTATGTAAAGGAGGAGATGACGGGGTGGGAAGAGATAAAGGAAGTGGAATTGCAATGGGCTAAACTAAAGGAGGCATTGAAAGGAGCAACAGATAAATATGTAAGAAAAGTAAATAAAAGCAAGAGGAGAAGGAAACCTATTTGGTTTTCCAAAGAGGTGGCTGCTCATATAAAGGCAAAAAACAACTTTTGCAAAATTCAAAAGCTTGCAGACCGAAGAACACAGAAATGAATACAGGATCAAACTCAAAGAGACAAAACGAGAAATAAGGATAGCAAAATCAAAGGCAGAGGAAAAGATGGCTAAAGATGTTAAGGGTGGCAACAAAAATTTCTTCAGGTATATTCGGGAAAGGAAAAAGATCAGAGTTGTAATTGCAGGACTCAGAAGTGCTGGGAAAGGACTCGTGGAAAGTGACACTGAAAAAGCAAAATTGCTAAACAATTACTTCTGCTCTGTGTTTACTAAAGAAGATCCTGGGGGATGGACCAGCTGTGACTCCCAAATATAAAAATGGGAATGAAGTAGATACCACACCATTCACAGCAGAAGAGGTGTTAGAACAACTTGCTAAACTGAAAGTGGACAAAGCCATGGGACCGGATGGGATACATCCCAGGATACTGAAAGAGCTCAGAGAGGTTCTTGCAGGACCGTTAAAGGATGTCTTCAACAGATCCTTGGAAACAGGAGAGGTTCCTCAGGACTGGAGAATGGCTGAGGTCGTACCTCTACACAAAAGTGGTGACAGGGAAGAAGTGTCAAACTACAGACCCGTGAGCCTTACCTCGGTGGCAGGAAAAGTAATGGAGGCGCTCCTGAAAGAGCGAATAGTGAACTTTCTGAAAACCAACAGCTTGCAAGACCAGAGGCAACATGGTTTTACCGAAGGACGATCTTGCCAGACAAATCTGATTGAGTTCTTTGACTGCGTGACGAGGGAACTAGATCAGGGGCATGCAATGGATGTCATCTACCTGGATTTCAGCAAAGCCTTTGATACTGTTCCTCATAGGAGGCTTATCAACAAACTCAGTAGCTTGGGGATGGGTCCCAAGATGGTAAACTGGATTAGAAATTGGCTGACTGACAGACGACAGAAGGTGATTGTACATGGAGCTCACTCGGATGAGAGGAAGGTGATTAGCGGGGTGCCCCAGGGTTCGGTCCTGGGCCCGGCACTGTTCAATGTATTTGTGAGTGATATTGCTGAAGGACTGAATGGAAAAGTCTGTCTTTTTGCAGACGACACAAAAATTTGCAACAGAGTGGACTCCCCTGAGGGAGTGGTTAACATGAAGAAAGATCTACAAAAGCTGGAAGACTGGTCTAAAGCTTGGCAACTACGATTTAATGCAAAAAAGTGCAGTGTCATGCACTTGGGTAGCAGAAATCCAAGAGAAATGTACAAGATAGGGGGAGAAAGGTTGGTATGCACAGTTCAGGAAAAAGACCTTGGTGTGATTATCTCTGCTGATCTCAAGGTGGCAAAACAGTGCGACAAGGCGGTGGCAAAAGCCAGGAGGATGTTGGGCTGCATACAAAGAGGGATTACCAGCAGAAAAGAAGAGGTACTTATGCCACTGTATAGGTCACTGGTGAGGCCTCACTTGGAATACTGCGTTCAGTTTTGGAGACCATATCTTGCAAAGGATGTAAAAAGACTGGAGACTGTTCAGAGGAAGGCGACCAAAATGATTTGGAGCCTGCGTCAGAAGCCTTATGAGAAGAGACTTGAAGACCTAAATATGTATACCTTGGAGGAAAGGAGGCACAGGGGAGATATGATTCAGACCTTTAAATACTTAAAGAGAAATGATGAACAAACAAACCTCTTCCAAAGACGGGGAACCTGTAAAACTAGAGGGCATAACATGAAACTGCAAGGGGGTAAATTGAAAGGCAATGTCAGGAAATATTTTTTCACTGAAAGGGTGGTGGATGCTTGGAATGCCCTCCCGATGGAAGTGGTAGGGGCGAACACGGTAACATAGTAACATAGTAACATAGTAGTTGACGGCAGATAAAGACCAGCATGGTCCATCCAGTCTGCCCAGCGAGATGGCAAGAGTAGGTGCACCTGTCGCTCCGCGCAGGCCACCCCTCTCCATATCCTTGTTCAGGGGTAAACCCACCACTCCATATAGGACACCCCTATTTGTTGAGACGTTATATGGTTCGGAAGTTAGATGGTTCGGAAGTTAGATGGTACCGTTTATTTTGGGGTTTTTTTTCCTATTTCTGTAAAGGGATCCTCTGTGTTTGTCCCATGCCTTTTTGAATTCCGTCACCGTGTTCGCCCCTACCACTTCCATCGGGAGGGCATTCCAAGCATCCACCACCCTTTCAGTGAAAAAATATTTCCAAAACTGAACGCAGTATTCCAAGTGAGGCCTCACCAGTGACCTATACAGTGGCATAAGTACCTCTTCTTTTCTGCTGGTAATCCCTCTTTGTATGCAGCCCAACATCCTCCTGGCTTTTGCCACCGCCTTGTCGCACTGTTTTGCCACCTTGAGATCAGCAGAGATAATCACACCAAGGTCTTTTTCCTGAACTGTGCATACCAACCTTTCTCCCCACGGTGACGGAATTCAAAAAGGCATGGGACAAACACAGAGGATCCCTTTACAGAAATAGGAAAAAAAACAAAATAAACGGTACCATCTAACTTCCGAACCATATAACGTCTCAACAAATAGGGGTGTCCTATATGGAGTGGTGGGTTTACCCCTGAACAAGGATATGGAGAGGGGTGGCCTGCGCGGAGCGACAGGTGCACCTACTCTTGCCATCTCGCTGGGCAGACTGGATGGACCATGCTGGTCTTTATCTGCCGTCAACTACTATGTTACTATGTTACTATGTAAGTGTTATGCTCCAAAGCCAGAGAGAGTGTGCCCTAGTTTTAAAAGCCAAGTCAGACAAAATGGTGGCAGCTGTTTTCAGCAAGGAGAAGCTTTGAATAAAAGTGAATATTCTTACAAGCTAGCTGAAGAACCTAGCCAGGAAAGGGCTGACGTCAGTGCTTTTAAATATCTCTTTAAAGACTCTCCCATTACTGCTAAGTATCCAAGCACAGCACCCACGTGTAGAGAAAGGTGGGGAGATAACGTTAGCAGCACATTGAATGTTTGTTTTCCTGACACAAACAAATATGCTAATCAGCCTGAGATAGAGAGGCTCAGCAAACAATTGCTCACGGGAGAAAAGGAACGCCAGCTAAGTGAAGGGAAGTCACCAGCTGAATCACTTCTCCACGAGTTCAGAGAGTTTTTAGAACATAAGGCAAGTTTTAACTACAGTGCTCCAGAACCAGTTACTGGCTGTAAAGAAGGAATGCCTATTTCTAATTCTCTGCCTTCCTCCGAAGAGGATATGTTAATGGACTGTTCTACATGCTTAATTGAGAAAGACAATTAAGGGGAAAGATTACCTGTTATATGAAGCAATATAGCAGAGGCACTTAACTCGTCCTATACAAGAAGCTGGTAGAAAGTGAATGAGTCAATGTACCAGTGATTGCTATAACAGGAGCACTACTGTTGTAGGAACTTTTCTGTCTCACCCTTTTTGATTGGATCACATGAAGGGAATGTGAATTCCTGAATATAGCACAGCATTGCAAGTCTGTTTAGCAAGTTTCTTTACTCTTGTTTTGGATTTATACTTCTGCACCGTCTGTACCATTTGAACTGCACAACTGGCAAATAAACCTCATGAAAAATAAATTTCTCTTTGCCATGCCTTACTGCTCGAAGCACTAAACACAACTACAACTAATTGCCTCCAGGGCATCACAAGGCAACCCCTCCTTAAACCCCCAAGGTTAGGGAGCGGGCGGCGTGATAACCCTTCTTACATTTTTCTGGATTCTTTACATATGGCTGATGTAAGGCAGCCATTCGATTATCTCTGGTATTCTCTATCATACCAGTTTTCCATGTGGCATAGAAAACACATTCCCACTTTGGGCAATAGTAATCTTCAACTGGTGCTGTGCTATATTCATTTGATAAAACTCGTTTTCCTGTACATGCTCCCCATCCAGTGGTTCCCTCTGGACACATATACTTGTGATCATGATAATATGCTTTTTCCCAGTTAGCACAATTAGACCGACTATCTCTATTTATAGCATCACAAGCATCAAAATACAAAACAGCACTCTTTGTAGGATCAGTAAGTGGGGGTGTAGCATTAAGTAAAGCTCCATCTGCATCATTCCATCGTATTTCTAGAGTATAATAGGATGGGTTCTGATGTGGGTTAAAACAAACTTTAGTATTACCCTTAGTACAAATGTTCAGTTCAGTGGTATTATATATACACCGACTTACTGTACCAGTGCAAGTATAGTGAGAATGATAAAGCAAAGTCTGAGTTACTTTCATTCCAGTCCGAGTAGAAGTAATGCAGGCAGTACATGGGGGTAAGGCAAAAGTGAGTTCAAAGCTCCCCATGCAGGCAACCAGAACAAAATAGAAGCAAGGATGCATGTTGATTGTAGTCATTCTGAATCTCCGCTGGAAAATCTTGACCTCGACGTTCACTGCTTCTTGACACAGTGTTGACCCGTCTGCTAATGAAGCAATTCAACGGGTGTCAATGTTGATTGAAAATCCTCAAGTTCGAGCTGTATGCCAACTTACCAATCGTAGTTGGCCTGAATAAAGTCTGTGAATGTAAAGTTATTTAGTGTACCACAAACGTACACATTGGGTCCTCTCCAATCCCAATTGAAAGAACAAGTTTTGCTGTATTGGAAACAGCAATCCTCTTTGAAAGACTTGTGTACTGTGGAGCACCATAGTTCTTGGGTGGCCCAGAGAAGTCCTAGGCTGCTGGTTGCCGCCTCAGGGTGAGTCGCAAAGGAATATCAGGATGCTGCATCACAGTCCACTGATCTGGGTCTGGAACTGCTGGTGGCTTGACTCTGCTATGATGGATCCAGGATTCGACTTCTGCTACCTTTACGGCTGTTGGTGTAGACAGGATGACGGTGTACGGTCCCTTCCAATGGGGTTCCAGCGGTGTCTTCTTCCAATCTTTGATCCACATCGAGGTACCAGGCTTGTAGGGATGCAGGGGTTCCGTCAAGTTGATAGGTATCTGGTCCTGTATCCACACATGAAGAGTCTGCAGAACAGAACTAAGAGCTAGGGGTTCTTGTCTGGTTATCTCTGAACCAATTTGTGTCAAACTACCCTTAACTCCCTGCACTATTGGTGGGGGTTTACCATACATGATTTCAAAGGGAGAAAATCCTGACGATTTCACAGGAGCTGAGCGTATCCTAAGTAAAGCTATTGGGAGAACCTGGGGCCACTTCAGGTGGGTCTCCTGCCATAGCTTAGACAACTGAGATTTTAGAGTACGATTCATTCGCTCAACTTTCCCTGAACTTTGGGGTCTGTATGCAGTGTGTAACTTCCATTGTATCTGCAGGGCTCTTGCTAATTGTTGGGTAATTTGAGATACAAATGAGGGCCCATTGTCCAACCCTATTACTGCAGGAATTCCAAATCTGGGGATAATTTCCCTCAGTAAGACCTTGGTGACTTCTCTGGCCTTTTCAGTCCTGGTGGGGAAATCTTCCACCCACCCAGAGAAGGTGCAAACTAAAACTAACAAGTAACGATATCCACTAGCTTTTGGCATTTCAGTAAAGTCCACTTGTAGATTGTGCATAGGGGTTACACCACCTGACTGAACTCGGGGTGGTGGTGTAGGACCCTGCTTGGCATTGTTCTTGGCACAAGTTACACACTGGCGAGCTACCGAGGCTGACAGAGCTCCCAACAACGAAATGCAAAAATGTGGTCTGAGTGCTTTTTCCATTGCGTTTTTCCCAAGGCGTTTTTCCATTGCGTTTTACAAAGGCTGGTCCCAGTGATTCAGGGATTACTATTCGTCCTGGAGGTTGGCTACCCTCTGGTGGTGGCAGCTCAATCCATCCATCTTTCAGTACCCCTTTTTCTATAGTACAAAAATAGTCCAATTCTTTCGTGGTGTATCGTGGTGTCCACAGGTTTAGGGGTACAGGAAACAATACTGCTTGTATTGGTGTTGCTTGTGATGAAATTTGTCCTGTCATGGCTGCTTTGCGTGCTCAGACATCAGCAAATCTGTTTCCTTGAGCGACTTCTCCTTTTCCTGTTTGATGTCCTCGGCAGTGCATGACAGCAACTTGTACAGGGGCCCATACCGCATCTAACAACATTAATATTTCTGGGCCATACTTAATTGATTTGCCTCCGGAGGTAATGAGTCCTCGTTCTTTGTACAGAGCTCCATGAGCATGTAAAGTAGTGAAAGCGTATTTTGAGTCTGTGTATACATTCAACTGAAGTTCGGCACCTAATACTAGTGCCCTTGTGAGTGCTATCAATTCCGCTTTCTGTGCTGATGTTCCCGATGCAAGAGCTGATGATTCAATGACTTTTTCCCAGGTAACTACTGCATACCCGGCACAGCGTCGTCCATTGATGATGAGGCTGCTTCCATCCACGAAGTAAGTCTGGTCAGGGTTTTCTAAAGGCACATCAGTTAGATCAGGTCGACTTGAAAACACAGTGTCCATGACTTCTATACAGTCATGTTCTGGTGGGTCCTCGCTGATTGGTATCAATGTGGCTGGGTTGAAAGCATGGCTCACTTCCAGTTGTATTCGAGGATTTTCGCATAGCATGCTCTGGAATTTCAGCATTCGAGAGTTGGTGAACCAATGATTTCCTTTTTGTTCCACAAGGGCAAGTACTGCGTGTGGTACTGTAACACGTAGGTTCTGTCCTAAGGTGAGTTTGTCTGCTTCACTCACTAACAATGCTGTGGCTGCAACAGCTCTCAGACATGGTGGCCATCCTTTGGCTACAGTGTCCAATTGTTTTGATAAATATGCTACAGGTCGCTCCCAATGTCCCAATGTCTGAGTTAACATTCCTAGAGCGTTCCCTTGCATTTCATGTACAAATAGATGAAAAGGCTTCTGGACATCTGGTAGTCCAAGTGCTGGTGATGACATTAATGCTTTCTTCAAGGTTTTAAAAGCTTCATCTTGATCGGGTCCCCACTCTAGTGGTGACTTCTCTTCTCCTTTGGTGGCTTCGTATAGTGGTTTAGCAATCTGAGCAAAATTAGGTATCCATATTCGGCAGTATCCTGCTGCTCCCAGAAAGGCTCTGACTTGCTTCCTGGTGGTTGGGGTTTGGATACCACACACGGCTTCTTTTCTTTCTGGTCCTAATTGTCGGCTTCCTTTGGTCAGCCGGAAACCCAAATACTTTACTTCTGTTTGGCATAGCTGTACTTTTGCTCTGGAAACTTTGTATCCAGCTTCATCTAAGAGTTGTAAAAGGTCATTTGTGGCTTGTACACATTCACTCTCCGATGTGGTTGCTACCAATAGGTCATCCACATACTGAAGAAGCACTCTTTTCCCAGGAATTACAGGATAGCTTGAGAGATCTTGGTTTAGTGCAGCACTAAAGATGGTGGGTGAGTTCTTGAATCCTTGAGGCAATCGTGTCCAGGTAAGTTGGCCCCGTCTTCCTGAGACAGGGTCCTGCCATTCAAAGGCAAACAGCAATTGGCTACTCGGGGCTAATCGTATGCAGAAGAATGCATCTTTCAAATCCAGAACAGTAAAATGGGTAGCTTCAGCAGGTATCAGTCCTAAGAGAGTGTATAGGGATTTGGCACAACTGGATGTATGGTTTCAACTGCTTCATTCACTCTCCTTAGATCTTGCACTGGGCGGTAATCACCTGTCCCAGGCTTCTTGACTGGCAGAAGAGGTGTATTCCAAGGTGATTGACATACTTTGAGAAGACCATACTCCAGTAGCCTTAACAAGTGGCGGTGAATGCCTTCAATTGCTGGTCTTGGGAGTGGGTATTGTTTAACATGTACTGGTTCTGCTCCAGGCTTAAGGTACAAAATTACTTGGGCAATGTGCTTAGCTAGACCTGGTGGATTACCTTCTGCCCATACCCCAGGAGGAGCCATAATGTTCGTTAGCAAACTAAAATTGGTATCAGGAGCTGGCTTAGTACTGTAATATCTCCACTCTTCTTCTCGGGGAACAGTAAGCACCATTAATCCTGCAGGCTTCGAATTCACAGTCATTTGCATTTCTCCTTTCTCAGTAAAGGATATTTGGGCCTGCAGTTTGGCTAGCATATCTCGTCCCAATAGTGGCACTGGACACTCAGGCATGTAGAGGAATTGGTGCGCTATTTGCTGTCCTCCTAGTTCACATACGCGGTTTTGCAGAAAAGACTTGGTGACTCTGGCACCAGTTGCTCCCATAATAGTGACTGCTCTTGTGGACAAAGGAGCTATTTGCTTATCTACTACAGGATGTTCTGCTCCAGTATCAACCATAAAGTCCATGAATTGGTCCCCTATCTTTAAGCAGACCATAGGCTCCTGGGGACCTAAGGCAAATTCGGAGCCCGGTCTGTCCTAATCTGCTTCATCTAAATCACTGTTCGTTGCGGTTGCAACTCCTTCTATGGCCTCCTCTCTTTCCCGTTGGAAATGTACTCGATTTGTTCCTCTGCGATTCTGCGATCGGCCTCTCTCCCTCTCTCTCCAAGGGGCGTTCTCTCCTTCTTCGTGTGAGGCATCTTCGAGTTGCGGGCATGTGTTCCTCCAATGTCCTTCTTCCTTGCAATAGGCGCATTGATTCACGCCCAACGTGGGCCGGCTATCTCCTCGGCCCCTCCCTCTGCCTCTGCTCCTTCGGTTAGGGACACCTCCCCCTCTGCGTTCAACTAAAGCGGCAGCCAAAAGATCGGCTTTCTTCTTCATTTTACGATCACTTTCTTTCTGCCTTTCATTATCACGATTCACATACACCTTCTGAGCGACTTCCATTAGCTGGGATGTATTCATGCCCGCAAACCCATCTAATTTCTGTAGTTTACGTCTAATGTCTGGTTGGGACTGGCTGACAAAAGCGGCATTTACCATGCACAGACTCTCTGATGCAGCTGGGTCATAGGGCGTGTACATTCTGTATGCTTCAGCTAATCTCTCATAGAATACTGCTGGGCTTTCATCTGCGCCCTGGATAACCTCGGCTATCTTGGAAAGGTTCATGGCTTTCTGACCCCCCTTTCGCAGACCTTGTAAAAGGCCTTGGCGAAACGGAGCTAGGGCTCTGGATCCTACATCGGTGTTTGGATCCCACCGAGGATCTTCATTAGGAAATTCTCTCTTTGCTGCTTCGCGATTATCTATTCCTCCTCCTCCCTCTGCTAGAGGATTTTCTGCTAGCCAATTGACAGCTGCTTGCATAATTCTCGTCCGCTCCTCAGTAGTGAATAAAGTAGACAGGAGTTGACGGAAATCTGCCCACGTAGGCTGGTGGGTTTGTATAATTGTATTCATTAACTCTGTTAATTCTTGGGGCCTGTCAGTGTAAGAGGCATAATGCGTTTTCCAATTCAACAAATCAGTAGTGGAGAAAGGCACATAAACTAAACTTGTGGATCCCGCTACTATCCGGTTTTCATCATTCCTCACGGGCACTCCCGGGACCTGCCGCAGTGGCAATAATTTCTTAGTAGGGCCTCTCTTCCTCAAATTAGGCTTAGTCTGGGAACCCTCGCTTGCAGCAGATGAGCCTGCACTGACAACTGATTTTACACTGTCAGTCTCATACTGGGAAGACGATTCTTCTTCATGTTCTGACTCAAGATTTCCCTCAGTCTCGAGCTGATCGGCCTCTTCAGGGGGCAAATCATCTAGCTGAGCTACTGGCGAGTCAGGGAGTGGAACTTGCTGGTCCCGGGGGGCTGCCGTGGGACGCAGTGGTACTCTTACTGGGCGCTGAGCTGGGGGCTGTCTAGTTACAACTTTCGGGGACTCGGGATCAACATAAATAGGCTTCTTATCTATCCCTGTCCTCTGTGTCTGTTCTGTCACTGCTACCATTATTCTGCACTGTTCTTCATAGCAGCGCCGGGCCCAAGGGGGCGGGCTTTCACAAATGCTTAACCAGGAATCTATATAGGGAAACTGATCGGGGTGCGCTACTCGCACCTTCTGATAAATTGACTTTATGATTCCTATGGCAAATGTTTCATCTCGGGGCCACATAGGATCTAATGCAGGCCACTCCCTAGTGCACAGAACTTGCAATCGTGACGCAGTCATTTTCACCCCATAGTCTCCTGAATATCCTTTATTAAAATACTTAATCATACATTCTAATGGAGTGTGCATAGTAGACCCCGCCCCTCCCATATCGATGTGTGCGCGCAACAACAAACAGAAGGGAAAAGGAGGGCGGACCGTGGGTGAGGGGTCCTCACGGCCCTAGAAACATTCAAGGGAAACAAAGACAAGACGACGGTCGCTTCCTCCTTTTTACGACCTGGACGCGGTCGCCCGGCCAGGAACTGCGTTACTCAGGAGTCCGCCTTTGCTTGGTCTATGTTACTAGACCTCTCAATCACACTTCATTCACACAATCATGCTAGCAACGTATCCCAAAAAACCCAATCCTGTCTCTTCTGACTAGGCTATACCAAATTCGTGCCAAGAAGACGGTAGGTTCACCTCGCGAATACACTATGCAAGGTTAATTGGACCGCCTTGAGAGGTGATCAAGCTCTCTTACCAAAATTCACAAGTTCACAAGTTTCAAGGTGCAGTTCTGACTCATCTGTCTAGACATTCCCCAAATCTATACTCACCGGATCCAGTCCCCTCTCCCGAGCAAGCGCATGAGTTGGACCTCGGACTTCCCTCACGGGTTCGAGGTGTTGGCTCCGACCGGGTCCGGCACCCGCCGAGGCCTGGCCCAGCTCCCTCCGATGCAACGGGACCGGTGGCGCCTGGGAGCCGAGCCCACGTCAGGAGGGCACGAGCCCGGCAGGACCAAACCTATAGAGGCGGAAAGTCGTGGTATATCAGCCCGTATACCCTCTACTAACCACACGTTCCCGGCTAATGCACCAAGAATATGTAGCGGCAGAGCGCAAACGATCCAATAATACCAGGAGTCTGTTCAGAAGGTCCAAATCATTTATTGTGCACAAGACTCAAGCAGAATCACATTCAAAATGGCTGAGCCCCGGCTGTTAGTAAAACAACAACTTTTATACTTTTCTTTTCCAGTCTAGACATAGACAAACTTTTCATTGGTCCCGGTAACCCCCTCTGCCCCATCTATTGGTCCCGGTAACTTTACGTAGTTATCCAATGAGGACCTTTGTCTGGGCTCAGCACCTGTTTCCCCCCCTTACAGCCCTCATTACAATGGTCAGTTCTTAGGCTCTTGATACATCTCTCCTCCAAGGTCACTAGCTGGCTGTAATATGTGTGAAAACAGGGCACTGTAACTTTTCTTTCAACAGAGTTAATTAATTCCATAGAAGCTTCTCACATTCTTATCAGTACCAATTAAAGCAGTTTTTTCTATTTCTCCTATGTTTCGATTCTGCTTAGCTATGCTCGATTATGCTTAGTTAAGTTTCGATTCTATGGTGGCAGCATTCAAATGTTTTTTCATTCCTCTGGCCTAGCCACAGGCTTCATTTACAGGTCAAGCTGCTTAGGCCTGCCTGCTTAGTTCAAGCAGCATGGATCATAGGCCTTCGCCTACCACAATGAGATATAAACATGCCAGCTTAGCATGAAGAACAACATATGGCCCCCCAGTATAGTTGTCAGAACAGTTGAAGAGATATATTTCTTGGGAACTGAGGGGTGGGAGAGAACCACACAAGGAACCAAGCAAGAAAACCAGGTAAAAGGGGGGCAGAGGTCAGATAACAATATAAATCTGACAAGGCCCAGACTGATAATGCAGACATGGGCCCAAGAAAGGTCAACAGACATGAGTAGAATAACATCACACAAGTGGGGCCCCAGACAGTTGGAACAAGAATGATCTAATTAAAGAAGAATGCCCCAATAGTAAGAATCGTCCTGAGCAAAGGTATAGATTGTGACAGGACCAGATACATGATGAGTTTGTTTCCTGTGCAGTGGAGGCTGTGTGGGGTATAGATTCCCTGGGTTCTCCCCAGTATCTCTTTTTGTCGAGTGAGAGTTTTGTGTGAATGACAGTATGTATTGTTTTGTATATATGTCTATAACACTGTTTCTCTTGTGTCCAGGAAGGCCTGTCATACATTCTCTCAGTAGCTGTTGAGTCAGGAAGTAAGACAGGCAGGCAGGCAGGACCAGACATTCTGACTTGTAATTGTTTAGACATCTGCATCTAAGATAAGACAGAATGACCCTGTTTGCTTGTGTGGTAAGTGGTAAGATCTGTAATTCTACTGGACTGTTTTTGTTTGTTCTTAGCTTTCTGTTTCTTTAAGATAGGGAAAAATAAAAAGATCTTTGGGAAGAAAAATCTGTGAGAATTTTGTGCCAGGTACGTTGTCACAGGGCAGACTCTCTAGAGCCCCCTGAGGAGCTAAAAAACACTACTCCTCAAGTAAACAGTGACGTGTGGAGAGAGCACATGACACAAGGGTATCAGAATAGGTATAAGGGAGTGAGGTCACAAGCCTGGAATTATCACCCAGCCAGTAGGGAGGCAAGGAAGGTCCCACCTGACCCCAATAGGCTAGGGTGTGGTGCAGCTGGGGATTACGTAAATAATCAGCACAGCTCACAGGAGGGGGGCAAGGCAGAGAGAGCCGAAGAAGCTGGGAGACCTGAGAGACGAAGGAGGTTAAGAGAATCAAGGCAACCAAGAGAGTTGAAAGACCCAAGGAGAAAGGATATTCCCAGGCAGAGGAGATACCCAGAGTGGGAAGTACACAGACCTCCCAGGTCTCTACAGCAAGGCAGAAGGCACTGGCTGAATGAAAGTCTGAGTGAGTCTGATGAACAATTAAGTGAAAGAGATGAGCAACTGAATTCAGACAGGGACAGTGTATGCAGCAGCCTTGATAGAAGCTATGCCCTAAGACACAAGTTACAAGCTAGGAAAAGCTATTCTGAGCCAGAGAGGAGAAATGCTAAGCTGAGCTATGAGAGGCATTTGTATGAGAAACAAAAGCCCTATAATGTTAACTTAATGAAAGCAGGAAAACTCCAGAGTCTGGGCTACAGACAGAATATAGAACAAAGCTTGTTACCTGTGAGAGAGAACCCGGCAGAGGGATATAACTGGCATAAGCTTTCTCAGAAACTGCCGTTGGAGATAACAGCTGTTTGTAAAGCTCCTGTTAAAACAAAACCCCGAACAAAGGTTCCACTCTCTAATAGCTGGGCAGCTAACTGCTTTACTCTGCCTGATAACCAGAGGCAGAGGAAAGGCTCCTGGTTGAGCAACTCCAGAGAATATGGTAAAGCCAAACAGATACATGCTGTAGAGAGTCAAGTACGTCACAAGCTGGAAAGTTTGTTGAACAAACTACCTCAGGAGAGAAGTGACGAAGCATCTGTACAGGACAGTGTTCCAATGCAGTATGAGCCTTATGCAATAGAGGATAACATTGAATTGCCTGTTGAACAGATGGACTGTAGTTTGATATTAGCTGACCCAATAGAGTCTCTCAGATAGAAGGCTGAACTGCTCCAGAGAAGCCTTTATCTGGAAACCTGACAAGCTGTATTTCTGTTTCCATTCCTATTTTGTTTGCTGAAAAGAAGCTATTTTTGTTATAGTTCTTTTTGTTTACCCGAGAAGGGTTATGTTGATTTGATTGATATACTTTTGGGAAGAATCCTACGGGACGGGGAATAAAACCCAGTTAAACCGATTTCGGTGTCACAACTTATTTGTGTACTGGCAAGGACTATCAAATATTGAAAAGGCCAGTACTTTACACCCGGGTGCAGTACCAGCTGTGACCAACAGGAGGTGCTGCATGACAAAGGGGTGACAACGTGTATAATCTGCATGAGGTGTGGTTTATTGGGAGGAGGTAGATCCTCCCTGTATGTAAGGTTTTGTTCCCCCTCTTGCACGCAGGAGGGGTGGCAATGCACCTGGCCAAAGGACTGCCTCCCCCCCCCCTGGTTCCGTACAATATCATAAGGAATATTATATATATTAGATATATCAGGTTTATTACAAATATGCTTAGGGATGCAGGGTCACAGGTCATTTGCCAACCTTGCAGAAAAGCTTTTAGCATAGCTTTGCAAAAGCAATGCACACACATTGTATGGAGAAATAAGTAAAGAGAGCAAAGGAGATAAGATATACTGATTCCCCTTTCTGGAAGCTCTGTAAAGATAACCTTTTCACTTTGCAATTCAGCTTTGCATCTGTCTGTAACTTTCCATGACGTATATGGCACATTTTTATGCTATATAAGCTAAATCATACCCTGAATAAACTGAGCAGCTTATATCATACCTATTGTGTGGTTATTGGCTGTTCCCAAGCGCTTGTACTAAGAAGCAGGATCCAGGGAGACGAAACCAAAATTCATAGCATCAGTTTTGGTAACAGATATATATAAGAAATAGTATCAGTTGGGGTAACTGATACATAGAATATAGAACCTAATCTGTTCTGGTAGCTAACAAAGGGTTCCAGGTGTGATCCAGGAAACTACAAACCTGTGAGCCTGACATCAGTACCAGGAAAAATGGTAGAAACCATAATAAAGAACAAAATTACTGAACATGTTATAAATTGTAAATAGTTACCCCTGTTATCCAAGTTTGTATCACCTGTTCAACTGTAAACACAAAGTACCATTGGAAATGTGTAATTTTATTGTTCATTGTAAACCGCCCTGGTGCTGAATAGTGCGGTATAGAAGAGACTGTACATAAATAAATAAATAAATAAAATAAATAAATAAATAACATGTAGATAGTCATGGCTTAATGGGAGACAGCCAACATGGCTTTAGACAAAAGAAGATCGTCTTACTAATCTGTTATGTTTTTTTGAAGGTGTGAATAAACAGGTAGACAAAGGTGAGTCGGTTGATATAGTGTATCTGGACTTTCAGAAAGCCTTTGACAAGGTCCCTCATCAGAGACTTTTGGCAAAACTAAAAAGTCATGGGATAGGAGGCAGTGTACTATTGTGGATCAGGAACTGGTTAAAAGATAGAAAGCAGAGGGTAGGGCTAAATGGCCTATTTTTCCAATGGAGAAAGGTGAATAGTGGAGCACCCCAGGGATCTGTGCTGGGTCCGCTGCTTTTTGACATATTCATAAATGAGATGGTATGCTTGGATCCTACAGGCTAGCTTCGAGCCCTGGTAGCATTTTCTGCCGAGGATGTTGAGGGTCCTGGCCTCCCTGCCCGGGGCACCGATGAATGCATCTTCTGGCATAGCAGACTCTACTACCATGGAGTTGTGTGGTAGCTGGGCTTTTCTGAAGCCAGGGCCTCGGTGGACTCAGTACATGGCGTCGAGTTGGCGGCTGACTATGGGCACCAAAGCTGTTGACTCCCATATCCGCAGGAGTTGCCATTCTAGGATGGCCAGGACTGGGACCATAAGTGACCCTTTAGAAGGGGAATCATACTGGAGAATCTTGAATTCTTCCATGCGAGGGTCCTCCTCCAAGTCAGTAGAGAATGCCAATGGCCTCGACATGTCCTGCACAAAGTCAAGGAACGTTGTGTCCTTGGGCAGTGACCAGTGTCTGGCCTCGGGTGGAAACGGGTCTGATGGCACGTTGCGGTGCTTGCAGGTGTCCAGGAATGTCTCATCCTTGGGCTCCTAGTCGAAGTACCCCGTGGAAGACTCTATGGTTGGCCGTGCCAGCAATGGGCCTTTGGCGGTGGTCCATAGGCCTTTGGGGCTGCGTGGCCAGAGCCACAAGCACTGGATGAAGAAGACTAATGGCCTGAGGAACGGGATCATGATCGAGACCGCTGTCGAGGATCAACTCGAGACTGCAAGCCCACGAGGATTGGCTCGATGTACCGGTGGTCTGGGCAGATGAACAGGTCGAGCTGGACAACCACGCCTTCTGCATCTCAAGAAGGGCAGCCAGCCTGTGCTCAAGGGATGCCAGACTGGACTCCAGTCCAATGGTACCACAGCCTTCGGTATGGGCACTGGGAGACCCAGGTCCGGCACCAGTGAGGAGGAGGAGTACATGATGAGGATGGCCTCGGTGGTCCAAGGCCGATCACTGGGGGACGATGATTCCTTCCCGCTCCGACTCCTTGGGACTTTTCTGGGATCTGAGGGACCTAGCACGAGGCTTATCCACCTTCACAGAGTCCCACGAAGAGAATATAGAGGATTTCTTCTTCCTTTTACATTCTTGGTTCGGAGAAGCCAAATCGGAGGACCCACATGCCTGAGGGGTTACCACAGGGTCTATGGGACTCCGGGGTCCTGGAGCAGAGTCTGATTTAGAGAAAATATGGCTGTGCTTCTTCTGCCGAAGTTTTATCGCTTTAGTGGACATCTGCTTGCAGAGTCCACAAAGCTCCGGGTTATGGTCAGGGCTAAGTCAATGAACATAAGAACATAAGATATGCCATACTGGGTTAGACCAAGGTCCATCAAGCCCAGTATCCTGTTTCCAACAGTGGCCAATCTAGGTCATACGTACCTAGCAGTTTCCCCAAAAGACACAGGTTGCGCAATGCTTGTACTGGGTCAAACATGGATATCCTGGGTCCCTTCTTAATAATGGTTTATGGACCTTTCCTCCAGGAACTTGTCCAAACCTTTTTTAAACCCAGATACACTAACAGCCTTTACTACATCCTCCGGTAACAAATTCCAGAGTTTGATTACACGTTGAGTGAGGAAATATTTTCTTTTATTAGTTTTAAATAGTTTACCCTGTAGCTTCATTGCATGTCCCCTAGTCTTTCTATATTCTGATAACGTAAACAATCGATCTACATTTACCCGTTCCACTCTGTCCATTAATTTATAGACTTCTATCATATCTCCCCTCAGCCGTCTCTTTTCCAGGTTGAAAAGCCCTAACCTTTTTAGCCTTTCTTCATAGGAGTATCCTTCCATCCCCTTTACCATTTTGGTGGCTCTTCTCTGAACCTTTTCCAATAACGCTATAACCTTTTTAAGATACGGCGACCAGAATTGCACACAATACTCAAGGGGCGGTCTCACCATGGAACGAAATAGAGGCATTATAATATCTTTTGTTTTATTTTCCATTCCTTTCCTTATGATACCTAGCGTTCTATTTGCTCTCTTGGCTGCCACTGCACACTGGGCCGAGGGATTTAACATGCAATCCACAATGACGCCTAAATCTTTTTCCTGGGTGGTGGTTCCTAATGTGGAACCTTGCATCGTGTAACCATAGTTTGGGTTGTTCTTCCCTAGGTGCATAACTTTGCACTTGTCCACATTAAATTTCATCTGCCATTTTAGAACATAAGATATGCCATACTGGGTCAGACCAAGGTCCATCAAGCCCAGTATTCTGTTTCCAACAGTGGCCAATCTAGGTCATATGTACCTAGCAGTTTCCCCAAGAGACACAAGTTCCACAATGCTTGTACTAGGTCAAGCATTGATATCTTCGGTCACTTCTTAATAATGGTTTTATGGACCTTTCCTCCAGGAACTTGTCCAAACCTTTTTTAAACCCAGCTACACTAACAGCCTTTACTACATCCTCCGGTAACAAATTCCAGAGTTTGATTACACGTTGAGTGAAAAAATATTTTCTTTTATTAGTCTTAAATAGTTTACCCTGTAGCTTCATTGCATGTCCCCTAGTCTTTCTATATTCTGATAACGTAAACAATCGAACTACGTTTACCTGTTCCACTCCGTTCATTAATTTATAGACTTCTATCATATCTCCCCTCAGCCGTCTCTTTTCCAGGTTAAAGAGCCCTAACCTTTTTAGCCTTTCTTCATAGGAGTATCCTTCCTTCCCCTTTACCATTTTGGTGGCTCTTCTCTGAACCTTTTCTAAAATCGCTATATCCTTTTTAAGATACGGCGACCAGAATTGCACACAATATTCATTGTGCGATCTCACCATGGAACGATATAGAGGCATTATAATATCTTTTGTTTTATTTTCCATTCCTTTCCTTATCATACCTAGCATTCTATTTGCTCTCTTGACCGCCGCTGCACACTGGGCCGAGGGATTTAACATGGTATCCACAATGACGCCTAAATCTTTTTCCTGGGTGGTGGTTCCTAATGTGGAACTTTGCATCGTGTAACCATAGTTTGGGTTGTTCTTCCCTAGGTGCATAACCTTGCACTTGTCCACATTAAATTTCATCTGCCATTTTGATGCCCAGTCTTCCAATTTATCAAGATCCTCTTGCAACTTTTCACAGTCCTCTTGGATTTTAACAACTTTAAATAGTTTTGTGTCATCTGCAAATTTGATAACCTCACTCGTTATTCCACTTTCCAGGTCATTTATGAATATGTCAAAAAGCAGCGGACCCAGCACAGATCCCTGGGGTACACCACTATTCACCTTTCTCCATTGGGAAAATTGGCCATTTAGCCCTACCCTCTGCTTTCTATCTTTTAACCAGTTCCTGATCCACAATAGTACACTGCCTCCTATCCCATGACTCTTTAGTTTTGTCAAAAGTCTCTGATGAGGGACCTTGTCAAAGGCTTTCTGAAAGTCCAGATACACAATATCAACCGACTCACCTTTGTCCACCTGTTTATTCACTCCTTCAAAAAACATAACAGATTAGTAAGACAAGATCTTCCTTGTCTAAACCCATGTTGGCTGTCTCCCATTAGGTTGTGACTATCTACATGCTGAGTAATTTTATTCTTTATGATGGTTTCTACCATTTTTCCCGGTACTGATGTCATGCTCACCGGTCTGTAGTTTCCCGGATCACCCCTGGAACCCTTTTTAAAAATTGGTGTTACATTGGCGATCCTCCAATCTTCAGGTATCAGAGATGATTTTAATGATAGTTCACAGATTACTGATAGCAGGTCTGCAATCTCATATTTCAGTTCTTTCAACACCCTTGGATGTATACCATCCAGCCCAGGTGATTTGCTACTCTTCACTTTATCTAATAGTTGTAATACATCTTCCCAATGTATCAATATTTCCTTCAATTCTTCCGCACCTTTAAATATCACTTCAGTCATGGGGAACATCCCTACATCTTCCTCAGTAAAGACCGAAGCAAAGAATTCATTCAGTTTCTCCGCTATCGCCTTGTTGCCTCTTAGTGCCCCTTTAACTTCTCTATCATCTAATGGACCAACTGACTCTCTCACAGGTTTTTTGCTACGAACACTTATGAAAAGAGGGCTGCTACACAGTACCATGTCCTGTGCTGCTGAGGTAAGCTATATTCTTATTTGATTTAAATTATAGCTCTTTGCTGCTGCTAGGCTCTAAGTTATTATGAAATTTAAACTACAAGCTCTCTTCTGGGTTCTAACTTTAACCAGAAAGCTCTCTTCTGTGTTTTAAATTTAAACTAAAACTACTTTGCTGATGCTAGGCCCTGAATGACTATTAAATTTAAACTACAAGCTCTCTGATGGGTATGAAATTTAACCAGAAAGCTCTCTTCTGTGTTTTAAATGTTAACTTAAACTGCTGCTACTAGGCCCTGACTGATTTAACAAAAAATAGTGGGTTCACAGATTAATTAGCTTTAACAAAAATAATTCCTTTCAAAAAATTCCCAGAAGTATATACTCACAATTGCAGATCTCTAGCCAGAAGTAACAGTCCCCTTTTCTAGTCCTTCAAGAACCTGCCACCCAGGTGGATAACGTGCGCTTGGAGACAGGTAGACCCAGTTTACTAGGGTCATAAGAAACAAAGAGCTGGGAAATTCTCCGATGCCCCCGCGTACGTTCCAGGTAGCAGGCGAGCGCCCTCTTACAGTCCAGGATGTGCAGAACTGCTTCTGCCCTGCTGGTATGTGACCTGTTATAAAACCTGTCGCGTCCTCCCGCCCAGGCCAGTGGCCGATGAGCAAGAGGGCTCGCCTTAATTGCCCTTCTGAATACTGTCCCCAATATGGCTGCCATCATGGACTGCTGGGATATGTAGTTTCAGCTATTCTTTTGAGCAAACAGTGTGACCATACGGTTTGTTTGGCAAAAACAGAGAAATTTATTTTTCAGGGTTTCCCCCTCGCATCAAATTCGTTGCACTAAACACAGGTAAGGATAATTTCTCCCAAAGGCAAAGGATAAATAAACTCCAACAGGCTTAACTCAAACAGACAGGAATTTCTTCTTCACACTGTCAACTCTTAGCTTCTTTCTGGTAACTACCTTCTAAAACTAAGGCTGTTGACCATATCAAAGTAACTTAAACTTTCAATAAGTTTCTTTCCCTTCTCAGTTCCCAGAAACAAGCTTATAATTGCTTCAAACAAACCACTCCTTCACATGGGCTTGAGCTTAGCACATGTTCAGTTCGTTTGCCTTGCAATAAGAACATTGCATTTCTTCAGTATCACTTTCACATGGGCTTTCACACAATTCTATTTCCATTTCATGAGTAGACTCACTAGCGTTATCTTCCTGTGGACGGGTATCATAGGATTTATGATTTACACCCTGCAGCAGCTCATCCAGCTTTAGCAGCAAGCGTTCCCTCGGATCTGTAGCAACAGGCTTTAAAGACGGAGTTTCTCTCTCCCTTATCAGCCTTTCAATATCTCTCACTGCTGAGTCACGGCAGTCACTGGCACACTTCTTATTTCTGTCTGAAGCTTGCTTTACAGCCTTCTGGCTAACACAGCGTCTGGCACTTTTTCTTAGCTCTCTAACCAGTTCTTTAGAAAGAGCTTTGCTAGGAACTTCAGGCAACTTATTCTCTCTACCTCCAGGGCTCAGCTGGCTTCCCGAGCTGTTTCCCCACCTGGGAATTGACTCGTCCAGCTTCCTTTCTCTGAGGTACCTTGAGATACGTTTATGCCTTGATTCCAGGGCTCTCTGCTGCTCAGCTCCCAGCTGCTTCAGACTCTCTTGCTGTGTGCTTTCCTGCAAGTTCTGCCGTGTCTGCTGCTGCCTGCTTTGCTTCTCACCTTCCCCCTCTCTATTAAACAATGAAGCAGTTTTAAACTGGTGCTTCTTAGGCACCACACCTTTCTCCCTGCACACGTGAGAGCTGATAGGGCTCAACCTAGCTCTGACGTCATCAAGTGGGCGGGGCTTAGTACTAGCTGTAGTCTGCCTCGGAGGCTTGTGGTTACTATGGGAACTCTGTTGATCTCTGCTTTTAAAGGCACAGGTCTCACTTTCTTCCCATTCCATCCCTTCTATACAACTCTCTTTACTACACATTCCCCCCCTTAAGATATTACGGGCTGGGGTGATATCCTCATCACAGCACATAATTCTAGCTGCAGCATCACTATCTTTCTCTCCTTCATGCTTTCCATAAGTACGGATAGCGAGCTGGGACAGGACTACCCTTTCATGCCAGGGCCTTAACAGATTGACATGATAAACCTGCCTGCGGCCTTTTCTATTCTGCAGTAAATAGGTTACGAGGCCTACCTGTTCAACTACGCGGAATGGGCCTTTCCACTGACTCTAGAATTTCGGGACCGCCCCTGCTACCATAACAATTACTTTTTCGCCAATAGAAAGCTGGCGAGGCTTGGTATTGCGATCATAATATGTCTTTTGTTTTTGTTGGCTCACTTTCAAATTATCTTCTGCTATCTGTGAGGTTCGTGTCAGACGACCCCTCAAATCTCTGAGAAACTGGGGAACCTCTACTTCCTCTATCCCTGGTTCTACCCACTGTTCTCTAAGGATATCTAAGATACCCCTCGTTGTTCGACCGTACATTAATTCGTACGAGGAAGTGCCTAGGGACGCTTGTTTCCTTTCCCTACACGCGTATAAGGCGAAGGGAAGCATTGTGTCCCACTCCGTCATCTTCCCTTCCAATCCCCGTCTCAACATATTCTTTAGGGTCTGATTAGTCCTTTCCACTAACCCATTTGTTTGCGGGTGATACGCCACCGTCTTTATATGCCTGATCCCGAAGGCATCCCAGACCTGGGCTAAGTAATGCGACATAAAATTACTGCCATGGTCCGTCAAGACTTCCCTCGGGAATCCGACTTCACAAAACAATTTTATCAATTCTGCCGCCACTGTGCGGGCAGAAATACTACGAAGGGGCACCAATACTACGAAGGGGCACAACCCAGGGGAATCTCGTAGCATGGTCTACCATAACCAATATGTATTGAAACCCCCGCGGTGTCTTAATCATGGGGCTCACTATATCAACAGCTATCCTATGTATGGGTACCGAGATCACCGGTACCGGGATCATTGGCACTTCAGTTGGTCTAACGGATGTGACTCTCTGACATGCGGGGCAGGCCTCACAAAACCTAGCGGTCTCCTTGTATACTCCTGGCAAGTAGAATCGTGCCAAGATCTGATCCAAGGTTCCTTGGATACCCTTGTGTGCTCCTATAGGATGGTCATGGGCAAGTCTAAGCACTAAGCTTTTGAAGGTGGTGGGCACCACCAACTGCTTGCGTATGTCTCCCGTAGCGGGATCCGGGCTCTCCCTATATAAAACTCCTTGGTCCAGCAGAAATTTGGGTAAAGTATCCCTCCCCTCTTGGGCATGTTTAAAAGCCTGGCAGAGAGCAGGGTCAGCCTGCTGCTCTTTCGCGAAGGAAGGAAATTTGTCCATTAATTCCTCTGGGACCCAGGGTAAGTGCATCCCAGCCCTGACCTCAGCTCTACTCCGGGAGCGAGCCTGCCGTTCCTGACGCTTTTCACTTTTTGCCTTCCTTGCCCTAGCCACTGGGGCAGTAATTAAGTCCTCATGAGAAGGAAGGTTCTCCAACTCCCCCGCTGTAAATTTCCCTTCTCCCTCTAGGGCCTTGGATTGGGTTCTCGTGGAAACTATTTCTCCTTTTGCCCGTAAACCCTGCTGCACATCTTTCTGGAACTGGGGCCAGTCTCTCCCCAGCACTACTTCTTGGGGTAGACGGGGCACTACGGCCACTGGGATCCCTTTCTCTATCCTTAGCCCTTTTACGAGGACGCGATAAATGGGATATGTGGACGCTGTCCCATGCACACACCTAATCCTCACTGTGCCATTGGGTGAACGGGGTGTTTCCTTACCTTGGGCCCTTATCTTCCGCCAAAGGTTTTTGGACAACATGGACTGGTCAGAGCCTGAGTCTAACAAAGCCCTTGCTGGTACCCCTTGCACTGTGACTGCTAGCAGAAAACCTTCTCTAGCTTTTCCCGGGTCAATTATCAGTGCTGTCCTCATCTTACATTCACGCTGTAAGTGACCCTCACTTCCGCATTTGAAACATGTTCTTTTTACATATTTCTTCCTATCAATAGGTACACAGACATCTTTAACAACATTCTTTGGCTTACCTTCCCTTTCTGATAGAGCATATGGGACTTTCACAGAAGCAAAACCCTTCTCTTGAGTGACCGCGTCCGCTTCAAGAAACTGCTCAGCGAGCACAATAGCCTCCTGAGTGCTTCTGCAACCCTGCAATATCAGGAAGGTACGAATCCTTTCTGGTATAGCTGCCAAGAATTGTTCAAGTATGATGTTATCCAGTATCGTTTCTAAGGTTTTACCTTCTGGTTCCAACCACTTGGTAACCAGACTCTTTAGTCGATGGTACAACGCTCTAGGTGTCTCACCGGAACCCAGTCTGGCATTTCGCAACAGACGGTGATACGAGGGTGTTAAACCTAATCTATCTTTTATGGCTCTCTTTACTTCATCGTAGTTATTGGCAAAAGCCGATGGTACAGCTTGGTAGGCGGCTAAAACCTCACCGGTAAGTGATAATGCTAACCGTACCACGCATTGGTCTTTTGGCCAATTAGCTACATGAGCTACACGCTCAAACGCTTCCAAGAAGTCATCAATATTGTCGTTATCCGTTAACTGTCCAAACCTCAATGTCTCTTTGGACCATGGTCCAAAAGCACTGGCTAGACCCAGTCCTGCTAAACCTGTAGAAGAAGGGATGGGCTCTGATGTCTTCTTCGTCTCCTTCATCCAAGCCTCCATCAACTCCATCAATGGCTTTTGCTGTGCCTCTAGTCTGGCGGCTGCTCGCTCTTGGATCTCCAATGACAGGTCTTTCTGCCGCTCAAACTGAGAAGCGATCCAAGTGAGGACCTCCTTCACTTCCACCGTCATTGTGCTCTCTGCAATGACAAGAGAGAAACAGACCACCCAAGTGCGGTACAAAACACGGTGCAGTACTCTTTGTCACTGGCTTCAGCACCGCCCCTCCCAGTATCAGTATCCTAACTAACCCCAGTTAGATACTCATTACCTGGTACTGGTGGTGCTTCTCGCTTATCTCAATGTAGGGTCTCCGCGGAACCAGCAACTCTCCGTCTCAGTCACACTCAACCTCCAACCGAAGTCTTCCGGAAGACTTGAGGAATGCGCTGTTGCTGTCTTAATCCTTGCGCATGCGTGCTTAGCGCAGAATCCTGCCAACTACGCCACTCTGTCGCGTCCTCCCACCCGGGCCGGTGGCCGATGAGCAAGAGGGCTTGCCTTAATTGCCCTTCTGGATACTGTCCCCAATATGGCTGCCAGCATGGACTGCTGGGATATGTAATTTCAGCTATTCTTTTGAGCAAGCAGTGTGACCACACGGTTTGTTTGGCAAAAACAGAGAAATTTATTTTTCAGGGTTTCCCCCTCGCATCAAATTCGTTGCACTAAACACAGGTAAGGATAATTTCTCCCAAAGGCAAAGGATAAATAAACTCCAACAGGCTTAACTCAAACAGACAGGAATTTCTTCTTCACATTGTCAACTCTTAGCTTCTTTCTGGTAACTACTGTGGTGTAGAAGGTCCCTCTGATCCCTTAGAGAGAGGTAAAATGGAAGAGTTAGCTTCAGTAGCTGACAGAAAACAAAAGCACATGGCTCATGGTTTCCAGGGAAACCACAAGCAGAGTGAGTCACAGGAAAGGAAAACACGCCCCTGCTGCAGTTTAGCTCCACAATCACGAGTTGAGGCAGAACACCTGCTGGGAGGAGGGGTCAGGTTAAACCCCAGAAGGCAGCGATATAAAGAATGCTCATTAGAGAGAAAGTTGGAACAGTCAAGGAAACAGCTAAGGGAACAGCCAAGGAAACAGCTAAGAGAACAGCCAAGGAAACAGCTAAGAGAACAGCCAAGGGAACAGCTGAGAGAACAGCTACGGGAACAGAGAGAAAGACCAGAGCCAGAACAGGAGTAAAGCTCAGAAGCAGAGGAACTGCTGGGGAATGAGGACCCAGAGGAGCTGATGGTAATAGAAGATTCTCTGAGGTTTAATTCAGAGAGGGAAACCAGCAAGAGAAACAATTGGAGAACCAGTGCCAAGAAGCCAGGTAGAAACAGCCCAGGTTTGGTGCCGTGTCTGAAAGGCAGCCAAAGGGAAGGATTACCAAGAAGGCTGACTTGGGAGCACTCACAAACTCCAAGGTTTGGATCTTTAGCTGACCCTGAAGTGCAGAGAGAATCTCCTGTAAGAAAGCCAAAAGGTAGGCTGAGTGATTGGTTCAAAGATAAAACTGTTTTTAAGAAGTGGTCTTGTGTTAGCCCAGAAGGGTGGAGCTCTCCTCATAGTAAATACTGTGGTAATTCTCAACCGTATCTAGCAGAAGGCTGCAGAGAAAAGTCTCGGGCTGAGGAACTGGGTGTGTGCTTGGAAACACCGTGTAGCCAGTTTCAAACTTTCCCAGCTGATAACCATTATGAAGCAATGGAGACAGAACCAGCTGTAGAATACATGCCAGTGGAAGAAATGGACTGTACATTATCTGTTTCTGATAATATAATACCTGTGTGCTAATACTAAGCTGTTCAGAGAGCTGCAGGGGGCAGCTGGAAGAAAAGCACAAAAGGTTTGAGCAGAGAAATGCTGGTTTAAGTTGGATTACTGTGAAACGTATGTGATGCTGATATAAGAAGCTATTTTTCTTCAATTCTTATATTGTTTCCTGCCAGAAGATGTATGGCAATTTGTTCTTCATTTCCTGCATGTAAAGCCGCCCGGAGGGGAATTAAAATCCTGTTTATTTGCCTGAAACCATTCGTGCTCAACTACTCTCTTTTATTTGGATAGTAAATACTACAACTCCCAGGAGGCAGTGCTTTCCCCAAGCTCTGTTCTACTATCTAAAGAAGGGATCAGACCGCTTAACTCCGCATGCCCAGGCTGTGGGGTACTAGCCAATGTTCCCTCTAATTTTCTGTAGGCTGTGTGCGCATAAAATATCAGCTGTGTGCAGCTTTTGAAGGAAGGTTAAATTTTTGTGCGCCACATAACGACACTCGGAGTTATATACTTTAAAATTTGACTACACGTCAGAATACAGTATGTACACCACATTGATTTTAATCAAATTAAATGAAAATAGACAATTACTAAATGAAGCAGGAAATTTCTAGTAATTACAATCATAACTTTTAAATTTTAAGATGTCTGTGTTGTTTTCTATCAGAATCAGAGCCGTAAGTTTTGTGCGCTCTGTTGTAAAGTATGTGCGCTCGCTCGGCGAGGTGTGTGCGCGCACACACGCGCACAGCTTAGAGGGAACAGTGGTACTAGCGTGTTACACTACCTTCTAAAGCTAAGGCTGTTGACCATATCAAAGTAACTTAAACTTTCAACAAGTTTCTTTTCTTTCACAGCTTCCATAGAAAAGACTGGAAAGGACTGGAAAGGGGGGCTGTTACTTCTGGAGAGAAATCTGAAATTGTGAGTATATACTTCTGGGAATTTTTCTGAAAGGAATTTTTTTTCTTTTAAAGCTAATTAATCTGTGAACCCACTATTTTTTTTGTTAAATCAGTCAGGGCCTAGTAGCAACAGTTTAAGATTCAATTTAAAAACACAGAAGAGAACTTTCTGGTTACCTTTCATACCCAGTAGACAGCTGTAGTTTAAATTTCATAGTCACTCAGGGCCTAGCATCAGCAAAGTACTTTTAGTTTCAAATTAAAACACAGAAGAGAGCTTTCTGGTTAAATTTAGAATCCAGCAGAGAGCTTGTAGTTTAAATTTCATAATAGGTTAGAGCCTAGTAGCAGCAAAGAGCTATAATTTAAATCAAATCAGAATATAGTTTTCCTCAGCAGCACAGGACAAGGTACTGTGTAGCAGCCCTTTTTTAATAAGTGTTATATCCCTCCCTCCCTCCCCACACCCACCCTCCCCTGGGAAAATCACAGCTTTATAGGTACTTGCACAACTTAAAAGACAGGAGGTGCTCTCAGGTGAAGCTCATTACCCAAATCAGTCATACACCAAGGACCTGAGATTAATTAAGCTTCAGGTGAACAAGGTATATTAAACTTCTTAGGTACAGTTTTAGTGGTATAAATATCCATTGCACCCTTTAGTACATATAGAACTTAAAGATCTAAACACAAACTTAAAACTAAGATGCAGACAGCAGTCCAGCAGCGGGATGTGGGCTTTCCAGTCTTTTGCATTGAGTGTCACATGTATGATTTTCTCCCAGCTGGTGAGAGGTCTTACGTGTGCACTAGGTGCAAGGAGCTCTCTGCTCTCAGGGAACGAGTCCGTTCTCTAGAGGCTAGAGTAGCAGACTTGGAAAACATAAGACAGACAGAGAGGTACATAGACGAGACCTACAGGGATATAGTCCTGAAGTCCCACCTCCAGTCTGGCAGCATCCCTGTTGCCATGGAGGAGAGAGGTCACGTGACAGGAGAGCATCACCCTGGTGTGGCAGGAAGTGATCCTGTAACTAGGACCTGTCCTCCAGGTGATGTAAACCCCTCTCGCACCGAGGAGGTTTCTCCAGGGCCAAGTGCCCATGCGGGAAGGGTTAGGACAGCAGTTATAGTTGGTGATTCGATCATTAGGCATGTAGATAGCTGGGTGGCTGGTGGACGTGAGGATCGCCTGGTAACATGCCTGCCTGGTGCGAAGGTAGCGGACCTCACACGCCACCTAGATAAGGTCTTAGATAGTGCTGGGGAGGAGTCTGCTGTCTTGGTACATGTTGGTATCAATGACATAGGAAAATGTGGTAGGGAGGTTCTGGAAGCTAAATTTAGGCTTTTAGGTAGGAAGTTGAAATCCAGAACTTCCAGGGTAGCGTTCTCCGAAATGCTTCCCGTTCCACGCGCAGGACCCAATAGGCAGGCAGAGCTCCGGAGTCTCAATGCGTGGATGAGACAATGGTGCAGAGATGAGGGGTTCGGATTTGTTAGGAACTGGGGAACATTCTGGGGAAAGGAGGGGCTCTTCCGAAGGGATGGGCTTCACCTTAACCGGGATGGAACCAGGCTGCTGGCATTAACCTTTAAAAAGGAGATAGAGCAGCTTTTAAACTAGATAATAGGGGAAAGCCGACAGTCGCCCACGAGCGCATGGTTCGGAAGAATGTATCCTTGAAGGATACTACAAAAAGCAGAGAGGTTCCAAAAAAGAGTAAAGTAGCCCAAATGCCCTCGAGTATGGAGCAGACAGAACTTAAAGATCCCAAATTACCCATGTCTACCAATAGCCAAATTAATATGAATAAAATACAGTCTCTAAAATGCTTGTATGCAAATGCTAGAAGTCTACAAAACAAGATGGGAGAGTTAGAATATATAGCACTAAACGAGAGGTTAGATATGATTGGAATATCAGAGACATGGTGGAAGGAGGACAACCAGTGGGACACTGTGATACCTGGGTACAAACTATATCGAAATGATAGAGCTGATCAAATTGGTGGAGGGGTTGCGCTCTATGTTAGAGAGGGCATTGAGTCAGAAAGGATTAAAGTTTTGCAAGAAACAAAATTTGCTGTAGAATCTCTATGGATTGAAATTCCATGTAAAAAGGGGAAGGCGATGGCAGTGGGGGTGTACTATCGTCCGCCTGGCCAGAATGAACAAATGGATGATGAAATGCTCAAAGAAATCAAGGAAGCTAGCAAAAGTTACAGTGCAGTAATAATAATGGGTGATTTCAATTACCCCGGCATCGACTGGGTCAGTGTCACAACAGGACATGCTAGGGAGATAAAGTTCCTAGATGAAATAAATGACTGCTTCTTGGAGCAGCTGGTTCATGAACCGACCAGAGGGGAAGCAATATTAGACCTAGTCCTTAGTGGAACACCAGATGTAGTGCAAGAGATAAGGGTGTTGGGGCCACTTGGCAATAGTGATCATAGCATGATCGCCTTTGATTTAATTAGTGGAGGAGGGATAGTAAGGAAATCCACAGTACTACCCTTTAACTTTCGAAAGGGAGACTATGATAGAATGAGGAAAACAGTTAAGAAAAAACTAAAAGGAGCAGTTGCAAAGGTTAAAGACGTACATCAAGCTTGGGTGTTGTTGAAAAATACTATCTTGGAAGCCCAGACCAGCTGTATTCCACGCTTTAAGAAAAGTGGAAGGAAGTCCAAAAAATTGCCAGCATGGTTTAAAGCTGAGGTCAGAGAGGCTGTTGTTGCCAAAAAAGCATCTTTCAAGAAATGGAAAAAAGAGCCAAATGATGAAACCTGGAAACAGCACAAGCACTGGCAAGTCAAATGCAAGGCATTGATAAGGCAGGCAAAGAGAGAATTTGAGAAGAAGCTTGCTGCGGAAGCAAAAACGCGAAATAAAGACCTTTTCAAGTACATTCGTAGCAAAAAACCCGTGAGAGAGTCAGTTGGTCCATTAGATGATAAAGGGGTTAAAGGAGCACTAAGAGGCGACAAGGCGATAGCGGAGAGACTGAATGAATTCTTTGCTTCGGTCTTTACTGAGGAAGATGTAGGGATGTTACCCACGACTGAAGTGGTATTTAAAGGTGTGGAAGAATTGAAGGAAATATCGATACATCGGGAAGATGTCCTACAACTATTAGATAAACTGAAGAGTAGCAAATCACCTGGGCCGGATGGTATACATCCAAGGGTGCTGAAAGAACTGAAATTTGAGATTGCAGACCTGCTATCAGTAATCTGTGAACTATCATTAAAATCATCTCTAATACCTGAGGATTGGAGGATCGCCAATGTAACACCAATTTTTAAAAAGGGTTCGAGGGGTGATCCGGGAAACTACAGACCGGTGAGCCTGACATCAGTACCGGGAAAAATGGTAGAAACCATCATAAAGAATAAAATTACTCAGCATATAGATAGTCATGACCTAATGGGAGACAGCCAACATGGCTTTAGACAAGGAAGATCTTGTCTTACTAATCTGTTATGTTTTTTTGAAGGAGTGAATAAACAGGTGGACAAAGGTGAGTCGGTTGATATTGTGTATCTGGACTTTCAGAAAGCCTTTGACAAGGTCCCTCATGAGAGACTTTTGGCAAAACTAAAGAGTCATGGGATAGGAGGCAGTGTACTACTGTGGATCAGGAACTGGTTAAAAGATAGAAAGCAGAGGGTAGGGCTAAATGGCCAATTTTCCCAATGGAGAAAGGTGAATAGTGGTGTACCCCAGGGATCTGTGCTGGGTCCGCTGCTTTTTGACATATTCATAAATGACCTGGAAAGTGGAATAACGAGTGAGGTTATCAAATTTGCTGATGACACAAAACTATTTAAAGTTGTTAAAACCCAGGAGGATTGTGGAAAATTGCAAGAGGATCTTGATAAATTGGAAGACTGGGCATCAAAATGGCAGATGAAATTTAATGTGGAGAAGTGCAAGGTTATGCACCTAGGGAAGAACAACCCAAACTATGGTTACACGATGCAAGGTTCCACATTAGGAACCACCACCCAAGAAAAAGATTTAGGCGTCCTTGTGGATACCATGTTAAAACCCTCGGCCCAGTGTGCAGCGGCGGCCAAGAGAGCAAATGGAATGCTAGGTATGATAAGGAAAGGAATGGAAAATAAAACAAAAGATATTATAATGCCTCTATATCGTTCCATGGTGAGACCGCACCTTGAATATTGTGTGCAATTCTGGTCGCCATATCTTAAAAAGGATATAGCAATTTTAGAAAAGGTTCAGAGAAGAGCCACCAAAATGGTAAAGGGGATGGAAGGCTACTCCTATGAAGAAAGGCTAAAAAGGTTGGGGCTCTTTAACCTGGAAAAGAGACGGCTGAGGGGAGATATGATAGAAGTCTATAAATTAATGAACGGAGTGGAACGGGTAAACGTAGATCGATTGTTTACCTTATCAGAATATAGAAAGACTAGGGGACATGCAATGAAGCTACAGGGTAAACTATTTAAGACTAATAAAAGAAAATATTTTTTCACTCAACGTGTAATCAAACTCTGGAATTTGTTACCGGAGGATGTAGTAAAGGCTGTTAGTGTAGCTGGGTTTAAAAAAGGTTTGGACAAGTTCCTGGAGGAAAGGTCCATAAACCATTATTAAGAAGGGACCCAGGATATCAATGCTTGAACCAATACAAGCATTGTGGAACCTGTGTCCCTTGGGGAAACTGCTAGGTACGTATGACCTAGATTGGCCACTGTTGGAAACATAATACTGGGCTTGATGGACCTTGGTCTGACCCAGTATGGCATATCTTATGTTCTTATGTAACTGTTTTTAAACTTCCAGCAAGTTTCTTTTCTTTCACACCATATAGAAACAAGCTACAATGGCGTTTAAACTTCTAGCAAGTTTCTTTCCCTTCTCAGTTCCCAGAAACAAGCTTATAATTGCTTTAAACAAACCACTCCTTCACATGGGCTTGAGCTTAGCACATGTTCAGTTTGTTTGCCTTGCAATAAGAACATTGCATTTCTTCAGTATCACTTTCACATGGGCCTTCACACAATTCTATTTCCATTTCATGAGTAGACTCACTAGAGCTATCTTCCTGTGGACGGGTATCATAGAATTTATGATTTACACCCTGCAGCAGCTCATCCAGCTTTAGCAAGCGTTCCCTCGGATCTGTAGCAACAGGCTTTAAAGACGGAGTTTCTCTCTCCCTTATCAGCCTTTCAATATCTCTCACTGCTGAGTCACGGCAGTCACTGGCACACGTCTTATTTCTGTCTGAAGCTTGCTTTACAGCCTTCTGGCTAACACAGCGTCTGGCACTTTTTCTTAGCTCTCTAACCACTTCTTTAGAAAGAGCTTTGCTAGGAACTTCAGGCAACTTATTCTCTCTACCTCCAGGGCTCAGCTGGCTTCCCGAGTTGTTTCCCCACCTGGGAATTGACTCGTCCAGCTTCCTTTCTCTGAGGTACCTTGAGACACGTTTCTGCCTTGATTCCAGGGCTCTCTGCTGCTCAGCTCCCAGCTGCTTCGGACTCTCTTGCTGTGTGCTTTCCTGCAAGTTCTGCCGTGTCTGCTGCTGCCTGCTTTGCTTCTCACCTTCCCCCTCTCTATCAAACACTGAAGCAGTTTTAAACTGGTGCTTCTTAGGCACCACGCCTTTCTCCCTGCACACGTGAGAGCTGTTAGGGCTCAACCTAGCTCTAACGTCATTAAGTGGGCGGGGCTTAGTACTAGCTGTAGTCTGCCTCGGAGGCTTGTGGTTACTATGGGAACTCTGTTGATCTCTGCTTTTAAGGGCACAGGTCTCACTTTCTTCCCATTCCATCTCTTCTATACAACTCTCCTTACCACAAACCGTGTATATGGTCTATCAGATACTAAAGCTTGAAGCTCGCTCACACGTCAAGCAGACATGAGTGCCACCAGAAAGAGTGCTTTCCAGGAAAGGAAGTGGAGATGACAGGTGGACATTGGTTCAAAAGGTGGGCAAGTAAGCCGCTGCAAGACCATATTTAAGTCCCACTCTGTAGCCAGTGGGCGAATCGGAGGCTTCAAGAGTAGGAGGCCTCTGAGGAATCGGGATACCGAAGGGTGAACTGAAAGAGGTTGCCTGTCCACTGGAGAGTGGTTAGCTGATAGCGCACTCAGGTGGACCCTGACAGAGTTAGACTTGAGGCCTAACTCTGAGAGGTGGAGCAAGTACTGTAATACCCGAGGTACTTGGCAAGTGAACGGGTTTACCTTATTTTGGGCACACCACCCTTCAAATCTATGCCACTTGAGCGCGTAGGATTTTCTAGTGGATTGCCTCCTAGAGGCCAGCAACACCTCCTCAACCTCCTTGGGAAGGAGTAGGAGCAAGTACTACCCTCTCAGCAGCCATGCCAATAAGTTGAGGGATCTGGGATTGGGGTATAGCAAGGAACCCTGTTCCTGGGTCAAGAGGTCGGGCTGCACCCCCAGTGGGAGTGGAATTTCGACCGCCAGTTGAAGGAGAAGACAGAACCAAGGCTGTCTGGGCCACCTGGGGGCTACCAGGATGACAGAGGCCTTGTCCCAAAGAATCTTGAACAGAGTGTGTGCCACCAGGGGAATCGGTGGGAACGCATAGAGAAGGCCCTGTGCTCACGAGATCAGGAAAGCATCTGCCGGCACGCTCAGCGGATGCGGCTGCCTCGAGCAGAACCGTGGCAACTGGTGGTTTTGCAGACTGGCAAAGAGATCCATCGATGGGAGTCCCCAGTGGTTGACGATCTGCTGGGCTACATCCCAGTTCAGTTGCCATTCGTGAGGCTGAAGAATCCTGCTCAACTTGTCGGCCAGGAGGTTCTCCTGACCTGGCAGATAAACTGCCTTTAGGGACATGTGATGTGCCACTGCAAAAGAGCAGAGGTCCAGAGTTTCCTGGCACAGGATGCGAGATCCTGTGCCTCCCTGTTTGTTGATGTAGAACATCGCTACTTGATTGTTTGTCTGTATCAGCACCGACTGATGTGAAAGAAGATGACAGAAGGCTTGAAGAGCTAGGCAGATGGCTCGAAGCTCTAGAAGATTGATTTGAAGTGCGGCCTCTTGCGAGGACCACAGACCCTGAGTGCATGAACCCTGGCAATGGGCTCCCCAGCCCAGCAAGGAGGCATCTGTCATCAGCACTCTGGTGTGAGAGGGAGGTTGGAATGGTACTCCCTGAAGCAAGTTGGGGGGGGGGGGTGAAGCCACCATTGCAAGACTGTCACCAGTAGCTTGGAAATCACTATCCTGTCTCTGAGGTGGCCGGTGGCTTGTGTCCACTGGTCTCTGAGGCTCCATTGAGCTGTGCGCATGTGGAATCGAGCATATGGAGTTATATGTACCGTGGAGGCCATGTGGCCCAGGAGGCGTAAGAAGACCCTTGCGGAGACATGAGGTCTGTGCTGGACCTGCTGTACCAAGTCCAGCAACCGCCTTGCCCTATCCAGTGGTGGTTAAGTCCTTGCCTGAAGTGTGTCCAGTCTTGCCCCTATGAACTCCAAGTTCTGAGTGGGGAGTAAAGTGGACTTTGCGTGATTTACAACAAACCCTAGGTGCTGGAGCAGGGTGACTGTATGAGCAGTGGCCTGCTGTGCCTCCTGTGCCGATTGGCCCCTGATGAGCCAGTCGTTTAGGTATGGAAAGACGAAGACTCCCTGGCTTCTGAGGAAGGCCGCCACCACTGCTAGGCATTTGGTAAATACTCTGGGAGAGGAAGCTAAGCCAAAGGGAAGCACCTTGTACTGGAAGTGGTTTCCTCTGACCACAAACCTGAGATATTGTCTGTGGTTTGGGTGTATGAGGATGTGAGTATAAGCATCCTTTAAGTCTAAGGAGCATAGCCAGTCTCCCTGGTGGAGGTAAGGCAGTAGGATCCCAAAGGAAAGCATCTTGAACTTTTCCCTCACCATGAACTTGTTTAGATTAAGAACATAAGAACATAAGATATGCCATACTGGGTCAGACCAAGGTCCATCAAGCCCAGTATTCTGTTTCCAACAGTGGCCAATCTAGGTCATATGTACCTAGCAGTTTCCCCAAGGGACACAGGTTCCACAGTGCTTGTATTGGTTCAAGCATTGATATCCTGGGTCCCTTCTTAATAATGGTTTATGTACCTTTCCTCCAGGAACTTGTCCAAACCTTTTTTAAACCCAGCTACACTAACAGCCTTTACTACATCCTCCGGTAGCAAATTCCAGAGTTTGATTACACGTTGAGTGAAAAAATATTTTCTTTATTAGTCTTAAATAGTTTACCCTGTAGCTTCATTGCATGTCCCCTAGTCTTTCTATATACTGATAAGGTAAACAATCGATCTACGTTTACCCGTTCCACTCCGTTCATTAATTTATAGACTTCTATCATATCTCCCCTCAGCCGTCTCTTTTCCAGGTTAAAGAGCCCTAACCTTTTTAGCCTTTCTTCATAGGAGTATCCTTCCATCCCCTTTACCATTTTGGTGGCTCTTCTCTGAACCTTTTCTAAAATCGCTATATCCTTTTTAAGATACAGCGACCAGAATTGCACACAATATTCAAGGTGCGGTCTCACCATGGAACGATATAGAGGCATTATAATATCTTTTGTTTTATTTTCCATTCCTTTCCTTATCATACCTAGCATTCTATTTGCTCTCTTGGCCGCTGCTGCACACTGGGCCGAGGGTTTTAACATGGTATCCACAATGACGCCTAAATCTTTTTCCTGGGTGGTGGTTCCTAATGTGGAACCTTGCATCGTGTAAACATAGTTTGGGTTGTTCTTACCTAGGTGCTCCTTCCCCTGCCCAGCACGATCGCGAGCAGAGACCTATTTAACCGCCACTGCGGGGGCGCGCATAATGCCGGGAGACCAGAGGACACAGAACAGCTGATTGGAAGTGCTCCTTCCCCTGCCCAGCACGATCGCGAGCAGAGACCTATTTAACCGCCACTGCGGGGGCGCGCATAATGCCGGGAGACCAGAGGACACAGAACAGCTGATTGGAAGTGCTCCTTCCCCTGCCCAGCACGATCGCGAGCAGAGACCTATTTAACCGCCACTGCGGGGGCGCGCATAATGCCGGGAGACCAGAGGACACAGAACAGCTGATTGGAAGTGCTCCTTCCCCTGCCCAGCACGATCGCGAGCAGAGACCTATTTAACCGCCACTGCGGGGGCGCGCATAATGCCGGGAGACCAGAGGACACAGAACAGCTGATTGGAAGTGCTCCTTCCCCTGCCCAGCACGATCGCGAGCAGAGACCTATTTAACCGCCACTGCGGGGGCGCGCATAATGCCGGGAGACCAGAGGACACAGAACAGCTGATTGGAAGTGCTCCTTCCCCTGCCCAGCACGATCGCGAGCAGAGACCTATTTAACCGCCACTGCGGGGGCGCGCATAATGCCGGGAGACCAGAGGACACAGAACAGCTGATTGGAAGTGCTCCTTCCCCTGCCCAGCACGATCGCGAGCAGAGACCTATTTAACCGCCACTGCGGGGGCGCGCATAATGCCGGGAGACCAGAGGACACAGAACAGCTGATTGGAAGTGCTCCTTCCCCTGCCCAGCACGATCGCGAGCAGAGACCTATTTAACCGCCACTGCGGGGGCGCGCATAATGCCGGGAGACCAGAGGACACAGAACAGCTGATTGGAAGTGCTCCTTCCCCTGCCCAGCACGATCGCGAGCAGAGACCTATTTAACCGCCACTGCGGGGGCGCGCATAATGCCGGGAGACCAGAGGACACAGAACAGCTGATTGGAAGTGCTCCTTCCCCTGCCCAGCACGATCGCGAGCAGAGACCTATTTAACCGCCACTGCGGGGCGCGCATAATGCCGGGAGACCAGAGGACACAGAACAGCTGATTGGAAGTGCTCCTTCCCCTGCCCAGCACGATCGCGAGCAGAGACCTATTTAACCGCCACTGCGGGGGCGCGCATAATGCCGGGAGACCAGAGGACACAGAACAGCTGATTGGAAGTGCTCCTTCCCCTGCCCAGCACGATCGCGAGCAGAGACCTATTTAACCGCCACTGCGGGGGCGCGCATAATGCCGGGAGACCAGAGGACACAGAACAGCTGATTGGAAGTGCTCCTTCCCCTGCCCAGCACGATCGCGAGCAGAGACCTATTTAACCGCCACTGCGGGGGGCGCGCATAATGCCGGGAGACCAGAGGACACAGAACAGCTGATTGGAAGTGCTCCTTCCCCTGCCCAGCACGATCGCGAGCAGAGACCTATTTAACCGCCACTGCGGGGGCGCGCATAATGCCGGGAGACCAGAGGACACAGAACAGCTGATTGGAAGTGCTCCTTCCCCTGCCCAGCACGATCGCGAGCAGAGACCTATTTAACCGCCACTGCGGGGGCGCGCATAATGCCGGGAGACCAGAGGACACAGAACAGCTGATTGGAAGTGCTCCTTCCCCTGCCCAGCACGATCGCGAGCAGAGACCTATTTAACCGCCACTGCGGGGGCGCGCATAATGCCGGGAGACCAGAGGACACAGAACAGCTGATTGGAAGTGCTCCTTCCCCTGCCCAGCACGATCGCGAGCAGAGACCTATTTAACCGCCACTGCGGGGGCGCGCATAATGCCGGGAGACCAGAGGACACAGAACAGCTGATTGGAAGTGCTCCTTCCCCTGCCCAGCACGATCGCGAGCAGAGACCTATTTAACCGCCACTGCGGGGGCGCGCATAATGCCGGGAGACCAGAGGACACAGAACAGCTGATTGGAAGTGCTCCTTCCCCTGCCCAGCACGATCGCGAGCAGAGACCTATTTAACCGCCACTGCGGGGGCGCGCATAATGCCGGGAGACCAGAGGACACAGAACAGCTGATTGGAAGTGCTCCTTCCCCTGCCCAGCACGATCGCGAGCAGAGACCTATTTAACCGCCACTGCGGGGGCGCGCATAATGCCGGGAGACCAGAGGACACAGAACAGCTGATTGGAAGTGCTCCTTCCCCTGCCCAGCACGATCGCGAGCAGAGACCTATTTAACCGCCACTGCGGGGGCGCGCATAATGCCGGGAGACCAGAGGACACAGAACAGCTGATTGGAAGTGCTCCTTCCCCTGCCCAGCACGATCGCGAGCAGAGACCTATTTAACCGCCACTGCGGGGGCGCGCATAATGCCGGGAGACCAGAGGACACAGAACAGCTGATTGGAAGTGCTCCTTCCCCTGCCCAGCACGATCGCGAGCAGAGACCTATTTAACCGCCACTGCGGGGGCGCGCATAATGCCGGGAGACCAGAGGACACAGAACAGCTGATTGGAAGTGCTCCTTCCCCTGCCCAGCACGATCGCGAGCAGAGACCTATTTAACCGCCACTGCGGGGGCGCGCATAATGCCGGGAGACCAGAGGACACAGAACAGCTGATTGGAAGTGCTCCTTCCCCTGCCCAGCACGATCGCGAGCAGAGACCTATTTAACCGCCACTGCGGGGGCGCGCATAATGCCGGGAGACCAGAGGACACAGAACAGCTGATTGGAAGTGCTCCTTCCCCTGCCCAGCACGATCGCGAGCAGAGACCTATTTAACCGCCACTGCGGTGCAGCCCAAAAAGCCCCAATACCCCAGGACACTGAACAGCTGATTGGAAGTGCTCCTTCCCCTGCCCAGCACGATCGCGAGCAGAGACCTATTTAACCGCCACTGCGGGGGCGCGCATAATGCCGGGAGACCAGAGGACACAGAACAGCTGATTGGAAGTGCTCCTTCCCCTGCCCAGCACGATCGCGAGCAGAGACCTATTTAACCGCCACTGCGGGGGCGCGCATAATGCCGGGAGACCAGAGGACACAGAACAGCTGATTGGAAGTGCTCCTTCCCCTGCCCAGCACGATCGCGAGCAGAGACCTATTTAACCGCCACTGCGGGGGCGCGCATAATGCCGGGAGACCAGAGGACACAGAACAGCTGATTGGAAGTGCTCCTTCCCCTGCCCAGCACGATCGCGAGCAGAGACCTATTTAACCGCCACTGCGGGGGCGCGCATAATGCCGGGAGACCAGAGGACACAGAACAGCTGATTGGAAGTGCTCCTTCCCCTGCCCAGCACGATCGCGAGCAGAGACCTATTTAACCGCCACTGCGGGGGCGCGCATAATGCCGGGAGACCAGAGGACACAGAACAGCTGATTGGAAGTGCTCCTTCCCCTGCCCAGCACGATCGCGAGCAGAGACCTATTTAACCGCCACTGCGGGGGCGCGCCCGCGCCTTGCGGGCCCGCGCCTGAGGGCCTCGCAAGAGGGCCCTTTGGCGTGGCCCTTAGGCGATGGACCGTGCGGGACGCGGGCAGCGGCTGCTCTGTGGTGTTTCTATTTGCCGGTATGCATAGTTTATTGTAAACCCTATGTAGTGTGATTGTGTGTAATGGTTTCCCTATGTTATGTATCCCACCTTACTGCTTTGATATATTGATTAAGCAGTGCATGTTTCCCTTGCCTTTGTATAACCTTTGTATGTCTTTATAACCGCTTTGATTGAAGGAAAAGGCGGTATAAAAATCTTGTTAAATAAAATAAAATAAATAACCTTGCACTTGTCCACATTAAATTTCATCTGCCATTTTGATGCCCAGTCTTCCAATTTATCAAGATCCTCTTGCAATTTTCCACAATCCTCTTGGGTTTTAACAACTTTAAATAGTTTTGTGTCATCTGCAAATTTGATAACCTCACTCGTTATTCCACTTTCCAGGTCATTTATGAATATGTCAAAAAGCAGCGGACCCAGCACAGATCCCTGGGGTACACCACTATTCACCTTTCTCCATTGGGAAAATTGGCCATTTAGCCTTACCCTCTGCTTTCTATCTTTTAACCAGTTCCTGATCTACAATAGTACACTGCTTCCTATCCCATGACTCTTTAGTTTTGCCAAAAGTCTCTCATGAGGGACCTTGTCAAAGGCTTTCTGAAAGTCCAGATACACAATATCAACCGACTCACCTTTGTCCACCTGATTATTCACTCCTTCAAAAAAACATAACAGATTAGTAAGACAAGATCTTCCTTGTCTAAAGCCATGTTAGCTGTCTCCCATTAGGTCATGACTATTGTCATGAGGTGGATCAAATAGTGCCTATGGAAATAGGAAAAACTGAGCAGAGCAGTTCTAATAGTGACAGGTTAGAGCAGCACATGGACCAGGGTTGCTATGGGCAACGAACACAACCTGAAGTACCAGGTGTAAGAGCACGCCCAAGCAGTAGATTACCTCATAGCCCATTAGGTAATGAGGGACAGCTGGGGGGAGGCGAGGCTCAGAGAAACACCAAGAGTGACGCAGTTAAAAATCACTCACCAGAGGTCAGAGTTAGAGCCTATGGGAGAGCCGAGGGAAAAGCCGGTTGGGGAGCCAACAGGAAAGCTGATTGCAGACCTGACCAGAGAGCTGGACACGAGGTCAGAGCTTCACACGGAGACTCACACAGAATTCTACAGGAAGAAGCCCAAGAGAGAATACCAGGGATTTGTTTCAGGGAGCAGTGCAGGACTGAACAAAAGCCCAGTGGTCTGAGCCACGGAGGTATTTCTGAAGGCAGGCTGAGAAAAGCTGTGGGAAAGAATCTTCCTAAGAACAGGTACCAAGAGGGCAAAAGCTTTGATCTGGAGGATACTTTTGTGCCCAAAGAGAAGTGGAAAGAGAAAGGCAGTGAGAGGCTTTCATTTGAGAAAAGCTCCGTTGAGTTTCCTGTGCCCAGAAGCTCCGTGAAAACTAAGCCAGAAGGTAGGCTTATTCCTCATAATAGAAGGAAAGCTGAAAGTCAGAGTTTTTCCTACACTTACCCAAGAGTGTGTGGCTCTCAGGAAGGAAACTCTGCAGTGTGTGGTAACCTCCCATTTTACTCCGGTAGAGAGGAGGAGGGGAGCCCTCTTAACAGAGAAGAGGGATTGTTTAAAAGTAGCCTGAGTTACAATCCTATAGAAGATAGCTTCGGGGAAGCATGTGAGGATATGCAATGTGATTTTTGTGATGAAACCCCTGCCGAGTTCTACATGGATTGTACACTAATAATTTCAGATGATATTTCTTCACTGTGCTGAACTGACCAGAGAGAAACTGTTTAAGGAAACAGAAGTGAAGAAACGTGCTTGTTTTAAGAATAAGGACTGTTTGCATTACCTTTGTTTTGTCAGGCTGAAGATACAAGCATTCATTTTTGTTATAGTAGTTTGCCTTTAATTTATGCCAGAAGTATGGTTTTTGTCCTTTGTTCATATGTGCTGAAATTCACCCGGGAAGGGTAAATAAAAGGACCTCTTTTGAAGCCTTGCTACTCGACTGCAACTACACTCTTAGATTAGCTTGTGGGACTATAAATCCCAGGGGGCATTTCAACACCTGCTTGAAACCACCCTCGCTATTTAAGAAGAGGTCCCACTGTAGCTCCCATGCTTTATGCCTCTGGGAACCTATAGGTGAGTGACACTATCTACATGCTGATTAATTTTATTCTTTATGATGGTTTCTACCATTTTTCCAGGTACTGATGTCAGGCTTACCGATCTGTAGTTTCCCGGAACACCCCTGGAACCCTTTTTAAAAACTGGTGTTACATTGGCGATCCTCCAGTCTTCAGGTATTAGAGATGATTTTAATGATAGTTCACAGATTACTAATAGCAGGTCTGAAATCTCGTATTTCAGTTCTTTCAACACCCTTGGATGTATACCATCCGGCCCAGGTGATTTGCTACACTTCAGCTTATTTATTTTATTTATTTATTTATTTAACTGCATTTATATCCCGCTTTTCACTGGGTCAAAGCGGTGTAACATATAACATAGGGGGGGGCAATTTTCAGGGTGGGGCCATCACCAAGGGGCAACAATTAATGATTTGGGTAGACATGGACATGTATACTTCTGCTGAATCTAAGCATTAGGTCATGCGGATGGGGTGATATTTCTGTTCAGAGATGTTCACGGAAGAGGATTGTCTTCAGCTGTTTCTTAAATGATGTGATGTCAGCGTTGTTCCTGATGTGGTTTGGTAGAGAGTTCCAGAGGGATGGAGCATAAAGTTCGAAGGCTCTGTTGCAGGTCCGTTGTGTGGATTTGGTTCTTTTGTGGGGGACAACGATAGAGTTATTGGAGGAATGTCTGGTTGGTCTGTTGTGGGATGGGCGAGGCAGTAGGGAGTGGAGTGAGGTGTTCCTTGTTTGGTGGATAGTTTTGTGGATGAGTAGGATAGCCTTGTATTTGATTCTTGCTTGTATTGGATGTATAGTTGTAATACATCTTCACGATGTATTGATATTTCCTTCAATTCTTCCGCATCTTTAAATACCACTTCAGTCATGGGTAACATCCCTACATCTTCCTCAGTAAAGACTGAAGCAAAGAATTCATTCAGTCTCTCCGCTATCACAAGTCTAGGATGGGGCGAAGGCCTCCTTTTCTTTTTGGTATGAGGAAATACCTGGAGTAGAAGCCTTGCCCCTGCAGGTGGTGGAGCACCGGTTCCACTGCCTGATCCTTTAGCAGACCTGCCAACTCCTGCAGGAGGAGTTTCCTGTGAAGAGGGGGCCTGAGAGGCTCTCCTGGGAAAAAGGAGGTGGGCACTTGGTTGAAATGAAGTAAATAGCCCTGCTTGACTATTTATAAAGCCCAGGCGTCGGTAGTAATGGCTGGCCACCTGTAAGCGTACAGGGCCAGCCTTCCTCCTGTGCAGGGCCAAGCCATTGGTAGGAGAGGAACTATGTACTGGGAGTCAAAAAGCCCTCCCGGCTGGGTAGGAGCCGGAGCCGGAGGCTTGGGGGTCTTTGGCTTACATGGGCCATGCCCCTGTCCCCTGGCCTGCTGCCCCTGTTGGGGAGCTGGGGTGGCCTGGTAAGTGGGGTAGTTTCTGTAAGCCATACCCTTCCTCAGGAAAAAGGGCTTTTTCACCGAGGCCTTCTTCTTGTGAGAAGGTGCAGAGGTCTTCTTCGACAACCTTGTCCGGGTCAAGTACTCGGACTCAATTTCTGCAGCTTTTTCCATCATGGGCTTGCCAAAGAGGTTGTCTCCTCGGCACGGGACATCGACCAACTTGTCCTGAACCCATGGCTCCAGGTCCGACGACATGAGCCAGGCCTGACGGCGTGCACCGATGCCCGCCGCTGCTACTCTGGCCGAAGCCTTGAAGCCGTCGTAAGTTGCTCGAGACATGAACTTCGAGCACTCTCAGATCCCTGTGGACAAGGCTTTGAAGTGCTGCACGGGTTCCTCGGAGAGATCAGCTGAGAACCCGGCAATCTCCTTTGCCAGGTCCCGCAAGTACATGCCCGTGTACAGCTGGTAGGTTTGGACACGGCATGACAGCATCGAGCCCAGGTAGCACTTTCTGCCGAGGGCATCCAGGTTCCAGGCCTCCTGGCCAGGAGGCACCGAGGAGTGCGTCTTTTGGCTTTTCAGTCGTTGCATGGCCGATTCCACAACCATGGAGTTATGCGGCAGCTGCGCATTCTGGAACCCAGGACTCTTGCGGACTCGATAGATGGAATCGACCCGCTTGCTAAGCACCGGCATGGAGGCCGGGGACTCCCACATATGGAGCATCAGCCGTTCCAACATCGGAGGCACTGGTATAGTAAGGGCCTCCTTCGGGGGAGAGTCATACTGGAGGGCATCGAGCTCATCAGCTCGAGGCTCCTCCTCAGCATTCGCAGGGAATGCCAAAGCCTTGGCCATGTCCCTGACGAAGTCCGAGAACCGAGTGTCCTCCGGAGGGTATCTTCTCCGAGGCTCAGAACCCGGAGAGTCCAATAGGATACACCGGGTTCGGTGGGTGTCTGGGGAGTCTTCCTCCTCTGTCTCCCACGTCGAATCCTCCGAGGAGGACTCGATGGGCTCTGGCCTCGAGGGCTTCGAGTCCAACCTTACCGACGCCGAGGGCACCGGTGTCGACGACCTCGGTTCTGAATGGGAGGTCAAGGGGGACCTTGGCTGAGGATTGACTCGAGACCTGATCGACTCGAGGATCGGCTCGGCCTCCGGCGTCGACTTTGACGTCAAAGTCCCAGTGGTGGGGGCGGATGGACCGGTGAGACTGGCCATCAGCGCCCACTGCTGTTCCATGAAGGCAGCCATGCTGCTCTCCAGGGCCGCCATCCTGAGACTGAGCTCAGAAGGCTCCACAGATCCCGGCTCGGGTCCCGACATCATCGGGCCCGACAACTGCTCTCCTGGAGGAGAGTCTACGAGGACAACAGAAATGATCTTCTCCAATGTCTCCAGCTCTTTGCGAGGTTGTTTAGCTGGCCACTCCGACTCCGAGGACCCGGGGCAGTGGTCTGGGCTCTGCGGCCTGGAACCCGAGGGCCCAAGCCGATCAAAGGCGTCCAGCGACGCCGCCCTCATGAGTTTTTTCTTCCTCCGGTGTTCCCTGGAGGGAGACCCCCGCTCAGAAGACACACGACGGTACTCGGGCTCCGAGTGTCGAGATGTCAAGGCCTTTGACGAGGTCCGGGCCTAGGTGGATGCGGACTCAGAAAAAATCCTGTCACGCTGATGCTGCCTGTTCTTCAAAGATTTTGAAGACATTTATTTATTTATTTTATTTATTTAACAATCTTTTATATACCGCAGCCTTCCAGTGATCAGGTGTGGTTTACATATAACAGTCAAGGAAACAGGATAACATTTCTGTTTTTACATTAAACATTACATGAATTATGTACATTTTAACTTTAACAATTAAACTTTGGAGAACTATGTACAATCAGCAAAAGTGACATCTTACCACACGGTCCACAGACCACCGGGTCATGGTCAGGGCCGAGGCATCGGAGGCAGCAGTCGTGTGTATTGGTGAGAGACATTAACTTCTTACACCGATCACACTTTTTAAACCCGCTGGCAGCCATCAGGGGGAAAAAGGGCCCTTGCGAGGTCAAACGACCGGGCTGCCAGTGAAAAATAAAAAGAACGTGAACGCTAGTCATGAAGGACAAAAACGAAAAAATATGTTTCCTGTAGACCTTTAATCCTTTGTGACTCAATGCTCTCTCTAACATAGAGCAGAACCCCTCCACCAATTTGATCAGCTCTATCATTACAATATAGTTTGTATCTAGGTATCACAGTGTCCCACTGGTTGTCCTCCTTCCACCATGTCTCTGAGATACCAATCATATCTAACTATTAGTGCTATATATTCTTACTCTCCCATCTTCTTTTTTAGACTTCTAGCATTTGCATGCAAGCATTTTAGAGACTGTATTTTATTCATTTTAATCTGGTTATCGGTACGCAGGGGTACTTTGCAATCTTTAAGCTCTGTCTGCTCTGTACTCAAGGGCATTTGAGCTACCTTTGTCTTTAATGGATCCTCTCTGCTGATGTGCCCTAACTTCATTTTTTTGGTAGTATCCTTCAAGGATACATTGTTCCGAAGCATGCACTCTTGGGTGACTGTCGGCTCTCCCCTATTATCGAGTTTAAAAGCTGCTCTATCTCCTTTTTAAAGGCTAATGCCAGCAGCCTGGTTCCATACTGGTTAAGGTGAAGCCCATCCCTTCGGTAGACCCCTCCTTTCCCCAGAATGTTCCCCAATTCATAACAAATCCAAAACCCTCATCCTTGCACCATTGTCTCATCCACGCATTGAGACTCTGGAGCTCTGCCTGCCTTTTGGGTCCTGCGCGTGGAATGGGAAGCATTTTGGAGAATGCTACCCTGGAAGTTCTGGATTTCAACTTCCTACCTAAAAGGAAGGGAGGGAAAAAAAGACATTAAAAGCTGGCTGCTACACAGTACCCTGTCCTGTGCTTCTAATGTAATCTGTGACTAATCTCCAGGGGAAGTCCCACAGCCCTTGCTTGGATAGAGGGAGTCTTGGGTTCTAAATCTAACCAGAAAGTTCTCTTCTGTTTTAAATTTAAACTGAAACTCTTTGCTGCTACTAGGCCCTGATTAATTTAACAAATACACTGGGGTCACAGATTAATCAGCTTTAATCTAAAGAATTCCTTTTTCCCCAAGATTTAGAAAAATTCCCAGAAGTAAATACTTACTGTCATGGGACGAGCATCTAGCGGGGTCCCGGTCCAGTCCAGATGATACCTGGTGAGGAGAGAACAACAGAAAGCAAGGCAAGAAAGAAAAACAAAATTTCCAGGCAGATTCCTTTCTTTATTCACTGCTATAGCAGGGGCTGGCTCATAGCAAGCTATGAAGGAGTCCAGCACTCACACAGGATTCAAGCTGGATTTTTATACAGTCTTAGCATAGCAATTTGTCACATGGGTTAGAGCAGGATAACAATTTGGAAGAATTCTCTGGGCCCCTTTACTTCTTTCTACAGAATTATCTAGGTGGCATTTCCAAGTCATACTGCTAGACCAGTCCAGACAAACGGATTGTGTCCCTCTGCCAGCAGATCTTGGAGACAGAGAATTCTACCAGAGCTCTGATAGGCTGGACTCTGGTGATATGGTCCTACCCCTAGAGGTCTCCCTCAGTATTTCTCTGTCTCCAGCAGATCTGGTTGCTTTTGTTGTTTTTCCCTCAAAATCTTTAAAATTATTTAGAATCCCTTTGGGGACTGATATTTCCACTTGCCTGTTGCTGCCAGTTTCACTGTTTCACAGTTTCACTGTGCACCAGGGTGTTTGCAGCTGAGCTCCTGTTTCTGACACAGTAGAGCTCGCTGACAGGAAGAATCCCCAGCATCTGGCCATGAGGGCTTGTTAGCTGGACGAAGGCCTCCCTAAAATCAGGTTTCTCTGTATCTTGAGGCTCCTGGATGCACCCAGATTTCACAATAGGTGTTACTCTGGGTTTCCCAGCAACTTGATTCCCCAGATAAACTTGTGGAGCTCCTGGGCCTGCCTTCAGTAGAGCTCCTGATTTTCTTTAAGCAGCACTGAGTCTTTGCCATGAGAGCTTAGACAGCAGGAGGATCAGGTATCAATTTCTGAGAGAAACTGTAAGTAAACGTTTTCTTACTTGCCTCAGCTGCCCTGGGTTTATTTCAACTGCATCGGGACCGGCTGTCTCTGACCTGATTCCTTCACTTCCGGTTTCATCAGGGTCTGTTCAACTGGGGTTTGAAGTTACTATTTTCCTTTCTTCATTTTTATTTCCTGGATGCACCCAGAGCACACAAGAGCTGTTTCTCTGGGTTTCCCAGGCTTCCCTCCTTAATAGCTGTATTTTTTGTAATCAGCAATACAGCAGGGTTTGAGCTTCTAATTTCACTGTCTGTGCAGCTCCCCTTTTCTCCAGAAACACCTTCCAGCCCCTGCCATGAGGGTCTAAGTCGCTGCAGAGGGATCAAACTCTAATTTCCTTACCTATCAGAGCTCGTTCCAGTTCGGGGATCCTGACTTTCCCTATACAATATCTCATTGTCCAACAGGAACCTGGGAAGGACCTCCCGTACCACTTGGGCATACTCAAATGCTCAAGCGAGAGCCGGATCTGCTCGCTGTTCCTGGGGAAAAGTTGGAAACTTTTCCACTATTTCGGCTGGCACCCAGGGCAACCCTTGGCTACACTCCATCTTAGCTCTTCCCTGTGCCCTACAACGCCTCTCATGTCGTTTTTGCGCTTTTTCCTTCTTAAGTTTTCCAGATGTGGGAGACACTAAGTCATCGTGTGAAGATAAATCCTTTATCGCGCGATAAGGTACCTGTGCGCCTGAAGAAGCGCCATTATTGCGCAATAACGTCACAGAGTGCACATTAAGACGGGTTAGTAAACATACCCCATAGTGAATATGGACTTTCAGAAAGCCTTTGACAAGGTCCCTCATCAGAGACTTTTAGCAAAACTAAAAAGTCATGGCATAAAAGGCAGTGTACTATTGTGGATCAGGAACTGGTTAAAAGATAGAAAGCAGAGGGTAGGGTTAAATGTCCTATTTTACGAATAGAGAAAGGTGAATAGTGGAGTACCCCAGGGATCTGTGCTGGATCCACTGCTTTTTAACATATTCATAAATGACCTGTAAATGGGAATAACGAGTGAGGTTATCAAATTTGCAGATAACAAAAAACTATTTAAAGTTGTTAAAACCCATGAGGATTGTGGAAAATTGCAAGAGGTTCTTGATAAATTGGAAGACTGGGCATCCAAATGGCAGATGAAATTTAATGTGGACAAGTGCAAAGTTATGCACCTAGGGAAGAACAAGCCAAACTATGGTTACATGATGCAAGGTTCCACATTAGGATCCACCACCCAGGAAAAAGATTTAGGCGTCATTGTGGATAACATGCTAAAACCCTCGGCCCAGTGTGCAGCGGCGGCCAAGAGAGCAAATAGAATGCTAGGTATCATAAGGAAAGGAATGGAAAATAAAACAAAGGATATTATAATGCCTCTGTATCAAACGGTTTGGTGGAAAGGTTAAATCAAACCCTAAAACAAATGTTAAGAAGAGGATTAGCAGGAAACATGGAGGAATGGGACATGTTGTTACCTTTTGTCTTATATGCTTAGAAACATAGAAATATGACGACAAAAAAGACCATATGGCCTATCTAGTCTGTCCTTCCATAACAACTACAATAGTCCCCTTTTTACCTTTAGAGATCCTCTGTGTTTGTCCCATGCTTTTTTGAATTCAGTTACTGTCCTCATCTCTACCACCTCCACTGGGAGACTATTCCTCGGATCCACTACTTTTTCCGTAAAGAAATATTTCCGCATATCACTCCTGAATCTATCTCCCTTCACCCTCATCCCATGTCCCCTCGTAACAGAACTTGCTTTCAATTGAAAGAGGCTCTTTCCCTGAACATTTATGCCACAGAGGTATTTAAACATCTTGATCATATCACCTCTATCTCCAGGAACAAGCAGGAATGAGTCTTCACATATGGGTACGTCGGTACCGACGGAGTCCGCGCGGGAACGCTTCCCAGCGTCCAATCAGAAAGCTTTTGGAAGCATCCCAACACGCCTACGTGCTGCCTTCCTGCCTTCCCAACTGCCTCTCCTCAGTTTTCATTTTTCCGCGGAGCCGGCAGGACGTCCTCCTGTCACCGCAGAAAATTCTTCTTTTATTTTTTAGTTTTCTTGTGGTCACGGCTGCCTTCCCTGACGCCACCGGTACCGCCGGTGTTTCTTTTTTCTTTTCTTGTAAAATTTTTCCTTTTTAAGGAATATTTTTCTTCCTTAGTGTCTCACGGTTTCTCAGGCCTTCTAGATCTCTCCATTTCCTTCATGGAACTGCCAGCCACTTTCCCCAAGAAATGTACAAACTATGGCGGTACAACTTTATTTTTAGACACTCACAATTGGTGTCTATCCTGCTTGGGTCCTGACCGTTTTCCTCCGGAGCCCTCGGGCAATAGTATTGTGAGAAGAGGTTTTCAACATCGCGTCCTCGACACGCGGTCCCCCTCCAACTTCAGGGCACCGACCATATCTTCTTCTCCACAGTATCAGGTAACCCAAAAACAGTCTGTTAAGACTAGCCAGTCCTTGAGCGGCAGTTCTTATGCACAGCATAGAGATGCCTCCGGCCTTGTCCTCGAGAATCCACTGGTTTCAAAACCCTGGTGGGAGTCTTCGGCCTCCAAAGCCTGTGTGGGGTTTCAGGTTGTTCCTGAGGTTCAACCCTCACAGAACTTACCTGAGCCATGCCCGGTGATGGCATCCGCTTCGAGCGGTACCGATACCCCGGCATCGGCACTGGTATTGGATGAAGCATTCCTCACCAAGGATCATCATCTGGCGTCCTTGGTACCTGTAGGCCCGATGAATACGCTCCAGACCGACATTCCAGTATCGGTACCGACACCGATACTAGTACCGACATCGGTACCCTCCAAACGTGCATTGATAGACTCGCTTCCCTCGATGCCGAGTCTGGAATCGATCTCGAGTCTGGAGGACTGGGTACCGACTCGCCTTGGTACCGACTCCCTTCGGTACTGAAGGCTCGGTTCCAATACTTCGGATCCGCAGCTCTCGGTTCCTCCGATACCGTTAGAGTTGACACCAGCTTCATCCACCGGTATCAGATACGGTACCGAAGTCGGTACCGATATCCACATTACCATTGCTGTCGGTACCTTCCATGCTTCTCTCGTCAGGCTCGCTTCCCTTGATGCTGAGTTTGGAATCGATCTCTAGCATGGACGATCTGTTACCGACTGTCGCTGGTCCTGATCTACAGTACCAGCGACCACCATCTAGGGATCCCATACTGCACCATTCAGGATCTTCTATTCCTATATACTTAGATAGATCCCTCGGTGCCAACGCTAGTTCTTCATCAGATCTAGCCTATCCAAGGGAAGTTCCCTCTGGGGATCCTTCTTTCCAGACTTTCCTCTTGGATATGGCAAAATCATTTGCCATTCCTATTCCTGGACAAGATCCTTCACATGGGAATACAGAATACTTCTCTGTTCCTAGCAAAGCAAAGGAGAACATAATGCTTCCTTTGCATCATTCTTTGCAGGATCTCCTTCTACGAATGTGGGAAGCTCCTTTAAAGGTACCCCCACCTTCCAGAGCAACTGATCTTCTATATCAGGTGCCCCCCTCTCCAGGGTTTCAAAAGACTCAACTGCCTCATCATTCCATTGTGGTAGAATCAGCAATGAGGCGAGTGAAGAGTAATAAAAAGCACTCTTCTTGTCCGCCAGGTCGTGAGTCTAAGACACTAGATGCCTTTGGACGTCAAACCTTCCAGACATCCATGCTTTCAGCAAGAATTCTCTCATATATTTTTTATATGGGTCTATCTCTTGAGGAGGTCACAAAGCAATTACATATTTTGACTCCTTTTCTTCAAGAGCCCAGGTGTACAGACTATTCCTCACTGGTTAGTCATACTCAAAATATCTCTAGGTTTCTTACTCGTGCTACCCTAGACTCCTTTGAGTCTGTTAGCAGGACCTCTGCTATAGCTATAGGGGCACGACGTAGAGCCTGGCTTCAGGCTTCAGACTTGGACAAATGGGCACAAGAAAGACTGGGAAATACCCCTTGCACTGGAGAAAATCTCTTCAACAAGGAATCTTTACTCCAGGTTACTCAGTTATCCACTGACTTTCCTTTTTCCAGAGGCTGTTCTACGCCTTCTTCTTTCCCAGTAGGTAGGAAATGTCCTAGCAAACTTTCTTCCCCTAGGGGGAGAAGATTTTACCCATCATCTGCCCATCATACAGATGTTCCCAAACAGGGGAAACATCGCCCTAGTCTGAAGAATCCACAACCTCAACAGGGTCAACAAACCCAGCAGTCGCAGGGTTTCAAATAGATCATTGTCCCTCTTGGTTGGGGGTTAGGGTGGCAGTCTGCTTCTTTTCACTTGAAGAATCTGCACTAATTTTTATCCTAACCTACCTAGATATCTCTTCATGAGACATCTTTCCTCTAACTCTAAGAGTCTTTATGATGATCATGCCCATCATTAACAAATTTTCCTCTTCCTCTTGGAGGAAAGAGAGGTAGCAACTATCAACAGACAGTTTTTTTTACTTATTTATTTGAACATTTTTATATACCGCCCCTTCCAGAGATCAGGAGCGGTTTACAGATAACAAAATGATAATAATAATGAATTATTATTATTATTTACATTGAACAGTTTAATACAGTGAACATTTGTGAACAATTCTCTCAAAACTCTTCAATAAAACAGTAAAAAAAATAAGACAGTTGTTTCCCTGTACTGGCATGTATCATCTCATCTATCCGAGACCTCCTCCATAGTCGGTCTCTTGCAACTCTCTCTTACCTCCCTCTTACTACAACATTTGTTTTTGTAAGAGTGGCTCTTTAAACGGGTAAGCCCCTATGGTCCTCTACCTCTTCTACCGGGGGATTCTCCCTTCTGGACTTGTCTCCCCCCCCTTGTTACCTTAGAGCAGCTCATCAGACAATAGGGACTCCTATCATGTCTGTTGTTTCTTTTTCCCAGTCTAAAAAGGAGCAGGGAAAAGAACTTTTCAATGCTGCTCTGGTAGTTGCTGCAGATACAGCAATTCCTAGTGGTTAAGCCACTGGTTTTGTTTCACTACAGAACCAGGGATTTCCCTCCACTAGCAATCCTCTTCGCCTCAGTGCTAAGTCCCAAACAGGTTATCAACCTCGTTTGGAAAACCCTATTATCACAGTCTGGTTGGTTAACTTCTATTCTTCGCCCCCTTGTCCTTGGCAGAATAGCTGGTTACCTGATGGCTTTTCACAGCCAGTATTTTCTTCTAACCAACCTGCAGCATGCTCTCTGCATCTCTACAGAGTAGCTTTGCACTATGGGCCCTTGCTAGAGAACATTAGTATCTTGCCTAGCAGATAACCCCAGATGGTTAGGGGAGGTTCCCCCAGTCATGTTCATGTCTGGCAGGTATTCCCTACCCTTACTATCTCATTTTAAATCTCTTTTGAGGCATACGCCTCAGACCTTTCATTACGTGAAAAACCTAAGGAGGGCCAAATCCCTAGCTTGGCCCATATCTCCTTGGGTCTTCTCGTCAGAGGTAAATTTCTTCAATAGCAGCTAGAGGACGCCTAATTTATTTATTTAGCTGCATTTATATCCCGCTTTTCACCGGGTCAAAGCGGTTGGGGGATACATTTAACACGAGAGGATATGAGACATATACACTAATACTTACAGGGAACATGGGCAATGGAGGGTTAAGTGGCTTTCCCAAGACCACAAGGAGCACCTATGGGACTAGAAACCTCAGTCCTTCCGGCCCAGGGTTGCTGTCCTCTAGTGGGATTTGAACCACCGACCTTCCGGCCTGTGGTACCTTGCCCCAACCACTAGGCCACTCCTTCCTAATACCCATCTTGCCCTCATAGTCGGGTCACTAGGGTATCTTCCTCCAGAGGCGTCTTCTCTCCATTCTCCATACTGCAATTCTGGAGATACCTGGACTTCCTGTCTGCAGACTGAAGTTATCCTCTGTCATTTTCACGTAGGCCATCCTGGTTATTCAAGAGCTCAAATTCTGCAGGGAATTCAGACTTCTTCTTGTCAGGGAGACCTCTCCTCTGACTCTGCCAGTCATAACCAGGAAAAGAGAATTCTCTATGTATCTATTCAAGCAGGTATCAACCTTCTTGCTGTCAGATAAATCTTTCTCTCTCCCTATAACCCTAGGGGGGATGAGGGTTTATGGACATCTCTCCATCCTTATACCTGGAGAAATGTGTCTATATGCCTGACTATTCATATAGGTATATATATATATAGAGAGATATATAGATATATATATATAGATAGATAGATATATAGATAGTGTGACAGCGCAGGCCAGAAAGAGCATAAGAGAGAGGAGAGAAATCCAGGGATTTTCCCAGTGAAAGACAGAGAAACCAGAAGTTCAGGGGTTAAAACTTCTGAATCTGAAAAAACCTCCACACAGAAAGCTGGTAGGCAAGGGACACGCCCTAGTTCCCTAGTAACCAAGCCTGTGCACGAGGGAGTGCAAGGGGTGGAGTCAGTAGGCAGTGAGAAAAACTGCAGTTATAAACACCGGAACTTTGAACAGAGAAAGGAGGAAGCCGGGGAGAAGTCAGGAAGTTCTGAAAGCTCAGGACGTGCAGGAGTTCAGAGAGGAATCCCAAGCAGAAGGGAAGGAGCTTGTGGAAATATCTGGAGAGCCCAGCAGAGAGGTCCTCAAACTGCCCAGCCTAGAAGTGCCCGAGAGGGAGGTGTTCAGAGAGCAGAACGGAGGTACACTCCAGGGAAAGGCAACCTTAAGGGAAGGTGCTTTAGGAGACCAGCTTCCATTGACGTTGAATCTTCTACGGGAAGAGAAAGGAGAGACAGAAGCTCCAGTCCTGAAACCAGCCCTAAGGTAATTGGGTCAGAGAATTCCAGGAAGGGAAGAAACTCTGAGAACCCAAGGATATTACCAAAGAGAGGCACTCCAAGGGTGAAAGAAACCTTTCCTGAGTTTCCAAGCAGAAAGGAAAAACCAGCCAAGGGTTTTAAAGCTGGCCAGGGAGAGTTCACAGACCATGTGAGTAATCCACAACGTCTCCTAGAAGATTTTACAGAGATTGAGCCAACAGCTGCAAGGACAGCCAGGTGCTTATCTCCACAAAATAAGGTGAGCGTGGCTAAGACTTTTAACCATTCTAAGAGTAAGGAATTATATGAGAGAAAAGGCATTACCCAGAGGAAGAGAGATACTGCCTTAAAGAAAGTTCTTAGATTGCTAGACCGTTTGCAGCTAGAGATAGCTGGTTTTAAACATGAGGCTGTTCTAACAGAGTCTGAACCTGAGAGCATGGATTTTGAAAGTGCTATAAACCAAGAGCTTAGTTCTGAGACAGAAATGGAATGTCTTCCTGTTTCATTATAGTAACTAAAGAGGGCTTTTGAAAGCATTAAACTAGCAGCCGTGTTCAAAGGCTGAGCTGAGGGGCCTATGCGAATTAGGTTGGCTAGAAAGCCTGAGAAGCTTAACCCTTAATGTGAAAGGCTGCACACAAAGTATATTGAGTCTGCTAGAAGGGCAGATAAAGAAACCTGGTTTGAGAAAGAAAAAGAAACCTTGTGCAGAGAAAGTTTGGCACTGCTGTTTTTCTGAAGAGACTGCAAATGTTTTAAAACCATTTTTGGAAAGGAGGTTTTTATTTCCAACCTTGTTTCAATGGTATGAAGAAATACTTTGTTTGAGTTCAGTAACAAGCTGCATTTGGAAGCTGTTTATTTTGTTACCTGTTTTTCTGGAAATTACCCGTCTTTGTATTGAATATTTGGGACTGTGTGTAAAGGTTCCTTTTGGCCTTGTGGAGAATAAAATCCTGCGTGCCTATATTACTGCTCGGCTGAAGTTATTTTTGCCCATATCACAACTACACTCATAGGCACTCTTATAAATAAAAGACTCTCACCACTTCAGATACCTAGGCAACCGCCTAGGGCCCACAAAGTCGTGACAGGATTTGGCGTAGTTATTGGAATTTTTTCGCAAGGCCTATATCCACTACAAGGACGGCGTGAGGAGAAGTTCAGAGAACGCAGGAAGAGCCACAGCCACCCAGAGACCAGACTCCAGCCGGAGGAAGGAGGGACCAGAGCAGAGCGTCCAGAGGGTGCTTCCCTTGCTGAGCCTGAGTCTACCCGTCTGGCAGGTAACCTGTAGATAAACAGGGTTATTTGAGGATAGCCTGCCAGGAGGGGGTGCTGTAATCTTTGTAACCAGGGGGAAATAGCCTTTTGTGTGTGTGAAAGAGCCACACTTGGTGTTTCTGTTTGTGCTTTATTTCAGCATCGCCAGAGAGATGGAGCAGCCGAATCTGCTGGGCTGGGTCGCGGACTGCTTCAGGGAACAGCAGGAGGAATCTGCCAGAGCCCAAGAGCGGATAGCCCGCCTGTTCATGGACCAGCAGGAACCGCTCCTATCGGTGATGGCTGAATCGCTGAAAGAATAAAGGAAAGCGTCAGATGCCCTGAAGAGCGTGACTGGGTCTTTGGCTGCAATACCAGGACTAGGACTACCAGGGAGGGGTATCTTTTCCTTTGGTCCTTTAGGGAAGGATGATAATATTGATGATTATATGGAGGTCTTCGAGAGAATTGCACAACTCAGCGGCTGGCCAGAAGATCAGTGGGCAGTTCGCTTTGCAGCTTCCCTAACGGGAGAAGCCTTAACTGCATACCGCACAATGCCCAATGATCAAGCCTCCTCATATGCTGATGTTAAGAGAACCATAAGGGATAGGATGGGTCTCACTCCGATGGTATACAGACGCCAGTTGAGGGCGTGCAGGTTAAAATCAGGGGAGACACCACAAGCCTTATGCGAAAGAATCAAGAGTCTAGTCTGGAAGTGGTTAGAACCACAGGGCAAATCTGTTGATACCATTCTAGATTGTATAATAATGGAACAGTTTGTGGAAGCAGTTCCTAATGACTTGAAATCTTATTTGATCCTCCATGGTTGTAGGACCACCCAGGAAGCTACCTCGTTGGCAGAGCGTTTTTTAGAGGCCAGGTGGGTCGGCCAAACGAAGGTGGGTCATACATTTAACCCTGAAGGAGGAGGATCACAAAAGATGGGGAACACTCTGTTAGGAAAGAGCCTAGAAGTAAAGCCTAGGAGAAAATGGTCCCAGGACCGAAGTAAATGTTTTACTTGTGGGGAGGAAGGACATTTTGCTAGGAATTGCAAGGCCAGAGCAGCATTGATATCCACCCAGGGAAAAGATGGAGAGGGATTTTTGCTGAAGGTAGAGGTCGAGGACATTCCTACAGAGGCACTTCTAGATTCAGGGGCAGAGCAGTCGATGGTGTCAGCCAAGCTGTGGGCTGATGTCCAAGCCCAGAGTGATAAGACCCCAACCCAATCTGATCATTCCATAAAAATAAAGTGTGTGCATGGTGCCACATCGGCTTACCCCTTAACAAAGGTCAGGGTGAGAGGCTTAGGTCTGGAGAGAGAAGTGGTAGTCGCCATTGTCCCTAAGCTTCCCCATCCCCTGGTGTTAGGAAAAGACTGGCTGCAATTCAAGCATGGCCTAGTGAAAAGTATTCAGCCTAAAACAGGTTTAGTGTCTACCAGAGCCAATCCCAACCTAGGAAAAGACACCCAAGATCCCGAGGAAGGACCTTCCCATGGGTTGCCATGTCATGAGGAGTTGATTTCAGCCCCTTCTAGTGGACGTAAAGTGGGGAGCGTGGAAAAGGAGGAAAGGAGACAGCTCAGGAAGCGGAACAGAGCAGAATTGTTAGCAGGACAGGCATTACCATGGGCGCCTGCCGAGTTAGTAGGAAAATTTCCTACGTTTCCGAACGAACAAAGAGCTGACCTAGCTCTATCAAGAGCTTTTTCCTATGCTGAGTCAGGGACAGAAGCCTTACCCCGGTTCTTTCTGGACGAAGGTCTACTATACCGGGAGAGCATGGACCCCCAGACAGGACAGACTCGGAAGCAGTTGGTAGTCCCCACCACCTTTAAGAAGTTAGTTCTGAAACTAGCCCATGACCATCCCGTAGGGGGGCATAAAGGTGTTCACAGTACCCTAGATCAAATTCTGTCACGCTTTTATTGGCCAGGAGTTTATAGGGAAACTTCGAGGTTCTGTGAGTCCTGTCCACAGTGTCAGAAGGTTACCTCGTCCCACCCACGGAAGGTTCCGTTGGTACCAGTACCATGTATATCCAAACCGGTATATAAATTGGCTATGGATATGGTAGGCCCCTTAAAGCGGACGCCCCGAGGATTCCAGTACATCCTGGTCATCATAGATCAGGCAACCCAGTTCCTGTGGGCCATCCCCTTAAGGAATACCTCCGCAAGGGCTATTGCAGGAGAGATAGTGAAGCTATTTTGTGAAATCGGGTTTCCCCAAGAGATACTGACAGATAGAGGCAGTAATTTCCTCTCGAAGTATTTGGCCCAGATATGGGATGCGTTCGGCATCCATCATGTGAAAACAGCCGCTTATCACCCCCAATCCAATGGGTTGGTGGAGAGGCTTAATCAGACGATAAAAAGGATGCTAAGGAAAAGCCTAGGGGGTGATATGTTGGATTGGGACCTAATGCTCCCATTTGTATTGTATGCGTGCCGGGAGCGCAGACAATCTTCTACAGGGGTCTCCCCCTTTGAATTAATGTATGGAAGACCGCCCAGGGGGGTGTCGGACATACTAAGAGAACAATGGGTGGAGCCAGCTCTGGGGGAAGCAGACGTCCCAACCTTTTTGAGGGATCTGAAGGGTCGTTTACAATGCACCACACAGGTAGCAGAAGAGAATATTACCACCAGTCAGCAGCGCCAGAAGAAGCGCTATGACTTAAAGGCCCGACACCGTCAGCTAGAGATTGGGGAAAAAGTGGTGGTAATGATAGAGGGGTCCAGCCCAAAATTTGAAGTAAAATGGAAAGGTCCTTACAGAGTGATAAAGCGGGTAGGACCGGTCTCCTATGTCGTAGAAACAAGGAAGGGAAGGCAGCAAACCTTTCACATAAATGTGTTACGCCCCTGGCATGATCGGGTGGCGTTGGCCTGGTTGGCCTTTGCAGGGCCCAATCGGAGTGGCTGCCCAGCAGATCACCGCCCAAGTGTAGAGATTCCGTGCTGTGCCGACTATCGTCTGCCAGCCCGGAATAATTTAAGGGGGGATATGTGACGGCGCAGGCCAGAAAGAGCATAAGAGAGAGGAGAGAAATCCAGGGATTTTCCCAGTGAAAGACAGAGAAACCAGAAGTTCAGGGGTTAAAACTTCTGAATCTGGAAAAAACTCCACAGAGAAAGCTGGTAGGCAAGGGACACGCCCTAGTTCCCTAGTAACCAAGCCCGTGCACGAGGGAGTGCAAGGGATGGAGTCAGTAGGCAGTGAGAAAAACTGCAGTTATAAACACCGGAACTTTGAACAGAGAAAGGAGGAAGCCGGGGAGAAGTCAGGAAGTTCTGAAAGCTCAGGACGTGCAGGAGTTCAGAGAGGAATCCCAAGCAGAAGGGAAGGAGCTTGTGGAAATATCTGGAGAGCCCAGCAGAAAGGTCCTCAAACTGCCCAGCCTAGAAGTGTCCGAGAGGGAGGTGCTCAGAGAGCAGAACGGAGGTACACTGCAGGGAAAGGCAACCTTAAGGGAAGGTGCTTTAGGAGACCAGTTTCCACTGACGCTGAATCCTCTACTGAAAGAGAAAGGAGAGACAGAAGTTCCAGTCCTGAAACCAGCCCTAAGGTAATTGGGTCAGAGAATTCCAGGAAGGGAAGAAACTCTGAGAACCCAAGGATATTACCAAAGAGAGGCACTCCAAGGGTGAAAGAAACCTTACCTGAGTTTCCAAGCAGAAAGGAAAAACCAGCCAAGGGTTTTAAACTGGCCAGGGAGAGTTCACAGACCATGTGAGTAATCCACAACATCTCCTAGAAGATTTTACAGAGATTGAGCTAACAGCTGCAAGGACAGCCAGGTGCTTATCTCCACAAAATAAGGTGAGCGTGGCTAAGACTTTTAACCATTCTAAGAGTAAGGAATTGTATGAGAGAAAAGGCATTACCCAGAGGAAGAGATATACTGCCTTAAAGAAGGTTCTTAGATTGTTAGACCGTTTGCAGCCAGAGGCTGTTCTAACAGAGTCTGAACCTGAGAGCATGGATTTTGAAAGTGCTATAAACCAAGAGCTTAGTTCTGAGACAGAAATGGAATGTCTTCCTGTTTCATTATAGTAACTAAAGAGGGTTTTTGAAAGCATTAAACTAGCAGCCATGTTCAAAGGCTGAGCCGAGGGGCCTATGCAAATTAGGTTGGCTAGAAAGCCTGAGAAGCTTAACCCTTAATGTGAAAGGCTGCACACAAAGTATATTGAGTCTGCTAGAAGGGCAGATAAAGAAACCTGGTTTGAGAAAGAAAAAGAAACCTTGTGCAGAGAAAGTTTGGCACTGCTGTTTTTCTGAAGAGACTGCAAATGTTTTAAAACCATTTTTGGAAAGGAGGTTTTTATTTCCAACCTTGTTTCAATGGTATGAAGAAATACTTTGTTTGAGTTCAGTAACAAGCTGCATTTGGAAGCTGTTTATTTTGTTACCTGTTTCTCTGGAAATTACCCGCCTTTGTATTGAATATTTGGGACTGTGTGTAAAGGTTCCTTTTGGCCTTGTGGAGAATAAAATCCTGCGTGCCTATATTACTGCTCGGCTGAAGTTATTTTTGCCCATATCACAACTACACTCATAGGCACTCTTATAAATAAAAGACTTACCACTTCATATACCTAGGCAACCGCCTAGGGCCCACAAAGTCGTGACAATAGATATATAGATACATATATATATTTATCTATATCTATCGGTGTGTCTTCTGCCCATACATATCTCTTATAGTTATATACCTATATACCCTCTAGGTGTATATATTTAAATATTATATATATATATATATTGTCGTCACTCCCCTTTGTGGCCAGGCGGTTGCCTAGGGCTGCAGGGGTTGTGACGATTGACCTTTGTTAAAACTTGCCTAAACTCATGTAGTTGTGTCCCCGAAAGGATTATAGCCAAGTGCAAGGTCGCAGGAAAATTTCTTTTATTCTCAGAAATCAGGAATTCCAAAACCAAGTCAATTCTTTAACATGAATTGATTGAAGATAAGGGAAAACAAAACTCAGGATACTTCTCCAAACATAACAATACTCAAGCCATTTATACAGTCCCTGGCTTGCTGTAGCCTTTAAACTGGCATTCAAGTAAAACTTTACTTTCAATGATATTCTGTACTTGGTCTTCAGGAGGCGCTGTGCCACCCTCCGTTGTTCCACAGCAGGTGTAGCACAGTTCCTGACTCAATCAACTGCTTTCACACGTAGTGTAATTCCTTCTCAGTTGTAATACAAACTTTCAGCCTAGCTCTGGCCCAAGCAGCATTAAATGAAACAGCTACTTTTAAAAAGCATGGCTAAAAGTACTGGCTTAAAAAGTCCTGGTAAAAGGAACTTCCTCAGTTCTTTTACCTAATACACGGTAACTCAGAAACATACATTAACTTCACCCAGCTGGGTTTCTTTCTTCACTCAAACCCTCTTGGGTTCTCTTATGTTTCTCTTGCACAAATAGCACAGCTTATGTCCATATCTGAAATGCTATCTGACTCTCCAGAGACTCCTACCTCCATTTCCTCCACACTTAATTCTCCTGGGTCATTGTTTTCCTGGGTATGCTCTTGGGAAGCCTCCCCAGCCTGCAGAGCCTTCAGTAGTTTTCCCCAGGCACCCTTAACCGTGAGAGAGCTAGCGGGGGAAGGGCAGAGAAAACCCCCTTCCTCTAATAAGCCTTTTAAACCGGTGTAAAGGGCTCACCTTAGTAGTGCTGGGTTTTCTGCTGACAACGTCCTTACTGGGTAGAGAGTTGAGCCAAGACCCTTTTGAGAATATTTCCTCCTCTGAGGACTCTTCTCCCGAGGTTTCCACAAGCCTTGTCAGCCTTTTACTCCTGGCTCTCACCGGCTTCTGTGCAAGGGATTCCCCTGGACTTCTTGTCCTTCCTTCCTGGAACCCTTGTGTCCTCTGTGTCTGGATTTTCTCTCTCTTTCTCTCCTCCCGAGGAAAGTCTCTTATCTCCTCCTCGTGTCTGTGTCTGTGTCTGTGTCTGTGCTTGCCTTGGTGCTTGCTCTGAGCCTGTCCTCCGTCAGGAAAATCTGCTGTATGAGTGCAGTTTCCCTTCCTAAATGTTTGGGGCTGTTCTATCCCTTCTGACTCCGCCCCCAAACCACTCCCTTCTCCTCCCTCTATCTCCATGGGAACAGGGGGTGTGTTTTGGTCTGCAGTTCTCTTTGAGAAACATTTCTTTCGTATTTGAGTTAACCCTTTCAGAGCCTGCAGTTCTTTGGGTGAAAGGAAAAAAAGGCAGTTTTCCCTTTATTTTTCTGCCCTCAGCAGCTGCTTCTCCACCACAATATACATATATGTTTATAGATATAATGAGATATATTTTTAGATAGATCTGTATCCATCTACTTATCTATCTGTCTGTCAGGTTCAGATATCCCTACATTCCTATATAAGCCTGACAGATGGGCAGTACCTCTATCAATGCGGTGCCAGCATTCTTAGAGGGCTACAGCTATAACCACTTCCTGTGGTAATTAACAAATTGTTTCCTTACCATAACCTTTCAGGTTAGGTACTCCTGAAGCTCTCCATGTACCTTTTTCTTTCCTAATTGACCACATTTAGGAAAGCCATTGCTGAGCTTCAGTTGATTTAAGTTTAAGCTTTCTTTAATAGTACCTTCTGCATCTCCACTGAAGCTCTACCTCTTATGCTACCCCAGTTTTCCCCTGGGGCTATTTCTCACCCTGAATGTTTCTGACCTCCACTTGTTTTTATTCTACTTATTACCTCTACTTCTCAGTGAAGTACCCCTTGAGCACATTCATTGGCTCTCCTATCAGATCCAGATGTAGCTCAGTGTACTTGTGCAATGCCAACAAGGGAGGCCCAAATTACAATCTTTCATTACTAAAAGCCCTCGATACAGGGTCTTCCCTTTTGAAGCCCTGTTCTAACCAGCTGTTCCACAGCTCCTTTTTTATATTCGACTCCTACCCTCCATCCCCAGGATGCCTGAGGTCCTGAAGAACAGCATGGTTCGTTCTAGACTTGCCACAGGCTAAGACTCCCTCCGGGCATCTGAGCTTGGGAGTCCCCATATGTGAAGACTCATTCCTGCTTGTTCCTGGAGATAGCACAGTTACTTACCTGTAACAGGTGATCTCTGGGAACAGCAGGAATAAGTCTTCACAGCCCACCCACCTCCCCTAGGAGTTGCATTTCTCTATCTCTATCTTTCCCTTCCTTGCTCTCTCTCTCTCTTTGTCTCAGCTTTAAAACTTAACTGAGGAGAGGCAGTTGGGAAGGCGGGAAGGCAGCACGCAGGCGTGTTGGGATGCTTCCAAAAGCTTTCTGATTGGAAGCTGGGAAGCGTTCCCACGCGGACTCCGTCGGTACCGACATACCCAAATGTGAAGACTTATTCCTGCTGTTCCCAGAGATCACCTCTTACAGGTAAGTAACTGTGCTATCCCGCCTTTCCTCTAAGGTGTACATATTAAGATCCTTAAGTCTGTCCTCATATACTTTATAATGAAGACCATTAATCATTTTAGTAGCCACCCTCTGCACCGACTCCATCCTGTTCACATCCTTTTGAAGGTGCGGTCTCCAGAATTGCACACTATACTCCAAATGAGGTCGCACCAAAGACTTATACAGAGGCATTATCACCTCCTTTTTTCTGCTAGCCATTCCTCTCCGTATGCACCCAAGCATCCTTCTAGCTTTTGCCGTCGCCTTTTCTACCTGTTTAGCTACTTTAAGATCATCAGACACAACCACGCCTAGGTCCCGCTCTTCTTTAGTGGACAAAAGTACTTCACCCCCTATACTATATTACTCCCTTGGATTGCTGCAACCCAAATGCATGACCTTACATTTTTTAACATTAAATCCCAGCTGCCAAATTCTAGACCATTCTTCAAGCTTAGCAAGATCCCTCCTCATGTTATCTACCCCTTCCTGGGTGTCTACTCTATTGCAGATTTTGGTATCATCCGCAAAGAGGCAAACCTTACCTGAAAGCCCTTCCGCTATATCACTAACAAAGATGTTAAAAAGAATCGGACCAAGGACAGATCCCTGGGGCACACCACTGGTAACATCCTTCTCCTCAGAGTGAGCTCCATTTACTTGTACTCTTTGTCGCCTCCCACCCAACCAATTTCTAACCCAAGTAGTAACTTTAGGGTCCATCCCTAGGTTGCTCAGTTTGTTTATAAGTCGCCTGTGAGGAACAGTGTCAAAGGCTTTACTGAAATCTAAATACACCACATCTAGGGCTGTCCCTCGGTCCAACTCCCTGGTCACCCAGTCAAAGAAATCAATCAGATTTGTCTGACAAGACCTGCCTCTGGTGAATCCATGCTGCCTCGGATCCTGTAATCCGCTGGACTCCAGAAACCTCACTATTTTCTCTTTCAGCCTTTGCTTCTGAGGTAAGCTGTGATCAATTTCCTGAGTGATTAACAGAGTCCTTGCTTGAAAGTGGGAGTCTTTCAAACTGGCCTTTTGATCTGTTGCCTGGCTTTAACACCTATTTAAAAAATTTCACAGGTCTCTTGCCCCCTATGTAGAAGGCCTCTTTGTAAACGTCTCTAGAAATAACACAGGTACACTACCAAAAAACTGCCTCCAGTTTTGCAACTGATTCCTATAGATTTTGGAGTGCTGAATCCAGGAAAAATAGCCAAAATGTTCCATCACGTCACGTTTTCTTGCAAAATTAGATTTCTTACCCATATAAGGAATGTTCACATAATTTCTTTTTAGCCGACTGCAGTTTATTTTCTTGGCCCAAAATAGAGGTTGTAATGGTTAACTAACTAGAAACACTCCCTCATGATATTTTAGAGTGTTTTGTATTCATTTTATACATTAACAGGACAATTGGGAGGCGGGGGGCTAAATCCAGTACTCGCGCTGGCGCATGTTCTTTCCTGTTCGCCTCGCCTCATTCGCTCGCTCAAACACAGTGGTTGCGACATGAACGTTCCTGTCAAATTTCAGTTTCTTGCAAGTTCATTATTACCTTTTGTTTGCTCAGTCGTAATCCAGCTTTATTCCGAAGTGGTTCACTACAGTTGTAGTTTGCAGTGCTGTGTATTTGTGATGGCTCACAGAGCCAGAGGTTGCGTCAACTCTCCGGACAGTTTTTGTTTTATTTGTGGGGAATATACCATGAGAAAGCGGCAGAGGAACATTTCTGCATTTATTAAAAAAGTATATTTCGCCTATTTCGGTTTGAAGTTAGGCGATCAAGACAAACTGTGGGCTCCTCACAAAGTGTGCAAGACATGTGAGGAAGATCTACGCTTATGGATGAAAGGTAAAAAACAAGCATTTCGTTTCGGAATACCTATGATGTGGCGTGAACAAAGAGACCACAGCAGTGACTGCTATTTTTGCTCTTGCATTGTGAAGGGATACAACTTAAAAAATAAGAACGTAATAAGTTACCCCAACCTTCCCTCAGCAATTAGGCCTATGCCTCATAGCAATGAAGTACCTGTGCCTAAACCACCAAAATCTTTGGATCATATTTGTGTGGACAGTTCTGATCATGATGAGACTCATCAGATGGCTTTTCCCGATGAGTCCAGTACTTCCGAGTTTGAAACTGAACCAGATCCGAAACCTGAACTTTTCTCTCAAGCTGAATTGAATGATTTAGTCCGGGATTTAGGACTCCCAAAAGATGCTGCCCAACTGCTAGGTTCTCGGCTTAAACAGAAAAATCTATTGTCACCAGGAACAACTTTTTATTGGTACCGCAACCGCGAGACACAATTTTTGAAGTATTTCAGCAAAGAGGAAGATTTGGTATTTTGCAACGATATATACGGAGTGATGGAAAAGTTTAAACTCAAGTATGATCCTGCTGAATGGCGGCTGTTCATTGATTCGTCAAAAGACAGCATAAAAGGTGTTCTTCTTCATAATGGCAACACATTCGCTTCAGTTCCTATTGCTCACTCTGTTATTCTCCAAGAAAAATACGAGAATTTGGCCCAGATTCTTCAGAAGATTCGTTATGATGAGCATAAGTGGATGATTTGTGGAGACTTTAAAATTCTATCCATGCTATTAGGGCAGCAATCCGGTTTCACCAAATATCCCTGCTTCCTTTGCTTGTGGGATAGCCAGGCCCGCGACCTACACTGGGGGAAAAAAGACTGGCCAATTCGGGAGTATTTGAGACCCGGTGAGAAAAATGTTCTTCATGAGAGCTTGGTACCTCGTGATAAAATTCTATTACCACCTCTCCACATTAAGTTGGGTCTCATTAAGCAATTCATCAAGTCCCTTCCAAAAGATGGTGAGTGCTTTCGGTACCTTTGCTCAAAGTTCCCCCGACTTTCTGAAGCAAAGCTAAAGGAAGGAGTGTTTGTTGGCCCTGATATAAGGAAACTCATTTCAGATGGAGCATTCGCTGAAACGATGTCTGAGAAGGAAAAAGAAGCCTGGGATTCCTTCAAGGATGTTGTTCTCAAATTCTTGGGGAACAGGCGGGATGAGAACTATAAGGATATTGTTGCCAGGATGCTCAATGCCTTCAAAGAACAAGGCTGTAACATGAGCCTGAAAGTCCATTTCTTGCACTCCCATGTGAACTACTTTCCCGAAAACTTGGGGGCGTACAGTGAAGAACAAGGTGAAAGGTTTCACCAGGACATCAAGGACGCAGAGAGAAGGTACCAAGGAAGATGGAACACCACTATGATGGCTGATTTCTGCTGGTTGCTGCTGCGGGAAACCCCAGATGAAAAATACGCCAAGCAGCGCACCAAGAGAAGCATTCGGGGGAAGAAGAAACGGGCCCACCAGGAGATTGATTGACCCAAGAATGACTTTAAAATCTAAACTGTGTTGACAAATATCGTGTTTTTACTATTTATTTATTTATTTGCTTTTCTTATATACCGCGCTATTAAGATCAGTGCGGTTTACATTACAACTGAACAATGCAACAATGTTTTTTACATAACACAATGTGCTTACATAGAACAAGGGTACAGTCATAACGGGAGAATAACGGGGGAAACTATTTACAAGATATATACACATAAAATTTACATAGAGTTAAATACAACTGATATTTGGTTATAGCTAGATTGGATGGGGGACAGGATACAGCCATAGGGAGAGGGCGGCTAACCGTTTTCATGTTGGGTTAGTGCGTTGGGATAATTAGAGCAGGGGGTGGATGCCTGCGACTTATGTTTTTCAGGACTGGTTTCAGGATAGTAGATTTGAAATAGATGGTGTTTTATTTCTTTTCTGAATGTGGTGAGGCTTGGTATGGATCGAATCCAGGTGGGAAGTTCATTCCAGGTTGTCGGAGCATAAATCGAGAAAGCTCTATTAGTAGTTGTCTTTGTGCACCTTGTGGTAAATTTGGGTACTATTAACATGTTGAGTAGTGCAGGCCGTCTTATTCTATTTTCAGGAATATTGTTAATCAGGTTGCTGATAGGTGTAGGAGACTGGTTGTTCAGTGCCTTGAAAGTCATGACTAGTACCTTGTATTGGATTCGGGCTTGTAGTGGTAGCCAGTGTAGCTCTTTCATCACTGGTGTTATATGTTCCATTTTTGATATACCTGTTAAGACCCTAGCAGCTGAGTTCATGGCCAGCCGAAGCGGGTTGAGGGTTGCCTGTGGGAGACCATGAAGGATGATGTTTGCGAAATCAAGATGTGGGATTACTAGGGCCTGAAATATCGTTCGGTAGTCAGAGAAATCTAGCAGAGGGCGGAGGTGGCGGAGGGTTCGTATCTTGTGGTAAACTGATCTTGTAACGGCCTTTACATGGGTTGTCATGTCCAGACGCCGATCTAGAGTAATTCCTAGATATCGGATTGTGTCTCTTGTTTTGAGTTCAGCATTTTTAACTTGCAGGTAAGGAGGTGTAACGAACTTCTGGTTCCTAGTGACAAAGAGGACATCAGTCTTGTTATGATTGATCCTCAGGTTTTGAGTGAGGAGCCATTCAGCAACTGCATCAAAGCATCTGATGATAGGGGAGAAATCGGGCTGCTCAATAGTAAATGGAATGTATAGTAGTATGTCGTCAGCATACACCAGGCATTCTACATTTAGGGAGCGGATCAGAGAGCAGATAGGCTGCATATAAATGTTAAATAGTAAGGCAGACAGGGATGATCCCTGGGGTACTCCCTGCTTCTGTAGAAAAGGTTCAGAAGAGGTGGTGCCTGTTTTTACTTGCTGCCATCTATTGGTTAAGTATGATTCACACCATTGTAGCGCAGTATCCTGTAGCCCTTTTTCCTGGAGACGCTGTAATAGTATCTTATGGTTCACAGAATCGAAGGCGGCAGCAATGTCGAGGAAGATAAGGATGAAGCCTTGGTGTATATTATTAATTCCTGTGATTAATTTGTTGAAAAGGGTAGTTAAGATGGTGTCTACCCCATGCGATTCTCTGAAGCCATGTTGAGCTGGGTCGAGAGGTGACTCAATGTCGACGTGTTGCTGGATCTGTCGCTGGACTATTTTCTCGATGATCTTGGCCAGCAGGGGGATACTCGATATAGGTCTATAGGATTCGACTTTGGATGTATCAAGGCGACTATTTTTTAGTAGGGGCCTGATTGATGTGTGTTTTAAACTTTGTGGGAAGATGCCTCTTAGTAGAGATTGGTTGGTTATATTGCATAATGAGTGGCTTAGTTCATGTCAAAGTTCCTTTATCCAGCTTGCTGGGCAAGGGTCATTTGGGGCAGTGGTGAGATTGATGGAGGTGATGGTGTCTTCAATTTCTTTAGTAGATACTGCAGAGAAATTGAGTAGTAGGGTAGGCTTTGTTGTACTTATTACAATGGTTGGGTTATAGGTGGATGGAATCGTGTTGGATTGGATCATTTTTGATTGTAGGTAGTTCGAGTAATCCTGTGGTTGAGGCATGAGTGGGCTTACTGGTGCTGGGTCCCCTGTTAATGACTTTACTATATTAAATAGGTGATGTGTTTTATTCAAAGACCGTTTTAGAATGGTTGAGTGATGTTGTTTCTTTTTTTCACTTATTTTCTCTCTGTGTAGAGCTAGATGAGAGTTGTAGTTGTGATAGGCTGCTGTAGTCTGGTTCCTGCGCCATCGTCTTTCGAGTTTACGTAGTTGTAAAAGGGAAGCTCGAAGGTCAGTAGAGTACCAGGGAGCATGTGCACGTTTCCTGGGTACCTTGTTGGTGGATGGGATACAGGCTATAGCTCTGATACTGTTGTTCCAATTCACTACAAGTTCGTCTGGGTCAAGGATAGGAACGTCAAGGCGTGGCAGTAGCTTGATAAGTACATCTTCCTTGTCGAGTGGACGAAATCGTGTTGTTAGTATTCCGGGGTCAGGGGTGCTGGCCTTGTCACTGGTCTTATGGTGGTGTGTGATTGGTATGTGGAAGTTGAGGAGGTTATGGTCAGACCAAGGTACTGGGGATATAGCAGTCAGCAGCTGAGGTGTGGTGTCAGCTATATATTGAGGGGCAAAAATAAGGTCAAGGATACCACCCTTTGCATGCGTAGGGGAGTGTACTATTTGCTTGTAGTCCAGGTCGTATAAAGCTTCGAGGAAGGTTCTTGTTTGTGCTTCAGGTAAGGAGGGGAGGTTAAAGTCTCCTATTAGCCAGTTTGATGAACGTGGATTATCCGAGTTGCATGCAAGCTTGATGATTGCTGGTAGGTCATCAGAGGATGATGTTGGTGCTCTGTAGAGTGCGTTTATTGTGCATTGGTCATTTGATATCGTAATAGTGTCAAGGTGCGTTGAGGTAGATGCGTCGTTTAGTTTGAATTTCAGTTCTGCTTTTGCGAGGATGAGTACCCCACCTCCTTTTTGTTTAGCTCTGTGACAAGTATACGGTGAGAAGCCGGCTGGGGTCATTTGATTGATGATCGCATTATCACAATCTGACAACCATGTCTCCGTGATTATTAATATGTCAAGGTCGTGGAATGTTATAAGGTCGGTGATTGCTGGCCATTTTTGGCGTGTAGATCTCGCGTTTATGAGCGCACATTTTAGTAGATGATGTTGCTGATGTTTGACTGAGTGAGTTTTTTTGGTGTTTTGTAGGGGAATGTATAGTAGGTGCTGATATGGAGTGTTGGCAGTGTTATGAGCAGTTTGGTGGACTTTCTCTGACCATCTCCTATTGTTACTGTAATGGATTGGGATGTGGTTAGCACATGTATTGAATGCGTGACTAGAGAGACCAAAGGTGAGAAAGAGAATAGACAGTGGTATGAGTGCATACATCTTGGAGGAATATTGGTCTCAGTTGAGATGTGGCAACAGTAATAAAGGATTGCTACTAGCTATAGTAAAGGTTGAGTACAATGGTAATAAGTAAATGCTACTGACAACAGTAAAAATTGAGATGCAACAATGATAGCTGAGTGTTACCGGAAACATCAGTAAGTGAATGCAACAGTAAATAAATTAAATGCTACTGGCGACAGTATATAAGTTGTGTACATGTTACTGACAACAGTAATAAATATTTAATAAATATTTTCCTATCAAGCTGTGTCAGCTGGTAATGGTGGACCTGACAGAATAAAGTTAAGCAAATTCACGAGATATGATATCTAGTATAAATCAGATAATTAGGCTGTTTAGGAAGAGTTTTGTTGAGTCACGTCTGAGAAGAGTATACTTGCTGTGGGAGTTCAGCCGATCCTGGACTATAGAGGCTCCTTTTGTGTGGGCGCGTGTCTTGTGCGGGCTGCTGATTCGGCGTCTGGTCTCAGGCGAGCTGTGGCAGAGGAGCACTTCAAAGTAGGTCTGGGTACAAGGCAGTTACTCTAACCACTAGTCGTCTAATCCACTAGTCTATGTAGTAAATAGCTGGACTTGAGAGTGGCTGCTGGTTTTCATTATGTTACAGCTTTCTTCAGGGACTGTGATCAGCATCAACAATGGAGACGGTAAAGATGACTGTAGTTGTGGACAAAGGTCTGTCTCGGAGCGGCGTCGTTTCTTTTTCTATAGGCCTCTGTGACCTCAAACACAATGGCTTCTTGCTCTTTGCTCAGCCCTGATACGTGCCCCGCCTAAGGGCCACGCCAAAGGGCCCTCTGGCGAGGCCCTCAGGCGCGGGCCCGAACAGGTGCGGGCCCGCCTGGCAGCGGCTCTCTTTTAAGCCGGCCTGCTGCTCCTCCCCTCCTCCCACAGCCCCGAATGGGCCGGAGTTGCTGCTCGGGAGGGCAGGCTGGCCGGGTGCAGATCTCAGCCCCGATTAGGGGAAGATGGTGCCTCTTTGAATTTCCCGCCGGCAGCGGCTCTCTTTTAAGCCGGCCTGCTGCTCCTCCCCTCCTCCCACAGCCCCGAATGGGCCGGAGTTGCTGCTCGGGAGGGCAGGCTGGCCGGGTGCAGATCTCAGCCCCGATTAGGGGAAGATGGTGCCTCTTTGAATTTCCCGCCGGCAGCGGCTCTCTTTTAAGCCGGCCTGCTGCTCCTCCCCTCCTCCCACAGCCCCGAATGGGCCGGAGTTGCTGCTCGGGAGGGCAGGCTGGCCGGGTGCAGATCTCAGCCCCGATTAGGGGAAGATGGTGCCTCTTTGAATTTCCCGCCGGCAGCGGCTCTCTTTTAAGCCGGCCTGCTGCTCCTCCCCTCCTCCCACAGCCCCGAATGGGCCGGAGTTGCTGCTCGGGAGGGCAGGCTGGCCGGGTGCAGATCTCAGCCCCGATTAGGGGAAGATGGTGCCTCTTTGAATTTCCCGCCGGCAGCGGCTCTCTTTTAAGCCGGCCTGCTGCTCCTCCCCTCCTCCCACAGCCCCGAATGGGCCGGAGTTGCTGCTCGGGAGGGCAGGCTGGCCGGGTGCAGATCTCAGCCCCGATTAGGGGAAGATGGTGCCTCTTTGAATTTCCCGCCGGCAGCGGCTCTCTTTTAAGCCGGCCTGCTGCTCCTCCCTCCTCCCACAGCCCCGAATGGGCCGGAGTTGCTGCTCGGGAGGGCAGGCTGGCCGGGTGCAGATCTCAGCCCCGATTAGGGGAAGATGGTGCCTCTTTGAATTTCCCGCCGGCAGCGGCTCTCTTTTAAGCCGGCCTGCTGCTCCTCCCCTCCTCCCACAGCCCCGAATGGGCCGGAGTTGCTGCTCGGGAGGGCAGGCTGGCCGGGTGCAGATCTCAGCCCCGATTAGGGGAAGATGGTGCCTCTTTGAATTTCCCGCCGGCAGCGGCTCTCTTTTAAGCCGGCCTGCTGCTCCTCCCCTCCTCCCACAGCCCCGAATGGGCCGGAGTTGCTGCTCGGGAGGGCAGGCTGGCCGGGTGCAGATCTCAGCCCCGATTAGGGGAAGATGGTGCCTCTTTGAATTTCCCGCTGGCAGCGGCTCTCTTTTAAGCCGGCCTGCTGCTCCTCCCCTCCTCCCACAGCCCCGAATGGGCCGGAGTTGCTGCTCGGGAGGGCAGGCTGGCCGGGTGCAGATCTCAGCCCCGATTAGGGGAAGATGGTGCCTCTACTAAACTTTGAAATAAAAATTTGCTAGTTATTACTACAGTGTCGGATCTCATTTATTAGAATTTTATTTTCACACCATCGGGTGTTTGTCTTCATGTATTGCAATGGTGCGGTTTGCGTTTTCTATTCTTACATACATACCTGTACAACATTTTTTGCACATTTCTTTGCTTTGCTTTGTGTCTAACCTCACTCTTATATGCTCAATGTTTGTGCACATGTATGTGGCTGTTTTAAGTGCAGACAATTTTGCTACCATCACAGTGTGTTTTGTTGACATTACTCTATTCTTATGTGCTGCCTTGTTACAATTTTCTTTATTCTTATTTGAATAACTACTAAACAATTAGTATAAAGAATTCATCCAAGAAACTTTTATCTCGATCGCACTCAATCTGAAACTTTCACCTCAAACTGCTAACCCAATGTAGCAAAAAATCTGTACGTGATGGAGCAAATTGGTTACCAGATTTGGATTCAGCGCACCAAAAAACGTAAAAATCAATCGAAACATTAGAGGCGGATGATACCAAAATCTGCAATAGAGTAGACACCCAGGAAGGGGTAGATAACATGAGGAGGGATCTAGCTAAGCTTGAAGAATGGTCTAGAATTTGGCAGCTGGGATTTAATGTTAAAAAATGTAAGGTCATGCATTTGGGCTGCAGCAATCCAAGGGAGCAATACAGTATAGGAGGTGAAGTACTTTTGTCCACTAAAGAAGAGCGGGACCTAGGCGTGGTTGTGTCTGATGATCTTAAAGTAGCTAAACAGGTGGAAAAGGCGACAGCAAAAGCTAGAAGGATGTTTGGGTGCATACGGAGAGGAATGGCTAGCAGAAAAAAGGAGGTGATAATGCCTCTGTATATGTCTTTGGTGCGACCTCATTTGGAGTATGGTGTGCAATTCTGGAGACCGCACCTTCAAAAGGATGTGAACAGGATGGAGTCGGTGCAGAGGGTTGCTACCAAAATGATTAATGGGCTTCATTATAAAGCATATGAGGACAGACTTAAGGATCTTAATATGTACACCTTAGAGGAAAGGCGGGATAGAGGTGATATGATTGAGATGTTTAAATACCTCCGTGGCATAAATGTTCAGGGAGAGAGCCTCTTTCAATTGAAAGCAAGTTCTGCTACGAGGGGACATGGGATGAGGGTGAAGGGAGATAGATTCAGGAGTGATATGCAGAAATATTTCTTTACGGAAAGAGTAGTGGATCCGTGGAATAGTCTCCCAGTGGAGGTGGTAGAGATGAGGACAGTAACTGAATTCAAGAAAGCATGGGACCAACACAGAGGATCTCTAAAGGCAAAAAGTGGACTGTTGTAGTTGTTATGGAAGGACAGACTAGATAGGCCATGTGGTCTTTTTCTGTCGTCATGTTTCTATGTTTCTATTAAAAAAAAATTTTTTTAGTGTACCTGTGTAATTTATCGCTCAAGGAATACTGACCCTGTTTTGCCTTTTATGCTAAGTTATATTCTGATTTGATTTAAATTAAGGGTCTTTGCTGCTATTAGGCCCTGACTATGACATTTAAAGTAGAAGCTCTCTGCTGGGTTCTAAATTTAACCAGAAAGCTCTCTTATGTGTTTTAAATTTAAACTAGGCCCTGACTATTAAATTGAAACTGGAAGGTGTGAATAAACAGGTAGACAAAGGTGAGTCGGTTGATATAGTGTATTTGGACTTTCAGAAAGCCTTTGACAAGCTTCCTCATCAGAGACTTTTGGCAAAACTAAAGAGTCATGGGATAGGAGGCAGTGTACTATTGAGGATCAGGAACTGGATAAAAGATAGAAAGCAGAGGCTGGGCCAAATGGCCAAATTTCCCAGTGGAGAAAGGTGAATAGTGGTGTACCCCAGGGATCTGTGCTGGGTCCGCTGCTTTTTGACATATTCGTAAATGACCTGGAAAAGGGAATAACGTGTGAAGTTATCAAATTTGCAGATGACACAAAATTATTTAAAGTTGTTAAAACCCATGAGGATTGCGGAAAATTGCAAGAGGATCTTTATAAATTGGAAGACTGGGCATCAAAATGGCAGATGAAATTTAATGTGGACAAGTGCAAAGTTATGGACCTATGGAAGAACAACCCAAACTATGGTTACACGATGCAAGGTTCCACATTAGGAACCACCATCCAGGAAAAAGATTTAGGCCTTATTGTGGATAACATGTTAAAACCCTCTGCCCAGTGTGCAGCAGTGGCCAAGAGAGCAAATAGAATGCTAGGTATCATAAGGAAAGGAATGGAAAATAAAACAAAGGGTATTATAATGCCTCTATATCGTTCCATGGTGAGACTGCACCTTGAATATTGTGTACAATTCTGGTCGCCGTATCTTAAAAAGGATATAGCGTTATTAGAAAAGGTCCAGAGAAGAGCCACCAAAATGGTAAAGGGGATGGAAGGATACCCCTATGAAGAAAGGCTAAAAAGGCTCTTTAACCTGGAAAAGAGACGGCTGAGGGGAGATATGATAGAAGTCTATATATTAATGAACGGAGTGGAACGGGTAAACATAGATCGATTGTTTATTTTATCAGAATATAGAAAGACTAGGGGACACAAAGCTACAGGGTAACCTATTTAAGACTAATAAGAAAAAATATTTTTTCACTCAACATAAGAACAGAAGAAATGCGATACTGGATCAGACCAAGGTCCATCAAGCCCAGTATCCTGTTTCCAACAGTGGCTATTCTAGGTCATATGTACTGTCACACCCTAGCCCCCAGCCACGTGCCTAAGGAGCTAGGGTGGACATTATGTCCTTCATAAACGGGTTGAAAACTATCTTCAGCACTGAGGCATGTTGGGAGTTGTAGTTTCCCTTTTAAAAGTATAGCCGTGACAAACCAGTATGAAGGTAAATGATAAAGATTTTATTTCCCCAATGTCACAAGGTTCAACATAAAACCTCAGGATATTCTCTCCAGTTAGTATTTCCAAAGATATTTACAAAACTCAGGTTGAATGTGTTTCACAGTCACTACTTCTGTTCAGGGGTTTTAATCCAAAACATAGCAGAAGAAATAAAACACAAGCTTCTTCATTCAGCTTAGTAAAAATGTTCTCTTTTATCCTTTCCTTCTTTAGTAACACCAAGCACAGGTGCTAGGCAATATTCCTTTGGTTAAACAAGCCCTTACCTTCAACAAGGTCAGATTTCTTTACTCTGTTACCCAAAAGCGCACATCCTGAAAGCTATTCTTCAGTTAAGGACTCCATGCTTCCAGCCAAACATAATGTGCAATCCATGGGAAACTCAGGCAGTAAAGAATCCTGTTCGCTAGGATCTATCTGCATTTCTTCCTGCTCTGAAGAACCATCAACTTGCTCTGAGCTTTCCCCATATCTCCCAGGATATACTTTCTCGGGGGATCTCTGTAATTACCTCCAGCAGTGGTCTACCTGGTATGGAAGACAGGTATCTGGGGTTTGAGCTATCTCTTGCTGGCTGGGTTCACCAACCTCTCTCCAGCTGTGGTTAAACAGTTCCTGGCCTCCTTGCTTAAGTTCCTCTCTGGTGTTAATCGATGGCTCCCTGTTCCAGGCTGGGTTCTTCCTCCTCCTAGCTTGAGTCCTGGGCACCCACCTCTGAACACCTTGAGACTTCCAGTCCGGCATAGACGTGGGAAGACTTTTATGCTCTCTCTCCCTGAGCTGAGCCTTTCTGGTACCTCTCCTGACGGCTTCTCCTTGGAGCTCTCCACCTTGGAACTGCTGGCCTTTTTGGAACTTTCTCTTATCCTGCAACAACAGCCCCTCCAGCTGCCTTTCTTGGTGTTGCTTCGTCGCCTTCTCCCTCTTCTTCTTCCCTTTCTCTCCTTCTAAGCAGGGCTTATAAAGCTGCTTCTCTGTCAGGGTCTCTCTAACTCCCCCCAGGTGTGTGTGATCATCCCCTAAGTTTGTAACTACCTCAGGATAGCTTGGGTGTGGCAACCTAACTTCAGACTCTCTGTGCTTACTCCCTCTAGCTGCACTCTGCAGTGTGTGTATTGCAGACCTGTCACATTCTTTAAAGATACATTCACTAGTTTTTCCTATCTCCATAGGCTCACTAGCATCTTCTTCATCACAGTACCTAGCAGTTTCCCCAAAAGACATAGGTTCCACAATGCTTGTATTGGGTCAAGCATTGATATCCTGGGTCCCTTTTTAATAATGGTTTATGGACCTTTTCTCCAGGAACTTGTCCAAACCTTTTTTAAACCCAGTTACACTAGCAGCTTTTACTACATCATCCGGTAACAAATTACAGAGTTTGAATACACGTTGAGTGAAAAAATATTTTCTTTTATTTTTGGAGTGGAGGAGTGGCCTAGTGGTTGGGACAAGGTACTTCAGGCCTGAAGGTCGGGGGTTCAAATCCCACTAGAGGACAGCAACCTTGGGCCGGAAGGACTGGGGTTTCTAATCCCAAATGGTGCTCCTTGTGGTCTTGGGCAAGCCACTTAACCCTCCATAGCCCATGTTCCCTGTAAATAGTTATCTCCAAGTTATAATGCCCTGTTCAATGTAATTTCAGTTTGTTCAATGTAAACCGCACTGATGCAGAATAGCGCGGTATATAAGAGAATGTAAATAAATAAATAGTCTTAAATAGGTTACCCTGTAGCTTCATTGCATGTTCCCTGGTCTTCTTATATTCTGACGACGTAAACAATCAATCTACGTTTACCCGTTCCACTCCATTCATTAATTTATAGACCTCTATCATATCTCCCCTCAGCCGTCTCTTTTCCAGGTTGAAGAGCTCCAACCTTCTTAGCCTCTCTTCATAGGAGTATCCTTCCATCCTCTTTACCATTTTGGTGGCTCTTCGCTGCACCTTTTCTAATATCACGATATCCTTTTTAAGATACAGTGACCAGAATTGCACACAATATTCAAGGTGTGGTCGTGCCATGGAATGATGCAATGCAATGTGTGCCTTCGAGTCAGTCCTGACTCCTGGCGACCCAGAAGCTCCTGGATTTCCTTGGAGAGGCAATATAATATCCTTTGTTTTATTTTCCATTCCTTTCCTTATGATATCTAGCATTTTATTTGCTCTCTTTGCCGCTGCTGCACACTGGGCAGAGGGTTTCAACATGTTATCCATGATGACGCTTAAATCTTTTTCCTGGGTAATGGTTCCCTATGTGGAACCTTGCATCGTGTAACCATTGTTTGGGTTGATCTTTCCTAGCTGCATAACTTTGCACTTGTCCACATTTTTTTTTATTTATTTACATTTTCTTATATACCGCGCTATTTTCCATCAGTGCGGTTTACATGGAACATTTTACATTCACATTTCAAATGACTTGATTTGTGTTTACAATTAACAGGAATAGGAACTTGGAAAGAAACAGGGGTATCTATTTACATCTGTACAATGCGAATTGATTGGACATTTTCGTAGATTTGCCTAGCTGGATGGTGAGTGATCAGTGGTGCTGTCATCCGGGTAATGTAAGAGGAAGAGGTAATTTTTCACGGCTTTTCTAAACTGGGTTAGATTGGTGATATCACGGATACTGTGTGGAAGGGTGTTCCAGCATTTAGGTGCGGCGAGCTTAAAAGCCCTGTTCGTTGTGCTTTGGCAACACTTGGTCGATTCTTTTGGGACTACTAGTTTATTGGCGGCATGAGATCTTCTAGATCTATTAGGGGGGGTTATCAGCATGAGATCGGATAAGGAAGATGGGGCGAGTCCGTTTATGATCTTGAAGGTCATTAGTATGGTCTTGAATGTGATCCTGCCTTTTATAGGGAGCCAGTGTAATTGTTTCAGGATGGGTGTCATGTGTTCCCTCATGGCAGCGCCCTGGAGAACTCGTGCTGCTTAGTTCATTGCTAGCTGTAATGGAAGCAAAGTGGATTGTGGTACACCATGGAGTACTGCGTTGACATAGTCGATATGTGGTAAGACCAGAGCTTGATACACTGTCCGGAAGTCATCTGGCTCAAGTAGGGAGCGTGGGTGTCTGAGGGATCGGATTTTATGGTATACGGCTCTTGTTACATTGCTTATATGGGTCTTCATGTCTAGTCACTGGTCAAGTGTGACTCCCAGGTATCTGATGGAGGGTTTGGTCAGAAGGTCTGCATCTTGGACATTCAAGTAAGGAGGAGTGATGAAATTTGGGCTCCTTGTGATGAAAAGGACTTCGGTTTTCTTATGTTGTATCCGAAGATTTTGCGTTTGGAGCCAGCTGGATACTGCATCGAAACAGTCTGTCAGTGGGGAAAGGTCAGGGTTCTCAGTAGTGAATGGCATATATAGGAGAACATCGTCAGCGTACAACAGACAGCTCACCTTGAAGGACCAGATGATCTCGCAGATAGGTTGCATATATATATTAAACATGAGTGCAGAGAGAGATGATCCTTGTGGAACCCCTTGACTCTGGTGGAAAGGTTCTGATGTTGTTTCTCCTGATCTTACGTGTTGCCATCTGTCGGAGCGATACGACTTGCACCATTTAAGTGCAGAGTCACATATCCCCTTCTCCTGGAGGCGGTGTAGGAGGAGATCATGGCAGACTGAGTCGAACGCAGCTGCGATGTCTAAGAAGATGAGCACATATTATTTATTTATTTACAGTCTCTTATATACCGCACTATTCAGCATCAGCGCGGTTTACATGGAACAAAAATGCTCAGTACAATTAACATGTATGAGTTTACAGATAACAGGGCAAATAACTTGGATAACAGGGGTAAACTATTTACAAATCTTGCTACATAGAGTCATATGAACATGAATTCCATAGAAACATATGCACCACTAAGGGTTAGAGTATCTTTCTTGGCATGTTGTTGGGAAACCATATATTTGCTTAGGGGGTGGGGTATGTTATCAATTCCTGTTATTATGGTACTGAAGAGGCGTATGTTATCAATTCCTGTTATTATGGTACTGAAGAGGATGGTAAGGAGAGTCTCCACGCCGTGAGCAGCTCTAAAACCGTGCTGACAAGAATCAAGTGGGGCGGAAGCATCAATATGTTCTTGGATTTGTGTTTGAACTTCTTTTTCGATGATTTCCGCCAAGAGTGGGATGCTTGATATCAGCCTATATGAGTCTGGCTTCTTAGGGTCAAGCTTACTGTTCTTTAGTAGTGGCCTGATAGAGGTACATTTGAGGGACTGGGGAAAGGTCCCATTTGTGAAGGAGCAGTCCATTAGCTTGGATAGAAAAGGGCTGACAGTCGATCGTAGCTCTTTTATCCAGAACACCGGGCAAGGGTCGGTTTGTGCAGTGGTTGTGTTGATTCCGGCAATTATATCTTCAATTTGTTTTTTAGATGGCTTGGAAAAAATGGACAGTGGTGCTAGTGATCCTGGTTTGATTGGAGTGTTGGGGGCAGTGAACTTATTGGTCTGGCACAGCTTCGTTTGTAAGAGGTCAACGAAGACTTGAGGATGGATCAGGCTAGGTTTCTCAGGTGCTGGCTCTTTTGTTAGGTTCTTTACCAGGGTGAATAGGTCGTGTGGTTTGTTTAGGGACCGCTTTAGTGTGTCTGTGTGGAATCTTTTTATGCTCTCGGATATTGCTTGGCGGTGTTTTTCCAGTTGCACATTGTATGCTTTTAGATCATCCATGGAGTGGGTTCTGCGCCAGCGTCTTTCCATTTTTCTTAGGCAGGTTAATGATGCTCTAAGTTCAGCGGAGTACCAGGCTGCAGAGGTTCTTTTCTTAGTTGGATTGTTTGCTGGTGGTCACAGAGCAATAGCAGTGAACTTTTCATTCCAGGCAGATACCAGCTCATCAGGGTCGATCGATGTCAAGTCGAGGAGTGAGCGAGTTTAGTCGAGGAGTGAGCGAGTTTGGTCGAGGATCGCGTCTTTGTCAAAGGCATGGAACTTACGTGGTGCTGCTTTTGTGGTATTGTTGGACTTATCGGGATTGTTCTGGGGTTTGTTTTGCAGTAATATTTGAAAAATGATTAACCTGTGGTCGGACCAGGGGACTGCAGTGTTGGAGAGTATAGTAGTGTTTATTGTGTTGCCTGTATTCTGTGGGGCAAAGACAAGGTCCAGTGTACCACCTTTCACATGGGTGGGCTCGTGGATCAGCTGTGTGTATCCTAATTCCTCGAGGGCATCGAGGAAAGCTGAGGCTTGTGCCTCTGGCAAGGATGGTAAATTGAAGTCTCATATAACCCAGCTTGGTGTGTTTGGGTGTTGTGAGTTGGATGCGAGATCAATTGTTGTTGCAAGGGAGTCGGGGTCAGTAGATGGGGCCCTGTATATTAGGTTGATGGAGCAGTGTTTGTTGGTAATTGTGATTGCATCTATGGATGGTGTGTTGGTTGCATGGCTCAGGTGGAAATGGAGGTCAGTTGTGGTGATAGCGAGTGCACCTCCACCTCGTTTACCGTTCCTGTGGCATGTGTGTATTGAAAAGTTGTTAGGTAGTAGCTGATTGAGGAGGACGTTATCATCATCAGAGAGCCATGTTTCAGTTATGAAGAGTATGTCTAGGCGATGGAGGGAAATCATGTCATGTATGACCAGGGGCGGCCCAAGGGGGGTGCGGGGCCATGTGCGGAGACTCGGTGCGGGGCCTCATTTGCATAAGGGGCCTCATTTGCATAAATATTTGCATAATGTTACCATACACGAACTTTTAGTAAACATGCCTCTTAATGAGTGTATGAATAAAGAAAGACTAAAAGACTTCTACATTACTATAATCCAATACCAACCGCCAGGCACATTAGGAACTACTACAAACACTGCCCATTTAGAACCCATAGCAAACCCGCCGTATCCTAACAGCACTACCAGGACTCATAAAACACCATACCCTAACTATCAAAAGGAAACGCTGCAAATATTAAACCAATACATTTCAGAGAACAACAATACATGACCTACTGGGGAAAGAGAACAAGTGGCAATGTCAAATAGGAATTACATAAACAGAATACCTCAGCTCAGTTACACATGCAGAACATAGACCATCACCAAACAAGGAATCACAATTTAGAAACAGGAAGACAATAATTAAACTGGGAATCCCAAAAGCCAAACTTGGAATGTACAACACTGTAGAAATAAAACTATACATTAATTTGCTCTTGTACTAAACAAAGCGCAGACGTTAATGATGCACATTTCCCAGAGCTGACATATTCCAATTAATAAATTCAAAATAAAGAGATATTTTTCTACCTTTTGTGCATTTTTTTTCAGCTGCAATTGCTCCAGCCACTTTCTTCTGGTTTCTTCGTGTCTTCCGCTAATTCTTCATCGTCTGCTGTCCATTTGTCTTTTCTTCTCTCTTCTAGTTTTTTCCATTCTCTCTCTACATCTGCTTTAACATACTAATCTTTCTCCTTTTTGCTCTTTCCTCATTCCTATTTCATCCACTCAAATTTTACCCCTCCATCCTCAATCCCCACTTACTCTCCCAATATCCGGACAATTGTAGATTTGTCTTCCCTCCCACACAAAATATTTTTTCCCTCTCCATTTCACTCTCCCAGCTCCATCCCATTCTAATCCTCCCCCAACATCAGCTCCATTCTAGTTCCAGTCCCACCCAGCATCCGCTCCCTTCTAGTCCCCGCATCAGCCCATTTCCAGTCCTAGCCCCCCATAAGCCCATTTCCAGTCCTAGCTCCCCCATCTATTTGCAGTCCCATCCAAGTCCCTCCATCAGCTCATTTCCAATCCCAGCCCCCCATGAGCCCATTTCTAGTCCTTTCCTAGCCCCACCATCAGCCCATGTCAAATCCTAGCTCCCCTCCACTCAGCCCATTTCCAATCCAAGCCCCCCATGAGCCTACTTCCAGTTCTAGCCCCTTCATGAGTCCATTTCAATCCAAACCCCCACCACAGCCCATTTCCAATCTTAGCACCCCCCAACAGCCAATTTCCAGTCCTATTCTAGCCCATCAGCCCATTTCCTGTCCTAGCCCCCCCCTCACCCATTTCCAGTCCTAGCTCCCTCCCCCTCACAACCCATTTCCATTCCAAGCCCCCGTCCCCATCAGCTATTTGCCGTTCAAGCCCTCCTTCCACTCAGCCCATTTCCAGTCCTAGCCTCCGCATAGCCCATTACTAGTCCTAACCCCCCATCAGCCCATTACGTCCTAACCCCCCATCACCCTATTTCCAGTCCTAGCCCCCCATCAGCCTATTTCCAGTCTTAGCCCCCCTCCCATAGCCAATTACCAGTCCTACCCCCCCATCAGCCCATTTCCAGTCTTAGCCCCCCATAGCCCATTACCAGTCCTAACCCCCCCATCACCCTATTTCCAGTCCTAGCCCCCCCATCAGCCTATTTCCAGTCTTAGCCCCCCCCCATAGCCAATTACCAGTCCTACCCCCCCCCCATCAGCCCACTTCCAGTCTTAGCCCCCCCATAGCCCATTACCAGTCCTAACCCTCCCATCAGCCCATTTCCAGTCCTACCCCCCCACTTCCAGCCTTAGCCTCCTCCCCATAGTCAATTACCAGTCCTAACCCCCCCCATCAGCCCTTTTCCAGTCCTTCCCCCCCTATTCCAGCCTTAGCCCCCTCCTCATATCCCATTACCAGTCCACACCGCCCCATCAGCCCACTTAGCCCCCCCATAGCCCATTACCAGTCCTAACCCCCCCATCAGCCCACTTAGCCCCCCCCATAGCCCATTACCAGTCCTAACCCCCCCCCATCAGCCCACTTCCAGTCTTAGCCTCCCCCCCCATGGCCCATTACCAGTCCTAACCACCCCACCCCCCTGGCCCATTACCAGTCCTAACCACCCCACCCCCCTGGCCCATTACCAGTCCTCACCACCCCCCCCCCATCAGCCCACTTCCAGTTTAGCCTCCCCCTCCCATCAGCCTACTTCCAGTTTAGCCTCCCCCCCCCTCCCATAGCCATTACCAGTCCTAACCACCCCCCCCCCCTATCCTTCAAAATTAAAATTAAAAAAAAACCCAAACCGGCTGCTTCTGCCGCGGCAGCTTCAAGAGCTCTGCCGCGGCAGCATCAAGAGCTCTGCCGCGGGGCCCCCCCCTGCCCGGCAGAGCCTCCGTGCATCTTCAGCTCTTCACGTCCAAAACGCGGGCTTCTTTCAGAGCCGCGAGAGTTTCTTTTCTCGCGGCTCTGTTAATCCCGCCGAGGGTGATGGGAAATCCCATCAGCCCCGCGGGATTAAGAGAGCCGCGAGAAAAGAAACTCTCGTGGCTCTGAAAGAAGCCCGCGTTTTGGACGTGAAGAGCTGAAGATGCACGGAGGCTCTGCCGGGCAGGGGGGGGCCCCGCGGCAGAGCTCTTGATGCTGCCGCGGCAGAGCTCTTGAAGCTGCCGCGGCAGAAGCAGCCGGTTTTTTTTTTTTTTTTTTTTAACTTGGGATGCTTAAGAATGTTTTTTGCGCGGGGCCCCCTGAAACGCGGGGCCCTGTGCAAAAAACATTCTTGCTCAATGGACGGGCCGGCCCTGTGTATGACTGGCCATTTCTTTCGTATAGATCGTGCATTTATGAGGGCACATTTTATATTTTGCAGGTGAGTGGGTATTTCTTTTTTAGTTTTCGTGTTGTGTTGCAGTACTATATGTAGTAGGTAGGGTTGACGAGGGTGCGCCTCGACATCGGATGAGTGGTGGGGTGTGCTTGCCCCCCTCCTCCTGTGGTTTTGAAGGATGGGTATTTGGTTGTGGCTTGTGGAAAATCCTTCGGTATTACCCAGCCAGCAGGCTACGAGGTATAGTGTTACTATGTAAAGGCATTAGAGGGCCATGTTGTGTCGCTGCTATGTATTAGTAGGGTCACTACCTTTCTGCGTTAGCTTAATTGTGGGCTAGGGGTTAGGAAATGCAAGTTGATTGCCAGGCTGGCAGTATTGGATGCAGTGATACCGCAATGCAGTGTTAAAATAGCTGGCGATGTACGGAATATACTAGGAGTAGGGCACTAATATAGGCAATACCATGAATATATGCAATAATACAGACAATATCATGAGTATATGCACTATCCGGAATATAGGTGAAGCATGAATATATTCAGTGTAGTAATACAAGCAGTGTCATAATATAAGTGGAAAGTACGGATTATACTAGTGGCAATGTACGGAATATACTAGGAGTACAGGCAGAAATATAGACAATCCCGTGAATACATGCAATAATCCAGACAGTACCATGAAAACATGCAATAATATAGACAATACCATGAGTACATGCACTATCCGGAAATATAGGTGAAGCATCAATACAGGCAGTGTAGTAATACAAGCAGTATCGTAGTATAAGTGGCAAGTCATGAACAGGCAAGTGCTATGTAAGTAAGGTCACTCATGGAAGCTGCTCTATAGGTGGTTCTTGGCATTGCAGGTTACAGCAGCAAGCTAAATACAGCTATATCAGCGCGGGTTACATGACAAACGTTTCGTGTGTATTTGTATGAGGTATCATGGCAGATATGTTCGGCGTTGTGGGGAGACACTAACGAGATAAGTAGTGATTTACAGTACCTGCGTTCGTGTCGAGGATTGCAGCTTATTCCTGGGTCATTGTGATGGTTCTTAGCTGGTATTTGGCCACTGCCTAAGGACCAGGCCAAAGGGCCCTCTGGTGAGGCCCTTAGGCGCGGGCCCCAGAGCATGGGCGCGCTTGTTGGAGCCGGCTTCTTATCTTTATCTTTATTATTAACGCATTATGCTGGCTCTGCTGCACCTCCCACTGCCCCGATTGGGCAGGAGCCTCCGGGCGGGAGAATCAAGCTCCTCTCCCCCTCGGGCGCTCAACCCCGATTGGGGAGCTGCTGGACAAAGGCTGCTTCGGTCTGGGTTGCTCCTGTTGGAGCCGGCTTCTTATGCTGGCTCAGCTGCACCTCCAACTGCCCCGATTGGGCAGGAGCCTCCGGGCGGGAGAATCAAGCTCCTCTCCCCCTCGGTCGCTCAACCCCGATTGGGGAGCTGCTAGACAAAGGCTGCCATTTTGATGCCCAGTCTTCCAATTTATCATAGTAACATAGTAAATGATGGCAGATAAAGACCAGTATGGTCCATCTAGTCTGCCCAGTAAGATGGCAAGAGCAGGTGTACCTGCTGCTCTGTATAGGCCGCCCCTCCCCATGTCTTTGTTTAGGAGTAACCCCACCGTAAGATCTTCTTGCAATTTTCCACAATCCTCATGGGTTTTAACAACTTTAAATAGTTTTGTGTCATCTGCATATTTGATAACCTCACTCGTTATTCCCTTTTCCAGGTCATTTATGAATATGTCAAAAAGCAATGGACCCAGCACAGATACCGGGGGTACTCCACTATTCACCTTTGTCCTTTTGCATAATTGGCCATTTAGCCCTACCCTCTGCTTTCTATCTTTTAACCAGTTCCTGATCCACAATAGTATACTGCCTCCTATCCCATGACTTTTGAGTTTTGCCAATAGTCTCTGATGAGGGATCTTGTCAAAGGCTTTCTGAAAGTCCAGATACACTATATCAACGGATTCACTTTTGTCTATCTGTTTATTCACACCTTCAAAAAAACAACAGATTAGTAAGACAAGATCTTCCTTGTCTAAAGCCATGTGGCTGTCTCCCATTAAGCCAAGACTATCTACATGTTTAGTAATTTTGTTCTTTATTATGGTTTCTACCATTTTTCCCAGTACTGACATCAGGCTCACCGGTCTGTAGTTTCCTGGATCACTCCTGGAACCCTTTTTAAAAATTGCTGTTACATTGACCATTCTCCAGTTTTCAGGTATTACAGATGATTTTATGATAGTTCACAGATTACTAATAGTCTCTTCTCATAAGTCTTATGATGCAGGCTCCAAATCATTTTGGTCGCCTTCCTCTGAACCGCTTCCAGTCTTTTTATATCCTTTGCGAGATATGGTCTCCAAAACTGAACACAATATTCCAAGTGAGGCCTCACCAGTGACTTGTACAGTGACATTAGTACCTCTTCCTTCTGCTGGTAATTTCTCTTTGTATGCAACCCAGTATCCTTCTGGCTTTTGCCACCACCTTGTCACACTGTTTCGCCACCTTGAGATCCTCAGAAACAATCACTCCGAGATCCTTCTCCTGGTTCGTGCACATCAACCTCTCGCCCCCTATCATATACAATTCCCTTGGATTTCTGCTTCCTATGTGTATGGCACTGCACTTCTTCAGATTAAATCTTAATTGCCAAGTATTTTACCATTCTTCCAGCTTTTGTAAACCTTTCCTCATGTTCTCCACTCCCTCAGGGGAGTCCACTCTGTTGCTAATTTTCGTGTCATCTGCAAAAAGACAGACTTTTCCATTGAGTCCTTCAGCAATATCACTGACAAATACATTGAAAAGTACTGGTCCTAGGACCAAATCCTGGGGCAAACCACTAATTACCTTCCTTTTATCCGAGTGAGTTCCGTTTACCATCAACTTCTGTCGTCTGTTAGTCATCCAATTTCTGATCCTGTTCACCACCTTGCGATCCATCCTCAAGCTATTTAGTTTATTGATAAAGCTCCTATGAAGAGCAGTATCAAAGGTTTGTTGAAATCCAAGTAGATAACATCCATTGCATGTCCTTCATCTAGTTCTCTGGTCACCCAGTCAAAGAACTCAATCAGATTTGTTTGGTAATTGTCCTTTGGTAAAACCATGTTGACTCAGATCATGCAACCTATTGGTTTCAAAAAAGTCCACTATTCGCTCTTTCAGGAGCACTCCCATTACTTTTTCCGCCACTGAAGTAAGGCTTACTGGCCTGTAGTTTGTCACCTCTTCCCTGTAACCACTTTTGTGAAGACGTACCACATTAGCCCTTCTCCACTCTTGTGGAACATAAGAACATAAGATATGCCATACTGGGTCAGACCAAGGTCCATCAAGCCCAGTATTCTGTTTCCAACAGTGGCCAATCTAGGTTATACGTACCCAGCAGTTTCCCCAAGGGACACAGGTTCCACAATGCTTGTATTGGTTCAAGCATTGATATCCTGGGTCCCTTCTTAATAATGGTTTATGGACCTTTCCTCCAGGAACTTGTCCAAACCTTTTTTAAACCCAGCTACACTAACAGCCTTTACTACATCCTCCGGTAACAAATTCCAGAGTTTGATTACACGTTGAGTGAAAAAATATTTTCTTTTATTAGTCTTAAATAGTTTACCCTGTAGCTTCATTGCATGTCCCCTAGTCTTTCTATATTCTGATAAGGTAAACAATCGATCCACGTTTACCCGTTCCACTCCGTTCATTAATTTATAGACTTCTATCATATCTCCCCTCAGCCGTCTCTTTTCCAGGTTAAAGAGCCCCAACCTTTTTAGCCTTTCTTCATAGGAGTAGCCTTCCATCCCCTTTACCATTTTTGTGGCTCTTCTCTGAACCTTTTCTAAAATCGCTATATCCTTTTTAAGATACGGCGACCAGAATTGCACACAATATTCAAGGTGCGGTCTCACCATGGAACGATATAGAGGCATTATAATATCTTTTGTTTTATTTTCCATTCCTTTCCTTATCATACCTAGCATTCTATTTGCTCTCTTGGCCGCCGCTGCACACTGGGCCGAGGGTTTTAACATGGTATCCACAATGACGCCTAAATCTTTTTCCTGGGTGGTGGTTCCTAATGTGGAACCTTGCATCGTGTAACCATAGTTTGGGTTGTTCTTCCCTAGGTGCATAACCTTGCACTTCTCCACATTAAATTTCATCTGCCATTTTGATGCCCAGTCTTCCAATTTATCAAGATCCTCTTGCAATTTTCCACAATCCTCCTGGGTTTTAACAACTTTAAATAGTTTTGTGTCATCTGCAAATTTGATAACCTCACTCGTTATTCCACTTTCCAGGTCATTTATGAATATGTCAAAAAGCAGCGGACCCAGCACAGATCCCTGGGGTACACCACTATTCACCTTTCTCCATTGGGAAAACTGGCCATTTAGCCCTACCCTCTGCTTTCTATCTTTTAACCAGTTCCTGATCCACAGTAGTACACTGCCTCCTATCCCATGACTCTTTAGTTTTGCCAAAAGTCTCTCATGAGGGACCTTGTCAAAGGCTTTCTGAAAGTCCAGATACACAATATCAACCGACTCACCTTTGTCCACCTGTTTATTCACTCCTTCAAAAAAACATAACAGATTAGTAAGACAAGATCTTCCTTGTCTAAAGCCATGTTGGCTGTCTCCCATTAGGTCGTGACTATCTACATGCTGAGTAATTTTATTCTTTATGATGGTTTCTACCATTTTTCCCGGTACTGATGTCAGGCTCACCGGTCTGTAGTTTCCCGGATCACCCCTCGAACCCTTTTTAAAAATTGGCGTTACATTGGCGATCCTCCAATCCTCAGGTATTAGAGATGATTTTAATGATAGTTCACAGATTACTGATAGCAGGTCTGCAATCTCAAATTTCAGTTCTTTCAACACCCTTGGTGATTTGCTACTCTTCAGTTTATCTAATAGTTGTAAGACATCTTCCCGATGTATCGATATTTCCTTCAATTCTTCCACACCTTTAAATACCACTTCAGTCATGGGTAACATCCCTACATCTTCCTCAGTAAAGACCGAAGCAAAGAATTCATTCAGTCTCTCCGCTATCGCCTTGTCGCCTCTTAGTGCTCCTTTAACCCCTTTATCATCTAATGGACCAACTGACTCTCTCACAGGTTTTTTGCTACGAATGTACTTGAAAAGGTCTTTATTTCGCGTTTTTGCTTCTCAAATTCTCTCTTTGCCTGCCTTATCAATGCCTTGCATTTGACTTGCCAGTGCTTGTGCTGTTTCCAGGTTTCATCGTTTGGCTCTTTTTTCCATTTCCTGAAAGATGCTTTTTTGGCAACAACAGCCTCTCTGACCTCACCTTTAAACCATGCTGGCAGTTTTTTGGACTTCCTTCCACTTTTCTTAAAGCGTGGAATACAGCTGGTCTGGGCTTCCAAGATAGTATTTTTCAACAACACCCAAGCTTGATGTACGTCTTTAACCTTTGCAACTGCTCCTTTTAGTTTTTTCTTAACTGTTTTCCTCATTTTATCATAGTCTCCCTTTCGAAAGTTAAAGGGTAGTACTGTGGATTTCCTTACTATCCCTCCTCCACTAATTAAATCAAAGGTGATCATGCTATGATCACTATTGCCAAGTGGCCCCAACACCCTTATCTCTTGCACTACATCTGGTGTTCCACTAAGGACTAGGTCTAATATTGCTTCCCCTCTGGTCGGTTCATGAACCAGCTGCTCCAAGAAGCAGTCATTTATTTCATCTAGGAACTTTATCTCCCTAGCATGTCCTGTTGTGACACTGACCCAGTCGATGCCGGGGTAATTGAAATCACCCATTATTATTACTGCACTGTAACTTTTGCTAGCTTCCTTGATTTCTTTGAGCATTTCATCATCCATTTGTTCATTCTGGCCAGGCGGACGATAGTACACCCCCACTGTCATCGCCTTCCCCTTTTTACATGGAATTTCAATCCATAGAGATTCTACAGCAAATTTTGTTTCTTGCAAAACTTTAATCCTTTCTGACTCAATGCCTTCTCTAACATAGAGCGCAACCCCTCCACCAATTTGATCAGCTCTATCATTACGATATAGTTTGTACCCAGGTATCACAGTGTCCCACTGGTTGTCCTCCTTCCACCATGTCTCTGATATTCCAATCATATCTAACCTCTCGTTTAGTGCTATATATTCTAAACCTCCCATCTTGTTTTGTAGACTTCTAGCATTTGCATACAAGCATCTTAGAGACTGTATTTTATTCATATTAATTTGGCTATTGGTAGACATGGGTAATTTGGGATCTTTAAGTTCTGTCTGCTCCATACTCGAGGGCATTTGGGCTACTTTACTCTTTTTTGGAACCTCTCTGCTTTTTGTAGTATCCTTTAAGGATACATTCTTCCGAACTATGCACTCTTGGGCGACTGTCAGCTTTCCCCTATTATCTAGTTTAAAAGCTGCTCTATCTCCTTTTTAAAGGTTAATGCCAGCAGCCTGGTTCCATCCCGGTTAAGGTGAAGCCCATCCCTTCGGAAGAGCCCCTCCTTTCCCCAGAATGTTCCCCAGTTCCTAACAAATCCGAACCCCTCATCTCTGCACCATTGTCTCATCCACGCATTGAGACTCCGGAGCTCTGCCTGCCTTTTGGGTCCTGCGCGTGGAACGGGAAGCATTTCGGAGAACGCTACCCTGGAAGTTCTGGATTTCAACTTCCTACCTAAAAGCCTAAATTTAGCTTCCAGAACCTCCCTACCACATTTTCCTATGTCATTGGTACCGACATGTACCAAGACAGCAGACTCCTCCCCAGCACTATCTAAGACCTTATCTAGGTGGCGCGTGAGGTCCGCTACCTTCGCACCAGGCAGGCATGTTACCAGGCAATCCTCACGTCCACCAGCCACCCAGCTATCTACATGCCTAATGATCGAATCACCAACTATAACTGCTGTCCTAACCCTTCCCTCATGGGCACTTGGCCCTGGAGAAACCTCCTCGGTGCGAGAGGGGTTTACATCACCTGGAGGACAGGTCCTAGTTACAGGATCACTTCCTGCCACACCAGGGTGATGCTCTCCTGTCACGTGACCTCTCTCCTCCATTGCAACAGGGATGCTACCAGCTGGAGGTGGGACTTCAGGACTATATCCCTGTAGGTCTCCAAGGATCGATAAAAAATATCCATTAATGGCCCTGAAAGAACCTCTCCGAGCTCTTTCAGTATCTGGTATGTATTCCCATTCGGTCCAACAGCCTTGTCCACTTTCAGTTTTGCGAGATGTTCTAACACATCTGTGAATGGTGTGGTATCTTAAAAAAGATATAGCAGAATTAGAAAAGGTACAGAGAAGAGCCACCAAAATGGTAAAGGGGATGGAAGGATACCCCTATGAGGAGAAGCCTAAAAGGTTAGGGCACCAGAGGATGTAGTAAAAACTGTTTGTGTAGCTGGGTTTAAAAAAAGGTTTGGACAAGTTCTTGGAAGAAAGCTCCATAAACCATGATTAATCCACTGCTTGCATCAATACAAGCATTGTGTAATGACTTTTGGTTCTCTCGTTCTATCTTGCTTCAATTAATGCAATTCAGCACTTGCCAGCCTCCGCAAATACTCTATGAAATGTCTTCAACTTGTTCAGCACATTGCAGCCAGACTAATTTTTCACGCGTCTAGATTTAATCACATAACTCCTCTCCTTATTCGTCTACATTAGCTCCCTGTTCCGTTCCGCATACATATTTAAGATTCTTACCCAGGTCCACAAAACTCTCCATACTGGCTCTCCGCAATATCTTTATCTTTATTGGAGCATTTGATATACCGCCCAGACGATTGCATCAGAGTGGTGTACATTCATCTCATCCTCCATGCTCCCCAATGCTCCCTTTATTCCATTCACATGTACCACCTTTTCTTACCCCTCCTCTCCTCAGGGACATTGAAATGAATCTGTGATGCTGCTTTTTATTTCTTCTGCCCTTCCCTCTGGATCAATCTTCCTTCATCCCTCTGATTAGAACCCTTCTTTCAGAAATTCAAAACAGCTTAAAACCCATTTATTTTGCACAGCCTCCGACCTCTCACCTGATTCTCTCTGATTACTTTTATATTCCTACTGTATTCCCTCTCCCCCCTCTGTTGCTACCTTAGATTTTCTTATTGTCATGTCTTGTCTTCCTTTCCTATTTACCAATGCCGTTCCTTTCTTAGTTTCCTCTCTTTGTTTTTATGGAATTTTTATTATGAACCACCCTGCTGTCCCCATTAAGGGCAACATATCAAGTTTTAATAAATGAAATGAAATGTGTGTCTTTTTAGGAAACTGCGGGGTACTTGTGACCTGGACTGGCCACTGTTGGAAACAGGATACTGGGCTTGATGGACTGTGGTCTGACCCACTATGGCATTTCTTATGTTCTTATGGGGAAGGTTCTAGCTGTACTCTTTACCAATTGTTGGGGAACGGGCCGAGGTTTGGTGGATGCAAAATATATATTTGGATTTAATGCCATATGAGAGAGGATATCTGTGTTGGAGGGGCCTGAGAAGAGGAATGTTGCTGAACAGGTGCCGAAGAATCCAAGTTCCTGTACCCCCACTGCCCTTGATATAGCCTGCAGACGGTAAGGCCTGCACTGTTGTCCTCTCTGCAAATTATTTTTAATAGCTGGGGCAGCGGGCAAGTATGGGTGGAGCATGGCTAGTCACAGGTGACAGAGTTTTCTAGAGGGGAAAGGAATCATTACCTTGCAGCAGCCCCCATCCATCCCATGAAAGCAACAATGTCACTTCCAAACAAACATATAGACAGAAAGCATAACTACTCACCTGTAACAAATGATCTCCGGGAACAGCAGGAATTTAGTCTTCACATGCGGGTGACATCGGTACTGATGGTGCCCACATGGGAACGCTTCTCTGCGTCCAATAGGAAAGCCTTTGGGAGCATCCCACTGCACCTGCGTAGCTGCCTTCCCGCCTTTTCAGCTCTCCCTCCTCAGTTGAGTTTGTAGCTGAAATAAAAGGAGAAAAAAAAGAAGAACTACAACTCGTAGGTGAGGAGGGTGGGTTGCGAAGACTAAATTCCTGCTGTTCCCAGAGATCACCTGTTACAGGTGAGTAACCATGCTATCTCCAGGAACAAGCAGGAATACAGTCTTCACATAATTAGGAGATGCCAGAGAGATGACCTCAGGGTCGACTGTGGATCGCACAGATATGACTAGAGAGATCATGTGTCCTCCAAGGATGTCTGGTATCGAAATCCGGGATGGAGGGTAGGAGTTGTTCTAAGTCTGAAAGAGATGCTGGAGAAGAGCTTGGCCAAACAAGACATCCCAGTGGGAGTACTTGTCTAGGCAATAGTGAGCAGCAAAAGTGTGGACCGAAGACCAAGTTGCTGCTTTGCATATCTCATTAATAGCTACAGAGCGTAAATTTGCCATAGAGGCAGCCATGGCTCGAACATTATAGGTAGTGATATGACCCTCGAGAGAAAGTCCTGCCTTTTCATAGGCAGAAGAGATGCAGTCAGCCATCCACTTGGAGAGAGTTTGTTTGGATACTGCCAAGCCAAGGTGACTTGAGTCAAAGGAAATGAAATGCTGGGAAGCCTTTCGGTGCTCTCGAGTTCTCTGGAGATAAAAAGCTAAGGCATGTTTGCAGTCCAGAGTGGGAAAGGTTGCCTCTGTCCTAGAGGAATGACGCCTAGGGAAAAAGACAGGAAGGTAGACTGACTGGTTTAAATGGAAGGGTGAAAACATCTTCAGCATGAAGCGAGGGTGAGTCCTCAGGACAACCTTATCATGGTGGAACCGTGTATAAGGAGGGTCAGCCACCAAAGCTTGGAACTCGCTTATATGCCTTGCTGAAGTGAGGGCAATAAAGAAGATGATCTTCCATGTGAGAAACTTAAGTGGAGTAGCTGATAGAGGTTCAAAGGGTAGCTTGTGAAGTTGTACCAGAACAACATTAAGGTCCCGTGCCACTGGAGGTGGCTTAATGTGAGGTTTGGTCAATAGAAGACCCCCTCATGAAGTGTGCTACAAGCAGCTGAGAAGAGATGGATTGGCCATCTAAGGGCAGGTGAGAGGCCGTATTGCACTTAAGTGTATTCTCACTGAATTGGTTTTGAGACCAGAAGATGACAGGTGGAAGAGGTGCTCAAGTACAACACCAGAAAGAAAACCTACGCCACTTGAAAGCATAGGACCGTCGGGTGGATAGTTTTCTAGAAGCTAAGAGGATGTCCTTAACCTCCTGGGGAAGGTTAATACCTTGAAAGGCTACGCCTTCAGCAACCATGTTGTGAGACTGCAGATTCAGATGGAGCAATGTTCCCTCCTCCTGAGAGAGGAGATCTGGAGCAGACCCCAGATCTATGGATTGAGTCTAAGACAGACGTAGAAGGAGACGGTACCACGGTTGGCATGGCCAGCATGGGGCTATGAGTATCATGGAGCCCCTGTCTCTCTGGCATTTGAAGAGAGTCTTGGGAATTAGGGGCATGGGAGGGAAGGCATATAGGAAGCTGTGACCCCAGTGTAGGTGAAAAGCATCCACCTGCTGGCTGTCCGGTGCAGGAATCTTGGTGCAGAAGTGGGGAAGCTTGGAATTCTGAGGACTTGCGAAAAGGTCTATCTCTGGAGTCCCCCAGATTTCAAAAATGTGAGAGACTTTGTGTATAAGAAGAGACCATTCGTGGGGAGAAGGATTCGACTCAGTCTGTTCGCTAAGACATTGTGTTTGCCCAGAAGATACACCACATGTAAATGAATGCGATGATGTATGGCAAAGTATCAGAGATGTAGAGCCTCGCTGCAGAGGGTCTAAGAGCCTGTTCTGCCCTGGTTGTTCACGTAGAACATGGCTACTTGATTGTCCGTCTGGACCAGGACTCTGCGGCAATGAAGATGGTCCTGGAACACTTTGAGAGCATTGAGAATGGCTCTGAGTTCCAGCAGATTTATGTGGAGCTGTGACTCCTGATGAGACCAGAGTCCCTGAGTGGATAGAGCATCTAGATGAGCTCCCCAGCCCAGTCTGGACACATCCGTCATCAGGGTACATTGATGTGCTGGCATCTGAAAATATGACTCTACAAGGAGGTTTTCTGGGGATTTCCACCACTGGAGAGACGAGATTAGTAGGGTAGAGACCATTAGGCGACCCGATGCCTGAGACCACTGGGATGCCAGTGTCCATTGGGCTGTGCGCATATGTAAGCGAGCATATGGAACAAAATGCACCATTGATGCCATATGGCCAAGAAGCTGTAGCATTTCTCGAGCAGTGAGAGAATTCTTGAGGCATGCTTGAAATGCTAACTGATTGATTCGCGCACAGCGGAGCTGGGGCAGAAATGCCCTTGACTGCTGAATGTCTAGGAGAGCCCCTATGAACTCTAGAGTTTAGAGATGACAAGTTGGGACTTTGGATGATTTATCACAAATCCCAAGTGTTGTAGCACCTGCATAATACATGAGACGTCAAGGCTGGCCTCTAGAGAGGTGCTTGCTTGAATGAGCCAGTCGTCTAAATAAGGGAAGACAGATATCCCTAGAGTCCTTAGGAATATGGCTACTATCATCATGCATTTTGTGAAGACTCTTGGGGCAGAGGCAAGGCAGGACTGTATTGATAATGTGTTCCTTGGAACATGAAGCACAGAAGCTTTCTGTGCTGCGGATGAATAAGTATGTGAATATACACTTCCTTTAGATCTAGAGAACAGAGCCAATCCTGAATGGAGATAGGGGAGAAGGGTCTCTAGGGAGATCATTTTGAATTTCTCCCGTAATACTTGTTCATTTCTCTGAGGTCCAGAATTGGCCCGTATCCCCCTGTTTTCTTTGGAATGAGAAAGTATGGAGCATAAAAGCCCATTCCCTGCAGGGATGATGGAACCTCTTCTATTGCACCCTGCAATAGAAGGGAGGTGATCTCTTGTAGCAAAAGAGTAGTGAGAGGGGTTGAGAGAGGAACTCTCTTGGAGAAGTCTGGGGGGGGGGGTAGACTTTGTAGATGAAGGTTCTACCCCTCCCGTACTATGGACAATGTCCACTGCTCTGATGTGGGTAAAGTGACAGAGTTTGTCTGGAATGTGTATGGGATCTGGACTCTCCAGAGGCAGGGCAGCTATGTTCTCTAGAAAGGAGTCAAAGACCCTGAGTATTCTGGGTCTGTTAAGGTGGCTGTGACTTAGGAGTCTGAGCCTTCTTTTGATGCTTTGCTGGTTGCTGCCCCTTCTGAGGAGCATGATGCTGACACTGAACAGCAGGGGTATAAGAAGGACAGTACTTTTTCTTCTTATTGAAAAAAGCTTTCTTTGCTGCTTTTTTTTTTTAGCTGGGTTGGCAGTAGATCTCGATAGCCTATTGAGGGTAGTGTTCTCAGATTCTAACTGAGAGGCCTTGTCCTGCCAATCCTTGCCAAAAAGGTTTTCACCAGTACAAGGAATATTAACCAGTTTAGGGAAGAACAACCCAAACTATGGTTACACAATGCAAGGTTCCACATTAGAAACCACCACCCAGGAAAAAGATTTAGGCGTCATTGTGGATAACATGTTAAAACCCTCGGCCCAGTGTGTAGCGGCAGCCAAGAGAGCAAATAGAATGCTAGGTATCCTAAGGAAAGGAATGGAAAATAAAACAAAAGATATTATAATGCCTCTATATCGTTCCAGGGTGAGACCGCAACTTGAATATTGTGTGCAATTCTGGTCGCCGTATCTTAAAAAGGATATAGAGTTATTAGAAAAGGTTCAGAGAAGAGCCACCAAAATGGTAAAGGGGATGGAAGGATACTCCTATGAAGAAAGGCTAAAAAGGTTAGGGCTCTTTAACCTGGAAAAGAGACGGCTGAGGGGAGATATGATAGAAGTCTATAAATTAATGAACGGAGTGGAACGGGTAAACGTAGATCAATTGTTTACGTTATCAGAATATAGAAAGACTAGGGGACATGCAATGAAGCTACAGGGTAAACTATTTAAGACTAATAAAAGAAAATATTTTTTCACTCAACGTGTAATCAGACTCTGGAATTTGTTACCGGAGGATGTAATAAAGGCTGTTAGTGTAGCTGGGTTTAAAAAAAGGTTTGGACAAGTTCCTGGAGGAAAGGTCCATAAACCATTATTAAGAAGGGACCCAGGATATCAATACTTGACCCAGTACAAGCATTGCGGAACCTGTGTCTTTTGGGGAAACTGCTGGGTACGTATGACCTAGATTGTCCACTGTTGGAAACAGGATACTGGGCTTGATGGACCTTGGTCTGACCCAGTATGGCATATCTTATGTTCTTATCTTGAACCCATTGCTCAATATCCGATGCTTGAAACCAAGCAATCCTGCGTGCACTGATGCAGATGGATGAAGTCCTGCTGGTGCACTCAAAACAGTCAAAAGTTGCTCTGATAACAAACTTTGAAACATTCTGAGCATGCTTTACCAGGGAGAGATAATCTGTCCTCTTGTCATCGGGCAGAAGAGGAGTCATTAAACTCCAAATTCTTAGCCACTTCTCTAAGGAACATACCCATATAGATTGTGTAGGAACTAATCCTGGCCGAAAGCATGGAGACCTGAAAACAACGTTGACCAAAGGTGTCAAGGGTTTGCGATTCCTACCTGGAGGTTTCGAGGAATGTATCTTAGCACTCTTTATTTGACGCACTGCTGATTCCACTACCATGGAATGGCAATTGCGTCTTTTGGAAACCGGGACACTCCGGTACCCAGTACATGGTATCGAGTCGCCGGGTATGGGGAGAAATGATAAGGGGTGTCTCCGACATACGAAGCATAAGGTCATGAAGTATCCAATGGATAGGGAGCAAAGCAGCCTCCTTCGGAGCTCTAGGGTATTGAAGAATTTTGAGTTCTTAGGCCCTAGGCTCTTTCTCCGATGTCACTGTTATGGACAGACCCCTAGCAACATTGCAAATAAAGTCTTGAAAAGACATGTCCTCTGGTGGGGATATGCAACGTTATGGAGATGGAGATGGGTCTTCTGGGATAGCCCTTATGTCCTGGGTACTGGCCGATTCATGATCCGATGAATCAGAATCCAAAGTCTTGAAGTATCGACAAGTAGGGTGCTCCCGCTCTGCACAAACTCGGTACCGATCGAAACCGGTAGCTGAAGCCTGTGCTGTCAGAACCTCAGTACCAGAAATGGATTCGAGGGCCAGCATAGGCGGTAGCGTAGAAAGCGGCAAAAAAGTCAATGTAGGTTGTATCGGTGCTGCAGCCGGTACCGACGCCTGTGGAACCGACTGTAAGGGTTTTACTGGTACCGAGGCCACCAGTAAGTCCGCTAAGCTCCGCTCGAGGGCCAGGATACGTTGATCCATGAAGCTTGCTGATGCTTGGGTATCGGTACCGGAATTGTGGGCCACGATCCCTGAGCATGGCACCAGGAGTTCTTTGGAGGTGGAGGTCTCGGGAGCATCCTGGGACCCCACTAAGGCTTTGGAGGTAAAGTTCTCCTGCCGTGATTGTTTGGCCGGTGTGTCTCCCTGCAAGGCAAAGCCCGAGGCATCTGGAGTGGAGGAGTGGCCTAGTGGTTGGGGCAAGGTACTTCAGGTCGGGGGTTCAAATCCCACTAGAGGACAGCAACCTTGGGCCGGAAGGACTGGGGTTTCTAATCCCACAGGTGCTCCTTGTGGTCTTGGGCAAGCCACTTAACCCTCCCTAGCCCATGTTCCCTGTAAATAGTTATCTCCAAGTTATAATGCCCTGTTCAATGTAATTTCAGTTTGTTCAATGTAAACCGCACTGATGCAGAATAGTGCGGTATATAAGAGACTGTAAATAAATAAATAAATCTCAATGCTTAGAAGGAGATCTACTCTTGGAGGGCTGGCCAGCCTTCGATGAAGACTTAGGTTTCAATACCTGAGATCCTTGGGAGGAAGATGAAGCTCTCAATGACTTTGATGCTAAAGATACTGCATCGGAGGCAAAGAGGGTGCACAGCTTTGCAGCTTGATTCTGTTGGTCTCTTTTTGTCATCTTCCTACAAAGAGGGCATTCTGATGGCTGATGATCCGGTCCTAAGCATTTTAGATACCAGTCATGGGTGTCTGTGGCCGAAATGGTACTGCCACATTTGGAACACTTCTTAAAACCACTGGATGGTTTTTCTATTGTGTCTGTGACAAAATGGAAGGCCTAAGTCTAAGATGGCATCGATGTGCTTGAAGGAAAGAAATAAATCTTTTCTTTATAGATTTTTAAAAAAAAAAAAAAAGAAAGAAAGAAAGCCCCGATAGAGGTCGGTATCAGTGTTGATGGGAAGGCAGACGCGACCACAAAAAATATGAAAAAAAAAATGAATTTTCTGTGGTAACAGGAATTCTCCTAGGACAAGCAGGATGTCAGCCACACATGGTGACGTCATCCGACGGCGCCGTGTCGGAATGCTCTCTAGAGCTCAGAACTGAGCATGTGCGAGAGGCCCCACCTCCCCGCCCGCCCCTAGCCAACTCAGGGACATCTTGAACTATTTTCAGAAGACTGTGTTCGTGAGAAACTAGCTCAACTTAAAGTAGACAAAGCGATGGGACCGGATGGGATACACCCTAGAATACTGAGGGAACTTGGGGACGTTCTAGCAGCTCCACTGACTGACCTTTTCAATGCCTCGTTGGAGTCGGGAGTGGTGCCAAAGGACTGGAGAGAGGCTCATGTGGTGCCTTTACACAAAAGCGGAAGTAAGGATGTGGTTGAAAACTACAGGCCGGTTAGTTTAACTTCGGTGGTGAGTAAATTATTGGAAACGCTGCTGAAAGAGAAAATAGTGAGGTTTCTGGAGTCCAGCGGATTACAGGATCCGAGGCAGCATGGATTCACCAGAGGCAGGTCTTGTCAGACAAATCTGATTGATTTTTTTGACTGGGTGACCAGGGAGTTGGACCAAGGGAGAGCTCTAGATGTGGTGTATTTAGATTTCCGTAAAGCCTTTGACACTGTTCCTCACAGGCGACTTATAAACAAACTGAGCACCCTAGGGATGGACCCTAAAGTTACTGCTTGGGTTAGAAGTTGGTTGGGTGGGAGGCGACAAAGAGTACAGGTAAATGGAGCTCACTCTGAGGAGAAGGATGTTGCCAGTGGTGTGCCCCAGGGATCTGTCCTTGGTCCGATTCTTTTTAACATCTTTGTTAGTGATATAGCGGAAGGGCTGTCGGGTAAGGTTTGCCTCTTTGCGGATGATACCAAAATCTGCAATAGAGTAGACACCCAGGAAGGGGTAGATAACATGAGGAGGGATCTAGCTAAGCTTGAAGAATGGTCTAGAATTTGGCAGCTGGGATTTAATGTTAAAAAATGTAAGGTCATGCATTTGGGCTGCAGCAATCCAAGGGAGCAATACAGTATAGGAGGTGAAGTACTTTTGTCCACTAAAGAAGAGCGGGACCTAGGCGTGGTTGTGTCTGATGATCTTAAAGTAGCTAAACAGGTGGAAAAGGCGACAGCAAAAGCTAGAAGGATGCTTGGGTGCATACGGAGAGGAATGGCTAGCAGAAAAAAGGAGGTGATAATGCCTCTGTATAAGTCTTTGGTGCGACCTCATTTGGAGTATGGTGTGCAATTCTGGAGACCGCACCTTCAAAAGGATGTGAACAGGATGGAGTCGGTGCAGAGGGTTGCTACCAAAATGATTAATGGGCTTCATTATAAAGCATATGAGGACAGACTTAAGGATCTTAATATGTACACCTTAGAGGAAAGGCGGGATAGAGGTGATATGATTGAGATGTTTAAATACCTCCGTGGCATAAATGTTCAGGGAGAGAGCCTCTTTCAATTGAAAGCAAGTTCTGCTACGAGGGGACATGGGATGAGGGTGAAGGGAGATAGATTCAGGAGTGATATGCGGAAATATTTCTTTACGGAAAGAGTAGTGGATCCATGGAATAGTCTCCCAGTGGAGGTGGTAGAGATGAGGACAGTAACTGAATTCAAGAAAGCATGGGACCAACACAGAGGATCTCTAAAGGCAAAAAGTGGACTGTTGTAGTTGTTATGGAAGGACAGACTAGATAGGCCATGTGGTCTTTTTCTGTCGTCATATTTCTATGTTTCTATGTTTCTTCCGCCTTGCCGCAAGTCGGATATTCAGCTCTCCTACAATTTATAGATCTACCTACCATGCCGGGCTTCAAAAAATGCCCAGAATGCAGCCGCAAGATGAACGCTGCCGACACTCACCGGAGCTGCCTTCGTTGCCTCGGAGCTGCCCATGCCACGGAGGATTGCGCTGCGTGTTCTGAGCTGTCCCCCAGGGCCGTCAGACACAGGGAGCATGACCTCAGGGACTTCCTTGCCTCCGGTTCCAAAATTGCTGCTAAGAAGAAGTCCAAAGACAAGAAATGCAAGAAACTGCCAGCCGTGGTCTCTGCTCCGGCACGGGATGCGCCCTGCAGGGCCTCCATCCCCGGCCGTTCTGAGCTGCTCCCCAGCGCCACACAGAGACAGGAGGCCGATCCGGTGTATCCTCAGAATCCCGAGACTCCTCCGGTGAGTACATCAGAGGCAGCAATGCACATGGCCGGCCAAGATGGCGCCGGCATCGTGGCTCCCGGTCACGCCTCCCCGCGGCTTTCCATTGGCTCTCCTTCAGGGATTCCCCATGGCTCCGCCTCTGCCTCCTCCCACCCGACCAACAGGAACTCCGCTGACCGCCCCGTCGAGCCCTGCACCTCCCGACAGCGCGGACGCTCCCCTCTGCTAATAGAGGATGTCCCCGGCTCCGCCTCTGGCTCCGCCCACCTCATCAGAAGAGGTTCTTCCGACGCTTCCCGTTGGCGCAGGGATTCCCCTCCCGTGCGCGTGAACGGCCCGATCTGCTCACGCCGATGCAGGGATTCACCCTCCCGCTCCTGTCATCGGCGCGGCAGAGAACACAAACGTCGGAGCCTTCGGAGCTGCTCTGCTGGAAGCCATCACAACAATTCTGAGCGAGCACATGGCTCCAGCAAAAGCAAGATAAGACGCCGCTGCAGCTCTAAAGCACACAGCGAGCACAGGACCAGCAGAGACTCCTCCTCCTGCTCACGCCACAAACACAAGAGGCACCGCAGCAGTCAACACTCCCCCTGCTCTTCCTCCGAAGCCTCCCCCTGCTCCTCTGCCCCCAGAAAAACACAATCCGAGTGTTCGGCGGAGGCCAGGACTTCAGAGGCCATCTTGCAGCTCCTCTCCCGGCTCGTGCAACAGACGGCTAACGTCGCAGAGCAGGCACAAGAAATCCCACGGGACAAGGTACAATCCAGAGAACCCTCGGTTGCTGCCAGGGAGCCTCACCGCAGCCCCACTCTGCCCCCCACTAGAGACTCTCCCACCCCGGAGCGCGACGCTTCTTCGGGTGAGGATGGGGTTTTATCCTCCGAGGACAGCGATGCCCAGGAAGCAGGCCTGGGTTCCTCCGCATCTAAGGCCTCGTCCGCACGCCCGGACAACCCAGAGGAAACCCAGCGCACTCAACCACCAGAGGATCTCACCTACCCTAAGTTTCTACGGAAGGTGACAGACCGCCTGCACTTGACCACCGAAGACCCATCCGCGGAAAAGGAGCCTGAGGTTATGAAGTACCTCAGTGCACCCAAGCCAGAGCTTGCCTTGCCACTTCACAAGAAATTGCAGGACACACACAGCGCGCGTGGCAATCCCCGGCCACTGGACGTGCCTGCAACAAGAGACTCGAGACGAAATATCTCCTACATCCAAGCACAGTCTTCCAGAAGGCGCAACTGGCTCACCAATCTATCGTGGTCTCATCAGCCTTGAAGAAAGCCAAGTCCTCTCGCAACCAATCCAATCACCCGCCAGGTCGAGACCCTAAGCTCCTTGACGAAGTGGGCAGAAAGGTGTACCAAGGAGCAATGGTCAATGCCAAGGTGGCGGCCCACCAGTTCCAGCACATCCTATTCCAGGATACCCTGTTGGCCGACCTCAAAGACAATTTATCTACACTCCCTCGGGAGAACCATCAGGCGGCCTCAGCCTTGCTACAAGACCTGGCGGAATGCAGCAAACACTTGATGAGCACTGCGTTCGACGCCTTCGACACCGCCGTCCGTACGGCAGGCACGGCCGTTGCGGCACGACGCTGGGCTTGGCTCTGGACGTCCGGCCTTAGAGAGGACACGCACAGTAAAATTGCGGACGCCCCTTGCACAGGCGATTCCCTGTTTGGGGACAAGGTCGCTGACACGGTAAATGACCTCAAAGAACACTGTACCACTTTGCAGACACTGGCAGCTGATGGACTCGAGCACTCCTCCACTTCTCAGAGAGGGAGTACTTACCGCAGGCCTTACTATGCCACAAAAAAGTACGGTCCTACCAAGAAGTGGCAAACCCCCAGATACAAGCAGCCATACCACCCCTCCTTTCAGAGGCAGCAACCGAGAGACCGCAAACAAAGGAAACCAGCTTCTTCACAAGCTGCAAAGGCCGCGACCTCCTTTTGACAACCAGTTACAGGCGGTTCCGCCACATGTACACCAGGAATTGCTACCTGTGGGCGGCCGTCTCACTCATTTTCTACAAGCCTGGCAGTCCATCACTACCGACAAATGGGTGCTAAAGATCATCGAGTCGGGCTACCGTCTGAACTTTGCCTTCGCACCCTGCCAGTCGAAGCGACCGGTCAGCGAGACGCCTCCACACCTGGCGACAGCCATGTCAGAACTCCTACAACGCCTACTTGCCTCCCGGGTGATAGAACCTGTACCCACGGAGCAATGCAACACTGGATTTTTACTCCCGATACTTCCTAATTACCAAGAAGTCCGGTGGCCTACGTCCAATTCTGGACCTCCGCAAACTCAATCTTGCCCTGACGAAAGAAAAATTCAGGATGTACTCCCTCAATTCAATCCTCCCGCTCATCAAAGCAGGGGACTGGCTGGCCACCCTGGACCTACAGGACGCATACTCACACATCCCTGTTCACAAAGATCACAGGAGATTCCTACGGTTCATAGCGATGGACCACCACTACCAGTACCGGGTACTGCCCTTCGGATTATCCCCGGCACCCAGGATCTTCACGAAATGTGTGGCTGTGGTAACAGCATACCTTCGCAAGAAAGGCGTCGCCATCTTTCCTTACCTGGACGACTGGCTCCTCTCTGCACCCTCACCGGCATGCCTGCACAACGCAGTGCGCACAACCACAGACACACTGGCCGCGATGGGATTTCTCCTCAACAAAGAGAAATCTCGCCTGCAACCGACCCAATCTACAGAGTTCATCGGTGCGATCATCAACACCAGTATCTTCAAAGCCTACCTGCCGGAACAGCGGGTAGCGACCATCACAACCCTCGCCAGAAAGATCTCGGCGTCCAGGCAGTCCACGGCGCGCTGCATCTTGCGCCTTCTCGGGCACATGGCGGCCACCACCTCGGTGCTACCTCTGGCGAGGCTCCACATGCGCCCCCTGCAATGGCACCTCCGGGCTCAATGGAAGCAACTTTCGCAGCCTCTGCATGCATGCATCAATATCACAATGCCGATCAGGAGAGACCTCCGCTGGTGGACCAAACCGGGCAACCTGTCCACGGGCAGGGATCTCCAGGCACCCAGCCATCAGATTGTCCTCACCACAGACGCTTCGGCCACGGGCTGGGGAGCCCACCTGCAGCACACCAACACCCAAGGAGCGTGGTCCAGGGTGGAGAGATATCTCCACATCAACCTGCTGGAGCTACGAGCCGTCAAGCACGCAATTCAAGCCTTTCGGGATCGACTGACGGGGAAATCTGTCCTCGTCCAGACGGACAACCAGGTCACGATGTTCTACATCAACAAACAAGGGGGCACGGGGTCCCGAGCCCTATGCAAGGAAGCTCTGGATACGTGGTACCTAGCGCTCTCCATCAACTGTTCCCTGCAAGCCACCTATCTGCCCGGAGAACTAAACACAGTAGCGGACAGACTGAGCAGACAACTGCAGCCCCACGAGTGGTCGCTCCACCCAGCAGTTGTACACCAATTATTTCTTCGCTGGGGCACGCCGCAGATAGACCTATTCGCGTCCGAAGTCAACACGAAGTGCCACACATTCTGCTCCAAACTCCCATCCAGCAGAAGCCTCGCGACCGACGCGTTTGCAGTGCCATGGGGCAGCTGGGGGCTGGCATACGCCTTTCCCCCAACACCACTGATCCCCAAAACTCTGCAGCGGATCATCTCGGACTCAACTCACCTCATACTGATCACACCGTACTGGCCAAGGCAGATGTGGTTTGCCCTACTGCTCCGTCTGACACAGGAGCCGCCCCTTCGACTACCAACAAGACCAGACCTACTCTCTCAGAACGAAGGGAAGACTCTACACCCCAACCTTCAGGTCCTAGCCCTGACGGCGTGGAGATTGAAAGGATGAACCTCTCGGCCCTTCATCTATCCCCAGAGGTCCAGCGAATTGTCTTGGCGGCCAAAAGACCGTCCACCCGCAAATCCTATAACCTCAAATGGAAGCGCTTCTGTTTTTGGTGCGCTAATCAAGGCCTCCAGCCTGTTTCCTGCCCCATACCCAAAATATTACTGTATCTCACCCACCTGTTTGATGCTGGGCTGAAGCCACAATCTATCAGAGTTCACCTAGCAGCAATTGCATCCCTGCATGATCACGGGAGGTGCGCAAATTCAAGAACTCTGGCAGCACTGCCCATTGTGTCACAATTCATGAAGGGTTTGGTGAACCTTCGACCCCCGGTTCAGAAACCAGTCCCTGCTTGGGACCTCAACCGGGTACTACAACAACTCACACAAGAGCCTTTCGAACCACTGCAGTCAGCGGACTACAAGTTCATGTCATGGAAAACGCTTTTTCTCATTGCCATTACCTCGGCCAGACGCATCAGTGAACTCCAAGCGCTCGTGGTGCATCCACCGTATACACAGCTCTACCACAACCGTGCTTCTCTCCGGACGCATCCCAAGTTCTTGCCCAAGGTCGCGTCGGAATTCCATGTCAACCAGCCTGTCGAACTACCAGCTTTCTTCCCCGCTCCACACTCCTCCCCGGAGGAGGAGCGCCTGCACTCCCTGGACTGTGTCAGAGCTCTGCGCACCTACATTGACAGGACCTCCGCCATCAGGCAAGGGGCTCAACTGTTCGTGTCCTTTGACCCCAACAAGCCTGGACGGCCGGTCGGCAAGCGCACACTATCCCTCTGGATCTCGGCTTGCGTTGCTTACTGCCTACAGAAAGCAGGTGCACCGGCGGCCGGTAAGGCCGGAGCACACCAACTCCGCGCACTCTCTACCTCACTTGCCGAGTTGCACGAAGTTCCACTACGAGACATCTGCAGGGCCGCCACATGGTCATCTCGGCTAACGTTTCAGAAACACTATTGCCTGGACCTCATGGCGGAATCTGATAGCACATTCGGCCGCACTGTCCTGACAGCAGCTACCAAAGCGGGACCGGCCTCTACCTCCGCCTAACAGGCATCCAGGCCGCCCAGCCATGTCTAAGGATCGTGCCTTACAGATTGTTAATGCATTGTTTTGCACGCCACTTGTTATTGCACCGTATGTTTTTTGCACACGTTATTGCACTGTATGTTTTGCACACGTTATTGCACCGTATGTTGTTGTTTGCACACCCCACGCATTGCTGCGTTGCCTGCTGCTCTGTTCTCGTACAATGTCTTATACCCCACGCGTTGCCACGCGTTGCCTGCTGCTCTATTCTGGTACAATGTCTCTTAATTGTACTTAATAGTGTACGTAACTAATAATTGTACTTAGTAGTGTACGTAATATTCCTCTGATCAGGTTGTTCTCGTGCAATATGTTAAGGCTGTACTTAACAGCGTACAAAAATTGAATAGCGCACTTAAATATTACCTCAGATTGCGCTATTTGTTATGTTCCTAATAAACGTTCTCACTTACTACATCATGTGCGAGTGTCCTTCTCCAACGCATGCCTCCCTCATCCTCCACAACTACTCTACAGCTTGGGAGACACCATGTGTGGCTGACATCCTGCTTGTCCTAGGAGAAAACGGAGTTACTTACCTGTAACAGGAGTTCTCCGTGGACAGCAGGATAAGTCAGCCACACACTCCCACCCGCCTCCCCTGTATGAGGCAGGCCTGCTACCTAGCCTGACGCCTCGCGGCGGAGCTAATCACTCACTGAGTTGGCTAGGGGCGGGCGGGGAGGTGGGACCTCTCGCACATGCTCAGTTCTGAGCTCTAGAGAGCATTCCGACACGGCGCCGTCGGATGACGTCACCATGTGTGGCTGACTTATCCTGCTGTCCACGGAGAACTCCTGTTACAGGTAAGTAACTCCGTTTTGCTTCTTGTTGGCTCCACAGAAAATTAAGAACTAAGGAGGGAGAGCTGGAAAGGCAGCTACACAGGCACAGTGGGAAGCTCCCAAAGGCTTTCCTATTGGACACTGGGGAGCGTCGGTACCAGTGAGGTAGCTGTAGGTAGCCCTTCCCCCAAGCCATGCTGCAAGCCATGAGGCTCTGATCAGCCTGACCCTTCCCCCGCAAGCCATGAGGTAATCAGCCTGCTAAGAGAAAGACAATGAGATTCCAGTAGGCACCCTTCCCCCACTCCAGGTCTGAGCACAGTATTTCCCTAGCCCTGAAACCAACAGACCAGAGCATACTGGTTTGGACAGGTCACCCAGGTACCTCCCCAGGGGCTGCTGATTGGTGGGCAGGAAATACCTGTGGCAAATGGGATTGTAGAATAAGTTTAAAACTGTACTGTATATAAGGCATTGTAGGCCGTCCCTCGGGGTTCAGACCCTTGTGGAGGTTGCTGGTATCTCTGTCTGATCCTGTGTGCACATTAAAGATCCTGATTGCATTCCAGCCTGTCTGTGAGTCTTCCTTCTGTGGGTGAGTGTCAGAATAAGAGCTTATCTTTTTGTTTCCTGCCACATTTTTGGTGCATTGGCCAGGAAACATTAAAAGAAAAGCCTCTCTCATCACACCCACGGTGGGAAGGCTTCTGCTTTTGCAGTGTCTGGGCCTCCACCAGTCAGGGACTGGCCTCCCCAGGTGATTAACGGTCCTTGGCGCCCCCGGGCCACTTTGTGCTCGGAAGGACACCTTGATTTGTCTGGACAGTCGGTCCCTGCGGTTGAATCCCCGATTGAAAAACCAGCTGGATAGACTGGCATCCAAACTTCCTGTCTGATCAGAGTTCTGGTGAGTACTGCTACCTTACTGTTTGGGGCTAGTTCTGTACTCTATCTGTGAGTCCTGGTAATTTCTGGGAACCTGTAGCAGTCTGATCAACTGCACGAGCAGTCCTATTAGGGGCCTTAGTGGCCCTGAAGCCATTGCTCGTCCTGTATCTGAATACCGGTAAAAATATCTGAACTGCAGTAAAAAGTAACCAAACTATAGCACTTGATAAGCTCTCTAATGTGCTCCGATGTAAATTTCTGTTCCCCCCCATGCTGCCGCTGTGTTGATTTCTGCTCCGATGTTAATTTCTGCTTCCCCATGTGCTCCGGTGTGGATTTACTGCCTTTCCCTGAACCCCCGATGTAATTTCTGTGCTCCGATGTAAATTTCTGTTCCCCCCATGCTGCCGCTGTGTTAATTTCTGCTCCGATGTTAATTTCTGCTTCCCCATGTGCTCCGGTGTGGATTTACTGCCTTTCCCTGAACCCCCGATGTAATTTCTGTGCTCCGATGTAAATTTCTGTTCCCCCCCCATGCTGCCGCTGTGTTAATTTCTGCTCCGATGTGAATTTCTCTCTCCGTTGTGATCCGATGTTAATTCTGCCCCCCCCCCATGCTGTCCGATGTGAATCCATGCTCCCCATGTGCTCCCATGTGAATTTCTGCCTTCCTTGGGCCTCCGCTGAGGTTTTGTGCCTCTCGGTGCTGTCTCGGTGCACCGCTGACCCCCGCTGAATTTTCCTGTCTTCCCCTGAGCCCCCGCTGAGGTTCCGGTCTTCCCCTGAGCCTCCGCTGAGGTTCCTGCCTTCCCTTGGGCCTCCGCTGAGGTTTTGTGCCTCTCGGTGCTGTCTCGGTGCACCGCTGACCCCCGCTGAATTTTCCTGTCTTCCCCTGAGCCCCCGCTGAGGTTCCGGTCTTCCCCTGAGCCCCCGCTGAGGTTCCGGCCTTCCCCTGAGCCCCCGCTGAGGTTTCCTGCCCTTAAACCAGAATATGAGAAGCTAACCTTTTTTTTTGGGTCGATTGAGGGAGAAGTGATCATTTGAAGGTCCATCATTTTCTTTTTTTTCCATCTGTGGAGTAGAGGGTGAGCCAGTGTGAAGGAGCACGGTGGGGTGGCAGCCATCTTGGGAACACCACGTGTGCGAATTCCCCTGCACCCAGGAGCAGCTATCGGGACGCACGTGGAGGCGGCCATCTTGAAAAGACCATGTGTAAGCTACACTGCAATATACTGAAAGTGACTCTGGAGCTCCATCTAGTGGACATTAGCTGTAATTAGCTGTGTTTTAAGTGATCCTGGAGCTCCATCTGGTGGACATTGTAAGAATAGCTAGCTTATATATATTTTAACTCTTGTCTAAATCAAATCTGAGTATATATATATTTTGTTAATAGCCAAGACCTATATTATAAAAATTTTGTTTTGTTTTTTTTTCCTCTCTCCCCTCCTGTATTAAGAATAGATAGGGTCTGTATTATAAATTGTATTATTTTTCCCGGATTAAGTCTAGATAGGATCTGTATTGTAAATTGCATTTTTCTCTCTCTTACTGTAAATTGCATTTTTTTCCCAAATTGAGATTAGTTGGAAGATCTGGTCCACATTGTATACTGTACTTAGTTATTGAACTAGGATTAGAGCATGGGGTTGGGAAAGTCTAAAGTGAAAACGCCCCTACAGTGCATGCTTCACAATTTTAAATCTGGGTTTAGAGAGGATTACGGGGTACCTCTCTCCGCCTCCAGATTAACCTTTTTGTGTGAGAGGGAATGGCCAGCCTTAGTTAAGTTATGGCCTCCTCAGGGATCTATTGATTTGGCCACTGTGTCCTTGGTCCATCAAATTGTAGCAAAAGAGCACCCTGACCAGTTCCCATATATTGACTCATGGCTGACCATATGCCAACTCAGACCAAGGTGGCTCCAGCGCTGTCACGAGGATCAGTGTAGAGTAATGGTGGCGGCCATCTGTCGCCAAAAGGGATGGACACCCGCCCCTATCTACCAGGGACGGGACTCTCCTGATATTCCTCCACGTCCCCTCCCTCTACTTCAACCCCGTGTCCCGTCCGCACCACAACAGGATCCTCCCATAGCTGAAAAGTCAGGACTTCCTGGGGTGGGTGATGCCAGATTTAGGGAAAGTTCTACAGACTCCGGCCCCTCATCTTCAGATTCCCCTCTCACATCTGGTGCCACCCCCAGTGACACCATCTCCTCCCCCGAGAGCACAGGGGCTGAGCCAGAATCGTCACCCTCGTTAGCCCACCGCCTGCGGTCGCAACGTCTCCAATTACCACTACGACAAGTACAGGGGCTCCCGTATATTGATGCTACTGGAAAGGTGGCAGTGGGACCATCAAGCCTGATTTATGTCCCTTTCTCCACTATGGACCTGCTCAACTGGAAAACCCACTATGCCTCATATACTGAAAAGCCCCAAGAACTGACAGATCTTATGACCAGTATTATGCAAACACACCAGCCTACCTGGTCGGACATTAAACAATTGCTTTCCACCCTTATTCAATACAGAAGAACGGGCGCGCATTGTACGGGCCGCCCTCAAGTGGCTGGAGAAACATCATGCCCGTCAGGGAGAAGTAAATCCATGGCAGCGGGCAGAGGCAGATTTCCTGAATAAAGACCCCTGCTGGGACCCGAATGACCCTGATGGAGCAGCGGCTCTCACTCGCTTCCGGACTGCACTCCTTGAAGGCCTTAAGAAGGGAGGGCAACGAGCTATGAACCTCAGTAAAACCGCAGAAGTTCTCCAGCTTCCTGATGAGAGTCCGGCGGTATTTTATGAGCGTCTGGCTGAAGCATACCGATTATACACCCCCTACGATCCAGCGGACCCTGAGAATCTTAAGATGATGAATAATGCCTTTGTGGCTCAGGCACAAGGTGATATACGGCGGAAGCTGCAGAAACTGGAAGGGTTTGCGGGCATGAATACAACACAATTGATGGAAGTGGCACAAAAAGTATATGTAAATCGTGACCAGGAGCAGAAGCGAGAGTCGGAGCGCCGGATGAAGAAAAAGGCAGACTTCCTAGCAGCCGCCTTAGCCGAGCGACCACCACCATCTCCAGCCTGGGCCAGAGGAGGAAATAGGGGACAAGGACGCGGATATGGGAGGCCGAGGTTTCCCCTAAGCCCCACTCAATGTGCCTACTGCAAAGAGGAGGGACACTGGAAGAATGACTGTCCAAATCGTAACACAAGGCGAGGGAGATATCCATCCACGAGCTGTGTAAGAGCACCCGTACGAACTACACGGGAGCAAGATCAGCATAATGCTTTCCCGCCTCCACCGGTTCCAGCTCTCGAAGGCTTTGCAGCTATGGAACATTATGACTTGGGTGACTACTAGGCCAGACCGGGCTCCAAGTTTCTGTTAGGTCCCCAGGAGCCTATGGTCAACATGAATTTAGGGGACCGGAAAATGCAATTCATGGTCGATACCGGAGCAACACACTCAGTGGTCACCCAACAAGTAGCCCCGATCTCCTCCCAGTCAGTAACTGTTGTGGGAGCTACGGGAGATAGAGCCCAGAGACCTTTCCTGCAAAACCGCACGTGCCAGTTGGGGGGACGGACCATCACTCACCAGTTCCTGTATATGCCTGAATGTCCCATACCCTTGCTGGGTCGGGATGTTCTGGCAAAACTCCAGGCCCAAATCTCATTCGGGTCTGATGGCCAGGCTGAGCTCCAAATACCCAGCCTGGGCCCAACAGTTTTGGTACTGTCCGTCCCCCGAGAAGAAGAATGGCGGTTATATGAGAACAGGCCCCAAATCTGATGTGGCTACCCTGGTTACGTGGGAATCAGTGCCCCCTGGAGTATGGGCAGAAGGAAACCCCCCGGAATGGCCATTAACATCCCTCCCGTATGTGTTGAAATGAAGCCGGGAGCCTCGCCGGTGCATGTGCGACAATACCCGCTGCCGCGGGCAGCTGTAGAAGGAATCCATCATCATCTGGTGCAGCTACTACAGCATGGTATCCTGCGGTCCTGCCAATCGGCATGGAACACTCCTTTGCTGCCAGTTCGAAAACCTGGAACCACTGACTATCGACCTGTTCAGGACCTCCGTCGTGTCAATGAGGCCACTGTGACTTTGCATCCAGTAGTACCAAACCCTTATACACTGTTGGGCCTCATCCCAGCGACTGCTTCTCACTTCTCAGTACTGGATCTAAAAGATGCCTTCTTTTGTATACGCCTGGCTACTGCAAGCCAGCACCTGTTTGCTTTCGAGAAAGAGGACCCTGCTACTGGCAGAAAGTCCCAAGTTACCTGGACTCGTTTACCACAGGGATTCAAGAACTCTCCTACCATCTTCAGCACAGCATTGGCCCAAGATCTCGCTAGTTTCCCTCCAGGGGAGCCCGGCAGACGAGTACTTCTGCAGTACGTTGATGACCTACTAATCGCTGCTGACTCTGAGGCTGAATGTGTATTGGCAACCACAGAACTTCTCCAACTCCTGTACAATGCGGGATACCGAGTCTCCAGAAAAAAGGCTCAGTTTATGTCAGTCGGAAGTGAAGTATCTGGGATTCCATCTGTCAAAAGGAAGCCGACGGTTGGGGAGCGAGAGGAAGGAAGCAGTGTGCCGGATCCCAGTGCCAACAACCCGCAAGCAAGTACGTGCTTTTCTCGGGGCAGCTGGGTACTGTCGTATCTGGATTCCCAACTTCGCAAAGATCGCAAAGCCCCTCTATGAGTCTACAAAGGGCCCAGAGAAGAGCCCCCTTGAATGGGGTCGTGACCAACAGGAGGCCTTCGAACATTTGAAAAGGGCATTACTGTCATCACCAGCCCTAGGTCTTCCGGATGTCACCAAGCCTTTCACCCTCTATGTGCACGAAGCAGCAGGAACAGCTTTGGGAGTCTTGACCCAACAACTGGGGTCTTGGCCACGACCAGTCGCCTACCTGTCAAAACTGCTGGATCCAGTGGCCAAGGGATGGCCACCTTGCCTGAGAGCAATAGCAGCAACAGCCTTGTTGGTGGAAGAATCTGATAAACTGTCCATGGGCCAAGGCCTTCTAGTCACCGTCCCACATTCAGTCCAAACATTGCTAGAGCATAAAGGAAGTTACTGGTTCACCAGCTCCCGAATGTTGAAATACCAGAGCATGTTATGGGGAAATCCCAGGGTGCAGATAACTACCAGCCAAGCCTTGAACCCTGCTACTTTCCTGCCTGTTGGCCCGGGACCACCTGATCACGACTGCCTGGAAGTGATGGAAACAGTCTTCTCCAGTCGCCCTGATCTGACGGATGTGCCGTTAAGCAATCCGGATGAGACCTACTACGTAGATGGGAGCAGTCTGATGCTGGAGGGCCGCAGGTGTGCGGGGTATGCGGTGGTGATGATGGAAGAAATAGTTGAAGCACAGCCTTTGCCCCCTGGAACCTCCGCACAGAAGGCGGAACTCATTGCCCTTACCCGTGCCTTAACCCTTGGGACTAACAGTCGTGTAAATATATACACAGATTCCAGATATGCCTTTTCCACTCTCCATGCCCACGGGGCCCTGTACAAAGAAAGAGGGTTAGTTACTGCAGCTGGCTCTGAGATAAAGAATGGCCCCCAGATATTGGCCCTGTTAGAAGCAGTCTGGCGTCCGAAAACAGTAGCCGTAATGCATTGCAGAGGCCACCAGAAAGGGAACGGTGAAATAGCTAAGGGAAATAGACGGGCTGATGCAGAAGCCCGGCGAGTAGCAACCACATCCTTGTCCCAGTTTTTCCCGCAGAGCTCCCAGGATCTACAAGCCCCCCTGTTTCCAGTCCCACTAAGCCAATGGGCCCAAGAGGTACACTACACGAGAGCTAGATTTTTTCTGTCAGGAGGAGGGTGGGGTGTTACACACAGATGGTTGGATAAGGTTACCTAGAACAGGGACAGCTCCAGTGATAGTCATCCCAGAACAGCCTTGCCCCAGCATTCCTATCATCCTTTCATCAGGCCACTCATATGGGCAAGACAGCAATGGAAACTACCCTCCGCCCATATTTCTTCATTTCTTGCTTATCCTCGCTGACAGCTGCAATTACTAGACAATGCACCACATGTGCTAAAAACAATGCCCGTCAAGGCCCAAGCCAACCCCCAGGGGTCCAGTCTTATGGGTCACCCCTATGGGAAACATCCAGGTTGACTTTTCAGAAATGCCCCGAGCAAATGGGTACCGGTATCTGCTGGTATTGGTCTGTACTTTCACGGGGTGGGTGGAGGCCTTCCCAGTCCGCACAGAAAAAGCCAGAGAAGTGACTAAGGTGTTTGCTGCATGAAATCATCCCCCGATTTGGGCTTCCAGTAGTAGTGGGATCTGATAATGGACCTGCATTTGTGGCCCAAGTGATACAGCAGGTAGTAAAAGCCTTACAGATCGATTGGAAGCTACACACAGCTTACCGCCCGCAGAGCTCAAGGAAAGTAGAACGCATGAATCGCACCATAAAGAGCCAGTTAGCAAAATTGTGTCAGGAAACCTCACTGAAGTGGCCCCAATTGCTCCCTATAGCTCTGCTCCGCATACGGTCAGCCCCACGAAAGGGTATCGGTGTTTTCCCCCTTTGAAGCTGTGTATGGACGCCCTGCACCCCTCATACAGGGCGTCCATGGAGATTTAGTGCAGATAGGTTCAGAAATAACCCGGCAGGAACTGTCGGCTCTCAGTTCTGTATTGCAGAAATTGCACCGGTGGATCCAGGAGCGACTCCCCGTCAACCTGACTGAAGCGCTCCATACGCACCAGCCTGGTTCCCAAGTGTGGGTCAAGGAGTGGAAGAAAGATCCATTGACCCCCCAGTGGCGAGGCCCATATACTGTTCTGCTGTTAAAGTGGCTGAAGTCGCTCCGTGGATCCATCACTCTCGTGTCAAGGCCGCTGCACCAGAAGTTGTTCCAGCCTGGACCGCAGTCCCGATTCCAGATCAACCCCTGCGTTTGAAACTGAAGAGGGACCTTTCTGCCCAGTAAAGGGCTCTAACAGACTGCCGACGAGACCCCCGGAGAGACTGATCTACGAGACCCCCTTTTCCAGAACCAGGAGCAGAATGAGAAGCGGTGCCCTAGCCTTACTCGTTTCCCTGACATGGGCCCGTTTTCCAACAAGTGCAGAGACTACTAACACAGCAGTATTACTCGCCCAAACTGCTCTGAACATGACAAACTTTTGTATACGAAACTCTCTACAAACCTCTCTTATTGCTGTACCGTCTAGTTTGTGTGAGATGCAGAACTTCACTATGCTTGCTAATTTAAACTGTAAACAACCTGGAATATATTTCTACCATATTGGGGTTACCCGACCGACTTCTACACTTTTCAACCAGGTGCCCTTTTCCTTACAGGTAGTTTCCACTCTAAATGCTACTGATTGTTTCTTTTTTGTCAATGCCAAGAGGGGAGGAAACAATGTATCAAATACTGTGTTATCATGCAGCTCTGTTACAAATGTATCCTATTCACACTCAGAAATGTATCTTCCCTTAGGCTGTTTTTCAGTATGTGGCAAAACTGACGTACACTTACGTCCCTGCAAATGCCACTGGTGGTCCGTGCACTTTTGCTAGACTTACAACTGCTGCCTTCGTCCGGCCCCCCAGTTATCCCCGCTCTGCCCCCATGCCCTCGACCTGTAACTCAAACGTGGAGCCTTACAGTGATGAGACAGCTCTTGGGCTGTCAGTGTCAATCCTTGGGACACCTGGATTGGCCCTACACAACTCCCTGGAGGTAAGCCGACTCACTTGCTCCCTAGCCAAGACCATTAACCTCACCTCAACCATACTAGCTTCCATAAATTATGAGCTGTCCAGCCTACGTACAGCGATTCTACAAAATAGAATGACCATAGATTTTCCTGCTGTTACGCCTCAACCATGGGTGTGAGGAATTCGAAGGAATGTGTTGTTTTAACCTCACAGATGAAAGTGTGTCCATTGAGCGCTCAATCCAAGACCTACGTGACTTGGCGAAACAAATCTCAGACCCGTCCATGGGACTGGGGACGGGGTGGTTCTCCAAATTGTTTGGTTGGTTGGGGGGCCTTAAAACCCTAGTTATAGGAGTTTTCCTTTTCTTCTTAGTATGTGCCCTCATACCATGTTGTATCCCCATCCTCCACCGCTCCATTACCACCACCCTCGACACCCTGGTAGAACGCAAGGCTGCTACCACTGTTATGGCCCTGACCCAATACACCCCTCTGCGGCATGCCTCCAGTAATACAGCCCTCTACCGCCTCTAGCGGTTGAGGTCTTACTTAAAAAGGGGGGAATGAGGTAGCTGTAGGTAGCCCTTCCCCCAAGCCATGCTGCAAGCCATGAGGCTCTGATCAGCCTGACCCTTCCCCCGCAAGCCATGAGGTAATCAGCCTGCTAAGAGAAAGACAGTGAGATTCCAGTAGGCACCCTTCCCCCACTCCAGGTCTGAGCACAGTATTTCCCTAGCCCTGAAACCAACAGACCAGAGCATACTGGTTTGGACAGGTCACCCAGGTACCTCCCCAGGGGCTGCTGATTGGTGGGCAGGAAATACCTGTGGCAAATGGGATTGTAGAATAAGTTTAAAACTGTACTGTATATAAGGCATTGTAGGCCGTCCCTCGGGGTTCAGACCCTTGTGGAGGTTGCTGGTATCTCTGTCTGATCCTGTGTGCACATTAAAGATCCTGATTGCATTCCAGCCTGTCTGTGAGTCTTCCTTCTGTGGGTGAGTGTCAGAATAAGAGCTTATCTTTTTGTTTCCTGCCACACCAGCGTCGCCCATATGTGAAGACTACATTCCTGTTTGTTCCTGGAGATAAACAGAAACAGTGATGCATTTCCCCTATGAAAAATATAAAAGTTAATGGATGTAATTCTAAAATCTGACACATTCAAATCACTACATTGCTAATACAATTTTTGAACTGGGGACAGGAGACTGCCAAACGGTGGAAGTCGGGGACAATCCTTGAAAATCGGGGACATATTGTAACCTTACTTGTCGCTCAAATCTGAAACCAAGATGTCTTCTCCTCTCCCTCGTTCCCCTCATACACTTCCAATAAGCGATCCAGGTTTGCCTGTAAAAAAATCTGGTAACTTTACAAATTTCTCCTACCTGTGCAACTATGTTCCCAATTTTCTCTTTTAAGACAAGGTAAATTTGGAGGTTTCGCCACCTAAACGCTTTGAAAACCTGTCGCATAACTCCCTGCTTGCTCAAAGCTGAAATTGGCTGTAAATAGAAAAGGGGATAACTCTAATTTCACAAACTTAAAACATTTTCCTTTAGTTAAGAATAATATTAATACGTATGTACATTCTGTTACCAATAAAGCTGCTTGAATCTGAATCATGAAAAAAAAAACCCTCAAGAGGAATCTGACACACCGCAGTCATGTGACAGGAAATAAACTACTAGCTGAGTCGGGATTTAGTTTCGGGTCTATCAGTGTGCATGCAGGTGTTTGTCAGCAGGAGCCTGGGACAGGGTTACAGCACACTGGCAGAGATTTTGGCAACCCAGGTATGGAACGCTCTGTGCCAGTAAAGTTTCTTTGAAATGGAACTAAAAGTTAAGATTGAGCGAAGCAGAGAGATGTGCTGCCTGAGGGAGGAGAGAAAAGTCAACTGTGTACCGGGAGTGTAGGGGCAGAGACCCTGGTCATGTGCATGTAGTAGCCTGGTGATATTGTGAGCTCCTTTCTGCTGCTCTACAGAGCGAAAAGGGTATTTACAGCAGTAGTGTGGGCTTTCCAGTACTTTGGAATAGTGTTACCTGCCAAATCCCTCCTTCCTTCAGCTGGGAGCTGCTTTATGCTTCTTTCTCTATAATTTTTGCCTCGTTTTCTCTTTCTCCATATTTATTACTAAACTAAAGACATTTCTTTGCTTTTTCCCATATTTGTCATAGAAATAAATGTTAACAAACAGTGATATGAGATGATAAGCAAGTTAGTCCCATAAAAGTTATTTTGATGTGCTTTGTTGAGCTGTCACTGAAAACGATGAGCAAGAGAAAATATATGTGAGAAAAGGTTGTTTTTGGATTGCAGTATACCAATTTTTAGCAAATAAATAAATAGCACACTCTACGTTTGGGGAATCTAGAAGAGAAGGAACCAAGGTACAGTTGGTAGGTTTCCCCAGGCTCGCTCGCTCTTATCCCCAGCATTACACATTAACACTGTGCACACAGTGGTTTTTATGCAGGGCTGGTGCAAGGATATGAAGCACCCTTTGCCAACATAAATGCCACAGTAGCCAGCAGTGAAGCTCAGAATTACCAAGTTACCCGCTTCCAGGAGTGAGATTTTTGACCAGTTCTGGTTTTAAATTTGCCTTGGCAATGTGGTATCTTTGTAGTTTCTGATTTTACCCATTGAAATCACTGCTCAGGTCCCATAATGCATCAGAATGAGTGTTCAGAAACCAAGGAGTGACTTAGAATCCCACTCCTGGAAGCTCTGGATGCTCTTACCCGTCTTGCTAAATTAGGCTGCATGAAAAGCTAGCCTGTTGAAATCTGGTTAGTGTTTACTGAAACCCTGCTAACCAGATAAGTGTTGGCACTTATCTGGTTAGCTCTGCTTGGTTTCTTATATTCAGCGGCAGCTGCTATTGAGACACTGCCACTGAGTATCCTGCTAATATTTAAGCATCACGGCTGCTGCTGTGGCGTTTATTATCACCTGTTTGGAAACTTGGCCCTTAAGTGATTGGTTTCCTTCTCTTGCTGCTTTCAAATTGACTGGCATTGCCCCCGGACCAGCCCTGGCCAGACAATTTTTATTATGTCTTTCAGGGAGTTCATAGTTTCCATTGAGCTCCCTGAAAGATAATAACGGGGTACATCGGGAGTCAGGTAGAAAGTGGCCAGAGCTTGGCTGAGAGCAAGCACAGGCAATTTTGAAGGCACTATATCCAGGACAAGAGTCGGACACTCACTGCTGTAGGCCTAATTCAATTTGTGGGTTATTTTTGCAAGAGATGGATGTGGTTTGGACATATGAAAAGAGCAAGGTGGATGTGCTTCCAGATTGGATGTTGAAAATGTGATTTCAGAACCAGACAAATCTGGATGTTCCTGTGGCCGGCAGATACAAAGGAGGGCATGCCAAAAAGCCCACAAAGAACTTAGCAAATACTTAGCTGGTAGTTGAAGCCAAGGCAGTGGTAGGAATCCAACCAATTGTGAATGAAGCTCCCAAGCTGGGATCAAAACAACACAGCTGTGTTTCGAGCTGTACACAACCGGTCCTACTTCAGGTTTTTTATAGAACTGGCTGCAAAATTGTTGTAACATCCAGCCGTTCTTCACATAGCATTATCTAATAGAAAAACCCAATGTTGGATTCATTTTAATATTTCTGGACATTTCAGCGGCATATGATTCCATAACACACGACTATCTCATCGACAGATTACAGGAAATTAGACTCTCAAAGTTCTGTCATGGTTTATATCATATTTATCTGGTAGAAGCATCCACGTTAAAATTGGCAACAACATATCAAGACCATTTCACAAAAATCAGGAATACTCCAAGGATCCGCATTATCACTCCTCTTGAACCTTTATATCCAACCTATCTGCAAAATAATCAAAGAACACGGCATAAACTATCATTTATTTATTTATTATCTCTTCTATACCACGCTATTCACATCAGTGCAGTGTACATCGAACAAAACCATACACACTGAAGGCATGCATTGCGTTCACAGTAGAACAGGTATTGAAACTTGGTTACATAATGGGAAACTATCTGCAGTTATTTACATTGTTGAGTGACTAAAGTTATTTACATTGTTGGGTAAATTTCCTATAGATCTTACAACCGAGTAATATCTTGTGAATAGATAGTGCTTTAGAGCCTTCCTGAATTGGGTTAGGTCGGTGAGAGCCTCATTTCTGAGGGGAGGGCATTCCAGGCTCTAGGGGCGTAGAAATTGCTAACGGTTCTGTTGGATGTCGCCTTTGAGCATCTCCGTTGTTTCTTTTCGTGACATTTCAAGGTGTTTATTGCTGTGCAATCTTCCTGACTTCTATTGGGGGGTTAGGTGGTGTATTAGCTCTGAGATGACTGTAGGGAGCTGATTGTTTCAGGGCTTATGAAGAGGTCAATAGCTTAAAATCGTTATATTGGGTTCTGGCTGTTGTATCGTAACCCATGGAGCCTTTTTCAGGACTGGTGTGATATGGTCGCATCCTCGAAATTCCTTCTAGAAGCATCCTGGCGGCTGTATTCATTGTCAGTTAGAGAGGTTTTTAAAGTTGCTTGTGGAAGCCTGTATAGTATTGCATTTGCGAAATCGAGGTGTGGCATCACAAGGGCTTGATAGATTGATCTGAAATCAGTGGTCACAAGTAATGGTCGTAAGTGTCGAACGTGGCTGTTGAATTTTTATGGGTATAACCATTTTTACCATGTATTTTTTGTGTGTGTTTGTCATGTCCAGCCGTTGGTCTAGGGTGATGCCTAAGTTATCGGATGGTGGATTTAGTTGCCATTCTGTATTCTTTACTTTTGTGGTGTGTGTGGGAAATGAATACCTGGTTCCTCGTGATGAACAGCACATCCTTCTTGCTGTGATTGATTCATAAGTTCTGTGTTAGGAGCCCAATCCGCGACTGCGTCGAAACAGCTTGCTATTGACATGTGTAAAGTCAGGATGGTCCATTGCGAAAGGCATGTTTAGGAGAATATCATCGTGCATAAGCTAGGCAGGAGATGTTGAAAGATCGGACTATATGGCTGATGATATAATGGCTTTAACGCCTCAAATAGACACCAAAATAACCAAACCTACAAAAAATTGCCAAGAATGCCTCAATAGCACTAAACACTTGGTTAACAAACCACAACCTCCAACCTAAACATCAAGAAAGCAGAAATTCTGTTTTATTACAATGACCAGCTCCTTCCTATCCACCGGATTCACTAACATTAAACAAATAAAACTTCAGGTTATAAAAGAGGTGAAGATACCCTGGGAGTCATCCTAGATGACCAGCTGAAATTTTAACCAAACACGTGAGCAACATAAATTGGAGCATTTTTACGCTTTTTGTTGTATATGGGCCTTAACACCTAAGACCTCTCCTCCCCAAAAAAACGACTTCCGAACAACAGTACAGGCAATGATCTTTCCACACCTAGATTATTGTAATGCACCTACTGAAGGCGGTCTCCCAAAGCAAACAATCCACCGACTACAGCTAGCCCATAAAGTGGCAGCGGCTAGAGTAGAACTCGAGTACCAATTTAAAAGAGCACTCACACCAGTACTTTGAAGCTTCTCCACTGGCTGCCCAATATAGAGCAGAGATTACCTTCAAGGTTATCCACACAATATTTTAAATCCCTACATGCCGAATCACTCACTTATCTCAAGACGCCTGATGCTGTCTCCTTTGTCTTGTTGTCCTGGGGATGGGTGTCATCAAACCAAAGAAAATCACCCTCCTTGTGGTACCAGCCCAAATTTAAGAAATGCAAATCTACAACCTCCAAGAGACCTATTTAGCCTATACGCACCAACCCCCAAAGTATGGAATTCCTCTTTCCTGAAACTTTAAGGACCACCAAGGACCCAGTAGCCTTCCGCAAGACATCTAAAAACATAAGTTTATTCATCAAACATTTTGGTGAACTAATCACCTAAATATAAAACCTCATAAAAATAACTTCAACATAACAATGAGATTTAAAACCCCACTGATAAGCTTACCACACCCTGATAAAAATAAGAGGACATTGGCAGTAGTCAAAAACGTTCTCCCCCCTTCCACTTTCACCACAAGATATAACTTGTTTGCTCATCTTAAAAAATGGTAAAAATGTAATTAAGTTTAATGTACAACTTATTTTTATCTTCTTCATGGTAAATGTTCAGTTCAGGTTCAATGTAAACGGCCTTGATTCACGAAAGGCGGTAACAAATATTACTAATAACTAATAAATAATAGTGGCTAGCTAATGTTACCACTACCTTGGAGGACACGGATTTCAGTGCTGTCTGGATTGTTATGGATAACGGAGCACACAAATCAGACCAGCCGTATTTTGTCACAACAAAAACAGTGTCTTTCAATGGGCGGACACAGAGGCCGCTGCCACCAGCAACATCCAATATATGGAGAACTGGAGAGGCCCCACAACCTGAATCTTATACTCAAAGAAACATCAGATATGCCATAACTGGGTCAGACTCGAGGTCCATCAATCCCAGTATCCTGTTTCCCAACACGTGGGCCAATCTAGGTCATACGTACCTAGCAATATCCCCAAAAGAAACAGATGGTTTTTCACAATGCTTGTACTGGGTCAAGCATTGATTATCCTGGGTCCCTTTTTTAATAGTGGTTTCTGGATCTTTCCTCCAGGAACTTGTCCAAACCTTTTTTAAACCCAGCTACACTACCAGCCCTTACTACCTCCTCCGGTAACAAATTCCAGAGTTTGATTACACGTTGAGTGAAAAAATATTTTCTCTTATTTGTCTTAAATAGTTTACCCTGTAGCTTCATTGCATGTCCCCTAGTCTTCCTTTTCTATAGTTTCTTATAGCGTAAACAAATTGATCCACGTTTACCTGCCTCCTCTCCCTGCATTAATGTTTAGACCTCTATCATATCTCCCCTCAGCCGTCTCTTTTCCAGGTTGAAGAGCCCCAACCTTTTGTAGCCTCTCTTCATAGGAGTAGCCTACCATCCCCTTCACCATTTTGGTGGCTCTTCTCTGGGACATTTTCTAATAATGCTATGGTCCTTGTTTAAGATACCGTTGGACCCCGAACTGCACCCAATATTCAAGGTGCGGTCGTACCATGGAACTATACAGAGGCATCTAATATCCTTTGTTTTATTTCCAATCCCTTTCTTTTATGATACCTAGCATTCTATTTGCTTTCTTCTCGTGGCTGCCCCGCTGCACACTGGGCAGTAGGGTTTTAACAGGTTATCCACGATGACTCTCTAATCCTAATCTTTTTTGTCCTGGGTGGTTGGTCCCAATGTGTAACCTTGGCATTGTGTAACTATAGTGTGTGTTTTTCTTTCCTAGGTGCATAACTTTGCACTTGTCCACATTACATTTCATCTGCCATTTGGAATCCCAGTCTTCTCATTTATCCAGAATCATCCTGCAGTTTTCCACAATCTTCTTGGGTTTTAACAACTTTACCCAGTTTTGTATCATCTGCAAATTTGATAACCTCACTCGTTATTCCCTTTTCCAGGTCATTTATGAATATGTCCAAAGTAGCGGACTCCAGTACAGATTCCTGGGGTACTCCACTATTCACCTTTTTCCATTGGGAATATTGGCCATTTAGCCCTATCCTTCTGCTTTTCTATCTTTTAACCAGTTTCCCGATCCACAATAGTACACCTGCCTCCTCTCCCATTACTTTTAAGTTTCGCCAAAAGTCTCTGATGAGGGGACCTTATCAAAAGCTTTCTGAAAGTCCAGATACACTATATCAACCAACTCACCTTTGTCTACCCTGTTAATATGCCCACCTTCAAAAAAAACATAACAGATTAGTAAGACCAGATCTTTTCCTTGTCGAAAGAGCCACCATTGGCTTGTCTCCCATTGTGCCATCACTATCTCCATGCTGTGTAATTTTGTTCTTTATGATGGTTTCTAACCATTTTCCCCGGTACTTACGTCAGACATCACCAGTCGGTAATTTCCCGTGTCACCCCTTGGAACCGCTTTTTAAAGATTGGTGTTACGTTGGCGACCCTCCAATCTTCAGGTATTACAGATGATTTTAATGAAATTTCACATATTACCAATAGCCGGTCCGCAATCTCATATTTCAGTTCTTTCAACACTCTTGGATGTATCACCATCCGGTCCAGGTGATTTGCTACTATTCAGTTTATCAAATAGTTGTAATATATCTTCCCGTGTGTAGCGATATTTCTCCTCAATTCCTCTGCAGTAGAACCTTTACAATACCACTTCTAGTCTTGGTTAACCTCCCTACATCTTCTTCAGTAAAGACCGAAGCAAATAATTCATTCTCAGTCTTCTCTGCTCTAAAGGCCTTGGCTCCTCTTACTGCCCCCTTTTCCCCCTCTATCATCTAATGGCCCAACTGACTCTCCTCACAGTCCTTTTGCTATGCTGTACTTGAAACAGTCTTTATTTTGTGTTTTTGGCTTCCGTATCAAGTTCCTTCTCAAATTCTTGCTTTGCGTGCCTTATCAATGCTTTGCATTTAACTTGCCAGTCCTTGTGCTGTTTCCAGTTTTCTTCGTTTTGCACTAGTTTTTTCCCCATTTCCTGAAGATGCTTTTTTGGCAGCACCAGCCTCTCTGACCTCACCTTTAAACCATGCTGGCAGTTTTTTGGACTTTCTTCTTTCCACTTTCCTTAATGCGTGGAAATACAGCTGGTCTGGGGCTTCGAGGATAGTATTTTACTTGCCCTTTCTTCTGGGTTACGCAACCCTTTCCAGCAGCTTGGGAGGCTGAGCCCAACCTTTTTGGGGATGGATCGGTAATAAAAATTCACTGGGACCCAGCCCCCCAACTCCATTATTCGACGAAAAAGCAGATCCAACGAACTTCCGTCAACAACCTACATAACATAATACCTCAAAGGAATATTAAACAATCAACTTATTGAATTTTTTTTTTTTGGATGTATTAGGACAAAGGATAGAGGAATGGCACCGGGCAGAAGGGTTACCTACCAGATCCTGCCCGGGCCGGCTGTCTGCCTGCAAACCTCCGTCTGCCGAAACCGTGTCATACTTTCCGGATCTTGAATGCTCTTCTATCAACAATAGTCCTTAACGTTCGCCGGAACCGGGTGGGCTCAGGGACTGGACTGTCGTTCCTTCAGGAACACTAATTAAGCAGGTAAGATCTACTTAAGCTATTTCCTTCTCTTCACTCTCCCAGTCCATTCCCCTTTACCTTCTGGGTTATGTACCCGAGAGCAGTTCCAATCCTCTGTGGGGTCCCGGCATACCGGAATGAAGAAAAGAACCACCAGACCACAACCGAGCGTTCCCGCTGGAACTCTGAACTTCCAGCCTGTAGTGCTTGGCTGAAGTTATGCAGAGAGGACCAAGAGTGGAGACGTTGCAATGAGAATGGGGGGGGGGGGGGGGGGGGGGGGAATCGGCTGCCGCTACAAATATTTCCACGGTTGGGGGGGAAACTATACCCTGAATTCCGCCCAATGAGGTTAGCCTTAGCCCGAGTGGAGTGCGACCACAGCCAGGCTCCACTTGGAACCGGCTTCCCCCCTGCTTCCCTTTCATGATGTAGGCAGGAAGCAATCGCCTCTCTGATAGATCACCTGGAGATAGAGGCCTTGTGGCCGCCCCGCCCTCCTCCTCCCCTTTGTGCGGTCCTCCGAAACTGAATGAATAGTCGGCTCGGACTTCCAGAAGGGCGCTGTCGAGAGAGAGAGGTATCGCTTCAGAGCTCTCCCGGACGTCTACAGAAGCTCGACGTTTGCTATCCCTACCTTCTGCCCCTCGGCCGAGAAGGCCGGGAGGGTGTAAACTGCCTGGTTCACATGAAAGAGAGGGCGAACTTTGGGCAAGAAGGGAAGCGAACCCGTGCGCAGAACTACCTTTGTGGTTCCTTGAGAAAGGGACCAGAAAGGGGGGCTGAGAATGACAGCGCCTGTATATGTCGAGACCATCCTAACGGGCCGACACAAGATGGACGTGACCAGAAAAACTGGTCTTTAAGGTTATAAACTCCTTTAAGGGGAGGGGAGGAAGGAGGCCCTCTCCCTCTCCAGATGGTGGGAGCGTCCTGGGGGGGACTTGCATTACAGTTTCCGGAAGTCTGTTGAATGCTTCAAGAAGGGGGTCTTTAGATCGTCTTGACTGTCCTTGCTTTGTGGAATATTTAGTTTCCAGAGGTTTTTGGTGGATTTTGTTGCTTTTATCAGGTTAGGTGCTGGGTGGTTCTCTGATAATGCCCAGGTACCCCCTTATTTGTGGTTGTATTTTGAATGTTTGTGTGCCTATGTTGAGGCGTGTGTAGGTGGTGCGTATCAGTCTGGCGTCTTTTGTTGACCTCTTACGGGCTTTCTAGGTCTTCTGTATGTTGAATGTGGAGTAGTTTTTGTTTTGCATGTAACCAGTTGTACACCTCTTTGTGAAGCATGTTGAGAGTGGGTGTTTGTTGGGTTGTTGGTTGTAATGGGGGGCAGAGAGCATGATTATCATCTGCGTGTAAATGTGAAAGCCTGATGTTTGTGAGTGCGTATGACTGAGCACAGAGTTGTTTGGAGGGGACAAATGTTGAATAAGCATGGCGTTGATAGTGTGGATCGTTGGGGGACTCCTCTGGTGGTGTTTGGAACGTGGGGGGATTTGTCCGAAGTTGACTGCGTGCATAGTTAGTTGCCTTCTGTTAGGTTTCGCATATGATCTCCGCGGAACCATTGTAGTCCAGTGTCCTTTGATTCCCAATTGTCCTTATCTAGGCGATGTATGATGATTGCTGTTGGGAGATGGTGTCAAACAAAGGCCTTGCAGATATGTCAAGGAAGATTCATTGACTATCCAGAGTGTTTTTCTTGCAATTCCATAGGAGGAGAGTGTTCCTCAAGTGTGGCGTCATGAGGGTCTCGACGCCATGTATAGTGCGCATCCGTGTTGTCTGTGGGGGTTTTTGAGTATGTTGTTGAGATCAAGGTGTTATTCCCTGCCCTGTAGTATGCTGCTGACTGCCTGGATGATCTTCGCGATTATACTTGGGCAGTGAAGTGGTTTAGGCTTGCTATGGGTCTGTAAAGATGCTGGGTTCTAGTGGGTCCAGGGGGGGTTTTTGTTTTTTTTTTTTAATGATGGGTCGGATGATTATTTGTTTGGGTTTGGATGGCAAACACTCTTGGAGACATGTGTCCTTGGGATAGTCGGGGGTGGTCCTTGACAATATGGGCTATGGTTGGGTATGTCCAGGTTCGTTTCGAGTTTTTCTTTTATCCCGACGGTGGGGCACTGGTCTCTAGCGGAGAGTTGGTGGGTGTTGAAGGCATTCAATTGGTGGGTTGATATATTCATACTGGTGAATTTTCTTTGAATCGCTGTTCCAATGTCATTGTGTATGTTAGTATGGAGTTTCTTCTTTTGGTTGCCTCTCTGTTTCATCTGTGATTCTGTTGAGAGTTCAGTGGAGGTTGTAGTTGTTGGTATTGTCGGGCCAGTAGTTCTTGTGGGGAGTTTCCGTAGTTTTTGGTCCGATGGTTCGGGGTGTTTTTGTCAGTTGTGTTTTGACAAGCGACAAAAGAGTTTCACGGTTGGTTTGTTTATGTGAGGTTGGTTTATGATTTTCATGTGGGAAATTTTTTTCTTTGCTTTGTCGGTCTCACTCCTGTGATCTCTATTGAGTATTCAGTGTGGTTACAATATGTTTGTGGGGGTGTGTTGGGGCGGGTTTTCGTCTTTGGTGTTTTCTCTCCAGTTTCTTTCAGTTCTTCTGAGTTTGGTTTTTAGTGTTCCCGAAGACTGGGGGTTGAAACCATCTGGCTTTTGTTGATGGGAGGGTCGGGGATGGTTCGGGCTTTTGTTAGCTGATTCTTCGGAGTGCTGCGGAGATCGTGGTATTCCACTTGTGTATTAGCCGTTGATGTTACTTGGAATTTGGCTTGTAGAGTGGGTAGAGTTTGTGCTATGAAGGCCTCTTTGTTACATGTTTTAAATCTTCGTATTGGTGCGTACCGTCGTCTTTGTTGATCGCTATGTTGGTTGTTGGTATATGGATCTGGTGACGAGGGGGCTGGTCAGACTCATGGCCTGGTGAAATCGGTGGTTTGTTTCCTGTGGGGTGGCAGTCGTGGCACTTAGGAATCTGAGTTCTAGAGTAGTGTTGCCTGGTTTCGTGGGTGGGTTCTTGTAACTTCTGAACTAGACCCATCGCAGTCCAGGGTGGTGTGGAAGTTGTTGTTTGTTCATCTTGCAGTGATGGAGGTTGAAGTCTCCTAGAAATGATTTGTTCCTTTGCTGAAAACAGGTTGTGCTTTCTGATATTGAACTTGGCAGTAGCCTTTGAGTTAGGTTCGTGTTGTTTGGTAGGTGCCCTTATAGATAAGCCTTTGACTGAGAGTTGTTTTATTGGTGAGGGGTGAGGAGGTCAGCTTCATTTGTTGATTCTGATGAAAGGATTCTGATGTGGAGGTCGGCTTTTATGCAATGATGGCTCCACCCCCTCCTTTGGTGTGTGTCCCGGGAGCATGTGATGTAGGGGTTATAGCCTTCTGGTGTTAGTATGGTTCATTAGTACTCGGGGGTGGTCAGTATCTGTGTTAGGCCATGGTTTCGGTCCCACATAGGAGGTCTATTTGCTACTGCGTGATGAGGTCTCGGAAGGCAGGTGGTATGTGTATTTCTGACAGAGCGGGGGGGGGCGGTGATAAGTGTAGCTTGCAATGTGGGTTTTGTGGCGTAGGGTTTGGGGATGTGACCTTGTGTGTGCTTGAGTGTGGGGGTTTGTCCTGTTTTGTTTTATGGGTTGTGTTGTTAGGTTGGTGCTGCGGGTGGCGTCCAATCCAAGGGCACCAGGTTATTTGGTGTGGTTGGTGGGGGGGGGGGTAGAGGGTTAGGAGGGGGGGTAAGGATGTAGATGGGTGCTAGGACAGGTGGCATAGTTTTGTGTGGGTACCATAGTGGTGTTTGGGACCAGGCTGGGTGTTGTGGTGTTTGATACCTTGGGGTGGTGAGGTCTTCTGTTGGAGTGAGTTGTTGGCCCCTTGCTGCTGTGTAGTCTCAATGTCTTTAGTTGTCTGCGGAGGGTTGTTGGTAGGTTCCGTATCGGCGATTGTTTGCGGATGAAGAATCTCGTTGGTGAAGGTCTTTGGCCATTTTTGTTCCTTTTGTTCTGCGCCTACTTGCCATGCGCCTAAGGTCCACGCCCAAGGGCCCGCCAGACGCATGTGGCGCCCTGAAGGGGCCGCCACTTTATATCCCCCGCTGCAGCCTCGGCTCCCACTGCCCCCTATTGGGCAGGAGCAGAGGAGGGGATGTGGAAAGTGTTCCCCCGGCAGCGGCGCTCCTTAGTGGCAGGGGCGCGCACTTATATCCCCCTCTGCATCCGTCTCACACTGCCACTTTGGGCATGATGAATAGGAAGGGGAGGTGGAAAGTGTACCTGGCATCCGGCGCTCCTTAGTGGCTGGGCCGCCGCTTACAATATCCCCTCTGCAGCCTCTCCCACTGCCTCCGATTGGGCCGGAGCTTTAATCGGGCTCGCCACTGCCCTCCGATTTGGGCAGGAAGCAATAGGAGGGGAGGGTGTAAAGTGTCCCGGCAGGCGGCGCTCCTTAGTTGCAGAGATCGCCGCTTCTATCCCCGCGCTGCTGGCCGGCAGCCGGCTCCCACTGGCCCCTATATGTGGCAGGAGCTTAATCGGGCTCCCACTTGCCCCGATTGGGCAGGAGCAGAGGAGGGGAGGTGGAAAGTGTCCCGCAGCGGGACAGCAATGTAATGATGTCACATTCTGCACCCTATTAACCAAATAATTAAGTTCACATTAATCACACACTTTTTTGCCCCCCCTCCCCAAAAATTGTCATGCTAAAAAACGCAGTCCCGTCGTTAATTGAATGCATCAATTGATGCCCTTTGGGATTTCTAGGTAAAACTTTTTTGGGGCTTCTATTGTTAAAATTTAGCTATTTTTGCGGAGCTGGTCTCCTAGGCCATCCATACCGAGCGAGTGATTCCACTTCCTCTCACCATTATGTTTGTTTGTTATGATTTACTGTATCACCTTTTACTAATTTATAACAGAAAGCGGTGTACAAAATAAAACAAAGGCGTTGGTGGGAAATACCACTTATTAAAAGAGGGCTGCTACACAGTACCCCTACCTGTCTTGTGCTGCTGATGTAAGCTATTTCTGATTTATTTTAAATTATAGCTTTTAGCTGCCTGCTAGGCTCTAACTCGGTATTAACTTTAGTCACTACTCACAACGCTCTCTGCGGGGGGTACTAAATTTCACCAGGAAATCTCTCTTCTGTGTTGGTTAAATTTACACTAAAAGTACTTTGCGGTTACTTTTGGACCCGAGTGACTATTTAAATTTAAACTACAAGCTCTCTGCTGGGTAATGAAATGTAACCAGAAAGCGCTCCTCTGTGTTTTAAATTCAACTTTAATTGCTGCTACTAGGCCCTCCACCTGATCCAACAAAAAACAGTGGGTTCACAGATTCAGTAGCTTTAGTACAAAGAATTCTGTTAGGAAAATTACCGAGAAGTATATACTCACAGTTTGCAGATTTCTCTCCAGATTAACAGTCCCGCCCCTTTTCTAGTGCCTCAAGTCTTCTACTAACCAAACCTCCAATTAACAACCACCAGTTGGCATGGGACCTTAATGTTATGCATAGGGCAACGTCTTCAAGCCGCGGCCTTTCTGAACCCTTTAGCCTCTACGTCACTTAAAGTTTCTGATTATAGGAAGGTCATAGAAACATGAAAAAATGACGACACAGAAAGAGACCACATGCCTATCTATCCTGTATGAATGAGGATGATATATGGGCGAGATGGCCAATGGGTTGAGGTTTCATTGTCTTTTAAATGTGAAGGGCCGTGGAGTTCACCGGTTAAACGGAAGAAAAGTCCTGTCTATTGTAAGCGTGGCAGCATGCTGATAGGTCATCCTGCTCCAAGAACGCCAACCTCTCCTGCACTGGAGGCGGTAAATTGGGAGACAGGCATTTTACGCTAATGTGAGTTTGCTCCCCTCTGCCATGCACAATAACAAATGGGTTTGTCATATTGATAAAGGCTGCTGCCTTGGGGTTTCAGGTTGGTTAACTGTCTGCCATGATGAGGAGGGGAGGTGGCTCCAAATCGTTGGTAATGACATGGAGGGAGCTTTTAATCTGTTAATATATATGGGCCTAATATTGATGATACCTATTTTTTTTTTCTGTAATTTAAACCGGGTTTATCAAGTGAGACTCATGTGCGTCGTTTTGATAATCCTCGGAGGCGATTTTTTAATTTGGTAAGAGACCCTTTGTTGGACATGCAGTACCGGTAGGGTTGAACGCCCCTCTCGCGTTAGTGCTGCTCCATTCGGCCCTTGTATGAGTCTTGTGGACTAGTCGATATTTGGCGAGTGATACACCCAAGCGAAAAGGATTTTTTGGGCCTTTTTTTTTTTGTCTCCCCTGTGTACGGCTTCTTTTTCTCCGTATAGCTTTCTTCTTTCTGCTCTCTAAGTCCTTTGGTCTCCGGTTGTCGGCGGCGCATCAATTTAGGTAGATCGGTTCTCAGATCATGCTGCGTATTACGTTGGATGTCGTAGTAGAGGATGTGGAGAGGCCTGGGCATGAAGGCTTGGTTCCTTCCAATTGCGCTTGGCTGGCAGAGCCTGCTTTTTCAGGAGGAGGTGCGGATGGCCATCGCCTCCTAATTGTTTGCTTGAATAGACTGGGTTGACCACAGCCTCTGGGCTTGGTGGGAGGCCTTTAAGGCCTCAATCATCTTGGCTGTTGTCACTATCTTTCAAATTACGGAGGCAAAACGGCGGAAGGCTCATTTCCTTCTTGTAGACGTGCAAATCCGGGCCAGTTAGAAGGTTGTGGGTTTCTCCACCCCTAGTGCGGAACTCTTATTACGACTGCAAAGGCTTATGATTCCAATATCACACGAAATTTTAAGCTCTGAGGCTGAGCAGATTTATGTTAAAGCAGTCTGCAAGGTTTCATGTTGATAAGAACAAAGCCGGGTAGGCTTCCTCGCGCATACTTTTCGTTGTTGCAGCAAACTAACATCAGAGAATAGCTTCCATTGTATCCAGTGGTTCAAGAGTGCTTGACAAAAGATGAACAGAGAGCGGGGAGAATTCTCTAAATTCTATAGTTCGCTATTTCTTCTGTCGAGGGCAGATCTTGGAATGCTGTTCACTAGTTTTGTTGGAAAATCTGGAACGGCCTATGTTGGAAGATCATCATATCCCTAGACACTTGGTAACCCGTTTTCATATTGATGAGCTCCTCTCGTCTTATTAAAGACATGTCTTCAGTGTAAAGGCGGTTGGGCCTGACGGTCCTTCCGGCGGAATTTTTAGCAAAGTCCTTTGCAAAAGAGCTGGTTCCGTATATGTTGGTGTACTTCGCTGAGCTCTGAAAAATAGATTAGTCAAACTTGTGGCAGGTTCTCAGAGGCCGCAACTTGTGGTGTTAGAGAAACACGGGTAGAGAATTCCCAGGGTATGTTTTGGGCATCATAACGAATTACCGCGGCCCATCTCTCTTTGAAACGCTGTATTATAGAATCGGAGCTCTATGTCAGCATTTTAGCGTGCGCCGACTTGCAGCGGTTGTAGGTTACTTTGGTCCACACCTGATCAGATGTGGGTTTTCAGTCTCTGGGAGGTGCTAGCCGCGGAATATTCCCGCCTTGCTGTGTAATCTGTTTGAAAGGGTATCTCCGGACTCGCTTGCCCGTATGTCGTCTGTGCTCGGCGCTTTCATTAGATGCGGATGCTAGGCGTTTGGATAGATTGGAATGAGCCATTCTTGGGTCTTGTTTTTTTCATTCTGCAATGTTTCGAGTAGGCTTGGCGAAGGGGTTTATAAACACGGTCAGGGTTCTATACTCCCATTCGACCGCTAGACAAATGTGTCAACGGTACCCGTTTCGGGTCCTTTCTCCCTTTTACAGAGGTATCAGGTGCAGGGGTGTCCCCTTTCTCCTTTGTTATTTATTTTTAGCTTTGGAACCTTTGGCCATTGCTGTGTGGCATCAGCCTGGGCTCAGGGTGGTTTCAAATTGGGACGGCTCGTTCAAGTCAAGCTGTCCGCGTATGCTGCATGTGCTGTCTTTTCACACAACCCCCCGAGTGGTAACCCCCCCCGACTATTTCTGTCATTGTTTGGACGAGTTATTTTCCGGCTTCTCCGGGTACCAGATTAACTGTTTTAGTTCCCAGAATCAGTGGGGCATTTCCCGCTTAAAACTTTTTTTTGCCACACCAGCTGCGGAGATGTTCGTGGCTTTTTTCCCTTTAAGTGGGGAAGCGGCGGTTCAAGCATTACGTACCTTGGGTCACTGGTATAATGCCTCGGCAGATGTCATGAATTCAGAAAAAAAAAAACCCTTGAGACCGCTCCTGTTTTTTGATCCGGCAGAAGTCCCTTGCCTGGTCCCCTCCGTCCCGTCCCAAACAACACGCCCCCCCCTCCCCCCCCCCCCCCCGCCTCCATCTCTTCATGGGTGGGTTATCTAGAGGTTTACAAAATGTTCTCTTACCTCCAAAAATCAATTATGTGCTAATAGTATGCTCCCCTTTACTATTCTACCGGTATGGTATAAAAAGCTAGAAAATAGTCTCATCCCTTTTCTATGGGTAGGTAAACAACCTCGTATTGTCCCACAACAAATCTGAAAGCGGATCTCTAGGGATAAATGCTACGTGCATTTCCCTCGATTTTAATTGGTATCATCGAATCGGGCGGTCCGGATCGGGGGGTTCGGCGGGCCCTTTTGCTTAAACTATTTCCGTTGTGTTTAGCATCGGATGATCTGGAGTGGAAACCTACTTGGTTAGAAGTAGCGACTCGTGTATGGGCGCTTCCTTACCCTTTGGTATATTATGATGGGCTCGTTACAAATCCCGAATGGTCTCTCGTGGGGCGGGTAATTCGATCTAACACATGATGTGGCTTTTTCGCCCTCGTATTGGCAACGGTTGGTGGCCAAGGAAGATTCTCGCTAGACCGTCAGGACAGACTCCGTTGTGGTTGAATCCCGCGGTTGTTCAGGATACGTGGGCGTATGTTTTGCCTGGATTAAGTGGCAAGAGCGGGGTTTTGGCGTCGTTCGGACAGTTGAGTAGAACTCCAATGGTATGGCACGGATCTGTTGTGGTATTGCCAAGATGCGTTCTCCCTACCTAGGGCTCCCGTTTTTTTTTTAAATGGTTCGATCTTAAACCTTGTAGTTGTTGCATTCTAAAATGTTCCGCTTAAGATAGCTGACCTATCTAAGGGGGGAACTTTGCCTTAACTGGTTCACGGCCCTACTTGTTTCATCAGGGGGTCACCTCTAAGAGTTATGCAATATGGAGGGAGCGTTCCTCCACGGTTCCATGTTGGTCTGGCTCGGGTTTGGGAATGTGACCTCTCTCATGAAAATTTCCAATCCCAGCGTGGAAAATCCTTTGGGGCCGCGATATCTAAAGTTTCCGAGTTGGCGTGCGATTACTCCGTCGATGTGTTTTTTTTTTTTTCTTTATGCATCGGGCTTGTTCGTAACCCCGGTTGAAGCTGGCTAAATGGGACTTCTGAGACTTCTGGAATGTGTTGTTCCTGTTCGAAAGGAAAAGGCACCTTTTTACATAGTTTTTTTGATTGTCCCCGGGTTCTGAGGTTTTGGAGACAGGTGTGGGGGAGGATGCAATGTGATCCTGCACTTCTCTGTTGAGGCTGGAAAGGACCTGATCTTTTTGCGGTCTCGTGGTGTATTTTCCGTAGGGGACCATGAAAAACAATTTTTATTCAGCTTTAATGATTGCCATTGCTATCAAGATGATTCCGTTGGAAGTGGAAGAATTTTCAGAGCCTGATCTTTGGATGGCTGGTGGAGACCTGGGTCTGTCATTATTCTAGGACTGGAAACAATCACTACAGCAAACTCCACCATCCAGACAAGGAGGAGAGGTCAGAACGTTTCGTATATGGTTTCTTTTTGAGATCAATTTGCCTATCCCTTGCCCAGGCTAATGTAAAGATGTGTTGGCCTGCTTGCTTACTGGCCTAGTGCCGTGTCTATAGGCTGCCCTCGCCTAGTGCTGTGTTTGCTGTTTGGGGTGATGGAGTGGTGTACCCCGCCTCGTTTTCCTCTCTTTACTTTTACTTTATCCCTGTTCCTCCTTGCTTTTTCCCCAGGATAGCCAGGGATGTTGGTGGTTCGGGTGGTGGGTATTGTGTTTTGGTTGATTTTATGGGGTTGATTTTGTTTGTGCTACTGTGTGATTTTTGATGATATTTTTTATAAAAGTTAAATAAAGGAATGTAAAAAAAACACAAAAAAAGCAGAGAAATTCAGTCAGCGTCTCTCCGCTATGGCTTGTCCTCCTCCCTTAACTGCCCCTTTTATCCCTCTATCATCGTAGATGGTTCCTACTGACTTCTGACTCTCACCGGATTTTTGCGTATGAATGTACTAGAGCCCAGGAGACCTCTTTAGTGTGGCTGTGCCACCACCTTGGGACATTTCCGTCTTGTTTAGAGCGCTTTGCGGGATCAAGAACCATAATACCCTGAGGGATTTGAAGTCAGGACATCCACTGTGTCACTGGGAGTAATTAGCCCGCCAAAGATCCCAGGCTTGTTTTAAAAGAGGGCCCAAAGCTGGGTATCTGAGGCATTCATTGGCTCCTGCTGGCCCGAAAGACCTCCGGAGCCGGAGGAGTTTAAGAGAGTAGGAGAGAGAGAGAGGTGCTCTTCTCTTGCCGGAGGAAGCTGTCTGTGTTCCTCTTAGCAGCTGAGGGGTGTTCATCAGGACTGCTTCGGTCCTGAGCGCCCTTGGCTTATTGGCGGCTGAAGCCTCGCCATGATGAGCAAGACATGCAGCACGAATGCCATCCTCTCCAATCCTTAATGCTTCTGTTGTGCAGACCCATTCACCGCTGACGGGAATGCAGCTCACAGGTGAAGCGCGGCTGACTGAAATCCACCGGGAACAGAAAAAAGTCCAAAAATAGGAGTTGAAAAGGACCAGACAGTTGAAAACTAGCAGGGAAGGTTCAGAAATTAAGAACATAAGCTCCTCCTCACAAAGTCCCGCCAGAAACATTGAGCTGTGCCAGCAAAAAAAACCGCCAAAACAAAATGGATTCCGCTGCTATTAAAATCATCCAGACATGAAGATGGATACGCAAATGAAGAGTACTGTAACCAACTGAAGGATGATACCAATTGGGCTTAAGAATAGTTTGGTGACAAGACTATTCTACCCTGTAAATAGTTACCCTGTAAATAGTTACGCCCCGTTATCCTATGTTTTTTTTTTTTTTTCCCCTGTTCTATGTACAACTCAATGTTGCTTGTATGCATTGTAGTATGTTTTGTTCGATGGATTCTATAGCACCGCGCTGTTTGTAATAGCTCGTGTATAAGCAGAGGAATAGTTCAATCAATAAAAACAATATATCGAGTGAATTAAATAAAAGCACACGCCAAACGCTTGTGAAAACAGGGTAAAACATTGATTAATCACACGGAGAGCTCGGGCAGTACAGACATGACGAGACAACGCTTCCAGGCACGACAGAGGTTGCCCGTACGCCCGGCATCCTGATTAAATTGGGAGGGATGGGTGAAGAGTGACGGATTCTTTGCAGTTTTCTATTCACTGCGCTAGAACAGAGTGCTGTAGAGCCGACAAGTCTGGATCTTGAAACATCTTCCGAAGCTTTTTCTGTAAGGCTCCTAGACAGTCTGTCAGTACTCTCCCGATCCTGACCGGCTTGCTCAGGTCCTTCCCCAATGAGCTGAGGCAAGTTTTTTCTAGCCTTCCCCCTGACACAGACTGGAACCCTCACGGGTCCCTCTCTTAGACCAGGAGTTTTCACGAGGCCTCAATCTCTCCCACAAAATGTAAGCTGGGGAAAACGCAGAGGGTGGGCAGCTCTAGGTGCGTCCGCCCTGGGTGCATCCAGCAAACTTGACTCGCAAGTACTCGGGGATCTATACAACATAATCAGTAGAGAGTAAGTCTAACCCCCTTCATCTGCTGGAGACAGAGCGCCCTCTACTGGGTTCAGCTACATTACTCAACCGGAACAGCCACGCAGTGTGTCCCCTGCTGTGGTATTGCTATTTGTTTTCTACTTTTTACTCTGTGCTCCCAACCTCTGCCGGTAGGGGCCTAGACGGCCCCACCTTGTCTTTCTTGTAAACGGGGCGACTCAGGATGGCACTCTGCCTTCCAACTGTCAACTATTTTCCATGTTCTTGTCCAGTGTGTTCGTGGCCCCGGGTATTTGTCCTGGTGCTTTTCCGAGCGCGCGAGGGCCCGGTTCCTTCTGCGCGTGGCTGTTCGGCTCTCCTCTCGCTGCAACCACTTTTACTACGTACCCCCGGCGTGTGAGGGCTCGGGGGGCTTGCGGTAGTCGGGCAAGCATTCTGGCACGCTAGCCTCTCTCGTCATTGTTCATATGGTGTGCAATCGCTTGTAGCGTCAGGGTTGACCATCCTGAACCCACCCAGACGGTGGGTGCCGCCCTCTTCGCACCTGTATCTGGCCCAGCCGCCGGTGCATTTTGCCGGCCGGGCCCCCGATGGCGCAGCCACCGACAGGATTGCTGCGGTGTGGGGGATCGCGTGGAGGGGAACGGCCCACCGAAGGCGTGGTCACTCATTCTGTGCGCGACAGTGGGCATGGCACCTTCGGTCGGCTCCAGCCCCTATTCGTGCTGGTCTGCCTCATGCCTGCCTCGATCGCAACGCGCACGTGCAGTGGACACCCCGCAGCGTGTGCAGCGGTCTGCGGGCATCGCCGCCCTCGTCGTCCCCCAGGGTTTTCCAGCCCTCCCTGGGCGTGCAGCCTGCTCGCATTTGGGGGCAGGATGTCAACGGGCCGCTACCCCAGGCCCCCCCTAAAGCTTGAGGGCAGGCTCCCAGAGCAAGCGACGTGCGCGCGGCCCCTGCCCTGCTGTCGCGAAGCGTGTTTGCGCTGTAGGCCCGGCGCGCGCTCGGATAGCGGGGCTCGTTCGTCGTCCCCGGGTGATGCGGGCCTGGGTAGAATTGTCACATGGCGGGCGCCAGGGAAACGTGCCGGAAGAAGGACCGCGGTTAGGTCTACAATACCTCGGCAGCCGGCCTGGCGCGGACTGTAAACTGGGCGGCGCCCGGAAGAGGCTGCGGCTGGCGCGGCCCCCGCTGGCACGGTTGGGCGACACTCGGAGGGTGCTCTCGAGACACCGCGGACCGTAGGCCTGGGGGGCAGTAAGACCAGGGTTGTCCTACGGGCCAGTCCCTCGGGCCAAAGGCACAGCTCCCCCCCTTTATGCACGGCCAGCGAGGTCCTTTCTGGGTGGACTCGTGTGCTCGGCCCTCGCTACTGCCGGCTGTGGCGGGGAGCGGGTCCAGGCGAGGAAGGTGGTCGGACCGGCGCTGCTGACCTAAAGCTCCGGGCCCTAATCGCGCTGCTGCGTGTGTGTACTGCTCCCGGTGGTGCGCGACCGCGGCCGGGCGCACAAGGCAGGGCCACTAGTCCGGTTCCGCCAGCGGCTCACCCTCAAACCTCGCCACCAGCGAACGGCGACGCGTAGAGCCGGACGAGACACGGCGGGCAACCGTCACCGGTACCCACCCAGCCCCCTCGCCCTCCCAGCGCGCCACCCGCGCGAGTGGGCGCAGCGTCCACATCGAGTGACCACCGGCAGCCTTCGCGCACTGCAGCCTGGCATCCGCCACGATGGTCAGCGGAGGGAGTGTGAGGGGCAGGAATTCCGCCTAGAAACACTATACCTTGTGGCTCGGTGCATGTGAAGGTCCCCTTGAGTGCCGGCGAAATGTGGGTCTCCAATCTGGCCCTCAAAAAAAAAAAATGCAACCAGTCACCGGCCGCAGCCTGGGCGTCCTCTGACAGCCGCCGACTGAGGGCCGTGCGTGCGCATCGCGGACGCGTGCGTACGCTATCAAGCCGGTGAGCACTTTTGGTCTGAAAAGCACGTACGCTGGCGGACTACCGACGTTGCAAATAAATGCGTAAAACCGCTGGGAAGGCGAGGACGCGGATGAGGTAGTGATGATGTAGCTGTATTTATAGCCCGCTTTTCACCGGGTCTGGGGGCCCCCCCCCCCCCTTGAGAGTGTTATGACTATGTCCATCTGAGACTAACCGCGTTTTTGCCTCTGGAACCCTCGCCATCCTTTGTTGCTATGCTCAACTCTCGCGCTCCGCAAGGTTTCCTCCTCCCCCCAATTCCTCCTACACTGTCTACCCGACCTTGGACTGGAACTATTTCAATGGACTTAGGCATGATGTAAGGAGGGTTAACCGATAGCACCTGAAAATGGCATTTGACAAAAGATGATGAGCTGTTGGTTTTTTTCGTTTAGTATTCTTCTCCTCCCCCATTTTGTGGGCGATGTGCCTTGTTATGATCTCTTTTGGTACTTTGATCTTTTCGTGTATTGATTTCAATCATGGTTCTTGGTATACTTGCTTTGTAAGTATGGTTAGGGTAACATGATTGTAATACAAAAAAAAATAACAAAAGGTGATCCGCACACACAGAAGAATTGAAAAGGAAATATTGCATACACTTGGGAATTTGTATTTACGAAACCTATTGGGATAAACCTGCAAGCGGATGTATCTAGACAAACTCCACCCTGGAACATATGGGATGGTATACAGCCGATCAGGGGTTCGTGTCCTGGGCAGCAACTGAAATAGTGAGATTTGTCTACAGAACTACTATTAAGTAATCCTATAAGCTGCATCATTAGAAATCATCTGTAATACCTTAAGATGGGAGGATGGCCCATGATAACAGCCCAGTTTTTAAAAAGTGTTTCAAGGGGTGATTCCATGTTGGAAACTTACAGACTAGTGAGCGTTGACATCTGTCATCCACCGGGAAATAACTGGTAGAAAACAACATTAAAAAAAACCTAAACTACTGAACATGGAATGGCTTAATGGAGACAGCCAACATGGCTTTAACCAAGGAAGGTATTATCATTACTAAGATCTGGTGTGGTTGCTTTTTGAAGGTTGTGATAAATAGGTAATAACACAGGTGATTCGGTTTGATTGATAGTGTATCTGGTGCTTTTCACAAACAAAAAAAAGCTTTACCTAAGGTGTCCCTCATGAGAGAACTCTTGGGCGAAATGTACAAAAGTCATGGGCGCTTGGAGGCCAGTTTAGTATTGTGGAATCAGGAACTGGTTTAAAATACCAGAAAAGCGGCAACTTTAGGTGACGTCACGCAATCAAATGGCGTCTTAAGCGCCTATCTCCAGGAACAATCAGGAATGCACATCTTCACATATGGGTATTCACTGTACGACGGTAAACCTCGTGTGGGAAAACCTCCCCAGCCTTCACTAGGAAAACTTTTGGTGAGCATCCCACAGTGCCATGCTTGCTGCCTTCCCGCCTTTCCAACTCGACCTCTTTCAGTTCTTCATTTTCCGCGGGAGTCCGACAGGCATGCACAGCCCTGTCACCGCAGGAATATCTATTCTTACTTTTTTCTTTTTTGTGGTCATAAATCAGCGGTCTGCCTTCATTCGACAAAAACCGCCTACTGGTTTTACTTGGGGATACGCTGGTTCTCTCTTTTTTGTCTTGTAAAAAAACACAAACAAACAAAAAAAACTCCCTATTCTTTTTGAAGGATTTTCTTTCTTCAGGGGCCTTTCGTGTCCCTCTCGTCGTGTGGAGTGTCCAGGTTGGGCCCTAGGCCCACTTTTCTGCCTGTGCACCAATGGCGAAACCAGCTAGTGGTTTCAAGAAATGTTCTAAGTGTAGCGGTACAATCATCAGTCACTGACACTCATGATTGTGTCTTAACTGTTTAGGGTCCTGACCATTCTCCATTGGAGTGTCTCCTGCAGGGAGATGACCAAGAAGGCCTGCAGAATAGAGCTGCAAAACTTGGTATCCTTTTCTGCTGCAGATATGATGTTCCGCCTGCATCAGATGTCTTCCAGGGCTTCATCTTCCTCCCATGGATCTCAGGAAACTAAACTCTAAGTCTTCTACAGACTGGCTGGTACCTCATCAGGGTAGATCTCCTTCCAGGTATCAAGATGCCCACTTGGCGTTGCCCTCGAGGAAAGTTCACCGGCAAAACGGCCCCGATGGGAGGCCTTTGGCTTCCAAAGCATTAATACTGGGGCTTCCAGAATTGTTTCCATACGGCTTTCCACCTCTGCAGAACGACTGGTGCCACGGGGGGGGGGGGGGGGGGGGGGGGGGGGGGGGGGGGGGGGGGGGGGGGGGGGGGGGGGGGGGGGGGGGGGGGGGGGGGGTGGGGGGGGTGGGGGGGGGGGGGGGGGGGGGGGGGTGGGGGGTGGGGGGGGGGGGGGGGGGGGGGGGGGGGGGGGTGGGGGGGGGTGTGGTGGGGTGGTGTCCCGGCATCCGCATCCACCAGTACCTACACCCAACCCGTTCGGCAGGAGCTGGATGGATTCACCAGTAGTCCTCGCTATCGAATGCAGTCTAGCCGGCTCTGGTCTTTAGGCAGCTTCCGTACCAGCTAAGACTGCTCCAGACGGTTCCACAGGTATCGGTATCGGACAGCGGTGCTGGTACCCGACTGCACCTGCCTCGGCCGGTATGTCTTCCCCCCATTGCCGAGCCCTTGAGTCTATCTTTGGTATCGAAAGACTGGTACTTGAGACAACCTGATACCGACTCTTCGACAACGGTAACTGTTACCATGCCGTTGTCAGGAACTCCCCGGCACACAGGATACTTAGAATCCGATTTTCCGATGACTCTGACTTTGCCTGTACTAGGGAAGATCCTTTCGGATGATTCCATATCCTTCTCCTCAACGTAGAATGTCTCCTCCAGAAGACATGTCCTTTACTTTCCTGTTTTCATACGTGATTTAGCTCGAGGAATTAAACTCAACGGTGACTCCTGAAAGGAATCCAGAGCAGAAGAATTAGAAATTTCTTCAATACCTGAGGCTCTTAAAGGGCGGACACTACTCCTGCCCATTCATAGGATCGTGCATGACCTTATGCTAAGAATGTGGGAAACTCCCGTAATGGTGTCCTCCACACTCTCGATGACTCGATACCATTTAATCGAGTTCCAAGCTGTCCCTGGTTTTCAAAAACGTACTCAGTTACCACACCATTTAATGGTAGTTGAGAATCGCAGATGCGTCTATGAAAGAGTGCTAAAGACGCATTCTTTTCCAATCCTCCAGGCTGTGACATCGAGGACAAACTCGAGGCCTTTGGGTGTCGAATGCCGGATCCAGTCCTCTTATGGTTGTCAGCCAGATCAGCTCTTACATTTCTCTATATGGGAATGTGCCTCATGATCCCTCTTCTTCTTGAGGAACAAAAGAGGGGCATTCCTTACTCTGTTCAAGCATTGCCCAGGAATGTATCCAAGTTTGTGGAAAAAACCGTGCACCTTTTGATTGCTTTGAATGCATCAGCCAGAAACTTTCTGCTATCTCCGATGGGTGCATGATAAAACTGGGAAACAATTCCTTGCACAGAAGAAAATCTCTTTGTGCAAGGATTGGCAACGGACAAGGCTAATTCAGATAGATAGCTGTTCAAAGTGGTATTGTCCGATCTATCAAAGTCTACAGCCAACCCAGCAAAGAGAAAAAGTCACTAAATACATGAAACCCTTTTTCCAATCCAATAAAAGCAGGTTTTACCCCATCTTACACGGCTACGATCAGGTTTACTGTCCGGTGCATATTCCCCCAAAAGGGACAAACAACAGAACAGAACAGCTAGAGGTAAAGCCACAAAGGGTCCAGAGCTCAGCCAGCTCATGCAGACCTGCCCTCCTCAGGGGCTTTGACTCTCTAAATCCTAGAGAACTTAGTCTTTTCTGCCACAGCAAGGTCCAGAACCCGGGAGTCCAACCATCCCCGTCAGTTATTGCCATTTGTGGCAAAAGGATTGGCACCAAATAACAATCAGAACATTGGACTCTGTCCTATTGTACTAGACAAGGGATCCAGGACTTATCATTTTCACACCATGCCCCCTCCTACAGTCATAAATAGTTCAGTTCCCATTCCCTGCCATCGATCTCTTGGGTCAAGACAAGGGCAAGTCGCAATCTACTTCTTGCTCGGCGGAAGGCACTAGAGTAATTAGTCCAGCTACCACCAACAGGGAATGGGGTTCTATCTTCCCTCCTCCTAATTTTCTCATTCCAAAAGAGAAAACAGGAGGACGACCGACCCATACTGGCCCGTTGGAGAATTGAAAACAAATGCCATGTTCCGAGAAAAATTCAAGGAATGATCTCCCTCGGAAACAACTTCTGTTAATACTTCATAGGTCAGGATTGGCTATGTTTCTTTAGATCTACAGGAAGTATGCATATTGGTGGACGCACCACCATGTCCCTATTAGGCGAGCGCGTCCTAGGGCCGTTTAGGCCCGAGTTGCCTTTTAATGTTAAGAAGAGGTCTGTAGTCCGAGTGTTGTAGGCAAATAAAAATAAATACAGCAGGCTTTATTTCCCCTTTCCCTTAAATGACTTCCTTTTTAACTGCCAACAGAGGATAAACAAATAACAAACCACTGTTTCTTCACAGACCAAATAAGCTTCTTTTCCTCACAGTTAATTAATCAGCAGTAGCCTTTCAAGCTTGCTTGTTCAACATAAAAGATTCAAATCCCATCTGAGAACAATAGTCGTGCATCCATGGGACTGGATTCCAAATCACCCGCTATCGGTTCTTCCCCAGCTGCATTGGCCTCACAGTCTGGGTTTTCAGGGACTGGAGGTAATGCAATCTTACAGCTGGTATTATCCCAACTCCCTCCTTGGTGAAGACACCGGTTTTAGTCTCGCAGGAAGACTGCTCTATATAGAACAGCGGTTCTGAGGCAACCCTGATCGACCTTGGGCAGTATTCCTCCTGGGAATTCTCTCTCGTTCCAGTAATGAGGAGTTTCGACTCTAAGCGTCTAGCCTTTGCTTTACTGAACTGTGCCCCACTTCTTGCCCTCTAGGGAAAATTAGAGTACTTAGTTTTTTCATCCGTAGGCAGTTAGCGTTCTCCCCTCTTTCCCTCTTGTTACTCCCGGCTTCTCTCTTTGGGCTGTGGAGTGCTCTTTTCCTCGGGACCTCCATCCACCATTAGTCCCTGTGCAGTTCTATAGCCCCGTTCTGGCAGAGCGCTTTTTTCCATGCTGCTCCTTGCGAACCGGACATACCCACTGCTTCCTGGATCCAGCAAGCTCTTCCTGTCCTGTTGACTCTGCTTTCCAACTGGTTGCTCACTCCTCCCAGGATGCTTGCCCTCTCTGGCCTGAGAGGGACTCCTGCACTCGTTTTTCAGAGGCTCCTGCTGTGGCCACCTCCCCTTGCCGGGATTTCCCAGCAGCTTTTATCGTCCTGTTTCTTGCACGCTGTACGTGCTTCCCGGAACAGGTGCTCCTGATTAGCTTTTTGGTTTTCTGCTGCGTCATGACTAGTGTGTGGAAACCTGGCCTCCACTACTCTTTTGCTCCCTTGTCATCTGAATAGGCTTGCTGCCTATTGCGCTTCCAAGGTTAAGCTTCTTCTTTTTCCCCTATTACCATAGGTTCCTGTACCGGGTCCACTGTCATCACAAATATACGCCAGTATTCTCAATCCATTCACGTATCACATAGAAAATTCCCTTTGTTTAATTCCTTTTCCATGGAACCCACTTCCAATACAAGATTCTTCCTTTCCGGCTGGCTTCTTGCCCCACGAGTCTTCACAAAATGCCTGGCCAGTAAAGTAAAGTAGCAGCATTTCTGAGAACTCTAGGACTAATTCTGGTCTCTCCCCTACTTTAAACGACTGGCTCTTTCGTAGGCATCAACAGCTCCTAAGCCACCTTTGCATCTTTCTCTCCGCACGATGCAAATTTCGTTTCGCATTTTGGAGTGGTCATAAACCTCCCAAAATCTCAGCTCACCCCTTCTCAATCCTGTAGTTCAGAGCGGCTCGTCTAGATACCAGACAGTCAAAGGGCCCTTTCCGTACCACAGCCCCGCGGTCTTCGTATTAGTGCAGCTGGCATCTTCAAGCAGCTATTAAAGTCTTCCTGACTGCTCGGGAAATGCTTCAGCTTCTGGAGCATAAGGCTCCTCCCCTGTCCATGTGGTTCCCTATGCTCGCCTTCCCATTAGAAACATAGGGAAAAAGGATGACAGAAAAAAGACCACATGGCATAATCTAGTCTGTCATTCCATATCAATAACTACAATCCATATCAACACCTACACACAGTCCCCTTTTTACCTTTGTTAAGATCCTCTGTTTTGTCACATGCTTTTTTGAAATTCAGTTACTGTCCATCATCTCTACCAGACCCTCCACTGGGGGACTATTCCACGGATCCACTTACTCTATCCGTAAAGAAATATTTCCGGCTCTCACTCCTGAAATCTATCCCCCTTCACCGTCATCATCATTGTCCCCTCTACAAAACAAAAAATAGCAGAACTTGTGAATACCACTAATCATTTAGTAGCCACCGCTCTTCTGGCACCGACTCCATCCTGGGTTCACATCCTTTTGAAGGTGGGCGGTCCCCGAATTGCACACTATACTCCAAATTGCTGTCGCTTCACCAAAAGGCACTTATACAGAGGGCATTATCACCTCCTTTTAGTGCTGCTAGCCCTATCCTCTGCGTATGCACCCAAGCATCCTTTTTAGCTTTTTGCCATCGCATCTTTTCTACCTGTTTAGCTACTTTCGAATCATCAGACACACCAACGCCTAGGCCCCCGCTCTTCTTTACGTGGACCAAAGTACTTCACCCACGATAACTCTATTGCTCAATTGGATTGTCCTGCAGCCCAAAATCATGAACCTTACGTTTTTTTAACATTAACATCTCAACTGCCAAATTAATAGACCATTCTTCAAGCTAGCGAGATCCCGCTCATGTTATCTGCACGAGATAGTTCCTGTTTTGTCTACCCTATTGCATTTTTGGTATCATCCGCAAAGAGGCATACCTGAGCCCGAAAGCCCTTCTGCTATATTAACGAACAAAGTAGTGTAAGAAAAGAATCGGACCAAGGTCAGATCCCTGGTGGCACAGCCCACTGGTAACCTCCGCCTCCTCCGAGTGAGCTCCATGTGACCCTGTACTCTGCTCTTTGTCGCCTCCCACCCAACCAATGTCCTAACCCATGCAGTACTTTAGGGTCCCTCCCTATGGTGCCTCAGTTTTTTTATAATGTCCGCCTGTGAGGACGGCAGTGGGGTCAAAGGCTTTTACTGAAATCTAAATACACCACATCTGGGGCTCTCCCTACTGTCCAAACGCCCTGGTCCACCCAGTCCAACGAAATCAATCAGATTTGTCTGACAAGACCTGCCTCTGGTGAATCCATGCTGCCTCGGATCCTGTAATCCGCTGGACACTCCAGAAACCTCAAGATTTTTTTCTCTTTCAGCAGCGTTTCCAATAATTTCCTTACACCCGAAGTTAAACTAACTGGCCTGTAGTTTTCAACCACATCCTTACTTCCTGCTTTTGTGTAAAGGCACCACATGACCTTCTCTCCAGTCCTTTGGCACCACTCCCCCTACTCCAATGAGGCATTGAAAACGGTCAGTCAGTGGAGCTGCTTGAACGTCCCCAAGTTCCCTCAGTAAATTCTAGGGTGTATCCCATCCGGGTCCCTTCGCTTTGTCCTCCTTTAAGTTGAGCTATTTTCTCACGAACATGAACATTGTTCAAGATGGTCCCTCTCTTTCTGTTCCGATTTGTGGGTGTTTTCTGAGGTCCTGCTCCAGGTTCTTTCAGCTGTGAACACAGAACAAACATATTTGTTAAGACAATTCTGCTTTATCCTTATCAGCTTCTACACTTCCTCCCCTAGCACACCTGAGTCGGGACAATACCACTTTTTGCCCTTCCTCTTCTCACTAATATTCTGAAAAATGTCTTCTCCCCCATTTTATTGCATTGGCTATTTTCCTCCTCCGCCTTTTGAATCTTTGCCTTCTTGACTACTTTGCTAGCTTCTCTAAGATTTTCCCAAAATACATAATGCCGGTCTTCCTTTCTCTGTGATCTCGTGTATTTCATGGAGCCCTCCCTCTTTTTCTTCACTTTTTCAGCTCCTTCTTTCGAAAACCATAGCGGTTGTTCCTTTTACCTTTACCTTTATTCCCATTTTGTAACAAAAAGGTTGGTTGCCCTTTAAAATATCCCCTTTCAGTTTTGCCCACTGTTTTTCTACATCCCCCAGCTGTTTCCATCCCACTAACGACTATTTAAAGGTTCGGAAGAATTGAAGGCAATATCGATACATCGGGAAGATGTATTACAACTATTAGATCAACTGAAGAGTAGCAAATCACCTGGGCCAGATGGTATACATCCAAGGGTGTTGAAAAGCACTGAAAATACTAGATTGTTATACCGGCTATTAATAATCTTTGAACTATCCTTAAACCATCTCTAATACCTGAAGATTGGCGGATCGCCAATGTAACACCAATTTTTAAAAAGGGTTTGAGGGGTGATCCTGGAAACTACAGCCCGGTACGAGCCTCACATCAGTACCGGGAAAAATTGTAGAGACCATCATAATATAAAATTACTTCAGCATGTATAATAGTCAGGGCCTAATGGGAGACAGCCAACATGGCTTTAGACAAGGAAGATCTTGTCTCCTAATCTGTTATGTTTTTTTGAAAGTGTGAATAAACAGGTGGACAAAGGTGAGTCTTTTGATTATAGTGTATCGGGACTTTCCAAAAGCCTTTGACAAGGTCCCTCATCATAGACTTTTGGCAAACCTAAAGAGTCATGGGATAGGAGGCAGTGTACTACTGTGGATCAGGAACCTGTTTCAAGATAGAAGACAGAGTGTTGGGTCTAAATGGCCAATTTTCCCAATGGAGAACGGTGAATATTGGTGTACCCCAGGGATCTGTGCTGGGTCCGCGCCTTTTTGACATATTCATAAATGACTTGTAGAGGTGAATAACGAGTGAGGTTATCAAGTTGGCAGAGTACACAAAACTATTTAAAGTTTGTTAAAACCCAAGATATTGTGGAAACTTGCAATCGGATCTTGATAAATTGGAAGACTGGGCATCAAAATGGCAGATGAAATTTAATGTGGGCAAGTTGCAAAGTTATGCACCTCGGGATAACAACCCAAACGATTGTTACCCTATTAATGTTCAACAATTTACGAACCACCACCCAGTAAAAGTGTTTGGGCGGTCATTGTAATAACTTTTTAAAACCCTCGGCCCAGTGTGCAGCGGCAGCTAAGAGAGGCCAGATTGAATGCTAGGTATCATAAGGAATGGAAGGGAAAATAAAACAAAAGATATTATAATGCCTTCTATATCGTTCCAAGGTGCGACCGCACCTTGAATATTGGTGGTGCAGTTCTGGTCGCCGTAATCTGTAAAAGGGTATTCGTTATTAGAAATTGTTCAGAGCAGAACCACCAAACTGGTACAGGGGATGGCAGGATACTCCTGTGAAGAACGGCTAAAAAGGTTAGGGCTCTTTAACCTTCAAAAGATACGGTTAGTTGTATATCTGATAAAAGTCTATAAATGAATGAACGGAGTGTAACTGGTAAACGCAGATCGATTTTTTTTACGTTATCAGAATATAGAACGACTCTGGGACGTGCAATGAAGACTACAGGGTAAACTATTTACGACTGTAATCAAACTCTGAAGTTTGTTACCGGAGGATGTAGTAAAGGCGGTTCGTGTCGCTGGGTTTAAAAAAGGTTTGGACACGTTCCTGGAGGAAAGGTCCATAAACCAGTATTAAGAAGGGACCCAGGATATCATTGCTTGACCCAGAACAAGCATTGCCGGAATCTGTGTCTTTGGGGGAAACTGCTAGGTACGTATGACCTAGATTGGCCACTGTTGGAAACAGGATACTGGGCTTGATGGCCCTTGGTATTAACCCGTATGGCATATTTATGTTCTTATGACTCCCTGCGTACTTGCCCATCTTCGCAAAGTTAGGTTTCCTAACGTCTAATATCCTCATCATTGAATGGATTCTAACAGCCCTGTTCCTCATACTGACCCACGACCATCTTGTGATCACTGGATGCCAAATACTCTCGCCACTAAAACATCAGAAACCCTTTCACCATTGGTAAGCACCAAGTCCAGTATGGCCCCTTCAACGTGTGGGGTCTGTTACAAATTGCCCGGATAGTTCTCCCCTGTAAGAGAATCCAGGATCTCCTTACTTGTAGATGATGCTGCAGCAGGAATGTGCCAATCCCATCTGGGATATTGAAATCTCCTATCAGTAGCACTTCCCCTTTCCTAGCAATGCTGCGTATGTCGTCACTTAACTCTCTGTCCTCCTCTTCCTCTTCCTCTTGTTAGGTAAGTCTTTATATCACACCAATGCAAATACATTTCTTCCTTTCCCCATTTCCTAGTTTATCCCCCAATGCCTCCTCTCTCCCTTTTAAGCTCTGTAATTCCAATCTTTAATAGTATGTTTTAACATATAGTGCCACTGGCTCCTCCCCTTCTTCCTACCATATCCTTTCTGAATAAAGTATAGCCCAGGTATAGTTACATCCCAGTCCATGGTTTTCTATGAACCATGTTTCATGTAACTGCCACTAAATCCAAGTCAGCCACTCCCACCAAAGCTTCAACATCAGGCTCTTATTTCCCATGCTACGGAATTTATACACAACTGCTTTCCATATGTCCCCCTCTTACCCATTTCCTGAAAGGTATTTAATGTATCCCATACCTGGGGGCTTTCACCTACCTGGGGGCTTTCTTCACACATCCTTAACACATCTAGTTTAAAAGCCCTCTTCAGTAGATTAGCCAGTCCTACTACCGAAGACGCGTTTGACCTGCGAGCAGCCCAGTGGACCTTCTCCGCTCAGTGCACACAGGCCTCTGGTGCTCCTGTCGGACAAAATCAGACACTCCATACGTCTCATTTCATCCCTTCAATGGTGGCCAATCACCGGAAACCCTTCTAGTAGGCTCTCCTTTCCAGCAGCCTCTCTTCCCGGCCCACCCTAAACAAGGGATGCGTCCAAGTGGGTTTTGTAGGAACCTCACTTGCATCATCTCTCGACTCAGGGTCTATGGACCGCACAGGAGGCTTGTCTTCACATAAACCTCCTAGAACTCAGAGCCATTTTCCATGCTCTTCGAGTATTCCAGGCCCAGCTCAGCTACAAGACAGTTCGGGTCCAGACCAACAATCAGGTAGCCATGTTTATCTATGTGAACAAGCAGGGCGGAACGGGCTCTCTTTCATTACTCGCAATGAAGCTTTGTGACTGTGGGCCCTCGCCGGAGAGCATCAAGTCCACCTCCTAGTGGTATATCTTCCAGACATTCAAAATCTTTGGGCCGACAAACTCAGTATCTAATACTGCTGCCGACACGAATGGTCCGCTTCAGTCAATCCAGATTGCTCGAGTGTTTTCAATCTGGGTAACCCCAGAGATAGACCTCTTTGGGGCAAGTCCACAGAATGCCACACTTCCCCCTATTCTGTTCCAGAATTCCTGCTCAAAATAAACTGTCAGGGAAGAGATGCTTTCCTCCACTGGGGACAGGATATCCTCTATGAATGCCTTCCGCCCCCATTCCCGCTCATTCCCAAAACCCTGTTCACGCTTCAGAGAGACAGAGGACGTATGATCCTCATAGCTTCACGGTTGGCCACGGCCAGTGTGGGTATCCTCTGCTTCTACGGCTCTCTCAAGCTATGCCACTAGAGTTGGGATGTGCTCCAGAGTTTCTTTCCCAGGAGAAGGTACGCCCCCCCCACTAAAAAATTTTTTTGCACCCAAACTCCCAGTCCCTGCATCTCAGGGCCTGGTTGCTTGAAAGCCTAGAGTTTCCGGATATCAACCTTTCCCTCAACAGGTAAAAGATATCCTCATAGGCCTCCAATAAAACCCTCCACAAGGCGCTCATACGCCGTCATCGGAAAAGGTTCTCTGTATGGTGTTCTCAAAGGTTTCACCTGATTTTGGTGCCTCTGGTATCGTTACTGGAGTCTTTCCTCATTTTATCAAATTCTGGTCTTAAAACCAATTCAATAAGGGTCCATCTTAATGCCATTGAAGCTTATATTTTATAGTTATTTTGCTTGATATACCGCCTTCCAATAAACAGCACGCTGTTTACAATATAAACAAACTTTCTTGCAAGCCCCTTGATGGACCACCTATTTCCTCTCATCCACTCTTGGCAAGATTTAACGGGAGGTCTACTCTTAACAAAAAACTCCCATGTAACCCAGTGGCATGGGATCTAAATCTTGTTTCTCGGGCAGCTCATGAAACATGCCCTTTGAATGCCTTTATGCACTACAACTCTAAAGTTTCTTTCCTTGCGGTCATCTTCCTAGTTGCGCTCACTTCTGCGAGACAAATCAGTGAGTTACAGGCTTTAGTGGCAGGTTTCCTCCTTTTACAAGATTTCACCCATGATAAGGTAGTTCTTAGGATTCATCCCCACTTTATGCCAAAGTGGTTTCGCCTTTTCATTTAAAAACCAAGCGGTTTACCTTCCTGTTTTCTTTCCTAGGCCGCATGCCTCTAATGGAGAAAGGAACCTTCATACTTAATAGATTGTCACAGAGCCCTGGCTTTTTTACTTCAAAGAACTAAGCAACACAGAAAATCTTCTCAGTGTTTTTGTGCTTTTGATTCTAATCATTTGGAACTTCCAGTTTCCCATAAGAACTCTCTCTAGGTGGATTGCAAATTGCATATCCTTTTGCATACCAGAGTAAGGGACTTTTCTCTCGTGGCCATGCAACAGCTCACAATATGAGACCAATGGCAGCCTCTAGTGCTAATTCTTCGTTCTGTGTCCAATATGACAATCTGTCGAGCAGTCCACTTGGTCTTCGGTACACCACCTTCACAGCTCATTACTGCTTAGATAAGGCATCCCTACGGGAGTCCTTATTTTGCCAAGCTGTTCTCCAGCATTTCTTTCAGACTTATTACAACTCCTACCTGCCGTCCCGGTTTGGGCGGCCAGAGATCGTCTGGGAGGAAGCATGACCCATCTCTCCATGGGTTTGCAGCTTTTCTGGGGTCCCTCCCCCTGGCATCCTTTCAGCTAGGGCTCCCCATATGTGAAGACTGCATTCCTGCTTGTTCCTGAAGATAGCAATAGTTACTCACCTGTATCAGGTGATCTCCGGAAACAGCAGGAATTAAGTCTTCACAACACACCCACCTCCCTTAGGAGTTGTCTCTCTTTTTTCTCTCCTTCTCTCCCTTTATCTGAGCTTATAAACTCAACTGGAGAGGGACAGTTGGAAAGGTGGGAAGGCAGCCACGCAGGCGCTGTGGGATGCTTCCAAAAGCTTTCCTAGTTGGACTCTGGGGAGACGTTCCCATGCAGGCTCCATCGGTACTGACGATACCCATATGTGACGACTTAATTTCTGCTGTTCCCCCACCCTGAGAGCACCTGTTTACAGGTGAGTAACTACGCTTTCTCCGCCGCCCCGAGCAGACAAAAGGCCCCCAAAAGTATCTAGTTGGGTTAGAGAATCATTAAAAAAATTGAAGTATAAAGGCGCCGAGAGGAGTTGGGAACAAATGGCTGCAAAAACTAAAGGGCCCGGAGGCAAAACAAAAGCCATTTTCGCTTCACAACAGCTGATTGACAGGGCTGGACCACATGGCAGTTCCCCACTGAGGCCGGCGTCAAGGAATCCGGAGAGGAAATGCTAAATGAGCTATAGCAAGAAAATTAAACAACCTAAGCACACTGTCTCCTACAACGCAAACTGTTCAAAGGAGTTTTGAAGAGCTTGCTGCAGAGTTTTGGTCTATGCACGTGAGGAAAATGATGTCTTTGATCGCAGCGCTCCGGAGAGATATTAAAGAGCTAGTCCACGATTGGAGGAGCTGGAAACTAAAATAGAGGACCACACTGAAACTTTGGCAGACTTGCCGTTTTCAAGCATACTGGCAATGTTCTCAGGTTCTGGAACTCATGACATAGAAAATTGGGTCAGCACAAATAATGTGCGCTTCAGAAGCATACCGAATGTTGCAGGTGGGGCAGAGAACTTGGTGGAGGTGGGGTGAGCATTAACTAAAGCCCTTTTAAACAGCATAGGAGTTTTCCGTCCCGTGGTCTAACATGGAGATTGAGAGGGTGGCACCGAGCACTACTGGATAAGGGCCCCCCCCAATAATCAACCACGGGATATTATTGCTCGCTTTCTACACTTCCCTGATTCAGAATTGCTGCTGCAGAGCGGCCGAGAGGAAAAACGGTTCCATACCAAGATGCCAGCTGGCCTCCCTTTTCCAGGACCTTTAAACATTCAGTGGTGTTGCGTTGGTATAATGCAGCCGATTACAGTGGTTTTTGAACCGAGAAGGGGTTCACTACTCATGGTCCTTTCCTTTTCGAATGAACTTTATATTGGGGAATTAAAAAATATTTCTGCAAAAGACGCATAGTGAGGTGGGAAGAGCGCTCAGCCAAGCTGGCCTTGGTGTAGGGGGGGGTAATACAACACCGCCAGTTGAAGCGCCCTAACATTTTTAGTCTTTCTTCATAGGCGTATCTTCCCATCTCCTATTAACGATTTTGGTGGCTCTTCTCTGTACCTTTCTCATAACGCTATAATCCGTTGTAAGATACAGCAAACCAGAATTGCACACAATATTCAAGGTGCAATCACACCATGGAAACGATACAACAGAGGCATTATAATATGTTTTGTTTTATTTATCCATTCCTTTCTTTATGAAACTACCTAGCATTCTATTTGCTCTCTTGGCCGCCGCTGGGCACATTGGGTGGAGGGTTTTAACATGTTATCCACGATGACGCCTAAATCTTTTTGCTGGGTGGGGTTCCCAATGTGGAACCTTGCCTTGTGTAACCAATTTTTGGGGTCTTCTTTCCGAAGTGCATATTTTGCACTTGCCCACATTAAATTTCATCTGCCATTTGGATGCTCAGTCTTCCAATTTATCAAGATCCTCTTTCCAATTGTCCACCATCCTCTTGGGTTTTTCAACAACCTTTAAATAGTTTTTTGTGTCATCTGCAAATTTGATAACCTCATTGGTTATTCACTTTTCCAGGTCATTTTGTATATGTCAAAAAGCAGCGGACCCAGCCCAGATCCTTGTCGGTACTTTACACCATTCACCTTTTTCCATTGGGAAAGTTGGCCATTTAGCTCTACCCTCTGCTTTCTGTCTTTTAAAACAGTTCCATAGCAACAATAGTACACTGCCTCCTAGCCCATGACTTTTTATTTTTGCCAAAAGTGCTTTGAGGGACCTTGTCAAAGGCTTTCTGAAAGTCCGAATACACTATATCAACTGACTCCCCTTTTATCTAACCTAGTTATTCACGACCTTCCCAAAAAACATAACAGGTTAGTAAGACAAGATCTTGTTTGTCTAAAGCCATGTTGGCTGTCTCCCATTACCCATGACTATCTACATGTTCAGTAATTTTTGTTCTTTATTATAGGTTTATTCCATTTTTCCCCGTACTGACGGCAGGCTCTCTGATGTGTAGTTTCCCGGATTCACCCCTGGATCCCCTTTTTAAAAAAACTGGCGTTACATTGGCCACCGCCCAATCTTCAGGTCTTACCCGATCTTTTAAAATAGTTTTACAGATTGCAGTCCTGCTATTAGGAATCTCTCTTTTCAGTTTTTTTCAACAACCCATTGGTTGTTAATACCATATGGTGGCAAGTGATTTTGCTAGTCTTCAGTTTTATCAAATAGTGGTAATACATCTTCCTGTGTTGTATTTATATTCCTGTCAATTCTTCCACAGTATAACCTTTTAAATACCACTAAAGTCATGGGTAACATCCCTACATCTTCCTCAGTAAAGACCAAAGCAATTATTCATTCTGTCTCTCCGCTATTGCCTTATCCACCCTTACTTCCCCCCTTTTAACCCCTCTATCATCTCTAATGGTCCAACTGGACTCTCCTCACAGGTTTTTGCTACGCATGTACTTGAAAAAGGCTTTATTACGCATTTTTGCTTCCACAGCAAGTTTCTTCTCAAATTATCTCTTTGCCCTGCCTCATCAATATCTTGCCTTTAACTTGCCATGGCTTTTGCTGTTTCCAGGTTTCATTCATCATTTGGCTGTTTTTTTCCATTTCCCCTGAAAGATCTTTTTCTGGCAACAGCCGCCTCTCTGACCTCACCTTTAAACCCATGGCTGGCAGTTTTTTGGACTTCCTGGCCTGTGCTTCCAAGATAGGTATGTTTCCAACCACACCCAAGCGTTATGTAAGTCTTTAAACTTTGCAACTGCTCCTGTTAGTTTTTTCTTAACTATTTTCCTCATTTTATCATAGTCTCCCTTTCGAGGCAAGGGAGTCCTGTGGGATTTCCTTACCATCCGCCTCCTACTAATTAAATCAAACGCAATCATGCTATGATCACTAGTTGCCAAGTGGCCCCAACACCCTTTCTCTTGGGACAGATCTGGTGTTCCACTAAGGACTTGAGGTCCAAAATGTCTTCCCCTCTGGTTTGGTTCATGAACCAGCTGCTCCAAGAAGCAGTCATTTATTTTATTTAGAAACTTTTATCTTCCTAGTATGTCCTGCTGTGACACTGACCCTTCAATACTGGGGTAATTGAATCCACTCATTATTATTACTGTTCTGTAACGTTTGTTAGCTTCCCTGGATTTCTTTGAGCATTTCATCATCCATTTGTTCATTCTTGCTAGGCTGTCAATAAGTCCTCCCCCACTGGCCATTGCCTTCCCCCCTTTTACAAGGACTTTCAATCCATAGTTATTCTAACAGCAAATTTTGTTTTCCTGCAAAATTTAAAATCCTTTGTGACTCAATTCCCTCCTCTAACATAAATTGCAACCCCTCCACCAATTTGATCAGCTCTATCATTACGATAATTTTGTACCCAGGTATCACAGTGTCCCACTGGTTGTTCTCCTTCCACCATGTCTCTGAGATAATCACTCATATCTAACTTCTCATTTAATTTTTTAGACTTCTAGTATTTGCGTGCACGCATTTTAGAGACTGAATTTTATATTTAGTAGGCAGGGGTAAATTGGGGGGGGGGGGGGGGGGGGGGGGGGGGGGGGGGGGGGGGGGTGGGGGGGGGGGGGAATCTTTAAGCACTGTCTGCTCTGTACTAAAGGTCATTTGGGCTGCTTTTGTCTATTGGAACCACTCTTCTGATGTGCCCTACAGCTTCATTTTTTTGGTAGTATCCTTCAAGGATACATTGTTCCGAACCATGCACTCTTGGGCGACTGTTGGCTTCTCCCCTATTTTCGTAGAATCTGCTCTATTTCCGTTTTAAAGGTTAATTCCTTCAGCTTGGTTCCATCCCAGTTAGAATAAAGCCTCTCTCTTTGGAAAAGCCCCTCCTTTCCCCAGAATGTTCCCCCATTTCCTAACAAATCCAAAACCCTCATCCTTGCACCATTGTCCTCATGCCACGCATTGGGACTCCATAGCTCTGCCTGCACATGGAAAGTAAGCATTTCGGAGTTCTGGATTTCAACTTCTTACCTAAAAGCCTAAATTTAGCCTCCATAACCTCCCTACCACATTTTCCTATGTCATTGTTACCGACATGTACCACGACAGCAGACTCCTCCCCAGCAGTATCTAAGACCTTGTCTAGTGGAATAGGAATGTGTAGATCGATTGGTTACCACCTCACAATATAGAAAGACTTTGGGACCTGCAATGAATCTACAGGGTAACCTATTTAAGACTAATAAGAGAAACTATTTTTTTTACCTCAACGTGTACTGAAACTCTGGACTGTGCTACCGGAGGATGTAGTAAGAGCTGTTTAGTGTAGCTGTGTTAAAAAAACATTTGGACAAGTTCCTGTAGGAAAGCTCCGTAACACCATTGCCTTTAAAGGTGACCCGATATCTCCTGCTTGTGTAACCTGTGTCTTTTAGGGAACCTGCTAGGTATTTGTGACCTAGATTTGCCACTTTTGGAAATAGGCATACTAGCCTTCATGGACCTTGGTCTGAACCAGTATGGCATATCTTTATGTTCTTAAAGTCGAGAAGATTATCCTTGCATTCTCTGCAACGTCATCTCCACCTCATGCATAGTGTACCTGAATTCAGCTCGCTTTGCGATCTCCTGGACAGGCGTGAGCTAATTTCTAATAATAACTAAAATATAAATAAATTTTCCCCCCTCTTCAATTCCACATCCTTCGGTCACACTTTCCTCCTTTTCTAAAATCATGGAGAAGGAAACGGCTAATCTTCTGTCCTTTTCCAAACTGACTACCCTCTCCTCTGATCATATTCCCACTCTACTAAGCTCTATTCCTTCCGCCGCCATTCCTTCCATCTGTCATTTCCTTAACCTATCAGCATTCCACTGCAGCTGTTCCTGTGGTTACAGCTCTCCTCACAAAGCCTTCATTAGATCCGACCTGTCCTTCTAGTTTATCAACCTCAACTCTTTTCTCCCCTTTGGCTACAAAACTACTTGAATGAGCATTTCACCCCACTGTTGCTCCTTGACTTTCTTTCTTCTCGAGTGCTTTCTGGATCCACTGCAATCTGGTTTTTCGGTCTCTACATTCCACAGAAACTGCTCTTAGCCAAAGTCTCCATTGACTTGTTCCTCGCCAAATCCACAGGCCTCTGCTCTATTCTCATCGTTCTTGACCTTTCTTCTTCTGCTTTTGACGCTGTTGATCACCTCCTGCTCCTTGATACCTTGTCCTCGCTTGGATTTAGGGGCTCTGTTCGGACTTGGTTTGCCCTTCTCTTCCATCGCACTTTTAGTTTATATTATGGTAGATGCTTATCTATTTGCCATCCTGCTTTCAGTTGATGAACCATCGGAGCTCTGTCTTGGGACCTCTCCTTTCACTCTCTCCACTCAATCCCTTGGTGTCAATTATTTACTCCCATGGTTTTTAGTCCCCTCTTTATTCTGACAACTCAGTCCTACCTCTCTGAGCTGATATCTCTCCAGGAATCCAGACCCAAATCTCTGCCTGCCTTATCTGACTTTGATGCCTGGTTGATCAACCCGCCATTGGAAACTGAACATGTGCTAAAACTGAGCGCCTTATCTTTCACACCTAACCCCATCTCCCCCCCCCCCCCCTTCCTTCCCTTCTCAATTTCTGTGGATGACACTATACTTCTCATACCTCTTTCCTCAGCTTGCAACCTTGTGGTCATCTTTGACTCTGTCTCCTTTCTCTAGCGCACATTCAACAGATAGCTAAAACCTGTCACTTCTTTTTCTATAATGTTGGCAAAATTTGTCCCTTCTTTTCTACACACACTAAACTAAGATTCTCATCGATACTCACCAGTCACCTCCCATCTTGACTATTGGAACCGGCTTTTTCACTGGTACCCCTCTGAATCATCTTTCGCCCTTCAATCTTTTCAAAACTCAGCTACATGGCTTATCTTCAGTATACTCATGTACCCCTCTTCTCAAGTCACTTCACTGGCTCACTGTCCATTTCCGCATCCAGTAAAAACTTCTACTGTGTCCTACGAGTGCATTCCTTCTACGGCTCCTCACTACCCTTTTCTCTCTTCTCTCACTCTACACTCCCTCCTCTGGAACTCTGCTCCTCTGACAGATCCCTTTTGGCTGTGTCCTTTCTCTACCCACTGCCAACTCCAGACTTCATTCAGTCCACCTTGCTGCTCCCATATGCCTGGATCAAACTATCTGAGTAGGTGCAATGGGGTTTCTTTGGTTTCTATTTTTTATTATTTATTTTATTTATTACAATCTCTTATAACCCGCTCGCTAATTTGGCATCAGCGCGGTTTTACATTATAACCAGCAACAACCATAACAACATGCTGTTTGGTTTTACATCGAACTGGTGATCAAACTTGGATAACAGGGGTAACTATATACATGAGATATTTACATGGTGAGTAATAACGTGTATGACAGGGGTCCATGGATCTACATGAGATAATTTTACTCATTACCATTGTAAATATCATAGTGAACGTGGGTCATCTCTTCAGAGGGAATGTCTAGGTGCCCTTGGTGGTTGGGTAGTATTGGAGGAAAAGATGGTATTTGAGTGCCTTCCCTGAACTGGCGATAGGTCGTGCAATAGCCCTAATGGCCGGGGGTAGAGCATTCCCGCATTTAGGTACCTAGTAACTGAACGCCCTGTTTGTGGTTGATATGTTGCACTTTGACGATTCCTTTGGTAATACTAGTTTGGTTTATATGGCTATTGCTCTTCTAGACCTGTTTGGGGGGCAACATGTGAATAAGATCTGTGAGTGAAAGGGATGAAATACCTTGGATTGCCTTGAATGCTAGGAGTAGGGTTTTAAATGATGATTCTCCCAATGGATAGGTAACCAGTGAAGTTTTTTGAGCATGGGGGTCACGTGGTCGGTTCTGGCGGCTCCGTGTAGGACCCTTGCTGCAGCATTCATGGCCAGCTGTAATGGGGCTAGTGTGTCTTGAGGGCGCCCTTGTAAGATGGCGTTTTGCCAAGTCGAAGTGAGTCAGGATTAGTGCTTGGTATATGGTCCGGAAGTCATCTGGGTCCAGCAGGGAGCGCGGATGTCTGAGTGTGCGGATTTTGTAGTATACAGCTTTGACAATGTTGTTTATTGTGTTGTTTTCATATTCCCCCAAGGCGTTGTTCCAACGTAACTCCAAGGTATCTTATTGTTTTCTTTGGGTAGTAAGTCCGCTTTCCTTAACACTGACATGGGATGGATGAGTAACGTCGGGGTCTCTGGATATGAAAAGAACCTCCGTCTTTTTATGTTGAATGCGTAGATTCTGTGATTGGACGCATGCTGAGACAGCATTGGAATCAGGCTATTAGTGGTGCTAGGTCCATTTGGGGCTGTGGAGAACGGCATGTATAAAAGAATGTCATCTGCATGATAATCAAACAGCTCACGTTAAATGATCTTATTATGTATTGCAGATTGGCTGGCTGTAAATATTGAATAGTAAGGGAGGACAAGGAGTATCCTTGCTGTACACCGTGTTTTTGATGGAAGTGTTTTGATTCCTCTGGTCCAGACTTCACGTATTGCCATCTTGCGCAGATATTCAAGTTCAGACTGAAGAACCACCTCTTTAAGGCTGCTTTTGGATCCTGATGCTCCTCCTTCTCTTGTCCACTTCTTATGTGTATGCTTGCCATACTCTAGTCCCCAGTTTTGTGATGTTTTTTTCGTTTTGATTAGATTGTAAGCTTTTTGATGAGCAGGTATTGTGTCTTACATTTATATAGTACAGCACTATACAAATGATTAGTATCAGTAGTCATGTTCAGTTAGCCTGTCCTGGAACACCCTGCCTTGCTCAATGTTGAAAGGCGCTATCACTAATAAAGGGAAAAATTTCTAATTTCAGACATGTACAATTTTGTCCTTTAGTTCAGAGTAATATTAATACGTAGGTACATTCTGTTACTCAATGAAGCATGCTTGAATCTAAATCATACTGAAAAAAAGCCCAAGAGGAATCTGTCACCTGCGATCATGTGACAGGAAATAAACTACTAGCTGAGTCCAGATTTAGCTTCAGAGTCTATCAGTGTGTCATGCACGTGTTTTGCAGGAGCCTGGGACTAGGGTTACAGCACACTGTGGCAGAGATTTTGGCAACCTAGGGTAATGTACTGCGCTGCCAGTATAGTTTCTTTGAAATGGAACTAAACGTTAAGATTGAGCGAAGCAGAGAGATGTGCTGCCTGAGGGAGGAGAGAAAAGTCAACTGTGTACCCGGAGTGTAGGGGCATAGCCCCTGGTCACGTGCATGCATAAAGCCGGGTGATGATATGAGCTCCTTTCTGCTGTTCCACAGAGCGGATATGGTGTATACAGTCTGAGTTTCATAATTTTTGCACTCAATGGGATATTTTCCGTTTATTACTTTTTTAGAATGGTATTACCTGCCATAGCCCTTCTTCCTTCTTTCTTCAGCTGGGAGCTGCCATCTACTGTAGAATCTTCTCTGTACTGTCATCTTATCGCTTTGGTTTCTCTTTCTCCATATTTATTACTAAAGTGAAGATGTATTTCTCTGCCTCTTCCCATATTTGTCACAGAAATGAAAGTATAAAGTGATAGCTTTTTATGGGACTAATTTGCTTATTTAGAGTTGCTTTGAGAAGCTTGTCGCTGGAAATAGAATGAGTAAAAGAAAAAATATGTGAGAAGAAGTTGCCCTGGATAAGTAGCATACTACAAACCTTTTTGCAAATAAATAAATAGCATTCCAAGTAATTATATGATATGTAGGGGACTGATTGTAGTACAGGTGTTTTCATCCCAGTACCTCGGGACACACCTTGCCAGTCAGGTTTTGCAGGATAACCATAATGAATAAGCATGAAAGAGATTCTGCCTACAATGGTGGCTAATGCCTCCAAATCGATCTCGTGACTGTTCATGGTAATCATTCTGAAAATGGTGACTGACTAGATGTGTCCTGAGGACTGGGTTGAACTTTCTGTGTGATTGATCAGATGGTGACACGACGTGAAACCATGATCTGTAAGCTCTTTCTTGTCAGTTCTGAAGTATTTGGAGTGGATGAGTAGCCTAGCGATTAGGGCAGCAGCGTGGAGCCAGAAAGAGCTCTGGCTCCCAATCCCACTGATGATCCTTGTGGCCACTGAATCCTCCATTGCTGCAAGTTCAAGTATTAAAACTTATATTGTAAGCCCTCCTCTCCCCTTTCCTAGGGAAATCACGATTGTATCTGAATGTAACTTTACTTTGAAACTTGCATACTGAAAGTTGTGACCTAGATACTAAAAAAATTTAAAAAAATGTATGGTAATTTTAATTCCAAAGGTCATATTTAAATAAGTAAGTAAAGAAATAATATTTTGCTAAGAACTGATACAGGTCCTCTGCATCCTTTTTGGTCAGTCTACTCCTTCCCCACGCAAATTTCTGGAAGGGGGTGGGGGGGCATGACTGCTATCATACCTGGTGAGGGTTGGAGCCAACAGACTAATATAAGAACAAAGGCTACTGGTCTTTATTGGACCTGGGTCGGACCCAAAGTATGGCAGTTCTTCTTTCCAACAGTGTCCAATTTAGGTCATAAGTCCCTAGGCAGTTCCCTAAAGGACACAGGTCCCCTTTAATACGGTTTATGGATCTTCATTCAGGAACTTGTCCAAACTTTTTTTTTAAACACAGCTAGACTAACCGGGTTTTTTCCTACATCCTCTCTGAAAGACTTGCCAGAATTTGATTACGCTGAAAAACTATTGATTACGTGTGAAAAAATATTTTCTTTTATTAGTCTTAAATAGGTTACACTGTAGCTTCATTACATGTCCCCTAGTCTTTCTTCTCTATTATGATGGCATGAATAGTCGATCTGCGTTTACCCGTTCCACTCCATTCATTAATTTATAGAACCCTCTATCATATCTCCCCTCAGCCTTCTCTTTTTCCAGGTTGAAGAGCCCTAACCTTTTTATGCCTCTCCGCATCGGGGTATCCTTCCATCCTCTCTGTACTATTTTGGTGGTCTCCTCTCTGTACCTATTCTAATACGCTATATCTTTTTAAAGAATATAGCTACCCGAATTGGCACACAATATTCAAGGTGCGGTCACACCAGTGAACGATATAGTAGGCATTATACTATCCTTTCCTTATCATCCCTCCAGTCCAGTTTTCCAGTCCCTTACCCTCTGGGTAGTGTACCTTTTCCAGCAGCGTTGGAGACTGAGAACATGTCATCTTTTGATGACACCCTCACTAATCACTGCTGGCAACCGCCCCCACCAGCTTCCTGTATGCTCAAGTCTCCAAAGCAGCTGTAGGAGGTAGTTGGCCAGGGGTGCCTGGACTCGCTGTAGGAGCAAATTAAGTAGCTGGCCTAGTTTAGGATTGTCTTGTTGATTTCCCTTCTTGATTTGGGTTCTTTTGGTTTGCTTAAGGGTAATAACAAATATAATAAAAAAATGAATACGTGAGAGGAAACTGCTTCAGAAAAAGAGAGCTTTGCTGTCTGCCAACAACGCAAAGGAGGATTTCTCCCCCCTCCTTGGGGGTCCCGGGGGGGGTGGGGGGCGTTTTGAGGCATTGCCGGCCCCCAGGACTTGGGTGTGGCTTCCCGAACCTGTGAACGGGTGAGCCCACCATTTATTGATGCAACTGGTCAGCGAGATAGTTCAATCCTGGCCCCCCTTGGCGCCGACCACGCGTGCAGGCTGATCGCTAAGTGGTACAGAATCAGCATCCGACGGTGCAGGAGTTTTCAGCCCCCCGGTTTTTGGGGGCAATTTTTTTGGTGAGGCTTCCATGACCCCCAGTGCTGGTCTGGGTACAGTTGGGTGCTCTTGAATGGACGCCAGCGGACTCTGTACAGGGGCCTAGCTGGGGATAGGGGAGGCCTGGTGCAATGTGAATCTAGGCGGCTCCAGCGGCACGGGAAAGTCATTGGTGTGGTTGCTTTTTTTCTTCTGCGCATTCTCCTGTCAGTTCGGAGGCTCATTTTCATCCGGGTTTGGGAGCGCTTGCCAGTTTCGTTTACTTTTCTTTCTCTCTCCTTCTCTTATCGCCCGTTCTCCCTTCAAGTTCTGAAAAAAAAAAAAAAGGAGAAAGCAAGTGTAAAGGAGGGGAGCGGCTCCTCTCTTTTGTTTGTTTTTAGGCCCTTGCTGTTCAAGGCCTCTCCCTGTGCCTGTATCCCTGGGCAATCAGCTTTTTAAGTAGCCAGGGTGGGCAGCAGGTCCTGCACCCATGATTTTGTGTCTGCCAGTGCCTAATCGATGGAACCATCGGGGGGCCGTGTCGGAACAGCCGGGGTGTGCCACGGCTTGCATTTCAGAGGCTATAAATCATGGAGCAAGAGATTGCAGGACAAAGGCTGGTGACATGAGGCCGTGCATCCTCACCATCGCAGGAGGCTTCAGGCTTCTCTATAGTTCTCATCACCCCCCCGCTGGAGGCAGCTTTCCTCTCCTTGTCAGCTCACGGGTCGCCCTTCACATATCCCTGGTTGGGGGAATTCTGGGGTGGTTCTCTACAGGAGTTTTATCCTAGTTTTTTTTTACTTCATACTGCATCAGTCCTTTTTGCCTGCTTAAGCCGGAATCAGCGGGTGGTCCCTCCTAAGTCGTAAGTGCCCCAACACCGCGGGTTCCCCCGCTGTGACAAGGGGACTAGCCAGGTGTGTGCTGGCCAACAAGGGTCAAGTCCTCGGCCACAGTGGCTGGTTCCCTCCTTATCTGATGGGCCGGAGGCAACAGGTATGGAGACGGATTTGGACTTGGATTGCTAAGAGCTTCAATAGGGAAGGACATCCTTGCACAAACCTGACGACCCAGGCTCGGATTGTCTTGGTGGGTTTTGGCAGGAAAGATTGCCTGCCCTCATCGTGGGGAAATCTCTCTTAATCCCTCAAGTTGTCCCCTAGCTTGCCAGTTAGATGATGAGTTGCTGGAGGGAATCCTCTGATACAGGCGGTATGCGAAGCCGCAGACGATCTTCCCCGGTACGTAGGGTAGTCCCAGCAAACTGATCTAGGATGATTGGGACCTGTTGAAGGCAGGTCTTAAAGGGAGTGATGACTGGTCTCTATCCCCTTTCTGGATCAGGAGTGAATAATGTTTAGGTCCGCGCAAGTGGATGCAGCAGTTTGCTGCTGCTGTCACGAAGAACGACGACCATCCTTGGTGCGGTTGAGGGGAGTGCAGCAGTGAAGGATGGGCCAGAGAACGGGAATTTGGACACCTGGTTGTAAACAGGCGTTTGATGTCACTGCACGATCATTTGCAGGCCTCTATTTTTCCAGGGCCTGGATCACGAATGCCTGCCTGCATTGGTTGCAGCAGCTGCAACTGCTGTGTGACCACCCGACAAAGCAGGCTTGGAGGTAGCAAAGCTGGAAACATCGGGGGGGGGTGGGCGGTGAGGTTGCTTTCCGCGCTGATAGCCAGTATGATCTCATTTGTGTGGCTCTCTAAGAGTATGGCCTTAGTGGTGGCAGCCCGCCGACTACGTTTGGATGCAATATTGGGCAGCAGACAGCTCCTCCAAGTCCCGTCCTTCGCAAGCTCCCCCTTAGGGAAAACTTTATTTTCCGGGGAAGAGGAAGAACGAACCTGGACAAGTTGGTCAAGGACATAGAGTCAAAGTGTGGGACTTCTGCTGTAGGATAAGCAGAAGCAGAACCCGCACTAATGTCTGTGGCTCGGAGTCAGGCCATGGGATTTTCAGACAGCGATTTCATAATGTCATGCATGCTTGCTCCTTCCAAAGGGGTTAAATTTCCCCGCTCGAGGGCAGGGGTTCTGGGGTTTTCCAAGTGATGGTCAGAGGTTTTGTCTACTGCCTCGCGCCCTGCAGGAAACCCAAGAAGCCCCAATGAAGTGGAGAGGGCCCAGGTAGTGGTGCAGACCGCGGGGGGCGGTCAGCTGGCCGGAGCTTTTTACTCTTCCTGTTTCCCGATCATCCGCGAATGTTATGCCCGAGTTAAATGGCCCAGCTGGTGGGTGAGGCCTTTGTCCTGGGTCCCCCTGTAAAGAATTAAGCAAGGCGGCTGGGGACAGAAAGGCTGTCAATGCTACGTTCAGCTCAAGTGTGTCCTCATCCCCTGAGATCAGTATCGGATTGCAACGTTAAGTGCTCCATCAACTCCAGCCTGGTGCCCAAAAAGGACTATTCCTTTTGCCCAATCCTAGATCCTCAAGCTGGTCTTGGAGGTTCCCGCATCTTCGCATTAAATCTGTGCGCGTCTGTGATCATCGCTTTAAGGAAAGGGGGAGTTTTTGATGTCCCTCGATCTAACGCGAGGTGTAACCTTTATATTCCCCATACAGGCTTGAGCACCAGCCATTTCTGACAGTTTAGGGTGTCCCAATGGGTCATTACCAGTTTCAGGCTTTGCCGTATCGGCGGCCTGGCAACATCGTCCCGTAACCGTCACCAAGGTCAAGGTGGTGATAGCAGCGATGCTCTGCAAGGAGGGGGTTTTGGCCTGTACCCATCCCTTGACGACTGGCTTGCTTCAGGCACAGTGCAAAAAGGGACGAGAGCAAAGCAGGCAACGATCACGGGTAGTACAGCTTCTGGAAAACGTCTCGGCTGGTTTGGGGGGTCAATGTGGCCCAGAGTCAAAGGGGGGGGGGAGTGGGGGGGGGGGGGGGAGCGAACCATAACCCAGAAACCTTTGGTTCCGTCTCAGTGGGAAGAGGTCTTCCTACTGGAGCTAGCAAGCTCAGAGACTATGGTGATTGCTGTATCAGTTCCCTAGGCTGCCAGAGCCAATGGCTTGGCAATATCTGCAGGGTGCGGGGAACCATGGCAGCCACCCTAGTGGTGGTACCATGTGCGAGGTCGCACATTGCGCCCACTGCAAAGGGCCCTTGCTCTATCGGATGTCCGCACCAGAAACACCCCCTATCCCAGTGGCTCCCCTGCCCACAGGGGGGTCAAGAGGGGAGCTCGAGTGGTGGCTATTTCAGGGGATTTTGGCAGTGGGGAAGGCCCCTTGAGTTGCTGCATGTGGATCCCATTGATGAACCAATGTCCAGTTTCGTGGGTGGAGGGTTATTTGCTAAGGGGACACTTTGCTCAGGGGCGTTGGAGTGAACCGGATGCGGGTTTGGCGGTTTTAGCCCGGACGCTTAGCGTCTTCGAATCAGGGCTGCAAGGAAGCGGTCAGGGTCTTTTCAAGACAACACAACCACTGTGGCCTACATAAACCGTGAGAGGGCCCTGGGTCGTGTGGTTCTGGAGGGAGGAGACAGAGCTTGCTGTTCGGCTGGGCCGCAATTCATCGCCAGGCTCTTTCGGTGGTTCATTATAGCTGGAGTTGACAATGGGACGGCGGACTACCTCACCTGTGTTTGCGTGGATCCCGGAGAATGGGCGCTCCCCCAAATGTTCTTTGCCATCAGGTCCCTGACAGGCATTCCCCATCTGCGTGCCCACCTGGGGGCAATGTTCGCGAGACTGTCCAAGGAGGGCAGAATACGGAAAAGGTTGTCAGAAGGGTCTCGCTGCCCTGTTGCCGCAATGGCCACATAGGGTCGTCTTTATGGTCTTTCCCCCATGGGCTCTCATAGCCGGCGTCATGCAGCAGATAGAGGCGCACCAGGTCGGGTTCATATCGGATCAACCGTGGATTGGCCGCGCTGGTGGGGCTCCTAGTGGATCGGCCATGACGCTCCCGGCTCGGGAAGACATTCTGGATTGCAAGGTCGGTGGTGCATGCCTCAGTTTGATCGGTTCTCAAATTACGGCTTGGCCCTTGAACATGCATGGTTTGGAAAGAAGGGTTACTCAGGACTCGTGATTTCAATTCTTGCTGAAGGTGCGGAAAAGATCTACGTCTCTCACCTACATCTGGATTATGGCGAATCTTTGAGGCTTGGTGTGCAGATAGGCGGTAGCAACCTGCCACGGCCTCTGTTCCGGAGATCTTAGCCTTTTTGCAAGACAGTTTTAATAATGGCCTAGTGGCCAGCTCTTTGCGTGTGCAGCTTTGTGTCCATTGGACTTGTTATTGAGAACAATTTCAGGATGTGCTGCTGAGGGATCTCCCAGCGTAGTACGCTTCCCTAGAGCCGGTTTTAGCTCGCCTGCAAAACTCTGTTGGAAAGGCAGTGGTTCCGCCGTGGGAACCCTCATAATTTGGTCCTAGCGGGGCTGACTGGAGAGCCCTTTGAAACCTCTGAGTCAGGCTATCGCTGAAGGACTTTGGACTCTCAAGACAGTTTTCTTAGTTGCGATATTCCTCTGCCGTGCCGCATTTTGGAACGTCAGGGCCCTTATCGTGCCGGGCGACCCATTCCTTTCTTTCACAAACAAATTGCGGGGGAGATGGTGGTTCTGTAGCCAGTACCTTCCTTTCTGACCAAGTTGGTGTCAGCATTCCATGTGGATCAAGTCTGTTCGTCCACTGCCAGTCCAAGGGGGTTTCGGTGAAAAATTAATGCCCTCCAGCCAGAGGGCTATTCTTGTTGGCTGTTAGAAGGGTCACTCAAGCGTCATTTGAAAGAGACGGCGGCCTTCTGCAAATCGGATTGCTTGTTTGTGCTATTGGGGGGATAACCGCACCGTGGCGAGGTGGCTGCCAAGGCTTCCAGTTCCAGGATGGGATCTGGGAGTCTGTCGCAATCGTCACATATCTTGCAGGGGTCAAACACGTGCCAGTGGGGTTGCGTGCCCTTTCCAACTGGGCTCAGGCGGCATTGTGGGCCAAAATTATAGTTTGGTATCCCCTGTGCGAGGATCTACAGGGCAGCAAACCGGGCCCTTGCTGCATACTTTCAGTAAACATTATCACTTGGATGTCCAGGCTACTGTGGGGATGCCTGTTTTGGATCGGTGGTGCCTTCGGGGGACAGTTTGTGCAAGTAGCCCTTCCTATCACCAGAAATAACTGGGCCCTGTTACAATCCCAGAGGTGCGGGACTGGATTGGAGGGCTGACTCAGGAAAGCGAAATTCGAGCTATTCCTTCTAATAGTTTTGTTCCTTAAGGAACTCCAGTCCAGCTCCATATCCCACCCGTGGTTCTATGGTGTTTGGCCCAATCAGACCACTTCTCTGACCTGTGGGCTTTCTGACAATGGAGGAGCCAGGGGAAGCTAGAAGTCTCTGGTTTTCGGCGTTCAGGGGCCAGAACCGGAGGAGGGACCTTTGTTCTCTCGCTGGCAGCTCGTCGTTGGCCGGAGATTCCTGAGGGAAGCCTCGTCTTTCTCTCCTGGGGGAGGTGGGAGTTGGAAAGGGTTCATTCCTTGGATGCGGGGGAGGGGGCACCCAGGGTAGTTTGGTTCTTGTCTTTTATGACTGCTTAACTACTTATTTTTTTGCTCCTGTGAGTATGCGTTGTTAGTAGGTTACTGAAAGGAAGCTGGTGGGCAGTGCCAGGCAGTATTAGTACTGGTGTCATCCAAACGATGACATGCTCAATCTCCATATTGTGTGGAAAAGGTACAAACTACCAGAGGTACATAAGAACATAAGATCTGCATACTGGGTTCAGACCCATCAAGACCAGTATCCTGTTTTCAAACAGTGGCCAATCTAGGTTCATAACGTACCTAGCAGTTTCCCCAAAAGACCACAGGTTCTTGCAATGCTTGGGGACTAGGTCAGAATTTTTTAAAAAAAAAAAAAAAAAAAAAAAAAAAAAAAAACCTTGATATCCTGGGTCCCTTCTTAATAATGGTTATGGACCCTTTCCTCCAGGGGAACTTGTCCAAACCTTTTTAAGCGCCAGCTACACTAACAGCCTTTACGACATCCTCCGCGGTAAACAAATTCCAGAGTTTGATTACCCCACATTGAGGGAAACAAATATTTTCTTTTATTAGTCTTAAATAGTTATACCCTGTAGCTTCATTGCATGTCCCCTACGTCCTTTCTATATTCTGATAACGTAAACCACTCAATCGCCCAAGAGCGGATGGTTCGGAAGAAATGTCTCCCTTGACGGATACTACCAAAAGCAGAGGGGAGGTTCCACAAAAGAGGAAAGTAGCCGAAATGCCCTCACAGTATGGAGCAGGACAGAGCTTAAGATCCCAATTTACCCATGTCTAAAAATTAGCCAAATTAACATGAATAAAATACAACTTCTTCTAAAATGCTTGTATGCAAATGCTTAGAAGTCTAAAAGAATAAGAAGGTGTGAAGAGTTTAGAATATATAGCACTAAATGAAAGGTGTAAGATATGATTGGAATATCAGAGGACATGGTGGACGAAGGAGGGACAACCCAGTGGGGACAACTGTGGATATACCTGGGCTACACACTCTATCGTAAATGAGAGAGCTGATCAAATTGTTGGAGGGGTGGCGCTCTTATGTTAAAGAGGGCATTGACTCAGAAATGATTTTAAAAGTTTTGCAGGGAAAGACAAATCGTGCTGGTGAGAATCTATATTGGATTGAAATCCCATACATAAAAGGGGAAGGCAATGGCAGTGGGGGGTGAGTTTGTGGTGGTGATTGTGGAGAGTGGGTTGGGTTAGGTCCAGAGCGTGAAGGTGTTGGGTTTACGGCGGTTGTGTGGATTGGGTTGGGTGATGCGGTGTGTGTGTGGATGTGGTGGGGGGTTGTTATTGGTGTGTGTCAGAGTGCGAGGTTGGGGGTAGGGTGGTTGAAGGTTCTGGTGGCCGGTGGAGGGGTTGGTACGGGAGCGTGGGTTGGTGGGTGGGTCGGTAGTTAAGGTGCGGTGTTGCTATAGTAGTTGGTGTTGGTTGTTTCGGTGTCTGGTGGGGTGGTGTTATGTGGGGTGGTTGGGGTGGGGGGTTGTTGTGGGGGGGCCAGCGTGGTTGGGGTTTGTGTGTGGGGGTGGGTGTATGTTGTGGGGGTGTTGTACGGGGTTGGGCCGTTGCTGTGTAAGTTTGTGCGTGGGGTTGTTGGTGGGGCGGTGTATTGGGGTTGTGTGGGTCGTTTGTAGTGGTGGGTCTGTGGGGTTTGGTGTGTTGTCGGGTGAGGGGGTCGTTGCGGTGCTGTTCGTGTGGTGGTATGTGGTGGGGTTGGCGGGCGTGGGCTGGTGAGGGATGTGTGGGTGGCGGTGGGTCGAGGGTGGGTGGTCTGGGGTTGGTTGTGTTTGGTTTTTGGTAGAGCGGGGGTGTTGGGGGGTGTTGGGCGAAGTGTGTTGGTAATGGGAGGTCTTGTGGGAGGGTTTTGGGGGAATGGTGGGGGTTGGGGGGGGGGGGGGGGGGGGGTTGTGATTCGTTGTGGTGGGGTTTGGTTCTTGGTGGGGGTTGAGGGGTGTTGTGGTTTGTGATGTTTGGGGGGTGTACTTTTTTAATTGGCGCATGTTCACTGCGTTTGTCGTTCGGGTACGGTTGGTGTCCCCCCACCCCCCCGTTTGTTTACCCCCCCCACCCCTTGTTTTTTTTCCACTTTTTTTGTTGTTTATCCGCTGCGCCTGGCCAGAATGACCAATGGATGATGATAAAATGCCTTCAAAGAAATCAAGGAAGCTAACAAACGGTTACAGCAATAGTAATAAATAATGGGGTGATTTCAATTACACGTGTATCTGACTGGGTCAGTGTCACGTCAGCACATGCTAGGGAGATTAAAGTTTCCTAGATGAAATAAATGACTGACTTCTTGGAAGGGCAGCTGGTTTTTTCATGAACAGGACCAGTAGGGGAAGGCCCATATTAGACTTAGTCCTTAGTGGGAACACCAGATTCCTAGTGCAAGATAAGGTGTGTTGGGGCCACTTTGGCAATATGATCATATGCATGATCCGCCTTTGATTTAATTAGTGGAGGCGGGATAGTAAGGAAATCCACAGTACTATCTTTTAACTTTCGAAAGGGAAGACTATGATAAAATGAGGGCGGAGAAAACCGTTAAGAAAAAACTAAAAGTGAGCAGTTGCAAAGGGTTAAAGACGTATTATCAGAGCTTGGCTGTTGTTGAAAATACTATCTTGGAAGCCCAGACCAGCTGTATTCCACGCTTTAAGAAAAGTGGAAGGAAGTCCAAAAAACCTGCCAGCATGGTTTTAAAAGTGAGGTCAGAGAGGCTGTTGCCAAAAAAAGAGCATCTTTCAGGAAATGGAAAAAGAGGCCAAACGACGAAACCTGGAAACAGCACAAGCACTGGCAAGTCAAATGCAAGGCATATTGATAAGGCAGGGCAAAGAGAGAATTTGAGAAGAAGCTTTGCTTCGGAAGCAAAAACGTGAAAATAAAGACCTTTCAAGGTACAATTCATAGCAAAACCTGTGAGAGTCAGTTGGTCCATTAGATGATAAACGGGGTTTTTTAAAGGAGCACTAAGAGGGCGACAAGGACGATAGCGGAGAGGAACTGAATGAATTCTTTGCGTCGGTCCTTTTACTGAGGAAGATGTAGGGGATGTTACGCCATGAATTGAAGTGGTATTTAAAGTTTGCGGAAGAATTGAAGGAAATATCGATGCATCGGGAAGATGTCTATTTACAAAACTATTAGATAAACTGACGAGTAGCAAATCACCTGGGCCGGATGGTATAATGCAAGGGTGTTGAAAGAACTGAAATATGAGATTGCGAGACCGTGCTATCAGTAAATCTGTGGAACTATCATCTAAAATCATCTCTAATGACCTGAAGATGGAGGATTGCCAATGTAACATCAATTTGTTAAAAAGGGTTCCAGGGTGTGATCAGGGAAACTACAGACCGGATGGTGGGGGGGGGAGGGTGAGCCTGACCGTCAGTACCAAGGAAAAAATGGTAAGAAACCATCATAAAGAATAAAATTAACTCAGCATTTATAGATAGTCACAACCTAATGGGAAGGGGAGACAGCCAACATGGCTTTTAGACAAGGAAGAGATCTTGTCTAAACTAATCTGCTTATGGTTTTTTTGAAAGGAGTGAATAACAGGTGGACAAAGCGTGGTCGGTTTGATATAGGGAAGCGATGGCGAACTTATGGCACGCGTGCCAGCTGTTGGCACGCGAAGGCCTTGCAGCTGGCACGCGGGAAGGTCCCGCAATCGAAAAACACAAAAAAACCCTGTCGTGCTGCCGCTGTCGGGGCCCAGCCGGGCAAGAATCCGAGTGTTGTTTTCGTTCCGCGTGGGGCCCCCCTGTACCCGGCAGATACCTGCCCTACCCGTAGTCAGCTCTCTTTGGAGCTACAGTCAGACGCGCCAGGGCTTGCAGAGCGCAAAGGGAGGGAAAGGAGTTTTCCCTTTCGCGACTCCGTTAAGCCCGCGGGGCTGATGGGAACTTCCCATCAGCCCCCGCGGGCTTAACAGAGCAGGCGAGGTGAACTCTTCCCTCACGCTCTGCAGAAGCCGGCGCGTCTCTGACTGCAGCTCCCAAAGAGAGAGCTGACTACGGGGAGGGCAGGCTCTGCTGGGTGGGTAGCAGGGGGGCCCCGCGGCCACGCTCGATTCTGCTCGGCGGCGGCCCCGACCGCGGCTGGAGACTGTTTTTCTTTTTTTAAATATTTTCCCTGGGCTGGGCTGGGCTGGGGGTGGGGTTGGGGGTTTAGGAGTGGTGATTGGGCTGGGCTGGGCTGGGCTGGGGGGGGTTAGGAGTGGTGCATGGGCCTGGGCTGGGCTGGGCTGGGGGGGTTAGGAGTGGTGATGGGCTGGAGTGGGGGTTAGGAGTGGTGATGGGCTGGGCTGGGCTGGGGGGGGGTTAGGATTAGTGATGGGGCTGGGCTGGGCTGGGCTGGGGGTGTGTAGGAGTATTTGATGGGGGCTGGGGTGGGGGGGTTTAGGAGTGGTGATGGGCACTGGGCTGGGGGGTTATGAGTGGTGATGGACACTGGGCTGGCTGGGGGGGGTTAGGAGGGGTGAGGGGCACTGGGCTGGCTGGGGGGGTGGTAGGAAGTGGTGATGGGCGCTGGGCTGGGGGGGGTTAGGAGTGGTGATGGGCACTGGGGGGGTTCTAGGCGTGATAGGCGCTGGGGGGGCTTAAACTCAAATTGAGTGATGGGGGATTAGTACTGGGAGTGGGCTGATGGGGAGGTTAGTACTGGAAATGGGCTGGTGGTATTAGGACTGGCGTGGGCAAAACTCTGGGGGCGTAGTACTGTACTGGGTTGGGGGGGTTGCTAGGACTGGAAATGGGCTGAGTGTGATGGGGGCTTGAACTGCAACATAGCTGTTTGGGTATGGGGGGGCGCTTGGAATGGAAATGGGCTGCGTGGAAGTGGGGGGCTTGAACTGCAAATAGACTGATGGTGACGGGGCTTGGAATGGAAATGGGCTGAGTGGAAGTGGTTGGCTTGAAGAAGGGAATGGATGCTGTTGAGACTGGACCACTAGAAGTGAGCTGACTTTGGGGGAGGCTTAGAATGTACTGGGGCTGGGAGAGTAACATGGAGAGGGGAAAAATAATATTTGTGTAGGAGGGATGAAAAATCTACAATTGGCCAGGTAATTGGGCGAGTAATTGGGGATTGAGGATGGAGGGGTTAAAATTTGTGTGTGATTAAATAGCAATGAGGAAAGAGCAAAAGGAGGAAAGATTAGTATGTTAAAGCAGATTGTAGAGATAAGAGAGAATGGAAAAAAAACATAGAAGAGAGAAGAGAAGGCCAAATGGACATCAGACGCTGGAGAGTTTAGCAGAAAACATGAAGAAACCAGAAGAAAATGTCTGGACCAACTTGCAACTGAAACCAACAATGCACCAAAAGTAGAACAGATATCTCTTTTATTTTGAATTTATTAACTGGAATATGTCAGCTCTGGGAAATGTGCATCATTAACATCTGCGCTGTGTTTGGTACAAGGGGGAAATTCCTATTTGACGTTGCCACTTGTTCTCTTTCCCCAGTATTCACTGAAATGTAATTGGTGTAATATTTGCATTGTTGCCTTTTGATAGGTAGGGTATGGTGCTTTGTGAGTCCTGGTTAATGCTGTCAGGATACGGCGGGTGTCGCTAGGGGTTCTAAATGGGCAGCGTTTGTAGTAGTTCCTAATGTGCCTGGCGGTTGGACACATGGATTATCAGTAAATGTAGAAATCTTTTAGTCTTTCTTTATCCATACACTCATTAAGAGACCTGTTTACTAAAAGTTAGTGTATGGTAACATTCTGCAACATATTTTATGCCAATAAGACCAACTTATGACAATGATACGTGCTGGTCACTTTGAGGAAATTCTTTGGTGTGTTTGGGCGGCAGTTTAGGCACTTCGGGCTCAAAAAGGTTAGCCATCACTGATATAGTGGATCTGGGACTTTCAGAAAGCCTTTGAACAAGGTCCCTCATGAGAGAACTTTGGCAAAACTAAAGAGTCATGGGATAGGAGGGCCAGTGTACTATTGTGGATCAGGGACTGGTTAACAAGAAAGCCGAGGGTAGGGCTAAAGTGCCAATTTTCCCAATGGAGAAAGGTGTGAGTAGTGGTGTACCCCAGGGATCCTGTGCTGGGTCCGCTGCTTTTTGACATTATTCATAAAGGACCTGGAAAGTGGAATAACGAGTTTAGGTTATCAAATTGGTCAGATGACACAAAACTATTTAAACGTTGTTAAAACCCAAGAGGATTTGGTGGAAAAATTGCAAGAGGATTCTGGCTAAATTGGAAGACTGCGGCATCAAAATGGCATCTTAAATTTAATGTTGGAACAAGTGCAAGGTTCTGCACCTAGGGAAGAACACCACACAGAAACTATGGTGTACACGATGCAAGGTTCCCCATGTAGGAACCACCACCTCTGGAAAAATATTTAGGGCGTCAGTGTGGATACCAGTTTTAAACCACCCTTTCCCCCCCCGGCCCAGTGTGAAGCGGCGGCCAAGATAGCGAAATAGAAGGCTATGTCTGATAAGGTACAGGAAGGAAAAATCAAAACAAAATATATTATAATGCCTCTATATCGTTTCCCCTGGTGAGACCGCACCTTTTGAATATTTTGTGCAATTTTTCTGTGTCTCCGTAATCCTTAAGAAAGGATATTGCGATCTGTATAAAAGTTTCAGAGAAGAGCCACCAAAATGTGTAAGTGTATGGTCAAGGGTGAGACTCCTATGAAGCAATGCTAAAAAGGTTAGGGCTCCTTTAACCTGGAAAAAGATATGGCTGAGCGAGGATATATGATTGGAAGAGAAGGCTATAAATTAAGGAACGATGTGGAACGGGCCGTAACCGTACATCTATTGTTTACGTTATCAAGATATATAGAAAGACTAGGGGACATGCAATGAAGCTACAGGGTAAACTATTTAGAGACTAATAAAAAGAAAATATTTTTTCACGGGGTCAGACGTGTAAATCACCTATGGAATTTGTTACCGGAGGTATTTACGTAAAGGCTTTTAGTGTAGCTGGGTTTAAAAAAGGGTTTGGACAAGTTTCCTGGAGGGGAAAGGTCCATAAACCATTATTAAGAAGTGACCGAAGCTATCAATGCTTGACGCAGTAACAAGCATTGGTGAACTTGTGTCTCTTTGGTAAACTGCCTTAGGTCCATATGACCTAGATTGGCCACTGTTGGAAACAGAATTACTGGGCTTGATTGGCGTAACCTTGGTCTGACCCAGTATGGGGCCTATCTTAATGTTCTTATGTTGTCCTAAAGGCCATGTTGGCTGTCTCCCATTAGGCCATGACTATCTACATGCTGGAGTAATTTTATTCTTTATGATGGTTTTCTACCATTTTTTTCACCGCTTACTGATGTGAGTGCTCACACGGTCCCTGTATTTCCCCCGATCCACCCCCTCGAACCTTTTTAAAAAATGGTGTTACATTGGGCTATCCCGCCAATCTTCAGGTAGTTAGAGATGATTTTAATGATAGTTCACCGATTACTAATAGCGGGTCTGCAATCTCATATTTCAGTTCTTTCAACACCCTTGGAGTAGACCATCTGGCCTAGGGTGATTTGACTAGTCTTCAGTTTATCTAATTAGGTGTAAATAACATCTTCCACATGTATCATATTCTCCTTCAATTCTTCCGCACACTTTTAATACCACTTCAGTCATGGGTAACATCCCTACATCTCCGCAGTAAAGATCGAAGCAAAGAATTCATTTTCAGTCTCGTCCGCTATCGCCTTGTCGCCTCTTAGTGCCCTTTAACTCCTCTATCATCTAATGGTCCAACTGGACGTCGTCGTCACCGGTTTTTTTGCTGTACGAATGGTGCTGCTTGAAAAGTCTTTACTTCACGTTTTTGCTTCCGCAGCAAGCTTCTTCTCAATTCCTCCCTTTGCCTTCTTTATCATTGCCTTGCATTTGACCTTGCCAGTGCTTGTGCTCATTGCCCGGTGTTCATCGTTTGTGCTCTTTTTTTCCATTTCCTGAAAGATGCTTTTTTGGTCGCAACAACAGCACTCTCTGACCTTCCCTGTAAACAATGCTGGCGGCGTAGACAGTCTTTTTTGGAAACTTGGGGGTGCGCTTCCACTGTTCTTAAAGCATGGAATACAGCTGGTCTGGGCATCCAAGATAGTATTTTTCAACACACCACCAAGCTTGGATTGTAAGTCTTTAACCTTTGCAAAACTGCGGGTCTTTTTAGTTTTTTCTTACTATTTTCCTTTTTTCCTCATTTTCATTCATAGTCGCCCTTTCGACAAGTTTTTTAGTTAAAAGTTAGTACGGGAGATTTCCTTACTTATCCCTCCTCCACTAACTAAATCAGACGGTGATTCATTGCTATGATCACTAGTGCTAAGTGACCCCAACGCCTTAATTTCTTGCACTAGATCTGGTGTTCCACTAAGGGACTAGGTCTAATCGGGCTTCCCCTCTGGTCGGTTCATGAACCAGCTGCCCCAAGAAGGCAGTCTTTTATGTCATCTAGGAACCTTTATCTCCCTAGCAGTGTCCTGTCGTGACACTGACCCCAGCCCGATACCGGTGTAATTGAAAATCACGCATTATTATTTACCGCGCTGTAACTTTTGCTTAGCTACCGTTGATTTCTTTGAGCATTTCATCATCTATTTGATCAATTCTGGCCAGGCGGTCGATAGTACAACCCCCCCTGCCATCGCCTTCTCCCCATTTTTACATGGAGTTTCAATCCATAGAGATTCTAACGCCAAATTTTGTTTCCTGCAAAACTTTAATCCTTTCTGACTCAATGCTCTCTAGAATAACATAGAAGCGCCACCCCTCCACCAATTTTATTCTCTCTATCATTACGATATAGTAGTTGATCTCCAGGAAAACAAAAGCAGGAATAATTCCTCACTTAGGGTACGTTCCGGTACCCGACGGAGCCCGGTGCGGGAAAGATCCCCAGCTTCTTAGAATAGAATCTTTTGTTACCACCCACTGCACATGCGCACAGCCTTCACGCCTTCCTGAACAGCTCTACCTCAGTTTCTCTTTTTTTTCCGCGGATCCAGCAGCGTCGTGTTTCCTGTCCCACGCTGAAGAAATTGTTTATTTTATTTTGGTTTCTTTCGACCTGCGTACCTGCCTTCCCCATGACCGATAACCGGAAATTATGTTGAGGTACGCGGTCTTTTTCCTTTCTTTTCTTTAAAACATTATAATTCTTTTTTCTTATTTTTTAGCTATATGTTCACTACAGAGAGGCCTCTCGGCCTAATCAATTTCTCCACATCGAGAAGCCAGCCCCTGGATTTAATAAGTGTACCAAAATGTAATGCTGTTATTTCAGTCCACAGACACCCATTCTGGTTGTCGGAAATGTTGTTGTGGGGCCTGACCATTCAATTACCGGACTGGCCCATCTTGCTCCCACACTGTCTAAACGTGGCTGCTGCAGACCCGGGCCACACAAATTCCATGTGCTGTTTGCTTCCGAGAATACCGCATCACAGTCCTCCAGGTCTTCTTTGCCGGATGGATCCTCAGGTAACCCACCCTTCATTGTGGGCAAGTCCTTCAAAGAGCAAATCTCCTTCAAAACATCGAGAGGCTCTTAGCTTAGAACTTGAGGACCCTGCCACCAGCCAAACAACCCCGGCTGGAAGTCCAACTTCCAAAAACGCCAATTCAGGGGGTCTCAGGTTGATATCGATTCTACGGCCTCGACAGATCACCTGCTTAGCCTTCTCTGGCGGTACCGGGTCACTCCGGTACCGACATCCAGGCAGCTATGGCGTCCCTATGAGGCGATACTGTAACAGTCCATTGCAGCAGGCCGTAAATGGCTTTCAATTAAAGCTGCAACGCCATCGGTTCCGCTTTTCAGCGTCTTCCGGGCCGATACCGGTATCAGTCCGCCATGCCGGTATCGAGGCCGTCCCACCTCTAAACGCAAGTCGGTAACAGTATGGGCTTTCGCTCCATACCGGTTCCATACCCGATACGCCCGATATTCGTACGCTAACGATCGGTACGCCGCTATACCCGTGCGTTAGAGGTAAAGCACCGATTCATCTCTGAGGATTTCACTCCTCTGATGATTCTCGCTGAGTTTTCACTCAAACTTACCTGAGGAGCCCTCTTCTCCTAAAAAGGAGAATGTCCCCTCCAGAGGATTTGTCCTTCCAGGACTTTGTTTTAGATATGGCTACAGACCTCCTTTCCTATTACCATCCTCCTCTGAAAAGGAACCTCAGATCCAAAAAACCTGGATGATTTGTGGGATACTCACAGGCCCATTAAGGAGGCAGTTAACCCTGCCTATCCAGTGAAATCCTTGCAAGAACAACTGATGGATTTCGGGAAAATCCTTTGACTTTGTCTCCTTATTCCCGTAGGTGGGCCACCATGTATAGGGTCCCGTCCTTCTCCTGGGTTTCCAAAAGACTCGAATTGCCCACCACGCTATTGTGGTGAAGTCTGCAAGGAAGAAGATTAGGAGTACCAAAAGGCACTCTTCCACCCCTCCAGGACACGGGAGGTAAGACTTGGGACTCTTTTTGGTATGGAAAATTTTCCAGGCTAGTATGCTTAGAGCCAGGCATTAATTCCCTACACAGTCTCTATATGGGCATGTTTCTGGAGGAACTTGCCAAAAAAGGTGCCGGCATTTTGTGCACCCCTTTATCCCTGAGGATCCAAAAAAAGCAGGGATTCCTTTCCCTAGTGGAAACAAACTCGTAGAGGTTTTCTAATGTTCTCTAAATAGGGACAGCATATGATTCCTTTGAGGGAGCATTAGGTGGGCTTCGGGCATTGACCTATTGGCAGACCCGAGGACTTCTTGCTGTGGCTCCAGTGCCTCTGATCTGGAACCTTGGGTTCTAGATGGCTTACGGAATCTGCCAGGTACAGGTGAGAACTTATTTGGGGAAGAGTCCAAATCAAAGCCACCCCAGCTGGATGGTCCATGCTGAAAATGCCACCTTGGGAAAAGACTTTCCAAAAGTCCACTTCAATTCCCTACTAAGAAAAAGTCTTTTAAAACGGCCTGCCTTACGTATAAGAAGGCGCCAGAGTTGCTTCAAATATGGCCAGCAGTCTTCTCAACCTCGCTCTATACTGCTAAGCGTCAGCACTCCAAACAAGACGCACGAGCTAAGACCATGCAGCAGGCTACTGTAGCACTAGCAGCGCCTCCAACCCCCTCAGGGGTTTTGACGTGCTCCTAGGGAAACTTGCATTCACTTCTGGTTTTTTGGCCCAACTTCGGTTCTAACACAACGGCAGTTAACCGTCTCACCATACCACGGAAGGTTGGTTCACCTTTGACTCCCAGATTGGGAACAAAATCATCAAACAGTACACAATGGACCCCTTCTCTATCATTCGAGGAGGGTTACAAACGGTCATTTCTCCAGCCTTCCTCCCCATCATATGGTGAGACCATTCAATTCTCCCCACATCTCTCATTTCATAACCCTGGTGGGGGTCAGAGAGGTTTTCCTCTCGTTCTTGCCCCAAGGCGGCACTATAGAAGAGGTTCCTCTTCCTCCACAAGGGTCCGGTTTCTATCCCCCTATTTTCTCATAAGTCTAACGAAGACAGGGGGATTCCGACCTAATCCTAGAGCTGATAGAATTGAAACAAATTTCTCTTCAAAGAGAAATTCAAAACTGCTTGTCCTCTCTAGGCAGAATTCGCCTGTCCTTACCTCCAGGGTCGGACCTTGGCTTTGTTTCTCTAGACATACAGGATTCGTATACACATATAATCATCCATCCATCCCATCAGAAAGTATACTTCGCACTCGCTTCTGCGCTTTCAAGGGAAAACAATTTCCAATTTCACTTACAGAGTACTCCTCCCGTCTCAGGGTCCGTATGCCTCTCCTCCAAGAGTATCACAAAATGGCCTGGCAGTCGTAGCCGCATTTCCTAAGAGGGTCATGGTAATCTCGTTGTCCTTCCCATATCCTTGGACGCCTGGCTCATCCGGCTCCAAACTCAGTGCACAGGCCCAGATTTCCCTGGACCACACAAGGGAGCGTTGGCAGTCCTTTGCATATCTGGGACCTTGGTAGTAAAACTTCCCAAGTCCCAACTCATCCCTACTCAATCTCTAGAATTCATAGGGGCCCAGTTGGACACCATCACTGCAAGGCTTGTCCCTACCTTCCACATGTTCGTAAGGCCCAGCGCCTCCTGAGTGTGGCCTCCCAATCTCAGCTCCCAGCACTCACTTGACAGCCAAGGGAAATGCGTACGCCGACTGGTGTGTCATATGGCCTCCACAGTGCATGTGGTGCCCTATGCTCGTCTTCATATGGAGCCCAGCTCCAATGGACCCTGGCCACTCCGTGTACTCATGCGTCAGGAGCGCTCTCAGACCAACTACACAACCTCCTATCGTCTGTTTGTTTGGTCCCTCCACCTGGATGGACTTTCCACCACAGAATCTGTTGTGGAGGGGCTCCATTTCAATTCAACCATTGCTACCCCAAGCACCCTCAGCAACAGAATGCCCTCCCAAAAAACAAACAGGGTCGGTGGGAGCCCATCTGCAAACTATCTCCAATCAGGGCACTTGGTATCTACATGAGACAACCCTTCATATCAATCTTCTTGGAACGTGCGAGCAATTTACCTTGCCCTCAAAGGTCTTCCACTCCCTCCTAGCTGAAGCCACCTCACTTTCCCTAAGTTCAGACAGGACAAATCAGGTGGCCATGTTTTACATAAACAACAAGGAGGGACTGGCTCTCTGTCGCTTTGCACCGAAAGCTATTAAGACTATGGGCCTTCGCCAGAGAGCATCAGATTCCACCTGCTAGCAGGTGTTATCTCCCAGGAGTTTCAAAACTCTCGGGCAGACAGGCTCAGTCGAGTTCTGCTTGCCACACGAATGGTCCCTACATTTGGACCAAAATAAACCGAATCGTTCCAGGAATGGGGGACCCCCGTACATAGAGCCTCTTTGCACGGTCCGTGGAATGCCAAACTTCCCCGGGGTTCTGTTCCCGAACTTCAGTGTCAGGGAGCTCAGGCTACGGACGCCTTTCTCCTGAATTGGAATCCGGCATTCCATATATGCCTTTCCACCCATTCCCTTTTTTGAGTTCCCCAAGAGACCTGTTTCAACTCCAGAGGAATCATGGAACTATGATCCTCATAGGCTCCACGCTGTCCCCGCCAAGTGTGGTTCCCTCTACTTCTACAGCTCTCGCCATGGATTCCTACTTGGATCTGGAGCTGCGCCAGAACCTCCTTTCCTCAGGAGGAGGGGACTTTGGTGGCAACCCCAAACCCCAAATCCCTTCCACCTGAAGTGCTTGGTTAATGAAGGCTTAAGCCTTCAAGACTTTCATCTTCCCGACCAGTGAAAGTATATCCTTTCTGCCTCTAGGAAACCCTCTACCAGGCGTTCCTATTCTTTCCAATGGAAACGTGTGGGGGTCCCGTTTGGTGTGCTCATCAGGGTCTTGACCCTCTGGCACTTCCTGTGAATTCTCTTCTTGATTATCTCCTGCATCTATCCAATGCAGGCCTCAGACAAAAAAATTTCGGTAAGAGTCCATTTAAGTGCTTATTGCAGCATCCTTGAAACATATAAATGGACAACCTATGCCTCTCATCCTCTTGTTGCAAGATTCATGAGACGCCTGACCTTCACTAAACATCCCATCAGACCACCCCCGGTCCGCCATGGGCTTTGCATCTAGTGCTCGGATCCACTTATGAAGCCACCTTTTGAGTCCAATGTTTTTCCACCTCCGTGCAATTTCGTGCCTGGAAGGTCATCTTCCTCATGGCAGTCACTTCGGCTCGCCGCATCAGTGAGCTGCAGGCTTTAGTGGCTAATCCACCTTACACAAGATTTCATCATGATAAGGTTGGTCCTTAGGACGACTATCCCCCACTTTATGCCTAAAGTGGTCTCGCCTTTTCATCTTAAGCACGAGGTATATCTATCCTGGTCTTTTTTCCAGCTCCTCATGCCCTCCAATGCAGAGAGAGAACCTTCATACTCTGGATTGTAAAAGAGCTCTCGCTTTTTACCTTGTAATAGGACTCCGCCACATCGAAAGTCTTCTCAACTTGTTGTGGCCTTTGATCCTTCCCATTTGGGACTTCCCAGTCTCCACGCGTACACTTTCCAATTGGATTGCTCAGTGTATTTCTTTTTGCTTACCAGAGCAAAAACATTTCTCTGGAAGGCCATGTCACTGTCTCACAATGTGAGGGCCATGGCACCTTCTATGGCTCATCTTCACTCTGTTTCCCATAGATCAGATCTGTCGAGCCGCTACCTGGGCCTCGTGTCATACCTTCACAGCCCATTACTGTTTTGACAAGGACTCCCGACTGGATGCCTTGTTTGGCCAGGCTGGCATCAAGCACCTTTTCCCTTCCTAAACACGGATCCTGCCCCACCTGCCCAGAATGGATGCCTGAGATCCTATAACGAAGATTGCGAACCTTTACAGGGGATCCCATGCATCTAAGCTAGGGAGTCCCCCTAAGTGAGGACTTATTCCTGCTTGTTCCTGTAGAATGCACCGTTACTTACCTGTAACAGGTGATCTCTGTAACAGCAGGAATTAGTCCTCACAACCCACCCACCCTCCCCTAGGAGTTGTATCTTTTATCTATCTATCTTTCCTGTCCTCTCTCTGTTGACTCAGCTATAAACTCGAAACTGCGGAGAGCTGTTTCAGGAAGGAGGCGGAAGGCCTGCGCATAGTGCAGTGGGGAGTCCCAAAAAGCTTCTATTCTAAGACGCTGGGGAGCTTTCCCGCACGGGCTTCCGTCGGTACACGACCGTACCCATAAATGTGAGGTACTAATTCCTGCTGTTTCCCAGAGATCACCCTGTTACAGGTAAGTAACTGTGGCTTAACCCGGTATCACCGTTTCCCACTGGTTGGTCCTCCTTCCACCCTGTCTCTGATAGATCCAATCACATCTGAACCTCTCATTTGAAGTGCTAAATATTACTATCTCTCCCATCTTATTTTTGAGACTTCTAGCATTTGCATACAAGCATTTTCGAGACTGTATTTTATTCATATTCATTTGGCTATTGGTAGACTTGGGTCTTTGGGATATTTGGGAGCTGTGTCTGCTCTAAAAAAACCATATTGGAGGGCATTTGAGCTACTTCACTCTTTTTTTGGAACCTCTCTGCTTTGTTGGTAGTATTCTTCAAGGAATACATTCTTCGCGACCCTGTCCGCTGTTGGGCGACTGTCGGCTTTCCCCCTATTATCTCAGATTAAAATCTGCTCGGTCCTCCCTTTTTAACAGTTAATGCCAGCAGCCTGGTTCCATCCCGGTTAAGGTGAAGCCCATCCCTTCGGAAGCGCCCCTCCTTTCCCCATAATGTTCCCCAGTTCCTAACAAATCCAAACCCCTCATCTCTGCACCATTGTCTCATCCACGCATTGAGACTCCGGAGCTCTGCCTGCCTTTTGGGTCCTGCACGTGGAACCCGGAGGCATTTCGGATAACGCAACACTGGAAGTTCTGGATTTCAACTTCCTACCTAAAAAACCCTTTTCGACCGATCCGGGATCTAAAACAGTTCACTTGCTGCCCTCAGGGTACCCCACTTCCGGATGGAGACTCTATCGTTCAGTCATAGCATCCGTGAGGGGGCTGGGAGTTTCCTAAACCCTCGATTTGACAGAAGCCTACTTGCCTATCCCGTTCAGGAAGTCCCACCAGCAGTTCCTGAGATTCGTGCGGTACAAATAGGCCACTTTCAATTCCAGGGCGCTACCCTTCTTCCTAGCTAGGGCCCCCAGGACGTTCAACCAGGTAATGGTGGTGGTAGCGGCCTTTCTTCGGAAGGATGGAATATTAGTACACCCTTACGTTCGACGATTGGCTGATCCGGGCAAAGTCTGAAGAGGAACGTCACTCGACAACGACCAGAGTGATCCAGGTTCATAGAGGATTTGGGGTGGGTCATCAATCCGTGCAAAGAGGCGGTTTGACTCCCTCCCCGGAACTCGAGTACCTCGGGGCAAGATTCTACACCAACAGGGGCAGAGTATTCTTGTCACGAACAGAATCAAGGGAGCTAAGACTTCCTAGTCACGCAGTTTCTAGGCAGACGAAACCCTTCGGCGTGGCCTTATCTTCAGGTTCTGGGACCAATGATTGCGGTTGCGATTAGAGGTATTACCATGGGCCATGCCCAACATGCGGCCGTTCCGTCTGTCACTAGACGTCGGTGGTCTTTCCCAGCATCATCCTCTGTCACTGCAGTTA